>OZ035881.1:59004245-61404245 GCA_964034835.1 Muscina levida
GTCCAAACTGAACGGTTGATGGTAGTTGCAATTTTCATGCCCTGTTTTGTATAATGTATGGGTTACCCTTTACCAAGTATCCGAGGTAGTGTTGCCAGTAGCTGAAAAAAATAATTCTAATCGCACAAAAAAAGTTCTAAATGCACAAAAAATATGATAGTAATGGCTCAATCAGTCTTGCCTTAACTTAACATAACAGAAGTTAAATAAAAAAAAGTAACAAAATCCAAATACATTATTGACAACTTAACCCTTATCCTGTATTAATGGGTCAAAATGGCCCAAACCGTTTTTGAGTTCTTATAATTTTGGATGTACTGAAAACTGATTCGTGAAATTTTCTGACAATTATTTTTTTTGGCCTAATTAAGTTAAATACTCTTTTTGGATATGGCCTGCGATAAAAGTTACGGATACTGCATTTATGGGTCAATATTGCCCAATACAAATATCAACGAAATTTTTAACTACGTTTCACCTTTATAGCGATTTAGGCATATCTAAGTCAAATATATTTGCTGTGAATTTCTTCAACAGTTATTACCTATATATATAAAAATGGTGGCAAAAATGTATAGTAATTCATCAATTGAGAACGGCTGGGCCGATTTTGCTCAAACTTTTTTTTAGTTGTTCGTTATTGACAGGAGAAGGTTTATGTGAAAGAAAATTTTGGGAAAATCTTCCGGAAAAGTCGGAAAAATCTAAAATTGCCTTTTTGTATGGAATTTTGTGTGCAATTGTTACAGAATTGCTTTTCGAATAGAAAAATACAAAATTTTTATTGAAAAATGCGGAAAATTCCGGAAAAATTTGAAAAATTTAAATTTTTTTTTTTACGAAATTTTTCATATTATCGTGTGACTTTATAGTTTTGGACGATGTAACAGTGAAAAATATCGGATAATTATTCCGAAATGACTTTCCGAATGGGAAAATAGAAAAATTCTCGATGGAAAACTCGGAAAATTCAGGAAAAACTCAAAAAATTTGGATTTTTCGTAAACATTTTGCACCGCAAATTGAATTTTTGTATTACATTTTGTGTGTAATTGTTTCGTTGTGGCTGTTCGGTTGGAAAAATAGAAAATTTTGGTAGGAAAATTATGGAAAAATTCCAAAAATTTAAATTTTTGATCGACGAAATTTTACATTTTATTGTAAGTTTTGATAATTTTGAATGATGTAAATGTGAAAAATTCGGATAATTATTCCGAAATGACTTTTCGAATGGAAAATTAGAAAATTCTTTTAGGAAAACTCGGAAAATTCCGGAAAAAAATTGACAATTTTTGATTTTTTCGATGAAATTTTTCATTGTATCGCTTGATGATTTTAGACGATGTAAAGATGAAAAATTCGTTATGATGCTTGAAAAATTTCGGAATATTGTGAAATTTATTATGTTAAAATATTAAATGCAAAATGGTAGAACAATTTTAAAATCTTCTGCATAATCATAATGCATTGGTCCGATTGTTCAAAACCACATTGAATACAATGCATTATGACGTCCACAAAATCATTATCAGAGCAGACAAGAGACCCTCTCGATGCCATGTAAGACAATTCAATGCTCCCACTATAAATGAAGACGCAGTGGTGATTGTTGCGGAGAATGTGGAATAACGCGATATTGTTCTCAAGCTTCGGGATGGTGGACAAGTTGGACGAGATGGCTGACGACATTTGCACAGAGTTCGCACGACAACTTCCAATTTCGATCTTGAAATTATCTTCTGATCATAGACATGTGCTTGCTAATATGTGGCAGTCTACAGTCGAAATTGGGAATACCAGCGCAAAATCGTTCAATGCATGTTGCATTCAATCGCGAATTGCAACAAGAACAAGACTTTGATCGAGTTGAGCTGACTGAAAGAGTTCGAAGAAATGTGGCGCTCTTAACTGCCGAGCAAACGAACGTGTATGATTCAATGATGAAAGTTGTTGACGATGGAACGGAAGCATTTACTTTCTCGATAATGCCGGTTAGACAGCCAAGACATTCGTAATTTCTTTGATTCTGGCAACAATTCGGTCAAGATCGCAATTGAGTTAGCTGTTGCATCCTTTGGTATTGCTTCACAATCGAACTGCACATTCCGCTTTCTTCTCACGGTTGACTACACAACGTGTAGCGAAATTGTTGCGAGAATGCTTAATCATTATTTAAAATTAATGCACGATGGCGCATAAACGAGCATTGGAGGCATATGACCGAACGATGAAAAATTTTCGTGGTCATTTAACGAGAATGAGGCGACCAACTATTCGACAGAATTATCGAACTCTCTAGATGTGCCAGTTGTGCATAATTTGCATCTAAAGGTGGGATCGATCATGATCATTTTACGGAAACTGAATCATCCAAAATTGTAATTAAAGTGACGATCATCAAGGGCATATGCAAAGGAGAGGAAGTCCTTATCCCTCGAATCTATTATTCTAACCAATCTTCCCTTCCAATTCAACTCCCCATCCGATTGGCTTTTGCGATTACAATCAATAAATCGTAAGGCCAATCATTGGAAATTTGTGGAATCAACCTCGTATTTCCCTGCTTTTCACAGGGTCAGCTGTGCGTTGTTTGTTTGCGTGTTGGCAAACAGTCTTCATTGTTTGTTTTTACGCCGGAAACAAATCGGAAAACATTGTATATCAAATCGCTCTTCACAGATTTCGATTAAATTCAAGTAAATCAGATTAAAACTTGAACTATCTGTGTTTTACTATTATATAAAGGCGTTACCTTAGGAGCGAGACGAAGTTTGCCGGGTCCAAAGTTGTATGGCAGAACAACGTTTGCCGGGTCAGCTAGTATCCATTAATTTTTCAAGAAAACTGGATTCTGGTAGACAAAATTTCAACAAAGCAAATTTGGGCGCTCTTCTCTTAGCTCGTATGTGTTTCGATATCGTGGTGTGGCTAGTAAGATTGTGAGATGATAAGAAGGGCAGACCAATATTGAAGGCAACGATTTTAGAATGTACTCCGAGTTCTCCTTTCGATAAAAAGTCAGACAGAAATTCAGGCAAGCGCGATATAAACTAGCACTTATAAGTGACTTTTGGTATCGCTGGGATGGAAATTTTAGAAAAATGTGTTATTCCTGGTGGAGGTTCGACCGTAGGTAAACAATAAGTTATATACCGTGAACGTAGCCCTTTCATGGAATATAAACCATCTAAGCCCGGCAAATATGGGATAAGAATCCGGGCTCTATGTAACGTTCAGATAAATTATACATGGTTGTTACAAGCAGACACATACACATAAAGCTATAAACTGAAAGCCGGAACAAGATATTTGATTTTTTTTTTGGATTTTGTTAAAGATTTGAAATATCGAAAAGTTATATGATAATATTTGCTTACATCCTAAGGATTTCGAAATTAACTACTCAAACGAAACCTTACCATGGTTCTCCAGTCCGAAATAACAAACGTACATTCTGTTAATATAATTGGACTCGAAAAATATACCAAAAAATTTTTCTCAATTCTTCTCGATAAAGAAAATAAAACAACCATTTTCGCATTTGTTGTCGTACACAAGCAAATAGGTTTGTTCTTTTAGTAAGCACATTATATCATACTAACGCCATGACACGAAGTCAGGAAGTGATAAATTCATTGGCCATAAGTTGCACTTGCAATCGCAGCTCTAATCGATGGCTCTCAACCCTATTCCACAACATGTTGGACATTGCAAAATATAACGCTTCTTATTTATTTACTTCAATAAATCAAATCAATCTCTTCGGGATGATGGTATAAAAATAATTTCTAACGTCTTATATTTTTGAAAGAATTAGGCAGGCCTCTTGTTCCACAGGAAATATCTCGGCGAGATCATATTTATTCCAGCAATTCAGCTAAAGCAATCGTACGCAGTTTAAATCCTGCTGCAACAAGTGAACTGCAAAAGACAAACCTTACAAGCGACCGTTGCTATGTATACCCTTAATGTTTAAAAAGTACAAAATACTCAGAAAATGTTCCAAATGTGCAAAGTTTGTGTGCAAAAATCATTTTAATAGCATAACTTCCTTCAAAAACGGTCGAACTATTTCAAAAAATTTAAATATTCAAATAAATATGTATTGGGCAAAATTGACCCATTAATACAGTATACGTAATTTTTTTTAAGTAGAGGATAAGGGTTAAGAGACTTTAGGAACATAAGCACACGTTTAAACGATGCCGAGGTCTTATCTTAAAAAAAAGATAGTTTTGCACAAGAGAAATAAACTTTTCTTCGTTAATTTTCCAATTCTTCTAAACGGCTGCAAATTCCCACTAAACGCCATCTGTCTTGACTTATGCCTCAATTAGTTTGACTTTGACTTAACTTAAAATAACAATATTTAACTTAACAGAATGCAACAAAGTGGAAAAGTAGTAATTATTGACAACTTAAGAGACTTATAGCCTTTTTACACCAAAAAAGCATTTCGCAATTTGAGCTTAAAACGCGAAATGCTTAAAAGTAGTTTCACACTGCAGTTTTGCATTTTGTCAGCTGTTGTCTAGCTCACACATTTTTCCATTTGCCTTGTAAACCTGCAATTTTTTACTGCCACAAACCTATTAACATTATTTCGGAGGCAGTATTCCACGAAGCACGAATGGTTTTAACTAATTGGAATAATAATTAATTTTTTTATTTTTTTCGATAAATGTTAACAAACAACGAAAATGGTGGTTGCCGGATCAAAATTACTGAGAAAAATCGCTTAAATTCAGCTTTTCAGGGTACAACTCGGCGCATTTTTCCGCATCTTTCATGGATGCGAAAACAACAACAAAATACAAGCAAAAATTTTAGCATTTTGGCAAAAAAAAAAAATGCGGTAATATGTTAAATGCGTTCCGGTGTAAAAAGGCTATTAAGGAATTTGAACACATGTTTAAACGATGCCGATGTCTTATCGTACGAAAAGGTATAACTTTGCACCAGAGAAATAAACTTTTCTTCAAATTCTCTCCAAATTCTTCACCAAACTTTGCAAATAATTAAGCAACAATATCAAAATAAATCAGCTGCTTGCCGCCAAACGTAAGAAACTTTAGAAAAATCTGTTTTCTGCATTTTCTAAAATTAGGCTGATGACAGAGTGAGCGCTACAGGCGTTGCTATGCTTGAAGCTACAACCTTTATTGCTACATATATCAATCTTTGACATGTCAGAGTAAGCGCTAGATTGTGTGGTACATTGTGTGTTTTTTGAGAGAGAGAATGGGTGCTCTCTTTAGTGTATTTGTTTTTCATTTGTTTATGTTATGTGTGCCTTATTTTGTAAATTTTGTCAACAATTATTCTGTTGTGAAAATTTTTTTTTTTTTTTGGTCCCAGACAAAGGAGGGGTAAACACTTGTTTCTGTATTAAAATCCATTTATTTGCACAATTTTTTTAATTTAATTTCACAAACATATGGAAAAACAGACGCGTGCGGTTGCAATAGAAAAAAAACAATGCGAAAAACCGTTTAAAACAACGCACACATGCGCCCATACATTGTCCATGCCAATTTTTTTATTTTAACTCTCTCTCACTTCAATATGTCGCTGCTATAAATCATTTCACTACACGCTTTATAGCGGGCAAGCACTGAAACTATTTTGTAGCTCTGCTCTCACTCTGACAACATTTGAGCGAGCACATAAGTAAACACAAGCAGAGTTTTCTAGCAAGTTGTAGCGACATATCATAGCAACGCTTATAGCGCTCACTCTGTCATCAGCCTTATGTTGTGTTACTTAAGTGATAATTAACTACTTTCATACAAAGTAGAGATCATCTGATTGAATATACTACATACATTTTTTATGAAAGTAGTTAATAATCACTTAACGTTACATAACTTAAAATCGGTTGATATGCAACCACGTTACTGGCTTATAAGTGCGTAAAGGTACAAAAAACCGGTATCATAGTAAATTATACAAGATGTAAATTAACTGTTTGTTTTGATCATTAAATAACACTACGGTAGGTTGGTAGAAGAAGAGCGCAGATTGGAAGAAGAAGAGCGTATGTTGGTAGATGTGAATATGCAAAAATTAAAAAAACAAATTATGAAATTTTAATGCGGATTAAATTTTACATTTATCTTTTTGTCTGTCGAGTCAAAATATAGTGCATATCCTTTTTATTTCCATCGATTTTTATACCGTGCTATCAGTTCAGTACCGATCTACTAGTGTTACTTAAGGCCGTAAGTACACTACATTTTGCCACAGTCTTATTTGACTTCTTGTATAATTTACTTTCTTTGGTTAACAGAAGAGACCAACTGATTGAATCTACCACATACATTTAGTATGAAAGTGGTTATTAATCACTTAACGTTACATAACTTAAAATTGTTGATATTCAACCACATAGTGGTCTTTATGAGTTATTAAGATTGCCTATACATGTTCAGACTGTATTATCATGTTCATGAAAGTTGTTCAACTTTACCAATTTTTCTTAAATTTTTTTAAAGCGGACGGGATTAACCTAAATTTTTGATATAAATTGTTAATAAAGCTAGTGCGCAAAACTTCCAGCTACATTATTGACGAATATAGTTAAGCGCTATCACGAAGTGTGAGTAAGCTGTTGGACAAAAACTGATGACTCTTTTTTTTAGAGGAGCTCACTGATTTTGAGAATATTTTGAGGTTCATAAAAAAAATTGTCCAAAATTAGTACATATAGGGGTTAAATACCCTTCGATAGTATTATTGAACCTATACTGTCAAGTTCCTCTATTTTACAAAAAGTCGTCATTTGTTGCATCGTGTTATAAACAGGGCAACCAGAAATATGGCCTAAAAATCGTGTTGTATGCGCCTAATATACGCCCAAAAATGGCAAAATATGTTCTTACAATCTTAAAATATGATTACTTTACTCAATAAAATAAAAAGTAGTATACAGTTGCATTTCATAACTTATTTCTACCTATATATCGTTTTATGATATATTTCTATTTTAGTATTACTATTTAAGGACCAATTAAACAAAAAAAGAACAGATCACATGAATTCATTTAACCTTAAAGTAAAAAAAAACTTAAACTTCGTTTCCTAAGTATCACGGTGTTTTGTATGTTGAGCATTTTAATTGAGATTGTTGTTGCAATAAACTAAAAAATATTGAGATAAATTAACGAACAAAAAATGTTTATTACAACGATCTTTCAACATCCACAGCTGAGATTATCAATTATAAATCAATTTAAAAGTGTTTCAACCATCTGAACTTGCTCAATAAGCGTAAGACCTGATGTTTGCAATAAAACCGTAATTTGAAGCAATACAAATCAAGTCAGATGTGGTTTAGGGTCTGTCACGACATGCTTTGCAGTTTTAATTGATTGAGCATCTTACGTTTAATGACATTCTTGACATTAGCAATAGCTATATTGACGTTTTCATATAAATTCCTTACACATTTACATAATTGATGAAGACTATGAGCAATACATGTCACATGCGTCATTCGTAACAAAGAGCAAATGTCTGAAGTAAAAATTTCTCACTTCCAATTTCCTTGTCAAAACTTAATACGCCTGCTATAACGTTTGCCACATTTCTGCCTGTTGCATCTATAGTTTCATCTATTGAGATCCATATAAATTGAATTTTTTAGTTTTACTCGTATATTGTCTATGAAATCGTTGTATACATTTTTTAAATGTTTAGTTAAAGGGCTGTTTCGGACGGCACTTGGCAGTCCGTGTATTCCTAAAATAGTGTTCTTATATTTTGATATCCCATTTTGTACAGTGGGAAGTCAGCAGTTTTGTCTGATTATTTTCACTTTTATGACTAAGTTGAATAACTTTGCCACTATCCAAATGCTTCCTAACTTGAAATCTGCGATCTGCTGCAATAACTTTGCAGATTTGGCTGTTACATTAAAAAAAAAACAAAGTTGCAAAGACTTTCTTGTTTTTACGAACAAAATATTAATGTGAAAAACATAAAATATGCTTAAAAAGTGAGTTTTTTTTAATAGGCCCTAAAAATATAAAATATGCTTAAAAAATTAGTTTTTTTTTTAAATATGCTCCTAAAACCAAAATATGCCGAAATATGACTTTATGGGTAAAATATACTCTACTAAATAGGCTTCAAAACGCTTGTAGGACCATGAAACATGTAAATGCATTCCCTATTTTTTGTTGTTGTTATTTTCGAAAAATGTTGTAGCATTTGTATAAAAATGATTCACATGACCCTTCTTAGGATCGAATGTTCCGCAGGGACCTTAAGCCACAAATTGAACTTTTTCTAGGGATTGCATAACAAATTAGCTGTGAAATAACATTTAATTGAAAAAATAGCATTCAAATGCCAATTATTTTATTTGACGTTCTCTTTTATTTTCTATTTTTTGTTTACCCCTGCAATAAAAAATTTGGTCCCATTATTATTTTGACTTATATTTTGAACAACTTATCCCCGTTAAGCTTAGCATGTAAATTTATCCCCGTTAGCGTATATGGGATAGCATTTGTATGGCTAAGTGGATATGACTTACCAACAAAACGCAACCAAAGTTAAAGCAAAGTAATATTGAATTATAGTAAGGTGGATAAGAAATCAAAATGTACTGATTTGACAGTAGATAGGGGATATGCGTGGATAGCGTGTAAATCAGCCTTTACATATGTAAACAAGTAAACAATGATAACTATTGAGTAAATTTTTTAATAACTTCAATTTTTAAGCATGCATTTTAAGAAAATTTGCAAGAAATCAACTATCTTAAAATCATTTAGATACTAGAATATTGATATGATATAAAATTAGATATTTCCTGTTGTTTTTTGCATAATGGCAACGTTGTTTTTATGTTCTTGATTTAAAATTGTTGAGAGACTATTGTTAGGAATTCCGACCTCCAGAAAACTTATTTTTTCTTTTTGTACCCTTGTTAATTCATTGATTATGTAAAGCTTACAATAAATGCTTATTTACACGCCATCCACCCATATCCCCTATCTACTATCAAATCTGTACATTTTGATTTCCTATCCAACTTGCTATAATTCAGTATCTATTTTGCTATGATTTTGTTGTGTGTGTGTTTGCTTAAGGTGGTATTACACGACATGAGCGTGTACATTTGGTTTATAATTTTTGCGTTCAAACGTGCTTGTGTATGTATACATTTGTTTATCATTAACAGCTGACTTTGCTATATTTTATCATCGGAAAACACAGCTTTATTAACCCAATTTAACTAAAAATATGTTGAAAAACACTCATTAATTGTTCTATTTACGATTTGAAATAAAATACTTATCCTTTTCAACTTTTTGTCAGCAAACGCTTTGTTGTTTTTCAAAAACAGCTGATTGCCGATATGTATTACATGTCAAAATAGAGCACGCTCTAAATGAAATGTATACATATGTTATCCAACACATTGTTTTACACAAGCAGTGTTTGAAAGGGGGTCACACGACATGTATAAATTTTACAGTGTAAAAATTGACATGTAATATGTACAATACATGTCGTGTAATACCACCTTTATGGACGACGTGTATTTTACACATGGCTTATCATTTCAAAAACCGATATGTAATTCTGCATGTCTGTCAAAATGAGCGTGTACATTTGGTTTATAATTTTTGTGTTCAAACGTGCTTGTGTAGGTATAAATGCGTTTATCATTAACAGCTGACTTTGCTATATCTTTTCATTGCCAAACTCAGCTTTATTAGCCCAATTTAACTAAAAATGTGTTGAAAAACACTCATTAATTGTTCAATTTGAAATAAAATACTTATCCTTTTCAACTTTTTGTCAGCAAACGGTTTGTTGTTTTTCAAAAACAGCTCAAAATAGAGCACGCTCTAAATGAAATGTATACAAATGTTATCTAACACATTGTTTTACACAAGCTGTGTTTGAAAGGGGTCACACGACATTAGAGTTTTTCTCCCGGCATTTCCCGGGCGGGAATTCCCGGGAATCCCGGTCATTTTTAATTCCCGGTTTCCCGGGAAATTCGTCCGGGATTCCCGGGAAATTAAAACACCTTTGGCAGATCAAATTTTAGAAGCTTTAAAGAAGCGAATTGAAGAAAGAAGGGGCAAGCGACTTTATACTTTAGTGAAGTATCTTAAATATCCAACAGTATTTGATAAGAAAGCTAATAACTTATTTCTAACTGCTTCAAAACAAAATGTGATCGCGTACGCTGAACAAATTTATACTCGACTTTTTAAAGAAGACATTATCGACGAAGTTCTGGAATCGGACGAAATTCCTATTTGTGACATTAGTACCGAAAGACCATTTGAGGATATTTTAACCGATGCCATAACAAATGTAATCAAGTAATAGACTACTAAATTACTCGATAAAAAAGGATTTAAAATTTTACGAAGCAAGTGAAAAAGCAACGAAAAATGTCACCATTTTATTGAATGCTCTTTTGACAATAAGGCCAACATCAGTTGAAAGCGAGATAATGTTTTCAACAACAGGGCAATTTGTAAATAGAATTAGAAACAGACTGTCTGATGAAACTATTAACCCTCTTTCTGTTTTAAAAACGTATTTTCAAAATGACAAATTAACTTTTATTGTTTCACTAATATTTTTATATACATATACATTAAGATGAATGTTTTTCGTTAGTTATGTTTTTGTTTGTAATGTTTTTGTTTTACTTGCAGCTTGTACTATATAATCTCATACTGCAAAATTTAAAAAAATTGACATAGTTTGTCTTGTTTTTCTACTGCGCTAAAATTCCAGGGAAAGGCAAAAATTTTTCCCGGTTTCCCGGGAAATGAAAAGTCCGGGAAAAAGAGAAACCTTACACATGTATAAATTTTACACTGGGTAAACTGACATGTCACATTTAAAATACACGTCGTCTAATGGCAGCTTTACTCCTACATGTTTTCTCATTAGGCTATCTCGCTTTTGTGTTTGAGGGAATATGGGTAGATACGGGTAGTTAGCTTGCAAACTATACTTTAATTGGTTTATGTCATACTATGATTTTGGGTAATTTTACATAACTTTTTTTTATGTGTAGACAGCTTGTTCTAACCATAGCTGGCAGATTTGACGATTTATAGTAATTTTTTGGTCAAAAATATATTAATGGCGATTTGAAGATTTTAAGTCTTAAAATTACGATTTTTGAATATTGCACGAAAAAAAACTAACTTTTCATGTCATTTTAGTAGTTTTAAGAACTTAAGTATGATTAATGCCATAAATGTAAGAGGAATGATTCATATCACTTAAGATTCCTAAATTTAGTAAACGAGGAAAAATACAATCGAACTTCTTTATAGCGAATTTCACTCTATAACGAAGCTTGTGTTTTGTGTAACAAAAAATTCTCTCTATAGCGAAATTTTAGCAGTCGCAAAATTGTAATGTCCCGGAGGAAATTTTTTCTTCCTCAATAGATGTAAAGATTTTGCCGTTGTAGAGAAATGTCATACTTATGTATGATTAATCCCATATCTATTGAAAGTAAGAGGAATGATTCATATCCTTAAAGTTCCCAATTTAGTAAGAAGGACAAAATAATCGAACTTCTCTATAGCGAATTTTTCTCTAAAGCGAAGCTTGTTTTCTCTCTATAGCGAAATGTTAGCAGTCGCAAAATTGTAATGTCCCGGGGGAAATTTTTTTCCTCAATAGATGTGAAGATTTTGCCGATGTAGAGAAATGTTTATGGCAAACGAGAATAACGTCGCTTTTTCATATTAAATAATTTTCAATGTTTATATAAATTTTTATGTATCGAAATAGCATCTAAATGAAATAAAAAGCTAGTATTTACATATTGAAGCGAGCCATTATAAACATAACTCACATTTTCCTAATTGAACATTTTGTTATCCTTTCACTGTAACTACTGTAATATTGAACACTTGATTTTTTCATCAAATTGTGAACACAGTAACTTCTGTTTGAAATATTTGTTTTTGTATTCGAAAATTGAATTTAAAAAATACATTGAAGCTGAATAAGAAAGTGATAAATATAGAATATAGTGTACCTAATTATACCGAAACGGCACACGAGAATAATTTGTGTTTGAGCCAGAAGGCCGAAAACGCTCTTTGGTTGGTGAAGAAAATAATATGGAGGACGACAAGTCGCTCAAGAAACGGTTGCGGGAATATGACATGGTGCCTCTTTCTGATTTTTTTCAACTAGAGGAAAAAGTCCGCCACTTACAAGCGGCACTTGATGCTAGGACGGAAGAGTCGAGGGCGTACTTGGAGAAGTTGCAAAAATATCAAGCAACTGATGAGGTTGAAGAAGAAGAAAATGTAAGCGATGAAGAATCATCGTCGTCTAATGATGATAATTACGAATACATGGATGATGAATTCATGAACGATGAAGAGAGTGAACAGCCGACGCAAATGGGCGAAACAGATGAGAAGAAGTCGAATGAAAGTGGCAAGTTAAGTTGTGGAGCAAAACCTAAAGGCAAGGTGCCTGAAGCAAAGAGAAAGCCTGTCAAATCTGGAGCTGGCGGCGTAGCAAAACCAAAAAGTAAGGCTATACCTGACCTATTTTTATATAGTATTAATATAAGGTTAGTTACTTTGAAGGTTAGGGAGTGGTTAGGGCATTCTAATTTTGTTATTAAAATTGTTAATCTCACGAATGTACGATTGTTTAGTTTAGAGGAATACATAAAAATTCGTAATAAGCTACCTACCTACACGCCTAGGTCGGAAAAACCGTATAGTGTTGTCATACTCGGGTTGTCAGACACTTATGAAGAGATTGATGTAAAGTTGGGTCTGCTTGACCTTAAAATTAGTTTACATGTGTTGCGGGTTACAAAACTCGGTGGTGACAGGTGGCTGGTATACATTTTCAGAGAATCTGACATTGAGGCCTTCTACAGGGTGAAATATATTTTGCAATGCAAAGTTGGTCTGCGCAAGGATCAGAAGCCCGGTATTACGCAATTTAAGAATTGCCAAAAATTTGGACATGTGGCATTAAACTGTTGCATGCCCAGGATAATGGGCCTAAAGGTAATAAGAGTAATGTTGGTAATGTGTTTGTGCATATCAATTGTCAGATGTTGTTTGGGGTAAGTTTGGTCGATTTTATGTCAAAGGCGGGTAGTTTTGCTAGTGCATATTCAAAGTTGGCGAATGATATTGAAATGCCTCGGGCTTTCCTGGGTCTAGCTGCTTCTATCCGTCATGGTTAGACAACTCAAGTGTTTTTTTATAAATGTCAACTCTATTGCTCCCTTACACAGGAGACATTTTGTCCAACTGTTCTTGGACAGGCGCAAACCGGACTTTTTACTTTTGGCTGAACATAAGCTTATGGCGCGTCACAAGTTGGAATTTAGGGGTTATATGGTGTTTAGGCAGGATAGGCAGAATGGTCGTGGTGGGGGTACGGCAGTGTTGGTTTAAAATACAATTTCTTGTGTAAGTGTTATGCTTGACTTGGGGTCCATAGAAAACACATGTGTTCGTGTTTCCTTGTGTGATGGGAGGGTGTTATTTGTGGTTTCTATGCATCGCAAGCCTAGAGGTGTGTTTATTGTGTGACGGGTTTAGTGAGTAAGTCAGACTATTGAATTCGGGTGGTAGTGTGGTGAACAGCAATGGTAATATTTTGAATAGTTTTCTTCAGAGTTGCCCGGATCTGAACATTGTTCGTACAGATGGTCCAACTTGTGGCAGTAATCCTGGTTCTTTTTTTGATATATTTCTTTACTCTTTTGGTATCTCGCTAAGTGAAGGGTCTAGATACTTGTTAAGAACTTTTGAGTTTTAATCGGATCACAAGGCGGTTGGAATTGGTGTGTTGTGCCGTGATGTGGGAGTGAAAGAGAGGAGCATGCTTCTTGATTTTTCTAAATTGGATAGGAGACGCCTTAATTCAATGTTGGATGCTGGGTTGAGGGAACATGTGCTTCCTGTTGATCGCAATGCTTCGTGCGCTGAAGTAGATGATTGTGTTGACGGTTTGAGTGTGGTATTTGCTGATGCTATGAACGCCTCGACACCCAAAGTACCCGCCGAGGGCAGAGGTCTACGCCGTTTACCACCTCATATTTTGCATTTTATAGCTGAGAGAAAGCGTTTGTCCCGCTTAGCAAGTAGAACTGGTGGTATAGGTCGAACATTTATGTGCTCGGATGACTACATTTGTAGTAATTTTGAAGTATAACTCTTGTAACTTTTTTGTTACAAAAGGGAATGGTACGAAATTTTCAGTAGCTTCCTAAAAAAATGTTTCTATCAGATTTAACATATAAAACCATCAATCAAAAATACTTTTGCTGCCTCCACATCATAATTTTAAAATGACCATCCCCTGGCCGGCTGACTACAAATGTAGTCAACATGTAAAATGTATGAAAATTCACCTTGTTTTCAACAGAAATCAATTTTTTTTTGGTTAACGTTTGTTGAAACGTGTGCTTTTAGTATTGATTTTGTTTCTTCACAATCAGTTCTAAAGAATTAACGCGAAATACGATATTATACTTGCTTGGTACGATATTGGAGAAGATCGCAAGAGAACGACGTAGCTAAATTATAAGATTTTTAGAACGACTTGGTTGCAGAGCAGGAGGCCGTTACACACCAGCGTCATGGTGTAATGGTTGCAAAGTATAAAAATTCATCAAATTATTCCAAATGTCGAATAAAGAACTACATACTGCAATCGGGTATCTAACCTATATAGAAGTGTGAGCGCTCGTTGAACTTCTATTGCTAGCAATCGTCAATAAATCAATCGGTGGGATAAGATGCATTGTGCAGTTTCAATGATGTGTATTATAGCTGTGCTACAATGTCCAAATGAAGCTATCCCTTCTGATATTTTCCATACAATTTTACCTATTTTTTTTAATTTAGTCAGTTTAATTATCTTAAATAAGTAGACAAATCCTCAGAATGTCCGAAACATTTGCCACACCCCTTCTGGTACCTCCGATACAAATGAGATCACTATATTTATCTTACAATAGTAGACAAAGCGTCAGTACGCCCCACCCCTTCTCCCATACAAATGATGGAATTTAGTGCAGTGGCTTTACGATATAATGGCAAGAATATGGAGACGGGACGCCTTTTGGTTTGACAATTACCATACATGAGCAGTTTGACTAGACAGCAATAAAGCCGAACTTTATTTGCTTAGACCATACCACCAAAGCAGCAAAGTGCGATATAGAAAGTTATAATACTTTCAAGTGTTCCTCTAACAAAGTCTGTTCTAAAATATGCTTGATATAAGTAATTAGTCATTATATATTTGGAAAAGCATAGCCATGTTTAAGACAAAAGTATGAAGTGGAATTTCTGGACTAGCTGGGCATAATAGCTTTTCATGCCTCTAATGGAACAACTCATGTACATTCCAAAAATATTGGAATATACATCTGAAATATGGTTACTGTCCTGAATATACAACTTTGAACGCTTTGCTGATGTTACTAATAACATACACAAATCCAATTCATCTAGCCCAATCCTGGTGTGCGTTATCCATTTTCTACATACAAACATGGCAAAAGATGCTAGTTTTCCAGAACTATTTAGTTTTGTGGTAAGATATATTATTTTGTCTTCAAACAAAATAAATTAACCATCAATTTATAAAGCAAATAAAGCGACCGTCCACGTAAGTTTACAATCCCGACCACATGAAGGTTAAGGCTATCTTGAAAAATATTGACAAAATTGTAGCTAAGTCTTTTCGTACTTTTGAGCAGTCCTAGAGAGCAGATTTTCTGCGAGATATTCGTTTGGATAATACTACCTTTAAGCGTGTCAAGGCAGCTGCTGGTGTCGTGAATGACAATAAAGTGTCTCACATAAGGGATAATAGTGGAGTTTTGGTTACGGATGATCGGGGGAAATCTGACCTCTTGGCTAATGCTTTTGCTGTGGATTCGATTGTTGATGGAGATGTGGATTTGCAGTCTGTTATTTCGTCTGAGGTGTCATCGTTGAGTGGTCGTAGTTGTTCTCCGAGGTTTGATAGTGATTTTTCGGCGGATGGTTCCACTGTTTCTGATGACAGATTGTGGAGATAGTGTGGATTCATTAGGGCCCAAGATTTGGGCGATGGTTTGAGAAGGAGGAAAAATCGTAAGTCTTGTGGCCTGGATGGCGTACCAGATGTTGTTTTAAAGAAATCTGTGTTTCCAGTTTGGAATTTTTGGCGATTCTTTTTAACCACTGCATAAATTTGGGTTACTTCCCGGCAAAGTGGAAGGAGTCTTTGATTATCCCTATTCATATCCCGGGTAGTGACCCGAATTCATTCAGTAGTTTTAGCCAAGGCTTCTGATTCAGTGTGGCATGATGGTCTTGTTTATAAGATGTTACAGCTGGGTTAAAGTAGAGATATTTGTTCTTTAGTTTTGAGTTTTCTGAAAAATCGCTCTTTCTGGGTTAAGGTTGGTGACGTAGTTTCGTCTGTAAAGAATGTTTTGGCGGGTGTTCCCCAAGGTTCCCTCTTAGGTCCAGTATTGTATAACTTGTTTATGTCCGATATTCCCAAGCCTACTGGGGGTGAACTTCTTTTGATTTATGCGGATGACATTTTCGTTGCTAGTACTGGACCTAGGGTAAGGGTAACCAATGGAAAAATGAATGATTACATGGTTCTGTTGGAGCGGTTTTTCAAAAAATAGTGGCCAAGTGTAGTGCCATAATGATTAAGGGAAGGGGAAGAGTTACCTATCCGAGCATGAGAAGGTTTACACCTTGTGTCAAAATTTGTGATGATGTTGTAAGGGTGGCTAATCAAATTAAATAGTTGGGTGTTATTATTGATACTAATTTTGATTTTAAGCTCCATATTGACCATATCCTTGAGAAAGTGAGAAAGGTTTTTCATTTGTACATTAGCGTTCTCCGTTTTAGAGATGGTTTGAACTTGGAGGTGCGTTTGCTTCTCTACAAGCAAATTATAAGGCCGTTAATTGAGTATGCATTTGTGTTTTGGTTTGGTGTATCATCTTGTCAAATGTAGAAACTGCGAGTTTGGAAAAGACGCATTTTGAGCGCTTGTTTGGGACTTTTCCCTTCTAGAGGTATTGATGGCTCTTTCAGGGATTCCTACCAGTCACCTGTCCGGCTTCTTGACCTGAGAGATGCAGGATTGATTTATGTTGGCGGTAAATTACTTTTTTACCATAGAAGGTTCAATACCATGGATATGATACGCACTGGTTATAACACTGCACTATATGTAGTTTTTTTAGTTTTAAGTTATATATGTAGTTTTAAATCTTGTTTTTTAAGTTTTTCATATAAAATACTATGTTTTTGCCTTTTTTGAAATTTCCAAATATTTTTTTGGACACTATCCTGTAATTTTAATGTCTTTGTTTCCTAATTGTTATCTGGTGTGTCTTGCTGCATCATATTTTGTCTAGGCGGTTGTATCTGAGATGTACATTTAGTATACTGATTTGCTATTGTTTTATTGTTAGCGTTATTTGCTGTAATTATTTTATGTTTTTTGGACAATAAAACAAATACCTCATACCATATAAATTCAGTCTAATACAACTTCTGAACTAGAAACTATTTGTGACACCGCTACCTTACCAAAATTAGGACGGTTTTAAATAGAATTTCACGCTCTTTATTGGCGCCCAACTCGCAAGTTAACGATTTTCAGAAGAAGATTTTCAAGATACGAATTCATCAATGGCTCAATTTACGACCGAACAGTTCGAAGGAATATTGGCGGTTTTAACCAACAAAAATAAGGGATCGTCCTTTAGTCGAGGCACCGCACGCTTTCATGGACAGAGAACCAGCAGCAGTGGATGAATTTATAGCAACTATCTCAGTTTTCAAGGGTATTGAGAAGATATCAGATCAAGATGCCTTGAAGGGAATGTCATTGCTCTTGGAAGGTTATGCAGCCAATTGGTGGATGGGGGTTAAAGGCTCTTAGATTGGAAAATATTTTTGTGAATTTTTGAGCAACGTCAGGAACGTAATGAACCGCGTGACTCATTTATATGCAAGAAACGTCTGCTTTACGCTCAATTTTAAAATCCTGTCGATGAGAGGGTCCAACTTGACATGTTGTACGGCTTGCTTTCGCTGCGAATACGCGATAGAGTTGTGGTGCTCCTGGAGTGTACCGATCTAATTGCATAACATGTAGCGGCCACAGCAAGGAAGTCCACAGAATCTATATTTCAATAAGATTTCGGCAGAAGATATTGAACGTGCAATACCCACTGTGCAAATTGAGATTTTTGGTCTTAAGGTGGGCCTGTTTTGATACCGGAGCCAAAACTAGTGTAGCAAGTACAAATCTGACGAAAATTTTATACCACAAAGGAGTCAATTTCGAAACGGTCAAGGCCGAGAAAACTATGGCAGATGGCCTTACATGTACTCAATCAGTAAAAACAACAATTATAGATGCCGATATAGGCAATCGTAAACGCAAAATACGATTAATTACTTTACTTGGGTTACTTTTGATTGGGTTAGACTTCCTGCAGCAAGAAGGAATTGTTTTGAACATGACGTAAGGCTTTTGGTATTTTGAAGATGAACTAAAAGTGAAGTACAATTTTTCAAAACCGATTGTTATGGCAGGAAATACAATGGTTATTCCAACAAATTTTTCTCTGGACGAAGAAAAGTTGTCTCCATGCAGTAGAGCTCTTAAGGATATGTCCAAGTTTTCAAATTTCATGAAGGATGAAAAACTTGTGAGCCCGTTTGGTGCAACCCCAAAACTTTTACCCAATGCAATTTTAAATCCTACGCCGACAGGTAAAAGGACAGGAAAGAAGAAAGAGAATGATGTCTACTTCCCACATACCGTTCAAGCAATTTTTTTTAATTCACTGCCGCCAGGCGAACAAATGCCACCCGATTGTTCTCGATTGTTTGCACCACCTATAAAAATTCAAAAACGTGATGAGTACGATGAATATATAAATAAACATTTCATTTCAATTTATTCTGTTGATGTTGATTTCTTGAATGAAATTGAGGGGTTGGGATTGGAGCATAGTCAAAATAATCAACATGATGAGTTCTTGTGTAAAAACGGGGATTCGTTCAAAAAATCAGGTTGCGCATCCACATTAGCAGTGCACCGAATTGATACCGGAGACAATCCTCCATCATATCATTTGTCTGCACCCAGGAAAGCCAAACTTAAAACCGAAATAAAAAAATATTGGATAACAATATAATTGCGCTTCTAAATCATATTGGACAGCACCTATAGAAATTATACCTAAAAATAATGTTGAAGTCAAAGTTTGCAATAAAAATTTTCGATGGAAATGGTCTCCTGATCAGCAAACATCATTTAAACAATCATCTAACATATCCACAAATACTCAAACAAGCAAACGATGACGTTCATGATCAAAACCGGTACCAGTCGTTACTCAGTTAGTGCAGTTCTCATCCAGGGGGAGGGCCCTGAGGAACATTCTATGGAATATGCCAGACGACCTACGAACCTGTTAATAGCCTTTTTACACCAAAAAAGCATTCCGCATCTTGAGCTGAAGATGCGGAATGCTAAAAAGTGGTTTTACACCGCAGTTTCGCATATTGTCAGCTGTTTTATAGCTCACACATTTTTCCATTTGCCTTGTAAAACTGCAATATTTTCCTGCCACCAAAATATTAACATTGTTACGGAGGCTGTATTCCACGAAGCGCGAATAGTTTTAACTAATTGGAATAACCATTTATTAATATTTTGGCAAAAATGTAAATTTTTTGTCCGTCAATGTAAACAAATAACGAAAATGGTGGTTGCCGGATCAACATTACTGAGAAAAATCGCTTAAATTCAGTTTTTTAGAGTACAACCCTGCGCATTTTTCCGCATCTTTCATGGATGCGAAAATATGTTAACATCTTTCCAACAACAAAATACATGTAAAATGCGTTCCGGTGTAAAAAGGCTATAACAGAAATGCTACATGAGAACCCCTGTATATTTTTTTCCGTTACATTTGTATCTTATTTTTGGGGCAACTTTCGAGTGTAATTCTCAAAATTGAGTCCCAAAATCATGAGTTGTACTGTGATATTTTAGCATTCAAGAAATATGCGGAAAAATGCACTAAGTTGTAATCTGAAATATATGAATTGCAGCGATTTTTCTCAATAATGTTGATCCGGCAACCACCAATTAAACAAACATTTATTTGTTTGTTTACATTTATCAGAAAAAAATACGAATAACATGGACGGACAAAACGTTTACATTTTTGCTAAAATATTAATAAATGATTATAGTTTAAGGCATTCGCGCTTCTCGGAATACTGCCTCCAAGATAATGTAAATAGATTTGTGACAGGAAAATATTGGCGGTTTACAAGGCGAATGGATAAAAGTGTGAGCAAGGCTACAGTTGATAATATGCGAAAGTGCTGTGTAAACCCACTTTTTATCATATTCAGTTCAATATGCGAAATGCTTTTTTGGTGTGAAAAAGCTATTATATGTAGTATATATCTATGTTACTATATATATGAATGTGTATTTTCATTTTGAAGGTTTTTAAAATTAAATTTGACGATATTTCCTTATTTCGATTTACGTAATTTAGACGATTTTACATAAAAATAATCTGTAAGCCATGGTATTAACTTCTGTGCATTAGACCGACTTGTTTTATGATGAACCCCTAAAAATTTCGTGCCTAGGATTAAGATCCAGTGAGCTGGACCCTTTTTTGAAAAATTGTCTTTTTTTGAGCTTTCAAAGATGTTTGATATTTAATAAAGACTATATAAGCAATATTAGTATCATAGGAAAGAGTTTTTAAAGACGCATCCAATGGTATGAAAAACATGCCCACACAAGTCCTAAACAAGTCCTTTTTTCAGGAATATGCGAAAAAAATATGGATTTTTAAGTTTTTACTAGCCACATTTTTCTGAATTAAATGTCGATTTAAGTAAACACGTGTTTTTGCTTTTTTTCTCTAAAAGCCTTTTTACACCGGAACGCATTTAACATATTTGCGCGTTAATCCGCATATTCGTTAGATGCGGCCAAAATGCTAAAATTTTTACATGTATTTTGTTGTTGGAAAGATATTAACATATTTTCGCCTCCATGAAAGATGCGGAAAAATACACTGAGTTGTACTCTGAAAATTGGAATTTAAGCGATTTTTCTCAGTAATGTTGATTCGGCAACCACCATTTTCGTCGTTTGTTTACATTTATCGGAAAAAATGCCAAACAACATGGACGGACAAAAAATTTACATTTTTGCCAAAATATTAATAAATGGTTATTCCAATTAGTTAAAACTATTCGCGCTTCGTGGATTACAGCCTCCGTAACAAGGTTATAGCCTTTTTACACCAAAAAAGCATTCCGCATCTTGAGCTGAAGATGCGGAATGCTAAAAAGTGGTTTTACACTGCAGTTTCGCATATTGTCAGCTGTTGTCTAGCTCACACATTTTTCCATTTGCCTTGTAAAACTGCAATATTTTCCTGCCACAAACCTATTAAAATTGTTACGGAGGCAGTATTCCACGAAGCGCGAAAAATATTATATGTGAGCTATGGAAAAATATGTGAGCTAGACAACAGCTGACAATATGCGAAACTGCAGTGTAAAACCACTTTTTAGCATTCCGCATCTGCAGCTCAAGATACGGAATGCTTTTTTGGTGTAAAAAGGCTATAACATCTATTTTTAAGTGTATACTGTACATCTTTTCTTGTGACATGGTGTAATTAAGCAAAAATATGTGTTGTATAAATATGAGTCTCGTTTCTCGCGAATTAAATAGCACTTAATTTAGAAAAATGTCGCTACTATAAACTTAATAATCCGTATTTTTTTTCGCAGAATATCGCTGAAGAAAAGACTTGTCAGGATATTTGTGGGCATGTTTTTCATACCGTTGGATGCGTCTCTAAAAACTCTTTCTTATAATACTAATTGCCTTTTTACACCAAAAAAGCATCTCACATTTTGAGCTGAAAAGGCAAAATGGTAGAGAGTGGTTTTATAGCCTTTTTACACCAAAAAAGCATTCCGCATCTTGAGCTGAAGATGCGGAATGCTAAAAAGTGGTTTTACACCGCAGTTTCGCATATTGTCAGCTGTTGTCTAGCTCACACATTTTTCCATTTGCCTTGTAAAACTGCAATATTTTCCTGCCACAAACCTATTAACATTGTTACGGAGGCTGTATTCCACGAAGCGCGAATATTTTTAATTAATTGAAATAACCATTTATTAATATTTTGGCAAAAATGTAAATTTTTTGTCCGTCCATATTGTTTGACATTTTTTCCGATAAATGTAAACAAACGACCTATATGGTGGTTGCCGGATCAACATTACTGAGAAAAATCGCTTAAATTCCAATTTTCAGAGTACAACTCAGTGTATTTTTTCGCATCTTTCATGGATGCGAAAATATGTTAACATCTTTCCAACAACAAAATACATGTAAAAATTTTAGCATTTTGGCCGCATCCATCAAAGATGCGGATTAACGCGGAAATATGTTAAATGCGTTCCGGTGTAAAAAGGCTATTACACTGCAGTTTCGCATATTGTCAGCTGTTGTCTAGCTCACACATTTTTCCACTCGCCTTGTAAACCTGTAATATTTTCCTGCAACAAACCTATTAACATTGTTACGGAGGCTGTATTCCACGAAGTGCGAATAGTTTTAACTAATTGGAATAATCATTTATTAATATTTTGGCAAAAATTTAAATTTTTTGTCCGTCCATGTTGTTTGTCAATATTTTCAATAAATGTAAACAAACAACGAAAATGGTGGTTGCCGGATCAACATTACTGAGAAAAATCGCTTAAATTCCCATTTTCAGAGTACAACTCGGCGCATTTTTCCGCATCTTTCATGAATGCGAAAATATGTTAACATCTTTCCAACAAAAAAAAAGTGTAATAACCTTTTTACACCAAAAAAGCATTCCGCATCTTAAGCTGAAGATGCGGAATGCTAAAAAGTGGTTTTACACCGCAGTTTCGCATATTGTCAGCTGTTGTCTAGCTCACACATTTTTCCATTTGCCTTGTAAAACTGCAATATTTTCCTGCCACAAACCTATTAACATTGTTACGGAGGCTGTATTCCACAAAGCGCGAATAGTTTTAACTAATTGGAATAACCATTTATTAATATTTTGGCAAAAATGTAAATTTTTTGTCCGTCCATGTTGTTTGGCATTTTTTCCGATAAATGTAAACAAACGACGAAAATGGTGGTTGCCGGATCAACATTACTGAGAAAAATCGCTTAAATTCCAATTTTCAGAGTACAACTCAGTGTATTTTTCCGCATCTTTCGTGGATGCGAAAATATGTTAACATCTTTCCAACAACAAAATACATGTAAAAATTTTAGCATATTGGCCGCATCCATCGAAGATGCGGATTAACGCGGAAATATGTTAAATGCGTTTCGGTGTAAAAAGGCTATAAAAATTTTCGCATTTTGGCCGCATCCATCAAAGATGTGGAATAATGAGGAAATATGTTAAATGCGTTCCGGTGTAAAAAGGCTATATGACAAATATCAAAAATCTCTGAAAAACTCAAAAAAAACCTTATTTTAAAAACGTTCCAGCTCACTGGTTCTTAATCCTAGGCACGTAATTTTTTGGGATTCATCATGAAACAAGCCAAGGTACATTTTGGGGGGTGGACCGAAGATATTTTTTTTGGCTCTTTTTTTGAGTCGGACTACTGTGCATAGTACAGTTTTAGATCAACTCTGCTTGAAAACAATTATCGTCAGACATCCACGCCGACGAAAGCCGAAATTTACGGCTTAATTGTTGCTTTTCAGGTTGCTCTGCTTTGCACTTGTTGTTTGTTTGTATGTTCGTGGTGGTAGTTCAGCGAAAATTAAAACTCCTAGATCCGTGAAAAATAAATATTTTAATTAGATTATGTGAAGAGCGTCTTAATTTGTCGACTGGTTTTCAAAAAATTAATTGAAAAACTATGGAAATGTTGAATTCCACTAACGAAAATTTATAATTGTGAAAGAAAAAGTCGGAACATGATGTATACAGAAATTTTAACAAATTCAAGAAGATAAAGAAGAACATATTTTCACATTTGTTTTATCGTAACAAACTTCCAACAATTTTATGTGGCCTTTGTCAAAGAAAACAATAGAGAAGACAGTATAAAACACACATTATATTTCAGTTTTTTGTTCATTGCTTCTTGTTTTTTTGGTCTTGCTGCTGCTTTTCCGAACTTCTCCTGTGACCATCGCCATTGATGTGTGCATTGCAGTAAATGAAAGTAGTGGGTTGTTAGATGTTAATTTCTTGCTTCGAATTACTCGTCCAAAACATTTGTTGATATGCTCTGTTGTGTTGGTGTGAATTTTAAAACAGACAGACAGGTGACGCCATCTGTCAAACTTCTTTGATCGTCTTTACGGATCGATATATGTATATATGTACGTATGTAATACTTTGAGTTTGTGATAAAGAAAGGATATAAGACTACACTATATACGGAGTTGGATGAGGAATCTATAATGATTAATTCGGAAAGCAACATTTGAAAATTGCACTACAATAGCGCTGATTAAAAATAACCTATTTACGACAGCCAAGTATAAAAGTTTCTCTGTGCTGCCCAATGAATAGTATTAAATACACCTGCCACCGACATCTCATGAGCCATCAGCAGCTATACATGACAATTTTCAAGTGAAACCAGCAAGAGGCAACAACTTTAATATAACACAGCAAAAAAAAAAATCACCAAAAATATTTAAAAGACACAGCTGTAGTGGTGTAGAAGTAACAATAGATGGTGAAGAAACGCCAAATAAAGAGAGCAGAGGAAGTCATTCAATTGTGTTTACAAATTGTTCGTGTAAAGGGTGAGTTGTACAGTAAATGGCTAAGACATTATGAACGATGACGATGACACTTGTATTGCACTAAGGAAGCAAAGCTGTGTTTTTTTTCTTAATTTGTTATAATTTGTAGATTATAGATTTGCTAGGCAAAATTATATTTCATTGATCGCCAACAAAGATTAGCTAATATCTTCAAAATATTAACAACCGCCGGTAATCAGGGTCTTATTAAGCCCTTATTAATATTTCATAGCTCACATAAGGAACACTGCCTTGATTGATCAGTACACAAATGAGGCAATGAATACTCTCAAACCGTTCAATTATTCAAATATGTATTTTGTAAGACCTTTGCTAGAATCATGACATTCATTAACGAGTATATTAGTTTGGTTCAATATACCAAATCTGCGATACATTTAAAAAATAAATCAATTTATGGAAGCGAGTTGCCCTCGCAATCTAAATACGCAATTTCAGCAAACTAAAATATTGCCCAAGCATCTCGACCACAAGAACTGACGACTCTAATGTTTTTCATTTTATTCTATTATAGTTAGTTATGGTATTTGTAGTTGTTGAGTTTAGGGCAGTTAAAGACAGGCTGAATTTGCGTTTTTCCATAATTATTATAAACGTATTGTGATTGTGGTTCATTCTATGTATGTTTATTTTAAAATTCGCTGGCAAATGTTCTTTATTGTTTTGACATTGGAACTCTAAATGTAAATGAGATTTTATAGCGATTAACACAGCAGATAACTTTAATTGGCCAATAAAAAAATCATAATTTTTTGTCATCTTTTTTATTTTTGAAGAATTTTAAAAACTTTCCCATTATTTTCATATTGCCAAATTTAAATAATTTTTATCAAAAAGTACTAACTCTTTTTTGCTAACTTTACATTTTTACAATTCGGAGAGAAAACCCAAAATGTATGTGATCACATCCCATGGAATTACTCTATTATATTGATATGGCATCAAAATTTTGTGGTTTTTGTTATAAACAATTAGAAATCAATCAAACAAAAAATTTGCTTATTCGTTAAGAAATTGAAGGTTATTCCAGGTTCTTGAAGTGCTAAGGATAAAAGACCGCTCAAAGACAGAAAGCGATATATTCGGTAATATAATCTGGGGATTTCTCTAGAAACAAGAGAGGATGGTACACCGTTTTGATTACAGTATTAACAACACCAAACAACGCCAAATAATATATTTTTGGAAAGGTAACCCCAAGAAATGCTCATCAGCGCCCCCTACATGATCATAGTGCCCAAGACCAAAGACAAAACGCACAATCCTATCCATAATGAGTTTTATTCTGTGCAAATTATATTATAAAATACTATATATTTATTCAATGCAATAATTAGGTTGAGACATTAAAAAAGCATACGAAACCGTACGCTTGATTGCGTACACTCAGTAATCCCTAAATGGATAGCTGCAGTTTGTCCCTATAAGCATACTGTTGTGGTTATGCAAAAGTTTGTATTGTGAAATATGGTCTTATATCTGAAATTTGAGAATGTGCTGCAATATCTTAGGACAAGAGGAAAGAATACTTATTGGGTGGCGAAGATTAAGAACATTATATGATGAACCTTTTTTGGGAATAGGTATGACGCGTGCAAACTTCCAGATAAGTTGTAGTACAGATAATCATGTTACACAAATGTTAAACAAGTGGCAAAATGTAAGGCAATTTATTTTTAAAAACGGTCCAGCTCACTGGATCTTATACCTAGGCTCGAAATTTTTTGGGATTCATCATACAAGCCAAGGTTTATCGGCACTCGATCGGGCATATAATCCGATTATCATACGATCATTATTGGCAACTCTGTTCGTTCCTTTGTAGATAACAAGGTTTGTGTCAAGGATTGTTAGGTGTTGTTGTTGTGAGTTTTTACGCCAAATTTCACCAAAGATGGCGTTAGCTGGCTTATTGATTTACATGAGATGTTGATAAATCATTTTCCTTGATCCTTGCGCAATCTGGATTTTTGTAGTGGAAGCATCTAGGATGAGTTTTGTTGGCTGGAGAACTCGAAAGTATTTGAAAAAGTAATTTTTCATTGATGTTGATTTTGGCCAGTGCCCCGGCCGGGAATCGAACCCGGCACCTTCGGAGTGCTAGTCTACGTCGCTTCCACTGAGCTATCGAAGGCCACAGTTTGTCCTGTATGTCACTATGGTGGTTGCCAGGAGACAAATGTCATCCGCATAATCGATATCATTGAGTCTTTCAGAAAGGTTCCAACGAATACGAGAGTGGCCATCGACATTTGTCTGCTGCGTTACCATATCTAATAGTAAAAGTAATAGTGTTGGAGACAGAATACTTCCCTGTCTTACACCAGATTCAATAGAGAAGGGAAGACTCATTGTTATTGAAACGTACATTGCAGGTAGCATTTTTGTACAACTCGCGGATCATAGAATAGTAAGTATACCGAGCTTCGAGGGATTGCAGTATGCGCAACGTTGTTGTATGGTCCAAGCAGGAGCGATTTGGTCTTAAACCCGCATGTTCCTTTCGTAAAATTTTCTCAACGTAGGGTTTTATTCGATTAAGTATTAGGAGCGGTAGGACTTTGTTGACTGCGTTGAGTACTGTTATACCTCGCCAATTTTTGCAACAACTTAAATCGCCTTGGGTATTGTTATAACCAGGGCCAACACAAATATGCCCAGAAAAAAACAATAAATATGCGCATTAGATAAGCACGAAACGCACAAAAAAATGCCTTTAAAACTGATAAAAAATGCACAATAGATTTTGATTCGTAGCTGATTTTATTCACTGAATACATTTAATTTTTAATAAAAATTCATCACAAATAGTTGAAAATTAAATGTAGTTATTTTTTACATTACATTTATAGATTTATTGCCGTTTTCTCAATGCATCGCCAAACTGCCTGTTACTAAATCTCGACATAAATTTATTAAACTGATAAACTGTCCGTTAACGATATTGGTTTTATCAATCGAAAAATCATTATTTTCAGTTGGCAATACCTCTCAAAATATATATGTTTGACAACTTCTTGACATAAATGAACTATATGTTTTGTTGTTTTGTCTTTAAATCAAAAACATATCTGGGAAAACAAAAAATTATTAACAGCAGTCAGCTTGATTGAACTTATCTGTACGGCAAATAAATAACCGGCAGATGAGTGCAGGTTAGCTTTGCGACAGAATAGAAGCAAATGAGACATTGAGGAAGCCAAAATTCTTTAATCTACAGTTTTTCTTTGGGGAAAAATATAATCGCCTAATGAGAAAACGGACCTCAGACTATTGATCAATTACTCTACTGTAAACAAAATTACATGAGTGAATTCAATGGAGTACATACTTAATCATTTAATGTATAATAAATATTATGTATACGCCTTTACCATTACTTTTCTCACATATTCTTGATTACCGCTATTTAAATCTTTATCAATATTCTGTTTATGAATATATGTGATTTTAAGAAGCTGTGAAAGAATGGATAAAACTTGCTTAGTGCATTATATGTGAAAAATGGGAATTTTTTTCAAATGTATACGGTTTCTGAGGGAGTCAGAAAGTCCCACTACTAGTTCTGCATAGGACATTGAACTGGTTCACCTTCTATACAAACAACTGTCGCATTTTTTTTATTTTTTATTAATATAAAAGTAGTTTTTGCGAGCACTAAGTACCTGACACAAAAACAAAAATTACCTACATCACAATAATTGTGGACTTTCTACGGAAAATTTAACAGAATTTAACCTGAAATTCACAATTTTGTTAAAGCTCAAATTCCTAAGGTCACTCCCGTCGTTATTTTCTAATGGGCATTCTGAGCAGATATCAATTTCTTTATTTCAAAATTCTCTTTTTCTTATTCGTCAAACTAATAATGTTCAACTGATTCAAAATTCAAGTTTATTTTAGAAGTAGTTTAGAATTCCATACTTTTGAACTAGTCGGGGTATTGTATGACGATTGTGCGCTACGTACGCTCGTCCACCTTCTTTATTATTGAAGAAGGCCGATGTCGTCGTTCATAATTCTGCGTTATTGAAGAGAACTCTGTTTTGTTATTTTTACCCTATGCAAATCGTTTTTATTCCTAGAGAGACGCTATTTCAACAAATAAACTGTCTGGTTAAATTCTAATATGGAAAACAATGTTAGACACCGCATTAGTAGTACCGCGGCTGATGACAGTGACAACGATGAAGTTATTGATTTTTTGAACTCTAACTGCTTTCCTGATACTGACGTCACGGTCAGCTATAGAGACAATATAACGACTCTTACCTCTACTTCCACTGATCCCACTGCTCAATTATCCGGTAACGTCCAGCCACCAACCAATACTGTGGAGGTTGGTGTGAACGTTGAAGTGCCGCGCATCAATACTAAGGAGAGCGAAAATTATTGCATTCCTGTTATCAGCACTTCATCTCAACTAACTTCCACCTCTGACACAAAAACGGTTGTATCAAACAACAATAACAATTTATTTTCCACTTTGCGACAAAACGACAATAATATGATTCCAACAATAAATGTAACTCCACACAGCCCTGCTAATGTCTCTAAATACAACAATATTTTCGAAGACACTCTCAGCCAGCTGCAGAACATCCGTGAGAGTGTGGTACAGATGAAGAATTCTTCTTCTGCACATATGGGTGATGGTCTTTCGAATTATGGACTGGTCAACGCTGCTATACTTAGTGCCTCATTGCCTGACTTATCGGCAAGTGCGAATGGTGTTTCAAGTTCATCGGGAGCAGGTCCCCACGGACCCTTGGCTTCACATTTCGTTATTTGGTCCCCTCAACATCAGCAACAATATCTGCTAAACGCCGATCGGCGCAAATCATGGACTGGTATTGATGATTTAACTGCAGGTGGCGATTGCACCAACAAGAGCGTTAGTTTGTCGAGTTTGGACAGCGAGGAGCAGGAAAGTATAAGAGTGACTGAGCAGAGAAGAAGATCAGCTAGGAATAGTACCGGTGGTAAGTAAATATATATGTATATGTATTTTAATCATTAACGTAGCACCTTAGTAAATTCAAATTTTGATTTTTTTAATTCTTCATTGCAATATTGGTGGTAAATTCAGCCATGATAAGAAATTTGTCAACAGTAGACAACAGTGCACTAACAAAGTTAAATGTTGGTAACGATTTCGAATGCCTTTCAAATTCTACTACACTATACTTTAAATTTCTTAGGGCACAAGATAAGATATTCTGAACGACTCAAATTATTGAGTGAATATCATTTACCTTTCCCCCATTCTAAGCAATGAAAGCCGTTTGATTTTTTATTTTGATATCGATTTAGCAACAACATTAAACGTTGCCTTATCAATTTTGTGTATGTTTGTCATATTGCAGAAGGTGAATACGATTTTTTAATATACTGTCTCGTATTTCTTTCAGGTATATCGACGCATTCCTTAAATGAAGCTGAATTAGCTAGAGATTTTGAGAGAATAGCTGCCAAGCGAAGTTTAGCTACTGAAATAATAAGCCGGATACCTTTGCAGAAGAGTATATCGACGTCTTCAATTGTGGCAAAGGAAGATATAAAGGCTATAGCCAGACATTTAACCGATAGCGAGGATGAGAACCAAAGTCTGCTGAGGGCACACGCGAAGATTGAAGTTTATGATAACGTGGAGAAAAGACGAAAAAGAGGTTCATTGTTCTTCCGCAAGAAGAAGGACAAGGCAAAGATGAAATCCATTGGGGGTCAGGTTACTAATTGTGATGTATGCGGTGCTGGTATTACGTTAGGTACCCTTAAAGACCATCAAATGGAATGCAAAGGGAAGAAGGGGAACAGCTCCGCTGGTATCAATAAAAAGTCAACCACTGGAAATGATAAAGGTGGCGATGCGGGACAAGATTTATACGATGGACCTGAACAAAATTCTAACTTTAATGATGACAATACTCCACTTATAAGGTCTGAGTTTTTAAATGATGCTCCCATTGAAGCTCAGGACTTAAAAGCAGATCCATCTCTAGGCATCGAGTTAAAGGAACATGATTCATGGTCTCCTGGTGTACCAAAGGATATTTTGAAAACTCTAAAAGACCAACAAATAAAGAGGCAAGAACACATATATGAATTTATAATGACAGAAAAGCATCATTGCCAAACATTACTGGTTATGCAAAAGGTCTTTGTGGAGAGCATTGAGAAACATTTTCCGGCGCTTAATTGCAACAAAATGTTTCCTAGATTGCAGGAATTAACGGAACTTCATTGCGGCTTCTTGAAGAAATTAAGACAGAAACAAAAGGAACACTTTGTTGTAGATTCTATAGCTGATATTCTGCTGGAATTCTTTTCGCTGGAAAAAGCTCAGAACTTGCGTTTGGCCTACGGAGAATTCTGTGCTAATCATCGTACGGCTTTGGAGCAGTTCAAATCAAGTATGACTGGTAGAGATCCCACATTTGCGGAATGGTACAAACATTGTTTAACGAATCCGTTGTTAAAGAAGAAGGGCATTCCCGAGTGTGTTTTGTTTGTAACCCAAAGGTTGACGAAATACCCATTGCTGATAGAACCCCTTCTGAAGAGCGGCCGAGAAGATAAATTGGAATGTGATAAATTACAACATGCTCTTGCTTTGGTCAAGGAGCTGTTGGTCGACGTTGATGCTTGCGTCGCCGAAAAGGAGTTGAGAGAGAGACAGATAGACATTTGCAATAGAATCGACAATAAATCATTTGCAATTTATAAAAATAAGCCATTCCGCAAGCAGGATGTAGGTGTAGAGTCAAAGAGACGATTGAAGTTTGAAGGCCTTGCAACATTAATGCAAGGTCGTTCAAAAATGCAACTAGTGCTGGTGGTCGTTTTGACCGATTGTCTTTGTTTTCTTAACGAGAATTCTGCTCACAATAAATACATGTTTTTCACACCCGAACATAAAGCCGGCGTAGTACCACTCCAAAAACTTCTAATAAGAGAGAAAGCAGGCACTGAATCCCGTGGTATTTACATTATCTCAAGTAATCCCTTGTTTCCTGAGATGTACGAACTTAAAGTCCAAACACCTAAAGATAAAAACATATGGATTCAATCAATCAGGCAGGCGGTGTTGGATTGTCCTTCCACTGATGTCATCGAATCGGAAGACTTGACACATGAAGAAAAATTAAGAATTGGCGTAAATAAGAGGGAAATTATTGAGAAAATCCGACAAAAAGATATAGAACAAGCAATTCTGCTAGAAGAGAAAATTTTACTCCAATTAAACTTAATGCAAAAAGATCAAAAACCGTTCACCACTGAACAAGAGTCCTCACAGACTTCATCATTTCCCGCTAGTAGCTCCAACATGTCTGCAGCTCAATTTTTATCCACTTATGGCGCTTATAAAGACTTGGCTATTGGAATAGATTGTGACACAACAGAGCTCTGGAAAAAAGTTTTGAGCACTGTGCAGGACATCACCACTCTTGCTTCAACTGTCTATACAGCGGCTACTGGCCAACCTGTTTCTAGATCGGTCAGTTCTGTGGGAGAAAAACAGAGTGATACGTACAATTCTCCTACACTACCAAAAAGAGCTGAAACCTTTGCTGGTTTTGATGAGAAGCGGGCCAAAAACGTTTATCCATGTAGGGACATTAATAAATTAGGAGCCTTGCAAGTATTATCGCCACGACTTCAAGAACTAGAGGAGAAAAGGGAACCGAAAAATTCATCCATTATTTCTGCTCTTATACCCACCCCTTCCAATGCAGATCAGGATAGTGCTGCTGTATGTGATCTGTCTTCAGCGGCATCAGCAACAACCAAAGATACTAGCTTAGCTTTATTACAAGTAACTCATAATCTCCATACCCTCTTATGCATCATTTCCCAACAAATGACTACAATACATTCCTTGCAATTGCAATTGGCTTTGTACAGAGAAAGTCCGAGAGCTTCCTATACACACAACGATCAGTTGGAGGAATTACGAAACCTCCAGGACAAGCTGCAAGAAGAGAAAACTGTGTGGATGCGCCAAAAAGAGCAACAGGAACAGGAGTTGAATGAACAGAAATCGGCAATGGACAAACTTCAGGAACAGCTTAATGTCCAACAAGATGACATTAAACAGCAGCGAGAACAGTTGTATAGAAAAATGGAAGTTTTATCGAGCCAAGGTCTTTTGATATCACCCAACACGCCTCTAAACTTATCAAGTCCCCTACTGCCTACAACTTCTGTGAATAACAACGATGCCGATCATGATGCCAATGATTCACATGCACACGATTTGTCCGGAATTGGAATATCCTCAAATACAGTGGACAGACGCAAAGACAAATGGCGTACATCTTCCACAATCTCGAAAAATCCTCCGGTAAATCTCTTAAGTGCTACGAATGCTCCCAAAGTACAGCAAAATGTGGTGAAGCAAAAACTTCCTATGAAATTGTCATCACTTTCGTCGACAAGCTCGTCGTCTGGCAGCAGTGCGATTGCAGCAAAAATCGACAAATCCAACAGTTTTAATACGAATAATAACGCATCCTCCAATTCCTCTTCTAGTGCGATAACACAAATGTTTCCCTTAAAATTAGCCGACAGGCGAGTTACACCCTCCAACAACACTACACCATCAAGTCAGTTGCTTCCACAGCACTCTCGCACTGGCAGCTCTCCAGCAATAATACAACATCCTCAAACCTCCCTCAGCAACTCTCTGGGAATTACTTCTCCACCCCCTAGCGTCACACGAACAGATTCGTCCTCCACGTTTACCTACGGCCAACGATACTCATTGGGCTCTGTGAATAATTCTACTCCGACTTCAAGTAAGCTTGCGACACAATCTAATGTGAATCAAACTAAAATTCCCTTGATGTCTCCTTTATCGGCATTGGCGGCGACTTCTCATCCAAACAACGCTTCCAGTTCTGTTAACTCGTCAGCAGCTCGTCCAACAGCGCCACAAACCAAACCAGAGGAGGAGGAAATTTATTTTTGACGTAGGTTTTCTAAAGAAGTCGAGATTTAAAATTAAGAAAAATAACAAATACTTAAAATTGGGCAATTATCTCACAAAGCAACGTGTAAGTAAGTGATTATCATATAGAACAAAGAGCCGATTGTTTTCATTTTCTTTTAATAGATTTATTTAAGGTAAACGCAGACGATTTTAATATTTGATTATTTGAATTGTGCAATTGAAATCCTTAAACAATCCAATCAGCGATTTAATTAATTTAAACTTATATTCTTTATATCTTGGAAAATTTGCTGTTTGGTAGTCCAAAATAAAAAGAAACCTTTAAAAAGTAGGTAGAATTATTACCAATTTATACATGGAAACACTTGGCGTATTTTTAATTTTTGACTCTATTGAGTATCTTTCATGATATATGCAAACAATGTGGGAGCTATGTGGCTGTAATTGTAGTAGATCAAACTGTACCAAAGTTTTAGACGTACAGTATACATATCGTTAGTATTCTACGTAAACTGACTAACTACGCTTATGGTCATTTAGATATATATTTAATTTAACATAAAATTGATCTAATAAAAATATTTTTTTTCTTCACTTTTGTTTCAAATTCACTGGATACAAGTTTAAACAATAATATTATGTAAATATTTTAAATGAAAAATGGCCAATCAAGACTGAAGTCAGTTTACGCAGTATACCAACGATATATAATTCTGTTTTCGACTTGGGGATAATCTGCACCATAAACTAAACTAAATCCAATTTGACAAATATTTCATTTTCAAATTAACACAATATCAAAGTATTGGTTGAATATTTATTTGCTTTAAGATTATATCTATACCATTTTAGCAAAAGTTGATATGCTAATTTTTCATAATTTTACAGGAAGCCGATTCAATGTTTTGAAACCTCATTAAGAAATAAGGACATATCAGCATTTTATAAATAAATTTAATAGACTTATTTTAGACATATCATCCTTTGCAACTTGTTCTAAAAGTTATAAAACACATCAAGTAACAAGAATCATTTTTCAAAAAACTGACATATTAACTTTTGCCATAAAGGTACAAATAAAATATTCATATTAATATTTAATAATTTAGTCTGTTTCGTATGGTTTGTCGTTCAAGAATATTTTCTAAGGTATAACTCTGAACCATTATATAAAACAATTATGTCATCTCTACAATGTTAAACAGTGACTTTTTTGTGATCTAATTAAATTAAATAAGGATTTAAATTTCATACAAGAACTGAATAGTACCGGTTTAATCCAGAACTAAATTCTTTTCTATGATTGTCCAAAACTTAATTAAATAAAACTATCTTTTACTTCAAATATGTAATTCCCTTTCGACTAAACGTCATTTATAGACTATATAAGTTTACGAATAGATTAGTACTTAATTAATAACTCAAAATCAAAAGATTTTCGGCTTTAAAAGCCAATTTCATATGTAATAAATTAATTATGTACTAGAATAATTAACAAGCAATTACTTTTCACGTTGCTACAGAATAATAAATATATGATATTTACTTATTTCTTGATACGAAATTTAAAACGTTTTTATTTCAAAACTGACAAACTGTTTAAATATGTATGTATGTATTTCAAAATGTGTATGGTAAATATTTAACAAAATACCGATGCGATTCATCCATCCGATATGTTCTTTGAACAGACGCGCAAGTGCTCGCACTACCATTTCAAATGGGTCATTCGTCTGGAGAAAATTATATTTTAACGAGTTTATCCGACAAGAAACAGAAATTTTAAACAAATATAAAAAAAGAAATTGAAGAAAAATTATTAAAGATAAGCTTAATTAAAAAATACCAAGAAAAATGTATCCATCAAAATTGTGGTTTTTTTTTTTGATCACAAAAGAGAAAAAATCATATGTTGTACTGACAAATTAGATTTTGTAGGATCGTTAATGTATGAAGGCAAAAAATATAGGAGTATGTCTTATTACCAGCGTCATATGTGTTATACAAACATTCACAATATTAAATTCTCAAATTTAAGTTTTACAATAATGTCTTGCCAGTAGGCTTACGCTTCTAATACACCTGAATGACGGCTAAAGCTGAGATAGTGCAATTAAATACAAATATTGGTACAAAATATTTGCTCAAAGAATGAGGAAATTTCTTGGTTTTTTATACGTATTTATATTTTTCTATATGATATATTTTTCTCCCAGATTTTCAACTATTTAGTTAATGGCTCCATTTTTTTTAAATACATACTTATATATGTATATATATTTTAAAATTGGCATGCATCGCCGAAATGTGTTTTTGCTTTTGACGATATTTTTCAAATTTTTTCTTTGGTTTTTATTAATAATCTGCCCTGGACTGACTATATCTGACGGTGACATTTGTAGCCAGTGTGTTTTTAGTATGTGCACATCATTTTTTTCTTTTTGAAACATTGCATTTGTTTTGTCAGTTTTTGAAATATAAAGGGATTTCTATGTAATATTGTTTATTTAAAATTTGCATTTATTTTAGTTTAACAATAATTATATTTTAGTTTAACAATAATTATAACTATTATGTAAACATTTGCTCACCGCACTCAAAGCATTCATCAATATATATACAAAATAAATATTAAACAACTCAAAACCAATTATATCCTATAATAATTGTCTATTCTGAATGTTATATCCTGATGATAATCTCATTACTGTTCTTAAAAGATCGAATCGATTTTTTGACTTTTAATGACACACACACATTTCTAGTGTGTGAATGGTCGCTTTACATAATTATATAATTAACAACTTTTTTTTAGTATCACTGCATTCCATCCATATCCAAAAAATTCCAAAAGAAAATGATTTTCAGTTTTTGTATTAGTCATGTAAGCCAGGAGGTACCTTAAGTTTACAATTGTAAGATACTAAATTATATCATAATGTATGTAGTAGCATATGTATTATGTTAAATATATACCTAAAATTACTTATGTGATTGTATATGTATTAGTATAACTTAACATTCCAAATTTTTATTTACAATATGCGTATACAATTTAATACATATATGTATGTATGTGCATTCTATATATTTATGTGTCCCTTAAAACTAAAATAATACAAATAATGCAATAAAAATACATTTATCATGCTAAAACATAAAAAATCTTTGTTTATTTCGCAACCCTAAAAATTTGACTGGGCTTTTGAGTTTGTAGTGTTCAAACAGATCTTAAAAAAAAAAACAAATTTGATACGATTACCCATACAAAATGTATAACCTTAAAAAAAAAAACAAATTTGATACGATTACCCATACAAAATGTATAACCTTAAAAGTCCTGTAGAATTGGAAAATATCATCCAGACATACGAGTTAACAGAACTTATAACAAAAGAATATATTGGAGACCCTATCTCTGTATCTTTTCCCTACCTTGGTCAGAGATATTAAGCAAGTTATAGGAAAACAATAAAAAATTGGGGAAGATGTGTTCGTACAATGTACAAAAAGACGAAGTCAGTGACGACGTACTATGGTGCCGGTTATACATTTTCTTTTAGACGGAAAATGGTATCTCGATGAAATTTAAAATAGTTAAAGCGAAGTTTTCACGAAATGGTTTGGGTGGCCATCAAAAATTATTATTAACCGATTTAAAAAATGTTTTGCATTTAGATAGTGCTTCGAAATACATGTTCCTAAATTCCCGAACTTTTTTAATTTACAGGAGAAATTTTTTTTTTGCTAATTCGCGGGAATTCCCGGGAATTTTTAAAGATTTGCAAAATTACCTTTTTAAGTTTTAAAAGTAAAAAAAATGCACAAAACACTTAAAAACATAAAAATAAATATTTTTCCTTTATTCATAAAAAAATCATTGGAATAAACAAAACAAATAAAAATTCAAAAGTTTAAATTATAAGATCGTACATTGCAATTTGTACATTGTTTAAAGTATAAAAACAAAATTTTAAATTAGAGTTGCCAATAAAAAGTAAAATATTAAAGGTAGACACACAATTGGGACGAACGACGAATTTTACTTGGCGAAAATGCACACAATCAGTGCGTCGACCAAATTCATCGTGCGTAACGAACTGTGCGATAGTTTTATTTCTATTAATTACGCCGACGAACGACGTTTAAAATGGTGCTGTACAAAAACAAAAGCTTGTATCATCATGAGCATGATGTTTACAATTTTCATAACTTTTACAAAACGCAAAGTTCTTTGATTGAATTGCAAATAATTTCAAATGACGTTTATTTTTGTTCGTCGTTATTGTGTACGACGAATTTACGCAGCGAATTTGTACCGACAAATTCGCCGTGCTGTGTGAAATTCGTCGTTCGTCCCAATTGTGTGACCTTAAAGTTTAAAATAAAAACTCCCGAAAATTCCCGATCAAACTTCCCGGGAATTTTTTCCCGTATTGGAACCCTAGTTGTGACCTCAGATATTCTTGGATTATAAAGTTATTTATATCGTTATGAATGAAATTAGTAAAAGAATGATGTCAATACGTTGCTCCAATCGAAAGTTATAAGCGTTGACAACGGTATGGGAAAAATCCCGTTGAATTTATATATTTTTCGAAACAACAATTTTAAGACTTATTCAAAAGATTTATTGTCGGCGCAGCGATGATATGTAAATGACAAATGAACTCTATTCTGTAACGTATAATGTAAAAACATATACATATGGGACAAAGTCATAAAGTCCAAATGTTTCATAAGGGGTAGTATTTAAAATAATGTTATTCATGAATTTGCATCATATACACTTACGGAAGTTAGAATGTATAAAACATTTCCAGCAAATCAAAGTTAAAAAATATGAAAAAAAATGCTTGAAGATTTCTATTTTTTACGATCTTTTTCGTTTGTATACGCGGGGTTCGTCATAGAGAAAAGTGGTTTTGATAAAGATACAGATTACACTTGGTGCTACAAACCTCTAATCGAAAGGCACATTATTGAAAAATTAAAATTGCATACTTTACGGACCTTTTAAATCTTCGTTGCATTGTATGCATATTTGCCGCCTCAAACCATCAAAAAAACTAGAGTTTATTAACATTTTAAAAATTCTATATTTTTGCTATATTTTTGGGGAATGGGACTTTGCCCAGAGGTGGAAAGTTACTGATTGTCACTCACTTGGAAGTGACCAGAATCGATTCCTTTGTGGCACTGTCCAAGCAGCTAACTACTTCCGGTCTTAGACCAAGTATTCCCTGGGCAATGACTTAAAAGCAACCGCTTTGAAGTTAGCTAGAGTTAGAAGGCGAAATGTTGAGTAACCTAATCGGCATGCTACCTCCGATGCGTCTTAGGAACTAGGTAACAGAAGTTACTGAAGCTCAACACAGGCTCTCTTAGTGGCTTTGGCAGCTCCAAGAAACTAAGATCGGGAGCGGTGGCCTAATAAGCCACTCTCCTTAAACAAAAATTTATTATGAAAACACGAAGAAAACGAAAAACAAGAACCCCCCAAATGTTGACGACCCCCGCAAAAGATATAAGGACCATGATTTAAGGATATGCACCTGGAATGTCCGAACTCTATACAGATATGGTGCCTCTATCCAACTGGCGGATGTCCTCGACAAAGGCTGACATCACCGCCATACAGGAAATGAGATGGACGGGACAGGGATGCACACGACGGAAGAACTGTGACATCTTTTACAGCTGCCATGCAGAAAGACACGAATTTGGATGTGGTTTCATAGTCGGCAAGAGACTTCGACACCTGGTCTCGCGGTTTAACTCTGTAAATGACCGTATAGCCACCATTCGCATCCGGGCGAAATATTTTAACATTACGCTGATTTGTGTACACGCCCCGACGGAAGACAAAGACGATGACATCAAAGATGCATTCTATGAGCGCCTGGAGGATATATATGACCGCTGCCCTGCACATGACATTAAAATTGTTCTGGGAGATTTTAATGCTAAAATAGGAGGGGAAGATGCCCTTGGTTCAGCAGTCGGAAAATTCAGTCTACACAACAACACCTCCGATAACGGATTCAGACTGGTAAGTTTCGCGTCGGCAAGAAACATGGTTGTAAGTGGAACCAGATTCCCGCATAAAGATATCCACAAAGCAACCTGGATATCTCCCGATCAAAATACAAGAAATCAGATTGATCACGTGGTAATTGATGGAAGGCATGTCTCAAGCGTTATGGACGTGCGTGTGATGTGCGGTGCAAATATCGACTCGGATCACCACCTAGTTGCAGCCAAGGTACGCACACTATTAAGTAGAGCTAAAAACAGTCTTAATTAAACGCAAAGGAAGCTACACATTACAAAGCTGCAGACCACTGAGATAGCCAATGCCTACTCCAAACAAACCTCTCAATTACTCCATACAAATCCCCCTAGTTCTGATGTTCCCGACATGCAGTGGCAGCATATTGCGAATTCTATGACCACTGCCGCAACAACCGTACTGGGTTATGAAAAACCACGCTCAGACAAGCCCTGGTACGATGACGAATGTCGCGAAATGTCTGAGGAAATGGATGCTGCATACAAGGCAAAACTGCAGCCAATGGCGACGCGTGCGGTGACGGAGCGTTATAAAGAGAAATGGAGGGAGATGAAACGCCTGTTCAGACGGAAAAAGCGTCTGTGGAAGAAAAGAGAGAGCCAGGATATCGAAAACTACATGGATAGAGGTCAGGCCCGAAAGTTCTACCAAAAGGTAAAAAGTAAAGGTTTTGGAACAGGGATCCCCACCTGTAAGGACAGAGACGGAAATCTGGTCATGGACACTTAGAGTGTGCTGCAAATATGGAGGGAACACTTTCAATCTCTTCTCGTTCCGGAAGGCAGCATAAGTGACGAAATCGCACCAATCATCGACGATGGAGTAGACTGTCCACCACCGAGCCAAAACGAGATCAGCACGGCAATTGCGCGGCTTAAAAATAATAAAGCTGCGGGAGCCGATGGACTGCCGGCAGAGCTTTTTAAAGCCGGCGGCGATGACCTGGTAACATGCATGCACCAGCTCATAAACACGATTTGACTCAGGGAGTGCATGCCCGATGATTGGAATCTGAGTGTCCTATGTCCCGTGCTTAAGAAAGGCGATCCTAGTGTGTGTACCAACTACCGCGGGATTAGCCTTTTACCCATTGCATACAAGGTCCTGTCTGGTGTGTTATGTGAAAGACTAAAGCCCCTTCTGGCGAACCTGATTGGACCTTATCAGTGTGGCTTTAGACCTGGTAAATCCACCACCGACCAGATATTCACGCTACGACAATTCCTGGAGAAGATCCAAGAAATGCAGATCGATACCTACCATCTGTTCATCGATTACAAAGCTGCATTTGACAGTCCGATACGACAGAAATTGTTGGATGCTATGGCTGAGTTTGGTATCCCCGCAAAATTAATTCGACTCTGCGGGATGACACTGACTGACACGAAGTCTTCAGTGAAAATTGGCAAAAATCTGTCAGAGCCATTTTCTACCAAGCGAGGCTTTAGACAAGGCGATAGTCTGTCCTGCGATCTCTTTAACATCGTAATGGAGATGATCATGCGGAAAGCAGCAGTAAACAGAAATGGCACCATATTTAACAAAAGCCACATGTTGCCCGCGTATGCTGATGATATAGATATTATTGGACGTGGATTGCGAGATGTTACTGCGGTTTTTTCGAGCATTGAAAAGCAGTCGGCTGAAGTGGGTCTGGTGATAAACGAGGACAAAACCAAGTTATTTGTTTCAACGAACAAAGAGTCCACTCGTCTGGGACGCTGCGTGAACGTTGACAACTATAACTTTGAAGTGGTAGATGATTTTGTCTACCTTGGCTCCGCAATAAACAAAAATAATAATGTCAGCCTCGAAATCAAAAGACGAGTATTGATCGCAAACCGCTGCTACTATACACTAAGCAAGCGATTTAACGACAAGGCGCTCTCTCGAAGAACAAAGATCCAGCTCTACCAGACTCTGATCCTACCTGTCTTGCTCTACAGCGCAGAATCATGAAATGTAATGACACAAGCGGATCAATCTATTCTGGGAGTCTTCGAGAGAAAAATACTCCGCAAAATATTTGGACCCATCATCGTGAACGGCGAGTACCGTCGTCGAATGAATCATGAGCTGTACAACGACATCGACGTGGTCAAGCGCGTTCAAATAGACCGAATGCGCTGGCTTGGACACGTTGTACGAATGGACGAAAACGCTCCGGCTCGAAAAGTAAGCTTGGTATGACGAACTATCTACGGAGCGCAAAAGACCGAAGCGCTTGGAATGGTTTTCTACGTGCGGCTACTGATAGATGAATTTCTGTTGTTGCTGCCAGTAAAGAAGAAGAAGAATATTTTTGCTTTAAAAAAAATATATTATATTAAAAATAACGGTCAAATTCAAACTATAATTGGTGATGGATATTTTCGGCAGATAGCTACTTCGCATGTACATGTTTGACATAATTATATATATATACAGCTGATGATGTACCATTGTGCATTAGTTCGTTACAAAAGGGTCTGAAGATGAACTCGTCATGGAGTTCGAAACGCGTCATCCTAGTGCGTGACACACTGAATTTGACCAAAAATATCAAACAATAAAAAAACACTTCTGATCGTAAGCCGAATTTTATGTATCAATTGATACACTTAACGTAAATTTAATTTAAAAATAAATGTACTTATTTTTTTATGACTTTTTTGTGGTTGTTGTTGTTGTGGCAGTATATGTGTCTGTCTGTCCATCGGGTGTTACTTGGTACGCCTTGTGTGTAATTATCTGTTGCATTTGTTTCTAGGCCAAGGAAGTTGGCTACTTCCACTGGGTGGGTTCAAAGAGACCTGGGAACAAGTTGAGTCGGATTGGCAGGGCAGTTGAAAAGGTGTAGTGTGTCGTGTGGTCCCTGGTTGCAAGCGGGACAGACGTTCGACGTATTGCCGCCAAGTACGAATCGAGACGACTACACCATTCAGACATTAGTTGGGCCAAAACAACTCTCGTCTGCCGCGGTAGTTGTGGTGGTTGGGATGGCTGGAACGGTAACATCCAAGCAGATACTGCTTCGACAGAAGACGTGTTGGCGATGTCCTCGAAAAGCGTAGCGTGATTTACGGTATCGAAAGCCTTCGATAAATCAAGCGTCACGAGGACCGTCCTGTCACTGGGCTTAGTCTGGTTGAGACCGCGACTTATTTGTGTGGTAATGGCGTGTAAAGCAGTAGTAGTGCTGTGCTGCTTACGGAATCCATGCTGATGATCCGCAATTGGGAAATGTCCTGTGAGGATCGGGAGGATTAGCGCCTCAAGTGTCTTTGCTACTGGCGAGAGTAGAGAGATGGACCTGTTAGATTCTCCCTTACTCGCATCTTTGCCAGGTTTCAGTAGCTGGACCATTTTCCAGGCTTCTGGTACTACTAGAGTGGTCAGGGACAAATTGAGAACATAAGACATAAATTCGACTCCCGGTATATCCAACTTTTTCAGCATCAACATGAATATTCCGTCTGGGCTTAGCGCTTTGGATGCCTTTGCGCTGCGGATGACATCAGCAACTTCTCCAACTGTAAATTGTGGTGGTGCTTCTTCGACTCGGAGAGCATGAATACGACGCATTACTCTCCTTTTCGCCCTATCACTCTTGGGGTGCTGAAAAAATTGACGGTTAAAATAACACGCGCACCTCTTCTTGGTCAATCACAGTGATAGCACCAAATGTGATTGCCGTCCGGTCTTCTCTCATGCTAGGATTCGAAAGTGACTTAACCGTTGCCCACAATTTACTGATACTTATATTCATGGACCATCTTACTGATTTCTAGATTCAGTTCTCTGATTCTAGGATTAGCTGGGTTGGAACTGCGATTTCCATCACGCTCATCTGCGAGTCCCGATGCCTCTGCTGGGAAGTTAGGTCGTATTTCGGGTATTCGACCAGCAGGGATAAAGGGAGGGCTGCTGCGCGTATGATGTTTTTGAAATTCCTCTCAGCAACCCGAACATCAGAGGGTATGGGTAGCATTGAAGCAGTGGTTGGTGAATTCTCTGAACCCGTTCCAGTCCGCTTTCTTATAGTTCAAGAAAGTACGGCGTTCAGAGATGATATAATCGGCTGGTCTGTCAATGGAGAAGATTATGGGGAGGTGGTCCGATCCAAGTGCAATGACGGGTTGCCAGGTAACGTCATTAATCAGACCTGACGAAACTATGGTGATGTCTGGCGCGCTGCTGCAATCACCCATAATCCGTGTGGGGCATCCTCTTTCGCTGTGCTAAACGTAGAGCCATCGATTTGCTCGGCCAAAGCTGTGCCTCTCTGGTCATTGGCTAGGAGAGAATGCGAAAGTTCGTGATGGGTATTAAAGTCTCCTAGGATGTAACGGGGTAATGTTCGGCATATAACGCGGCGAACAGCTACCAATCGGCGGTATATATACGTTGTACAGCTCTTTCTTGGCAGTTCCGAACTCAACTGCTACCCCTATACATTCGATGTATGGTTCCTAGAGTCAAGCTCAGACGAGATAGGTCTGTACTGCACAGAATAGTGCAATAGGAAAGCAAGTCCCCCACCTCCACTTCTGGTGCGATCCTTTCGTAGCACATTGTAGCCCTGACAACTGTGCAAGCTGCAGGTGTCGGCCAGCTTAGTTTCTTGGATCGCAGCGACCTTGATATTTCTCCGATTCATAAATTCTTCGATTTCGCTGATATTGCCACGGAGAATATTGCAATTGAATTGGAAAAAGGTTGCACGTTCAGGGTTTGGTACAGCAATATGTGGCGTTGGTTGAGGTGTTGGATGCTGTATATGCTGGTATTGCTTGAAGGTAGATTGCGGTGGTGTCCCGTAAATCGAAGAGGTTGACGCCGAGGGCAACGGTGAAGACGACTGCGAATCTGCGGGATACGGAGGCACAGCAAGCAGTAACATATTAATGGCAATACTCCCTTAGGTGGCTGGGGCCAGAGCAACCCCTGAAATGCACCCACTCCATGCATCGGTTACACCTTACTGATGTTGAACGGTGATGGAGGAGGTTTCTGCAGACGGAGCAGAAATATTGAGTTGGTCCGGGATTTTGTTCAGTCCCGGCACGGACCAAAATAATGCGTAGCAGACACTACGGGATGTGCCTCTCCCAAGGCAAAAAGATGAACAAACATAGACAAACAAACAATCCGGTACATAGAACCGGCTGCCGTGGGATCGTATTAGGTATTGCCGTAATTCTTTTTGCGTTTCATTGCTCCGAAGCTGCTTTCCCAGGATATCCCAGTTAATTTTTTTAATTTTGATGTCCTTGTCCCACAATTGCATGCTATTTTAATTTGTTGTTCCTAAGGAGGATATTGAATCTTATAAAGCGATACATTTATCGTTAATACCTGATGTCGCAATCAAATGTTATTCCGAAATTAACCGCTGTCGTTTCATAAAAATAATGACCAGCCTAAAACTTTCATAAATTTCGAAAGCCATCAAAATCCAGACTGGGTCGAAACAATTTGGAATTGCACTTAAGGAGAAGCTGGTATATATTTCACTTTGAGAACTACTTAAGCTTTAATAAGGGTGCTCTTTTTTTTTTCTTAAGATAATATATTTTTTTTTCATTTATTTCACAATTGTGGGATTATCTATTGTCGCGAAACCGTAAAGGCTTGTCTGCAGGAGTGGTAACAAACAATATAATATATTTAGATAGAAGTATTTTAAATTTAATGCAGTACTAAAAATTTAAATTACGTGCTGGAAGAAGTTGTTCCTATAATGAAAAGTGAACTCAGGACAAGTGTAGGCAATGCATTTCAAATTTGACTATCGTAGCCATTTGTTGCAAGATTCGAAACACTGAATGCATTAGAATGGTTATTTATCCACAATGGATACAATTAGAAATCACTGAAAATTAAAAATCGAAAGCAAAAGTAGATTTTTTAAACAAAATATGATTTCCTGGAGTCACTGTATGTATCGATGGAACCCATATCAAAATGTTCGCTCCACATATAGAAGACCAGAATTGTTACTACAACCGCAAAGGATTTTTTAGTATCTCTTAAATGCGGATCAAAGAATATAAATTTTTTTCCAATTTTTTTCACATTTCCCTTTAAAATTGGAAGAAACTATTCCTCTCCGGAATCAATAAGTATATATACTAGACAAGAGCTGCCAAGGCGGTAAAACTGTTCAACGAGTATAGGCAAAAGTAATATTTTAGCATCAAAAAAATGTAAAATTAATTTAAACGAATACGCTACTTGTGCCATAAGGCCTGTTATCGACTTGGCACCTCTTCTAATCATATATACTTTTTGTCCGAAATTCTTTTTCCCAGGAGAGATTTGGTTTCCAAGCTATTAAACAAAATATTTTTAAAATTTACAAAAACTAAGTTTATTCCTTCAAATTGTTTCAAGTCGTTACCAAAAACTGCGACGACAGCTGCAGAGTCGTTTCGATTCAACGTCTTCGTCACATAGTAATATTTATTGATTTTTACAAATTGTTAATAAAAATTAATATGTTTGTTTAAAGTTATTCATCCCTATTCCCGTAGTCGTCGTCGACATCGTCGTCGTTTTTATGTCAACATCACTTCGATTCAACATCGTCGTCACATCAATGCTATTTCGGTATTCTGTAATTACCATGAGACGACGTCGACTGGTAATCGATAACATGAAAGAAATGACAACAGCTGATGTAACATTTGTACATCAGCTGATTTATTTTGATTTTTATTTTGTTTCATGAAAAAATAGTTTTGTGCCCGAATCAAATTCAAGCGATGAGGAAAGCTAGAAATATCTTATACTGGAAAGGAAAATACTCCGACTATCATCCGATACCTTAAACTTGCCAAATAACGATTATGTTCATTGATGTTAAAATCGTAATTTGAGGTTACCTGTTGGCCGGCCTTTTAACTTTTTTTAGATTCGAGAACGACTTTAGTCTTAATAAGGCAGCATTTAATTATGTAATAGTACCTATAGAAACAGTTCCTATAATGAAAAGTGAACTCAGGACATATGTTTCAGTCATAATTAAGTTGTCAGCAACATTGAGGTCCTTTGGACAGGGGCCTTACAACCTAAGTGTAAGTGCAGCCAGTAGTTGCAAGATTCCTGTTTCGTCCACCTTGGATACAGTTGGAAGTAACTGAAGATGACAAATCAGAAGCAAAAACTACATTTTTTAAACAAAACAGGATTTACTGGAGTTATTGGATATGTCGATGGAACCCATATCAAAATTTTTGCTACAATAAAGAAGACCAGATTCGTAACTACAACAGCAAAGGATTCTTAAAGGCGCTCTAAAGGAATTAAGTTTTTTTTCTCACATTGCCCCTTAAAATTAGACAAGATTCTTGTACCTATGAGGGATTTTGTTTCCAAGCCCCTATTTGTTTCTCGACATTGTTATTCTTGACGTCATTAAACAAAACCTTTTTTTAAAATTACAAAAACTAAAATTATTCCTTCAAATTGTTTCAAGTCGTTACTAACAACTGTGACGACAGATTCAGAGTCGTTTCGATTCAACGTCGTTGTCACATTTCCTTACAGAATACCAAATTTGTGTCAATAGTAACCGATAGTTATCGAAAACGACTACAAGAATACCGATTTTACAGCGTCGTCGCAAGACGACGTCGTTTTGCGTCGATGACGACTACGGGAATATGGCCGATTAAGTTTATTTGTGTTTTTCCTTATAGAACAATTAAAAAACATAAATTTTGTAACAGCATATTGAACACCTGCTTAGAACTAGACTAACTAACTAACTGCCTAGAACTAGGCTCGTTATCATTACTTTGGTATGCGAATGGTTCTAACAACTCCAAATCTTCACTATGCTTGGTTTTTGGTGATTTACAAAGCGTAGCCATAAATGGATCCGATAAAATAAGCAGACGATTAAATAAATCCGTATTTGTGAAAATTCTGAATATTTTTCTAGTAGTAGTTTCAACATTGTATTGAATTTTGCATTTCAAAAGATTGCTTTAAGTTATTTCTTAGTGCTTATCTTAAGTAACTTGAAATTTAATATACATATTTATAATATAAGTATTTATGTATTTTTTTTTCTTTGTCACAGTCTTTAAAGCGCCCCATAGACGAGTACTGCCGCTGAAACGGCAATATATGTGGCTTTGTGAATTAGAGAGAACATGAGAATGTATTTGTCACACAGACAATGCAGTATGAAAATCAAAACAGTTTTGATTTTGAAAATGAACACCTATCAATCAGATGAACGTTGTGTATTTTTTATATTTCAAAAATGTCAGATTCTACAAAATTGTTTTATGAAATTGCGATAAACAAGTAGGTGCCGTTAGTTGTGAATCTAAAAATAGAAAGCGTGTTAATTTACAACAACGCGAGAAACTATCCCATACCTCCCTCATTCATGGGGTGCAAAGGGAAATTAAGTTAAGAATAATAAAAAAAGTTAAATGGAAAAGCTATTAATTGTTAAATTTATAGAAGTGTACCTGACCTTTTCGGCATTGTGCAACAAAAATTTGAAGGAATAGCTAATGTGTTAAGGTCAAAATAAAACAATGATTGATAAGTGTGTATCCAAACCTTCAATCATACACGTACACAAGGGGTTCATCGGCATGAACTGCGGCAGTACTCGTGTATGGGGCGCTTAAGGAGAATGTATATCCATAGACTGAAACAAATAAAAAAATGAAAATTTTTTGCAGTCTTTGTATCTTTCCTCCTGAGCGTCTTCCGAATATGGTTCGATCGGAAGATTTCATTATTTAAATGAGACATTCATTTTTCATGTCTTCAAAAAGGTAGGTCTACTAAAATGTAATTTTCTCAGGTTATAGTTCATCGATTTTAGTAAACTGGAACGTAAAAACAAGATAATAATATTATTTCTTAAAAAAACAACAGTTGTTTAATATTCAAACATAAATGACGAAGTAATGGCACTTCAAAATTGGATAGTTGTACAAATTTTAATGATTTTTCAAGTTTTCGCTGCATTTCATTAATTTTTATTCCGTCTTTCCGTAGATATTTTTCCGGTTTCAGACAATTAAATGATAGAATAAAATCTTACAAAAATAATTTGCTCTTGGTCATCATAATTTAATAATTTTATAATTGTCTTCGTTCACCGTTAGACCCATTATAGCTGATTCCTTATGTATACCTGAGAAGGCTGCAGTCACATCCTGCACTTTTCATTTGATGATGGTATGTGCCGATATGTTTTTTGCATGAAACCTTCACGTGCTCTGCTTTCTGGGTCCATAAAAAGGTGGAAAAGCGCTCTCTATATATGCAACACACTGCGTATCTGTAAGCATGTTTCCATCCTTGTCCCTACAAGAAACGAGCACAGTACCTTAACCAGAGTTCGTAAATACTTATCATTGAGAAGTATTATTTTGCTCTTCTCCTCATATACAACTCTATTTGCGAGCGACTCAATTTTGTGTTTTCATTTTCGACGTAAAAAGAAATGAGCGCTCGTTTGTTAATGCTCTAGAACAGCTATCGGCAACTAACACAACCACAATATGGGTTTGTGTTGGTGAGTTGTTCTCTTCCCTCTCTCACTGTAGTGAAGGAAATTGTTGTAAAGATTTTTTTATAACTATGAACAAAATTATAATATAGGAAATATTACTGTAGTGCGCGTGGCAATGCACATTAACATATAAGAACTCATTTTTACCGAAAAAATTCAGTTCTTTTATTGTCGTGCTAACAACAAGCGTCGGCACAACTGCGCCGGACGAATGCTCAAGCGAGACTGATTGAGTTTGTTTGTTTTCGTTCAATGTGTGTGAGAATACATGTGTGGCTCTCTCGCTCATGTTGCACAAGTGCGCGCTCTCGCCGATCGCTGCTCTAGAACAACGATGCCCCCCAGTTGAGCTCGCGAGCGAAAACAGCTTTTTGTGCTTTTACATCTACACATAAAGAGCTTTTGTGCTTTCACACATACACGATTTAATTTGCTTTTCGACTGTTGATCAGTTGTCATGTAGACATCAAGCGAGAAGGTAGTACACGCAAATCGGAAAGCGAATTACAGTATTGCGCAAAATGTTTAACGATGTTTGGGAAAATGATTTTTTGTTTACGCAAAACAGCGTTGGCGAGCCAGTATGTTTGGTATGCCAACGAAATGTTAAGCGTAACCACAAATACCATGAAAATATTATTAAATAAATACCGAAATAGATTGACCGATAACCATGTTTCAGATCTCATTCGAATTAAAAATTATGAGAGTGAAATAGATATCGATGAACTAATGCGTTCCTTTTAAAATGTATATAATTACCGAAATTCGGAAGTCTTAATCTTATTTTTAACAAAAATAATTTGTAATTTGTAATGCAAAGATATTTAATGTCAGTTGTAACGAAGTGTGTCACTTTTGCACCACACTGTTTGCCGAAATAACAACAAAAGAGCTTTTATGCTTACCCAACACACTCGAACAAATCGCATACATTGACGTTGGGCATCACTGCTCTAGAACGTCATCGCTCGTTGAATACTCTTTCGAAAGCACTCAACAAAAGAGTACTCATTGCTTTCAATGCTTTGATATTTCTCACTCAAAAGTTATTGCGATGATAAACTCTTTACAACAACAAAGCTAAGTTTTGAGTGCTCCTGTTTAATAACATGCTCATAACTGATTTGGTTTACAGGAATTACATACTTGTATCTGCTCTGCTAGCGTCGTTTTTCGAAGTTGTTCTTGATAAACATTTTGCGTACCACTGCATTAGAGTCACATTATTTTGTTTTTTCTCGTAAAAAACCTGTGCAAGAATATATACATATGTCTATATCTGCCACGCCTCCCAACGGCAATATGCTCCACTACTAAACTGTGTGTCGCATAAAAAACAATTTTCATATCAGAGCATTGTTGGATTTGTCAAACAAGCAAATTATCAATCTTAATAATTTAGGTTTATTAAATGTAATTTTTAATATAAAAAAAATAAAAATAAATGATTAAATGTGTTAACAGTATTATTATTTCAAAAATAATAATAATTTTCTTACATACTACCTAAATATCAATGCATATTTTCCAAGCAACACAATTCATTTCTGTGTTCAACGAAACGAAGGCACTTGAAAAATCAACATTATACATATGTTCACATTTGCTTATTTATGATTGATAAGTAATATTCAATCGATCATTTTCGTGAAATGAGCGCTCCTTGTTTGCTTCAATGAGCGTACAATGAGTTATTCAATTTAAAAATTCTATTCAAACAAGCGGTCGCCATTTAACTTATCAAAGCGATGTATTGAATGAGTGAAACTAATGAGGAGTTTATAGAAGAGAAGATTGCTTGATTGCTTTCGCTCACTTGTTTTGAAAATGATAAACTCATTGTAAAGATAACTCAATAGAGCGAGAGCGTATTTTGATTGCTCTACGCACTCTGTCCTTAACCTTTTACTTTGACTTATTGTTGCTATTTTTAGACTTCACCTCTATCCCCGTGCCTCTCTATATTTTCTCCTTGTGTAAGCAGCATCCAATTCCTCAGACGCATTGCGTATTTTTCATCGTAACAGGATTTGTCTGGCCGCCGTTTTTCATATCCAAGCACAGTCGTTGCGGCGGTTGCCATATAATGCGCAATATGCTGCCACTGTGTATGGGGAATGTCAGCATTAGAGGCGCTGTGGCGTTTACCACATTTCTGCCTGTTGCATCTATTGAGATCCATATAAATTATTTTTTTAGCTTTGCTCGTTCGAAGAACTGTTTCGTTGATTATGTTTGCCGCTTTCCACATGTTACTTACTTACTTATATCCCTTTACACCACATGAATGAGGTATGGGATGCTTTTCGCGTTGTTGTGAATTAACATGTTTTCTATTATAGATTCCACATGTTGCTTCACTTGAAATCTGCGATCTGCTGCAATAACTTTGCTGCAGATTTTACAATAGAGGAATCCACCATCAAATATGGCCTAAAAATATAAAATATGCTTAAAAAAGGTTTTTGTAAAAATATGCTCCTAAAACCAAAATTTACTGAAATATGACTTTATAGGTAAAATATGCCAAAATATGCTCTAACAAATAGGTCTCAAAAGACTTGTAGGGCTATGAAACATGTAAATACATTACCCATTTGTTAATATCTCGTTGTAAAAAAATTGTCAGCAATTGTCTATCATCTGATTTCACCACAGCTGTTCATAACATTACGACTTTCGAGAAATGTAAATTTTTGGACAAATTGCAGCATCTAATCTAAAAGACTCACTATTGACTTGGGAGAAATTCCCAAAGTTCTACATATATCAGATGCAGTGGACAATGACATGTTGTACAGGGACTACTGCAGCCTTCGAGCTGTTAATGGGGAATTGCCCAAAGATATACTAAATGACAAAATATGGTCACTTTTTTTTACCAAATGTGGCAATGAAAAATCACTTGAATTTGTTTAAATTGATCTAACTTATATTTTTTTACCGATAAGTAATGCTTATTGCGAAAAAGTATTTGGTATTTAAAACAATTTATACACGAAAGATAGAAACCGAATGTCTTTTGACCTTATAAAGGCTGAACTAATCATAAGATTGAATATTGATAAAAGCTGCCAGGAATTCCAGTCATTTTTAACAACTAATAATATTTCTTAATAAAAAAATGTCGAATTCGGTGCCTGGCAACCCTAGATACATCATACGAATTTTTAAAAAATAAAACAGCCTATATGGCGTACTTGAGTTTTGAATGACATAATTATGGTCTTAAAGGATGAGTAAAATAATAAAAATTGGTCAGTCTATAGAACAGGAACGGTCTTATGTATTCATCGAAAAAACCACCATAAAAAAACTAATATTAACCGCGATATTAAGGTTGTTATAGACACCCAATTTGACGAAATCTTCAAACTCGAATTTCTCAAAACACCAAAAAAATTATACGCTGTTGTTTTATTAAGGAGACAATATAAAGTTTAATATTTTGGATTATGCCAATGATTTCTACCGCTATATAATTAATTATTACATAAGAAAAATATTATATTGAAAACATAAAAAATACTTATTGAATTGATTTTATTTCTGAATAGGGTCAGCAATTTTCCTCGTGGAACTTCGTTACGGACAATCGTTCAATGTAAAACATACAAAATAAAATACATATAGTTCTTCCAAGATTCAGGCATTCAGCATAGGGCTTCCGATAGCATATAACATCGATAGATTTCATTCAATGGATTGGTTTAGATTCGACACCAAATTTGTGTTGTTTTCCAAAGGAAACTCCAAGTTTTCGCAATTTATGAATTGTCCAAAATGTTGCCAAGTTGTCGAGCGTCCCTCAAAAAAACCCAGTGTCCACAACGGATAAAAATGTTTGGTGACTCAACACGTGGTTAGATGCAGTTGATAACGGTAATCAAAGTTTTATATTATCCGTGAGACGGTGTGGTTAGTGAGTGTTTTTGGGTGTTTTGTGTGTTTTTATATTTGACAGAAAGAATAGAAATACTATGGACTTTTATTTTGTCTTAAAAATAAATTATGTGCGTTTTTTCCATGATCACAAAATGATCTTGCGGGCCTGCTAACTGGGAAGGGATAATATTCGAAAATGGTAATAAAATGTTAATGCAAAATGTTGCAATTTAATAAAGTCCAAACTTTAACTCACCTGATTGAGCGCCAATGTAATCTTCCCCTTTTTACATTCGACAAATTTAACAATAAGTGATCTTAGAAAATTATTTTTATTAGGTGTTATGCGCAAATAGACAATTTACAATTGTGTGTGTGTAGTTAATTTCAGAATATTATATTCTATTTATGTTTAAGTTTATATGTACGTATGTAAACAATTAGTGTACGTTTTTATTTTTCTCATAAGATCGTAAAACACCAGCATATACAGAATATTTTAAATAATTCTAATGTAACAAAACTATTTCATTTATATTAAAACATTATTTATTCTTGTTGAATTTTAAGAAGTTAATTATATACTTTGCTAAACACATTTTGCATTTGTAATCTAAATGTACGTACAAATTTCTTTATACTTATTATATAGCAATATAAAAAATGTAATTTATTTAAAAAAATTGCAAGTCATGGGTTTCTGTTATTTATTTTTCTTCTCTAGATTATAATATATAAATCGTATACATAGGTTTGTTGTCTGTTATTATTTAATTATATTTTATATAGCATATATCATATTATAAATGGTTATTAACCAAAGGAGTTAGAATGAAAAACATACAAATTGATTAGTAATTCATGATAATAATAATGTCTGTCTAATATCTGTCTTGATGAAATTATCACAAATATTAATTTATTATCCATTATCCAGGATACATTGCGTTTTGTTTGCAATTATTTGTTGTCTACAACTATAAACTTAAAAAATATACAACATATATTTAAATTCAAAATTATTACTTACTCGATCATTTGATAAGAAGATTATTGTGTTTCACATAATATTTTGCACCACTGTAATTGTATTTTATATTACATCAAATAAACTTCAGAAGACGACATTGTTGTACATATGTAAGTGATCTCACTTGAGTGCAGAAGGTTATGTGTTATATGACACATAATTTTCTGTTCACGACAGGGATAAATCATCACTTTAGAAGTTTTTCAAATATTTATGAATGCATTGTTTTAAATTGCATGATTATTTGTTCAATTATTTCTTACTTTAACATCAGTTGTTGTCACAATGTACTGTAGATTTATTCGGATGAAAATGGGATACTTTTTAATTTTGCTTTTAGAATCATTGCAAATGTATGTTTGACTCAGTGTTGAAAATTGTATATATTCGTTGGCACAATATATTAAAATGTTCTTATGAGGATGTTTATCGACGACCAATATCTTAAGAGCCGTATGTTTAACGATATGCCCCATATAAATAAAACAAATAAAAATGAACGACTTTGTCACTTTTTATAATCAAAAAAGTTGTAAATATAATAATACATTTTTATTATTAAGGTCCTAGGATTTTGAAAATGTGATTTTAAAAGAACGTAAATTGATATACGGTACATATAGCATATGTTTGTATGAAATTGAAATATTTTAGAATTGTGCTTATATAAAATGTATTTCGTTGAATAAACGGTACACAATTTGTGTACCAGTGTTGTCATTTAATGGAGTAATGTTTTTGATATTCCCATTTTAGGAATTTAATTTAGTTGACTATTTTTCCATATAAGAAGCACTGTAAAAAATAAAGAAAGGGGCTCTGGATGCTTGGGTATACAGTTTGATACCGAATAGTGCTAGTAACTTGTCAAAAATCGTTGTAACTATGCACATAAGATGGCATAAATGTCGGCTACTAATTATAGTTTACATTAAGTGATTTCATAGTTTTTAAAAAAAACAAAACTTAATTTCCCTTTGCACCCCATGAATGAGGTATGGGATAGCTTTTAGTTTTTAAAATATGTACTAAAATATGTTGGAAAATTGTTTTCTACGACTTGATAAGCTGTGCAAAAAATAAAATAAAATCAATTATCATTACCTATTAGTGTGAAACTTAAATGCATTTCATGTTATTAATTTGTCCCGTTTTTAACATATTGTAGACGTCATCTTATAAATAAACTTTAATATATAGATTTTAAATTAGGTATTTATTAAACAATGTGATACAACTGTCACACTAAAGAAGAATGTACTCGGAAAGTATATATAAAAAATTTGCTGTTTCTGTTGTTGTTATATTTCTCGCGATTTTTGTCTACACAGAAGATTCGGCTTTTATATGTCCAATATCTAAAATATCTTAAGCTATTTAGAAAACTGTTTTAAGCTTTAATTTAATGTTGTCCTATTGGTAGTTACTAATTACAATATACATGACATATTTTAAATTCAACACAGATCTGATACTTTATTGTTTTTTAATATTTAGCACCTTTTTCAGATTATAGTGGTTACGTGATAGAAACTTTTTTTAACAATTAGATAATATACTTGAAAATCGATATCCCATAAACTAAGATGGGACCAAAAAATCAATGTAGCATGATATTTGTCATAGTTCAGACCTTGACAAAAAACTGTTGTAATTTATTTGGAACATAATTCTCCAAATCTACTTGTTCAGGTCTTATTGCATTCCTTTAAAAACTTATTGTACCTTATTCCGATTTTTTAATATGGAAGCGCGAATATTAAAAACATTACGAAAATCTCGCTTGTTGTTAAGAACTCGAAAAAGTTTATAATTTTATTTTTCCCATTCATAGAAATTCTTGATTTAGTTGTAGGATTCATTTTGGCTGGGACCTATGCCAACACTAACTTATGGCATATATGTTAATATACAGCCAATCTTAAATAACCGTGAATGAAATTTAGAAAACAGCTACTAAAGGGCTGCAATCGAAAGACTACGACATAATTTAGATTAATCGAAATCTATACACAAATTTTCCACCTTCATAGATCTGTGTGAATTCATGCGTTAGTCCTATGGTTAATTATTAAGTTAAAGTTGACAAATTTTTACTTATTAAATCTATCGTTGTGCTTTTCGCTTGTAGTCATTATCAAATATGTTTTCTCTTTTTTTATCTCAAATATTAGTATTATTGAAGAAAACATTAAGAATGGCAATGTATTAATACAGTTTATACGTTGCGTGTGTGTGTATAATTATTCTATGGAATTATATTCTTCTTTGTGATTGTGTGTATTTATGCGATCATTTATCAATTGTGTGGATCATTGTTACACCTTGTCCCATATATGTATGTATGTATAATAGCTTTCTTATTGTATTACGTTTATGTAGTTTTCGTCAGATATTAAATTATATTCATGGTGTAGTAGTCGTTCATTGTAGAATAAGCCAAAAACCTTCGGTCAGCTCTCTTGCTATTCACCACCTGATGCCTGGAGTCATAAATTCACTTCAGGTCGAATGTGTGTTGGGATTTTTAATCGTTTTGTGCTTTGTGTTTAAATTGTAGTTTTTGCATTTAATTTTTAAGAATCTGTTTACCTCATTGGGTTCCGATTCTTTAAACGCTAGCGATTCCGTTTGGTTTTTCTGCTGACATTACCTTCGATGATGATCTACAGAAAAATTAGAATAAGATTTTATTTAAACATTGAAAAATACGCAAAGATTACAAAAAAATTTTTATTTAAATAAATCAGATTTGTAACAAATTGAGATTTAACAATACGTAAATAAATTTGCAATATGTTTTTTTAATGTTTGGGATTCAGGCCTCATCGCATTTATTTATACATCCCTTGGACATTGAAATTTCTATAAGGATTTCAAGATAGAAATTATTAATAATCGCTTATATAATGTTACCTTAATTTAGAAGAAGATTTTTAATTTCTGATATAATTCTTTCGAAGAGTTATTTACTGTTGTAACAAATATATTATGATAAGAGTGCACTTGCATTGGTCATAATAATAAGAGAAAATAATATAACCTTGGACATTTTTATTTAATAAAATTTAAGTATTTGTCTTTACAAATACAAGCCAGAAAACTAATTTTGTCAACTTTTTATTTTTCGATCACTGTGTGAAATTGCCCATCTATTGAAAATTACTTTGAAACATTATGTAGCGAACAAATAGATGTCGTTTAACATATTTCATACAAAAGAAAATCTTTACTTAAGGTTAAAAAAACCGTCTGCGTACCGTTGCGCACTTATAAGCCGTTAACTTAGATTATTATCGAATGATATTTGTTTCTCATCGTATTGAAAATTAAGGACTATTTTATAAAAATTAAACAAAAAAAATATCCTAATATTTTTTATTTAAGAAAACTTGAGAAATGTGTGTGCGTTTTTTTTTTTAATTTTTTTAAATAATTAAATAATAAAACGTTTTTAAAAATCAGTAAGAAAACCACTGAGCTGATTTGATTAAAAGTAAATTTTTGCAAAAGTGACTGCACAATGTTTTTCGTGTTCTTGCTCCTCATGTTTTACTTAACAACACCTACAAGAAAAAAATTACTACTCCCCAAGTTTTTTGGACTGTCGCACCATGTAGTATCTAAATAAATTTCATTCACTATACATAATATTCACCCCTATTCCCGTAGTCGTCGTCGATGTCGTCGTCGTTTTTATGTCAACATCACTTCGACGATGCTATTTCGGTATTCTGTTACTACCATGAGACGATGTCGACTGGTAATCGATAACATGAAAGAAGTGACAACAGCTGATGTAACATGTGTACATCAGCTGATTTATTTCGATTTTTATTGTGTTTCATGAAAAAATATTTTTGTGCCCGAATCAAATTCATGCGATGAGGAAAGCAAGAATAATCTTTTACTGGAAAGGAAATGCTTCGACAATGATCCGTTATCTTAAACTTGACAAATAACAAGTATGTACATCGGTGTTAAAATCGTAATTTGAGGTTACCTGTTGGCCGGCCTTCCAACTTTTTTTAGATTCGAGAACTACTTAAGTCTTAATATAGCAGCATTTAATTACGTAATAGTTCCTATAGAAATAGTTCCTATAATGAAAAGTGAACTCAGGACATATGTTTCAGTCATAATTAAGTTGTCAGCAACATTGAAGTTCTTTGAACAGGGGCCTTACAACCTAAGTGTAAGTGCAGCCAGTAGTTGCAAGATTCCTGTCGAAACCCTGAATGCATTAGAGAGGTGATTTGTCCACCTTGGATACAATTCGAAGTAACTGAAGATGACAAATCGGAAGCAAAAACTACATTTTTTAAACAAAACAGGATTTACTGGAGTTATTGGATATGTCGATGGAACCCATATCAAAATGTTTGCTACAAATAAAGAAGACCAGATTCGTAACTCCAACCGCAAAGGATTCTTAAAGGCGCTCCAAAGGAATTAAGTTTTTCTCACCAATTTTCTCACATTACCCCTTAAAATTAGACAAAATCCTTGTACCTATGAGGGATTTTGTTTCCAAGCCCCTATTTGTTACTCGACATTGTTATTCTTGACGTCATTAAACAAAACCTTTTTTTAAATTTACAAAAACTAAAATTATTCCTTTAAATTGTTGCAAGTCGTTACTAACAACTGTGACGACAGATTCAGAGTCGTTTCGATTCAACGTCGTCGTCACATTTCCTTACAGAATACCAAATTTGTGTCAATAGTAACCGATAGTTATCGAAAACGACTACGAGAATACCGATTTTACAGCGTCGTCAGAAGTCGACGTCGTTTTGCGTCGACGACGACTACGGGAATAAGGCGAATTATTTTATGAATTTATCGTCATACATATAGACAATTTTTGGGACAAAAATTCAGCACTTGCTGATATGATACGTGATTTACCTAATAAACTAACAACTATTTGTATTTAGGTTAGTAATTTCAATAATATTTAGTGTAAACCACAAAAACGTAAGGAGACTTATTGAAAAAAAGTATTTTTTATTAAGTATATGGTGGCCGACAAATTTTCATATTTTACAAACTTTTGAACTTACTCTACTTTGTTGAAAAGTAATGATCCCAGAAGATTATTGTAATGTGTTTCTATGGTTATAACCTTAGATATCTAAAAAAAACTCCCTTGGTTTTCGTAACCACTAACTTCAAGCACAAACATTTTGCAGATACTTAGCCTCGCAATTTACAGTTTTTTTTTGTGTTATTGATAGTGGTTGGAATCTTTTGCTAAATCTATACACAATATATTTATTGACATACCTGCAAAATTTGGCTGGCTTCAAATGCTGTCCCCGGCAGTAATATAACCGGCGATGACACATGACCAGCCTCCACACACAACATATTGGGAAACTCGTCGTCGCCAAAGTCACCAATCTCTCGTGCTTTATCAATCCAGGGATTCCATATGACAGTGTCAGGGAAATTGTATTTATGAATCCGCATTTTTCGCCCCGATACCACATTTGTTATAATGTGCTCCTGAGGTGTATGCTGATAAATGCGATCAGTCCATTCATTAACCGTAACTACTTCCCTGCCTTCCTGATACATGGCATCATTGCGTGTCTGTGGTAACAAATGAGAGCGCTTAGTTAGATACGAAATATAAATTCTTATAATAATTTTTACTTTATCCATGAAGGTACAACCATGTAGCCCAGTTATTTGACAGCGTCTGACGTCAGGAACTTTAAGATAGGTATGCAATAACAAATTGAATGTCATTGTCAACTCTTTGCTCGGATTATAGACACCTATGTGGAAATGCAATTCCTTTTCACGTAAAATCAAGCGATACGTAATGCGAAACCTAAATGAAATTGTTTAGTAAATGTTCGAAAGAGAAAATAATGGGGATTTGCCACTATGACAACATACTGATAGTTCCACATGGATCGGGTAAATTCATTATCCATCAGCGAAAATATTGCCTCTACGTCACCATTGTGAAGCCTTTCGGGGGGACGTTCTAAATTCCATCGAGTAATGCGGGCAAAACCATGTTGAGCACCAAATGACCATGGACCAAATTGAGCTACAGAGGTGGGCAACAAAAACCTTAAATTAAGCACCTATAGGGTACATTGTGTTATCTATTAGTTAACTTACGGAAGACGAAAGGAATACCGCCACGTATTGCCTTTTTACCATCGAATGAAGCCAGTTTGCTAAATAAAGAATAAAAATATTGTATTAGGTAAATTTTAATATTGTTTTTAAGCGGTCAACATATTGGTCATCTGTTTTATAATCTATTGTTCTTAGCAAAAGATGTGCCAAACTTTTGGGATAACTTTCAAAATAAATATTTTGTTAACTATAATACCCACAATATGATAACCTCAGCAATAAAATCAGGATAGTGCACGTGTTTTTGATTTCGATTCGCTAAACCCACTAATTTTTTAAGGGGTTCAAAAAAATGCATCAACCAAAAAATGGGGGAGGTGGGGTAGTGGCGTATGGCCCCTTATCGGGTCAAAGTTTGGCGTAATGAGCTAAAAATCCACAACTGCCCTAAAAATGCCCCTAGAGGAGTTCTATGTGGGACCACACCAAAATTTTTTTCTAAGTTTTTTATCTTCCTTTCTTTGCATTAATTGGTGGACTGGAATTTAGCGCATTGTGTGTATGTAACATATTAAGCAAATACTTTTTGTGTTTTTCTAATTATAATTTTTTGAATATTTTTACGTGCTATTCGGTTATCACGTAACTTCACACTTGTTTGAATCTTTTATTTGAAAACATTCAAGGAAGATCTTGTAGAGAATTTTGTTATCTTTACCTTGAGTGGTTAAGATAGAGATCGGTTAAGAGATATCGAAAATATACCTAAAATAGAGGGGTCAGGGGTAGAAAAATTTTTTTAATTCATTTTCCCACTTAGGAGATCCATAAGAAAAATATAATAAAATCATATTTGCAGTGAAAAGTCGAAAATTTGTTGGCTGGTGTAGTTTTATGCAGATTTGACGTAAGTCATTAAATAAAAATGTGCAATACAGTCTTTTCAGCAGATTTTCAATAAAAAAGGTTTTTTTTTGGTAAAATGTGAAATAAATATACTTGGAGAAATTTTCTAATAATTTTTCATAGGTTTCGGCCACACCCGGTACATCAAACAGCAATATTACAACAATTAAAATATTACCATATTTAATACAAATAATTATTATAACTAATATTTATATACTACTATAATATCTTATAATTTTTTAGTTTTCATTCCAGGTCACACCCGTCTCTGTACGAAATTGTGCACCATTTTTTTAAAGAATAACAGTCATATTTCTTTATAATTCCTAAGGTCACACCCGTCGTAGTCTTCTAATGGACATTCTGAGCAGAAATAATGTTCTTTCAGTGTCGACCCGTTAATAAACGTGATTCATCCTTGGGAATCACATCTTTTTTTAAAAAAAAATACTAATTTTTCTATTTATGAATCATTACCAAAAATGTGAGTAACATGGTCACACCCGTATCAATGGAATTACCCTATACGCTTTGCCGATTTTTTTTCACCCATACAAATCGATATATATATATACTAGGGGTATAACTTTTTAACAGTTTTTTAAAATATCAAAATTGGCATACCAATAACTAACTCATAATTTTTCTAATTTTTATTATACGAGTACATATGTAACTTTCAGTAATTTAAAAAATAATAAAAATAATAAATTTTTAAATAATTTTTTATACACCTGTTTAGAAAAACCAATTGGTGCGTGAAATTTTTCCAGAAAAATTACAAAAGATTATGATTTTCGTGGTTACTAGGTCATGGCTGACCTCATGGTACTATGCCAAAAAATTGGTATACCCCTAATATATACGTTAGGGCGCGTCGTTTACCCCACCACAGGAAAGCTGAGATGATTATTAACAATTTTGGTGAAGAAACCTTATATCAAAAGTGAGTCCCTTCTTTATTCAAACATCAAATAGATTTTTTTTAAATTAATGGGTTTCATTGCAAATGATCTCTTTCTTGCTTGTAAAAATACCAAGGTATAAAAGAAAGTGTTACACTGAACAAAAAATTAAATTTCAGGAAAAAGACGGAAGGACGGACATACTTTACTCTCAAATAAGACCGTCGCCAAATGTAGAGTACTTACGCCCTGAAATAACACACTTGCAGATCGGCACTGAACTGATAGCACGGTTTTAAAAACTATGCAAAAACAAAAAGGATTTTACCCATTTTATGACTCGACAGCCACAACGATAAATGTAGCATTTCTTTTTAGGTTAGTTTCTTTCTAAGTTTCTTAGTTTTTGCACACATCTGTCAACCTACGCTATTCTTCTTCCAATCCATGCTCTTTTTCTACCAATCTACCGCCGTGGTATTTAATGATAAAAACAAATAACGAATAGACTTTTTCAGTATCTAAGTTATTTTATTAAAAAGGTCCAGGACCTTTAATAAATTACATAAGGAAGGAGAAGCTTTACATAGCTTGTATTTTGCACACAGCTGGTGTTCGGGTGTGCAAAATCGACTGTAAGCTTCGTTCTTGACTTAACGCGAAAAGAAGTGCGCATTGACGGGGCGTATATTAAAGACATAGACTAACAAAGTTTCAGCGAATCGTAACTTGAGAAAAATGCAAACGCATTTTATGAAAAAAATCGCCAAAATTAGGATAACACAAAATGTTAACATAATTTAAATGGTTTGCAGAAATAAGAGATTTTATGTTTGGCATTATTATTTCTGAAATAAAAATATTAAAACAAAATTTAATGGTGTATTCACAAATTTTTAATAGATATTTAAATGAAAATTACTTTCATTATGGAAATATTTAAAAAATAAAATTTCATTTAGAACACATGAACAAAAAAGGAATAACAACAACATTTATTAATTAAAATATTACCAGAAAATATATTTACAATATTTTATACAGCTATTAATTGAAAATTAAATTGTGCGATACAGAGAGATTCAACAACTTTTTTTTAATTTTCTTATTTAGTTTTTCTTGTACCTAGTGTCTCTTGTGTAAGTTTGTTTTAATTTTTATAAATTTTATCCCTAACTCTCTTTTAAATTTAAAAGCGCCACATTTTTTCCCCACAATAATTTTGAGCCTACGCACAGTGGTCCATTTGCCTGATCTAGCGTAACGAAATTAATAACATAAAAAATAATACAATTTTCGTCAAATGGAAAATTTTTCTAGAATAATATAACAAGGAGGAACCAAATGAAAAAAAACATTTTTTTCACCAAAAATATTTTTTCAAATTTGGAAATTTTTTCTAAAAACTTCTTTTATTTAAATTTTTTTTTCTTGAATTTTTTTTTTTTATTTGTAGTCGTATTAAATTATTTCATGTCAATACTCCACTCTGACTCGGACTGCCTAACTAAAAAAAGGCTGCAATTGCAGACCAACATGATACCTAAAAATTGCAACATCCCAATGTGCACAAATCCGTTTTGTCGGATCTGGAACTGATCATGAAATGAGTATCGCATCCGATACTGATCCGCATGGCACACTGGGATAGTGAACAAAAGCAACTGAAAGCAGCAAATGTTTGGCTTTTCATAAAGTAGCCGATATACATATACTAACATATAAGAACAGTCTCTTCACCGGCCGATACCGGCTACATAAGTTCTACTCTACAGAAGTTCAAATTCGGTCACAAAAAAGTGTTGATTTCTACCACAATTTTTAAGCACCTCATATATTGCACAGGTCGCAATACACTTTTTTTGTAAACTACATACTCTTTTAAAAAAATCCAAAAAATGTTTAGAAATATAAGTTTTCCCAATTTTTTTTGCACAATCTCCACACTTGTAAAAACGCGCTAAAACGATTTTGTTCCAACTGTTCTGACATTTGTTGTGTTTGAAAGCCGACAGTTAATAAATTGTAGCAAATTTGTAAATTTGGACCACTGTGCTACGGTGCCAATCCTAAATTTAGTTTTGAGTGCGCGGAAAATTGTCCCTAAAGATATCCGAAACACGCAAAAATTTAGGGTCGTAATTAAGGGCAGCCGACTTTGTTGTTGCACTAACATAATTCAGCCTTAATCAAATATTGTTAATTTATTAAAAAGCTTGGGGATTTTTTTCACTGTCTCCAAAAAAGTCTGGGGATTTTGTGCGTTGGGGTTTTGATTTTTGGGATTCATATTTTGGTTGGTGATTTGGATTTTGGGGATTATGTGGCACTCCGAGTGGAAATATGTAATGTCAACGAAATAAAAATGCTGTAAGTTATAGGTTCTGCTTTATTTCTGTTTTAATTGAATCTTTTAGCACAATTCTAAGATTCAAGCAAACTAAATTGCAGTGGCCTTCTAGTTTATGAGCTATTAATGTATTTTTCATTTTATTTTATTTGACGATTATTAATCACCTAAAAATATTTGCAACATTTATGTATATCTGATATAATAAAAATTATATCACATAGTTATCGAATGATTAAGCGACACATACATAGGTAATTGGATGTCGCTTAAGTATACAGTGATTGCAGTACAGTCCAGAGAGAACACGACTCAGTTATATAATTTAAAAAGACCATTTTAAGCATTTGAATAATAAAGAGTTGTGACGACAGGTTTCATTAATTGTAAAAATAATACATGAATATTAAAATATTTCGGTTGCTGACTGTATTCAATTATTATGCCATTAAGAGACTTTTCCTTAGTGAAAGATTTGCGGAGCGCTGTTGTTTAGACTAAACTCTAAATAAACTTCCTAAGCATAATCTTCTGAACAGAAATCATTTTATTTTCAACTCTCCATTCTAAAAGGTGAACATTTTGCAAACATCGTTAGACTCGACAGCAACAACGAAAAAAGGAGTCGCAGTCCAGCACAAAAAAAAAGTTGTTTTGTTTTTGCCTTTAACATACAAAAAGAAAAAGTTAGTAAAAGTTTTTGTTTTGATGACCAGTTTTTATGATCATAGATGTGATAGTTCAGAACCACAACGCATACACACATATATATAGGTACACATTTACACACATCCATACGAAATATGCGCAGACTAAAAGTTAATATACGTACGTACGTATACTTCTATATAAAAGGCGAACAGAATTTGCCGTTAGAAACCGATGGGGGGGAAACAAAACTAAACTAAGCGAGGTAGCAAAATGATGAAAGTGCAGCCGAAAAAACGATTGTACCATGTGGAGCCATGTCGGCCGACCAACCGACCGACAGACCAACTAACCAAACCGACCAGACCAAAGCAACGATAACCAACCCATTGGCCACCGCCAACCATCAGGCCGAACTAAACAACGAAGGAATAAACACAAAACAGATTTAACAAAAAAAAAAAAACTCTCCAAACGTGCAATGCAAAAACGTACGTGAAAAAAGCGCCAAAAAGGCATCAATACAACGACAACAACAACAGCTACAACATAACATAAACAATTGTACCAAATGAATAGAAATAAACAGGATTACAAATGTAGGGACAAACAAACAACAACCGAAGCAAAGGCAGGCGCACACACCCTTATCGGAGCATGGCACAGAACAAAATCTTCCTAGAGTAACATTGAATAGCAGGTCTGTTCTACTGGTGGCCCTAAAAACAGTTTCTTTTTTGGTATTTACAAAATACCAAATTAATCTCGCGTGTTACTAAGATGGCTAAACCATATCTACATGTTACAGTGCATATCGGATATAAATATGAAATACTCCAAATGCATAAAAACAATTTCATATCCGCGGTAATTTTTTATTACCGGTCAACAAATTTACTTTCTTATTACAAAATAAAAAACAATCTTCTTTTAGTAAAAAACTAAAAAAAGCTTGCGTTGCTATTTCTGAGTAAATGTATAAAATTGAATTTTTTGTTAAAAAACCATAATGCACCCAAAGTTGGAGAAATTATGACGACAATTTTACTTATTTTGTTGCATACTGTTATTTAAAGCCATGAGTGATGGCTTTAACATCTTTTTTTCAGGAGTCGGTTTTTTTTGGTTTAAAAAAAGGTTTTAAAATAGGGTTGTTTAATGTTGCATTTGAGCACAATATTAGATACACACTCAGTTTTGTCCTAATTCGATTTAAGGCCGTTATGGTCTGTGGCCACTGTTATATCGATTGCCCATTAACGCCCTCTGTACTTTAAATAGTACACAACTTCAAGGTGAAATACAAACTATATAATGCGGGTTTTTACTCTGGCAAAGTTTTTTGCATGGCGATAACAGCACATTACACACCTTTGAGTATCTTTTGTCTTTTTTTTCTCCTATAGTATATTAAGACAACTGTGTGATACTGGGCGTTAATGGGTTAAATTAATATCATTGATTTAGAATCGCGGTTTCATTAAACGCAGCTTCGACGACAAGATCCCAACGTGATTTTTGGCACTTTAAGTAGTTGAGTGTGTAGTCCTGTGCAGAGTAGCAATATTCAGGCACGACAAGTAGAGTGGATATGATGTAGTGGTCAAAAGTTGTCGATCCGTGTTGAGTTTTAAAAAAGCGCGCAAATCCCATTCATAAAAACCATCATTGTTGCTGCAACAACAAAAAGTATTTATTGCTGTCTTCGTTCGTTGATGTTACTGCATGTATTTAGCTGTGTATATGTGTATGTGATTAAAGCACTACTGTTCAAATCAATAGCATCGATTAGGCCACCAAACATTGTTTAAAATTTCGCAGTTGGAAATGGTGTATAGCAGGGCTGCGAATGTTTTGAATGGATATCCTTAGTAACCCCCTAATTTTATGAGGGCGAGCAAATAACTGCATAAGCCATATAATGGGGGAGGAGGATTTAGGCCATATAGCTGCGCAACGTGGTCAAAGATGGTAGGGAAGAGAAAAAATCCACAACAAGCCCCGTAATCTGGAGTCGCGCCTAAAGGGATAAAATGTATGACTGCCCCCAATAATTTTTCATCTTAACATTTTCCCCAAACATACCTACCCTCTACCTTCAATCCTTAAGGTGGTCAGCATAAATTTCTTTTTTCTTTTTTATAAATGGTTTTTTTCTTAAATCAGCTTCTGTCGCTCCCATGGTGCCTTCTAGGCACGTAAAATGTATGACCGACGCCTACTAATTTTTTCCTTCAATGCGTTTTACTCTTAAAGCATGCACTTTCTGAATAATATCAACATTAGGGTATTCTAACATTTCATGTCAAAAACTGACAGATATGGCATGTTATAAATACGTATAAATATATACATATTAGGTAACAGATATAAGAAACTCAAAATTACGACAAAAATTTTTGTTATGCGACTACAATTTATGTATATTAGGGTGGGTCGATTTACCAATCGATATTGTGCCATCGATTTTTCGCTAGCGTTTGACATGAGGAAAAAAAGTTCCAAATATCAAAAACAATCATTTTCGAGGACCCCAAATTCAAATTTTTTGATAGGAAAAAAAAATTTGTGGATTTAACATTTTTTAAAAATATAACCTTTCCATTGCAACTCAGAATGCTCACTAAACTCAAAGAGCTTTAAAAAATCTAGTATAGCCATCGTTAAGCGTATAATTTCACCTTGGAAAGGTAAAATTAATTTTTTTTTTAAATTTCTAAAAAAAAAACTTAAATATAAATGTGGAGAAAAAGTAAAAAAATTTAAATTTTGGCGCCTTGAAAATTGTTTTTTTTTATATGTCGTAGTGGAACTTTTTTTCCTCATGCCAAAAATCGATGGCACAATATCGACAAATTTTTGTCCTTACAAATCGACCGGGCCTAATGTATGTATATACGAAACTTGACTTTTCTTTTATTAGTTTTTTCTTATAAAAGATTTACTTATACGAAATATTTTTTCTACTAAGATATAGAAAAAGGACAAGGCGTTTTTATAAATCATTTTTATATGCGGTTTTTTCTTATAAAAGGTGTTCTTATATCCGATACATACTGTATTAAGAACCTCCATATTATCGATTTTTACTACTTCTGCCATAACACAATTGCTTTTTACCCGGGCAAATAATCTTTTCACAGCAATTAAGCTCACGACATTAGCAATATCAGCCATTAAAGTTTTAGACACTAACACTAATCTCGAAGGCTGTGGTGCTAAAGATATATGATAATGAATATTTTTTGTGAACAGAATTTTAAAGACTAAACTGATTCTTATCGGTGTTGCCACGCCCACCAATCCGATGACACTCAAATTTCGGTCGATTAGGCATGTTTGTGAGAAGGGAAATCGTACAAATCGTGCTCGACAATTTTTTATATACATAATAGGGATGTAACGAATGTGCTTTAGCGAATGGGAATGCGAAAGCGAATATTGGAATATTTTTTTTGCGAAAGCGAATGCGAATACTTACTTTTGGTTTTTGCGAATGCGAAAGCGAATATTCCAAAACTGTTTAGCGAATGTCAAAAAATGGTTTACGTAAACGAAAAATTATTTCCATTCCTACTGTCTGCCTTTTCAAAATAAAATATGTATTCCAGTTAAGTACTTAAACATAAAATATTTATTTCAAAGTAAAACAAAAACAACAATATATATAATTCTCAGAAATTCAGTCTTTAAGGTAACTAAACAATAATTTTATTTACTTTCGAAAACTTTGATATTCAGTATTCAAAGTTTAGTAGAGCCAAGTTGTATTTAACAAAAAGAAGCTTCGCTGCTTTTTCGCAATGCAATCTAGCTCTTAGTGGATCATAGATAAGTCCGGCTCCACTAAACAACTGTTCGCTAGGAACACTTCCCGGAGGCGGAGCTAAGAACTGGCGTGCCAAAGGTACTAACTTTTGGTATTTCGAGCTGTTTCGTTTCCATTACAATATAGGATCTTCTGAAATATAATATTTTTTCTCTTTTTTGTATTCAGCTAACAATTTTTATTCATGAGAGACTGAAAACGTGACCACTTGCATGTCAGTCTCATTATTACTTGTATTTAAGAAATTTTTTTGCGAATGCGAAAGCGAATGTTGAAATATATATTTATACGAATGCGAATGCGAAAGCGAATGCACAAAATGATGAAAATGCGAACGTTCGTTACATCCCTAATACATAAAGGGTGGCCGATGAAAGCCGCTACCATTATGTCTGATGAGGCTTATTTCGATCTGAAGGGTAACGTAAACAAAATTGTCGCATATGGAGTGGTTCCAACCCAGAAATACTGGATGAGAAGGAATTGTACCCAATTCGCTTCACAGTGTAGTGTGCAAATTCTTCCCGCTGTATTGTGGGTACACCTTTCAACAAAACGAACAAAGCGTTACGGTTACTAGCCGTTACTTGAGCATATTAAGAGATATTTTCTATTCAGAACTACGCAACTTTGTGTGGTTTCACCAAGATGGTGCAATTGCACATATAGCTCAGTTGGTTATGGTCGAATTACGCAGATATTTTCCTGACAGGCTCATTTCAAGAAATTCATTGTCGTGTACAGTAATTGTACAAAAACAAAAAATAATACAGATTCTTATCAGTATTGGTCGGTGATATGATTTGTTGTTTTATGATTTACCTACTTTGTTAAATGTCCAACATCTGCTGCATTTGCTCATAATGTAGTTAATTTTAGCCAACATGTCGAATCGATCGGTGCTTATTTCAATTTTTTTCGAATTTTTATCACGGCATAAGCGATAAATATTTCATTTGGTCTCAAAAAATCACACAAAATATTTGAGTACGATTGGACAATTTTTAGCCTTGCCTCAAAGCATTCTGATATAACTTTTTTCAAAAACCTGATCTTGAGCTTGAAATAAAATCTAAATCAATGTTTTGATTTAAGTCGATAACTATATGGACTGCCTATAAAAAAGATTACAATAAATTCTAAATTACTGTTCTATAAACAGACAGAAAAAAAATTATTAAATCAAAAAGCTTAATATTTTTATAGGTATTACGCTTTTTATATACTATGCTTTAATACATATTGTAAAGGATAATAGTATCACAAACATGATTAAAAGACTTTAGAACTTTAGAACCGTTTTTTAATGAACTACTTTACTTATTTGTTCGTCTTTTGGGCCACCTTTGAATTAAAAAAAAAAATTAAAAAAAAAGGAAATATTAATGCATACGCTAAATATGTACACTAGAACGTACCACTAATATTGGCAAAAAAAATAATATAATGAATATAGTGTCTTTAAAAGGCAATTTCTAACATTTAATTTTGTTTTTGACGTAAGTAAGGTCGCCTTTTTAATTTTTTCGTTAAAAGATTGCCCTAGGTGCCCCATTGTAGTATTTATCCACCAGCTCACCACCCTAACGTAATTGTGGTATAAATAGAGAGCGGGGGCTTGAGGTCAATGATTTTTAAGTTGGTCTTATTTTGACAAAAATCATCGATATATAACACTTTTAGATCCGATTTTAAATGCCAAAGATATAGCGAAAAATTTAAAAAGGCAAAATGAGGTGTAAGACAAACTCTTTGTCTGGTTCGAAATAATGTACACTTATCGTAGTCTCACCGACGACTAAATGAAAGACCATAAGAATTGCGTGCCTCAATAAATGCAAATCAAATAAATACCGTACAAAAATTAATACAATACAATCCATTATGGCATGCACGACTAAAAGTTGTCCAATCGTGATACATTTTTTTGTGTGATATTTTTGGCACCTTTTTAGTATCGCATATTAAAAAAATTCTTTGGTTCCTTCTTGCGATATAATTTCAGGAAACTTATCATTTTGGTGAAAATTTAATTTTTTTTTTAGTTAATAATTTTGTTACGCTAGATCAGGCAAATCGGCCACTATGCAATGTGCAGAATTGCCAGTCATATGTATTTTGTGTATAGCCGCAGCTATTTTATTGTCCATAACTGTCATTTCATTTACTTTAGTTGCATTCCACACGATTCTCACCATCATCGTCAACAATGTTGTACAAGCGCGTGGTATCGATAGATATGCTTCGTCGTTTTACAGACTACGGACATCCAAAACAGCCTCTGCTTCTGGGTCCTCTGCTCATTTCATGAATACGTTTTTATTTTGTTTATTGTTTGCCATTTTTTATACGATTTTTTGCTTCTGCTCTTCTTTGGATGATTTTTTAAGGATCGTACAAAACGTGCGAATTTGTACCTTGCGCGAAACACAACGAATCGCAGGGTCCAAAAGCGTACATTGACCATATACGTCCACAGAAATTGTATGTATATGACCAATGCACAGTGTTTGATTTGTACGTACTTTTCTTTACGAACAAACTTAATTTTAATGGCACCAATTGAAAAAATGTAACTTTTCAAAATTTTCCATTTCCCCATCAATAAAAAAAAATATTTAAATTTTCGGGAAAACAAATGCTCGTTTCTTTTGCTATTTCTTTTGTTAAAAAATATCGCCTAAATACGTCTGAATAAATTACAATATGCTCAATTTGAGATAGTAAAGAATATCTTACGAAACGATCGTTTAACAACGACGGAAATAATATAATTTTTATTTTTTTGAATATATAAAATTCCATTCTGTTTCAAGTTTTTTGGCTAGAATTAAATCTAAGACCAAACCATTTTCATTACGTTACATTGTCCTTAGACGCTACACTCTCTCATACTTTTGTTTGTTTTCCGCAATTAAGGGATCGGAAAACCTTTTCAGGGGAAGAGAAGCAGACCGCCAAGTCTACAACCGTCTTCTCAACCGAAAAGTCTACAAGTCTACTAAAATAATTTCAGAGTTATTCAGAATGTAGTTACATAAACTTAAGTTTGTTTTAAAAAACGTATAAAAATATCGAAATCAAAACAAGTTTTTGGGTTTATAATTAAATCTTAAAGCTACATATGGGCTGGGCTTGCCACCCGCCACCAGTATAATGACAGTGAACAAAATGAGAAATAAGGGAAAAAGAACCCCCCAAAATGTTGACGACCACCGCAAACGTTTTAAGGACCATGATTTGAGAATATGCACTTGGAATGTTAGAACTCTATACCGATCAGGTGCCTCTATTCAACTGGCGGATGTCCTCGAAGAGTATAAGGCTGACATTACTGCTATACAGAAAATCCGGTGGACTGGATATGGATGTTCGCGGATGAGAATGTGTGACGTGTACTACAGCTGCCACGCGGATAAGCATGAGTTTGGTTGTGGATTTGTGGTCGGCAAGAGACTACGATACCTGGTCTTTAGGTTAAGTGAAGGCAAAATTTTTCTACATCACCCTTAAATCTGCTCTTGCTCCGACGGAGGAGAAAAGTGACGGGGTCAAAGACGAATTCTACGCCCAACTTGAAGAAACACATGACCGTAGCCCGGGTAATGATGTTAAATTCGTACTGGGAGATTTTAATGCCAAAATAGACCGGGAGAATGTCTTTAGCTCAACAGTCGGAAAATTTAGTATGTATACTGACACATCGCCAAAGGGAATCAGCCTGATTGATTTCTCTGCAGCAAGGAACATGGTAATTAGCATCACACGATTTGACCGCAAAAACATTCACAAAGCAATGTGTATATCTCCCGATCAAGTAACGAGAAACCAAATTGATCACGTGGTAATCGATGAAAGGCACGCGTCAAGTGTCCTAGACGTACGAGTAATCAGGGGTGCGGACATCATCTCGGATCACCACCTCACTGCAGTGAAGTTGCGTACTAGGCTAAGCAGGGCGAAAAACCTGCGTAACCAGTCACAGAGTAAGCTGGACATCGCTAAACTGCAGACCGCGGGGATAGCCAACGCCTATTTCGACCAACTCACTCAACTACTTCTTGATGCTCCAACTCCCGAAAATACTAGCGCGCAATGGCAATATATTGCCCACTCGATGGAAAGGACTGCGCGGTCCGTACTGGGGTATGTGAAGCCCTTTAACGATAATGCCTGGTACGATGACGAATGCCGCGATGCCACCCGGGAACACGATGCTGCATATAGGGCCAAACTGCAGCCAATGGCAACGCGAGCTGTTTAAAAAAGCACAGGGAGAAGAGGCGGGAGGCGACTCGACTCTGCAGGCGAAAAAAAAGCGAGAGCTTAAGGAGCGGAATAATGTGTGTATTGAAGATTACAGGAACAGAGGTGAAGCCCGAAAATTCTACCAGAAGATAAATGGTAGGGTACATGGAACAGGTCTTCCCTCCTGTAAAGACAAAAATGGTCATCTCGTTGAGATAACAACTGCCATATCCCGCCTAAAGAACAACAAGGCCACTGGGACTGATGGTCTCCCAGCTAAGTTGTTTAAGGTGGGTGGAGATGAGCTTGTTTTAAGCATGCAACAGCTCATAGAGAATATTTGGCTTCAGAGAATCTCAGTGTGCTATGTCCAATCTACAAAAAAGGGGCATCGACTATACGAAGCCATGTCTAAGTTCGGAATTTCTCCGAAGATAATTCGTCTCTACCGGTATACCCTTACGAATACCAAATCCTCTGCTCGGATTGGCAAGGATATATCTGCACAATTCGATACGACGAGAGGTCTTAGACAGGGTGATAGTTTTTCATGCATTCTGTTCAACATAGTGATGGAGAAGGTGTTAAGGAAAGCAGCGCTTACTATGTCTGGCACCATATTTAATAAGAGCCACAGGCTGCTCGCATATGCCGATGATATCGACATTATCGGTCGAACGATGCGAGAGGTAACAGCTGTCTTCTCATCTGTTGAAAGGAAGTCCGCGAAAATGGGTTTGGCAGTGAATGAGGACAAGACGAAGTAAATGGTATTATCGAACAAAGTGTCCACCCGTTGGGGACGCAGCGTGAACGTTGAAAACTATTGCTTTGAGGTAGTGGATGAATTTATCTACCTCGGATCCGCCATGAACAAAAACAACAGTGTCAGCCTTGAAATAAAACGGAGAATAGTGCTCGCCAACAGGTGTTTCTTTGGATTACGCGAACACTTTATAAACACCACCCTATCTCGAACCACCAAAGTCCAACTGTACCAGGTACTAATTTTACCGGTCCTGTTGTATGCCTCCGAATCTTGGGTGCTACCACAGGCAGATGCAGCTCATCTGGCGGTGTTTGAGAGAAAAATACTCCGCAAAATATATGGACCCATTTGCGTTAACGGCGAGTGTAGGAATCGGATGAACCATGAGCTGCACGTGTTATACAACGACATTGATGTGGTCAAGAGAATCGAAGTGCAACGATTACGCCGGCTAGGTCATGTCGTGAGAATGGATGAGGAAACTCCAGCGCGAAAGGTATTCTATCAAGACCTCGAAGTACGGCGCTAAAGAGGGAGACCGCGACTACGTTGGAAGGACCAGGTGGAGGAATCAATGACGCTGCTTGGTAGGACTGACTGGAGACGGTGCGCACAAGATCGAAGCGAATGGAAATCTTTAATCATTTCGGCCTCTGACTTAGACACTACGATATAAATATATATATGTTGTCAAGTTGTTTTACAGGCTAATAATATTAAAAAAAAGCTACATATACTACTAATATAAAATGTCATATAGACGAATTAATCTCGATTTTATTTAGGATTAAGTTTACAAAAATTTCGGAAAACATTTATCTAGAAATACTCATACACCTATATTTTTTTCAAGGCACAATCTGCGTTTTGATTGAGAAAAGTGAAAATAAATCAACTTTGCCTTATGTCTTGGGTCATTTCTATGAAATTTTACAAAAGTTTTTTGCTCACATTTTTTACTGACCGTAAAAAGTAAAACATCGCATTTCTATATTGACAGTGCCACCATTATAAATATAGCATATGACTGGCTTCTATTTATGGGTTTCATTTGAATGCGTTGGAAAAACTTTAAACTTAAATACGAGTTCATATGTAAATTCTGCGGTAATTAATTTGTCGAATACATACCTGACAAACAGTTGCTCCTGATTATTTACACGCCATGAAACGACAGTAGCACCTGAAATAAAATGGGGAAAAAAGTGAATATTAATAATACACAGGCGACAATGTTATCTGGATCTATAAAATATTGTTACTATTTAAAATTCAATATAGTTATTGCTTACAAATTAAATTAAAACAACAAAATTATGTAGTTTTTGTTGCAACATCGAATGAAGTTTAAATAAGCACATTGAACTAGAGCTTTGCAGTTTCTGAACGAACTAGTTCCAATAAACTATTTACTTCGGTGAACGATTCGAACTATATCCTCTTATGCGGTTCTTTGCGTTCCTTTTGATCATTTAGCTCTATGGCTCGTTTCGTTCACTACCGCCTACCGTTCATTTGATTTAACAGTTGACATGAGACATTTGGTCATATAAGAGTGTTCAAAAATTTCGTATTCGAATACCCTGTTTCACCGGGTTTTTTATATCGGTTAAGCGGTTTCTTTAAAAAGCGGTAAAATCACAATTTTTATACGTTACATGGAAAGTATTTCCACAGAACATTGCCAGGATAGTTATTGGCAAAACGGCACATAGAAGGTTGATTATGCTTGTACAATATTCTTTGGGCAAATCTTAACGGATGCTTTTATAAAATTTCCTTAAGCTTTTTGGATAATGCTGCTAGATGACTGTTTTCTCTCAGCTTGAAATGGTTGGGAAGCCGTAGGTATTCTTAAGAAAATCTTTAATTGCCGTTAACCCCTGAACTAAACAACCAGCTTAATTTGTGATCACCAAGATGCAGTCGGTAACTCATCTTCAAATAGGTTGTGAACTCAATTATAAATGGACTGGAAGATAAAATATTTGAAAATACTAAGATCACCAGCATATTCGGTTTTTGAACGTTATTGTAGAAATGAAGAAAAAGAGGTAGACAAAGTGGTACCGAAATCATTTGTCGCTGTTAAATGTACTTAGGTCTATAAAAAGCAATCCCGAGAACTCTAACGCTGATCGAGCCAAATGCTACTGCACAAGAACAAGCACGGCGATATTGCAAAGATGAGGGCCTGCCTTGTTATAAAATACCTGGAGGGTCTGAAAAATAAAACCGTATTGCTTGAAAACGTACTCGTTCTTCATATGATAAAGTACTGCGATGCTGTATAATCGTGGAGGTTAAGACTTATATAAAAATGGATAGAAAACATTGGCATTAGCACGGCCTAAAACTATGCATCAGATTTGATGAAAACATAGTAAAAAAACATAATCCACTCAGAAAGCTAAGCTCTAAAGTTTTCAATACGAGGGAAAAAAGGGGAATTGTGGGCAAAAACTTCCCTCCATTCTCTTGTCAATATAAAAATGGTTAATTCATGGATTGTTGCACGGACATTTTCGGCTGCTATCTACTTCGCATGTGGACAATACACATAATTGTACATATATATACAGCTAATGATGTACCAGAATGCAACAATTCGTCACAAAGGGGTCTGATGATGAACTCTACATGGAATTCGAAACGCGTCATCCTAGTGAGTGATAATGAATTGCCATTGTCAATAAAAATATTTTAATATAAAAATTTACAAGATTGCAAAAAGGCTTTGATTTGGCTGCTAATATGCTGTTATGGTCTTCAGAGCCGGCCATTTCTGACGCAAACCACACTTACGTCAGAAGTTTACACATCTGAAAGCCTGCAAAAACGTATTTTACCAGTAGTTCACTGGGTCACAATTCCAACTAAAACAACCACATTGATGTCATCCCAAAGGACATGAATACACCGAACTGTCGAAATCTCAGACTTACTTTATTCACTTTCTCTTTACACCCCATGAATGAGGTTGGGATAGCTTCCCGTGTTGTTGTGAATTTACACGCTTTACTTTGCTTTACGCTGGGACTTTGCTCAGAGGTGAAAAGTTACTGATTGTTACTCACTTGGGAGTGACCAGAATCGATTCCTTTGTGGCACTGTCCAAGCAGCTAACTACTTCCGGTCTTAGACCAAGTTTTCCTTGGGCAATGACTTCAAAGCAACCGCTTAGAAGTTAGCTAAAGTAAGAAGGCATTACAACCATGTATCCTGAATGGTCAAAGAGACGTCTCAGGAAAGTAGGCTTGAACCGCTGAAGCATGGTTGCATCGTGGAATTGGACGTGCAGATAGCAGCCGTATCACCAATCTAGGAGACGAGGGTTAGCAACCCACATCTTCCGAAAACTAAATTGCGAAAATCCATAGCGTCTGTTCCATATTGGGCGGCTTCCTGGTCAGCGTCTGCCTCAGAATGAGCGGCTGAAATGTTTCCTGGCAGTAGGAATAAAATGCAGAACCTGGTGGGCTGGGCTTGCCACCCGCCACCAGTATAATGGCAGTGAATAAAATGAGAAATAAGAGAAAAAGAAACACCCAAAATGTTGACGACCACCGCAAACGTTTTAAGGACCATGATTTGAGAATATGCACTTGGAATGTTAGAACTCTTTACCGACCAGGTGCCTCTATTCAACTGGTGGATGTTCTCGAAGAGTATAAGGCTGACATTACTGCTATACAGAAAATCCGGTGGACTGGATATGGATGTTCGCGGATGAGAATGTGTGGCGTGTACTACAGCTGCCACGCGGATAAGCATGAGTTTGGTTGTGGATTTGTGGTCGGCAAGAGACTACGACACCTGGTCTCTAGGTTTACTCCTGTCAGTGAACGAATCGCCACCATAAGACTTAAGGCAAAATTTTTCTACATCACGCTGATATGTGCTAATGCTCCGACGGAGGAGAAAAGTGACGGGGTCAAAGACGAATTCTACGCCCAACTTGAAGAAACACATGACCGTAGCCCGGGTAATGATGTTAAATTCGTACTGGGAGATTTTAATGCCAAAATAGACCGGGAGAATGTCTTTAGCCCAACAGTCGGAAAATTTAGTCTGCATACTGACACATCGCCAAACGGAATCAGACTGATTGATTTCTCTGCAGCAAGGAACATGGTAATTAGCAGCACACGATTTGACCACAAAAACATTCACAAAGCAACGTGGATATCTCCTGATCAAGTAACGAGAAACCAAATTGATCACGTGGTAATCGATGGAAGGCACGCGTCAAGTGTCTTAGACGTACGAGTGATCAGAGGCGCGAACATCAACTCGGATCACCACCTCACTGCAGTGAAGGTGCGTACTAGGCTAAGCAGAGCGAAAACCCTGCGTAACCAGGCACAGAGAAAGCTGGACATCGCTAAACTGCAGACCGCGGAGATAGCCAACGCCTATTCTGACCAACTCACTCAACTACTTCTTGATGCTCCAACTCCCGAAAATACTAGCGCGCAATGGCAACATATTGCCCACTCGATGGAAAGGACTGCGCGGTCCGTACTAGGGTATGTGAAGCCCTTTAACGATAATGCCTGGTACGATGACCAATGCCGCGATGCCACCCGGGAACAAGATGCTGCATACAGGGGCAAACTGCAGCCAATGGCAACGCGAGCTGTTCATGAAAAGTATAGGGAGAAGAGGCGGGAGGCGACTCGACTCTTCAGGCGAAAAAACGAGAGCTTAAGGAGCGGAATAATGTGTGTATTGAAGATTACAGGAACAGAGGTGAAGCCCGAAAATTCTATCAGAAGATAAAAGGAAAGGTACATGGAACAGGTCTTCCCTCCTGTAAAGACAAGGATGGTCATCTCGTTACTGATTCCGAGAGCGTACTGAGAATATATAAAGATCACTTCTGCAGCCTATTGATGTGTGAAAACTCGGCTGATGAAGACTGTGCACCAATCCGAGATGATAACATCGAGTGTCCACCTCCGAGCCAAGTTGAGATAACAACTGCCATATCCCGCCTAAAGAACAACAAGGCCGCTGGGGCTGATGGTCTTTCAGCTGAGTTGTTTAAGGCGGGTGGAGATGAGCTTGTTTTAAGCATGCAACAGCTCATAGAGAACATTTGGCTTCAGGAGAGCATGCCAGAGGATTGGAATCTCAGTGTGCTATGTCCAATCTACAAAAAAGGTGACCGTAGTGAGTGTAAAAACTATCGTGGAATTAGCCTCTTACCCATTGCGTATAAGGTCCTGTTTAGCATACTGTGTGAACGTCTAAAGCCAATTGTGGAAAACCTGATTGGACCTTATCAGTGCGGCTTTAGACCAGGCAAATCCACGACGGATCAGATATATGAGAAGCAAATCGACACTTACCACCTCTTTGTCGATTACAAAGCTGCCTTCGATAGCCCCATCAGGCATCGACTATACGAAGCCATGTCTGAGTTCGGTATTCCTGCGAAGATAATTCGTCTCTGCCGGTGTACTCTTACGAATACCAAATCCTCTGTTCGGATTGGCAAGGATCTCTCTGCACCATTCGATACGACGAGAGGTCTTAGACAGGGTGACAGTTTGTCATGTATGCTGTTCAACATAGTGATAGAGAAGGTGTTAAGGAAAGCAGCGGTTAACATGTCTGGCACCATATTTAATAAGAGCCACATGCTGCTCGCATATGCCGATGATATCGACATTATCGGTCGAACGATGCGAGAGGTAACAGCTGTTTTCACATCAGTCGAAAGGGAGTCAGCGAAAATGGGTTTGGCAGTGAATGAGGACAAGACGAAGTTAATGGTATCATCGAACAAAGTGTCCACCCGTTGGGGACGCAGCGTGAACGTTGACAACTATTGCTTTGAGGTAGTGGATGAATTTATCTACCTTGGATCCGCCATGAACAAGAACAACAGTGTCAGCCTCGAAATAAAACGGAGAATAGTGCTTGCTAACAGGTGTTTCTTTGGACTACGCGAACACTTCATAAACGCCACCCTATCTCGAACTACCAAAGTCCAGCTGTACCAGGTACTAATTTTACCGGTTCTGTTGTACGCCTCCGAATCTTGGGTGCTTACACAGGCAGATGCAGCTCATCTGGCGGTGTTTGAGAGAAAAATACTCCGCAAAATATATGGACCCATTTGCGTAAACGGCGAGTTTAGGAGTCGGATGAACCATGAGCTGTACGAGTTATACCACGACATTGATGTCGTCAAGCGGATCAAAGTGCAACGATTACGCTGGCTAGGCCATGTCGTGAGAATGGATGAGGAAACTCCAGCGCGAAAGGTATTCTATCAAGACCTCGAAGGACGGTACAAAAGAGGGAGACCGCGACTACGTTGGAAGGACCAGGTGGAGGAATCACTGACGCTGCTTGGTAGGACTGACTGGAGACGGTGCGCACAAGATCGAAGCGAATGGAAATCTTTGATCATTTCGGCCTCTGACTTAGGCACTAAGATATAAATATATATATATGTGTCAAGTTGTTTTAAAGGCTAATAATAATAAAAATAATATTTTACATTCCAAAACCGAAATGGGGAAAATATATTTTTCAAATAAACCGGAAACAGTTTTTCTTAAAAATTCAAGCATTTGAACGCTAAAGTAAAGGTATAAAAGATGAAAAAATATAAGGCGAACAAAAACAAATTTCTTGCAATGTCGTGCGTTACCCTTTACACCCCATCAATGAGGTATGGGATAACGGTGCTTGGATATGAAAAACGGCGCTCAAACGAATCGTCGTACGATGCAGAATGTCGCATAGCGTCTGAGGACCAGGATGCTGGTTATAGGGCAACGCTACAGCCACTTTTTACCCGGGCTGTTAGGGAAGCGAAAAAAAGTCAGATGAAGCAACGGGAGAACGAGGATATAGAGCTTTACCAGAAAGAAAAACAAAAGGCTACGGTAATGGGCTCCCCTCCTGTAAGGACAAGGATGGAAATCTGGTTACAGATACGCAGATTGTGCTGCATATATGGAGAGAACACTTCCAGCAATAGCTGATTCCGGAAAGCAACGCACGTGAATGTATCACGCCAATTGCCGACGACGCACAGTGGGGTAATTTAACGATCTGGGCGGTTAAAATTATTTGAAGCAAATTTATAAAGCAGAATTCTAAAAAAATACTCGGTGAGGCGTAAAAAAATAATATGTTAACATTCGGGGGGTAGACGGCCGTTTTTATACAAAAAAAAAGTTTTTATAAAAAATATAAGATTCCAAGTATTTTCCATATATCTCCACAGGGTTGCATTTTAGAGCCCTACCTCCCCATAACTTTTTATTCGCCTGAATACCCTCTAAATGCATAGAGATATAGGACACTCTGTAAGTTTACGAAAGTGGTTCAGTAAAACCGCATAAATTGCGGTCTATTCTTCCGAAGTAGGTAAATGGCAAAACCGCAAAATTTTTTTTCCATCTGAAAAATACGATTTTAAAGATTATTTAATCACAGATTGAAGGGGTGAAAAGTGGGGATGCATAACTTTTTATTTGCAGATTTGCGAAGTTTATGCATTTGCTATTTTCACCATTTGCAGAGATTAATTATATTGGCAACACTGTCCATGTCAGTACATTGCCGGTACATTAGCAGATTTGACAACATTACTATTTCTGGCAATCGTCTATACTTAGCTTTAGCGCCTTTGCGAATGATTTTAACATATCCATTAAAATTCAAATTAATTTTCATTTGGACTTAACACATAACCTAGGCTAGTTCAGAGTAAATAAGTAGAACATTTTCATTAAGATATAGAAACAATCGAAAAACTTTTTAAAGAAAAATAAATAAATTACTAAACGAATTTAAGAATATTTCTGCTAACATCAAAGAAAAACTAATGATGCTTAATGTAAAACAAAAAACGCTCGAGAAAACATTTTTGAGTAAAATTATCAAATATGAATTTTTGCAAAAATTTAACGAAAACTAATAACTAAATAATAATAACTCATTTTACTCATTAGAAATAGTACATTAACGCGTTATAAATAACGACTGAATGAAATTGAATTGATTGAAATGAAATTCGAATTCACGGATTACATTTTAGAAGATTCAAATTTTAAGTGTGTTGTGTAAATTATGTAAGCGGAATTCCGCATACACACATTTTCCGTTGTTAGGAATAAGCCAGCGAGTAGAAGCATTTTAATTTCATTCAATACATTTTCCTTTATGAACAAAATTGTTTTGGGGAAAACATATGGGCAAATCGCAGGGCACGTATGGGTAAATCCATAATAATGTATACCAAGGACAGAATTTTAGAGTTGTTAAAACCACATATATTTGTTAATGGAAAAGTGGGCTACATATTTAACCTTCAAAATATATAAAGAATAACCATTTTCGGTGATCCATTTATGAATGGCAGTTCAAAAACTGCACCTACCTCGTGCTTTTATATGTTTTTATAAAATATATGTTTTTAAATGTTCATAAAAATAGTAAAAACCACCATATTTCCTTTTAATTTTATAATAAACTTAAAATCTAATCAATTGTCAATTAAATGTAAAAAACGCCTCGGTAGGTCATTTAGAAGTAGAGTTTCCTCCCGGGAATCCCGGACGAATTTCCCGGGAAACCGGGAATTAAAAATGACCGGGAAAAATTTAAACACCTTTGGCAGAGCAAATTTTAGAAGCTTTAAAAAAGCGAATTGAAGATAGAAGGGACAAGCGACTTTATACTTTAGTGAAGTATCTTAGAGATCCAAAAAGAATAAGAATGCTAATAACTTATTTCAAAGTGATTCGAAACAAAATGTGATCGCGTACGATGAACAAATTAATTCTCGACTTTTTAAAGAAGACGTTATCGACTAAGTTCTGGAATCGGACGAAATTCCTATTTGTGACATTAGTACCGAAATACCTGTATTGGACTGATGCCAATTTCTCTGGTAGGTTGTTCTTGAGGGGGCAAGAGGTTCTCCTTGGTGTATGGGCCAGAGCTTAGTGGGAAACTTTGTTACCTTTCGGGAAGAGACAACCTTTCCAATTATATTTGTGAAATTTCTCCGAATAGAGAAAATATCATAAATATATATGCAAGCGGAATAAGAGTAAAATAAAGACTCAATAAGCGATGCTTAATTAGTGGTGGGTTTATTAGAGCGGTGCTCACCTTTCGAGTGTTGGATGACAAGTAAGTTTCTTTTTGATTTTGCAATTCATGAAATATTTTAACATTCATATTCTTTTTTAGTAGTTCATTTGCATCTTCGAATCTTAGTTACTAATTCACAATAGGTGATTGTATCTAGTACATTATTTGGTACATTAAATACCTAACAATCACAATTATACATTACTTTTATTTTCGAAAATTCAGTTGTATTTATGTATATAATTCAAATAATAAAAAAGTATAAAACTAAATAAATGGTCTAAAATTGGTTTTAGACAATACCATTTGAGGATATTTTAACCGATACCATAACAAATGCAAATGTAGCATCAAGTAATAGACTACTAAATTACTCGATAAAAAAGGATTTACAATTTTACGAAGCAAGTAGAATGCTCTTCTGACAATAATGTCAACATCAGTTGAAAGTGAGAGAATATTTTCAACAACTGTGCAATTGTAAATAGAATTAGAAACAGACTGTCTGATGAAACCATTAACGCTCTTTCCGTTTTAAAAACGTATTTTAAAAATGACAAATTAACTTTTATTGTTTAACTAATATTTTTATATATCCTTTAAACGAATATTTTTCGTTTGTTATGTTTTTGTTTTACTTGCAGCTTGTACTATATGATCTCATGAATTAACAAATAAATATATATGTACATTAGGGTGGGCGATTAGTATGGAAGGAAAAAAATCTTAATGGGCGCTTCGCGTTTCAGATTCTTGGGATTGTACTGAGCAAAAAAGTCCACTAGACCATATGTCTACGGTGAAAATCGAGCTTCCCGATTTTGACTTGAAGTTTTTTCTCAAACCTTATTTTTTTGGAAAATTTGCAAATTTTTTTGGGCTCATATTTCGTAAACTATTTAAAATTTTGACTTATTTTCAAAAGTAAGGTTATAGCTATTGTCTCGGGCTACAATTTCTCTGAACATATTATTTAGAGAAATCTTCGTTCTCATGGTCAAAAAGTCGAAAATGTAGAAAATTCACCACTTTTTGTCATGTTTTTTTTTAGATATTTTGGCCTATAACAGCCAAACCATTGAGATTTCCGATTAAATAGTAGCGCAAAAATTGTAGCCAAGACAATAGGTAAGAACTCACCAGTACATCGCAAATGCATTGGAATGCTCCATCAGGCAGTTTTGGCCTTGTGCAAGTGCATATTTTTCGTGAAAATATTGATAAATTACCATTTTCAGTTGTTCATAGCGCAAAATCATAAAAATGTTCTATTTCTTAAATAAAAAAATATTTATTATTATCACTGCACAGTTTATACACGAAACAACTATTTCTAAAACTTACATTTGCGGCAGATATTTAAAATTGCGTATTTAATTTTACGTGTATTTGATGCTGTGATTCTTTACAATAAACTAACAAAAATGCGTCAAATAAACTGAAAACAATAGAAGAATAAAAACTAAGAAATAAAATAAATAGATTAAAATAATAAAATAGAATAAAAATAAGAAATATAACATTTTTATGATTTTGCTCTATGAACAACTGAAAATGGTAATTTATCAATATTTTCACGAAAAATATGCACTTTCACAAGGCCAAAACTGCCTGAAGAAGCATTCCAATGCATTTGCGATGTGCTAGTATTGGATCGAAAATCTCAATGGTTTGGCTGTTATAGGCCAAAGTATTTAAAAATACGTGACAAAAAGTGGTGAATTTTCTATAATACATTTTCGACTTTTTGACCATGAAAACGAAGTTTTTTCTAAGTAATATACTTACTTACTTAGCTGGTACTTCTATGCAATCCCAGTGGATTATATACCGCACGTAGAAAAATATTATAAGCGCCTCGATCTTCTGCGCTTCTTCTCCAGTTAGTCACACCGAGTTCTGTAAGGTTCTCAGTAACCTGGTCTTTCCAACGGAGTTTTGGTCGCCCTCTTCTGCGCCGTCCATCGAGTTCATTGTCGAAGACTTTTCGAGCTGGAGCATTTTCATCCATGCGTACAACATGACCTAGCCAGCGCAGCCGTTGCACCTTAATGCGTTTGACCACGTCAATGTCAGTGTACAGCTCGTACAGCTCATGATTCATACGACGCCGATACTCTCCGTTAACGATGATGGGCCCATATATTTTACGGAGTATTTTTCTCTCGAATACCGCCAGAACCGATTCATCCGCTTGTGTCATAACCCAGGATTCTGAGCCATACATTAAGACAGGTAGAACCAGTATCTGGTATAGCTGGAGTTTTGTTCGTCGAGAGAGGGCTTTGTCATTGAATCGCTTGCTTAGTCCGTAGTAGCATTTATTTGCAAGCAGGATTCTTCTCCGGATTTCTAGGCTGACATTATTTGCTTTATTGATGGCGGATCCTAGGTAGACAAAGTTATCTACCACCTCGAAATTATAGTTGTCAACGTTCACGCAGTTTCCCAAACGAGTAGATTCTTTGTTCGTTGAAACTAATAACTTCGTTTTGTCCTCGTTCACCGTTAGGCCCATTTTCGCTGATTCCTTCTGTATACCTGAGAAGGCTGCAGTCACATCCCGCAGTTTTCGACCGATGATGTCTACGTCATCAGCGTACGCGAGTAGCATGTGGCTTTTGTTGAATATAGTGCCACTCGTGTTTACTGCAGCTTTTCTCATTATCATCTCCATCACAATGTTGAAGAGATCGCACGATAGGCCGTCGCCTTGTTTTAGGCCTCGTCTGGTATAGAATGGCTCCGTAAGGTCCTTGCCAATCTTCACTGAAGACTTCGTGTCAGTCAGCGTCATTCCGCAAAGACGTATCAGCTTCGCTGGAATACCAAACTCAGCCATGGCATCGAGTAATTTCTGCCGTATCGGGCTGTCGAAGGCAGCTTTATAGTCGACAAAAAGATGGTACGTGTCGATCTGTTTCTCTTGGGTCTTTTCCAGGATTTGCCGAAGTGTGAAAATCTGGTCAGTTGTTGATTTTCCGGGTCTAAAGCCACACTGATAAGGCCCGATCAGGTTGGATAACACAGGCTTTAGTCTTTCACATAGCACACTCGACAGGACCTTATATGCGATGGGTAGAAGGCTGATCCCGCGGTAGTTGGAGCACACACTTGGATCACCTTTTTTCAGCACAGGACATAATACGCTTACATTCCAATCGTCGGGCATGCACTCTTTAAGCCAAACCGTGCGCAGGAGCTGGTGCATGCTCGTTATCAGCTCCTCGCCACCGGACTTGAAGAGCTCTGCGGGCAGACCGTCGGCACCGGCTGCTTTGTTGTTTTTCAGCCGCGATATTGCTCTTCTTACCTCGGCTTGACTTGGTGGTGGGCAATCTAAGCCGTCGGCGACAATTGGCGTGATAACTTCACGTGCGCTGCCTTCTGGAACCAGCAGTTGCTGGAAGTGTTCTCTCCATATGTGCAGCACACTCTGCGTATCCGTGACCAGATTTCCATCACTGTCCTTACAGGTGGGGAGGCCATTACCGTATCCATTTGTTCTTATTTTCTGGTAAAATTTTCGGGCCTCACCTCTATCCCTGTATCGCTCTATATCCTCGTTCTCCCGTTCCTTCATCTGACGTTTTTTTCGCCTAAATAGCTGTCTCGCCCGTTTAGCTTTCTCCTTATGCCGTTCCCTAACAGCACGGGTCGCAATTGGCTGTAGCGTTGCCCTATAAGCAGCATCCAGTTCCTCAGACGCTATGCGACATTCTTCATCGTACCAGGATTCGTCTGAGCTCCGCTTTTCATATCCTAGCACGGTTGTTGCGGCGGTTGCCATGGAATGCGCAATATGCTGCCACTGTGTATCGGGAACGTCAGAAGTAGAGGCGTTGTGTCGTAAAAGTTGGGAGAGCTGGTTCTAAGTAATATGTTCAGAGAAATTGTAGCCCGAAACAGTAGCTATAACCTTACTTTTGAAAATAAGTCAAAATTTCAAATAGTTTACGAAATATGAGGCCAAGAAAACTTGCAAATTTTCCAAAAAAATAAGGTTTGAGAAAAAACTTCAAGTCAAAATGGGGAAGCTCGATTTTCACCGTAGACATATGGTCTAGTGGGCTTTTTTGCTCAGTACAATCCCAAGAATCAGAAAAGCGAAGCGCCCATTAAGATGTTCAAATCGCCCCACCCTAATGTACATACTGCAAAATTGTATAAAATTAACATAGTTTGTCTTGTTTTTCTACGGGAATTTCCCGGGAATCCTGGGAAAGGCAAACATTTTTCCCGGTTTCCCGGGAAATGAAAATTCAGGGAAAAAGAGAAACTCTATTTAGAAGATATAAATAATGTTAAGTAAAGATGGGCATTCAGCATATAACGTCCGCAACGGAAAACTAGGTTTTTTTTAATTTTAACTGCTTTAATATTAAGTTTTTCCTTAATCGAAGTACGTTCGTAAATAGAGCCTATAGTGCGCTTAAAATATATATATATATAAATATGTATTTTTACACCATTCCACAGAAAAATATGAATGGCAAAGTGCGTAACGTCCGCAAAGGATTAGTTCTACAGTTTCAGATAAACCTCACAACCTGGTGGCGGGTCTGATGTTAAGAGCATTTCATCAACTTCAACATAATTCCACGCTACTGCCATGCATTGCTGTAAGTCAGCTGTTACGGTGCCAGTGCCATATTGATCTGCATTGTTTCAATGCAAATGACAAACAAACTTCTCTCATGATCAAACATACATACATTCTGAACTTCAGTTAAATTGGTCAATCCATTCAAATTTTCGAAGCGCCACCTTTCGAGTCCATTTGTACATAAAATGTTTTCTTTTTATCAAACAAATATGCATTCTGAATTTCAGTTAAATTGGTCCATTTACTCAAATTTTCGAAATAAGTCCACTCCAGCGATACCTACCGGGTCCATGCATATAATATATATAATTCTTAAATTTATACCTGTGTTTGTCAATAGCTTCTTAACAGTCTGTCTGATGTGGATACAATTTTTTAGGATAAATAAGATAGTAGGAAAAAGTGCAACGGCCGTCCGAATTTCAAATTTTTGGATGAACCACTAAATGTACAACTCTTATTGAAGCCTTTTTAAAATCCTTAAATATTCATCTTTCCTTCATGTATTTCAATTTTTTTTGTTACTTTGCAATAATTGGTAAAATAGATGGAAATACACATTCACCCCTATTCCCGTAGACGTCGTCGACATCGTCGTCGTTTTTATGTCAACATCACTTCGAGTCAACATCGTTGTCACATCAATGCTATTTCGGTATTCTGTAACTACTATGAGACGACGTCGACTAGTAATCGATAACATGAAAGAAATAACAACAGCTGATGTAACATTTGTACATCAGCTGATTCATTTTGACTTTTATTTTCTGTTGTGAAGGAATGTTTTTTGTGTCCGATTCAGATTCAAGCGATGAGGAAAGTAAAAATAATCTTATACTGGAAAGGATAATACTTCGACTATGATCCGATGATCTTAAACTTGCCAAATAACGAGTATGTTCATCGTTGTTAAAATCGTAATTTGAGGTTATCTGTTGGCCGGCCTTCCAACTTTTTTTAGATTCTAGAACTACTTAAGTCTTAATAAGGCAGCATTTAATTACGTAATCGTTCCTATAGAAATAGTTCCTATCATGAAAAGTGAACTCAGGACATATGTTTCAGTCATAATTAAGTTGTCAGCAACATTGAGGTCCTTTGGACAGGGGCCTTACAACCTAAGTGTAAGTGCAGCCAGTAGTTGCAAGATTCCTGTCTGAATGCGTTAGAGAGGTGATTTGTCCACCTTGGATACAATTGGAAGTAACTGAAGATGACAAATCGGAAGCACAAACCAAATTTTTTTTAACAAAACAGGATTTACTGGAGTAATTGGATATGTCGATGGAACCCATATCAAAATTTTTGCTACAAATAAAGAAGACCAGATTCGTAACTACAACCGCAAAGGATTCTTAAAGGCGCTCCAAAGGAATTAAATTGTTTTTCACCAATTTTCTCACATTACGCCTTAAAATTAGACAAAATCCTTGTACCTATGAGGGATTTTGTTTCCAAGCCCCTATTTGTTACTCGACATTGTTATTCTTGACGTCATTAAACAAAACCTTTTTTTTAAATTTACAAAAACTAAAGTTATTCTTTCAAATTGTTTCAAGTCGTTACTAACAACTGTGACGACAGATTCAGAGTCGTTTCGATTCAACGTCGTCGTCACATTTCCTTACAGAATACCAAATTTGTGTCAATAGTAACCGATAGTTATCGAAAACGACTACGAGAATACCGATTTTACAGCGTCGTCACAAGACGACGTCGTTTTGCGTCGACGACGCACAGTGGGGTATGGGACCCCCAAAACGGAGATTAATTAAAAAATGAAAATGGCAATTTTCAATTAATGTTTTGTATACAATAATTGTACACAGGATGCTGATTCAATAGATACTAGAATCATTTACATATGTTGTTTATTTAATTATCTATGCTCTCTCAAACTTCAGAAATATTTTTTACTTTTCTACGTGTTAGCGAAAAGTGAAATATCGATATTTTGGAGTGAAAGTTTTTGCCTTTTAGTCATTTGAAAACATAATTATTTTTATGGATTATTCTACGTCAGCTATTGAAGAACAGGAATAACAATAAGTTGTATACAATAAATATGTATAACTATTTTTAATTATTTTTTAAAAAATGGTCTAAATTTAGGGTATTTTTGAAATGTATGTAAATTTATAAAAGGGTTCCGGGTAAAACCCTGTTGAAAAATTAACATCATTGTAAAATATAACATCTGTACTTACAAAATCATGAAAAACATTTTGCGCGTTTTTGCGCCAATTTGTTTAATTAAATAAATTGTGATATTAGACACCCCTTAGAAAATGGTGGATAATTCCTTTGGTTTGATTTGGCCTCATTTTCTTTGTTTTTGCTGTATTGCAATTTGTTGCTGAGTATTAATTTTTAATTATACCCTACATAAGGCAATATATTCTGATTTTCCTTGATAATATTCAAATTGAAAATATGGTTAAATGACATTATTTCACAACAACTCTAGATTTTATAGCCGTCACAGTAAATTTTTTCAAAACGTTAAAATATCAACATATTTGGGAAAATTAATTTAGAACTGATTAAAATCAAGCACTTAAACTAGTTGTTCATGCAAAATTCAGAGAAGTACCTTCTAACTAGTACGTTTCTTTTATAAAATGTGATTCATTTCGAGGCTTGTTTTTTAAATTGTTTTGTTTACAAAACACGAGTGACTGATTGCGAATTGTTATTTGAATGGTATTTAGTATTGTTTGACATTTTGTTATAAAGTAACTGAAATAAAAACAGCGCCTTCAAAAGTTATTTTTTTTAAATATGTTTTTTCGAGCCCTTTGTTCAACAAGAAGTGTGCATAATAGACTATCTGAGGGCACTATTGCCAATATCATTCTCAAATTTAAGCCTGAGTGTACGTTATTGGTTAATACGCAACCAAAAATACTACTTCCATCGTACAGAGAGGAGAATGTTGCGCCTGTAGCAGAGACCGTTGCTAAAGATACCGGCTAGCCGATTAGAAACCGTGAGCATTCTGTGCACGCTTTGCATTAGATATTCAACAACTTGGAATGACGCTGGAATAAATGAATTCCCATGGGCAGTTTCTTCCTTTCCCAACGCCTCCGCCCCACCCCGCCGAGATTGCTCTATGCAGATACTTATTCGAATGTATTCAGCTTTTTGGTCCACCCTGTATATGAACATATAAGTGTGTATACATATGTATACATAAGCATTTATATATATTAATAACATTTAAAACATAAGTCAATATCAAATTTCAAAGAGATCGAATACAAACCGTAGCTTTTATAAAGGTTTGATTCTACTACAGTATATATACATATAAGTATATATATGGGTACTTTATGTATATATGGACCGATTTCTTGAAAACTTCAAACAAATCGATCTTATAGCAAAAGGAACATCCGTGCCAAATTTGGCTAAGATCAGACGCTTCCTTGAATTAATCTCCGTTTTGGGTGTTCAATACCCCACTGTGCGACGTCTACGGGAATAAGGCCGATTGACATCCAAAACTACTTCCATTTTTTGTAACGACCGCATCGGCACTTTTGACTCGAATATCTTTTTTGTCAAAAGTAGTTAAGCAAACAATTACATGCAATTTCAAAGTACTCTCAAATAACTGTTGTTTGCTGAAGTTTATTTATAAATATCTCACTCATAACGCAAACAGGATTAATATAACAAAACATTAAAGCGTACAAATGTAAAGTCCACAACACAGGATTTACCCATATGTGACATTCGTACGTTTCAAGGAGATGAGAAACAATGAAAAACTTAATTTTTTTTGTTAATTCTTTAATTTTTTTTGTAATACGTAAGAAGCTCTTTATTTAGTAAAAGAGACGAAATCAACTTAACTGAACTGCTAAAATATTAGCAAAAAAAAGGGTGACGTTACGTGACAAAAATATAAGTAATATTTCTTTTTTTTCACAAAAACACAAACCTGTGCGAATTGTGTCGGATTTTTTTAGTAAAACCTTTTTTATTATAAATTTGTTTTACAATTTTATGAATAATAAAAAGTTTTTTTAATGTCTTTACAATCTGTTTTCTTTTTGTTATGACAAAATTATTAAAAAAAAAACAAAAATTTTATTTCAGAAATAAGGGAATTTTAATTTAAGTATTTGTCTTTACTAATACAAGTCTGAAAAAGTTTTTGTGTCAACTTTTAATTTTTCGATCTCGGTGGAACTTTCTGTGGAAATGTCCATATTCATCATACATATTTTCAATAAACCAGACACGGACTTTTCGAATTTTTTTCAACACTTCGTTCATAAAATCATACATATTTTCAATAAACCAGACACGGACTTTTCGAATTTTTTTTCAATACTTCGTCCATTAAATTGATGGACTACTGTATATTTGTGTATGTGTAGGCATTCATATTTTTTATTAGAACTACAAGCAGCACACAGAAGTTTCAAGTACTTTGTCGTCTGCACATTGAGGCGATCGCTGTTGATTCATAAGATCTTGTAGATACTACGCAAAAGTAACACATACACGTACAAACTCTTGTGCAGAGTGTCTCAGGTTTTCAGTTTGTAATTTAAATATACACACTCGTAATATTTGGGAAAAAGGTACGGAGTACACAAATATAGTTAGACAATAGAAATGGTAAAAATGTATTGAATTGTACGTTATTATTGATGTACAATTAATATATAACATATGGGTAATTCCAGCCTTATGAATGTTACGATCGTACGATTCAATTGGAAAAAAAGCACATAAAAGTTGAACATTTTTGTATTTTATATTACATTTTGAATAGCTTCCTACTAGCGCTACATTATGTAAAAAATGAGTCATATTTAAAAAACTACAATCAAAGATATTAACAAAACAAATGCCTACATTATGCTACACAAATAGAAGCTCGTTTTATGTTAGTTCTTCAAAAGTCTGCGTGTTGTTTAAGATTTAGTATATGCACTTAATTATTTTATAAAATAGACCAATAGCGCTTTAAAAATATATTTTTGTGGGCAAATCTGTTACTCTGGTTTTTAACCACGAGGTAATAAAGACCTACGTTATGTTACTGACGTTATGTGACAAAATATCCCATAGCTGTGAAATGCTTAAAAAATGTTTGCTTTAACCTTTGTTTTATTTGCGAAATTAGGGAATATCATAAAGTTTATATGCAACTAATTGTAGACCACGAATGTTACATTTGAACGCCAATAAAATAAAATCAAAATTTTGCAGTCCGTTGAATCATCACGGAAATTAAGAACAGCTTTGAACTTTTTAATTAAATAAAATTTAAGTATTCGTCTTTACTAATACAAGCCAGAACTTTTTTTTGCCAATTTTTAATTTTTCGATCACGGTTGACACTTTTGTGGAAATACCCATATGTAGGTAATAACATAGTTTACTTAAAGTTTTATAGGATCTCTCACGGCACGCGTTACTTTTAGTTCAGCGTTAGCATGTAAGCAATATTCATTTTCACAGACACTGCGAGATTTCAAGTAGAAATTAGGTCCGACGTAAAAGTGAGAGATATATAAGTTTCATTTGTAATAACTTTCTTTTGTCCAATGACTTCCAAGTTTCTACCATCTGTAAAACTAATCATTTACAATAAATTTTCCACAACCATTTGAATGTCGTGACCCAAGTGAAGATTGCATTATGACTGCAAGATTACGTAGCAGCAATAATTGTTATATGCATTTATATGAGAGAAGGAAGTATTATTAGGAATTCTGTTTACGGTTTTATCACTTGTTTTTCTTAATTCATTGGGCTGCGGGGTCAAATCAGAAAACACTACAAATTTTGCTGGCATTCTGTTCTGTTTAACTGTTGTCTGTAGTGTATTACATATTACAGCAACTTATTTTTTCTATCCCACGATTGAAATATGTCAACAACATCGATTTCGCATGTCACTTGTTATAGTAAATATTTCTTGTTTTTTTTTTGGTTAATCTGCGATGAATTATGATATTGTCATAGTTCGGTTTAAGATCAGTTCTATTGGCATTTATTTTTTATAGCCAATAGGTTTTTATTCAAGAAATTGTGAAATGTATTATGTTGAATCAAACATAATAAAAAATTCAAGAACGATGATACACTGACGGTACACAGAACGGGGTTGGCACTTTGTCAACAACAAAACTCCTGTGCAATTGCGTCCGATGGACACATGCATAGGCAATGGCTTGTGTGTGTATTATGTTGACATGTTGTGTGCTTCGAGGATGCTTTCATCGCACCGTTGGGAAAAGTTCTCATTAGCTTTGAGATGCTTTCTTTCCTTAAGGTTTGTGATGATAGAGGAGAAGGCACAGCAAAGGGCGCTGACGAGACATTGTGGTTAATGTTGAAATGACGTCATACGCCTAACCTGCTGTCAACATAATGCATTTCACAATTTCTTGAATAAAAACCTATTGACAATAATGAATAAATGCCAATAGAACTGATATTAAACCGAACTATGACAATATCGTAAATATTTCTTAAAATCTGTGATTTTCGCAGATAACCGCTGATCTCCCAAACCCCGTTTATTTTCATTCGTATTTTCTTATCCTAAAACTTGAATAACTTATTCATTTGTTAACCGATTTTTAAAAACAAATATGAGTTTCACTTATGAAAGCGTGCACTTTCTGAATAAAATAGTAAAAATATAAAATAAGGGTTCTCTAGTAAAATAGTGCATAAAAACTTCTTCAAACTTAAAAAAATATTGATTATAATCTAAAAATTTGTTTGTTTCGAGGCAAAAACAAACAGGTATGTCAAATTATATATAATAATATATATATATAGTTGGAATGGTCTAAATTTCTCTTTTCAAAACCGTTAAGAAATCACAACTAGGTTAAGAATTGACTGAGTGATAAGCGTTCAAGCGAAGAAAGTAACGAAAAATCGGTTTTTAAACCGTAAATCAAGATTTTTAGGGTGTTAGGGAACTTTGGTATACAGATTAAGTTTGTCACTTCCCAAGTTCCTTAAAATTTTTTAATTCTGTTTCAAGGTGTTATGAAAACATTTTTATAAAACGTAGAAGTTATGTTGTTTTTAGCATAAGAAATTCATAACAGTATATTATTTTGGGAAAATAATTAGACACTTAGACAGATTGTCAAAAATAATGCAATTTGCCATTATTAACACAAAATCTATATGAAGTTATTGTCAAGTTTTTCCCCCAATTTTTTTGTATTAAATAGTTTGTTTAACAAACACCCATTCTCTACCAAATTTTTAATTTAATTTTAAGCGTTAACCGAATACCTTGTTAAACCGGTTATTCGAACTAAACAACTAGTTTTCGGTTTCGGTATTTAGCATTTTGTTATACTTGTACAAGTCGCATGCTACGCGTTTTACTTTGAATTTTCAGAGGATAGTTAGTTCGGACAATCGATTAATTAATTTAAATAAATAATTTAAAACGAATAATGTTGCCAGACTGCTAATTTGTATAGCTTTTGGCAACATTGAGATAAAAATATAATACAATTGAACATAAATGTTGGTGCAGATTGTAACAAGTATAGTACCTGATTGTATCATTGTATCAATTTTTCGTATGGATGTGTCAATAATAATATAACACATCTCTCGTTTAACAAGTTTGTTAGAGAAAATAAAACATAGTTGTAGTCTGCAAAATAAATGTACAATGTTAATTGCTTTTAGTGTGGTTAAAATACCCATATTCCATCCCTCTCAAAGTAATCCATTTCATTTATTTTTTGTTTTTAAGGAATAATGAGTAATAAAAACAACTGTGTCATTTATTGACAAAACCTACCAACCAAAGAGAGAGAGAGAGAGAGAGTGTCCGGACAACAAATTTTGGAGTTTGTGCTAGTACTGGAGTTGTGTGTCAATAAAAGTTGATCTTAGACTTCACTACTCACTCGAATGATGTTAGATAAAAAAAAACGACAAGAAAAGAAACTTGTTCGCAGTTGTTCAGCTGAATTTGGTTTCATTCAAATTTCTGTTCAATACATGAGTCTATTGCAAGTACTTGTTTCTTTGTTTTCTGGGTTTTTTTTGTTGTTGTTTTTTGAATTTCATTATTATTTACGTGGGCCCAGTATGTACGTTAGTTGATAATTGTTTGAATATTCAAGTGAGTTCATACCCATGTGATTTCACATAACTTATGTAAAACCCTTATGTTCGAATTCGATTATTCAGTCAGTTAATCAAACATTTGTGTGTGCGAATAGTTTTTTTATTGGGGACTTGACTGAAGTTTAGAAAAAAAAAGACATGCTGTTTTCACATGTTTCGTCACTGAATGGTCATATGAAGTGGAAAATATTTTGTATTGAGCATCCTGGCATAATGATGTTGTTCTTACTGTTTTTAAAACTTGAAAATTAGATGATTTCGTTTAGTGGCATTGTTGTGGGATGTCGCAGTTGCAGTTTGATATATTTTTAACAAAATGATCAACATATTTTACTTAGAATTTAGTAAGTCGCCAAGTTTTCGAAGTTCAATAAGTTGGTTGAGCAAAAAAAATAATATAAACTTCGAGCAGATATATACTACAGGGCAAACCGTTTAATTATCCCACGCTAAATTACCATTCACGCTTATTTACCTCGATAACTAAATCCCGTTTGTTTTGCTCTATTTTTCTAAGAAAACCTCACGGTTAAATAGCCTTCGCTTAATTACCCAATTCGGGTAATTGCCCTAAACCTTTTGTAATATTCCTTAAATTTCATTTGTTTAATTACCCAAAGTGCTTATTGCTATAGGTTACTAACTAAATTTTTTGTGACATCGCTAAAAGTTTATAGTACAACTATGGTAACCGTTGACGTCTTACGTCAGTATTTCAAGTTTTTTTAATAACTATGTAACATTGCGAATTGAATCGGAGTTACTTGATAAAAACTTTTTTAAATGTGGTTTGAAATATTTTTACTTTGTTTTAAAATTATCTGAATTACAAAACCGCGACTTTCGTACGCCTTTAAAGTAATAAAATGATACTGAAATCTTTGTTAAGCTTGTTTATATTTTCCGGTAGCATTTTAGTGGCACTAATGTTCATTTTGTAAAATAATTGTTAATTCAAGTTGAATCTTATTAGCAAAATCCTCTTGTTTACTTGTTGCATCACCAACAATACTTCGAAAATATTTGTGGTACAACAGTTACTTTAGAACAAAAAACAAATAAACGTCTCACCCAATGCTTACGAAGATGTAACTGTTTTTCTCTCTACGAGTGGAGTGAGTGTGTAAAAGCAAAACAATACAATATCTGTTCCACTCATTCACTTATGTATAATACTTCCAGTTACACTCTTACACTCCATATATGTAGGTAGTAAATTTTGTACCAAAAAGGGGAGTATTTATGAGAGGTGTACATTACTTTCAGCCGATCACATCCATTTTTTGTCAGTCATTTTTTATTACTACTGTAATGTTATATACTGAGATTGAATTGTTTATAAGAGCTGGGATATTTTTATTAATTTTTAACTCCTAAAAAGGGGCAGTTTGCATGGGAGGAGAGAATAGGTCTTGTCCGATTTTGCTCATTTTAGAACTTAACTTGCACACCAAATATCAGCTCCATAGCTCTTAAACTACGGCTTCCATCGCGAGTATAGGCAGACGAATACCCTCCACTTAGAGAATAGAATACCACATTTCAGCTCAATAGCTCTTCATCTGCGGCTGTAATCACGGGGACATACAAAAAAAGGAGAAAAAACAAACAAAAAATGTATGATTGCGTCCTCTGACGGCACTAAAAATAAATGTCTAAATGGATGCCTCGACTCAAAAATCCCCACATACACAATTGGCTTGAGAACTTTCTTTTTCCTTTTCATTCCAATATCTATCTCGATTCTTGAATACTTAAAAAAACTAAATTTCCCTTTACACCGCATAAATGAGGTATGGGATAGCTTCTCGCGTTGTTGTGAATTAACACGCCCTCTATTTTAGATTCGGAACGATATAAAACATAGAACACATGCGATTTATGTGCCTTTGACGCCTTAAAAAAGTGGAGAACAGGTATCATTCATCTACATTTATTTCATCAGCGGTACCCTCGGAGATGCCGACAGCAACATCATGGTAGTGATGATGTCTAGTAAAAGCGTCCTTAACCGCTGGCATTCAAGTTTGTTGTTAAACTGTAGATCTCGTTGTTTGAGTCTAGAAATAGAAACTCATATCTGAGAAGCTCAAACATATCTCATTCATGAAATATAAAGGGACGGTTTACATATCACATAACTTTCGATTTAGATGAAATTTGGTAGACAGTTATTATACCACGTACCATTTCTATAGTATTTGGCCTATGGGCGAGGGGCAAGGCAATAATGTTTTTTTAGCCCCAGAGAAATAAAATTGAGTATACAGAAAGTACTCGGCATTGCAAATATGAATATGAACACAGAATATTTATTTCCGATTAGTTGCTGAAAGGCGCGTGGCAAATGTTTTTTTGTCCTATCTATTTTACATTTAACCGAGGTGCCGACCTTTTCCAAAACTCTATAAAATGGCTAATATTTTAGTTACAGAGAAAAATGTGATGTATGTGACTTCTACTATACCCAGCAGAGGAAATGCTGAGGCATTGTAAAAATAGTCCCACATTTGTGGACATTCAAGTACGCCTTCCTTTACCAGGCATATATACAGGCTATAGTTAGTCCTTCACTAAGCCTAACAAAAAATTCCATACCCATGCACATTTCGCTTCTAAAATGAGACCTGCAGTGAGGCCTCTGACTAGGGTGAGAAAAGATCCGGTAAACATGCTTATTTGCCTTCTTTAAACTGGCCTGTGAGCAGTCCTACTGTGTACCTCACAAAAACTCCATAGACGCAAACTTTTTTGCCTCAAACAGGCCTCTTGACAGTCCTATTAGTGGATGGCATAATTGACGGTTATAGCCTTGCACTGATCACTTCTCCGATTAGACCAGTTGAAAGGGCTCTTAAGGGAAGGTAAGACAGATGCTGTTGTTTATGAGAACCACACGCAGACTACTGCAGACTGCAGACCATGTGTGTAAGCTGGTCTGCAGTAGAAATGTCTCATAGAAGGCCCATGTTTTTAGGGCTCCAAACTGGACTTCCTAGCCATGCCTTCTGAAACGCCTTCAATGAGAAAGGGTATGCACAGGCCTTGCCTGCCTATGGCCCCCTATGTTAATTTGGAATGAAAGTTGCATTTGTATGGTAGGACTTCTGACTGCCTTTGCAGGTCTGCAAATAGGCATGCAATGCCTCATTTTTTGCTGCTGGGAAGCGTCAGCGCTGTTAAATGTACACGGGACGATGTTGTGCTCTCCAAATTATCGTGCTCTCCCAACAATCGTTGAACACTGTTTCTCTGTCTGTCTGTACTTGTGTCTTCTTTTTCTGTTGAATGTGATACAAGCGTGTGTGATGTTGCTTTTATAGTAATCAAGCATTATGATTCCAAACTGACTATTTTAAATCAAACATAACTTTCGAGAACGTGTGAATTGCCGATCGTGTCTATGTGAAAAAAACGATTATTGGCGGGATCGCGAGGCTATGGATTGTCTATCACTGCTCTAGAACACATGGGTCTTTAATCATAGAGTATGGAAAATAAAATTAATTTGGAGATCTTTTTGTGACAGTTTAACTCCCCTACGGGAAATGGGGAGTCAATTGTCTCAATGTATTTATTCTGAGATTGGCGATGAGCGTCAATTTGGTTCATTACCGATTTCATTTGGAATACAATAAAGTTAACATTGAATTTGTATGTTTGCTTTGTGAGTTATATATTTTATGTCTGTTGAGAAAGAAGGCAAATTAAGAAATTATCTAAAATCGGTTAATTTGGGATACAATTACAATTGATTTATGGGCTACAACTACCTAAAACTATTATACGCGTATGTTAGTTATTCTATAAGAAAATTTCGAGAACATCACCTAGAATTCGTAATACCCCTCATTACGTTAAAAAAATAAATGCTGAGTTGGGTCTTGCTAATGTTTGGTAATTTATAGATACTTTATTAAGAATGTATGGATCCCAGTAGGAAGTGTCTGCAAGACATCCTCAAGGGTAGGAGCATGACCATAGTAAATCGTTAATGACATTTAGGGGACCGTCCATACAAATCGTCGACGAAATTTTCATACAAGTGTCAGCTTTGTCATGCACGACCTGATGAGCGACAATGTTGGTCAAATTTTCGTTGACGCCTATACAAGCGACATGTCGCCCACGCAATTATGCACGACATGATGAGTGACAATGTCGGTTAAATTGTCGCTGATGAGTTTATAAGCGAAACTTCGAATACACAATCATGCACGACCTGATGGGTCGTTCAAATTGTCGTTGATACCTATGTATGTCTTGAATTGTCATTCAAGCCATATTAGTATGACTTTGTATATACATTGGTGTCATTTTAAAAGATGGATTTTTAGCTTTTTATTAGTATGACGAATTGATTATACTTTTGGAAAACTACTGACCATGAGAGAAGTGAAGGACATAAACTTTTATCAGAGCTGTAAACTCAATTACAAGTAATCATTACCTACCATGTTCGAAAGTAATTAAAAGTTAACTACAATTCTAATTACATGAGGAATTGGAATTGAAACTAAAAGTCTCAACTACACAGGTAATTGTACTTGAAAGTAATGATTCCTAATTACTTTTCAATTAGCTCAATTACTTTTTAATTACAAGGAATTGAAAGGAATTGGAAGGAATTAAGAGGAATTGCTGCAATTTGAAAAGGTATTGAAATAATTTTGAAATAAGGGGTAGAAATTGTAAGTTCCACAACAATAAAAAAATTTAGAAAAGGAGAGTGGGAGCAATGTATTTTAACATAACGGACCTTTCCAAATTGCAGCAATTCCTCTTAATTCCTTCCAATTCCTTCCAATTCCGTCAATTCCTTTCAATTCCTTGTAATTAAAAAGTAATTGAGCTAATTGAAATGTAATTAGGAATCATTACTTTTAAGTACAATTACCTGTGTAGTTGAGACTTTTAGTTTCAATTCCAATTCCTCATGTAATTAGAATTGTAGTTAACTTTCAATTCCTTTTTAGATGTACTTGTATTTGTAATTGAGCAGTAATGAGTACAAATTGTAATGATTAGTTTACAGCTCTGACTTTTATACGGCATTCACCTTCATTCGAGATTTCAATCTATAAAATTGCTGATGTTTACTCGTCCGTTTAATAAACTAAAAAATTTTTACGTCAGATTGCATTTTTTTGTTCCCATTATCATAGCAACACATATTTTTTCCTTTGATTTTGTTGAATGTGATCGATGCGCGACAACACCAGTATTTTGTCGTTCAGCTTGTCGTGAACCGAGTGTTTTGACGACAAGTACATCAATATTTCACATTTTTCTTCCTTCTATTTTGTTGATTGTGTTTGATGCACGACAACATTAGTTTTTTATCGGTCAACTTGTCGTCAACCGAGTGTTTTAACGACAAGTACATACATTTTTCACATTTTATCTTGAGGACAGCGTTGACGACAAAGTCGTATATGACGTAACTTCCTACTGGGATGTTTCAATATATTGGATACACAATTTGTTTTGTTATTCGGTTTTTCGGTCGGAATGCTCAGTCATGAAATTGGGTAAAATTAATTTTTGTCAAAAATTACCAACTTACATTTTTCGCTTCAGTTCTGCGCAAAAAAAAACTTTTTGCTACTCGATGAAAGCTGACATTTCGTCTATTATGGATTCAAAACCGATTGCCGCAATCCAAAAAGTCAACATTTAGACCACGAATGCCGTAATTAGGCCCAAGACATGAGTTGCCACTATGGTTACTACTGGATCCCATAACTACAACCAACCTAATTTGCGTTTTAAAGCAAGAAATAAATTTCGTTCTGTTCAATACAACGTTGGAAACATTTCAGCTACTAAATACAAATTCAGTAGACAAATTCATTTGGCGCTTACTGTACAAAAACCAACAAACAATGTTTCAAAGTTTCTAAATTTGATCATTAAAAAACCAAAAACAAAAAATCAAATATAATATCATATATCAATCGTTAGATCGTAAGAAACAGTAATCAATAAAAAAAGCGTTTAATTAAGAAAAAAACTTTGTATATCTCTCTTCGTTTGCAAATAATATAAGGTATAATTAATAATGATTAATTACAGACAAATCAAATTAATATTAAAAGACAAGGCAAACATACGATCCCATCGATTCGACGGATCGCCTAAAGTGCTATAGAACTTGCAAAGTTCTGATTCGATTTGAAGGACAGATGAAGGAAGTTAAGACCAAAGAGAGGGCCGACGATTATCGAAACACAGCAGACTAGAAATAATGACCAAATTCGCAAAGAATAAACATAATAAATTGGACTTACCATGCAAATTAATTGTACATGTTGTGTTATTGCCACGATCCAGCACTACAACACTTGTAGCGGCTGCTCCACCTCCTCCTCCCGCTGCGGCCATGGTACCGGAGCCGGTGGATTTACAACGACGTCCGCGCGGCAAAGTGATGGATTTCTTTAAAAGGTGGGACGAAGAAATTTAAGTGCGATCCAAATCGCGCGACTTTTGATTAACCGAATTGAACCAACAGATTCGAATTAGGAATATTCGCGTCAGCACTACCGAAGTAATTTACTCGATGTGATTTAGTTGCCGTAAAATCAAATGTGTGTATACAGTTCTATTACGTTTCTTCTATGACGTTTGAGATCCAAAAAGACTTTGGCGTTTTCTATTCTGTTGTAGTATTAACAAATACTGGTGGTGGGTTAACAAAAGCCGCGACAGGTTTACCTTGAAAGAGTAAAAAATGTTTGTTGTTTTAGTTATATTTATTTCAATACGTACATACATATGTTATATGTAAGATTATATGAATGTTAATTTTGTGCATATAATAACAATTCCACAATGTGTGCTATGTGTGTGTTATCGAGAAGTGTTAGGACACTGGTAAATGTTTTCCTAAATGTCATCAAACTAAATTTAACCTAAGAAATATAAGGAAATTTTTTACCATTGAATGTTTGTTTAGCTGTACACGTACTGTTTTTTATTCTTATATCATATTTAATTACAAATGTTCACTGTACTTTAGACTGTACCACGCAGAACGTAGGTGCTTGCGTCGTGTCTTGGGTATCTGTTTTTGTCTTGAAGAGACCAATTTTTTGCTTCAAAAGTTATTGAAAGCAAGTAACCTCTTCTAGTACTTACCATTCACACCTCAATGTATTCAACAATAATTAAAAATTTAAACGAAAATTTCAAAATAAGATATAATCTCACTTTATGTAAGCCGGCAAAAAATAACTATTAAAAAGACATACTAAATTATCTCAAAACAGAAAAATAGAATATGTATATTAGATCGGTTCGAAAAAGTATGGGAGAAATTATGTGTCTTATTTTCTTTGTTGCGCGTCCATTTTCAGAAAGTTACAGCCCTAACGAGATGCAAAATGTTTCAAAACCCCAAAAATTTTGATCTCTAGGTATTTCGAAAATCGTTTAAAGGTAATTGTTTACGACTTAAAACATTTTGAATAATGTGTTGTCCAAACCAAATGACATATGGATAATATTTCAATTGGAGGTCATTAGCAATAATCCAGTCAATTTTTGGATTTTTAAATATTTTAAAAAAAAACTTTGTCCGTCATATTTGACGGATTTTATATCTGCATTTAACACCCAAACGAACATTATCGTTTTTCGACATCACATTTTTTTCTTATTTTCCAGCAAAAAAAGTTAGAAATTTTGTATTTTTGGGCGAAGATTCGCCTTTTTAACGGTATATAATGTTGTACATTCTTTGGACCAAAAAATAAAAAAAAAATAACAAAATTAAATTGTAAGAAGTTTATTTTTTGAAACGTTTTTGAACTTTTTTCTGTTGTTATCTACAACCTGCAGCAAATGTTGTTAGTTATTAATGCCAAACTTCTCTCTGCTGAATCGCTAATAATGCACCGAGTATTCGCTAGCCACAAACCCAAGTCTCTTGTCGTGTTTTCTGACCCCTTGTTTGAGTCTTTATCGCGTCTTCTCAATTCTTCTGAAGTGCTTTCATGAGTCATGAGTCTTCCGTCGTGTCTTCTAATCCTTAAGTCAAGTCTTCATTGCTTTTTTTCGATTCTTCTGTAGTGATTTTGTCAGTCTTCAGTCGAGTCTTGCGCCGTTTCCACTAGTCATAAACCCGAGTCTTATATCGGGTTTTCTGACCCCTATTTTAAGTCTTCATCACACAGCTTAATGTTATTAATGATTCAACAGAAAGAAGTGTGGCATAAATAACTGATTTTAATAATTTAATAACATCGAATGAAGAGCAAAAACAATATTTGCTGCAGGTTGTAGATAACCACAGAAAAAATTTCGAAAACGTTTCAAAAAATAAATTTCTTACAATTTAATTTTTTTGTTTTTTATTTTTTACAGAGACCGTAACTCTTATAATTTTTATTTATAAAAGTCCCTCTGAAAGAGTTATTTTCTGATTTTTATTATATCTCTTCGAACATAAGACTTATTTTTGATTTATATTTTAAAAGTCCCAAAATAACAATTATTTCTGATTTATATTTTATCGCTCAGAAATAAGAGTTATTTTTGATTTTAAAAGTCCCACAATAATAATTACACAGTGATACAAATGTGAAGGAAAAAAATATACAGGGGTTCTCATGTAGCATTTTTGTTAGACTGGAGTCCATAGAGTAAAGTGATACTATTAGTTTTTCTCGGTCACTTCGTTAAGTAATGTTTTTATAGCAAATTAAGTGAAATGACGATTTTCCTAAAATTACAAATTCCAAAATTCAAATGTCTTCTCTTTGTAAACCGATTTTTAAAAGCTTACATCTGAGCTATGACTTTCACCTTTTATTAAAAAAAAGAATTTTGAAAATCGGTTAAAAAATAGTGAAACGACTGCTGTTTATGCAAAACAACCCCGAAAAAAAATTGCGAATTCTCATTTTCCCAACGCTCAGTTGATCATGAAGCAGCGCAATGTATATTTAACTCATACGTTCAGACCATTTAACTCATAGCTACACAATGCAACGAAAAAACGATGGTTTTTACCATCACCCTTAGGGTTAAAGGTATATGTATATTAGGGTGAGTCTTAAAAAATGTTTTTGGAATTTTTCATGGGCCAAGTTAAAATTTTATTAAGACGTACAAAAAAACTCTATGTGAATTTTTTTAATTTTTTTCTTAAAGGTTTTGGGGTCGCTACCTGGGTTTGAAATTCAAAATTTTACCGTCATCCTGTGGGATAAGCTGCATAACTCGAGTAAACCTTAACTGATCCTTATGAAAATTTTTCAGTATTAATATTTTCCATAACAAAGTTATGGAATTGTAAATGGGCAGAATTGCCCCACCCCTTCTGGTACCTCCCATACAAAATTACCTATTTTTTGATAATTATTATTTCTCCCATAACTTTCAAACGGGCAGCTGGATGGCATTTAAACTTGGTCAGTTTAATAACCTTGTAATAACAGATAAACCCTCGGAAAATCAAAGCCTTTGTCACACCCCTTCTGGTACCTCCCATACAAATGACCGAATTAACCCCCACATTTTTACCTACATATCTTTTTAGTAAAAATACTGAATTAAATAAAATTTTGTGTGAGATGAACACATGCTAAAATTTGACTTGTGAGTGTATATGGACTATATCGGCCAACCCCTTCTGGTACCTCCCATACAAAATTACCTATTTTTAGACAAATTATTTTTTACCAATAATTTCCAAACGGACAGCTGGATGGCATTTAAACTTGGTCAGTTTAATTACCTTGTAATAACAGATAAACCCCCAGAAAATCGAAACCTTTGTCACACCCCTTCTGGTACCTCCCATACAAATGACCGAATTCACCCTCATAGTTTTACATATTTATGCTACTTATTTGACAGAAAATTTTGATTTTTTTTATAGGTTAACTTAAAATTTTGTTAAGTCGTACAAAATAATGCGCAGTTTTAACCGTAGAAGTCATATAATATGACTTATGCATTGTATTTCGGGAATATCACCGGTCCTGAAATATTACTTTTTAAGAGGTTCAAAAATGCCTGGACAAAAATTGTTCATTCCAATTTTAAACCTGGCATATCGGATGATCTCATATTAAGACAAGTCAGCTTAAAGAGTTTCAGCCACGAGAGGACTACAAAGAGCTACTTAAACTGACAATAATATTCGGCGGGATGTTCCAAAAACACAAATATTCTTCAGAGCACCAGCAGGTCTTCACCGTGCTAGATGAAAGGCTAAGGCAATATATTCCTTAAAAATATATTTATTCAGAGAGCAGTTTAAGTTAAACGAAAGCGAATTATGTGGAATACAGGATGTTTGCATTTTTATAAATAATATTTACCTTAAATATTGGTTTGAATCCACTCCTGGACCTTCTGCTTCAAGAAATGACATCCAGTTATTAAAAGACTTGAAGTCTTATGCAACAATTAATAAAGGGACAGCCGCAATAGCCTTAAAAAAATTCTAGGTCATCTCTGGTATTTTTAGGAAGAGCTAGTTGGATTTGCATTTTTGATGACAAAGTTTCTCATAAAATTAAGAAGAAGATGGTAAATGCTTTAAACATTCCAAAAGTCTTGAGCATTTTGTATCCAACAATACTCTTAGATTTTTCAGCATAACGGGTATTAAATCGGGTTTCCTAAAAAAATGTTGAAGATTGGGAGCAAGATGCAGAAAGTAAAGAATTAGTTCGTTCTAGGTTGAAGGTTGTTAATGATATTGTTGAACACGGAGTGGCCTTGATGCAGGAATACAATAAATTGCATACACATTATGGAGAGCAGAAGCAGTTCCTATTATTATTGGTGAAAGAATTTAGAAAAAAATATTCAGATCCAAAAAAACCTACTATGTGTAAATAATATTTTACAATATTTTAAAATTTAAAGAAAATTTTAAGCAGCAATACAGTTGTTTATAATTATATTTTTTAATTTTAAGTTTTTCATGCAATGAATTCATGTTTAATATTAATATATTAAATTTTTATTTTAATATTAATATTATTTTTTAATTTAATTTTTATTTTCGAAATCTACCTTTTTAAATAATAAAACTTACTTAATTTCCCTTTGCACCTTTGAGGTATGGGATAGCTTCTCGCGTTGTTGTGAATTAACACGCTTTCTATTTTTAGATTCACAACTAACGGCACCTACTTGTTTATCGACGAATGCGAACGTCACTGTTTGAGAAGCTCTTACTAGACACGGCGAAGTCAACAACATTCGAGGGGAGCCGACAATGAAAGAAAAATTTATTTATTTTTTTTCTTTTTAAGATGACTGGAGCCAGGTTTGAACCTGCGATCTCCCGCATGGTAGTCGCGTGTTCTAACCACTATGCCAGGGCCGGTCCCTTTTTAAACAATAATACAACAAAAACTGATGAACAAATTTGAAATAAATCATTTCTTATTAACTGTACTGTAAAAATTCCTAAGTTGGACTGCAAATCAGTGGAGGGGGGCAAGACAATAGCGTTGCATTATCTAAGTTGAATATCTAATAACATTCATTAAACTAGATTTATATTCAAGATAAGCATTGGTAAAATTACAATAAGCGTATATCTTTAGCAAAATATAAATGAATTCAGCATACTTACAAAAAAATTTATGTAAAAATATGGGAGTTAATTCGGCCATTTGTATGGGAGGTACCAGAAGGAGTGTGACAAAGGTTTTGATTTTCTGGGGGTTTATCTCTTATTACAAGGTTATTAAACTGACCAAGTTTAAATGCCATCCAGCTGTCCGTTTGGAAATTATTGGTAAAAAATAATTTGTCTAAAAATAGGTAATTTTGTATGGGAGGTACCAGAAGGGGTCGGTCAATATAGTCTATATTCACTCACGAGTCAAATTTTTGCATGTGTTCATCTCACACAAAATTTAATTAAATTCAGTATTTTAACTAAAAAGATATGTAGGTAAAAATATGGGGGTTAATTCGGTCATTTGTATGGGAGGTACCAGAAGGGGTGTGACAAAGGTTTTGATTTTCTGGGGGTTTATCTGCTATTACAAGGTAATTAAACTGGCCAAGTATAAATGCCATCCAGCTGTCCGTTTGGAAATTATTGGTAAAAAATAATTTGTCTAAAAATAGGTAATTTTGTATGGGAGGTACCAGAAGTTGTTGGCCTATATAGTCTATAGTCACTCACGAGTTAAATATTGGCATGTGTTCATCTCACACAAAATTTTATTGAATTCAGTATTTTTACTAAAAAGATATGTAGGTAAAAATATGGGGGTTAATTCGGTCACTTGTATGGGAGGTACCAGAAGGGGTGTGACAAAGGTTTTGATTTTCTGGGAGTTTATCTGTTATTAAAAGGTTATTAAACTGACCAAAGTTAAATGCCATCCATCTGCCCGTTTGAAAGTTATGGGAGAAATATTAATTATCAAAAAATAGGTAATTTTGTATGGGAGGTACCAGAAGGGGTGGGGCAATTCTGCCCATTTACAATTCCATTACTTCGTTAAGGAAATTATTAATACTGAAAAATTTTCATAAGGATCAGTTAAGGTTTACTCGAGTTATGCAGCTTATCCCACAGGATGACGGTAAAATTTTTAATTTCGAACCCCGGTAGCGACCCCTAAACCTTTAAGAAAAAAATTAAAAAAATTCACATAGAGTTTTTTTTATAGGTCTTAATAAAATTTTAACTTGGCCCATGAAAAATTCCAAAAACATTTTTTTTTTTTGCCAAATAAGAATCAACCTAATGTATATCATTTGTTACAAATAAAAGTTTAACGCATTAAAGGAAACGTGTTAGACCCCAAGTATCTTAAGATCAAATTTTTTCAGGCCTTCTTAAGACCATTGTGCCATGTCCGTCTGTTTGGCTGGCTGGATGGGTCGTGGGCAGGATAACTCGAGTAAACTTTAACTGTTCCTTATGAAAATGTAGCAGCATTTTTAAGTTAAGTAGACAAACCCACAGATAACCGAATCATTTGACACACTCCTTCTTGTACCTCCCATATGAATAACCAAATTTGTTCCTTAGTTCTACAGGCATATCTTTTCTGTAATAAGAGTGAATAGTGTCAAATTTTGGACAAGGTAGTTGAATAATCGTTGAATATAAACCTATTTTGAATTTTTCTGTGTATTTGGAAAGGAGAGACTATGGCCTTTCCAAATCTATATATATGTATGTAACTTGTCATAAACTTTTGGGATTTTTTTTTTTAATTTTGAAGAAGTTTTTAGCCAAAACTTTTTTGCATTATCCTAATGTTTATTATATTATTCAGAAAGTGCACACTGTCATGATTCAAACGCATACATGTTTATAAAAATCGGTTAACAAATCGTTAAGTTATTCATAATTTTCAAGAAACCTAGGGGATAACTACATTTGGTCGGAGAAAAAATGCGATCTAACCCAAAAAAAAAATGTAAAAAAGATCCCTCTGGCGTTAAAAACAAATGTCAAAAATGGATTCCTTGACCCCAAAAACAGTAAGATACCTGTGATATCATTTAAGATGTTTGTTTAAATTAATAAGAATCCCATTCAAAATGACCCAATGCCCAGAAATAGTTAATTTCTATGCATGAAGACTTTTTGAAAGTATATCTAGCTCACTAGCAATTTCTTCACTTGACTGCAACTTCACCACCGATTAATTTTATATACAAAATCCCTTCTATAAATTAACAAACACAATCGGACGGACAATCGGATGGAAACTGTATGTGCATGGATATAGCTTCTTATAACGTAATGTACTAAGTATGTTTGTATTAAAGCGTTGTATTGGAACAAAAGACAATATTATGCAATACAAATGATTCTTGGTTGAATAAAGAATCAGCTTCAAAGGACAAGAGTTCTATAAAGATTTCTACAGTACCTCTGAGCATCTGAGCATCCCAATGAAGCTATGATACCCTTGTGAAACGATCCTTTGGGATTAACGCGAATAACGTCTTCAAGCTGAAATACCCGCAAATACTTAGGATTGATAAAGCATGCATTTGGTTGCATTTGCGAACTTGTAAAACAGTGTTGCGTGAGATGGTACACACCCGCCAATTAGATAATTTTTTCGAGGTTATACAATTTTGCACCCTTTTTTGCCATGTTTAACTCACAGTTCGCGAACTATAAGTGAACACTTAGTCCAATTATTTTTAGCTAAACTTGCTCATCTCGTTGAGCTGACAAAATCATATATACATTTCTTTTATTACAAAAAACAATAATGCCGATATCAGCAAAAGACTTTTATTTCAGGCCTGAAGAAATAAAAATCATTAGGTGAGTTTTAAATTTTGTTTTGAAAAATATAAGTCTTTAATTGATTTTTATTTTTCGTTTGGCAAAATAAAACTCACTTCGTAATTTTTATTTCAAAAAGTTTTCAATAACTCTTATTCAAAGACTCAAAAAATTAAAATAAACAATAACTTATTTATTGAGGGATAGAATATAAATCAAAAATAACTCTTATTTGATGAGCGATATAATATAAATCAAAAATAAGTGTTATTTGGGACTTTTATAATAAAAATCAACAAATAAAAGTTTATTGCGAAATTCTACAGAGGGAGTAAAAACCAATGTATTGGTGTAATTAAAATAATTTTAGCACATTTCCTTCACATTGATTTTTTTAGTTGTAAAATCGATCAATAACAGTAATTTTCGGTGCCTGATTTCTTATTTTATGTTTAAAAGAATGCACATCATTATATACCGTTAGAAAGGCCAATCTTCGCCCAAAAATACAAAATTTCTAACTTTTTTTTTTGAAAAATAAGAAAAAAATTGATGTCGAAAAACTATAATGTTCGTTGGAGAGTTAAATTGCAGATTAAAAATTCCACCAAAAATAACGGACGTTTTTTTGAAAAATTTAAAAATCCAAAAATTACCTGGATTACTATTAATGATTTCCCATCGAAATATTATCCATATGTTATTTGGTTTGGACAACACATTATTCAAAATGTTTTAAGTCGTAAACAGCCCTAAAATGACCTTTAAACGATTTTTGGAATACCTAGGGATCAAAATTTTTGGGGTCTTGAAATATTTTTCATCTCGTTAGGGCTAAAACTTTCAGAAAATAAACGCGCACCGATAATTTTAACAATTTTGAAATGTGTACCGCTCTAATGTATATATTTATTGCATATATGATAAGTAAGTAAATATAAATTTCTTATGTTTTATAATGCTACTTAATATAATGTACTTAAGCAAAAGGTATAAATATGTATATGTTTTTTCTAAATTTTTGCTGTTTGGTCGAATATAAATTTTGGGCAGTTTTTGGTCGGAATAAAAATTTCCAGCCGCAACATTCCTTTCTAGATAGTATCTATCTATCTATCTATCTAGTAGATACATGTCGATTGATTGCTGAATAGACAACTTGCAGTGCGTCGCACACAACGACGCAAACGGTGTTCATATAAAGTTACATAAACTTCTTCAAAATCAGATAGGCGAATATAGACCAAACTATTTTTTGTCTTTCGACACCTTTATCGCAAATCAAATGTTTACATTATTTTAATGCGCAAATCTCTGCCCTTCTGTGGAGATTAGTATTGTTGATAAGAAGGGAATCAAACATTAATTTCAATTAGGTAAATCAAACCTGCTAGTCGTCCCTCAGCGTCTCAATTTGACTGATATTGTCTGCCTTTAAGCTTTATTTACTTGGTATAGGTAATGAAGTGCATTTTTAAATTATCAATTACTCAACTAAACTGTTTACTGATTGTGCTTCAGGTACTTGAGGCCGACCGATGCATTTTGGTTGGAATTTACGACTATCATAATTCAATACATTTTAGAATGGCTTTATTCTTATTAGGCAAAAATGTGCTTGCAAACTGATACATTCCCTTTATAAACTCATTGCCGCAGGTTTGGAAGAGAATTCCTACATCGGTTTTGAACTGCTGTGGGACCTCCCACGTGACAAACTAACAGAAAACTTAAATTGAAGAATGACCCATCCACGACAGAGTGCCAACTATAAAAAGGGATTCGTGTCGTTCTGACAGTTAGTCGAAAATACGCTAATGCTTATTTTCAAAATACAAGGGCATCTCCCCAAAGAAGTGTGGATTTTCCGATTCCCAAATGAGTTGAAATCAGCTTCATCGGAAAAGATAGCTTTTCGGTAACAATGATTTTCTTTAATACTCATGTTCATTGATCTTCCTCCATTTTGCGAAGCACAACGTATGACATGACTTCAGGTGGCCTTCGATAGCTCACTGGCCAAATCAACATCGCTGAAAAATTATTTTCAAATACTTTCGAGTTCTCTAGCCAACAAAACACATCCTAGATGCTTCCACTGCGAAAATCCAGATTGCGCAAGGACCAAGGAAAATGATTTATTAACATCACAAATAAATCAACAAAACCAGCAGGGCGCTATCTTTGGTGGAATTTGGCGATTAAAACTCACAACAACAACACCTAAATATTCTTGACACAAACCCTGTTATCTGCAAAGGATCGAAACAGAGTTGCCAACAATGATTGGATGATAATAGGATTATATGCCCAATCGAGAGCCGATAAATTGAAAATCGGTATAAAGAATTATCACCCCAGCTTTCCACTAGCTGTTACAACAACAACACGGCTTCAGTTCTTGGACTAATTAGACTTTTAAAACATCATACCGAGTTCTTTATGCTAAACCCAGATGACGAACTCGCTTCACAACTTGATCCACAAACTGCGTGGAGTGGCCTTTATTTTTATCAAATTTATTTTATGGATTGCTTGGTAAGTTTAAGTTTTTAATATTTACCTTTTTGTGTAAGCATAGAGTGACCCGTTTCGTAATTTTGTAACGTTTAACTATTAATCTGTCACTTCATATGTGTGCAATGGATCATTTACTTTGAAAAACGGTTGATTTAAATTAACAACATATCATCCTTTATTATCAAAATATGCTTTGTAGGTTTTTTTTCGAATTTAATAAGCAATAAATATGACATAAAACAAGTCATCCCATTTCTCTACCAATATTTAAGTATTGCTTTTATCGACGCATTCTCATCATCTTATTGAAATACATTTCCCCCTATTAAAGCCTTTTAAATCAAATATTCTTCAACTTGAAATTGTTAACAGTACGGTAAGTATGGATTTTCTTAAATCCAGTACAAAATGATAGATCCAAGGGCGGAACCTCCTAGCATAGAATTCATAATTAAAGCTTGGTGGGGCTTGTTTTTTAAGCGAAAATAATCTTATCTCAAGAAAATTAGGATTTATTTATGAGGACTATGCGATCGGAGTAGAATGCCCGATCGGAGTAGAATGCCTGAATTATTTTTATTGGGTTTAATACTTGTTTTAATCACAAAGTAGGATTGATGTTCCTTTTTATTATTGCTATCTTGTGACATCCTTTCTATTGAATACCCCTGTTTGCCTTGGGGATATCTTTATGCGGGAATCTGGTTCCACTCACTAACATGTCCATTGCAGACGCGAAGCTAACCAGCCTGAATCCGTTATCGGAGGTGTTGTTGTATTTTAAAAAGTCCCAAGACAATTTTAATGTCATGTGTCATTTCCTCCAGGCGCTCATAGAATGCATCTTTAATGTCCTCGTCTTTGTCTTCCGTCGGGGCGTGTACACAAATCAGGGTTATTTAAAATTCACTTACAGGATAAAAACGCGAGACCAGATGTTGAATTCTCTTGCCGACTATGAATCCACATCCTTCTGTATGGTAGCTGTAAAAGATGTCACAGTCCATTCTTCATCCCTGACCCGTCCATCTCATTTACTGTATGGTGGTGATGCCTTGCGTTTGTCGAGGACATCCTGATATGATGTTCAGTGGCATTGCCAGGGGCATACGAGATCTCTCGGACGTGTCACATTGGTCGGAAACCGGAATTTTCTAGCCAAAGTTCAAAAATAAAATTGTCCAATTCGTATTTTTTGTTGTTTATATGTAAATTAAACACTCCAAATAAGAAGAAAAAACAAAAATTTGTCCATGTGATACTATAACCTATTGGGACCGGCCGTGGCATAGTGGTTTGAACACGCGACTACCATGCGGGAGTTCGCAGGTTCAAACCTGGCTCAAGTCATCTTAAAAGAAAAAAAAATAAATACAATTTTCTTTCATTGTCGGCTCCCCTCGAATGTTGTTGACAGCAACTTCGCAGTATTAAGCGTCGATTTAATCGTCGTGTCTAGTAAGAGCTTCTCAAACAGTGACGTTCGCATTCGTCGATAAACAAGTAGGTGCCGTTAGTTGTGAATCTAAAAATAGAAAGCGTGTTAATTCACAACAACGCGAGAAGCTATCCCATACCTCATTCATAGGGTGCAAAGGGAAATTAAGTTTAAGATACTATAACGTTATGCCGTAGCCATTCAAAATTTACTTTTGTTTTGGGTTTTCGTCATATAAAATATTAAGGCAAAATATGGTGTTATAGCTAACGGTAGATTTTAGTTTAAATAATAAAAGTATATTTTTTTTAATTGAAATGGTCAAATATTGTACTTTAATTGTGTATATTTCAAAAGAAAGTTTTTTGTTTTTCTTTCAATATAATAGGGAGTTTTTAAGAGGCTCGAATCACCTAACATCAGCAAATCCTTATCACTATGTTAAAATTTGATGTTTCCTCTATCGAAATGACCCAGGATAAACCACCACTTTTTGCCATTATTCCATATTTTGTCTTTTGAATTTACCCTTCCTTCGATAAAAATTTAGTCCGAAAATTAAGTAGACTTCTCATGTGCATAAGGCTCGTATCTGTACTGTTTTTCGCAGTATTGTACTGTTTTTCGACATCAAAAACTGCGTACTGCTTTTCTCCATCAAAATACTGTTTTTCGATACATAATAGAAATAAAAACGGCGAACAGCGAATTCACCAACATGGAATGAAGTAGAAGCCGTTATGAACAAGTTGAGCGAATATAATTTGTACAATACCAATTAAAATGCGATAAATTTGCGCACCCAGTTTCGATATATTAAAAACTTTTGTAGGAGCGACAAAATTATGCAATGGAGAGAAGGCAATGTTTCGATTGTGGATCGGTGGGTGGAGATATTTATTCATCTCAATAACGCTGATAGAGAATTTAAAGAAATGACCACGATCGTTGAATATATTTTATGTTTGAAAGGAACTTCAGCATCAGTGGAACGAATCTTCTCTGCAGTGAACAGAACAAACATTGAAGGCAATTCTGATCGTCAAATGTAATTTAAGTACAAATGCGTTGAATTCTACAATTACTTAAAAGCCGGCATTGCTTATTCAAATTGCTTCAAAGGACAAATACAAAACAACCACAAAAGCTGATTCTGATGTAAATGAATCAGATGATGAAAATTATTGTTAATTTTTTTTTATATATTGAATAAAATATATGCTGCGAAAAGTAATGTTTTTCCAAATCGATGTACTGCTTTTTTAAAAAATTTCAGTGAAATGTACTGTTTTTGGTCCAAAAAAATATACGAGAGTTACATGTGCACGAAACATAGCATTGAGAGGTTTTTGGGGTCGCTGATTTCGAATCCGAAGTCAGACTTTAAAAAATGGGGGATCAAGAATAGCGGACATTTAAAAAAAACGCTGGAATTCTAATGAACAAAATGTCTGCAAAATTGTATCCGCCCTTTTGTTTGTTTTTTTTTTCAAAATTTGACCCCCAATTCGAAATCAGCGCTTAGGCACAATATCACTTAAATTCAAGCATTTTTTTTTTTTAAAAAATGTCCGCTAAATTGTTTTCGCATTCTGTTTTTTTTTTTTTTTTTTTTCAAAATTTGACTCCGGATTCGAAATCCACGACCCCAATAGGCACAATATCGGATAAATTCCAGCATTTTTTAAAAATATAATTCGTCATTTTGTATCCTCCATTTTGTTTTTTTTTTTAAATGTGACTCCAGATTCGAAACCAGCGAACATATTTTTAAAAAAAGTTCCGCCATTCTGTGTTTTTTTTTTTAATTTTGAATCCAGATTCGAAATCAGCCACCCCATAAACCTCTTTAGGCACAACATCAGTTAAATGCAAGTATTTTTTTTTGGAAAAAAGCGCCATTTTCTATCCTAGATTTTGTTTCGTCAAAATTTTACTCCGGATTCGAAATCAGCGACTTTAAAACCCCTCTTAGTACCATGTTTATGCCCATTGGAAGTCTCCTTCACATTAAGGCAAATTGTTCACAGATCCGACCAATGTGCGTTTTGGTCTACTTGGGGACCTTCGAAGAGAGCTTCTGGTTATTCCCAAGTAAATTACGATTCCGTCACTTAATGCACACAAGCTCTTTTGATTTTTATACTTAACTGAAGAATTTATTATAAATATAACTTTTTTTAAGAATAGTTGAGTACAAATCGTACTTAAATCATTAAGAACGATTTTTGTAAAAAATAAGAATTTTTAGCTAAAATTTAGTGTGCAGTTTTTATTTCTTTGTATATATGTATGTTTCCGAGTACTATATGTACATCAAGTTTTGAAATCGGTTTAGCCAATTAAAAATTGTTGAGGCACAAACAGTCTAAACGTAAAAAAATCAAGCTCATAAATGGGGAAAGACCCGAAAACCCGGATTTTTAACCGTAAGTCAAGATTCATGTTATACTTGACCAGACCCACAACTTGCACTTGCTCACTCCCCAAGTTCCTTAAATTTAGTCCACTCTGTAGCAGTGTGTATTTAATAAGTAAATATTTGTTTAAAAAAATTAGTTTTATTCACTTTTATCGATTGGAAAGCCCTGCCTTAAACAGTAACATGATAACCTTTTAGTAAAAACTCCATAATATCTGCTTTATTTTTTAGACTTAAAACTCTTGGCTTCTAAGCTGACATTTTACAATCACCAATTTATCCCCTTACTATTACTATGAAGTTTTTGGAAATATTTTATAACACTTAAAGATTGCGTCCTTTCCATGCAACAATCGTGGTTACTAATCTGATTGATAAGGAATTGTTATTCGGCGATTCCCTATAATATAAAAAAACTTAGGAAAATTGTTCACGTTTTAGAACTTTTAAAATTTGTTAACGTTTTGGAGACCTGTTTGTAGAAAATGGTGTTCATCTTTCTGAGTTGTTCGGGTTTCGGAATGTTCACGTTTCCGCGAATTGACAGTACATATCGTTGGAAAGGTCTAAAGCTACGTACAGACGGTTGTCAGATATTAAAATATTGTCAGAATAATGTTCAGGAAATGTTTAACAATCGTGTGAACTTAAAATTTTTGTGTGGCAACGTTGTAAGATAGAGTATTGTCAGTGCATCATAAAACAACTATATAGACATCTGATAATCGTGTGATCACAATAGCGGTTTTTACTAGGGTATCCAATTAATCGGGTTTAGATTTTGTTCGATTAAAAAATTAATAGATTTTGGGATTTTTAACTTGCTCGATTAATCGATTAAGGTTTTAAAATTGCTCGAATAATTCGATTAATCGAATAAGTCGAATTATTTCTGTATATCTGTATACCTTACGTGAAAAATATAAAAATTTAATATAGGCGTTAAATTTTATTAATAAAAATATAAAAATAATATTAAATTTACGTTAAAGATAAACTCGTCATGGAGTTCGAAACGCGTCATCCTAGTGCGTGACACACTGAATTTGACCAAAAATATCAAACAATAAAAAACACTTTTCTGATCGCAAGCCGAATTTGATGTATGATTTGATACACTTTAACGTAAATTTAATATATAAAACACTGCCGACTAAAACTAACAAATAAACAGTATAAAAATAATATTAAAACATAAAAACAAACGGAAAATAATAATTCACGTGAATTCAAAAACGTTTAATAAAAATAATAATTAATTAGATCTTTTTTATTTTAAAAGATTTTAGTCACATCTTCTAAAATAATCTTTTAAAAATAATATGCAATTAAAATGTTTGGCTTTTAGTCGAATTTTGATTCGTTTTAATGAAGCTAGATTTTGGTGAAACTGAAAGAATTGCATTGAAAAGTTTTTCTAGTTTTTCTGATCATTTTCTTGTTTTATCTATTAACAGAAAATCAGCAATTATATTACAGTTTACATTCGATTTTTTCAAATTTTGAATACTTTTTTTAGTATCGTTCAATTCCAGTATTATTTTCATTGATTTCAATTATTTCATCTTCTTCTTCCAACACTATATCATCATCTGATATATTTTGTATAGCTTCAGTGTGAAATAACCGATCATTCATTTTCGAGGCAAAGTCTATCGTTTCCGTTTTGGAGCTACATTTTAAAAAGTTATCATTTATGGGGAATGTTCCCGAGTTAAGGTAAAAACAAGTGTATTAAGTACTTTTATTCGTCTATCATTTATTCTAAACTTAAGGTGGACAGTCAAATCCTTTGAAAACGAATTATTTGCCTTGTCTAAATTGTTATTTAACATTTTTTTAATAATTTAAAAAAAAAAATAATTTAAATCGATTAATCGGTTTAAATTTATCGATTATTCGTTAATCGAAATTTACTATTTTTTCTTAATCGAATAATTATTCGAAAAAAATTCTTCGATTAATCGAACAACGATTAATCGATTGGATACTCTAGTTTTTACCCTTTGAGTTAAATTTACAACTCTATTTCATTTACTACCATTTCACTCTATAAAGCATGAGCATCATTTTTAAACAATTTTTCTTTGTCAGTACATTAGCATATCTTAAGATTCTACTTTCTAAAAGCGTTAAGAAATCAAAACTTCGTTTAGAGTTGACTAAGTCATAAGACTTCAACAAAATACCGGGTTTTTTTAACCGTAAGTCAAAATTTCAATGGTGTTAGGAAAGTTCGGTATACAGATTCGACGAGACCTACGATATGCACTAAGTCACTCCCCAAGTTCATTTAATTTTTTTCACTCTGTAGCAGAGTGTTATTACCTAAATAAAATAAAACCAATTTTTTAATTTTTTTTTTAAATCTGATTCTTGATTTTTTTCTTTGATCGGAATATTTAACTTAAAACTATTAAAATATGACCACAATGTAGAGGGAGAAAGCATAGTGAGTACTTAATTTTCTTATGAAGGGGGGTTTAATGATTACTTTTCACGTCAATACAGGAAATATGTTATTTGTAAAGTTCTTTTCTACATCTGTAATTAATATTATTTTTATATTATTATAAAATTAGTTATTTGTAAAAATAATTATTGATTTCCTGTATTATTTATTGTTGTTTATGAAATCGACCATTGGATGTCGAATTAAAATTTTGAAAAATAAATAAATATTGTCTTGTTTTACTTTAAACAAATGTCAGAGTGAAATTTAACTTTAAATGTGATCATCAGTGACATGATGGTTATAAACGTGGGAGTTATCGTTTAGTCAGTCTAAAAATAGAAACATGGTAACTAACTGAATACCATACATCTATCCTAAATCTCATTCTTAGGAAGCAAAGGAAACGTACTTTTTAATCGTACTAGGCTTTTGAACATGCAAATTATTTTATTAACATAATAAGTTTTTCAACTATAAATTCTCGTAAAAAAATCTAATCTAGCTTAATAATTTTTATCATGAAAGTGGTAGTTCTCGAAAATAGTCAATTTTTTTTTTAAGTGGTTTTGATAGGACCAAAAAATAATAATGTTACGAATATTTAAAGCAGAGTGCGTAGAGCAATCAAAATACGCTCTCGCTCTCTTGAGTTATCTTTACAATGAGTTTATCATTTTCAAAACAAGTGAGCGAAAGCAATCAAGCAATCTTCTCTTCTATAAACTCCTCATTAGTTTCACTCATTCAATACATCGCTTTGATAAGTTAAAATGGCGACCGCTTGTTTGAATAGAATTTTTCAATTGAATAACTCATTGTACGCTCATTGAAGCAAACAAGGAGCGCTCACAGGTTTTTTAAATATTTTTCCATTACAATAAATCAAATCAGTTATGAACAACAACAAATTCACTGAAGTTTGTAAATCATACTCAAATGAAAAATGAGATAGTATTGGTGTTGCCTACTGCTGCTCTGATATTCTTATTAAACAGGAGCACTCAAAACTTAGCTTTGTTGTTGTAAAGAGTTTATCATCGCAATAACTTTTGAGTGAGAAATATCAAAGCATTGAAAGCAATGAGTACTCTTTTGTTGAGTGCTTTCGAAAGCGTATTCAACGAGCGATGACGTTCTAGAGCATTAACAAACGAGCGCTTATTTCTTTTTACGTCGAAAATGAAAACACAAAATTGAGTCGCTCGCAAATAGAGTTGTATTTGAGGAGAAGAGCAAAATAATACTTCTCAATGATAAGTATTTACGAACTCTGATTTAAAGACAGTGTTAAAGGTATTACAACCAACATAAAGTTTCATTTATTTGGGTTTATCATTTGTTTAATAATTGATACACATATAGCACTATGACACAAAATCAAACTTTTTAAAAGCACTCGAACGTGACTAGATAGATTCGATAGTACTACCTGAGTAAAACCCTAGCTCAATTCGGCCCCCTAAACATTTTGAAAACCCTTGGGTTACGACGGTTTTGGGCAACAGTTTCTACAGTTTTGAATATAGCACTTTCTATCCTTAGTAAATGCAGCACATACTTTTATAGGTCTTCACTTCAGCTATTGAACGACTTGTTTTTAGTTAGTCGGTCAAGTAAAAAGTACAATATGTTCGCGACTTTTACAAAAACAAACCTAAGGCAAAGCTAGATGCCCAACATTGCAAATAGTACCTATTTTTAACGAATTTCTAAAAAATGCCATATAAGGAACACTCTAAGCTCTTTGTGATCAGAAGCTATTCTGATATGCAATAAATACGGTTTTGGTAAAGATTGCAAGTAAAAACTTTAAAAAAAAATGATTTTTTAAAGTAAACTGTTTGAGAAGCTTTTGCTAGACATGCCAATTTACTCGACACTTATACTGCAAAGTTGCTGTCGAGAACATCGAGGGGGCCGGCAATGAAAGAAAAATGTAAATGACTGGGGGCGGGAATCGAACCACGAATCTCCCGCATGTTAGTCGAGAGATGTTTAATTTATTTAGGAAATACTATAATAGTAATTTCTTAAGCGGAATATTAGCTAAAGCTGGTATTAGACGACGTGTATTTTACATATGACATGTCAATTTTTACAGTGTAAAATTTATACATGTCGTGTGACCCCTTTCAAACACTGCTTGTGTAAAACAATGTGTTGGATAACATATGTATACATTTCATTTAGAGCGTGCTCTATTTTGACATGTAATACATATCGGCAATCAGCAGTTTTTGAAAAACAACAATGCGTTTGCTGACAAAAAGTTGAAAAGGATAAGTATTTTATTTCAAATCGTAAATAGAACAATTAATGAGTGTTTTTCAACATATTTTTAGTTAAATTTGGCTAATAAAGCTGTTTTTGGCGATGATAAGATATAGCAAAGTCAGCTGTTAATGATAAGCACATGTATACATACACAAGCACGTTTGAACGCAAAAATTATAAACCAAATGTACACGCTCATTTTGACAGACATGCAGAATTACATATCTCTTTTTGAATTGACAAGCCATGTGTAAAATACACGTCGTCTAATACCAGCTTAAGGATAGAAAGCGCTATATTCAAAACTGTAGGAACTGTTGGCCAAAAACTGACGTTCTCTTTTTTGAGGAACCCAAGGGTTTACAAAATGTTTAGGGGGCCAAAAAATAAAATTGGTAGCCAATCTTGCCGAACTATGGTTTTACTCAGCTCCGGTAGTACTATCGGACCTATCTAGTCACGTTCGGGTGTGTTTTTTTTTTCACTGTTGCAGTGTCAATCAATACAGATATGAATTGGCAGACGAAACTTTTATTTTCATTCAGTGGGCGAAGAATGCAAAAGTATTTTTTAGCCCAACAGGTATAAAATTTGAAACAGTACATACTACTAAACCTACTACCAATGCATTTAAGAAATTTTACTTATTCGAATAATTTTTTTATTTTTTTTTGTTAAATTTTTGGAGGTGCGGTAGACAACCTGTTCGTCTTGCATTTGACTCCTCTAGGGGCACCTTTGGAGAAATTAGAGCATTGGAAGCAAATTTAAAAAATAGTATGGTGCACCTTTTGGGGGTCAAGATATGCGGTAGGTATGTTTGGGAAAAATGTTAGGAGGGAAAAAATAGAGGGGTCTGTCATACATTTTATGCTTGTATGTAAATATATCTTCCTCAAAAAATAACCCAATGATCCAGAATAAACTTCTAACCCATAAAGAATTATAGGCATGATCAGAGAGCATGCACAACATGTTTTTTGATAATTGCAGGAAAACAAATCTCCAAATTATATAGTTTTCTTAAAGCTAAGTTTACTCTGAAATTCAAAACTTGGATTTTTATCAATAACACTAGTTTACAGCCATTCTGGTCTTTGGATGCCACTATTTTTTTTTGTAGAGGACGGGTTTCTGACTAAGAAAAAAATTTAAAAATAATTTTTATGGAGTGGTTTTTTTTTTTTTTTAAAATTTTGGTTTTTATACTTTTGGATTTTGACCTATATCTTAGGTTCTAGACGGTAATTATAATTAGTGGCCAATAATAATTGTGCCACTTCAACTCAATATATTGAATAATTTTTCCGTACTGGATAATTATATTTGAAAAATTGTGTTTTTTCATGAAAAATATCATCTCCTTTTTTAGTTTTTAAATCAGGAAAAATCGAAAACTTGAGATAAAAATTATTTGAAATCTTCTATGCTTAGCTAACGCTTCAACGAACAAAAAGAGATATTGCAGATAATAATCTATGGACTGGTCAAATGGTTATGACCTCTTAATGTTGGCGTGCAGAAATGAATTTTTTTTAACATGATTTTTTTACCTTTTTGCTTTGAACATGACAACTGCGTATGTTTATTGAAACGAAATGACATTGATATTTAAATAATTGGTTGGAAGCAAATTGGTTGTTTAAACATTAAATTTTGTTGAAATTGCTAAAATGGCAAATAGAAAACAATTTTTTGGGTGCGAAAACAATCCTGATTACTTTTGTTACATCTGTGGGAATTATATTGTCTGTTAAAATAAACGCAAGTTTACAACTGCGCTTCAGGAGTTCTACTTTCAGTACTTCCGAATGAAAGCAGAAAACTTGGAAGAAAATTGGACACCGAGTTCAATTTGCCCAACATGCTACACATCACTTACAGCCTGGGCTTCTGGCTGCAAAGAGTAAGTACAAAGGCTTAAAAAAGGCAGAGCTGTAAAAATTAAAGAAATACAATTGTTCATCCCCCTCCCTATTAGATTGTGTTTTTTATTTTTGTAATCGTGAGTTATCAATTTCTTTAAGTTGACAGTGTTAAGTAAAAATGTGCCTAAGATGATAAATGACATTTTTAAGTAGTTGTTTTTAATTTGTGCAATTATTCACTGCAATAAAAAGACAACATTTTCCCAATAGGCGACATTTAAAGTTCGGTAAACCTTTTTGCCATGCAACCGACTGCTATTTTTGCTTGTGTAAATGTTGAGGCTTTGGAAAACACAAAAAGTTGGTATAACATACAAGAATGTAAACTCCGTCACAGTTCCAATTCCCCATTCTGACGCACTGCCTGTTCCAAAGTGTCCAAACGTATGTCGGTTTGAAACCTTTGATACACATGAATTGAATGCATGCGAAAGTGAAAACGATGGCGGTGAGGACAAATCCAGTCACCGGGTCACGCAAGCAGAGCTCAATGATTGGGTTAGAAACCTTGAACTGCCAAAAGATAAAGCAGAGCTACATGCTTCGCGCATGAAACAACACAATTTCCTATCTCCGAGTGTTAAGATTACACATTATAGAAATCGTGATCTGCAATACTCAAAATATTTTAAAATTGATCATACTATATGCTTCTGCCATAACATTCCCGGTCTCTTTGAAGAAGTTAAGCAGCCATACAACCCCGATGAGTGGCGGCTATTCATTGACAGCAATAAAGATAGCCTTAAAGCAGTTATATTGCAAAAATAACGAAAAGCCCTCAATTCCTGTAGCACATTCCGTAAAAAATAAAGAAAACTACGAAACAATGGTCACACTGCTGACTTAAATAAAATATAAAGAGAATAATTGGAAAATATGTTCTGATTTGAAAATTGTGGCAATGTTATGTGGCCTTCAAGGTGGCTACACCAAATACTGTTGCTTTATGTGTCTCTGGGACAGCCGCGCCCGTGGGGAGCATTATACAAAAAAAGATTGTCAAAAAAAATGATATCGTGGGCCAGTCAAACATACAATTCGAACCACTTGGGGAAAAGTCAAAAATTATTCTACCAACTCTGCACATAAAGTTGGGACTTTTCAAAAACTTTATAAAAGCTTTAAATAAGAAAGGTCCATTGTTTTCGTATCTGAAAGATATTTTTAAAAATCTTTCGGATGCAAAAATCAGGAAAGCTGTGTTCGACGGCCCCCAAATTAAAAAATTAATACAAAATCCAAATTTTGAAACATATTTGTCGCCAGTTGAAGCTGCTGCTTGGACTTCATTTAAACTAGTTGTTTCTGATTTCCTTGGAAATTGCAAAAGCCCAAGATATTGAGAAATCGTTGCAGAATTGCTTGAAAACTATAAAAAAAAAATTGGTATGCCACTAAACTCCAATTAATTTGGTATCCCTTCTGGCCCGATTGCTCGTCTAGAACTTAAGATATGTCAAAATCCAAAAGTACCAAAGGCAAAAACAAATTTTAAAATAACCACTCCATAAAATTTTTTTATAAATTTTTTTCTTAGTCAGAACCCTGTCCTCTATAATAAAAAAAATAGTAGTGTAATTACACCAAGGCAATCAAAGTAATCGACTATGTCGATGCAACATTCATTAATGGAGATTGTCAAATCATTCAGCTGGATGTTGCCAAAAAGCATTGCTTTATTTTTATTAGTGTTAATTAAAAGGCCAATGTCAGTCATCCAGTTTGATATTTAAAATGTAATGAATAGATTTTAGCATGACGTCTTAAAACACAGGACGTCCTTTAAATAAAATCTTTAAGTCATCCACAAAAGCAAATACAAGACAATTATTTGTTACAATTCTATCAAAAAGATAATTTACATACAAAACAAAAAGTAAGGGTCCTAATACAGAACCCTGGGGTACACCTCTACTTATAGCTCTAATACTAGAAGAACAATTACACTGTGCGTGAAAAAAACGTACATTTTCTTCTCTGATCACTTTTGACTCCGACGTCAAATTCTAGAAGTTTCTACCGGAATCTCGGTTTTACCCCCCTAAGTCAAATTTTTTTCGTAACAATAAAAAAGTTTTTTAAATTCCATGATATTTTCTCTTTTACAGTATATATTTTTATTCATAAACAAAAAAGTTACAGAGGTTTAAAAAACAAAATACGACCACGCCAACATTTGTAAACAATGAGCTTTGGCCTTTAGCGACGTCAAATTGATTTTTTTAAACCTCTGTAACTTTTTTGTTTATGAATAAAAATATATACTGTAAAAGAGAAAATATCATGGAATTTAAAAAACTTTTTTATTGTTACGAAAAAAATTTGACTTAGGGGGGAAAACCGAGATTCCGGTAGAAACTTCTAGAATTTGACGTCGGAGTCAAAAGTGATCAGAGAAGAAAATGTAGCTGTTGTCAGTCCAAGAACAGTGATATGTCACACATTACGATCGTACTATAAATGGAGACACAGGAAACAAAAAACCCAATGCGCGGGGTCAAGGGGCGTAGCAAAAAAAAAATAAAAAAATTTTTTGAATTCGTTTTTAAATTATCTTTCATTCTAGTGGGTGACCGGCACAACTTTTTTTATCGACCCACCATAATGTACGTCACCAATATTTTGAATTTGACCGTTAATATTCAAAAATATTTTTTCATAATATAAATGTTCTGAAATATAAAAAAAACAAATGTACTTACTTAAAATTTTTTGTTTTATTATTTAATCTATACAAAAACATAATGATACCTTAATATAAAAATAACAACTTATAAAAAGCAAAGTATACAGGAGGCGAAAAAATTTAATAAAATTGTACAAACTATAAAAATAAGGATTTTTTTTAATGCAGATTTTGAACAAAACATTCCCCCTCATTACGTATGTCGTAGTCGAATTCCGACAACATTCGATTGTTTTTTTGTATTTGAATAAAATAAGTAATAATTAACAGAAATGTTTGGTGTTGCAAATTGTTCATCATATGATGAAGAAGAACATGTTAGGAGCAAGGACAAGTCGCATTTCAGTCTCACAAACGATATCAGCGAAACCATATTTGAAAAAGGGCACAAATTCGACGTGACGACGTGATCGACATAATAAAGGCGATTAGCTCTATTTTCAATCTAATCAGCAAGAGAATTTATTTTCAAAAATAGACCGATTGTTCTTAAATAATTTTCATAAATTGTTGTTAGGTGGGTATAAGGCAGAAAAGCGCCCTAAGCGAAAAATTATTTTAAAAAACCGCGCGATTTTTCCATATTTTTTATGTAATTGACAGACTTAATTGTAGGAAAAAATTTGTAAAAATATATTAAAATTTTTGTTTTTTTAATTGTAAAAAAGATTTTTTTTTTAATTATACAAAGATTTGAATAGTTCCAAGTATAGTTTATAGATCTATTTAGGTATAAGATCCTTTATAATACATTTATTTGCCCTGAAGTCTTAGGTATTACTATGTGAAATATATAAATAAATAAATAAAATGTAAAAATCGCGCGAATTTTTTACAAAATTTTTCATTTTTTGGTATGTAATTGACTAAAATATAAAATATTACAAAAAATTACGGGTTAAAAAAATATAAAATTTGAAACCATTCTGCATTTGGTTAACAGATTTGGGTAATTTATATAACACATAGGCTGAAGTGCAGAATATGGGGCGGGAGCCCGATTAAAAAAAATATATGCCATTGTCTTCGTCTTGTTCCCCAAACATCGGAATGGTAGGTCAAAGTTGGCGCTCAGGCCCATGGGGCCCGGGGGGGTCAAAAAAGGGGCCCCTTTCGGTTCTATGATGACCCCCAAATGAAAGATATTTTCGAGACGAATCCAACGATGTTATTTTTAGGTTTATACGGATCTCCTGGACCGAGTTAGAACCATTTGAATTTCCGGGATATACCAAAAAAAAAATTATTTTTAAAAAAATCGCTCGATATTTTTAAAAATTATTTTTGCCTGCCGCGCTACTATACCCAATATATCCATTTCCACTCTAATTATCGCGCAGCCATCTCCATCATCTATACCTTTTTTATTATTTTTCAAATTTTTCTTCATTTTTCCCACTTTTATCCTTTTTTAATCAATTTTCTTCTTTTAAATACAGTACGAGCTTGATTTTCGCAACCGATAGCAGCCCAAGCCGGTTGCAGTTACCGAGATTGTTGCGCTTACCGAACCTATATTGAAAATTGTTACTTTACTTTGTTCAAAATGCCCCACGTCACTAAAAAAAACTGTACTATAACAGCTCACTCACATTTAACAGTGCCGTAACATAGAATGCAAATAAAAAAAACATATAATTTCTGCGAATACGTTGAAAAGTTGCGCTCATCGAGACTGCTTTTTTGAACGTGTTGCACTTATCAAGACTCATGTGTAAAAAAAGCGGTTGCGCAAATCGGGGTGTTGCAATAATCGATAGTTGCGAAAATCGAGCTCGTACTTTATTTCTCTTTGGACTTTTTCATGAATTTTTGTAAATATTTCTTGAAATTTTTCTTTAAAAACTTAAAAAAATTTTCACACATTTATGATGACATTTCATTTTTCTATGGAATTTTTCAATTCATTTCCTTAATCTAATCTAATTTTCCCCCAATTTTTAAACTTTTTTAAGGGGTTTTTCAGAAAAAATTATTTTTTTTCTAAAATCGCGCTTTTTTTAGATTTTCTATCTTTTCAGAATTTTCCAATTTATTCCCTTACATTTTTCTAACTTTTTCCATGAATTTTTCACATTTTTAAAATTGTTTTTTGCTATATACCGGAAATTTAAATGGATCTAACTTGGTCCAGGAGACCCGTAGGAACTTAAAAATAACATCGTTGTATTCGTCCATCGAAAATATCTTTCATTTGAGTACCCACACATGGGGGGTCATCATAGAAACCAAGGGGCCCTTTTTTGGACCCCCCGGGCCTTAGCGCCAACTTTGACCTCGATTTTCGTGTTTTGGGGCGTATTTGGGAGGGGTTGGCATTTTTTTTTTTGGGCTCCCGCCCCATATTCTGCGCTTTTGCCAACACATAAAAGATATTACAGTCAGCTTTTTAACAAGCCTAATTTGGACAAGAAGTATAAAAGTGACATCATGGTATATATATTCAAAATTTGAAGACCAATAACTCGGGAAGTATGGACTAGCTCCATTTTTTCTTTCTTGTTTTTTACTAACGATAGTTATTAGGAGAAAGACAATGCTATGTCCGGAAACTAGATTTAGCTACGATAATTACTTCAGGAAACAAGTGTCTCCGTTGTACAATTCCCTTAGAGGAATCGACAAATTTATTAATTTTTTCAACGTTTTAACAAATATCTTACGCATGCAAAAGCGGTAAGTTGTTTTCGTCCTAAGTGTTTAGTGTCATTATACCCTTTAGTGTTCTTGCGATTAAATACTGTTGTTTTCTTCGTCAATTCACGAAATGCCTTATTTATTTTCTCGCTGCACACAAAATGCTCCAACACCGTAAGAATTCAATTCATACTTTACTTTGTATTCACACTCACACACACACATGCAGATCAATTACACTTTACGTGTACAATATTGTACATTCGGCTGTTGTTGTTATTGTTGTTGGATTACTTTACTACACAGCAGAATTGCAAATTATCAATTCATCATCAAAAAAAAACCAAAGCAAGAGTGCGAGGGAAATGGCAGTGCCAAAGCACTATTGACTGCACTTTGCAATTTTTCAATAACTTTTATTTCAATTTCGTGGATTTTTAAAGTTTATTAATCTCGATTTCACAATTTAGCACAGCAGAAGTATTTTGTATCTGTAAAATGTGATACTTTTTGCATTGTTTGCTGTCGTTTCATTTCGTTGCTTTTTATATTTATAATTTCTACACAAAAACTATGTTGTTTCTTCCTTTGTAGAATTTATTCGCGTTTTTTTCTAATGCGATTTACCATTTAGAAAAACAGCTGCGTTCGACGTCGTCGTTGTGTTGCTGCTTGTTTTTTGTTTTGGTTCGCCGTTTTTTCTGAATGGAAAAGTTCAAAACAAAAAAATACCCATGCAAAGGAGAAGATAAAAAAGCGGCGCATTTAGCAGCAGCAGCGCCAGCACCAACACAACACCTATCGCCACACAATATGTGAAGTCGTTCTGCGCACGAATATCAACTTCCCGCGAAACGTTGCAAATTGTATGAAATTTGCAAAACAACTGATGGAGACAGCCCACAGTCAGCGTTCATTCGTATTCGATGGAGCAACAAAGTTTGTTTGTGCTCGTTACATGTTCTTCACAATTGTGAATAGTCAATTTCAGTTTGTTCATCAAGCAGGGTTGTATTTGTGTATACAATTATAGTTTTGTTTACATATGTATGCCGAATTTATTAAGAAAATTCGAAAATTCAAAACACGGTAACCATGGTGGAAACGGGTTGAGGTGTTCACAATTAAAACCTTTTTACAACAGAACGCATTTGGCATATTTTCGCGTTGTTCCGCATATTTGCGATACGCGGCCAATATGCTAAAATTTGTGCATGTATATTGTTGTTGCAAAGAAGATAGTAATTTTAGCATCCATGACAATTGATATGAGTTGTACTCTGAAATACCAGAATTTAAGCGATTTTTTTGAATAATGTTTACATTTATTGGAAAAAATGCTAAACAGCATGGACGGACAAAAAATTAATATTTCAGCGATTTTTTTGAAAAATGTTTACATTTATTGGAAAAAATGCTAAACAACATGAGCGGATAAGAAATTATAAATTTTGCCAAAATATTAAAAAATGTTTATTCTTATTAGTTAAAAGCTTTCTCGCTTTTTCGACTTATGCCTCCGAAGTAATGTTAATTTGTCGTAGGAAAACATTGGCGGTTTACAAGGCGCACGGAAAAACGTATGAGCTAAGCAACACCTGACATTATGCGAAACTGCAGTGTAAAACCACTTTTAAGCATTTAGCATATTCAGTTCAATGCAAAATGCTTTGTTGGCGTAAAATAGTTATTAAACAAGTGTTTTGAGCGGTACTGGAAACGCAGTATTATCATATTTTTTTTTAAAAAAAATCTTGAATCAACCATATAGTCAAAAATTTTTTTATAAACAATACAAAATTTTAAATTGAGGAGTGGCTTTTCAAAACATAATTGTTCCACTTTTGACCAAACTAATTTTTTTTTTATTTGGTATCTTTAAATTGAAATCTCAGCGAAATCTCTATTATTACATTAGAAACAAATAAAAGGCGTTTATAATTTGACATGTCATATATCCCTACTAAAGGGAATTATAATTCGTGCTTGTAGGCAACCCTTTGCCATTACGTTACAATCCGTCAGATTGTAACAAGTCAAATTATACTCAAAGGCTCCCTTTCTCATATTACAACAGTTCCATCACTCTATTGTTTAAGCACTCGTCTATTAGATCTCGTCTATAACGCATACCTTGTTAACAGGTAATATTGTTTACGACAATAAAACGCCTATTTTCATGAAAAAAACTAAAACCTTACGGGTTTCTCATTTTTGGGTTTTTCCACATTATTCCCTTTGGAACCAAACAGGCATGATTTCTTCGTAAGTAGATTATTCCACTTCAAAATTATATTACCCATTTCAAATATACATACTTGGTAAAAATATAATTAATTCAGAAGTTAATAACTATTTTTGTCTAAATTGCAACATAATATGTTCGTTATCCTCTGGAGCACATAAAAAAACTTGATTATTCCAATCAGCTAAGTTAGATTATTCCATTTTTAATTTTAGATTTATTTAAAATATATTAGAGCTAAAATTTGGAATCCTATACAAATCTTGACGTCTTTAATTCTTTTTTTTTATTAACATGGTTAGAACCGTTCTGGTTAACAGTCCAAGGTATAGACTGGAGATTGCCTCACACGTCCGTTGTTTTTTTTTTTTTTTGCAAAATCGGTGTATTAGGGGTTTATATAAATACCTACATATTTTAAAATAAAGGGTGTTTTTTTTCTACCAGCCCATATATGGGCTGTGGACTCCCTGAAACAAAATCGCCTATAAATCGCCCACTAAGTCCACAGACCACATATGGGCTGCGAATATTTTTAGCTTTTATATTGCATTTTCTATCGCAATAACGGTTTTTTTTCTTTTTTACAGACAGTATTAGAATATATAGTAATAATTGATTTCCTTATTTTTTTTCAATAAATATGTTATTTTTCAATATTTTTTTCTACAAATCAACACTGTAAGAATATTCAGCAATAATTTTTCTGTTATTTTTTTTTTTCAATAAATATGTTATTTATCAGTATTTTTTTGTGGTCTGTTCTGTGAAGTCCAAGTATAATTAACTACGTTCTTTTAACGTCCTCAGTTCTAAAGCTCGTCACATTTGTATCGATGAACAGCCCACATATGGGCTGTGGACTGCTGGTGCTTTCCGTTCACAGCCCATATTTGGGCTGTGGACTGCTAACCTGTTAAATACCCACACATAGGGGGATATAATATGATCCAAATGGTCACTATTTTGGGCTCCCTGACATTGATTTGTATTAGAGGTATTTGGGATGGGGTGGATTTTTTCATTTTCCATCCAGACCTCGCCCCGTATTTCAAATGTTACATTTATCCCTTCGCCATATGCATTCCATTGTTCTTGGTAACGTTGTGTGGTTGTCACCTATTAAGCGTTTCAACTAATATTTTGTGACAAACAACACTATTGTGTGGGAAACTCTGAATAACTAATTGAAACCGGAATAAAAGTGGAAGTTTTGTTGCCACCCTAATTTTCATACATATGTTTTAGAGAGTCAACGGAATCAACTGTCACTTTACTTTGTTTACATACAAAAATAATTTTGTAAACAAGTTTGTGTCGTTTGTATATTTTAAAGTTTGTCGCAGAAATGTTTCCAATTCCATTAAAAGCATTAACCGATCAAGAACGGCATGATTATATATTGAGAACTTTTATATTAAATCAAAAACATTTGGCGGACCAGCGTAAGCACAAACGCGATATTGATGTCATACGAGAACATCATAGATTTCTATGGGACGATGATGACGCTGCCACAAACCAAGAGTCATGGGAAATACGGCTGGCCAAGAGGTACTATGACAAACTATTTAAGGAATACTGTATTGCCGATCTTACGCGCCACAAGGAGAATAAGATTGCGCTTCGTTGGCGCACTGAGGCCGAAGTTGTGGCTGGCACTGGGCAATTTCAGTGCGGTAGCCGAAAATGTACAGAGAAAATAAATCTGCGGAGCTGGGAGGTAAATTTCGCATACAGAGAACAGGGTGAGGCAAAGAATGCCCTAGTTAAATTAAGACTATGCCCAGTACATTCAGAACAGCTTAATTATACTTCGAAGAAGCGTGAAGTCAAACGATTGAAACATACGGAACGTCAGAACGCAAGGGAAGAAAGGCGTCATCATAAAAAACCAACCAAACAAAGGACAACAAACGAAACTGTTAATGACAATGAGCCAATGACTTTTGAAGAGAATACTATATCGGAAGGGAATGATGTTCCCAGTAATGTTTTTAATGAGAGTACCGCAACAGACGGCAATAGCAGTGAAGATGCAAGTAATAATATGAATGAATCAGAGGAGATATGGAATAAGAAACCTGAGGTTGAATTAGAGCCCGTATCAAGAGAGACTGAATTCGAACGCTACTTGGAAGATTTATTACTATAATTTAAATAAGATTATTTAAGATTATATTTACCATAGAAAATATTTGGTAATAATATTCATACCACAAGGAGGTTATGAAAAAATAAATTCACTCCTTTTTATTACAACATATTAAATTTTCGAAGCAAGAATTTAAAATTTTTAAAAAGTTTTTAAACACGTTTTCGCTTTTTGGACATATTATGCTTCTGTACCCTAGTTTTTATTTATGAATAGAGACGGCAAATATTTTGTTGAAATGGAAAACATATCAATTGCTATTCAAAACTCGTCAATTGAAATTCAAAACTCATCTATTTAAATTTAAAACTCATCACTTGAAATTCAGAAGTCGTCAATTGAATTCTTTCTCTTCATAGGAGAAGCAATTCCTCGGAAAATGGTTCTTCGATAGTCTCACCAATTTCGGTGGAGAGTCTGGTGAAGTTCGCTGATGGTTTGAGCTGGATTAAGGGCAGAGGACAATAGTGTCCCTACGTAAACTCACTACTTGTATATATGAAGTTGAAGGAAAGAGCACACCGGAATTTTTTTAGCACTTCTTTCTCTCTTCCACTGAACTATTCTTGTAAACTCTTTATTATCTTGTAAAATACTCTGTTCTTTATATTTTTCCTTTCTTAAATCAGGACAATCGCAATGGACCATAATGGTCTCCGAGTGTTGTAATGGCATGGCATTGCGCTGTGTCATAACATCTATCAATCGACACCAGCGATGCCTTATTTAAAAAACGACAAAGATTCGACGTGACTACAACATACATAATAAAGGGTATTATTTTCAAGTTTCTTATTTAGTTAATCGAATGCCTTTTGAAATCTAAAGCTATAACAAAATAAATCTTTTGCAATAACCAGAATTTTGGTTTTTTTCTATTGTAATCTAGAAATGTAGGGCCAATTTTGTTGCACCCGCGACATTATACTGAATATTTATATATTTCATTAAAATTATTAACAACGAATTATACGCGACCAAGTTTAAGTGTTGTAATTCTAAAAATAATTTTATTGGAAACGTGTTTTGTGTTTTTTTTATTATGGAACTTTACAACGTCTAAATGTTGCACCCGGGGTAATGGAATCGCCCCAGTTAAAAAAAAATATTTTATATACAAAGAATCTAATTCAACAGGCGTGTTGTATACCAAATAAAAGGATAAAATGTCAGATTTTTCTGTATACACTTATATTTTCAATAAAAATCTAATATTGCATTATTATTGGAAACTTGATTAGTTTATTTGATCCCCTAGCATCAATATAATTTTTTTTTTTAGTTTTTTTTTATATAAAACTTCAACTTAATATTATGCCATCAAAAAAAAAGTACCACCCTCTATATTTCTAACTGTGTTTTTTCAAGGTCTAGAAAAAAATCCTTAGATTACATTTCCGAATATTTCAGCATCTACTTTTGCGCAGGCTTACACAGCAATTATCTCTTTGCACAGGCTTAACTTTTTAACTTTTAGGAATAGCTTTTTAATATTCTCAATATTATACGGTAATGAACTTTATTTCTATACGTTCAGAACTCGCTGATAGGAATTTTTACCCTGAGTTGTCACCCTAAACTTGTGGCCATATTCGGGAAATTTTTAATTGAATTTGTGTGTTTAGAATAAATTTAATGGAAATCAATGTTTAATAAAAAACGTATTTTAAACCCAAAGAAGAGAATTATATTTTTTTTTTTGATATTAGCAGCCATCTTTACAAATATTTATCAAAGCTTTACAAATCAATTTCTAATAGAGAAATTAATCTATAAACCTTTAATAAATAATTATGAATTAAGCCATTTATGTCTACATTTATTTATAATTCTTACGAAACAATATTGACATGTATTATTTAAACAATAAACAATAAAATGTTCAATGACATGAATGTGTAGTTAATATATTCGAGTGGTTATAGATACTATGGGAAAAGTTAAAGTTATTCTCAGAAATTAAGCTTAATTTCACAATGATCAATGATAATATATTTACTTGTGGGAATGTAATACATACATACTTACAAACTATTACCTATCTTAAGAATGAAATAAATAAAGTGAAAATGTCTTTAAGAAAATATTGATACAACACTATCATACAAAAGAAACCCAAGTGCACGTTACATTACAGTTATCTTTAATAAATAGGTAAACATAGTTTTTTTTTTTGATTTTGCATACCAATGTAGTATGCAAGTGTTTATGGATATTAATGTCCTTAAAGTGTGTATAATGCACTTTGAAGATGAAGAATGAATTGTCTTCTTACGTTTTATTTTTTAAATGAGATTAGTTAGTGGCATTGTGGGTTAATTAAACACTTAGATTTCCAAATCCACAGAATTGTCACGACTTGCCAAGGCCTGACCATTGTTACCACTACCATTACTGCTTGCTTTATACTTTGCGTCACTTTTCAGGAATATATCTTCCAATGTGGTTTCATTCACCGAATACTCTTCAACAAAATCAGCGCTAGCAAGCAGGAATGATTCACATTTTGAGAACACATTGGACCATACGATGATGTCAAACGATTTTATAAAATAAGTCAAAATGCCAGCATGATTCTCTCGTAATTTGCAGTGGGGAAACTTAAGTTGCAACTGTTGAGTTACCGTGTCCACATCATTGTCTGTAGCTTCGTTGGTCCTTAGCTTAATGCTGATGGTAAAACCGGCGCCATACAACTGTTTTAGTTCGGGAACATAACCTAAACATCTAAATTGTCCATCAGCCATGATGGCTAGACGATTACAGAGATGTTCGCATTCGTCCATACTAAAATATCCGGAAATATATATATTTGTATGCATATTAATATATATCAATATTCAAAATCATTAAACATACCTATGCGAAGTAAGTACTAATGTTTTATCACGCCTTTGAAAATCCTGTATTGACTGCCAAAGGAAACGTCTTGATATAGGGTCAACACCTGTAGTCGGTTCGTCCAACAACACCAAAGATGGACTACCAATCTGTCAAAGAATAACATATTTAGAAATAACGCTATGACTACTTTAATGTCAACATTTACCATAGCTGTGGCCGTCTGCAATTTACGCTTTGTTCCACCCGAATAATATTTTATCTGTACATTTTTAAAATGTACTAAATCCAATTGTTCTATCCAGTACATGACTTCTTCGTGGACATGTTGATTCAATATACCTCTCAACAAAGCCATATAGCGAAGTGTTTGATATGCAGTCATAAAGTCATTAAGGCAATCATTCTGCGGACAATAGCCGAAGCGATAGCGATATTCGGGTTCATTTTGCAGAATGTCGACCCCATCGATTTTAATAGTGCCTGACGTAATGCTTTGGTTTGCAGCTATCATTTCAAACGTTGTCGTTTTACCGGCACCGTTTACGCCCAAAAGACCAAAACACTCCTTTTTCCGTACGACAAAATTTAGATCTGAAACGGCTACTTTACGATTGTACTTCTTGTAAACGCTTTGTACGACAAGAGGGTATTCGTTTTCAACATTGTCTGAAATAAAGTAAAGAAAAAAAGTATTCAATAACAATATTTGCAATGGAGTGTGTAACTAATCAGTTAATTATGTATAATTGCTTTTATACAAATTCCCAATTCCTAGGAAATAAAACTAAATAATATCTGTATGGGGTTAGGAATCGGAATACAGCGAAAAACATCTAAATGAAATACAGTTTTATAAAAAATTACCGCATATAAAAAAAATTTTACTTATAAAAGAATTTGGTTGATTATTTTTAAACAAATTTGCTCGGTTATATAAAGTACCGTTTATAGAAAACAACCTTAGGAAACGATACACACTTATCAAAGAAAAACAATTTTAAACAAAACAACAGTACATACATGAAAGGTGACTTTGTTATTTATAACTAAAAAAAATAAAATATCAAGTTCTGTTGAAATTGCCATTAATGCCCTAGTTTATGTAAGAAGCGGTTTTTTAACTACTAACTTACAACCAATTTATAGAATTCGAAAAAAAGAAGACAGTTTTATTTTGTTTCTGGAAACTTAAAATTTGTTGATTACTTTTTAAAATATATCACGTATATAACTTTTTTGGGTTTTAATATATCCGATATCTACTGTACTTTTCATTAAAAGTTCAACGTGACAAATTATTCATGAAAAACTAATAAAAATAGTCACTGGAAGACAACTCTTGTTTAATTTATCATTTTTTATATAGGTTATCTTAAGAGTCCACAAAGACAAACATCAGTGACATTGTGTACCTAAGCAAATGCAGACATGACATTTACATTACAGCTAACAGGATTAGCCACTTTACCGTAAACTTAACTGGAGTAAATATATTGTTACGTAAAGCACTCAAAATCTTGTAGGATGCTGAATTACCACTGACATGCTCCGGAGGTAGCAATCATATCGAGATGTGGAGGCTTCGTTGCTGTTTTCCGTTGAGAAACGCTGCGCGTAACTTTATGGCAATTGAAAATTTGGATATCTTCAGACTCACTGACTCTATGCAAAAAAATATAACCAAAATTTAATTTTTTCCTAAATCCTCTCCTGACTTTTTCTTCTGTAATTTCGATACGAAGACAAAAATTTTTTTTTTCTTTATTTTAACAGAATGAATCTATCAAGTTTCTGCTCAACAGAACTCTCCAACGCCGAACACAAATCTGCGGATGATTCAAAATTAATGATGTGCATTGTTGGTGCTTAATATGTCGTTGAGCGTTGTTGCCCAGTGCCTTCCACAATCGAAATTCAGATGCATTTTTAGAATAGACTGCGGGGTAGTTTCTTCCACAATGCTCCAATATTTACTATTAATATAAACTTAATTTGGAACTTCCACATGATACAACCTTCCACTCCTATTTCCTCTAGTTTTCTTTAGTTTTAGTTATGTAAGGGTGTCCATAACTTGTTATAAATTAAAAACGCGCTTAAATACAACTAAATTGATCAGTGTTTTCGTTTTGATATATTACGTAAGACAAAAATATTATTAAATTCTCTACACGCAATTATTCTTTCAAAGCTACCATAATCACAATGTGCTTGATACAATCGAACTTTGTTTCGTTTTTTAAATCTTTTACCATTACAAAGAAACAGGTATATTTGGTACAATTAAACAATATAAATAAATATTCTCAAAAGAAAGAATATCCAAAAATACAAAAGAAATAAGACTTACCCTTAACAATTTTTTCTACAGTTGATTTTTCCTCTTGTATAAATCTGTCTTCCTCGTTACTCACAGAATTTTGAACGGATTTTTTCTGGCAAATCGTTGGCTTACAAACGCCTTTAATCCATTGACGTCTTTTATTATTTTCCACGATATACAGAAAGGCAAACTAAATACATATATAACAATTATGGTCATGTCTTTTTGAAAACATTAAAATAATAACACCTACCATCAGTAGGAGGAACACGAAGAAAACGTAAAAATAAAAACTGCCCAAATTTAAGAAGCGTTTACTATTCAATTCATTTCGTATTTCCTCGGGTATGTGCTCGGCCCGATTATTGACAAAACGTTCGTTAATGATGCGTAATTGGTGGGACAAATTGAAGTCGGGTAATAGTCGTAGGAATATTATATAATTTTCGTATTTGATCATGTCCCCAATAGAGTTTGACAGAATGAATGTGGGAATAACTGGAAGAGATTTAAAATAAGCATTTACCGCCATTTCCCAAATATCAGATCTTTACTTACATGACACATAATACAAGGTTACCAAACATGTGGACAATGCTGACATCGTCTTGACGATGTTAGTAAGGCAATATAGCAGGGGTAGGTAGGATAAACCATAAAAGAACACCGCTGACATAATACTAGTCAAATCATTGAAATTGTATAACTCTTGCGGCATGATCATGACTTGATATCCAACAAGTACCAGACAAATTAAAATCAGCAACAACAAATCACAAATTAAGGTACTGCCCCAGAAAACGTGTGTTGATGTAGCATGAAGTCGCTTGAAACCGCTACGATTTTCCTTGAACGGCAACATAGCAAAATAAAACATCAACATGAAAATGCCCATGGACACAAACGTGGCGTAATAGGCTAACCGCAGTGAGCCAGCAGATGAATTGTGTCTGAAAACAAAAGGGGTAAAATATGTAACTGATATTTTAATGTATTAGTAAGACACATACATAGCCACCGGTGCATAAATAGTTTTCAATACATTCTCATTTGTATTTGTAGTCCACTTGTAGATTACGTTATCTACTAAATTCGTAAGAATAGCCGAACTATGTATCATGTTTAAGGAATAGAGTATTGTAACTGTAGGTGAGATATCTCCGTTGATTTGCAAAATACCAATAACATTTTGTTGGAAGTTGTAAAAATCTTTTTTTATAATCCCCATGATGTCTGGAAGGAAGATAAATGTTATATTATTAAGCTTACGTCTACAATCTAATTAGCTAGGTGTCATTACTTTTATTTCATTTTTTAAATATGTATTATTGTAATTTAAACTGTTTTCGCGCTAACCATTTGAAAATTGACGATTTATTATGGTTGTAGGATATGTACCTAGTATCGTGCAGGAATGACAAATAATTCTTTATACACGCTACAACGAACGTGGCTTAGGAATATTGCCGCCCCCAATTAATTGACGTCGGAGTCAAAAATCACCAATAGGGAAAATGTAGCCCTTGTTTAACCATGAATAACGATATTCGCACGTTTTGATCGTATATTAAATGACGATAGAACATAATAAATACTAGGGAGCGCAGATCACATGTCGATTTGTATAAAAATTTGGAACAACGAACTCAAATAATATTTTATGGTTACAAATTTATGCAAAAGTTATTCCAAAAATTAGGCATTTTTCGACTAGCTGAAGAAAAGGCTACTGTACTAGCGGTTATCTCTGATTATGTTTACGATATGTTTGTAATTTCATAAACTTACCGTCGTCAATATTTGCACTTGCATTCAGGAACAATACCTTAACTTCCAAACCCGGATATGCTTCAATGCTCTGCTTGAGAAGTTTAGAAATGCGATCAACTTCCGAACTGGGGTTTTCCGGGACATTCAAGTAAATCAGTCCATTTTTATAGTGATCTAATGATAGTTGAAGTCCCGAATCAAATTGTACAATAGTTGAAGAATGTATTATCATAATTGCAATTGTGGTGAAAAAAAATGGAATGGAAATCTGTAAATAAATTCCACAACAGCTTTAATCGATTTACTAGGAATCCACACATATTGTAATGACATACCAAAAAAACAGCCAAGATCCATTCATTTTTTAGATATAGTAATTTCTTATAACATATTGCCGAAAACTGCTGCAAAAGGTCGACGTTTTTTAACGAATCCAAACGTTGGTATGGTACTCTTATATGAGTATCAGTGTTATGACAATTAACGGCTCCATCGATTTCATCTGCAACTACTTTAGGAGCAGAGCTGAAAATGATCGTCAAACTTTAAAATCTAAACAATTTGTGAATCACTGGTATCCTACTTGAGAAAAACGTCTTCTAATGTTGTATCCGTCACAGATACTGTGTTTATACCCAATTGCAGGTGTTGTCTTTCCAAGTGGTTCAACATTTTTGAATAACTCTCCCTATATTCATATGGCAAACTTATGGAGACCGAAGGTGGCACAATGTTCTATAGATCATGTAAAGCAACATCAATGTCAAATTCATACTATATGTGTTTGGTAAAATTCTTTCAATATTAAATAACTATTGCTATTATTGCTTACCATAATGGCAGCCGATGGTACATATGTTCGGATCAACTCTAAGCAGTCGTCTTCATTAAACTGACTCGGATTTGTACATAGTTTTAAAATGTATCCGCTGCCAACTTTATGCTTTAACTCTAAGGGTGATCCTGACAGCTGTAGCCGACCATTTGACAATATACTTATTGTGTCTCCTAGCACTTCAGCCTCTTCCATGTGATGAGTGGTAATTAATATAGCTTTTGTCTTGCGCAATTCCAATAAAATATCCCACAGCTCCCGTCTTGATTGTATGTCTAAGCCGGATGAAGGTTCGTCAAGTACTACAATTCTAAATTATAAATTAAATTTTATAACGCTTTCAGCATTAAGAGAGTTTATAACATTGAAAACATACCTTGTATTTCCGGCTAAAGCAATGCCTAGTGAAAGCCTACGCTTCATACCGCCAGATAAATTTTTACCATATTCACTAGCTTTGTCTTGAAGATTTAGTTGTTTTAGCAATTTATTTGACAAGGTATTAGCTTCTGTATCGCTCAAACCTCTTAACTGTTTAATGATATTAGAAAACAATATTAGATTTTACATAAAAGAAAGTTATTTTGTAAATTACCTTAGCAAAAAACATCAAGTGTTGTTTGCAAGTCATATACTGCATGTAAATACTATTTTGTGGACAATAACCAATCAAATGTCGATAACATGAAGCATCCCGTTCGCTACATACTACAATTTTGCCATTGTCCTTTGGTATCATACCTGTTTAGGAGAAAAAAAAATATCCAATTAATGGTTGTCACATTCTTGACCACATAACAAAGTAGTAAACGTGGTTTATTTTTTTAATTTAACTGAACATCTCTTCATTATTGATTCTTAACACATGTTGTGATGTAATTAGGTATATTGATTTCAAAAAAATGTATTTACCCATTATCATATTAATTGTTGTTGTTTTTCCCGCGCCGTTATGTCCCAGTAATGCTGTAATTTGTTTATTTTTAATAACCATGTTTAGACGATCGGCAATGACTATATTTCGACCACAGATCTTAAATTGTTTTTCTAGATCCTGTATTATTATAGCATCAGAGCTATTTTCGCTTGATATACATTCATTATATTCGGGGTTCTTCCAAAATGTTGGCTAAAATATATATATATATATATATAATAATACAGGTATAACAAAACATTTATTAATGTTGCAGAATCATGTCAATAGTACCTCCAAAAAGAAGGTGTACGATTTTCGAATACCACCAGGTCCGGGAAAGATATGAACTAGGTATGCATATAGTAATGAGTAGAATATGCTCTGCATCAAAAGTATTAAATAGATTTGAAAAATACTAAATGAACCAGCAGTTACAGGTTGGAATAAATCAGCGAATGCAAACCGTTCATCTGGAAAAAAAAATTAAACCAAACTATGCTTAAAAACAAACTTAAAATATTCACATTACTTACATTTATTGCCAAATATTTGAAAGTTGTTCCACGCCTCTATAAACGCATTCATACTAAACACATATACGTCAGCTTTCTGTATGCTATTCGTAATAAATACAAAGGCCATGGGCAATAGCAGCAACAGGTTGCCTACAGTTTTTGCATAAAATACTGGACAAAAACGTCAGTCATGGATGTTTATTTAAACTTATAGACAATATATGTATCACTTACCGGTGTTAAAAAATACTGATATAAGGTATGTGTAAGACATTATTGCCAATATAAAAAGGAAAACCAAAAGGAAAGCATAAATAGGTGGTATTATGCCAAGAGCATTGTATTTAGCACCCACAGCCAATACTGCAATGGCATAGAATACGTAGACCGTCAAACGAACTATATAGAAGGCAATGCCATTTAAATACGACAAGGGAGAGGTAATCACCAAGAATTCCTGAAATTTATACCCATCATTAATGTAAGTCATTATAAGACCTTTAATTTATTTACTCACCTTTAAGCCATCTTGTTTCTCTTCCACTAATGGTACAAAGAATGTGCTATCTAGTAGAATAATAAAGAATATGGGAAATAGGAGCCCAAACATGATGCCAGCTTCATTTTGAAAATATCCTCCACGTACATAGGGCATATATCCAATTTTCACAGTAACATCGGGTTGGACATTAGTTTGTTTGGAGATGTAATCCAAATCGATCGAATGTTGAAGTTTAATAAACTGCATATAGTCTCGAGATTCTAAAAGTATAGATGGTCAATATTTTTATGGTAGGCATGTAAATAAAATCCTCTAAAAAAAAACAAAATCTTTGTAATTTCGATCACTAAGTGATTTTATAGACCACTTTTTATTGAACTGTTTTCTTTTTCCACACATTGCCATTCAGACTCTTGAAATAGCAAAGTAATTGATCCGAACATAATTTTAAGGTTTTCATCGGTTTCTGTTGGAATCTTGTCTGTTCTGAATAAAGCTTTCAGAGTTCCGCCATTCACGTCGTCTTTTATCGTTTAAAAATGCATTGAATGAGTTAACTATTATTGATGGGAAGAGAGGAACCTAAATTATTAAGATGGAACTGTGGCGATAGCGCAGTGGTAGCGATGTAGAGTAGATTTCCGAAGGTGCCGGGTTGGATTCCCGGCCGGGGCACTGACCAAATCAACATCGATTACAAAAATCCAGATTGCGCAAGGACCAGAGTAATAAAACTCACAACAACATCTAAAAATCCCTTGACACAAACCTTGTTATATCTATATCTAAGAATTATCACCCCAGCTACTCCATTCAGCTGTTACAACAACATTAAGATGGAACTAATTCTTGTTGAGTTTAAAATGTGTCGATAAATGTTTCTTTTGTTGACAAAGGAGCCTTAAAAAGAATACAAATTGTCTTCCTATTTGAGATGAATTTTAATCTAGCTGACGAGAGTTTCTAGTTTTTTAGTTTCTTTAGTACAAATATACAGACAACTCTATCGATTGCTTTAGCAATTTTCTGTGATCATACCACATATCTAGACGAAGGTTTAGCTGATGTTCATGTTCCAGTTGTTGGTATACGCGTAAATTACATTTTTGTAAAAAGGCATTTTGGATTTGGAATATGCGGTTTGCACAATTTTGTTATTAATCTAGAGGAAATTTTTTTTCTAGTATGTATTTTCTAAAATACTAGAAGCAGCATTATCGGGCTTTAAAAGTATTGATATTTTTTCCAAGCTTTGGGGTTGGGAATAACAATGCAATCTTGTAGTCGTACAGATAAGCCCCACTTGCTACGGATGTTATTATATAATTTAAATATTCATTTTTCATTAGTGGACAGAGGGAGAAGACTGGAGTTTTTATAACATTTCTTTTATAAATATGTATATAATTGAGGGAGCGACTTTTGATTTGGATACTTGATTATTTTAATTTCGACAAAACGGATTTTTTAAATTGTTTTATTTGGTGCGAAATATCTACATTACACTTCAAAATGACATTACCCACTTCAAATATGTATACATTTGTGGAATAAAATATGATTATTTCAGAAATTAATTAACTATTTTTCAGCCATGTTCTGGAAAACAAATCGGTTTGAATACAGAGCAAAATTGGTAAAAAAAAACCGAATTTTTTTACAGAACGTGGCTGTTTGTTATGGTTTTACGGTATTTTTTTCCTCTAGCACACATAACAAAACTTGATTATTCCAATCACGCTTGGCGAAACAAGGTTATTCCATTTCAAATTTTTGATTAATTCAAAATATATTACTGGTAAATTAAATGACTAATTTCGACGCCTTTAATAAGGTGACAAAATTTCGGGTGAAATATATTGGACCATACCTCAAATTGTTCAAAAATACAATGTGAAATAATTAAGATTTGAAAAGTATCTTCTTAACTCTTCTACTTCTATCAATGTTTGTCATATGTGTAATATTGAAGCAACACAGATAAAAGTTGGTAGTTTGTATACGGAATATCAATATCAATATCACCTGGGGGATATTTTATTGTATCTGTATCAAAACAGATTAGGAGATATACAAGTTAAAGTATAATTCTCTATAACAATAGAACGTTGCAGAGACCAAAGTATTTGTCAAAACATAAGTAGCTCATATTGTTAGTATTTCATATGTGGAGTCAGGACGAAGTAAGGTAGAAAAGCAAGTATTTTAAATTGTATATGTATAGTAGCTCACAATTACATAATTTAGAACTTACTCATTTTCGAATTGCAATTATTTTGATATTTATTCGCCGCTTTATATTTGTAATGGTTCACATTTGAGGGTGTGGTTACTGTTTTCCTATATGTCCTCAACACATCACAGGTGATTCACTTAAACCCATATAAAACAGTTTTTATTTACGCAGATGTTCATTACTTACGGCTAAATGATGTATCTAAGCTGTCTGTCACGTATCGCTGTTTGGGTGACAATTTCATTTCATTGGTATAGATTGTGTACTCAATGGATTTATCCAAACCAGATTCATTGTCGTTCAAAAATCGAAAATGCACTCCAACACAATTTTTCTTGCACTCCTCCACAGTCTTGACCATAGTCTCAACGTGGGCAAAGCCCTTCATGTCCAATGTTGTTCCGCATTCTTGTTCTATAAAAGATGTAACCTCTGGTGTTTCCGGAGCATAGAATGTTTGCTCGACATCAAAAAAACAACGATTGTGCTGAAAAAGACATCATACATTTTGAAGTGCGTTCGACATTCCGTATCACTTCTTCAATAAATACCAGAGTATCTAGACCGTCGGGACTGTAGAATTCCGTCAACGTTTGAATGGGCTGGTACATGAAGTACAACAATAGGGACTGCAAACCAAAACAAGCAATCACTAGTATGAGCACTGATGTCAAATGGAAACGTAGAACCATCAACTGCTTGTAGAGAAATAGGAAGAATATTTTGCTTCGCTCCATTTTGATTAATATTTAGCCCCTTTATTTATTTATCATACTCAAAACTGTATTTTTTTGTTCGGAAATTGCTTTTAATTAAAAACTTCCCATTACAATTTCTTCATTGTTTCTTTCTGGGCCACAGTCAAATAATCATAAATAATCTTTCATAATGTTACCAGATTATTATACAGGTTGCTTTGTTGTCTAACACAGACTTCGAAGGCAGTAGAAAAAACTTTCACTTAACAACGCCGGCAATAAAATGTGCAACTATCGCCCATATCGCCCATTGATACACAGAAAAAGAGGCTTAAGTTCAGTATATGGACACAAGTCCGATTGAGTTAAAATTTTGTTTTTGGTTTTACAAAGGCTACATTTCCTCCTTATGTCATTTGACTCCGACGTCAAATTTGACTAGTGACTGATTCTATCTCGATTTCTACCCCTATTTTCCGCACGTAAAGATCTTAAAAAATTGTAAATATACTGCTTTTGAATTACCCACTTTTATTCATAAACAAAAATGTTACAAACGTTTTTAAAATGTACAAATGTGCTCAGAAGTCAAACTAAATAAATCATTTAATCATATCAATTTGTTTAAATAACTAAAGTTTCTTATAAACCAAGTGGAAATAAATAATATTATCATAAAAATTCCACAATTAATTATATTAAGATGTTTAAGAATATTAAAAGAACACGTTTATTTCGAACGCCAATACACAATAGGGTGGAGTGCGAAAAATTCGCTATGGATAGTACAAGTATTTTGGTAAAATAAATTGAAATCGTTCAATATCTTTTGTTCGCGCATCGTGGTCAAAGTTGGTGGGGAAACTAAATGGGCCGTTTTTAGGGTGCGCGTAAAATTTTTTTTCTTGTGTCCCAGAAGCGTTGTTGCCTTATCTTCAAATTTAGGGGCTGACAAGTGCAACTTTTTTTTAATACTGGGACCGACCCACTCTAGTGTCCATATACTAGACTTGTTCCGAAAAAGAAATTGTAAGTAATATTTCCAAATTTGACTTTGGCAAAATGTTTTTGTATGGCGGCGAAAATAGTTTTTATATAACCAAAGTCAATTTTGCAAAGCTCACTTATAAAGATATGTACAGACGGTTGTCGGATCTGCTAATGTCCTGCCAATGTACTCAAAAAGAAAAATTGTTTGCAGAGGTAAATTGTCAGTTCAGATAATTGTAAGAGAAACTCACAATTTCATTGCCCGACAATTGTCAGACAATGAATTTATATGCCAAAAAAAATTACATATACTCGCCTTGATGTGACTTCCCCTTAGAAAAATGTCCTCTTAGCAAAATGTTGTATTCTTTAAGCACCATCCACATTTTTCATTACTGATGTAAAGCAAACAAAAGAAAACCAACAAACATCTTCCAGAAATTTCACTTTTTTTTTGGGAATAGTAGTTTGTTTATTAAATTACATGCAATGTTTTTTTGTATTTGTTTAAACATTTTGTTAGCTTTGTTCAAGGCGACACACGACAACTTTAATTGGCCGAATAAAGTTGTTTGTCATTATACACATTATTATTTGCATTTATTTATGTATGATACATTTATTTACAATTTACAAAATCGTTAAAAAAACATATTGTCCGAGTCATTGATAAGATTAATCTGTCGGAAATCGTGTGAGTCTGAACAGGCCTTAGTGCAAATGTAAAATCGCCACACCTTGCGTCCAAAAACCAATCTGGCTACATTGGCACTGTTTTGTGCCGTTTTCTCTTCTGACGTTTTATTAATTTTTCTTGTATTTTTATGTTGATTGCGTGAATTAATCTAATTTCGTTAAGACCAGTGTAACCAATTTGTGACCAGTATCGATCTATAATAGTCTTCATCTTTTCGGGTATTACAATGGCTAAATTCTACAAGATCGACATAAATCGCACGGAATGGGAGATACCGGATACATACCAACAACTTCAGTCAGTGGGCAGTGGAGCTTACGGACAGGTTTGCAAAGGTACCAATGGTCATAGTTAAAGTGAAACCACTATAAATCATGCTGATAAGATAGCTTAATTTAATTTTCTTTTGTCAAATCAAACAGCCATTGTCCGAGGTTCCAACATGAAAGTGGCCATAAAGAAATTGGCTCGACCCTTTCAATCAGCAGTTCACGCCAAACGGACCTATCGAGAGCTAAGGCTTTTGAAGCATATGGACCATGAAAATGTTATCGGTCTGTTGGATGTATTCCATCCAGGGCAACCACCGAGCTCTTTGGATAATTTCCAACAGGTCTATTTGGTAACACATCTCATGGATGCCGACTTGAACAATATTATCAGGACGCAAAAACTGTCGGACGATCATGTCCAATTTCTGGTTTACCAGATATTGCGAGGTCTTAAGTATATCCACAGTGCTGGCATCATTCATCGCGATTTAAAACCATCGAATATAGCTGTGAACGAAGATTGCGAACTGAGAATTTTGGATTTTGGTTTAGCACGACCAGCGGAAAGTGAAATGACTGGTTATGTGGCCACACGCTGGTACAGAGCACCAGAAATCATGTTAAATTGGATGCACTACAATCAAACTGTTGATATTTGGTCAGTCGGATGTATAATGGCTGAGCTGCTTACCGGCAGGACGCTTTTCCCTGGTACTGATCACATTCATCAACTCAATCTTATAATGGAAATTTTGGGTACCCCACCAGAGGATTTTATGCAGAAGATCTCATCGGATAGCGCTCGAAATTACATTCGTTCTCTGCCAGTTATGCAGCGTCGAAATTTTCGTGATGTCTTCCGTGGCGCCAATCCCATGGCCATTGATCTCTTGGAGAAAATGTTGGAATTAGATGCTGAGCAACGGATTACCGCAGAACAAGCCTTGGCACATCCGTACATGGAAAAGTACCACGACCCGACCGATGAGCAGACGTCGGCTTTATATGATCAAAGTTTCGAGGACATGGATTTACCAGTAGACAAGTGGAAGGAGTTGGTTTTCACAGAAGTTTTAAATTTCAAGCCTCTTCCAGCTTTCGCCGACGTTTTGAAGCAAGCTCAAACGCAACAACAACAGCAATAGGTGGGACAGTTTAGCTGTTATTTTAGATTTGCCTTAGAACTTTTAAAAGTAACCTCAACATTTTCCATATGTACTTAACCGCAAAAAGTTACTACTTTTTAGTATATTTTTGTATTCTTTATTAATTAAATTAAACGAATAGCCATAAGAACGTTACGTCGAATATCAATGTGGCGAAGACTTTGAATAAAATTTAATTTTCAAAATTACTGTTCCATTGTTTGAAAATAATGCGTTGTAACGCATAATTTTGTTGCATTTGGGATAATTTTCTTTACAAACAATAGCTGTGCTAAATGTTTAAAAATAATCACAATCAACAATCAATAAAACCGCATTTTTTTCTATTTTAAACATTGTAAAGAAGCAGAAACATTTTGCATTAGACAGATATGACAATATGTGCAGTCGTTGTGGTTCCGCTTCTAGTTTTAACTAAAACTCGTCTAAGCATTTTTTTTAATCTTCTGCGCCGTAATCAAAATCATTTGGGAAAGTCAATTTTCATCCATGCGCAAACTATTTAAAACTCTTCAAAACATGTAAAATGAGGTTGAGCAACAAATGGATAATAATAATGCTATATTATTACATCATTTAACGTCCTTTCTCGTGTATTTAGCGACTTTTGAAAGTCAAGTAAATCCGAGCTGGATTCGGAAGATGAAGGCTTTTTCAATAACGAGGGAAAAATTGTATAATTTTTTATTTTAATGGTAGTTTTGAAGTTTGTAAAGTGCCGATGGAAAAATTGTAATGGAATTGTTTCAGAATCGCCGTAGTGTCGAATTGGAATCATGGTGATATACCTTTAACTAAAGTTCACACACATATGGGGAGGAACATCTTTCGATTTTAGTTTTTAATTTTTAAAACGAATAATAATTTATATTTATATATATGTATTAAGGTATAAGGTCCTTTGTGATACATTTTTGTTGGCCTTGAAGGCTTGGGTATCATTATATCAAATACATATAAATAAATAAAAAAACTGGAATAAAAAAATTTAAGTATAAAATGCAATACTGTTTCATAATTTAAAATATTTGTGCCAAGGATTGTTAGGTGTTGTTGTTGTGAGTTTTAACCGCCAAATTCCACCAGAGATGGCGTCAGCTGGTTTGTTGATTTATATGTGATGTTGATAAATCATTTTCTTTTTTCTTGGTCCTTGCGCAATCTGGATTTTGGTAGTGGAAGCATCTAGGATGAGTTGGCTGGAGAACTCGTAAGTATTTGAAAAGTCATTTTTTATCGATCTTGATTTGGCCAGTGCCCCGCCGGGAATCGAACCCGGCACCTTTGGATTGCTAGTCTACGTCGCTTCTGTGGTCACTTCCACTGAGCTATCTAAGGCCACAAATTGTTTGGTTAAGTTGTAATTTGAAGGTGTACCGAAATCGATTGTAATCGATGCCACATTGTAAAATTTTAACTGAAATTACAACTCAACTGAGTTAAGTTGTATATCGTAATAGGGGCAGATGTTTTCCAGATCTGACAGATTAGCGAAAATTTCAATATTTCATATAACATTTAATGTTAGATCGCTTAGAAAAGTGAGTAGAAGGATTTATATAGCATTGTGAAGTTTAATAAAATAGATTTTGCGTTAATTCATGAAATGCATTTAAGGAAAGCTCATAAGATAAATTTTCATGACTTTTTTCATTAGAAATGACGAATAACAGGGTGTTGGAGTTGCTCTCCACAATAATTTTAAATTTCAAGTCGTGAAATTTTCAAATATTAATGATCCGAGCTTATTTTTACAAATACAAGTAAAGCATTTGTATTTCTTTTCCTTTTAATTATTTTCATTTCTTTTCCTTGTAATTTCGGACAAAATTACCTTAGGGAAAGTCTATTCTCTATTTACTAACATTCCTTAAATTACTATGGTGTAATCTCAAGGCATCTTTCGTGGGATGGTACTTATGAATTTAAATAGTTTTCATTAGAATTTGTCTGAATCTCTGAATTTACACCTTCCTTATGTCTGCCCTTTCCTTGATCATTATTTATGAGCTCAAATTTCATCGACGTGAATTTTTTAAATTTTGATACATCAAGCCTTAGAACATTTTCAGATCATCACTTTTAACCAAAAATGCAAATTCATCTTCCAACTTTCGAAGTAGAACTAAATTCATTACCCGTGTTTACCTCATTTAAGAAAGTGTTTAAAAGGATGTCAATCAATATTAAATAAAATTAAAATTAAATAAATTTTCAGAACATAATGCAAACTATTGATAGATTGATAGAACTTTGATAGATATGGACAGCTCCATAAATAAATTACCCATTTTTAAACCTTTAACATATGGCAACACTGTAACATAACGGCCCTTCCGCTGGAAATATCCATATTTAAATCGAACTTATCACCAGTATTTATAGCTATCTAAACAAATACAACTGCTTAACAACATTAAAAAACAAATTCAAATAAAGCAATCTGCGTTATTTAATAAAAAAAAAACACGCAATATTAAATGTAGTCCCTCAGCTCATAAGGCAATTTACAATATTCTCAGTAAATGGTACGATTATTTCGGGTACAAATATTTGTTTTTATAACTTTGTGATTATTTTTCGGGTATATTTAGAGGCGCCTAAACCGAAAATACAAGTACAATAGATCAAACAATTACAGAATGTACTATTCGTGTTCCTAATTATACATTTCATTATGCCTCACAGTATTCTTTCTTCAATTTACATAACGTCCCTTCGCCGACCGAATGAGTTATGTGTAATTTTGGGAATTTTTTTATTGCAATTTTTTAAGGGTCAAATTATACCCAGAAGCATTGTTTATTATGACTACGCGAAAATGAAGGTAAACCAATTTATCACTCATCTATTATAACCATGTGTCGCAACACTGCAAACATAACCGTTCATGTTGCAGGGAATGCTATCAGCCCCATGAAGAGAAGGAGTGTTGTATGCGAAATGTTTTTTGCACCAACTGTAAGGGAAACCATCGACCCCACCAGCAGAGACTTCTCGACCAGGGAGAAGGCATTTAAAATTAAAAAGACGATGACTATCGAGAACCTATCCTACAAAGAGGCCGAAATCAAGTTCCCAATTTTGTTCGAAAATAAATATTAATTTCTTGACGATGACGTCAGCGCCAACTTTTCTCTCATCAACGAGACTATGAGAAAACAGCAGCAACCTAAGAAGAACGTCTTTGACAACATCAATACAGAAGTCGAATTCAGGCACAAAACGCAATCATATGCCTATGTTCTAAGAACAACACTAACATTGAATGGGAAGTTGCAAACGCTCGTAGTAACCGATTTCTTATTGTAAAACAACACCCTCAGCGTTAACGATAAAAAATTAATCACTGATTTGAGACAAGAGCTTAATGTCAAATTAAATAATATAGATGTTAAATTAATCCGAAACTCTTCGTCAAACTTCATTGATAGCATTTCATTATATATGAATAGAGGGAACATCGATATTATTGTTTTATGCGAAACATGACTGAAGGACAATACTTTTTCAAAACTATGTAGATTTTATCCCTAAGAACAGAGATGACGGCTACGGTGGTGTCGGAATCTATGTCAAAAGGTCTATATCCTGTTTAATCATTCCAGTGTCAGAAGGAGAATGTATCGGCATTACCACTCTCAATCTGAAATAAAATTTAAGTACTAGCCAAGTACTAGCAAATACTTCGTTCGATAATTACTTCTATTCTAAATCCCAGCCAAGCAGCGTGCTTCTATAGGACTCCCCTTACGGTGTGCTAACGCTCCTAGGGAGGCTCCAAAAGAAGTCCCAAAGGAGCATATCCGCCGGATCCCAGCCAGCCAACGGAGTCCGAAAGGCGCTCCTATAGGACTCCCTCCACGGTGTGCCAAAGCTTCTAGGGAGGCTCCAAAAGAAGTCCTAATGGAGCATATCCGCCGGAGAAAAGAGCACGCTCAAAACATATGAAAAAAGCGCTCCCCAGGGACTCCCTAAATGTGTGTTTTTGGAGTCCCTACATGCTCATTAAATAACAAACAAGGGATCCGTGCGGACTCCTATAAATGTGTGTTTTTGGAGTCCCTACACGCTCCTTTAGATACCCTGCTAGGGCTCCTTGCGGACATCTATGAATGAGTGTTTTTGGAGTACCTACACACTCATTTAAATAACCCGCAAAGACTCCGCATGGGCTCTTTTTTTCGCATCTAATTTTTGAAAAAGGACTCCTAAAATCATCCCAAATACTATCTTTTGCTATTAATTAAAAACTAATTTTTTCTTATAATTTCTTATAAATAATTTACGCTTTCTCTATACAACTCCTTTGCAGCACCAAAAAATAATTCTGTCGAATGCGCCTAAAAAAGTTATTGATAGTTAAAAATAATAATGTATACGTAATATAATATATACCTCTCAATGCATTCGTAACATCCATCACATTAGTAGATCTCGTTTAAATGGGACCCTTTCCGGCGTCTATCTTTCATGAACAGTATCTGATTTCATTTAAAATATTTTTTTATACAAAATGAAGTAATATTTCATTGAATGCTTTATAACAACGCTCCTAACACAGTCCCATGTTGAGCACTTTCGGCCGCATTCCGTAAACACTCATTTAAGGAGCGCTGTGGGAGTCCCTACACGCTCCTTTTTAGGATTGCAAAGATAATAAAATGACAATATGAGTAAACGCTCCTAAAACAATCAGATGCGGAGCTCATTCGGACGTCATTTATAGGTGCACTCCGGAAACACTAGGGACTCCCTAAGCGCTCCTCAGAGGAGTATTTACGGAGTGCACCTATAAAAGGCATCCAAAAGAGCTCCGCATGGGATTGTTTTAGAAGCTTCGTTATCAAAGCATTCAGTGAATATACTTCATATTCCAAATAAAAATAATTTAATAAAACAGACTAATTGCTCAGGAAATCGTGTTGTCCGGATCGGATAGGCCTGCCAATATAAATAACACCTCATCAGATTGCAGAGGTAATATTAACAGTGATCTCAATTAAATCTAACATAATAAATATGTAAATTCCTTTACAGAATTACAAATGTAAAATGTTTAAACTCCACACTCGCCAGTTTTTTAAAACGTATATTTAGTACTGGGGAGGAACATCATTGGATGTTCTAGGTGAAAAATAAGTAAGTAGCTGTGCTTTTACAAAAAATATTTAGTATTTCGTATTACGATGTCGGAAAAAACGTCACTGTATAATTTTAGGCGTATTCATCATCAAAGTTAGCTAGCGCTACAAAGGAATTGTTACGCGCGCGGTCTAGACTAAAGTTGTCATTTAAAGGATAGATATTACAATGCGAAAATTTGGGCCTTAGGCCTATATATATTAAATGGCTAGCTCCGCCATAGTGGCAAGGTTCACAGCCCACTCTTCGCCGCGTAAACATATAAAAAAAAATGCCTGAAAACATTTAAATAAAAGAAAAAAGAAATATGCCGCGCCATGCCCCTACGCCCCATTACCTTTACCCCAGAAAAGAAAGAATTAGAGAATCATATTTTTCTTTTTTAATTCATATTAAAATTATTTAATTCATGTTAAAGTTTTAATAAAAGTAGAAAATTATCATTTAGAGACTTAAACCTAGACTTACGAGCTATACTTAATACTAAAATACAAATTAATGGGGTGGTTGATGATGATGGGGTTGATGTTGATGCTGCTGTTGTCGTCTTTGTTGGTGTGATTGTTGCTGTTTTCGTTTGTAAGCCGTTTTCATTTAAATTTTCCCAGTCGGTATTTGATGGATGAGCAGAGTATGATTTGTTTGTTGTAGTTGTTGTTTTTTCTATTTTTTTTTTTGTATTGTTCATTTAGGTTTTCAATATTTTTATGCATTTTCATTTATATTGGGTTCTGTTTCCATTTTCTTTTTGTATTAATTTAAAATATGCATATGAATTTTGTTCTTGCTCACGAAAATTCACTTTTGTTGTCTTTTTTTTTTTATATATATTTTTTTTTTTTAGAGTTATTTTCGTTCAATTTGCTTTTTGCTTTTCTTGTAACATTTTTTCTTTTTTTAATTAATTTATATGTGGAATTTGTTGTCCTTGTTCTGTCGAGATGAGGTTGATGGGTGTTGACGTTTTATACACACTTAATTGGTTTTTAGATTTGTCGTGAAAGCTGTTGTTGTAGGCAGGCCGCTGATTTTAAGTTTTTTTTTCCAATTGTTTTAAAATTATTAATTTTTTTTTTGTTATACAATCTTTGTATGCACTTTTCTATGTAATTGCCAGTGATTTCAGCACATCCTTTTGTTGAGAATTTTTCGGCCAATCACTGTCTGTTTTGACTGTTAAACCAGTTAAGTTTATAATTCATTTTATCGTTTGTTTCTAGGCAATATTTTTTTTTGTAATAATCTCTTTAATATCTCTCTTTTTTTTCGTATTATCCTCTTGATTTAGTTTTAGTTTATTTTCTTCTCATCCAGAAATAGTTAAATATGTGTTTTTTACTCTTTTCATTATTATATTATCGGACAGACGAACGTCAGGTAACAGGTCTTTATTATTTTCTATGGTTTTAGCCAAATCTTTATAGTCGGGACATTCAAAATCTTCTGATGCTAAATCAATTTCGGGAAAACTATTCTGAAGCTCAATAGCGTCAACATCGAACCGCGATAAAGTGTCAGGGACTACATTCAATGAGCCCTTACGGTGCTCCATCTTAAAATCGAAGCCCTGAAGCTTCAAGCTCCAGCGAGCAAGACGGCCGCTCAGATCACGTTGGCTCATGAGCCATTTTAAACTTGAGTGATCAGTAATTATTCGGAATGGTAGCCCTTCCACGTATGCTCGAAACCTTTTCACGCTTACAACAGCTGCAAAACACTCTAACTCAGTGACTGTGTAGTTGCGCTGAGCTTTATTAAGTTTCTGAGAAACAAAAGCTATAGGCCGCTCTCTACCCTCGTCATCTACCTGAAATAAAACTCCACCCACGCCAACTCGGGAAGCATCACACTGGATGAGAAATTCTCTACTGAAGTCTGGCTGAGCGAGAACAGGGGCAGTGCTTAGAACGGTTTTAAGTTTCTCGAAACTATCTATGGCCTCTTCGGTTAAATGAAACTTTCCTCTATCACGTTTGAGGCAATCAGTTAGCGGACCTGCTATATCAGAAAAATTTTGGACAAACGAGCGGTACCAATTTACCATACCGACGAAACGACGTACTTGGCGAGGGGTTTTCGGCAATGGAAAATCAACAATCGCAGAAACTTTTTCAGGGTCAACCTTTAAACAGCCGCCACCAATGCGATAACCCAAATATTTGATTTCGGCCTGACAGTATTTACTTTTCGCGACATTAATAGTTAGGCCGGCATCCCTTAAGCATTTTGCTACATCGCGCAGAATCTCCAAATGTTTCTCAAAAGTCGCACTGCATACCAGCAGATCATCCAAGTAGACAAATACGTTCTCCCTCAAGCGAGAGGGTATACATTTGTCCATTAGCCTGCTCATCGCTTGAGGACCATTACAAAGCCCGAATGGCATGACTCGGTATTGGTAGAGTGGTCTACCAGGGACCGCAAAGGCTGTCTTCTCCTTGGATGATTCTGTCAGTGGGATTTGGAAAAAGGCATCTTTTAAGTCAATTCCACTTATAAAATGTGTGTCCTTAAGTCTGCTAAGTAGGCCATTGATATGGGGCAGAGTGTAAGAATCCTTTTTGGTAATGGCATTTAATTTCCGAGAATCCAGGCAAAGACGCACTTTACCGGGTTTTCGCACATTTACCACAGGAAAACACCACGGTGAATTTGACTCCTCTATAACACCCATATCTAACAGACGGTCAAGCTCTTTATAAACCTCAGCTTGCCTAGGCGGGGACAACGGATAGTGTTTACACTTTATCGGTACAGAATCGCCAGTATCAATGTCATGACTTAAAAGATGCGTGCGGCCTAAGCCCAATTTTTCAAATGCAGGAAATTCAGAAATAACAGAATCTAGAAGTAATTTCTGCTCAGCAGAGAGTTCATGAAAACAAATATCTTTATTATTTTGCAGACCTTCGATTGTCTCGATGGCAGGGATAACATTTGGGGCTATTGCAAATTTTCGCCAAAAGTCAAGACCTAAATATACCTCCTGGCTAAGTGAGGGAACAACATAAAAATCAATTTCGCGGATAACGCCTTTATAAAAAACAGGTAACTTACAATGGCCTAAAACTTCATTTTTAGAGCCGTCAGCTGTAGAAACAAACGATTTATAGGATTTAAGTGAAATTTGATTACGTTCAATGAAAGACAAGCTATTTTTACCCAATACGGACACATTCGCCCCGGAATCAAGCAGTCCGAAAAAATTTTCATTTAAAATGTTGACATTCGCGAATGGTCTGTCATCAGAACTGTTAGGAAGCAAAGAAGATTTAATTAATTTTCTATATGATTTTCTAATCTTAAAACGCTTTCGATCTTTTTGGATTTTATTTAAAATTGTACAATCAGGGTTAAAATCTTGAGTTACAAAATTTGAAAATGTATCATTCTCCGAAATGTTGGACTGGGATTCATCTTCCTGTGGAAGACTACTCCTTATTTCCGTTTTAAACTCGGGGAAGGCGCTTGGGAACGAGAGTCCCCGGTGGCCATCTCGCTCCGCTTGCGGTTTCCCATGTGAGGATTTTTGCAATTAGGCGTTGCTATGCCACGCTCTCCACATTTATAACAAAATAAATATCGCGTCTCATCAGGACAATATATGTAAGAATGTCCGAGGGACAAACAGTTCCAACACTTAATATGCGAATAGTCAGGTTTAAATGGACGACGAGAGATATTAATGGCCTCCAATTGAGGGTCAGATTCAAATTCACTATCCTCTTCAGTTTCAGAGTTAATTTCTAAAGCATGCAATTGCTTAGATGCATTTCTCACGGGTATGACGCCTTTATTTTCCGCTAAAACTTTTTCGGCCTCAGGGGCAGTGTCCCTAAAAGAATGCAGATTCATTGGGCCGGAGCCGAATAGCATGAATTTTTATTCGGGCTTTATATTTTTACGTATTATTCCCAACAGTTTATCCTCAGGAAGAGGGTCTGACATTCTCGAATTAATAGACACCATAATTGAATGAAAATCGTCGTATGACTCTTTATAATTTTGTCTTCTCGTATTTAATTGCATTAAAAGGTCTTCATCTGTTTCTAGAGTCGCAAACTCTTTAGCTATAGCCCGTTTTAAAAGACGATATGGAGGATCGTTATGTGTTTTAATAAAATTCCAATACCAGGATTCAGCTTTCCCTGATAAAAATGTTTGAAAATTTTGTTCTAGCTGATCTGAGCTACAACGAGACCTCTCGACCAAAATATCAATTTTAAATAAAAAATCTTCAACTTTACCCGTGCCATCAAATTTTATTTTCCATTTTTCAAAGTCTACTTTAACGGGTCTGTCAGACATGGTACGATTTCCACAATCTTGAGAATCTTGAGAATGCAAAGTTGGCAAGTTAGGTTGGTTACTTGTAGGGTTTGGATCCACTGTGCTATCTGAACGCTGGGTCAGATTTGAAACGGTTGCTCTCAATGAGCCTAATTCAGCATTGAAATTAGCCTGTGTCTGCTGGATGGTACGCAAAACCGCTAATATTTCCCCCTCTTGGGTGGTATTAACTACTTTTTCTTTATTAGTCTCCATTTGAGATGCACTTTGATTAATCGGAAAGCCTAATAACGTAGTGGTGTAACTAACACTAACGTGTTAACTAACTAACGTTCAGGGAAAGAGTCAATTGTATCCGAATTATTACTAGGGTTACAATCGCTTTGTAATTCCACAAGATTAAAACTAGAATCAGCTATATTTCCACTTACATTCAGTTCCTCACTATAATTCAAAGGAACACTAGCGCTACGTTGTGGTGAGTGGACTACCAAAGGTCTTGACGGAGGTGGTTCCTCAAGATTATCTAAAGACTTGCTAGGCGACGATATGCTTCTTCCTCGACCGCGAGATGAATTTAAAATATTGGAAGGAGCACTTTTGCTACGAAGAGACATTTCATGTCTACCCGTCATGAATTGTATTTCATAAAATATAGTACGGGTTTATGTAAATAATGTAAATATAATTATTAGATAAAATGTAATATATATTAAGTAAGAAATAGAAAAGTGAAAAAAAAGAGTATTTACCTTAGTGTTATAGATGAAGAGCTGAGTTATTTCAAAAGTAATAGTATGACAGTCTTAGGGGTTTTGGTAAGGGTTTGTATGGGCATGGCAAGGGTGAATAGAGATTATAAGTTGAACCGACAATGTTAAATTTGTAAATTTGAAATTGTAGTTGTCTTGTTCAGAGACACAATGATCATATATTTCAATTTATGAAATATTATGTAAAATAAAAAAAATGTTAAAATTTTCTTTACTAGTTTCTTTTTAAAAAAAAACTTTTAAAGACTTTATGTTTATCCAACGTTTTATTGCAATAAACACACAGTTTAGTCATTGTTCCATGATTTAGACTTATAAAACGTTGGATAATTTAACTCAATAATTAGCACCAAACCATCAGTCGCAAATATAAGAAAAAAATAAAAAAAATCTTCACTTATATGACTTACTGATGTCTTTAGTACTAAATTACTTGAATCTCGTGTTATTTAAAAAAAATTGAAAAAAATAATTCTAGCTTTTGGAGTGGACAATTGTTTACATTAATATAAACTTTAAAGTCTCATCACCATAATTGTTCGCTGATATTGATCTGGCTAAATTGGGAAAACTTTATGGAATTGGCTTTGTCTTCAGCCGGTGACTTTTAAGCCAGACCATATCAACTAAACAATTTAATTTAGTAAAAAAAATATAATAAACAATTCCATATGTATTTTTGCTTTACGTTGGGCGCCATTTATGTTACGCGCGCGGTCTAGACTAAAGTTGTCATTTAAAGGATAGATATTACAATGCGAAAATTTGGGCCTTAGGCATATATATATTAAATGGCTAGCTCCGCCATAGTGGCAAGGTTCACAGCCCACTCTTCGCCGCGTAAACATATAAAAAAAATGCCATTAAAGCCACTAATTGATTTTAAACACAAAAGAAAACACTGCTATTTTTGTACGCCGCAGCCTGAAAACATTTAAATAAAAGAAAAAAGAAATATGCCGCGCCATGCCCCTACGCCCCATTACCTTTACCCCAGAAAAGAAAGAATTAGAGAATCATATTTTTCTTTTTTAATTCATATTAAAATTATTTAATTCATGTTAAAGTTTTAATAAAAGTAGAAAATTATCATTTAGAGACTTAAACCTAGACTTACGAGCTATACTTAATACTAAAATACAAATTAATGGGGTGGTTGATGATGATGGGGTTGATGTTGATGCTGCTGTTGTCGTCTTTGTTGGTGTGATTGTTGCTGTTTTCGTTTGTAAGCCGTTTTCATTTAAATTTTCCCAGTCGGTATTTGATGGATGAGCAGAGTATGATTTGTTTGTTGTAGTTGTTGTTTTTTCTATTTTTTTTTTTGTATTGTTCATTTAGGTTTTCAATATTTTTATGCATTTTCATTTATATTGGGTTCTGTTTCCATTTTCTTTTTGTATTAATTTAAAATATGCTTATGAATTTTGTTCTTGCTCACGAAAATTCACTTTTGTTGTCTTTTTTTTTTATATATATTTTTTTTTTTTTTTTAGAGTTATTTTCGTTCAATTTGCTTTTTGCTTTTCTTGTAACATTTTTTCTTTTTTTAATTAATTTATATGTGGAATTTGTTGTCCTTGTTCTGTCGAGATGAGGTTGATGGGTGTTGACGTTTTATACACACTTAATTGGTTTTTAGATTTGTCGTGAAAGCTGTTGTTGTAGGCAGGCCGCTGATTTTAAGTTTTTTTTCCAATTGTTTTAAAATTATTAATTTTTTTTGTTATACAATCTTTGTATGCACTTTTCTATGTAATTGCCAGTGATTTCAGCACATCCTTTTGTTGAGAATTTTTCGGCCAATCACTGTCTTCCTTTTGACTGTTAAACCAGTTAAGTTTATAATTAATTTTATCGTTTGTTTCTAGGCAATATTTTTTTTTGTAATAATCTCTTTAATATCTCTCTCTTTTTTTTTCGTATTATCCTCTTGATTTAGTTTTAGTTTATTTTCTTCTCATCCAGAAATAGTTAAATATGTGTTGTTTTATCTTGTTGTTTTGATAATTCTTGTACACATGTTTTATTGTTTTTTTTTTTGAAGTAGAATTATTATTATGTTAGATATAATAATACGAATGTAATTATATATGCATTTATATATAATTAAGAAATCTATAATTGTAAACGTTTTAAGACGAATTTTAAACATGGTTTTTCTTGGTTTTATATGGCTACCGTCACCTTTAAAAGCTCACTCACAACTGTCCCTCGTTGATCTTTCCATTTCTTTCCCTAGTTGCAACGCCAACTTCACGTTGCATCAGCCATCATTAAAAGTAACGGTTGTTTCGAAATCGGATGATTTTGAGAACAACAACGATGAGAGTGCAAAAGGGGAAGAAATAGAACACCAAAATAAATGAGAAGTGGAAATGTCAAAATGGAAATATGGGCACATGGTTGCCATCTAGTATTACTACACAGATAATTCATCTGTACAGTACTAGCTTAACCCTTACAGAACCAAATGAAAAGATCTCCAACAGAATTAAATCGAGGAGTCGCAAAAGGGTTTCAAACCTAAAAAAAAAGAGATGCAAAAAACTATTTTTTTTATTTTTTTTTAATATAATTGTTATTGTTTTTATTATTTAATAAATTACTAGACATTAAACTTCACCTTGAATCAATATTAAATTAAGATATTGCTATATACATGTAATAAGACAATATAAGAAAAATTTAAGAAAGTGGTATGTTTTAAATAAATATAGGGACTCCAAAAACACTCATTTATAGAAGTCTGCAAGGAGCCCTTGGAGGGTATCTAAATGAGCATGTAGGGACTCCAAAAACAATTTCACGTGCCTAAACAACGGCCAACCAATTTCTAGTTTAAATGAACATCACGCCTCGACCATTGACATATCGTTCATGAACATAAATGAAACTCTCAAAAACACTGAAAAATACAAAAAAGAAAAAAAGTATTGGGAACAAGTGGGATAACGACCAGAACTCTAAATTATTGCAATTAATCATGGTCCGACAGTCTTAAATGCACTGTTTGTGACACCAACAGCCTTGATCGATAACATTGTTATCGATGAGAAGGTAAAATTATCCAATATATTACAAGGAGTTTGGAGGATGGCACCATAAAAGAGAGATGAATCAGAAAGGGACAAGGACCCTTCTTTGGTGGAAAACTATAGACCAATCTCTCTACTCAGCGTCCCACTTAAAATCCTGGAGGGCATGCGTTATTGCATGCTACATGGCAAACTGGATTCACATATAGATCTTTATTTGTGACATCCAACGCAAAAGAATTTTATGCCTAGGGAAGAAAAGAATCAACATCTATTCGTCAAGTCAGTGAAAAGCTGAAGAATTTAGGACAAAGTGCAACAATTGCTGCATAGCAAAACAGAGTGATATCCCTATACCATATTGAATTACTCCTACTAGAAAAAAGAAACCTACTATGCAAGCACTCAGATTATCCCATTTCCCTCTTTTTTAACCCACTTCGCAGCGTTACACCATGTTTAAAAGGCTTATATACCGGACTTGCGTGGCCAGTGTCTTTGGAATATGAGAAATTTCGTGCTAGGAGCATATACATATGGATATTAAGAACCCAAATTGCTTAGAGCACGACGTTGGGCACCATTTTTGTCAAGACCCCATATGGGACCGAAACTGCCTTTGGAGAGAGACCGTGAACAGGCAAACCCTGTCTGGTAGCGTTTAAGCTCCGGCTGAATCTCAGGGTTCGGGCGCGATTCTTGCTAGGCACACCGATCTCAGACAGTTGACAAAAAACTAAATCAACCAGCTGTTGGATGGACGAAAGGATGGACAATCACAAATCTGAAACTAGGACATATGGACTCGATATTTAAGTTCTCTTGAGTTGATGGCATATATATATTACGTTTTTTATGCCTGGCTTTACCCACCCCAACCATGGTAACTTTGAGCACTTTTTGCCGTTTTGTTTTCTTTTAACTGAAAACACATGTAAATGCTTAAAAAAGCTTTTGCATGAGTATTTAGGGGTATTCCTGATCTGCTGTGAGCCTTCAAAGTGAATAAATTTTTAGCACATGGTCCGCAAAGATTTGACTTCTGTTGGTTAAGCTAAATTACAAACAAATTATACTTTTTTGAGTCAATATCTTTTTTTATAATTCGGAGAAGGTATGTATTTAATTAAATTATATGTTTGAGACCCGTCTTTTTATGTGTACCAAAAAAAATATGGTAGAAGTAAGCTGTTGTACGAGTAGCATATATGGTTTTAGAGCGTATACTGACATCTTTGGACTATAACTAATGTCATTCAATCGTATTCAAGCTAAATTTAGCATTTATGTAAAGTGTGAGTCCTTGTGGTGTAAAAATATCCAAAATGATAACCAACTACTGTTGGAGATATATATGGAGAACAATCCCACCATCTCTAGTACCTCCCATACAAAATTACCAATTTTTTATAAAATAACATTTGTTCAATAACTTCCAAACGGGCAAATGGAGGAAATTAAAATTTTGTCTGTTAAATTACCTCCCAATAATAAACAAATACTGAGATAACCAAAGCATTTGCCACCTGGCACGTGTACACTCCTTCTGGTATCTCCCATACAAGTGGCCGAATTCACCCTCTTGTATGGGAGGTAAATTTTTTTGGTAGCTACACTGATTTCGGTCGTATTTTGTACAAGATATAAGCTTATTCAAATTTTACTTAGAAATGAATATGGACTACACGGCCGACCCCTTCTAGTACCTCTCATACAAAATAATCAGACGTTTTTTTAGCCAACCAGATTTGGTAGCCCTCATTACAGGAGATTCCGAATCACTAATATACTATATACCATCATACCAAGCCCTTGAAGCGAGGAATGTGAAATTCTGGGATTTACGTCAAAACCATTCCCGTAGAGAAAAAAGAAGTAACACAATAGAAGATGTCATCAGATCCGCTGATAACATCAGTTGTATGGGAGCTATGATATATAGCTGACCTAGAAAATTGAATTTGAGAGAATAAGTGGTATATGCGTTAAAAAAACTTATCTTTACATTTTTATTCAAATATCTCTTCATTTAGTCGAGTTATTAATTAAATCCCGCTAGCTCAGCTATTTGACCCACTGTGTGGTGGATTGGATCAGGGACATCGCAGAACGGCACATCACACTACACCCATACCTCGATATACGGCCGAGATACGTTCCCAAAATCTTGGCAGTAAAGCGAAACGCTGTAAAGCGAGATAATAAATTTCATACAAATTTCATTTGACCGTGGCAATCTTGACTCCATTACTTGCAAGTCGTTTAGTAGAATCCTAAGTGGATATTGCTTCTGCAATGCTGCTTTATCTAAAATTGGCGTTTTGAACCTGGCAAATGTAAGAAGTGTAAGGAGGAAGAAACGGCTGATCACATCACATTTGACTGTGCGAAATAAAAGAGTAGCTTGTTCCTGGATTTCAACAACATCTATTCAAGGGCGTAGCCAAGTAGGAGCAGGGGGGGCAGCTGCCCCCAAACAACAGTACAGAAATTTCACTAACTGATAAGAACATTCACCCTATGTTCATCCTCCAAAATTCTAGTGGATATTTTAACAAAGAGTTCCTTGAAATTATAGGGAAAATTTAGACTAACTTGTATTAGAAGTAGTGTAGTAGAAGTTAGAACGGGGCCCTTTTTTGTTCGTAATTTAACGTTCAATAAGCGATAAGATTGCGCAAAATTTTTACTGTTTTTAGCGCACTTGCAATTTGGATTGAAGGTACCAAAAGGGTTGTAGAAAATATTTCGGTTTTCTAAGGTTTCACCTATTGTTGAAAGATAATTAAACTGACCAAATTCAAAAATCGTCTAGTTTTTCATTAGGAAGTTATGTTTTTCATTAGGAAGTTCAAACAAAAGAGAAGACTTCTGAATTTTGGAACTTGTATTTTTACGAATATCGCCATTTCACTTAATTTGCTATAAAAACGTTACTTAACGAAGTGACCGAGAATAACTAAAAGTATCACTTTACTCTATGGACTCCAGTCTAACAGAAATGCTACATGAGAACCCCTGTATATTTTTTTCCTTCATATTTGTATCACTGTGTAATTAATATTTCGTCCACTCTTTAAGAATAGCTGCAAAAGGCAGACCATGAAAATAACTTTGTTTCGCAGCGTGAGCAACTGTCAAGTGAAGTTCCAAAATAAAACGTAAAAACCTCTTTGAGAAAGATTGCTTAAACAATGGAAGAATTAATTATTGTAAAGAGAGGTATTACCTATTATTTAAAAAAATTAAAAACTTCTCAGCATGTTGTGTCTATTTTATTAAATTAATTTATTATATGTGCCTTCAGTCGATCGAAGTTGACAACCAAATTTGTTGTAAAAAGTTTATCAATATTTACAGATTAAATGATATAAATTTCAGCTGCGAAAATTTGTAATGTGTTGAGTTATCTTCAATAGAACAAAGCGGCTTTGGTATGCCAACTATGAAATTTAAATTTTCAGGATCTAAGAGAGGTCCTTGAATCCTCTTACAGATTTTAATAAAATTGTAGAAATTGGTGTCATTTAAAAAGACTTTGAGATGTGCCAAATATTATTCAACTATGATAACTCCTTCTATTTTTGGCCGCTCTATGTATGAAACGGCAACCATTGTGCATTATAAGACACTTATCAGCAATCAACTTACTGTCCTAGACTCATCATTTACCCTTATTATTCCTAATTGAAAACTACGTCAGAATCTGATTACTCTGACAATTGACGCTAGCAGTTTTACGGCCAAATCATCCTCCATTTGAGAGGAACCAACCCTAAATTCGATATCTATTTATCGTCACCTAAAATACAAACGGACGTAACTACACTTTTATTTATTTTACAGGAGAAGCAAAAAACGTTATAAAATCAATAAAAATAAAACTTTTCTTGCAATTTTTTTCAGTTTAGTTATAGTATTATTTACATTTTTAGATGTACAACCAATTCGACAAAAATTAAAACATCCATGTTATGTTAGTAATTTTTTCAACACTTTTTAATAAAAACACCTATTTATATTTAAATTTATTTATGCTATTCATATTTAAACTAAAAAAACACTTCGTTTTAAAAAAGATATTTGGGAAATTTTATATGAAAAAAAAATTTTGTGAACATGTAGTTTGATAAATCGAACAATAATCAATCAAATACTCGAATTATAATTTTTCTGTATTTACGTCCGTTTGCATTTTAGGTGACGATATATATATTCATATATAGATATGTCTTTCTAGAACACAAACTTTGATCTGAATTAAAGGCGTATGAGGGGAGAGAGCTTGGTATTTTTCGGTTTGGGTTATTAAGAATTATCAACAGCTATGGGCACCGAAATACTCAAAACTTCTAAGGTGTACACGACAATCGTGTTGTTTTTGCAAGTCGGCTTATGTATAAAAATTCTGTATCTCGCGATGACTCTATGGCATATTAAATAGGCTCAAAAGAGATCGATCGACAGATCATTCATAGGAAGAATCAATCAGAAGTCAATGCAATTCGTTATCTATAACGGTTCCGACACATAAATCTGTGTGTTTGAACGCGCCCTAACATTTGGAGCCGGCAAGGGGTTAACTGAAGCGGCGGCTAGCCAACACCACTTTCGCAGTGGGCTTGGTTCTCTGTGTCAGATTAGGGAATGTAAACTAGCATTTGGATTGAAAAACAACTAAAAAATCAGACAGACGATGCCGAAAGTAGTGTCCCGAAGTATTGTGTGTTCCGACTCAAAGGATCAGGAGGAGTACAGCGAAGAAACTCCATTGAACATATACTATTGTTTGTGTGGAAAATTAGCGCTCATTTTAGGTAGATTTAACATAAATACCCACCATTGCGGTGAACAATCAATTCTTTTTGTACTTTTTAATGAATTATTATAAAAAAAACAAATTAATAGATTGTTCCCTCGAAAAGTTGCCATTGAGACGTACGGACGGTGCTAGAGTCATCGACGGTAAGCGCCATGCCCACAAGTTGACTTACCAAGATGGTGAAATTGTTTACGTGCGAAGGAAAGAAAAGGGCATAGAGAAGCAGTATCGGTTTAATGTGAGTAAACATGTTTTTGGGCTACTCGAAGTCCTTATACTCGTACTTGTGAATGTAGTACCTATATTTTCATGTTTCCTTAATTTCAGTGCAAATCTTGTAAGCTGCCTATATATTACCGTCACGATCCCAACTCGGAGAATACTTTTATATTTCATCATGCTTTGGTGAAAACTAAAAATGAGTTACATCTTAATTTGGATCCCTCTGTTTCTGCAGTATCTAAGACGGCGCCAGGTGAAACTGGTGAAAAGGTTATGGTCACACGGCATACGAAAAATATGGGCAAATTTAGTTCAGTTACAGTCTCTACAATAGACGAAGAAGAAGATGAAATTGAAGCGGTAAGTTCCAGCATATGTATTTGTTTTTGTCACCCTCCTAGTTTATTAATACGTTTTATTTAATATACTTATTTTCCTATTACAGCGCGAAATTGCCGACAGCTATGCAAATAATGCTCGGATAATAGAAAAACAGTTGCAGCGTAAAGGTGGAAAACTCACTGATGTGGGAGCAAGGCCAAAATATGATGATGCACCACCGGAGAAGAAGCCTAGGGGAACATTAATAGATATTTAAAAAAAAAAACAGTTCGATAAATACAAATTACAGACATTATTCTTTCTATTTATTTATAATCGAAATTGTAATCTTTGCGAATTGGACAAGTTACAATAATCCCCCTAATTGCGTATGTCGTATTGTTTTTTTATTTGAATAAAATAGTAACAACAGATATGTATGGTGTTGACAATTTTCCATCATATGATGAAGAACATGATACGAGCAAGGACAAGTCATTTTTCAGTCCCATCATCGAAGCCATATTGAAAAACTACAAAGATTCGGCGTGACAACGACATGCATACAGAATACGCACAACGACCATATAGTTACAACAGAACAAAAGTTTAACGAAGTATAAATGTCTTACAATTGCCCACACTATTACTTCAGGGAGACAACAAACTAGAAAATGGACGTGTGGCAGGTATACAGTGCCAATCAAAATCTTCTTTCCCCAAATGCTCAATTCTACAAATATAAATTCTACTAAACCATACAAGTTTCTGAAAATACTTTTTTATGCTTATTATTTTTAGAAACATAGATAGCCAATCCATCACCCCTAGCATTAGGGCGATCATTTCTATTACAAACATAGCCAGGAACATCAGAAACATAGTTTCGCTCACTCCAACAACATTCAAATAGTTACCTTTCAACACATTCCTTATCTCACTGAGTTTTGCTGTATTACGCCCAACATTTAAACTTTGACAATTAAAATGCCCCATGTTAAGATTATCACTCAAATTGCACAATTGAGATACTAAATAAGAATTATCACTGACAATATCGTAAGAAAAATTACTTAAAGAATTCATTACAAAACAATTAAATCAAAGATCAAATTTCCAGAAAAATTATGTTATCAGTTTTATAAAAAAAACTGGACATAGTATAAATCTAACTCACAGGTAAAATATTATTATAAATACTGGAATTATTACTACTTTTATTTTAAAGTTCTACACATTGCTCCAAATTAAATGATTGAAAAGAACGGTCTAAAAGCATGACATCTGTCATAGGCCTATCAGCATTATTAACCTTGAACTTTTTTTTTTATCTTATGTATACTTCTCAACCACCTACAAAAAAAAACATAAGCTTAGAAGCAGAAGCATTAAGATTATCGCCAAAAACACTCGACTTCGTACATCATCACCGGTAACATTACTTACATACATTGGACTCATTAGAAAATAGGTAGCCATTATTCGATCACGCGTATAGACTGAGTTAAACTTAACTAACCCAGACTTTCCTCTATAGATGTAACAACAATGCGGGATATCAATTGGACTCAAACCCAGCCCGCACAAAGAATCAATCTTTGCTACTGTATCTTTCGAATGCCATCCGGCAAACCATTTATAATAATATTCTTCTCTGCAGTATGTCATTTTGTACCTCAACGTCGAGTATAGCGTTGCCACGATTTTTCTCCATTTGTCCAGTTTCTTGATTTTACTATTAAAATATGCACGGAATAAAATTTACCCTCCATTTTTACCTGGAAGTCGGATACTTCTTTCTGAAGCGCGAGTAAAACGAATATTTGTTTGTAAAAACTGGCTACATAGTGGTTAAGTTATTAAAGTTTTACAATTAACGAAATTTTCATTTCTTATTTTTTGATGGATTCGGGCGATAAGTGATTGTTTGTGAAAACCGTAGAATTTCTTTCCTATGTTCTTGTAAAATGTACCATCCATAATCATAATTATAAATAACAAATTATATTAAATGGCATTAGTTTCACTAATCTACAAATAACATTCGTTCTTTTACAATTAAAATTTTCGACGTCGCATAAAATTTCGACGAAATTTTAATATTTGAAGATCATAAATATCTAGACAAGTTGTATATACAATGATCCAAATCCTACCTTCGTTAATGTGGATCTTGTTAACCTCCTTTAGTTATATCCATTATTTTTTGTGTTTAAATAAGAACAATTATTAATTTTTGTTTTTATTTGTTTTACATTTATGTATTTAATGCATGTTTATCTGTCAATTTTTAATTGGGTTTACATGGAATTTAGAAAACACAAATTATAAATGTCCGAAAAACATTAACCAATTGATCGAATGTGATTCGTTAGTTCTGTTATGTTTTTTTGTATGTATTTGTTGCTGTTTCGTTTTTCTAGAGAATTCAATCGTTGATTTGTGGCATTTGATTAGGATTGATTTGGGGGGTTCTTTTTCGAAAATTATGTTTTAAATCTGGGGACATGTATGTTCGCAGTTAACAACGGAAGCTAAAATGTTTCCATTTTCTGGCGTAATGTTGATTGAACTGCTGTGTACTAAATTCTCCACGAAAAGACAAACATATATTCAAGAGTTTTTGTTTGCTTCTATTTTAAATATTTAATATTGTTTAAAAGTATTTAAATGTATTTAACTTAAAAACGTAAAGTAATTGCAATTATGATCAGAATAATATAAATTATTATTTATTTTTTTTTTCTATTTGTTTAAGGAGTTTCCTTTTCCATTTTATTTATATGAGATATCATTTTAAAAGACTGGTGATTATTTCAAAGACGCAGAGGGAGTTTCACCGGTAGCTATATAAAATCGTCGTTTATTTTTTTTATTTTGTTTTGCTTTCGTATAACAAATTTCCATTATTTGTAATTTCGTTTGAGTTTTTGAGAATATTTATTTTTATTGAAGCTTTTCTTTATTTATTTGGATTTTTTATTGATGTTTCCTTTTTCAAAGCACAAGTATTTTTTTAAGTTTACGATTATATGCATAAAATTACTTAATACATCTTGTTGTTTATGTGTTGTTATATATTGGATTTCAGTTATATATTTCAGTGTTCCTTTAGCCGTGTTTTGATTTCCCCCTGTTAACTGCCAGATGATTTTGATGTTGATGGTTATTGGTAGTAGAAAATGTCGAAGGAGATTTACTGATCCTCATCGCCTAATTCATGTTTGATTTTGGAAAAATCAAAATCTTCGCCAGTGCCGCGTTTGAAAATGTCTAAGACATCGAGGCAAGTTGTTTCAAAGTGTGTAGTGGCATCATAGGATTCCGAGATAAAGATCTGAGAATCCCCACCGTTGTCAATGGGCTCAAAGTAATCAGAGATCGAAATGAATTTTTGTGCAATAGGTTCCAAGAGGTCCAAACCGGGCTTAATCTCATTTTCAGGTTGATCGGTTTCTACGGTGGTAGAAACCATGCCAACAAACCAGCCCTTGGCGGCTACTTGATGGGCATGACTGACCAATGAGACATAAATGTCCGATTTGCGGCCAACTTGTTTTTGTGGAATGATAATTTGTGTAGACAATGCGTCTTTAGTATTTCCAATTGGATGATCCAACAAGCAAATACAACGTATAACTTGACCCTTCTTTCGTACCTATAAAATAGAAATAAAAACAATACGAGAATGATTAGTAGCTCATTATCACAAACTGCATTTGAAAGGGAATCAATAAATAATCTCCTTCTTACGTACCTTATCTGGAACATAGCTGGGATCACAGTATACCTGTTTACATTTAGCAATTTCCTCGCCCGATCGGACTCCAACAATTTTTCCACCTTCACCGACCACAATCTCATCGATTGGCTTATCCAACATATATGTGCCACCATAAATAGCGGACAAGCGAGCAAAGCCCTGGGGCAATTCACCCAAACCATACATCGGGTACAAATATGGCGATTTGCCATACCTGGCTAATGAATCCGAATACAATTTAATACGTTGTATAGTCTTGACGGCCGGTTCATTCAGATATTCATCATCTCGGAACAAGGCCAATGCGTGTCCAGTAAAATCTTGTGTGTTCTTGTCCAAGCCAAATTTGTCATAAAGTGCCTGCATATTCGCTTTAACGGGATCAAAATCCTTCCAGGTCTTTGGATCATCTTCTTTAAAGTCTTGCACATAGATCAAGAAATTGCGAAAACGGCGTTTCTCAAACATGCCTGAAATTAAAAAGCAAAATTGATTTGTTATAAGAATTTAACAAAGCAAGGATTAAACAATATATTAAAAACGAGATTATTGTAAAAAGGGTAAAAATGGGGAAACCTTATTTCAACAAAAAAGTAGAGTTAACCTTAAAAGAGATGCCTATTAGATATATAACATATCAGATTATGTTGTTGTAGCAGTATATGTGTACTGTTGTCAATTAGGAGCTATTTGATTCGCCTTTCATGTTGTTGTTGTTGTAGCAGTATATGTGTCTTGTTATCCATTAGGTGTTAATTGGTGAATTGTTCTAGGCCAAGAAGGTGGCTACTTTCACTGGGTGGGTCCAAAGGGAGTTGGGAACAAGCGGAGTTGGTTAAGGAGAGCAATTAAAAAAGTGTAGTGTGTCGTGTGGTCCCTGGTTGCAAGCGGGACAGTTATTCGACGTATTGCCATCAACTCTAGCCTAGTACGACTTGAGGCGGCTACACCACACAGATCTTAGTTGGGCCAAAACAACTCTTGCCTGCCGCGGTATGACTCGTATGATTCGTCTCCTCATGTAGGTGGTCGACAAAAGACACGATGAGGCACCCTGTCGCAAAGTAAATGGACGATTTGTTTTATACACTAGATTTTTTTTCTATATTAGTAATTCAGACAAATTAAAACACAGTTTGTCGTACCTGTTCAACAAAAGAGTGACAATTCAAAATATCTTAATTTTCTTTTTTTCGCAAAAAAAAAAAAAAAAAAAAAAGAAAAAATACAAATTTATATGCAATGATGCCGCCTAAAACAATATGGAAATGTTGCTTAGTTATGTTTGAGAGCTAAATCCATTTGATATTGATGAAATTAGGTGAACATATAGAGAACATCTATTCAAAATATGGTATCTCAAATTTAGTCAAAATGAGTTTCTGAGGGCAAATAGCTCCCTTATGCATTACTCACACGTGACAAAAATTTCAACGCACAAAAAAAATTTGTTCTCGTTTTATAAATCTGCTACTTATCTCTCTAATAACTATATTTTTAGCTATTTTTAAAAAGTTAGCTTTGTATTACATTCAGGATCCGAAATCTATTGCCAATTGCTAAATATAACGAAATTCCTCCAGCACGGGAACACTAACATTTTAGTTTGGTACAAAAGCCCTTTTCTGTGTATGCTAGATGTGCAGTAACTGCACACTTTTGAATGGGAGAAACTTGAGAAACTTATCTCAATCATTGGATGCAAGGAAAAATAAGTTTTGAGTCGAAATGCATTTCTAGCTCTAAGTTTTTTGTGAAATTTTAGATTTTCTCCCAAATACTATTGTTTGAAATTCTGAAGATGCTTATCTCAATACAAACATATTTCTTGCGTAAAATTGTTTGAAACTAACAACGACGGTTTTCTGTAAATGATATAAAAAAATTGTTACGTATGAACTTGGTATTTTATGGGGCAACTGAATGGTCAAAAGAATTAGTAAATTGTATAAATATTGATCTAAGATTAACCAAGGCTTTTTTTTTTGGATATTCTACAGAAATGGCCAAACTTTTACAAATTTCTTCTCGATCTATCCACGTAAAAGGAAGCGTGGAACGCCTCGTGGGTTTTTTCCGGGGTAATTTTTTGCTAATTATAATCGTTCATTTGTGAACCAATCCAATCCAACCAATATCTATACCATAATGGCAAAATGTCGATTAGCCAAAGAAGAACTCAGAGTAATTTTTCTTAGAAGACAGCTTGCGGTGAATACTTTGTCAACTTGTCGTGCGAAACTTCTGGATAATCTTTTAAGATTACTTCACAGGCTTACATAGAAGCAATATCTAGCACACGAGGAGCCGGCGGCTACTTCAATTGAGAGAGAGAGAGAGAGAGAGCCGGACTAGTTTTTGACAAATACAGAGGCTGGTTAATATCAAGGAAGTTATAAGCAACCCACCAAAATCCTATACGAAAACCGGCCTTCAACAGCTTAGTGGAAGCGACGTGCGGCGTAGATTAGCAATCCAAAGGTGTTGGGTTCGACCCCTGGCCGGGGCATTGCTACTTTACTACTTTTCGGGTCCTACAAAAACTGCAGATTATCAACAGTTGTCCAACAATTGCAGCTATAGAAATGCTGGTACAGGAGATGACGAGGATAATGCACAATAGATTTTAGAAATCTTGTCCTATTAATTACGCAGGGGAGAAATAAACCCGTGTTGTAGCGCGGAGTTGCGCAAAAAACAAAAATACGCAAGAAACCTGTTCAAGGTGAAGCACATATCGTACAAGTTTTAAGTTTGTTTTTTAAAAGGAACTAAGAGGGGCCAACCGAGCATCTTTGTTTAAATACTGCGATGGTCGATTTAGACGGCATGATATCTGTTGTCACAAGACGTTACAGCATACAGCAGTTTTTTCAATTATTTGAGGATTTTTTTTGGATTAATTTTTATACAAATTCTCAGGAAACATATTCTTTTACTCAAAAAAAAAGTGTTATTTTGTCCTAACTCGGTATATTGAAATGAAGCTGCACATTTTATATGTCCATTATAAAAATAAACTAGATTAAGAAGCAATACCAAGATTAGAAATGTAACTTACAAGCAAAAAAAAGTCTTCATTATATGTGAGTTTTAATGTCTATTTTGTTATGGAGACCTAAAAAAGAAATCAACTCGCAATTATTTTCATTATTGTAAACGAAGTTAAAGTGAATTAGTCATCAGCTTAAAATGGCTATGAACAGAATGCGATGGCTGGAAGGAACAACAAAATTGTAAAACATTCAAGTGAAAGGCAGTAACACATCGAAATGAACCAAAGAATTCGCAAATCAAAACAAAAAACAACAAATACGACTACGTACGTACAGACTTATCCTATCTATATACATAATTTCATAAATACAAAAACAAATAAAGCAGAAATAAAATTGGCAATGTAGTCAAAGAGTTTAACGGAAGCGTGTATAAAAAAAGAGAGAACGTACAATTTACCAGCACTAAGATGTAGTTCATTGGCCTGTTTATTTTAGCAATAACAAAAAAGTTAGACTAATGAATGTCTAGGAAGACATTAGTATTTCAGTGGTGGTGAGAAGGTTCAGCATTACCACATATTCCTGGCTGTCCGCACATGCAAGCATTCGCTGAGTAAAGACAAATTATTGGAACGATCTTGCATGAGCTGGCCAAACAAAGAGAAAAATGGTTAAAAAAATATTTGAAGTACATAGTATACTATAATGATATCATTATATTTAATAACTATTTCAATTCCACACACACACACACACACACACACAAATACACAGTCCATCGAAACCATTTAGTTGAGATTTTCAGTTAGCAACACTAGGCTACTAACTGCATGTGAATAATTTAAAAATTTTCCGAATCACCTTACAGAAAATGTATTTTTCTCTTAATAGATCAACAAAAATTTTAAATTTTTTTTAATTTGTCTTAAATGAAAAAATTAACAGAAAATAAAAAATATTATTTATCCAGTTTTTTGGTATTTTAGGTAGTCCCATATATTAATTTTTAAGTGCTTTTTTTTGAAAAATATTTTAATATTGCTCAAGTTTGATCTATATAAAAAAATGTGGAGTTGACCATTGTCAAAAAAATGTCTTTACAATTGTAATTAGATCATTGATTTCAAATGTGCATACATTGAAAATTCATATATTAAAGACAATTTCACATTAATAAATTTTCGAAGCATGAAAAACATTCAATATATTTATTGGTTTTATTAAGAGTAATTTTCGTCCTGTTGTAATAAATATGTTGTGATAAGAGTGCACTTGCATCACCAGTAAATATGTTATTAAAACATCAAAGATGTAAGACAATTTTTGCGAAAATGCAAACTTATGCCATTCTGCAGTCCTAAGATAAGATAAGCTTTGGACATTTCAATTTAATAAAATTTAAGTATAAGTACAGTATACTTATACAAATCAGAAAAAAAAGATTTTCAACTTTTTATTTTTCGATCGCGGTGGACCTTTGCGTGGAAATGCCATCGTTAAATTTTATATTATGTGATAAGCTGAAGAATTAACAAAGACATTGCCAGGTCAGTGTGTGAAAATTATGTATAGAGTTAATAAGAAAAAGAAGAAAACAAAAATATGTATGTGTATTAAATGATTCATAATAGATTGGAGTATTTTATTCTAATCATGTCATTATTTGGAGCTTTTTATGATTAGATATCAATGATTTATTTCAAATTTAACAAATTTAAACTTTTTAGCCACATGAACAGCGAAATCAAATCAAGTGCAGTAATGATTAATTTTACTATTTAATTCAGTTTTTAATAGATCTAAGAAAATGGATTTACAACGTAAAAGAAAAAATAGTACTCAAATAATAAATTTTTTTCCGTTTATCAAATTATTATGCATATTTGTAATTGTTACTACACCATTTTTTATTAAAAGTTTAGAATTTGTAAAAAAAATTAGTTGTATTCTAATTTACTTAATTCAGCAAATCTTAAATATTTATTATTTCATTAAATCTCAAACAATTATACTTTATATATTATTATTTTAATTTTTATACAAATTAAAGAGTAGCTGTATAAGTGGAATAGAAATAGAATTTAATTTAAAAAAATTAGGTTTTTTGTCAGAAAAATTTTTAAAATAAGTTGTATTATTGTAATTTAATTTATATTGGCCACAAGGCTTATAATTACAATTTTGAATATAAATAAAAAAAATGTAAGAAGGATCCAGGTCCAGAGCTGATGTCTATGTTACAGAAAATCGGCGTGGTATGAACACAGTTGTATACATTCTAAACGACAGTAAAGCGTACATTCCATCATACAACTGAAAAATCGTTCGATTCGATGAGGCAGACGGTGTCCGCATAAACGCGATTTAATTCTGCACAACGAATAACATTTTAAACTATCTGCTGGAATAGATTTGTTTGGGTTAGCTCAAATCACCCTTTAAATATACAAACGAGATCAGAATAAGGAGACAGTTGATTAGTTAGACTCCCGAAGATGGAAAAAACGGACTTCCATGCATTGTTGCATGTCGTTGTGAGAAAGGCAAGAAAATTCTTAAATAGTTTCAATGATGAAAAAAAACTGTGCGGATTACTTAGATCTGCAAATAAATACTCAATTTTTTCTCAGGGTTTAATAAGCTATCAGCTGCGGCATTAAAAATACTAGAATACTGTCTACCAAACAACGTATGCCAGTGTGATATATTAAAAAAATTATTTCAGATAAACTTTCAATTTATGAAAAAAACAAAACAATTTTTTTGCAGTCTGATTTTTTTTGTAAATATATTTTGGTATGTTGTTAACTCTTCATTAGTATCGCCTGGGTGAAATCCACATACTTTGATAGTATCAATATTTCAAGCAATCTTAAGTCATCTGATGCCATGTATCCATCTTACCATTTTTTTTTCTTTGTGAAAAATATTTTACGATGCTGCAGTACCTTCTGCGGCCAAAATAATTGTGTGTTAAATATATTGCATAAATATGAATATAAAATATACCCTACGGGAAATGTTATGTCAATTGCTGCTGTGAATAGAGCAGCACCGGTTTATTTTTCCGTAAGATAATTAATAGGGTGATAAATGATAAGTCTTTGCAAATTGTAGGATTGTCAAAGTTTAGCGGTATTGGAGTATGTTAACCCTTGCTGCTTTGGGATTAAAGTTTTATAGTTCCTACAGCCACGATTGGCGGGCGTAACTTAAAAAAGTAACTTCATTTATAATGAAATACAAATCCGAAATTAAAGAATTCAAATTCCTTTAAATTCCTGTTCGTATATCATTTCTCCGTATTATCAACAGTTTCGCATTTATAAATAAATTTATGAAAAAAAGACAAATATTCCATTTTTTTCATATTTAATAAATAAATAAACTTTCACGTAATGTCACATAGCCTATGAAAAAAATGGGACATAGATCATGAAAATCAATTATAGCGTTTCATTTTCATTTACAATTAAAAGAAAGTATCTCATTTTGGAAAACATACGTTTTTTCCATTCAAGATATATGAGAGGTGGACGTTTCCTTCGAGATAATGTGATATAATTCAACACAGCCGCCAGTAGTATATCAAACAAATTGAGACAAAATACCAACAACAATTTTGGAAAATATAAGTTTTTTCCATTTCACATTTAGACGTGATTGGGGCACAAACAAAAAGATTTATAAATGTGATTCATAATATAAATAGGGGTATAACCGATCGAGTCAAATGCAGAATATGGGATAACAAAAAAAATAATTCGCACACCAGCCCCGGTCGATCCTCCCACATATAAACTCGAAAACAATCACCAACAACTTTTCGACAGCTGTTGTAAAAAAAATCGACGACGCAACAAAACAAATTATGGACTCGAAGTGTGAACTCCCTACATATGTATTCCGTTTTTTCCATTTCTCATTACATTAAATGTATAAAATATGGCAACACTTGTTATCTTTTCATTGCTTTTGCTTCCATTTTATTTCGCTTAAAACTGAAAAAAAGAATTACTTGGCTCATGACAAAGAGCGAATTAAAAAAAAGTGGCGAAGTAAACTTCCAACACCCCACCTATGTACGAACCATACGAACTGATAGAGAAAAGTAAAAAATTAATTAAATTTTTCTAGAAAAAATTCCAATAAGAAATTTTAAAGGGGTTTCAAAGAGGAATTGCACAAATTTAAAGCGTTTGCGACCCCATTCCTTTATATGCCCCTCATTCGATTTTCAGCAGGTTCGCTGTCTATTCATCATATACGTATAAAATACGTGTCACAAATATCCAAGCAAAAAGGGAACAACAAAGAAAAAAAAACGGCCAGACATGATTTTTTTTTATTCGCATTGTATCAAGATAGTAGAAAAAGAAACAGATATTACGTTGCTTATACTATTTTGCTTTTTCACTTAGCTCAAAATTACAACTTACCCATGAGATCAGAAGCTAAAGCTTCCTTTTGATCAACGGGCACCTTGGAAATTTTTCCTCCCTTATAGACGTAACTACCCTCGATAGACTTGAATTCGAGGTAACGGGTGACGCCCGTATGAATTAATAATTTAACCAGCTGCCCATTGGCCATCAAAAACTTGGGTATTAGATCCACGTTCCAGTCGCGACCGCGCCCATACTTTTCACCGGGGACCTCAACATTGAAGCGCTGGAAGAGCTCCTCCAGGGGAGTTATCGACGCCGATTCACCGCCATAGTACTTATTACGGTCGATATGGAGTACTTTCTTTCCGGATACAGAAAGCATACCACTTAGGATACACTCCTTCAGGCCGGTGCCTAAAACAATTGCATCGTATTCTTCATTCATTTTAATGACAAGTTCTTTTCGATTTTAAACTTTTGCACTAATAATTTTTAATTTTTTTTTGCAACGATCAAATGATTTTGCGTTTTGTTAATGCGGCGAAGAACGAAGATGTTTCTCCAGCTCTTTTGTCGATATTTTTCTTCTCTACCGCAAACACTCTTCTACATTTATGAACGTTCAATAAAATATTTTCTACTCGTTTTTTCCAATTCGCCCCATTTATGTCGTTCGTTTTGTTCGCGAAAATGTTTCTGAATTCGCTTAGTGGATTCTTTTTTCTGTATCATATGAATGTTGTCACTACTGACCGACGGCGATGCCAGAGTTGCAATGCAATGGACGTTAGCAAATCGAGTATTTGAATATAGTCGCTACACCTTTCATATCTTTAGCACGAATTTACAATTCGCTTTCGCATTCACTTTTACCCAATTTTTATGTGAATAATTATTCCTTTGTTATAATTAACTTGATGTTATGCACCATTTTCACTCTCTCAGAAAATAATTAACAACAAGTTCACCACTCGATTTCCGTTGGTTAAACTGTTACAAGTAAACAGATGATATTGATGGACAACGGAAAAAATTATAAAAGCAAAAAAATGTAATAACCAAAACTCATGATATGAATTTGTGAAACACAAGAAAGTCTATTTTAGAATGTAGATATAATCTTTAACACATCAATATTTTAGTTATTGATGTAAGTTAAATGTATTATAAAATTTGTTAGCATTGCTTGTTTTATATGTATTTCTTTTAACGAATTTTGCCGAACTGCTGCTGTTTTTTGTTCTGCGTTACCGACAGTTTTCATTGTTGCCATAATACTAATTCAAATAATAACATAATTAACATTTTTAAGGTAATCGAAATAACCTAATTTAACAGTTATAGCCTTTTTACACCAAAAAAAAAAAAACATTTCACATTTTGAGCTGAAAATGCCAAATGCTAAAAAGTGGTATTACACTACTGTTTCGCATATTGTCAGCTGTTGCCTAACTCACACATTTTTCCATTCGAATTGTAAACCTGCAATATTTTCCTGCCACATAGGTTAGGTTAGGTTAATTCGGCAGCCACGTTGAACACAGCTCACTTGGGTCCTAGTATGAGTCCCGTTACTGCCACATACCTATTAATATTGTATTGTATTCCACAAAGCGCGAATGCTTTTAACTAATTGGAATAATCATTTATTAATATTTGGCAAAAAATGTAAAATTTTTGTCCGTCCGTGTTGTTTGACATTTTTTCGATAAATGTTAACAAACAACGAAAATGGTGGTTGCTGGATCAACAATACTGAGAAAAATCCCTTAAATTTAGCTTTTCACAGTACAACTCTGTGCATTGTTCCGCATCTTTCATGGATGCGAAAATATGTTAACGTCTTTCCAACAACAAAATACATGTAAAGATTTTAGCGTTTTTGCCACATCTTACAATGATGCAGAATAATGCAAAAATGTGTTAAATGCGTTCCGGCGTAAAAATGCTATTAATAGCCTTTTTACACCAAAAAAGCATACCGCATCTTGAGCTGAAGATGCGGAATGCTAAAAAGTGGTTTTACACTGCAGTTTCGCATATTGTCAGCTGTTGTCTAGCTCACACATTTTTTCCATTTGCCTTGTAAAACTGCAATATTTTCCTGACACAAACCTATTAACATTGTTACGGAGGCTGTATTCCACGAAGCGCGAATAGTTTTAACTAATTGGAATAACCATTTATTAATATTTTGGCAAAAATGTAAATTTTTTGTCCGTCCATGTTGTTTGGCATTTTTTCCGATAAATGTAAACAAACGACGAAAATGGTGGTTGCCGGATCAACATTACTGAGAAAAATCGCTTAAATTCCAATTTTCAGAGTACAACTCAGTGTATTTTTCCGCATCTTTCATGGATGCGAAAATATGTTAACATCTTTCCAACAACAAAATACATGTAAAAATTTTAGGATTTTGGCCGCATCCATCGAAGATGCGGATTAACGCGGAAATATGTTAAATGGTTCCGGTGTAAAAAGGCTATAAGTCCGATGTAAAAAATTGGTCATTAAAGTTCAAATATTTACAAAAATAAAGTTTTATAGTTAGTTATTTTCTTTATTATATTTATTTATTTTATCTAATTTTATTTTATTTTTAGACATACTTCTTTCACAATTCAAAGTTCATTGTCCAATGAATTGAATAAGCCGCTTGAGACAAGCAAGCGCATCGCAGCCACCCATAGTGAACTAGTAATGCCTAATTTGTAGGTGATTGATTATTCCTTTGTTATATAGTTAACTTGTTGCTAAGCCCAATTTCATTCATTCAGAAAATAATTGGCAACTTGTTAACCACTCAATTTCTGTTGGTTAAACTATTGTTAAGTCCACAGCTGATGTTGATTGACAACTAAAAAATAAATAAAAACAAAAAAATTGAATAACCAAATTTCATGATTTGAATTTGTGAAACACAAAAAAAGTATATTTCTGATGTTAAAATGCAGCTATATGTTATTCTCTTCTTCGCTTATCCATATTTCAGTTATTGATGTTAATGTATCATTAAAATTCATCGCATTGTTTGTTTTTCTGTTAACACATTTTGTGATTGATTCTTATACGGATAGCAAATGGAATTTGAATTAAAGACAAAATTGCGAAAAACAGTTTTTTAAAAAAGTAACTGAAAAATACATGAAAAAAAACATATGGTGATTCTAGTATAAGTGAAAGTCAACCATCGAATCATTGTTCATTAAGGAAATCATTGTTGAACATTCCAATTCAGAAATTATTTAATTTAAGGAGATATGGTCAAAAATAGAAAAATTATAAAATTGTTGCTTAAGTCGACTAAAGCACTTTTTCCTTTTCACCACAGAATTTGTTGTTTCATGACTATACGTTTTATCATCGAAAATTAATGATATTATTTCGCAAGGACCTTATTACGGCAATCGTTTCTAAATGTATTTATGACCATAATTATAGATGCACCATCATTAAATGATTATGAAAAGAAATCTCCTAATTAAGCGGTTTGAAACACATGATTACCACGTATAATTTCGTAACTATTTTAAAGTTATTGCACTATGATTGTTTGATTTAGAATCCAAAATTTATTGTATACACAAAAAAATGCAGCATCGTTATTGTGATTTGTAAATTCTACAACTGGAGGGAACATGAAAAGGAAAATAATCAAAAAAAAATCCAGCATCGTTATTGTGATTTGTAAATTCTACAACTGGAGGGAACATGAAAAGGAAAATAGTCTAAAATACCCCTTGCCCTACCAGGAAGCTCACAGTACATTAAAAAATAATGTTTTTTTTTCCAAGATTCACCTTTTTATTATGCTAATTTGTTTTTGTTTGTCTACTTACCACTTGGTAGCACTTGTGCGTTCAGTGCAATCGTAACAATAATCATAGTTTTTAGAGCTGTAAAAGAGTTCCAATTAGAGTGTTCAAAACCGAAACCGTCTAACCGGTTTTTTTCTCCGAAACCGTATGCCGGTTTCTTCAAAAATGCCAATTTCGAATACCCGGTTTAATCGGTTTTTTGATGTCGGTTAACCGGTTTTCCAAAAAGCAGTATTTCACAGAACATTGCTAGGTGAATTATAGGTAAATCGGCAAAGAAGGTTGTTTATGCTTATCCCATATTTTGCAGGCAAATCTCAAAGGATACTTTCATTAAAATTTCCTTATGCAATACGAAAAATTGTTTGGAAAATGCTGTTAGATGACTGTTTCCTCTCATCTTTTAATGGGTAGGATGACTTCCGTATTCATATAAAAAACTTTCAATTGCCGCTGTCTCCTAAACTAAGCATCCAATCGCGAAAAAGGACTAAGATATAGTTTGGAACTTATCTTGTAATGGCTAGGAAGCCGTCCTAGCATATTAAGATGAACAAGCTTAAATGCAGTAATTTCCTAAACTAGGTGTCCGATCTCAAAAAGGAGCTTAAGTTATGATTACCATACACTAGTTGGGAAATAACCCAGTTACAGTTGGGATCTAATTTTGAAATAGATGGGGTCTCACCCCGAAATGAGTGCGAAGCCGTCGACATTCATATAAAAAACTTTATGCCTTTATTTCCTATGCATATTGAATCCTTCATTCAAAACCATGCTAATTGTAAAATGTAAGGAAATGTATTTAAAGTTTGTGAGTAATGTGAATTCTACTTAAAAACTGAGCAAAATCGGTAGAAATGTATTACCTTTTTACCGATTTTGCTCTGTATTTAAACCGAATTGTTTTCCAGAACATGGCTGATATACTAAGTTAAGATTTTCTAATAACTTCATATTTAATTGCATATTTGGTTCTATTTAACAATTTCCGAAAAACCGAACGAAACCGGTTAACCCGGTTTATTAGTAAATCATGCATTCGAAAACCGATTTGTTGAAAAAAGCCATTTTTCGAATAAACCGGAAACCTGTTTTATGAAAAATTAAAGTATTTGTACACTATAGTTGCAATTGATTTTTTAGCGTTTTTATTTCTGTCGTTTCCTCGCTGAGTTCTGTAGTATAGTATACAAACATTCGGTTTTAGAATACTTATTTTTTGTTAAATATAACCATTCACAAAATTATTTATACATTTCCATTTTCCATGACACATCTGTCTAGTCTCCTAATACATATGGCCTTTAACTCAAAAACTGGTTTTGACACATTAGGTGAGTTTCCTTACATGGGGTCTACACCAGAGATAAGATATAAGATTTTTATACCAGCGACGTGTGGACCCACAAATAGTGTTAGCGTTTGTATTTTAATAAATGTCAAGATACAGTTGTCACGACAATTGTCGTAACAACTATGTTATAATATGGGCTGTCAAAACAGCACACACAATCACAACAATAAACAGACGCCATAATTGAAAATGTAATTCTTGTGAAAAGTGTACAATTGTGAAATAAAAATACAGCCAAAATACCAATTTAATTATTTTTCTGCATTTGTTCACAAACCACGCACACAATAAAAACTTCCAACGAACAACACAAGTTTACTGTACGAGAGTCAGTCAAAAATGAAATGTTATAAGATAAACATAACTACGTGTTTCCCTTGTTTACACGGGGTCTCCACCTGAAATAATGTTTGGCATAATATCTGAGAAAACGTCGACAGAATGAGAGAAGACATTTCTTCAATTTCATCTAAATGTTAAACAAGGGGAAAACGTAGCTATGTTATTCTTATAACATTTCATTTTTGACTCGCTCTCGTACAGTAAACATGTGTTGTTCATGGATGTTTTTATTGTGTGCGTGGCTTGTCTTTTTGTTTTTTTTTTATAATTTTTTGTAAAAAAATGCAGAATAATAATTAAATTGATTTTTTGGCTGTATTTTTATTTCACAATTGTACACTTTTCACAAGAATTACATTTTCAATGATGGCGTCTGTTTATTGTTATGATTGTGTGTGCTGTTTTTGACAGCCCATATTATAACATAGTTGTTACGACAATTGTCGTGACAACTGTATCTTGACATGTATTAAAATACAAACGATAACACTATTTGAGTGTCCACACGTAACATAATACACTCTGCGATTGAATTTGACGTTCGCTGATATAAAAATATTATATCTTGTCTCTGGTGTAGACCCCATGTTAAGATTTAGATGAACAAGAAGAAATGTCTTCTCTCATTCTGTCGACGTTTTCTCAGATATTATGCCAAACATTATTTCAGGTGGAGACCCCGTGTTAAGCAGGCTCACATATATGTATATTTTACAATAAATTTAAAGAATACATAGAAAACACATTGTAGGGTTATAAGACCATTCCGCGATTATGGAATTATAACATTTGATTTAATTAAATCTCATGTGGCAATAAGCTTTACTGTATATTATATATACTTAAGTATAGTTTACACGCTATCTACCCATATCTACTCATATCCCCTCAATGACATGAGCGAGATAGCCTTATTAGAAAACATGTAGGAGTAAGCAAAGACAAAAACTACAAAATTATAGCAAAGTAATATTGAATTATAGGAAAGTGGATAGAAAATCAAAATGTACTGATTTGACAGTAGATAGGGGATATGGGTGGATAGCGTGTAAATCAGCCTTTAAGCGAACATTTTACTCGCAGCTTAAACAGTGCTTTTTGCACTGAGCTGCACTCTAAAATATCTGAATTTTTTCTCAATAATGTTAATCCGGCAACCACCATTTTCGCTGTTTGTTTACTTTTATAAAAAAAAATGCCAAACAACATGGACGGACAAAAATATACATTCATATTTATTAAAATAATAATAAATGATTATTCGAATTAGTTAAAAGCATTCGCGCTTCGTGGAATACAGCCTCCGAAGCAAAGTTAATAGATTTGTGGCAGGAAAATATTACACGCTATCCACTTGTATCTACCGATATGCCCTCAAACAAAAAGCGAGAATGCCTAATTAGGAAACATGTCGGAGTAAGCAAAGACACACACTACAAAATTATAGCAAAATAGATTTTGAATTATAGGAAGGTGGATAGTAAATCAAAATCTACTGATTTGGCAATAGATAGGGGATATCGTCTAATAGCCTTTTTACACCAAAAAAACATTTCACATTTTGAGCTATGGATGCGAAATGCTAAAAAGCGTTTTTACACTGCAGTTTTGCATATTGTCAGCTGTTGTCTAGCTCACACATTTTTCCATTTTCCTTGTAAACCTGCAATATTTTCCTGCCACAAACCTATTAACACAAACCTATTACGGAGGCAGTATTGCACGAAACGCGAATGCTTTTAACTTATTGGAATAACCATTTATTAATATTTTGGCAAAAATGTAAATTTTTTGTCGGTCCATGTTGTTTGGAATTTTTTCCGAAAATGTAAACAAACAACGAGAATGGTGGTTGCCGGATCAACATTACTGAGAAAAATCGCTTAAATTCAAATTTTCAGAGTACAGCTCAGTGTATTTTTCCGTATGTTTCGCGGATGCGAAAATATGTTAACATCTTTTCAACAACAAAATACATGTAAAAATTTTAGCATTTGGGCCGCATCTTTCAAAGATGCGGATTAACGCGGAAATATGTTAAATGCGTTCCGGTGTAAAAAGGCTATAAATCAACCTTAACAAGGCGAAAGGAAAAATGTGTGAGCAAAGAAAGTAAATTATACAAGAAGTACATTAACTGTTTGTTTTGATCATTAAATAACACTACAGTAGGTTGGTAGAAGAAGAGCGCAGATTGGAAGAAGAAGAGCGTAGGTTGGTAGATGTGAATATGCAAAAATTAAAAAAACAAATTATGAAATTTTATTGCAGATTAAATGTTACATTTATCTTTTTGGCTGTCGAGTCAAAATATAGTGCATATCCTTTTTATTTCCATCGATTTTTATACCGTGCTATCAGTTCAGTACCGATCTACTAGTGTTACATAAGGGCGAAAGTACACTTCATTTTGCCACAGTCTTATTTGACTTCTTGTATAATTTACTTTCTTTGGTGTGAGCAAGACAACAGCTGACAATATGCGAAACTTTTTGCATTTCGCATATTTAGTTCAAAATGCGAAATGGGTTTTTAGTGTAAAAAGGCTATTAAACCACTTTTTAGCATTTCGCATATTTAGTTCAAAATGCGAAATGGTTTTTTAGTGTAAAAAGGCTATACAGGAATTCAATCAACGACATTTTTTTTTGATATATGATATATCTCACCGCTTGACAACCCTATTTCGCGACGTTTATTGGCATCTTCATCTTCAACCATGTTTCGGCTTAACAAGCAGGCAACACTGTTTGAAGTCAATTAACAACCCTGAATAACATAAAGAAAACAGTTGACGTTTGCTCGTGTTCGTGTTTACTCGTTTACTGTATGATTGCGGAGTGTCGTTTAACATTAAAATTGTTTATTAATTAAATATAAATGCATAAGAGAAAAATCCAACCAACGACAAATTGTAATTGCTACAATAGCTTGTATGGAGTAGAATAAAAAGTGTTATGGTGATTACGAAAGCTTTTAAAATAGCAGTTACTGGAAAAAATCCAATAAATTAATGTGGAAATCTTAGTGCGGTGAAGAAAAAGAAATGTATGAAAATGCAAATTAATGAAATTAAAACGTGATTCTTTGTGCAGTTCAACGCAAAGAAAGGGGATCTTGAAAGACCACACGAAAAATTATAACCACAAGTGGTTTGTTCAATCTGTGTCTCTGTCGTCAGTGTACAGCGAATCGTTTAAGTGAATTAATAACATATCAACATGAAAAAAGAAATATAAATAAATAAAGAAACATAACACATTGATGTTTCTTTAGCCATTTGACACTAGTGGCTAGAGAATAATTTGGAGAACAACAACACGGAATAATAAAAAGGTTTTTCCATTGCCTTTGGATTGATTGGAAGAAACAAAGATATTAGGTATTTATCTTATTTATTTGGGAAACAATTCCTATATTGTTACTTTATCGACATCGTTTTAGCCACTGCTTATAGCTTTCTTATGGGAAAAAGTACATATAGAATCTGAAAATCATATCTATATTTGTACCTTTATGTAGTATGCAACGCCTGTTCCAATTTGTACGAAAATACAGCACAAGACAAAAAAAGTTAGAAAAAAGTTAAGCAACTAGAACTCAATTGCTAATAAATAAGCAAAAACCAGTCTATGGAGCTCTGTTCTGCTTTGGCTCAGACAAAGCAAAGATACCAATAAAAACAACAATCGCTCACTCAGCGAGCGAAAACCCCTTTGCAGTAGTTGAAGAACCAGTTGTTGTTTCTAGTGTTTGTGTGCTGCTACAACCACTACAAATAACAAAAAGAAGCTCAGCAGACAAAAGCAGCGCTGTCGCAAGCGTTCTCTTAATGCTCCCCAGATCAGCCTCTATTGTCAGCCTGCCCTGCACCACCTTTTGCCCCAATTTTTGGCTTCCACACTTTAGTTTCGAACACTGAGTTATCATGTCGTCTGGCAACGAGTACTTGTTTCTGCTGGCAGAGTATAATGAAGCTTTCATATGAATCGGTTTGGTGCAATATCAAAAACAAAACAAATTTGAGGGTAAAAATTATTTTTTATTTGCTTTGTTGTTACGTTTTTATGATCAATTCTGACCAATTTGCTAATTGGTTCTATTGGTTCCTATTTATTTGTTAACAATTGCGAAACAGTCCGCCCAACATGTCACATATAACCGGCAAGTGTTTGAACCTTATTAATATGCGGCTACGACTACGATGAATAGTTTAGGCGCAACGAATATGCTTTGTAGTTTTTTTTATATGATCTTTAAGTGTTGAAGAGGGTAGGACTCTCATTAAAACATCAGATTGGCTTGTCTCTTGTCAACTGAAATTCGGAAGATTGCTAAAAGACTCGTCTCTTTATTGAATTAGTATTTATTTCTCGATCTTGACAGGTCTTCCTTAATAAAAGTTCACGATTACATTTTTTATATTAAACTAATTTTTGATATTCGTCAAAAATTTGACATTTGACCGAAGGAGAATAGAAATTTTTTGTCAACAAAAATTCAAACGCCGAATTTCTTAGTGGTTGGATGGGTTTTTTTATCACGTAAATACATAATTTTTTTCAAACCTTGTGTTTTTATTTAGATGCTTTTAAGATACATTACATTAAACTGAGATGCCTACATTTATTCTTCTGTATCATAAAATCTAACCAGCCAGAGTACCTACGTAACTGATATAAATTTTTAAATTGAAATCGAAATTCCTTAATTCGCATAAATCGGTATGATAGTAGTATTATATTTTTAAACGGCCGTATGTATGTTATTTGTGTATCAAGTATGTTGAATAATCTGTCTCAAAATTTTAAAGATTTTTCTGTCACTCCTGCTAATTACAGACACAAATTGCTTAATTATTTTGCTAGAGAAGATCAATAACTTTGCAGTAATGCTTTAAAAATGTATTCGCTGATAATCTTATCTTTACTAAATTCTTAGATTTAAGTTTATTGTAATAACAGTCGAGTACGGTTATAGCGAACTCCCAGGGACTAGCCATTTAAGTTCGTTATATCCGAGGTATTAAAAAAGTAGACTCAAAATTATTCTTATTATTTTTTATCAGTTTTATTATTTTTTAACAGTATTTTATTACGTTAAAACAATGAGATCAATCAACTTTAAAATAAATCAAACAAATCTTCAGTAATAATAATAACAGAATAACATTTCTGTATCTGTTTGAAAGAAATTACGTTACCGTTGCCGAATTAATTAAAAACATTGTAGGGAGTTCGTTATAACCGTGTATGTAATGTATGAAAACTGAAAAATAGGACAACAAATACAGTTCGTTATACGCAAAGTTCGCTATAAACGATGTTCGCTATTACAGTATAGATTTATCTGAATAAATGAAGCAAAACCGTTGGGACCAGAAAAAGTGTTCGTTATAACTGAAGGTTCGTTATAAACGTACTCGACTGTATTTGAATTGTACATCTACCAATAAGATGTCCTTCACTGGGCAATATTTGATTAATAAAATCATAAATCTTTTTTTTACACCAATGTTTATTTTATTTTAATTGGGCGTCTTTGGGTTTTCTACATTTCACTTTCAATGCTCTAAATAGCAAATGTTTCTTTTCAATGTCGCACGTGACATCAAAATATGCAATAATGGAATGTTAGAACATGCAGTTATTTAAATCGCATAGTTGCATTATTTGTTGCATCTTTGTAATTTTAGAAATATTTTGGAGCGCAAAAGTTAACGCAAAACGTTTTTGTTTATGGCATAGTGGTTAGAACACGCGACTACCATGCGGGAGATCGCAGGTTCAAAAATGGCTCCAGTCATCTTAAAAAAAAAATTGTTCTTTCATTGTCGGCTCCCCTCGAATGTTGTTGACAGCAACTTCGCAGTGTAAGTGTCGAGTCAATCGGCGTGTCTAGTAAGAGCTTGCGGTTGCTCTACTTTGAATGCGAATATTTCGAAATGGGCTATGAATTGATGAAAAGTTGGTTAAGGTTACTTAAATTCAATAGTTTGTCTTTGAAAATACGATGGAAGTTTCGGCATCGGTGGAAGTTTCGGTGGAAATCCCCATATTCAAAATTGATTTGCTCTGTCGGACCATATAATGATAATGCCATGTCAAATAAAACAAGTCAAATTGATAGACTTTCAATTTGCTCATCTTATAAGAGAACACATTAAAGGAGACCAGTCAGACACCATGTATATTATGATTAAATTTATTTTACGACCTTTTGGCTTGGTGGATGCATAATGGGCACGATAACTGGTGTAAAACTTTAATTATCCCTAAGGGAGTTTACCAGTATAAAAATTTTCTAAAATACAGTTAAAAGATTGTAAATGGGCCTAAACGCCTCACCTCTGGTACCTCCCATACAAAATGATCTATTTTTGGAAAATTAACATTGCTTTACATAACTTCCAAACGGAAAACTGAAGTATTTTTAAATTATTTGTTAATTTTTATTTTCAAAAACACCTATACTTTTGCCTCAAATATCTCGATATTTATAAGAGATATAGTAAGTCCGAACATATACTTTTATAGGTCGTCACTTCAACTATTCAACGGCATATTACTAGTTCGTCTATCTACAAAAAAAAACGATAAACTGGATTGAACACATAATCAAACTTTGGGCTCTTTGCGGCACACTATAACACTGTCATAGTCTAAAAAATTAACTTTGATTAATCCTTTTCGAACTTTTAGGGGGAGTCCCCTGAGTGCGAAAATACATTTGGAAGTGTCAGATTTTCTCCAGTTTTTGAGAATGCACTGAATGCATTAAAAGATGAAAATTCGAAAGCAAATCTAATTTTTTTTAAATAAAACTGGATTTACTGTAATTCTAGGATGTGTTGATGGACCCCATTTCTCTCCATCTAAAGAAGACCAGAATCGTTACTTAAACCGCAAAGGATTTTTTAGTATCTCTTAAAGACGGTATAATTTTGTTTCTTATTTTTCTTACATTGCCCCTTAAAATTTAACGGAACTGTTCCTCTCCGGAATCCTTCAACTCAAAATTGTCATTCTTGACGATATTAAGCAAAACATTTTTAAAATTTACAAAGCTAAAATTATTACTTCAAATTGTTTTAAGTCGTTACCACAAACTGTGGTGACAGATTCAGGGTAGTTTCGATTCAACGTCGTCGTCACATTTCCTTACAGAATAGCAAATTTTTGTCAATAGTCGTCGATAGTTATCGAAAACGACTACGAGAATACCGATTTTACATAAGACGACGTTATTTTGCGTCAAGGACGACAACGGGAATAGGTTCGATTGATAAAAAGCGTTCCAAAAGTCATATTCTATAAAATTCTACGTCTATTTAAAACAGTTTTGTAGTTATTGTATCAAAAAATATCCCGCCAAAAACTTCAAATCATCAATAACTCAAAAACACAAAAGATTTACTTGAGAACTTTTTTTGCAAAAGTGTCCCAAAAGTCTTATTCTAAGCCCTGTCATATGCTGTTTGAGGTAGTTTTGTAGTTGTTGTATAAAAACACTTACGGCCATAAACGTTAAATCAGCAATGCTCAGAAGCTCAAAAAGTGGAGAACTAATTAAAATCAAAGTTTTGACTAATAATTTATTATAATTAATATGATTTATACAAATTAATTACAACAGGTGGAATTACTTAAATATCTACATAAATAGATTTAAATACAAATTTTAATTATAAAATACATATTACATATTGTTAATGTTATTAATTTAATTTAATTATACATTTATAAGTCGATGTGATTACAAAACCAATAAAAAATAACAATGCCCAATAACAGCGAACATATTTTGTATAAGCTACTGTAACCTTATATAGATAAGATAATTAACCGATTTTGACTTTAGCTATCTAATAATATCCAAAAGAACTTTGGAGAAGGATTTTACATATACAATTTGAGTGTTATTATCAGTTTTTACTTAATATTAACCGGTAAAAAAGCTACATAATTTCCTTTGCATATTATGAATGAAGTATGTAAGAGCTTTTTGTATTCAGTAAGATTATACATGCATTCTACCATTTAATTAAAATAAAATTCCTAACAAGATTTTGAGAAGCTTTTGCTAAACTTTTCGATCATTTTACTTGTTGTCAGTACGGCAGCTATTCGGCTGCAACGAAATTATTTCTTGTTACAGGCTATCGATGAGAACAAAAACTAGTCGACCTTAGAAAAAAAAACTTTTTTAAGCTTCAAATGATTATCTTCAAAGACTTTGTAGAACATATACACATTCAAAGTAGCTGATGGAGTAAAAGTGTCTTCGCGTCAACTGATGTCGCCTAAAGTGGTAAAATAAAAATTCTTTACTTTCCCTTCGGATAATAAACGCTAATATGTTTAAACGGAAGTAATTTTCTTCGAAACAACACCCGCCACGTCAACAATGCGCCATTCATGGTTGGCTGTAAACCAATAGTCAGTCAGTTGGTATGTTGGTTGCGAGGGTTGGCGGGACGTTCTGCGATGTTCAACAGTTTATTTTACCGCAAGTCATTAGAAATTCCGTTGACTCGAGTGCGCGTAGGCAAGAAAATTTGTATGATGGTGATGTCGGTGATTACTATACAAACACTTTTTCCGGATGGAATAAATTAATTATAGCATAAATGTTGCTAATGTCTGCAAAAAAAAAAAAAATCTTCGTTTTTGAATAATAAAAGTTGGTTTGGCTAATAAATGTAATATAAACAAGGTTTTTGTATTATTATTATTTAATGTGTGAAACAACCATGTTTCATATGCTACGTTCTTGGACAATATCAATATAGAAGATACCACGAGTCACATGGGCTGGCCCAACAAAGTAGTCTTTGTGAATCAAGGTCAAGGTTTAGGCTAGCATAAGCGTCAGTAGAACTTCTATGGAGCTGAATCATGAAATATCCACATGAATATATTTTCATTTAAACTACGTGAGGTTGTACGAATTGATAAGAAGACTGGCGGCACAATACACAATACCATTGAAGGGTAGTGGATGACATCTGTAGTCGCACCTTTTCGGAAATAGCAGCAACACCTTTAAGTGACATCATAATTAATTCTTAGATGGCTTCAAATAGAGTCCTGCTGGCTTTTAAATAATTTGAGAGATATAGATAGTGAGAGAGAAAATATTTATGATTTAGCAAGGTGTGGAATACATTCAACATCAATTGTAAACACGAAAACTGGAGGTTTAAGCAACACGACAAATGAAGGTTTTGGGTTTATTGTTATATATTTTCTATTCACAAAGAAGTAAAGATTACTAAGAACAGAATTATATCTTTGCGGCAAAAAAAGGAATGAAATTCTCAACACTTAGTCATATTAGACATACTAAATTCTCACGCATCATCATTCATCCAACGCAATGGATTTTAGTAATTCTACAACGCCAATGAATTTAAAAAAAAAATTAAAAAAATAATACAGGACAGTATTTAAAACAATTTAAATGTTGACAATAGTAGTTATTGGGATTCACACAAACAATGTGTGCGTGTTATTAAGAGAAATATGTTAACTTAGACTTCAGGATAAGGAGCGAAGGAAGTAGTTTTTCGCCCAAATCGAAGTAGAACAAGCAATACATAAATGGGCCTATTTTATCTTATTTCTATTTCATTGCAATAAAAATTTACGGAAGTAATAACACCAGCCCAGAAATATTCGACTTTTCTGTGCAAATAAGACTAAAATACTTTTTCCGTAAATATTGACCTCCGTCTTTCACGTCAACTTAGAATTTCCGCAAAGGTGCCCCTAGAGAAGTGAAATGTATGAACGACCTACAATATTATTGCAAGACGAACAGTTTGTCAGAACATATCTACCCTTTATCTTTAACAGTTAAGGTGGTTCCCATACAATTTTTTTTTTTTAAATATTTTTTTTGCGAATATAAGTATGTGCCAATATATGTCGATCAATATATGTTAATATGTCAATCTATTTAAAAAGTGTTTTGAAATCTGGTTTACAATAAATCGTTGTTCTATGTACTCAGTTCATTGAACCGAAGCACTCTACGTTATAGTTATACGTTGGTAGTTTTTCTTATGGTTTGCAGCTACAGTATAATTACTCTAATCCGGACAGATAAAGTTTCGGCCTTTGTCCGGATTACTGAATTGTCCAGACTACAGTACTACATTTTTTAAACGCAAATGTTGGTTATTTTTTTTTATTGTGAAACAAGTTATTTAAAATGCGAAATATAAAAAATAAATAATATTAAAAATTGATTAACATTTAATTCATTTACATAAAACATTTAACAGAACAGAAATTTAAAGTTTTTGAGCTTAAAATATGAATTATTTTGTATTGAATACATTTCTTTTTTATCTCTGGTTTTAAGTTCTTTTAAAAATATTGTTTCCTTCTCTGGCGCATTTGTCATTCTGTCTGTAGTAAAGAGTTCAGTTGCATCTTTATTCGGAACTTTGTCTTTAACTTCGTGAATTTTCTCAAGACATACTGTCAGAGTATAACATATGTTCTGTTCATTATTTTCGTTTGACATAACTTACTGAAATATAATATATGAAATCGTATGCATACTCATTTTCGTCACGTGCCTAAGCATTATCTTCAACATTGCAAAAATGGGCAGAAGGATTAAAAATGGACACCGTTAAATATATTCAATTCAAATCCTGATAGGTCGTATCTATCTCTCTTAACTGTAAACAAAACAAACAAAAAAACAAATTGATGTCCAGACTATAAAGATAAAATTAATAAAATGTCCGAAACATGGAGCTGTCCGGACTAAAGACGTTACACTGTATATTCTGAATTCATTACTTTTTAGTGTCAGACAACCTATATAATAATATTATTTTTAGTAGATTCCTTGGATTTTGTAAAACGATCGATCTAAATAAAAAATCTAAATTTAACCTTAAGCTTCTCATTTTTTTTACAGATAATACAATTGTTTAACTTTCCTTGCGTGACGAAAACTGCGTAGTGTATTCACGATCAATCAAGTCTTTTCGTCAATTAATAATATCATTACAGACTTGTTGGCAAGATTTAAATTTTGTTTTAACTAATGGGATTCTCAAAATTTTATTAAATGTGTATGTGAGGCTGTCCTATCCCTGTAGTTTTTTCGTGACAATTTACCCCAAAAGTGGCAGTACTATACACTGTAGACTGGTTATAAAAATATCCACATTGATCCTATACTCTAAAGACTGGTTATAAAACTATCCACATTGATCCTATGCTCGGAAGACTAGTTCCAAAACTATCCACATTGATCCTATACTCGGAAGACTGGTTCTAAAACTGTGGAAAATTTTACTGTCACTTTGTGCTGGCACTAAGCTGTCTTTTTGTGTCGCAGATGGTGGATAGTAAAAAATTTATGTCATTGAGCATTTTCATTTTTCTCTACATATTCACTTTGTTTTATAATTTGTATTTCAACTTGTTTTCTTTGTTTGAATTTTCAATATTGTCGAATTGAATTATCAAAAATTTTCAGAATAAAATTTGATTTCAAATAGAGAAGTTTTGTTTTTAATTAATAAGTAAGCAACCAATTTTAAGCAACTAAATCTTAAAGAGAACAAATCTGGTGAAATACTTGTTAAAGTAAATAATACTGAGTAAACAAAACTGGTGAAATATTTGTTAAAGAAAATAAAACTAAAACAGGAATTATAAATAAAAAAAAATTGGAAGGCAAATAAAAAAAATAAAAAAATTATGGATGCTGGGTTAAAACAAAGAGTGAATTGTGTGTTGAAAAAGAATCAGCTGGTTTATGTGTGGAAAGTGTTGCAGATAGCAACAAGCAATTTAATACATTTTGAATATTGTAATACAAACAATTTGTTGCCGGCTAACGATACTAAAAGCTAGAGTGGAAAATTAAGAAATTGGTTTAAAAAATATAGATCCAGTCGCGAGTGCGCACATAATTTATATAAAATTCTTCAGGAGGAAAATTTAAATGTAGATAATTTTTATAAAACTTAAAATGCAATAGAACCCAATATTTCAATAAAAAATTTCAAAATTTCCAATAAAAAAATTTCAGATTATGTTGCACTTCCAGAAAACTAAGTTTAGACGTTAATATTGACGGTTTGCCCCTATTTCGAAGTTCAGAAACGCAACTTTGGCCTGTTTTGATAAGGCTTAACAATGTGTATAGTTGCCCTGTCTTTCCGGCAGGTACATATATGGGAAGAAGTATGCCGAATAGTTGTAATGAATACTTAGGTAAATTTATAACTGAAATGGCACATCTTATTTCCAATGATTTCGAGATTGGAGGGAAACTGTTCTATTTGGAAAAAAGACAAATTATATGTGATGCTCCTGCGAAACTTTCATCAGTGGCAATCTTTCACACACATCAAAACATGGCGGCTCTAAATGCACTCAAGTTGCAAAAAAGATTGATGGAGTATAGACGTATTCAACAAATTTGGGTGCATAAAATACAGATGCAGATTTTGCGAATGGTAAATACTCCATTCATTTCGAAGAGTTTTGAAATAAAAAGTCTCCCTTCAAACATTTACATTTGTCTTTGGTTACGCAAATTCCATTGGACCTTATGCACCTTTAGGTGTGATGAGATAATTCCTTTTGCGAATTGTAAATAGAAAATTGCGTTTAAAAGTGTCGAACATTTTATACTTTGCCCAGAAAGGTAAATTTTATTTTCAGGAGCAATAATTCCAAAAGCTTGCGACGGTGGCCCAGAAAATCAACTGCGTGAAGCAATACGCCTTCAGAAAAAGCGATATTTAAAAAATTAGCTGAAAGCAAAATTTAATTATGTTTCTTGTTTTTAATAATAAATAAATAATAAATGAATATTTATGTTTTTTTTTTAACGAAATAATTTTTTTTATGTTAAATAAAATATAAAATTTTATAAAATGACTTTTTTCATAAAAAATAGGGAATGATTTGGGGTTTATTAAGGGAGTGGTGTGGCAAGTATAAGGAGACAGTAAAGGGTAAGCCAAGAAGAACCGGCTTATGAACTGTCTTTTTGTGGCCTCTTGGTGGCAATTTAGCCTCTCGTAGGTCATCCCCATGTTAAAGTGGCCAGTCATATGGCTAGCATTCGGACTGGTTGTGTCATAAAGGGGCTAGTATTATAACCAACTATAGCGTAAGGGAATGGTTTGGTAGACACAGCTAATTAACTTACCTTCTTGGGACAGATTTATGGTTGGTATAAGGAGACAGTTAAGGGTAAGCCAAGAAGAGCCGGCTTATGAACTGTCTTTTTGTGGCCTCTTGGTGACAATTTACCCCCTCGTAGGACATCCCCATGTTAAAGTGGCCAGTCATATGGCTAGCATTCGGACTGGTTCTGTCATAAAGGGACTAGTATTATAACTAGTATTGTGCAATCGTAAATATTAAACATTGATATTCCGAATTATTTAGTTTTTCCTCATATGTCTTTTCATATTTGATTTGACATTTTGTAAAAAATGCCTTGCAATTTAAAGTTGGAAGAAAATTTTGTTTATGCGTTGTTCTTGCATGCTAAACTACAATGCACCACAAAGCAAAAGTTTATAACCTCTTAAATAATTGCCCTCATTAAACCGTATTTTTTAGTTATATAAACATAGACAAAACTTTGTGGACGGCCTCGCAAACTCCGACACCGCCATTCCAATACGGTGAAGGAAAACAGAGAACTTTTTTGCAGTTGAGAGAACTCTACATTTCTATTAACCCCACCAAACAAACTGGGTGCTTATCTGAAATACCAAGTAGTGAAACAAAAAAAAAAAAACAAACAATTTTTATAAACAAAGCCCTAGTAGAGTATCCGCAGCACACAGAGTGGTTCCGAATTTAGGCTATGTGAGGTCTGTGAGCAGAATTCGTACCATCACCGCCAGCTACAATGATCTCAATGCGATTTATTGAACTCCCATTAGATTGGCGTGTTGTTGGTGAGGGTTTGTCTCTATCTGTTATCTACATATTTACAACTATGTATGTCCGAAGCATTCGTTTCGTGGACTAAGTGATTGAATAGTAGGGGTGTCTGTTTCGTCACAATAGCACACCGACGCACGCACACGACAGGCAGTTAACAAATATTGACAGAATAACGACATTTGAAATGACTAAAGTGTTTCGTCGATATTACCTTGTAAACAAAAGTGTTTATTCACCAACACTTGAAATTGGCATTTCCCCCTTCCACAACCTTCCTGAGCCCCCATAAACTTTCGAAAATCTATTTACCAAATTCAATTTCCGCTAATGAGCAGAAATATAAATATAAGGAGCCGGAATTTATTTGAAGAGTTATTGATTTGATTGTTACTGTTTGGAATTGTGATAGTTTAGTCACATTATTGGAAATTTACAAATCGAGAAAACAGAAGATACAAATTCTATACATGCTCATCGTTAATAACACATGAAGCATTTCGGTTTGTCAACTTTATATGTTTCGGGTTGGCGGCGACGGCCTCCGATTTTATTTACATATTGATACAGAAATATTTTAAGAGGTAAAGAGATAAAAGTACGTACATTAAGTCGGGTCGAAAAAAAAAATGTTTCCAATGTTACCGCCTCATATGAACAGTTATGACCAAACAATTTCAGGGATGGGAAATTTTTTTTTGTGGGCACCTTTATAACTCCGAGGTTGTAGACCGATCATCAGGTTCTACTACGACTTTGAACGACGACGTCATTTTCTAGCAGTTATCAACATTTTATTTTTAAAATCTCCCCTAAGCATGCAATTTTCTGATGTAGATTTGATGGCCTTGAAAAACTATTAAAGATTTAGTCAAAAGTTATATTCATTTGAAAAATCAGCACAGGCAAGCAAGTTTTTGCAACGCCCACAAAAATAAAAATTTTGCACCTCCGGATTTGTTTTGATATTACTGTTCCTATAAGGCAGTAGCATTCATATATATATTTTTTTCCATATAGATCGACCTGGCTTAACGTACATCATATCTCTTACAGAGATTGTTCCAATGTTTTCTTTTAATTATTCAAAGTAATAATAAGTTTCGGATCCGTTACTGATCCGATTCTACGGATTCGTTTGAAATTCCTTTTGAAAAACGGACCGTTTTTTATCCACAATTGAATCCGACCCGGATATCAGTTTCGGATCCGAAACGAATTAAAAAAAAGGTTTCGAAACGGAAATCATATAATGAAAAAGTGTTCTAAATTGACACAATTAAAAAATTTCAGGAAAATATTTCGTTTTTGGTTACCCTATAGAAGCGCGTAGGTTGTTTACTAATGACAGTAACAATAATATTATGCAGCAGCATGTGCTTACTAAAATAACTATGATTTTTAAAATTAAGCAACTGTATTTTCTGCCCCTCATTCACTAAAATTAACTAATATGTATTATATATGTTTATTAGACCTGGCGCAGCTAATATGGGGTTTTTTATTTTTTGGAATTTTAAAAGTGGGTAGCGATTAAAATATGCGATTTGATGTAAATAGCTGTAGCAAATTTTCAGGTTGATCGGATGGTGCCAACACGTGCCCCAATGAGGTCAAAGGTCAAAATTTTGAAAAACCACCAAAATACTGTTATTTCAAATTTTATCAATTGTTTTAACGAGAAATTCTATAAATGAAAATACTATAAATTAGAACATCATTTATAAATTGTAAATTAGTTATCAGTTTCATTAACTCTGAAGTACACTATGCGACAAGAATCAAATACATATAAATAATTTATATAATAATTTATATAATTTATAGTATAAATGTAAATGTAATAATATTATAATTTATAATAAAAATGTAAAACAGTTAAAATAAGTGCAAGATTGGTCTTAAATGAAATATTTCCTTTTTGCGATAAATCTAGAATCCTAAGTCATTAAACATTGTGAAATCTCCGGAACGAAGTATAATTCAAAACAATTTATTTGACTTTGCCCACGTGGACGTTCTCAAGCTTATTAGTATATAGCAAGAAAGAGACTTCTTAATAAAGCAGCTAAAAAATGGCATGACTTGTGTCGATCGCAATGTCACAAATGAAGAAAAAAGAAAGACACAATGATAGGAAGATGAAAATCGTCGAAAATAAAATTATAAAGAAAAAACCGAACTTGGTTAAATTACTATATTCTAATGTAGTACTTGGCCACACAGTGGCTATTTTTTGTGCACTTAATTTCATGCTCAGACTTAACTGTGAAAAATGTTGAATTTGAGAGTGATTAATTGGGAGATGATATAAAGAGGGATGAAAAACAGATTGATAACATTCCTAGTTGCTTAAATATGCCGATTCAAAAACGTGGAATGAAAAATTTTATAGACGATAGAATGCTAGCTTGTATGGATGCCGGCAATATGTCATCTCCATTAGATATACAATTCATTAGTGAAACTTGAATATTGAGGATCTACTTCTGAATTGCACATGTTTGCATGAAAAACGTTAAAAACACCCTCGGCGTCATGGCAAAGAAAATATTGAAAATGTCAATGTAATTTTTTTGACTTTAGCCAAGTTATGGGTATTTCTTTTATATTAAGTTTTTTAGATCCCTAAAACATTAGTTTTGCTTTGTTACGAAAAGGTACTTCCCACTTACTTAACAAACGTAATTTCCCTTTGCACCCCATGAATAAGGTATAGGATAGCTTCCCGAGTTGTTGGGAATTAAAACGCTTTCTATTTTTAGATTCACAGCTAACGGCACCTACAGGTTTATCGGCGAATGCGAACGTCACTTTTTGAGAAGCTTTTACTAGACATGCTGAGTGACTCGACACTTATACTGCCACGTTGTTGTCGACAATACCGTGGGAGCCGGCTGTGAAAGAAAAATGTAGGCGGGAATCGAACCTGAGTACTCCCGCATGGTAGTCGCGTTTTCTAACCATCATGCCACGAGACGCAATAGCTGGAATAGATATAGTTGATCGTTTGGCTGCTCAGTCTACGCCTATTTGCTAAAAATTGAAATTATATTAGAAATTAGAAATTATATGTTTTGATACATCTGTTGCAAAAAACGGCCCTTTTGTTTTAAATATTAAGGGAAAGTACATATTCGGCATGATTATAGAGAACTTCTACAACTTGCATTTATATATATTTCTTGGTGGTAGCATTCCCAGTTTTACATTTCGTGCACCTGGAGTGACGTCACATGCAAGCTTCATGTACAAGGACATCTATTGTTTAAAATTTATATTTTTCACACACACTTTAAAATTTCTGGGATTCAGTTGAATGGAACTCGAAATATGTGAATTTTTTTAGTAAGTCTCTCTAGTCCAAATAGTAATATGCAACTAATAAAGATGATTATTGGTTGTTTTGATACTTAAAATATATACAGTGCTATTGGAAAAGATTCGGAACCACCGGTGGTATTTATCGAAGAAAACGGTTGCACTTGCCTTTTTTGACCCACATGTAGACTCAGAAATAAAAGAAAAGATGGTCTAAGTCTGATAAAGACCGCATCCAAGTATTTGAGCTCTTTTCTGACTACGAAAACAAAATATTTTTTTACTTTTTTGGAGATTTCAATGGATTTCTTACGCTTTAATCCATTAAATTTCTTAGGCTAAGCTTTTTTTTAAGGGAAGCTGATCGTCAAAAGCATTACTGTTGTGAATGCCGTCGAAAAAATAGTCAGACTATGCTTAACACACGAAGAAGACGATAAACAGTACTTGCTGCACATTGTAGAGGGCTAACGTAAGGAACTCCCAGTCCGTACAAAATCTTCACTGATTTAAAATAAAACTTATAAACCCTTTTAATGAAAATTAAGGAAAAAACATTATATCTATAGTAATTTTATTTTAAAAAAACTAATAAAATGCAATAAAAAGAGATTTTTGGTGATTTTTCAAAAATGTTGACCTTTGACCTCATTGGGGCACGGGTTGGCACCATCCGATTAGCGTGAAAATTTGCTATATCAATTTTGGAATTAATTCTCATATTTTAATCGCTACCAACACTCAAGATTCCAAAAAAACTTTTTAACGCCAGGTCTAATGTTTATATTATACACTTCAATTGCGATTATATTATACTTTCTACAATAAAAAAATTATATGAATGCTGTTTCAACCAAGTATAAGAATTTTTACTATAATTATAATTTCACGGATTCCGTTTTGTAGGATCCAAAATGGGTCAGATTCGCATCCGATTCCACGAATTCCGTGTCAGTATTTATGCACATTGGGATGCGAGAAACTCTGCCATATATTTTCCATGGGAAGCAAATTTATATTAATTTTTCACATAGTAAAAAATACACTTTCAAGTTAACATTTAGGGTAATTTCTGCTCACAGCTGTTATTATTGCCAAGTGATTTTTTCTTATCTCTAAAAAGTTGAACAGACCTCCATGTTTCAGGCGAAATAAGAAAAAGCAACACAGCAATGTGGCTGGTTGTGGAGCAAATGGTATATCTTTGTACCATGGAAGCGAATAACAACAATATTATATTTATCGAAAAAAATTCCATTTATTTATACATATGTATGTACATATAAAAAACAATAATAAAAATATATTTAATAAATTCATCACTTAAATTGAAATTTAATTGATTTGCAAATCGTTTGTTTACTAGAACGGAACACAATATAGAGCGATTAGTAATTCAATAATCTCTCTGGTTTTATTAATCAATTAACCTGGGTACCTTTGTACTCAATTGTTTCAGGGTAGAGCAACTCTAGTGCCAAGTAAGATTGTGCTGTTTTAATTTTTGTTTGTTTTTGCCATATTATAGCATAGACGCTTGTGTTTGTAGATCTGAGCAACCCACACAAATTATACCAATATTCGAAAAGTTGATGCTAAATTTACATAGAAATGATATATTACTAATAAATAATGTTATTTTTATAAAAAATTAATATATGCAATTATTTTGTATAAATTATTAAGCACTGTAAATAAATGTTGTTTTCGATATTTTACTCCCACTTTATATGACATAATAGATATTATTAAAACTATTTCTGTTTGATGTCGTTATATAAAAACTAATTGTTTAGTTTCCAATAAAATTGTTTTTTCTCTTGAATTTACACGTCTATATCCTGATTGATTCTATTAAATTAGAAAAGGTAGCTCTGAATTTTTATTGAGTAAATTCATAAGAAGCTATCACATAGATTTTGTTTAGCAAAAAAATATAATGTTGCTAAATTAACAATTTGTGGAATTAAACAAAAAAATATAAATAATGAAAAAAATGTATATAAACACAATCTCCGGCCTGGAAAAAGAAAACGCTGCGCATTTTAGAGTTGTCCAACATAGAGAAAGCTTTTTATCGGTGGTTTATTTGTATGCGGAATAAAAACTGATCAGTTAGTGCTTTAAGGCTAAAGGAAAAAGAAAAAAATTAAAACTTCAGTAAGCTAGTGATGGATGGCTTCAAGGCTTCAAAAAAGATACAGCTTTCAGCTTCTCAAAATTGCAGGCGAAAAACTTAATTCACAGCTTTGACTTGTGGAACTGTTTAAAAAAAACTTAAAGCTATAATGACTGAAATGGAATTGGGACACGACCAGCTTTAAATTCTGTAGTCTGTTTTTTCTGGAAACTTCTCCACAATAAACAGAAAATACAAAAAAGACGACTGATTTTATTTAAATAAAAATATGTTTTATATGTATGTTTCTATTACGCTTAAATGAATGTACAAATAGATAATAAAATATGAATTTATACTTGAATTTAACAAAACCACTTTTGTTAAAATAAACTCCTTACAGCAGAAGGCACACTGAAACATGTGCGTTTTGCAAAAACTGTGCAGGCCAATCGAATTGTTCCAAAAAATCTGAAAAACACATCAGCGGTCATCGACTTAACAAATTTAAATTAGACGAATTTGAACTGGACAGGTACATAAATCGCAATTGTCTTTGGGCTTCATCTTGGTAAAGATTTCCTGATTTGGACATAGGCTAAAGTCAACACACGTTATAATAAATATTTGGTCTTTCTAAAGCCCTTAGAAACCATATAAATTTAAAAAAATTCCCGTTTTTTTCATATAAAACACTAAGAAAGTTTCATCCCTTCTTTTACAAATCAGCTTCTTAAAAACACATATATTCATAAACATAATATTGATCAAGATTTCAATAGCGGAAATCAAGAATATGTCAGAAAAATGATGGTGTAGGCGTATACATAATATTTATTATACATTAAAAGATAAAGTATTCCATTGAATTCCCTCATGTTATTTTGTTTACGATAGCGTAATTAATCGATAGTCTGAATCTTATAAATGTAATGTTAATAATAACTTTATTTAATTTTCAACTATTTCTGATGAACATTTATTAACAAATAAGTGTATTCACTTAGTGAACTACGAATCAAAATCTATTGTACCTTTTGATCAGTTTTAAAGGAATTTTTTAATGTTTTTCATGCATATATAATGCGCTTATTTTTAGTTTTTCAGGGCATATTTGTGTCGGCCCTAGATAAGCCTGCTGGTTTACGATCGGGTGCAGATCTGGACTCTGCTGTGGCCACTGCCTGACCCTAAACCCCTGAGAACTAAGCCATTCCTTGACAATTTTTACAGAACGTTTTGGGTCGTTGTCATATTGGCTTTGGGGCAAATTATTTTGCAAAATGCGAAGATAGCATTCCTTTCGCATTATACCTTCGATCCGCATTAGTGGTCCCACATCATCTGGGGTTACATATCCCCATACCATAATAGAACCGCCTCCGTGATATATGGTCACGATTATTACGCATATTTGCTTATCAAAATCGGTTAAAAAAAGGTAGTGTTATTCAAGTTTCTCGAGGAACTCAATTTTCATATCCTATACTAAATTCATAGATTTAAAGAAAATTACAACAACACCAAAACAAAAATTAAAAAAATTCGCATGCAAATTTCAGATTTGTACATCTTTAAATTTCAACACATTTGTTTAAAAAATTAATTTGATATTTATGCGAAACGGACAAAAATAAAACTAATTATGAAAAAATTTATTTTTGCAATTTGCTAATTTTTTTAAAAAAAACCTATTCCAACTAATAAATGCATTGAGACGGTTTAAGTGCGCTTATAGCAAATAAAAAATTGGCAAAAATATTTACAAAAAACATCTTTGAAAATGTTATAATCACTACATCTCAACCAAATGAGCTATCTAGAAACAAATTGCAGATTCGTATTCAAGACACGATTAAAAGGACCAACTTAGAAAAAAATTAATTATTAAATTTTTGAGATCACAAAAAATTCTAATGAAAAACCAGTTTTCGAGCAAAAGTAATTGCATTTGGTGCGTACGGTTGTTTCGTCATTTCAAAAAAGTAAAAAAGCATTTCGTCATGTTTTTCGGTTTCCTACACCATATTGCAAGAGCAATCTTCGCAAAAAAAGCGAATAACTCTTGCTGTAAAAAAAAACATTATGCCTTCTACTACTTCTTTTGAAATGAAGAATATCAGACAGTTTAACTGCTTAGGAGTATATCGTAACTCATAGTCATAGTCTATGCTATATAAAAAAACGTATGTCTATTTTAAATAGTTTTGTAGTTATTTTTATCAAAACAAAAGTGGACTTGAGACGTTTTTGCAGATACCGACAATATAGTTTATAAATCATTCAGTAAGTTTTTAAGCTTTTAAGATCGCTTATGACAATTGTCTAAGTACAAAAAGTCCTCAAAAATATTTTGATTATTTGTTTTCAAAGTTATTTTTTTTTTGATTTTGAATAATTTTAAAAAAAGGTATCGGTTTCAAGCCTTTTTTTCATGACATGATTATTTATTCTGCTAACAAAACATGTATACGACAAAGGTGTTGTTTTGGTAGAGAAACAAAACAAAAGCAAGAGAATGTAAGAACAAAAAAGTGGGAATTTTGATCAAAATAGTGTTTATTAAAACAAATGAACTTGAATATATCATGTAGTTACGACAGTAAATAATTCAAAAAAAAAAGAACTGTTGTTGTACCAACAAGTACAGTTTATTGTGCCAAAAAGCAAGAACAACATTTTGCTACTTTTATTATATTCTTGCTAAATAAAGACGGACTTTAAGATATTTAAATGATATACTGCATCCATTGTCATATCTGGTAGATATTTTTGCTTGGGTTTTAAGAAAAGAAGGCTTATCCTGATCAAGAAATGTTATTAGATTGGTTTGAAAATACAAAACATAAACAATGCAAGTTATGTTTCTTTTCGCAATAATTTAAAACTGTTATTGTGTCTTAGTAAAGTAAACGCATTTGTGGTGGGCTCCAATACATACGAATCAGAGTGTGGACATAATTTTCCATAAAAATTTAAAATTGGACAACTCGAATCTATGGCGGACATTTGAATTCAGTTATCGCATACATACATTTTTTAAATAAAAACAAATTTGTTTATACATCACACACACACAATTTTTTGCAACAGCAGTCATTCATATAAGTTGTATCTATATAAATATAAATTAAAAAATTTTAATATGCTTTTTTTGCCGTTTTGTTATTTCATTACAGTTTATGTAAAAAGAAACAACTTCTTTGTGACGGATAACAACTATTCAGGATGGTTTACAGAAAGATTTGACTAAGATTCTGGAGCCGTTCCTTCTGGAGTATTAAGCTTTGTAGCCATCGATAATTTTTGGATGCTTACTTCCTTTTTTTCTTGTGGAATTTGTAACAATTGTGATTTCTTTGAAACTAATGGTGTCTTGTGAAAATGCCTTCTGCAAATACCGAAGAGTTGAGGCGAAAGTTTACGGTTGTCCAACAGCAGCGATCAGCGCCACCGGGATTTGCAGCTTCATCGGCGGCGACTGGTTCTATTTCAGCAACTGTTTACGATCCCCTAAACGCCGCGTCAATACCCTTGAGCACTGCTACCACCACAGGCCTGGTGGTTTTGCAAGAACCCGAAAGAACTTATGTCTTTCCGGGCCCCGGCGGTGTTGCTGGAAATGTGATCGGTAGTACAGCATCTGGGATACCCGGTGTGGCGATAATAAATCCAATGCCTAACTTACTAACGGTGGCCGCGCCGGGGCGTGGCCATTCTCGGTCGGTAAGTCATGGCGGTGGTGCCATCGTCGGTCCCAGTGGAAGACCTATCAAATCAGCAATGAAAGGTCATCAACGAGCCTTTTCCCAGGGACAAATCACGGATTCGCCCGGCGCAACAAACACGCCCAGGGGCCACAGTAGAGTTGGCTCAAAGACAGACTTTATTTTGCCACCTGGCCACAAGGAGGAAAACGAACCGCGCGAATTCGGCCCTTCGGTGCCCTCGTCAGCAGCTGGGCGAGGCCATTCGCGTCAGGCATCCCGTTCCGAGTCCATATACACCCTGCGTCGCTCCGAAACTCCTCCGTGGTGGAAACGTGTCGGCATCTGTCGTACAGAGAATTTTGATGAACGCGCGTACCGCGTCGTAGTGCCAAATCATACGGTTCCCCCCAAAACGCCTAAACGCGATCATCCCAACGGCCACTTTGTTGGCAACAAAATACGCACTACCAAGTATACGCTGCTATCGTTCATACCGAAGAACTTGCTCGAACAATTCCATCGCGTTGCGAATTTGTATTTTATATTTATTGTTCTACTCAACTGGTTTCCGGCTATTAACGCTTTCGGCAAGGAAGTAGCCATGATACCCGTCTTATTTGTGTTGGGTGTAACGGCTGTAAAGGATTTATTCGAAGATCGTCGACGAAGATTCTCTGACAAAAGGATAAACAACTCGACGTGTCGTGTGTACGATGGGTAAGTTACTAATATTATTTGCACTTGTTCACATTTATTATATTGTTCATATAATATGACTTTTAGGAAATCGAGTAGTATAGATTTGCTTAAGTCTCAGAATAGAAGCATGTTAACTCACTCAAATGCGAGAAGGTCACTGATTTATCATTCATACAAAGGAAAAGACAGCAATTTTATTAAATTTTGCAGACCTGTCGTTTGTTCGATATAAAATGTTTGCTTAACAAATGTTCTATCGCTTCCAAAATTTACTGACTACACAGATGGAAAAAACAATCTAAATTTAAGAAAATTAAGCTTAAAACAAGTTGAAGACGCTATAAAAGTCTGTTAGCGAATACTGACTATTGTATTATTATGGTCCAAATAATAAATCAATAAAAACCTTATTTTTATTGGCGTTACATAGAAAACTTCAATAATATATAGGTTTTAACCTAAAAACAAACAGGCCAACCGGCGGAACAAAAAAAATTCAGTCATGCATTTCATAATGCACATAAGTTTTCCGGACACACTGTCGACGAGCTCATGCAGCTGCTTAAAGAGCGCGATCGATAGCGCTCTCTGCTTAGACTGCAATTGTGAAACGTCAATACAACAACAAAATATTGAAATAAATACGAAATTGCAAACAATTGCAAAGACACGAATGCAAATCAAATTATATTTTTATGACTCAGCTGAGCTTTACACGTAATACTTCTTCTTGTTTCTTTTGATTCTTATTCGCATTCGCAATTGGGGTTTTGGTTTTGTTTTCATAACACTCTTTCATTTTTATTGCTGTTGTTGTATTGTCACATTACAGCTGTTGCATTTTAAAGATGTTTAAAATTTGCCTGAAAAATAAAAACAATCAAAGCAAAATTGGGTGTTCATCAAATTTTGATGGTTTTAAAGGTACAAGAAAAAAATCGAAAGGGGAACAAATAATAAATAAAATATTTTTGAACGAACAAATAAAAACATCGATGCGATAAAAAAAACAGTTTTTTGTTATGGTTACGCTTTGGATGACTTTCGCCCGCACACAGCTGGCGGTTTCTTTTATTCAGGTGTTTAGCAGTAGCTATAAGTTTCATCCATATTATCACATACCAACGAAGGAATTTCTTTTCATTTCCATTAAATAGCTGCAATAAGCGCCTGAAATCGCCAACGCGTTGTACTTTTAATGGGGGTGTGTGCAAACGCTGCACCCATTTCGAAAGCAATTTACGCATGCTTATACGCGACTCCACTTTGAGGTCATCCACATCTTTTTGTTGACTTTTTCTATGTTTCTGTTTAAACATTTAAAATTATCCGTTTATGGCCGCATTTAAATTCTGCCTACCAGTCAATAAACTTGTTTTGGTATTGGATATGAAAATTGCGTTCCTTGAAAAACATAAAAAACTTTTTACAAACAAATATGCGTTTTACACATGACAAAATGAACTTTCTGGATAATATAATAAACTTTAGGGTAATGTAATAAAATAACAGCTTACAACTTCTTCAATATAGAAACATATTTATCGTTGGAAAGGCCTAAGATAATACTTTCTAAAAAATTTTACTAAATTGAAAATTGGTTCCGAACTGACAGATCCAGTAGGAAGTGTCTGCAAGACATACTCAAGGATAGGTGCATGACCATACGTCCATCGTCGACGAAATTTTCATACAAGTGTCCGCTTTGTCATGCACGACCTGATGAGCGACAATGTCGGTAAAATTTTCGTTGACGCCTATACAAGCGACTGGTCGCCCACACAATCATGCACGACATGATAGGTGCTAAAGTCGGTTAAATTGTCGTTGATGACTATATAAGCGACACGTCACCTATACAATCATGCACGACCTGATGGGAGAAAATGTCGGTCAAATTGTCGTTGATGCCATGTATGCTTGAATTGTCATTCATAAGTATGACGTTGTATATACATTGATGCCATTTTAAAAGATGATTTTTTAAGTGTTTTTAGCTTTTTATTAGTTGACGAATTGTTAATACTTTTGGAAACCACTGACCAAGAGAGAAGTGAAGGATATAAACTCTTATACGGCATTTACCTTCATTCGAGATTTCAAACTATAAAATTGCTGATGTTTACTCGTCCGTTTAATTAACTAAAAAAAGTTTCCATTTTTTTGTTCCCATTATCATAGCAAAATTTTTTTTCCCTTTTTTGTTGATTGTGTTTGATGCACGACAACGTTAGTATTTTGTCGGTCAGCATGTCGTCAACCGAGTGTTTTGTCGAAAAAGTCGTGTAAGACGGAACTTCCTACTGGGGAGTTATTAGCTCATAAGTGATACATGAACCAACCCAGCAAAATATTTTGTTGCAAAGAAACAATTACAGAACAGCTTTTACTGATATGTAACAAGTTCCACTTTCGGTTGCACAATATATTATTTTTGTTTGAAATTGTCCCAAAACCAACATGTTCTCATGGAACCCGTTATGAAATGAATTGCTACATAACTGAATTACATATGCTGTTGTTTGAAATTTCATTGATTTTCAATTGGGTGCTAGTTCGAAATATATTTTAACTCAGATTTTTGAGTTTTTCTTAATAAATACCCTCTAAAAAATACTTATTTCGAATACGAATACACATTTTCTGTTCTACGGAATCTGTGGTGGAACATTTTGTACATAATCGGTTATATAGAACCAGAAACAGAATAGAAAGTCGATTAAAAAAGAAACGATTCTAGTATCAATACCATTCGCAACAAGTTCTGAAACATTTTCCTGGGAAAAAACAGTGTTTTTCAAAGTATTTGTTTCTTTTACTAACTGCAGAACGAATTACAATCAGTTCCATCCATTACTCGTTGAGGTAGTTAGCAGAAACTATCACCATCACAGCCTACCAAGCGAGGCTTTAGACAAGGCGATATTCTGTCCTGCGATCTCTTTAACATCGTAATGGAGATGATCATGCGGAAAGCAGCAGTAAACAGGAATGGCACCATATTTAATAAAAGCCACATGTTGCTCGCGTATGCTGATGATATAGATATTATTGGACGTGGATTGCGAGATGTTACTGCGGTTTTTTCGAGCATTGAAAAGCAGTCGGCTGAAGTGGGTCTGGTGATAAACGAGGACAAAACCAAGTTATTTGTTTCAACGAACAAAGAGTCCACTCGTCTGGGACGCTGCGTGAACGTTGACAACTATAACTTTGAAGTGGTAGATGATTTTGTCTACCTTGGCTCCGCCATAAACAAAAATAATAATGTCAGCCTCGAAATCAAAAGACGAATATTGATCGTAAACTGCTGCTACTATGCGCTAAGTAAGCGATTTAACGACAAGGCGCTCTCTCGAAGAACAAAGCTCCAGCTCTACCAGACTCTGATCCTACCTGTCTTCCTCTACAGCGCAGAATCATGGGTAATGACACAAGCGGATCAATCTATTCTGGGAGTCTTCGAGAGAAAAATACTCCGCAAAATATTTGGACCCATCATCGTGAACGGCGAGTACCGTCGTCGAATGAATCATGAGCTGTATGAGCTGTACAACGACATCGACGTGGTCAAGCGCGTTCAAATAGACCGAATGCGCTGGCTTGGACACGTTGTACGAATGGACGAAAACGCTCCGGCTCGAAAAGTCTTCGGCAATAAACTCGATGGGCGGCGCAGGAGGGGGCGACCAAAACTCCGATGGATGGACCAGATGACGGAACTGTTAAGTTAGCTTGGTATGACGAACTATCTACGGAGCGCAAAAGACCGAAGCGCTTGGAATGGTTTTCTACGTGCGGCTACTGATAGATGAATTTCTAAATTTCTAAATATTTAAAAAAAAAATAAAAAGAAACATTTTTTTTTTTTAATTTCATAAAATTAAAAATTCTGGTAAGATGACAGTTTTGGTCTAAAAACAATTAGTTCAATATATTCTGAATAAAAAATGGGCTTTATTTAACTGATATCGGTGCACAGCTTTTGATTTTAGAGATTTAAAATCACCGATCTCGAATTAGTACCAAATTGCTCTAAAGTTCCAGTCAACACAAATTCCTAATGCTGCTCAATCTAGCAAAATTCAGTTTATCACAACGAAAAATTAAGTTATTATGGGTAGATTTGTTCACCGATTTTGTTTAATAGCACACCGTCCGTCCCTTATGGAATACAAATTGTAAGATTTTATATGCCTGCTTTAATACATATTGACAGTTATTGTAAAGTTCATAGATGTAAAAACATACAACATGCATACATATGGAAGTATGTATGTATTTTGCTGCTACAATGTATTGTTTGTTTTATTATTCTGTCTTATTATTCGTACTTTCTCCGCATTTGTCTCTCTTATCGATACTTTCACAGTTCATGCCAAAGAGAAGAGAGCGAGCAAAATGTGTGGTGGAGCATAAAGAGACGATTCGTTCATTATTATGGAGTTCACATAATAATTATTGGATGGATGCGTTCATTTTCCTGTAAAGTTGTACCCATAGTATCTAGTACAATGAGATGATAAGTGTGTGTGCGTGTATATCAAGCGAAATAGATTTGTTTACTAAGCTCCTAATGATGTTTGTTGGCCAATGGCTGAATGAATGGGTGACAGCGGTTGTCTTGTGTGCCGAGCGGAGCATAACAACCACTGGGCGACTATGGGTTGTTGCTGCGGACTGTTGTTCGACATTTGGGGTGTGAGTGCAAATGCCAGCGAGTATATTGTAAAAAATTAGGTCATGTTTATGTTTGGCCATCAATATTTCTGTGTGTGTTTGCCTTTATGCGATAGTTTATTCCTATTGGGAATTGTTGTATGTGCTTTTGTACCTATATTCTAGTAAATAATATTAATTGTTATATTCAGGGAATTGATATTAATGCCAGGACTAATGAACTTGATATTTGCCACAAAACTATTTGATTTCTTGATAATAATTAAAGACAAGTTATTTTTCAAAAACACTGTTAGGAAAATAAGTCAAAAATATGTATGTTGATAACTATTAAGGTTTCTGTGTCAAGGACTACACTGCCACATATTCAGTTGTTAATTAAATATATGAACTGTTGTATGCTTTAAAAGTAATGTTAGCTCATAGTTTGTAAATGAATTTTTCCAATGTGGAAGATAACCTTAAAGGAGAGAGAAAGAAAGAAAAAATATACACTCGGTTTTTTTTTTGGAAAAGTTGGCGCGGACATGGAATACAATTTATTATAAAAATAAATATTAACGCGACAAATGAAAAACTTTAGATATTACTTCAAACAGTTACACTATGTCACAAAATTTCAAAAGTTTTGATGACAAATGGCAAACAATTTTTGTAAGATATTATTCTATCATGTAGTTGTCTGAAACCTGAGCAATTTTTACGGATACACGAAAAAAAAACTTAATTAAAGGCAGCGAAAAATTAAAAAATTATTAAATTTTTTACGAAAATCCAACTTTAAATTGCCATAACTTCGTCATTTATGATTGGATTGTTAACAGCTATCGATTTTTTAAGAAATAATTTTTATTATCTTTTATTTTCGTTGAACTATAACCAGAGAAAATTGCATTTTTGTAGACCTACCTTTTTGCAAAACACAACAAATTATCTGATAGCAGATTTGAATTCAGCATGAAATTTAACATAAGGATCAAAAATTTGTTGCATTGTGTTATGGAGCCAGTTAATTTTGTAAATACAAAATATAGCCTATACTTATATCGCTAGACTTTCGTCAGCAACAATCTGTAAAAGATTCATTATAATCTATCAAACAACATAGGAGCTTACTCGGAACACACAGACAGATACATTGCATTTTTTTCATAATAAATTCCATTTTTTTTTTTTTTCAAAAACACTGGTCTTGAGTTTGAAATAAATTCCAAATCAATGTTCATATAAACAGACCGAATAAGACCAGAAACGGCGATTGTAATATTTTCCTCTTGTTTTGTTTTTTTTTGCCCCTTCAGTCAGGACTATAACTACATACATAAAGAGCTGTATATTCACGAGTACCTTTCCAAATTAAAATAATAAACTTGTATGTAATTCTATAAATGTACAGAAAGTATTTGCGAAATGACTGATGACTTGAAACAGCCAAGAGAAAAGAGAAATAAAAATTACTACACAAACAAAAAGTGGCTACCGCTAGAGTCGTTGACTGTTGGCTTTTAGACAGACAAATGGATTAAATGGGCACGTGTCTAGCAATCAAATGAAGATTCCAAAAACGCGACGGCAGCGTCCAAGTCCAGTGGTTAAAGAGCGCATTCGTAATTTGTGCTCTTACGGAAAACACCTCATGAACGAAGAAAATTAAATGCTATAAGCTGTGACACACATGACTCACTCCACAAGTGCATATTTGTAGCTACCCACGAACGGTGGATATGCATATTGGATACGTGATACAATAAGAGCACGCACGGTAGTAATAAGCGAAGCGTCGCGTCGCGGTGACAAGGCGAAAGTCAAATGCAAAATAGTAGCGTCTCATATACACAGTCCTCCCCACCGACCGCCTACCACATTTAAGCCTATTTCCACCAGCACTTATTATCGTCATATGTATGGGGGAAAGTTTCTTTAGTAATGCATTTATTGATTACTGGCTTACGTTTTGAACGTGGTTCATGAATTAAACAAATATATACATAAAAAGTAAGCCAAAAACGTTTTTACGTATTCTACTGTACCACTGATGTGGCATCAGTCGGCACAAATATTGCAATGTTAAACTGTGTCAGTTATAAACAAATGCCTAATGCCGCGTGAAGTGTACTATGTTTTAGAGATATACTTAAATTTTTTTTTTGTGATAACTGTAAAATTGTTTTTATATTGTCTTTGAACTGACAATGGCATATTTTGCCAGTTATGATAAGTTAGCCAAGCTGTAATAATTCTTAAAGTACAGCCTTTGTCCGGATGTTTGATTTAATTGACTGAATTATATCCTCGTCAGAGAAATCTTATGCATATTCATTTTCGCAACGTGCCCAAGCATTAACTTCAATATTTCAAAAATTGGAAGAAGGATTAGGTTATACCCTATTCAAATCCTTTAAGATGGATGGATCCTTTTTGAGAATAACAGTCCATAGATCAAAAGATTTTGTTTTTTGTTTTTAGAGTATTAATTTTATAATTTTTTAAAACGGTTCCTATATTAGGATCCAAGTGAGCTATGGTAAGCCGCTGCCAAATTAACCTAACATTAAAACACATTTACATTATATGCGCATTGAATAAGCACGAAAAACACTTTTTACATTCATTTATAAAATTTAGACTATTGATTAATTACTCTTCTGTAAACAAAATTACATAAGTGAATTCAACAGTTTAATAAATGTTTTAAGGTAACTATAATAAGTATTATGTATACGCCTTCACCATAATTTATCTCACATATTCTTGATTTCCGGTATTGAAATCTTGATCAATATGTGTGATTTTAAGAAGCTGTTCTTTGAAAGAAATGATGAAACTTGCCTAGTGTTTTATATGTTAAAAATGGGATTTTTTTTTTCAAATGTATATGGCTTCTGAGGGAGTTAGAGAGCCCAAGTAGTATAATGTGTGTTGACTTTAAAAGTCCCACCGCCCATCGTTTTAATATAAAAAGTTTTTTTCGCAATGCTATCTGCTTCGTCATATTTGAAAAGTTCAAAGCTAATTGACTATTTCTCTTTGGAAGTACGCATTTCTTCAGCCTCCTCACTGTTACGCTAATTCACAATTTTCCTTACGTACTTTGATAGTTCTGCCAACTATACTAACGAGTAATGAATGGAACTGGTGGCAACGCAACGCTAGGAAGAACTCATTGAAATTCTTCACGACGGAATCCTTAAAATAAACACAAAAATTAAATTTAGTTTAGTTAGTACCGGATACCCATACTTTAAAAAATACAGCCTTTGTAGAAGATATTAATTCATTAATGTTAATTCTTTAATAAAATATAGGCGTTCCCATCTTAAAAAAATAAACAGGTGGTGTATACTCTGCGAAATATATATACGAAAAAGTAAAAAAATATAATACAAAAAAAAACTAAAAAACCCCAAAATATGCTTTTATATGCATAAACCCCAAAAACATGCCGGTAAGACTGTAATATGCATTTGCATATGCAAGTATGCATTGCATACTTATGTTGGCCCTGATCATATGAAATATCTCCGATTGAGACAACATGGCTTTGAACGCTTCAACAGCTGCATCGGGAGACGAATAACGTTGACCATGCAGTCTTTCTTGATGTGAGGGAATAAAAGTGCTGTGCCGCGAATAACCTAGAATTGAAAAGGCACAGTGGCCATATGATAAGGATGCAAAAGTGTCCAAAAAGTCTATGCGCTGTAAAAAAACCCCATGTCTATTTAAAGTAGTTTTGTACTCATTGTATCAAAACATATGCGGCCATAAACCTTTTATCATCAACAACATAGAATTATAAAAGGGGTACTTGAGAAATTTTTTCAAAAGTGACCTAAAAGTCAAAGTCTATGCCCTGTAAAAAAATCACAAGCGACAACTTTGTAGGTGGCCAGGTTTAAACCCTGACAGCCATTTACATTTCTTTATATGTTGGTCCCCTCGATGTTTTCGACCACAATTTCCCAGTATAGTGTCGAGTCAAACTACTCAAATCAGTATTAAGAATTATTTAATAAATAACAGTGAGCGGTACAAATAGTTATATACCTATATATACTTACTTACTTACTTACTATACCTATATATGAGTAGTATATTATATATTATCTAGCCGTGGCATAGTGGTTAGAACACGCGACTACCATGCGGGAGATCGCAGGTTCAAACCTGGCACCAGTCATCTTAAAAGAAAAAAAAAATTTTCTTTCATTGTCGGCTCTCCTCGAATGTTGTTGACAGCAACTTCGCAGTATTAAGCGTCGATTCAATCGTCGTGTCTAGTAAGAGCTTCTCAAACAGTGACGTTCGCATTCGTCGATAAACAAGTAGGTGCCGTTAGTTGTGAATCTAAAAATAGAAAGCGTGTTAATTCACAACAACGCGAGAAGCTATCCCATACCTCATTCATGGGGTGCAAAGGGAAATTAAGTAAGTATCTAACAAATGAAAATTCTTTATTTATGTTGCTATTGAATTTAAATCAGAATGTAAATGACCCTTGTGTGTACTGAGATATCGTAACTTAAAAAACCTGACATTAATTCAGAGTTTGGAATAATAAAACATTGCAGATTAACATAAAATCTAATGATGCCTTTTACGACTTGTTTCCAATTTGAAGCGTTACTTGCTTCACATAGATTTGCTCTCGTTGAGGTGTTATACGAAACCACAATCGAAGAGAATGTAATTGAATGCAAATATTAAGTAAATTAATACGATCCCCATCGGTTTGAAATGCACAACAACGACGTAATGTTTGAGACGAGATATGATTTCACTGTTGCCACATTAAATTATTGGTAATGTAGTTTATTATTTATTTTGTTATTGCCGAAACTGTAGCATATAACGGTTATTACCCACCCACACTGCTGCTAATGGGTACATTGGTCCATACTATTGCTCTAAGGCCACTTTAATAAAGGCCTTGGTGCAATCATCACGGAGTATGGATTTTACTAATTTCTAACGACTAAACAGACATTAAATGTTTGCCTTCATTGAGTTTCAAGTTTTGAATTTATTCCAAGTTGAGCTGTTCGATTGGTCATTGCGTGAATAATTTGTTTACAATTTATATAATACAAATTTACCTGTCTGCATAATAAGCAAAAACACCATGGAGTTACTATATGTAAAGGAATGCAATAGTACATATAATAAAAGCTATCAGAAATTTTATTTGTTTTTGCCTTAAAATATAGAAATACTTTCATTTGTTTGTTAATTTTTTGAATTTTATGTAACACTGCAAAATAATATAATAATTGGTTAAAAAAAGGGGGAAGTCAAATAGTAAGACATAGTAGGCTCTTTTAATTGCATGTAATTATATGATGGAAAATAAACGAGAAATAAATAAAAGTGTTTAGAGTGCTAGAATGTTTAATAAGCATTAAATTTATTTTACTGCACATATGAATGAACATATCGCACCTGGTTAACTAAATTGTGACAACACAAAATTTCTAAATTAATTTTTGTGAGCATAAAACAACAAAAAATCGTCATCGTCACTGTTAAAATCGTCCATTGTTTTGTCTCCTTTTTCGTCATAAAATCCTTATGCCCCTTTCTGTTTTTTAAAATAAACTTCTATATTATTTTTATGTTATTTCCTTGCAAAAACATAGTTTTGTTGTTGTTGTAATGACCTTTATACTAACGGAAAAAGTTTTTCACCTCTAGTGAACATTTTAAGGTACTTTTCCGATTTTTCTCGAAATAAGGACAACTAACGTGCTGAGATAGATAAAAGGTTCAACAAAATATGATCTTCGTAAAATTTGATTGAAGACATCTGATATTGAAAATGCACTAAAATAATAAAAACATACAAACACTGACTATTCTAAGTCGCCATTTATGCAGTGGACTAAAAAGAAATAACATTTTTTGTATTAGAAAAGTTGCAGAACCTTATGTTTTGTCATAGAGCACCCCGAGTAAAATTTTCTCAGCTACAATTTTGTAGATTCCATTTTATGGTCCTTTTCGGAAATAAGAAACATAGTTTTTTTTTGGTACTATTTCAAACTCTATTTTAGGTTAAACTGTAAACTTTACCAGGCCGTAAATAAAATGTTCGACCTAGGGAGGGATCTTTAATTCCGGAATTTAAAAATACTTACCTTAAGCGCCCCTTAGACGAGAACTGCCGCTGGAACGGCAAAATATGTGTACCAACTGACCGAGCCGACTTCGTCCTGCCTAAAGAAGTATTGACTTAAATGTAACTTTTTTGGGTATAATAAATCTGCGGGTGCGTTAGATTCTTATTATATTCTCTTGAATAGACTGTTCTTCAGCTTTATTGATTGTTATCGCAAACTCTAAACGTACTGGAAACTGTAATTATTTAAAATCAAACGGCAAATCTGTGGGTATCATTGGCAATGCATCGGTTCCCTTATATTTTCTGGTTAAATTAAATTAAGAACAATAACACAATCATGTATTGCTTTCTAAATTATGTAATGCGCGATCAAGGGGCTAAATCAATTTTTTGTGTGCCATAGTACACTTCTCCCTCACTATGATATGACATGTTTGCAACTTTTTTTATCTCGATATTACATATATTCTGCAACGTCCAAAGGAGTTGCGCAATACAATTCGCAATTGCTTATAAATTTTTATTACAATGTTGTGTGCCTTTCGTTACTCTTCTTTTAATAGATGCAGGAAATGTTTTAATTCGTGGGTAATCGAATTTTTTTCTGTCGTAGATCTCTCAATAACTCCATATTAAATATCAAGACGAATGGTACTATAGTCCCCCAGCTATTGTGTTTGGAAGACAGAATTGGGCAGGGCCACCCATTTATGCCAAGATCCCGCATATTCGTGATTATTGCACACCCTATTTTAAATCCTGCCCTTTTCCTTTAAAATACGTATACTTATCTTAATTGAATCCACACCAAATTTCATGGTCATTCGTAAAATAGTTCTTTAGACATCACATTATAACAAATTACGTTTAACGGGCATGGCCACGTCTAACGATCTAGTACTTCAGATACCACACCTTAACAAAGTATCTCCCATGGGCGGAACCACGCCTTATAATCAAATCACGACAGTTTTTAACCTAATCATATTGCATCCACTCTTAATTAAAAGTCACTTATTGTAGTAATAAGACAGATATTGCATTTCTGGTAATGAACATCGGTTAAATGCTGTACCATCCTAAAAGTTTCAAATTTTATATACATACATAAACGAAGCATTTGTCAGAGCCTATTAAATATGTCAATATTTAAAGCTTCACAATTTAAAAATTTGGATAATTTTTGTATGGGAAAAATCGAAAATCGACTCATTAAATGGACCAAATGTGTCTAATGCAATGTTTAAATAGCCTATAACCATCTTCGGAAGATTGTCTTTCTATTGGAACTGGTTTGTTGCAGATCGGTTTAATGGTTTGGAAGTCTATAGCGATCATAGAAGGAAACAAATGTTCACTTTTATATATATAGATTTGTGAATTAGAGAGAACATTTGAATGTATTTGTCACACAGACAATGCAGTATGAAAATCAAAACAGTCAGATGAACTTTGTGTATTTTTTATATTTCAAAAATGTCAGATTCTACAAAAGTGTTTTATGAATGTGTAAACAACAAAATTTGGAAATTGTTTGGTGTAAATAAAAAAAAGATAAATGGAAAAGCGATTATGTAATTGTTAAATTTATAGAAGTGGACCTGTCCTTTTCGGCATTGTGCAACAAAAATTTGAAGGAATAGCTAAAGTGTTAAGGTCAAAATAAAACAATGATTGATAAGTGTGTATCTAAACTTTCAGTCATACACGTACACAAGGCGTTTATCGGCATGAACTGCGGCAGTACTCGTGTATGGGGCGCTTAAAGGCTTTCATTGCGTAAATGAATTATGCATTGTTCGGCACAGTGTAATCAGTTAAAGCAATTCTAACAAATGTAGTAACATTCTTATCATAGGCATTGTAATAAACAAGAAATTGGCATAAAATTTGTGCTAGTATTCAATTTATCAGTTTATACTTTTTTCCCATTGTTTTGTCATTTTCTATACAGGTGTTTAACACGTTGACAAATTCTCACTAAAATTATTCATTAACGTGCGATATCAAAAATGAGACGTCGTCAATCTTATCCATGTCAGTTACCAGCCAGTCCAGCACTATAGTCGTATACACATGTGAATAGTATCAGTTGGAACTGTTAACATACCCAGGGGGAAATGGGAGGCCTTAGAGGGCCTGAATTAAGGCCTGCATTCGGTAGGAATATCAATACTATTGCAAACTATTCAACTTTCTGAAATTAACAACGACACTATGTCATAGTTAACAACGTTGAGTCAATTTATTACAACGACCAACTATTTGATCACTTAATGTAGAATATGTTTTGTAAATCATTTTAAAGACAAGTAATTGAAGCAATTTTCTTTCATTGGCGGCTCCCTCGATGTTGTCGGCAGCATCTTCGCAGTATAGGTGTCGAGTCAATCGGCATGTCTCAAACAGGGACGTTCGCATTCGTCAATAAACAAGTAGGTGTCGTTAGTTGTGAATCTAAAAATAGAAAACGTGTTAATTTACAACAACGAGAGACGCTATTCCATACCTCATTCATTGGGTGTAAAGGGAAATTAAGTTTTTTTAATTGAAGCAATCTGTTATTTGACAACAACTGTGTTGCTTTGTATAACATTTTGATCCGCGTGATATCCCATACGAAATTACAAAAATTATACTAAACTTTATATTTAATCGGTGAAAACGGAAAACGTACATCAAGGGCATTTTTATATTTAATATTAAACTTTGCCCGCACAAAGAAACAAGTCCAGTATTTGAATTCACTCATTTTGTTGCACTGTGTTATAGAATATTATTAAAGAATAATATTATTTCCCTATGTTAATGCTGGTGTAAAAATCGTTTAGATAATATAAGAAAATATAGAAATTAACACAAAACAAGACTTTACGATTATACACTAACGTGTTCTACACCTTAGTTTTACAAGGCCGACTCTACGATTCCTTTTTAGGTGAGTAAGATAATGCGTGTTGGGTTTTTTTTTCAAACGCAATCACAAAGCTATTTCGAAAAAGTCTATTCGACATTGGGATGATAAGGCCTGATTTTATTATAGCCTTCTAGTTTTTAATCTAGATATGATAATATATTGGTGAATATATGTATACTTTGATGTGTATATGTATATGTATGTGTACAACAAGTGTAAGTAAAGTATAAGTAAAATATGTTGTTATTAAAACAGAAAAATATGACACCTGTTGAATGCAATTGTTTTGCGAGTAGTTTAAACCACTTTTCAAAAGTTAAGGCTGGTTGGGTGACGGATGATAAAAGAGAATTTTTAAATCACATAACATACAATATACAGTGCCATAAATTGATAATAAGAAACAAATGTGTAATATTCCGTGACACGATGGCTATCGTACATGACACCGTACGGTGTAAACCTTGGCACTACTGGTCATAAGAGGTGGTTTGCATCTACTTCAATAAATTGTCTTGAATTTTATAAGATCGCGATTTGTATGTTAAATAATTTTAACGATTTGTTAATACTAAATAATAAATAGTCCTTAAACTTTACTTACGCAATTCTGAAGAACATGTCAAAATGCCGGAAAACTGTCAGCAAATAAAATTTAAAAATATTAAGTTAAGAAAAAAATGCATAACATTTTGCTTCAACAACAGTACTTTTTGATAAAATAAAAGTACTTTGTGATGCAATAAAAATAATTTTTAGCACGATTAAAGATTATTTGGTACAATAAAAGTACGTTAATTGTGTACAATAAAAATACTTATTAGTACTTTTACTACTTTTGTAAGTAAGTATTACTTAATTAGTAGTGGTACAATTAATTGTTCTTTTTGTGTACAATAAAAGTATTTTTAATACAATAAATTGTACTTTTTAGTATAATAAATTTACTTTTTTTGTACAATAATAGTACGAAAAAACTATGCAACTCAATTTTTTTAAAACACTTGAAAAACACATTTAAAGATTAGAACAAATTTCACTAATTATTTAGTATAAATTTATTTTGTTATGCACGCGCACTAAACAAAACATAATTTTAAATAATGTTAAAGATTTGTGGTTACATTGAAATTATTTTCGGACATTAAAACACGAAATTAATGCGAATTACCTTGTTTTTTTTTCAAAAATGAAGTTTCCTAGTTTTTCAAAACAACTTTTTTTTCAATTAATTTTATAATTTACGAAATAAAGGCAATTTTAGTAATCATTTGAATTCAAAAAAGGAGACTTGTTAGAACCTTAAGTACCTTAAGACCAAATTATTTTCAGGACTTTTTATGACGATTGAGCCGTGTCCGTCTGTCTGGCTGGCTGGTGAGTAACTCGAGCAATCCTTAACTAATCTTTATTACCAGTATTAAGTAATGGAATTGTAAATGAGCAGAATTGCCCCACCCCTTCTGATACCTCCCATACAAAATTACCTATTTTTGTATTATTAATATGTTTTTCATAACTTCTTAACGGACAACTGGAGGATATTTGAAATTGGCAGGTTATGTAGCTTGTAAAAGTAGGCTAACCTTAAGAAAACGAATTCACTCTTAGAGTTTCACATACATATCATTTTATAAGTACACCAAATTTAGTAAAATTTTGCGTAAGATATACGCGTTTGAAATTTTGACAATGGAATAAATATGGACTTAATCGCTTGACACCTTCTGGTACCTCCGAAAAAATTTATATTTCTCTCATAACTTCTAACGGGCACCTGTGGGTTAATGAAATTCGGCCAGGTAATTTATCATGTAAAAGGTGGCGAAATCTCAGAAAACCTAACTATTTGACAAACCCCTTCTGGTACCATGGTATTATGACCGAAAGTCTTATCTGCACCACAAGCAGGCAAATAATAATACATAAGAGATTTTAATTAAAAATCGATTAATTTCAATAACTCTAGACTTTAACAATATCTTATATTAGGTGGTGGTATATATCAGTCAGTTTACCTGGCTGGAATTTCTGATTGGTTATGCATAAACTTTATTAAAAGGTTTACCCGTTATGAAATTCATTGGTCAGTTTTTAGGATGTGGATTAACATTTTACTCGGCAGTACATATTTTTAGGTTAAAAATTTTGACCCAAAAAGCTTGTGCCCCGCATTTGTTCTATTTCGCTCTATCTCTCTTAGTATTTGAAACTTCGTCGTTTCAAACTTTTATATTTTATGTTTTTTTTTTTAAGAATTATGCAGTTACCTTGTTTTTTTTTTCAAAAAAGACTTTCAGTTACCTACTTTTTACATAAAAATTGTTTTTCTTCTGATTTTTGTTTTACAAAAAACTTTTAGAGTTATTAGATCTGACAGAACTAAAAGTACTTGTTTGATCCACAATGTACTTTCTTTTGTACCAAATTACTTTTTGTATCAAAAACAACCTTTTTATACTTTTTGTAGTACTTTTAATATACTTTGCGGTTCAAAATACTTTTTTGGTACCAAAGTACATTTTTGTACCGAAAAGTACTTTTATTGGCCCAAAGGCATTTTTCTGTTGCACAAAATACTTTTTTTTTGTATCAGAGTACTTTTTTTGTATTAAAGTATTATTTTTATACCAAAAATTATTTTATTGACTCAGAAGTACTTTTCTGATCTAAAAGTACTTTCTTTTGTACCAAAATACTTTTTTTACACCAAAAAGTACTTCTCGGCACGCGAATCGAGAGACAATTTTTAGGAAAAGAGCAGCTCGCGAGCGAACCAATACGAACCCTGATCAGCATATTAATTTTTGTATTGTTGTGTACTATTTGGGTGTCAAATTTTATCTCTCTACGGCTAATATACAGATTTGTCACGCCTACTCCAATAATCAATTTCTTATTCATATTCGTGTTATCGAGAACTACCTGTGTACCAAATTTTATCTTTCTGGAGCTTAAATGCAGTATGTCTCGCTATCTGCACCCACTGTTCCAAAATTAAAATGTCAGCCGTGTACTAACTGTTTTTTAAACTGTATCTTTTAAGTCCAAAAATATAGTTTTTCAACACCCACTGCGCCCACTAATCCAAAATAAAAATTTCTTTTCCATTCCTGTTGGCAAGTACTACACAGTGCGACAAGAAAATATACCTGAGACGTGACACTTTTTTTCTGGTAGGCGCTCCTAAGAACAACAAGAATCTGTTTTTGAAATTTCTCAAACACCCCCAAAATCTTGAGTTTCAGGCAAAAACCCGGTTTTTTCGTACCTTAACGCATTTTTAAGCCAGTAATTGGTTGAATTTCAAAAGAATATTTCAGATTCTCAGCGGGTTTGGAAAGAAGAGATTGTGGCCTTTCCAACGATAAATATAGTAATATAGCTTAGTTTTGACATATTTTTGATTTTGCCTCGAAATCGCAAACTTTTTGAATTTTTTTCTCTATTTTTTGAGTTTAAAGAAGTTTGTAGCCACTATTTTATAGGGACACCTTAAAGTTAATGAGTAAAACGCATATTTGGTTGTAAAAACTGGTTAACAAATGGTTAAGTTAGTCCTGTTTTTCGAGGAACGCAATTTCGATACCCTATACTAAATTCATACTTCTGAAGAAAATTTCCAACAACAACAAAACAAAACATATTCCACAGTAGACAATTTTCTAGAAAATCTTATTTTAAAATGTTTAACACATATTCCACATTTCGAGCATTGACCGCAAGTTTCGTCTAATTGAAAATTGTTAGTTCTAATTTATTATGAGGAACATAATTATTGAAGTACTAAACTACCGTTAAAATCTAAAACATCAATGTGTGTTTGGCATTTCAGTACGTATTTATATAAAACCAGTTAGATGCATCAACGGACAAAATTGCATTAAAATAGTATTTTTTATATAATTTTTTTTGGGGGTGAACCAAACCAATATCAAGCTATAGCATTTGACCTCAGTAATAAAACCTTAAACTCCATTTTGTTCTATTACGTCACAAATTTTTTTTATAGTGGTTTGAAATTTGTTATTTTTGGTCAAAAGTCGAAACCTCTAGCTGCCACCCGTATGGGACACTTTAGGCCCAATTTTGAAAAAAAGCTTAAAATACAACTTTGGAGGGAAGTTAATACTCTCCGGAAAATTTCACTAAGTGTCACCCCAGACAAATAACCTCTTCGAGTCAAAGGTTATAAAATTAAACCAAAATTAACATTTCATTTTCTATTTTTAAGTCTATTTTTGAGGAAAGAGTGCAACACACTTTTTTCGGGAGTGAACCAAACCTTGATACTGGTGCATTTGACCTCAGTAATAAAACCTTAAACTCCAATTGCTCCACTACTTCACAATTTGTTTTACTTCAAATGCTATTGATGGTTATAGGTTTCATTCACCCGAAAGACAATGACCCTTAAATTGTTGCATAGTGTTATAGCAAACCACAGTGAAATTGACTTAACATATTCAAGTGAGCCTTTTTGTTGAGTTTGAGATCTTTCATGCCTATGTTGTGCCGATTTATATTCTATCAATCAATTGTTTGCAAACGCGGCACCCACCTACCTTGATAATGGATATCATATACGCACACTATAATACAATATGTTATTCCCACGATGTCGAGAGATATTTACCATACTAACAATTAACCAATCATTATTCAAGTAATCACATTAAAATTTTGAGAGATTTCTGGTGTTAAATGAAAACGGATATCGCAAAAGAACAAACCCAAACTAGCCAGCTTTTTTTCTGCTTCAAAACAAATTGTTCGTGTTTATTTAACATTGTGTGACACACACAAAAGTAAAAAAAAACAACACCAAGCAAATACAAAGTAAAACACTTTCTCTTTAGAAAGTCTATTTTTTCAAAAGGAAATAATCATGACAATAAAAAAAAAGGTAACATCGTTTAGTGATGATACTGTGACTTCGCAGCTTAATTCTCGTATTTTTTTCATTTGCGCGAAATACAACAAACACGACCATATATGACAAACGTTTCAAATTAAAAAACAAAAAGAACAACATTAAAAAAAGTAGGTGCCATGACATAAACCAGTTTCCAACCTTGAGTTCGCTTGAACCCAAAAACTTGGTTGGCGTTTGTTGATGCGAATAATACAATGTAAAAAATATTCTTTAAGTTTAAAATAAGAGAATTTTGAGTTATTATGAGCACAAATCAAATACATGTATGGTCTTGGACCTAACCGAAGGTCGTCCGTCCAATTTGTAGTTCCATACATCAATGTGTCTCTACTGGTTAGATTAAAATGTTTAGAATTTGATTGTTCCCAACGCGAGAATTGGTATGCCTGGCATCAGTTCAGCTTCTTCGTACAAAGAACCAAATAGTTTAATAAAAGTGAAATCTAAGCGTTCTTTCACCTTTAATTTAAAGTTATCCGATTAACAATGTGTTCTGTTGGTTTGTTTGGCAGCATATACCATTACTTTGATACGACTAACAGAGTGTAGGTAAGGGAAACAAAACACAACGTGACATTGAATATTAAAACAAAATAAAACCTAAAAATATACATCTAATGATAAACAAAAACACACAAGCGAGCGCTAAATAAACCGGTTAAATGACCGTTCCGTTTGTTTGGCTAGCTAAGTTTTTATTTCAAATTCATAAGAGGCAAAGCTCTCAACAACAACTCTACCACCACTAACCACATACAACCCCGAACAGTCGTGGAAATGTAAAAAGGTGTAGTCGAGGCATGAATGCCAGAGATGCGAATGATTTTTGTTTTATTAGACTACATATTTTTTAAATTTAACAGTAAGTGTTCAAATATTACTACATCTAACTTGAAAACTTAACTTGGACTCTGATATAAGTATCCTATTAGCTAACTTTATTGACAATTAACATTCATCGAGCTATATAATCTTTCTAAATTTGTCTCAAAACCTTGGTATAATATTTACCGAAGGCGACAATTAAATTGAGATTGAATTAATTGGACAAATGATGCCAATAACGTCATCAGTTTTATATTATTTTTTATTCTGTCGTTAACAATAAAGTAAAATAGCTCAAAGTATGAACTGAGACACATAATATTCGATATAAACTTATGCTCCTACATTAATATCCTTCACTTTACTTGACACCAAATTACAATTAATCTATATCTTGTTGAGGCTATGGTTTAGATTGACTCCGTTAAAAGAAACTGGTGATGTCATGAGCACGATGGAAACACCGAATGCAAGTTAACAACTACATTAATAGTCATGCAACGGGGATGGAATCGCGTTTACCATCTTGTAAAAGTGTGACAATTCAACTGTGGTGGTATTTGAGTGACTCTACTCCACATATTCAGAAGCTGTGTGATGGTTTAGACAAATTTATAATGTTGATTCCAAACTTGGTCTTTGTTTTTCACACTTCTGAAAGATCTTCTAATCTTGTTGAACTTACCTAAAATGAAAGAATAGTATAAAGAGGCTCAGAAAGGCGACCCGCTCATTTAAGGTCGACAAACTAGTGACTTACAGTCATCTTAGTTAATAGAGTAGAGTATCTGAGTCCATAATCCTTTTGGTTTAGTCTAGTTTGTAGTTAACAAATTACATCTCCTTTTCGGTGCCTTCTTTGTCCTTCCTCCTTTCAATGAAAAGTTCGTTTTAATACACAGTGCGACAAAAAAAACTAAAGTCAAAATATTTAAGTCTTCATTTATTGCATAGTATAATTAAACCGTGGATCACAAACATGTTGGTGAATCTAAAGACACATCTACATTGCTTTCCTAAGCTTAATTATAGATAAAATAGCAATAAAAACTAGTACAGAAATTTCAATCAGGTAAACTGACTGATAAATACCATTACCTAATATAAGATATTGTTTAAGTCCTGAGTTATTGATATTAACCGATTTTTATTTAAAATTACTTATGTATTATTATTTACCTGCTTGTGAAGCGTAAACGGTTGTAGACCACGGGTTTACAGACAAGTATCAAACCCGTAAAAATGTTACTAATTTGTATAGGAGGTACGATTTGTTTTTCGTAAATCAACGTTCAGCTTACCTTGGTAAAATTTTACTAAATTTGGAGTACATACTAAAAAATATGCATGAAAAGGGACAATTTCGGTTATTTATATGGGAGGTACCAGGTGTGTCAAATAGTTAATAGTAGAATATCTAAGGTTTTGCCTCCTTAACTTAAAAAACTCAATTTCCCTTTACACCTCATGAGTGAGGTATGGGATAGCTTCTCGCGTTGTTGTGAATTAACACGCTTTCTATTTTTAGATTCACAACTAACGGCACCTACTTGTTTATCGATTTATGCGAACGTCACTGTTTAGGAAGCTTTTACTAGTCATGCCGATTGACTCGACACTTATACTGCGAAGTTGCTGTCGACAACATCGAGACGGCCGGCAATGAAAGAAAAATGTAGATGACTGGTGCCGGAAATCGAACCCGGGATGTCCTGCATGGTAGTCGCGTGTCCTAACTATTATGCCATGGCCGGTCCCTCCTAATACAATATAAATTAACTGATCAAATGTCCTTATCACCCAGGTGCCCACTGGTAGTTATGCCAGAAATATTAATTTTCCAAACATAGGTTAGGTCAACAGATATAGTCCATATTCATACCTGAGTATGTATGTAACCTGACTGAATTCTGGTCGAGTACAATATGAATCTGGATATCAAAGTTCCCGGTTTTTCGTTACTTGCCTCACTTGATGGCTTATGACTCAGTCAATTCAAATTGAAAGAAGAATCTTAGACCTCTCCAACGATATATATATCTATATAGACAACTTGACTTATGTACCTGTCTGTTATTGGCTTGAAATCGCAAACTTTTTTAATTTTTCTTTTTCTTACAAAAAAGAGAAACAATCTTTCTTTTGACTCGTTCTTGTACTCAAAAACATCGTTTTTTGTCAGTACTCTGCAATCTTTCTAATTATGTAGCCGAAAATGTTTTTCAAATCAACGTTTTGTGGCTTAAACTAAAACATCGGGGTTTCAAAAACAAACTTTGTGAATATTTTACATGCACATTAGGGCGTTTCAAAAAACGCGTTTTTTGCGATTTTTGCAACTCTTGAAGCGGAATATTACAGCTTGTGATCTAAAAGAATTTCGAAAAAAATTTTGGATTTTTTGAAGATGGGTATGGGGTCGCTGAAATAGATTTTATCAAAAAATGAGGTTATGGAGAAAAAAATTGTATATTATTTTTTTTCTGGTGCTTTTTGTTCATACAACTAAACAATTCTCTTCTTATGGATCCGATCCCACGACAAAAAATTATTGGTGTGAAAAATTATTATATTATGGACCACTTTGATAGTCTTAAAAGTGCAAAATTATTTTTCCTAGATTTCAAACCTCGATAACTTGAAAAGTTTTCAACATTTTTTCAAGATGTAAAATGCGTTGGAAAGGTCTTTAAATTACCTTTCATTCGGTACATAGATTTATTTTTACTTGTTGGAAAAATATAAGAAAAAAATTAAAGTTTGAGAAATTTTTATTTATTTATCAAATTTTATGAAAAAAAAAAAAAATTTCATTATGTTTCGTTCTTGGTTAAGTAAAAAAAAAACTTCTAAAATACATTGCTTTAATAAAAATATCATCAATATATTTGTATTCCCATACAAAATTAAAAGATATTAAATAAACAAAATCAACATATTTAATGAACAAATTAAAATTAAAAAGTAAATTTGTATCTAAAATTACAATACATTAACCACTAAATGTGGAACAACTGTGGAAGTATTTTCAAATTGTTTTCTTAAGAGCTTTTTCAATAACATTTTTGTTAACATTAGATATAATTTTTTCAGGGACGTAACAGTTATAAGAGATATGACGAAAAAGTCTTTTATAACCATTAATATTGACTAATTAAAATAATGGTTATAAAAAACCATTATCGAAGAGAAATATTTAATTTTGGTTATCGTAACCAATATAAGTGGGAAAATTTTTTTTTTGGTTATGAATAACCATTATAGCAACCGAAAAAATTTTTTGGTTACCAATAACCATTATCGAAAGTAATTTATTTTTTTGGTTATCTCGACCCACTAATATATCGTATTTTTGATGTTATGTTTGTTTTTATACCCTCACCCTACGGATAGGTGGGTATATATCATTTGGTACGACCCAAAACTTGAACACGTAGAAAGAGTCACTTTGGAACCAAGGTTTCTTTGAAACAAATTTGAGTCATGGCTTTTTAAGTCGTTTGATCCATGTCCGTCAGTCCGTCTGTCTGTCTGGCTGTCCGGCTGGTTCGCAGGAGAAGGTTTATGTGAATGAAAATTTTAGGCAAATTTTCCGGAGAAGTAAGAAAATTGCAAAAATCTAAAATTAATTTTTTGTATGGAATTAAGTGTGCAATTGTTACGGAATGCCTTTAAGAATAGAAAAATATAAGATTTTTGTTAAAAAGCGGAAAATTTCGGAAAATTAAAAAAAAATAATTTTTTTTCGACGAAATTTTGCATTTGTCGTATGATTTAATAATTTTAGACGATGTTAAGAGAAAACTTTCGGATAATTATTTCGAAATTACTTTTTGAGGGGAAAAATAGAAAAATTCTTGGTAGAAAAATTTGGATTTCCCAACGAAATTTTCAATTGTATCGCTTGATTTAATGATTTCAGTCGACTTAAAGGTGGAAAATTCGTTATGATGCTTGAGAAATTTCGGATTATTGTGAAAATTATTATGTTTAAATATTAAACGCGAAAAGAGCGAACAATTGAAAAATTATCGGCATGAGCATTGTTCAAACCCGCACTGGATACAATGCATTCTGACGACCACAAGATCAATATCAGAGTATACAAAAGACCCTCTGGGGCCATGCAAGACAATTCAATGCTCCCACTATAAATAAAGTCGCAGTGATTGATGTTCTGTAGTGGAGAGGATGGCTATCACCTCAATTTAAAGACGGTCAGTAGAGCGAAAGGTTTGTTAACCAAATCATCACTTCTTTTCCATTCCCGATATTTCAGAAGAGACGAGTAAAATGGTTAGCTCAATGAATTTTTATGCGTATCGATTGATGACACGGCAAGATGTTGACAATCATCTGTTAAGATATCGTCGGTCGAAACGGAGCGTCTCAATTTTATTCGTTTCAACCAGCCGCCACATTTCTAGAAGCTTGCCAACGTTTGCTTTTGCTCGAAAACGATACGCATTGGGATTAAGCGCTCTCCGAGGCAACTGTTTCTGCTCCACCGACTCAAATTCGTACATTGTTTGCGATCATCAAATACAAGGACAAGATGGCTCACGATATTTTCAACAGAGTTCACACGACAACATCGAATTTCGATCTCAAATTAACTTCTGATCGAAGACATGTGCGTGCTCATGTGCGGCAATTTATTGTCGAAATTGGGAATACCAGCGCTAAATCGTTCGATACACGATGCATTCAATCGCGAATTGCAACGAGAGCAAGGCTCTGATCAAGATGTTGTAGAATGCTGAGCAAACAAACGTGTACGATTCGATTCTGGCAAAAATTCGGTCAAGATCGCAAATTGTGTTAGCTGTGGCATCCTCTGGTATTGCTGCCACATGCACGATTACGCATAAACGAACAACGTTTGCCGGGTCAGCTAGTATTTTTCTAAAACTACTTACGGGATTGGATATGATAGGGTATATGTTTTAAATTTCAGAAAAATGCGAGAAAAACACGGGGATTTAAAATTCGCTATAAAACTTCATTTATTAAGTTACAAAATTACCTTGCTTCACAATTGATCTGAATGTAACACTTTATACGGCACTGGAAGGGGGTATGTTATAAGAAAACCGTTAAAAAATGTAGGGAAAAAAGTTTATTCGTGGTATGTTTTAAACGTTCTTCACGGGTGGCAGAAAAAATTTTTAACTAACTTTTTCGATCTTTTGTCTGCAGTTAAAGGTAGGTAGCACTGCTAGAACGCTAGCTTAAGTGCGTACGTCAGATATCAGTTATTTCGCGTAATCAATATCAATACTCCCAACGCGATCGTGCCCAAATGCTGTATTTAGTAAAGGATAAAGTGTTTGAGAAAAACAGGAAGTCTAGCCATGCCCCTTCTGGTACATTCCATACAAATGTACCCTTCCTTCCGCCCATTTTAGAGTAATAATATGTATTAACAAACTTTATTTTTGGACATTATAATACTGCTAAAATTTCATACGGATCAGTTAAGGTTTGCTTGAGTTATCGTGCCCACAAGCCATCCAGACAGACGGATATAGCTCAATCGTCTTAAAAAGTCCTGAAACACATTTGGTCTTAGCATACTAGGGGTTTAACTCGTCTCCTTTAATGCGTTACACTTTTTTCATTTCAAATTATATATCAAATTGGTGACTGATAACCAAAAAAAAAATATTTTTTTCGATAATGGTTATTAGTAACCAAAAAAATTTTTTGGTTGCTATAATGGTTATTCATAACCAAAAAAAAATATTTCTCATTTATAATAGTTACGGTGTCTAAAATAATATATATCTTACTATAATGGTTAAATATTCCCTAAAACAAATAAAGCTCATTTTATCGTAACCTTTTCTTCCGAAACAAAAATAATAACAATTATTTTCAGTCCCTGAATTTTTTGATTGTTATCAACTCTAATCAATAAGTTTTGAAAATCATCCTCATTCTTTGTAATTTTTTTGTTATATATTGTAGCCGACGACACGCCTCTTTCTGATAAATCATTCACAACACATAGTTTTTCTAGCCTTTTTTTATGAAGAAACAAAATCATCATCATTTTCCCATAAAAGTGTATCTTTCGAAAAAAGGAAGTGGGCAACTTTAATTCATCAAAAACCCTTTTACTGTTTGAGGTTACAAAATTATGCATTATGAATTTTGTTACATTTTAAAAAGGGCCTATTTCAAATATTTTAAAATTCAAATAGTGTGAATTTAAAAATAAAAAATATTTTTTTTGTCTATTTTTTATTTTTTGCAACATTTTTCACAAGTAAGATATAAACTTATATATACCAAAATAAAGGTATCTAAATTATCTTTCTAACGCATTTTACATCTTGAAAAAATTTTGAAAACTTTTCAAGTTATCGAGGTTTGAAATCTTCGAAAAATAATTTTTCACTTTTAAGGCTATCAAAGTGGTCCATAATATAATAATTTTTCACACCAATAATTTTTTGTCGTGAGATCGGATCCATAAGAAGAGAATTGTTTAGTTGTATGAACAAAAAGCACCAGAAAAAAAATAATATAAAATTTTTTTTCTCCATAACCTCATTTTTTTATAAAATCTATTTCAGCGACCCCATACCCATCTTCAAAAAATCCCAAAAAATTTTCGAAATTATTTTAGATCACAAGCTGTAATATTCCGCTTCAAGAGTTGGAAAATTTTTTTAGTGAAACGCCCTAATGCACATATATATTTTTCCGTAGATTGGTAAATCGAGAGAAATGAGAAAGTAAGTAATTATGCGGTACTTGTGAAGTACTTGTGAGATCTTCTAAAGCGCTTAAAATAGTACGGCAAAGAAGATAAGATAGTCCGATAAGCTGATAATTTATATTATATTTTTAATATATTTATATTATATTGTTAAATTTTGAATTCAAAATATTTTAGAAGATTGAATTTGAGACTCTTCATGTTGGCTTTATGGCACTGTCGGGTATTAATAAATGATGTGGTGTGTTATCGTGGTAATAAGTTTGATAAAAGCTAATCATAGCCATAATTTTTTGAAGAAGAAGCAGAGAGGGAATTGTTTCAGTCAATTTTTGTACAAAATTTAATTTCGCATCCCTGACATTCGTTTGTATCTGTTGTGTGAACACTGGACCATGGTTATTTTGTTTTACAATGCCACCATTTTGCCCAATTGTGGATGCCGTACGTGTACTGAGAGTCGGCCATTAAAAGTAAATTGTTTGTTTTATTCATCAGTGGAGGTTCACATTCAGCTTCAAGTTCGTCGGTTTATTAACACATTGACTTGTTGAACGTGGGTATCTAACTGTCTTCATCTGTTGTTGCTCGTTTGTAATATTTCACTGTTGTTTTGTGAGCGTGAATATGGACATTTGGAGTTGTATTGTTCAATATCAATAGCTTGTAGGTCATTTAATTATGAGTTTATTGCAGACTTTTAATAATATCTGCCATCATTTACTGTCGAAAAGGCCTGAGAATTAATCGTTGGTTGCAATTATAAATACGCACTAAAAAATCGAAAATATGCGCAATGTAAATGTTGTATATATGAAAATATAAAATAAGTATGAAAAATAACAAAATCATAAAGTGAGGATACAAATTTAAGTAAAATTAATATTGTTATGAACGTACATGAGATCAAATTTAATTCATTGCGTAATTAGCGTATACAAAAATAAAAGTTTTCTAAATTTGTTTTTTAAATAAAGCCTTCCCGATTGTGTCTTAAGATTTTTTGTGCAAAGAAAATGTGCAGCATTTTTAAAAGAACACCAATTTTTTTTTTGTAATAATCGGTTTTGTAATTTTCATTAAATTTTGATTTTTCTTTTAAATTTTCAGGTCATCTCTATTCTTTTGAAGAACATAATTTAATTTTTCAATAAATTTTGGTCAACCATTTCTTTTTTTTTTATAAAGATTTATCAAAGCGACTAGAGTTGGACTTTCTAGATCCTTTTTGTGAATTGTTCCTTTAAGTTTCGTTAATCAAAAGCAACTAGGTCGCCCCTTCTGTTCCTTTCGTTCCTTTTAATATTTTCGTTCACTTATTCCTTTTCATCACTTCAATGTTTTAATTGTTTTTAGTTCAAACATACTGAAAGGACTGCTTAAAAACTTATGAATTTAATGGTGTGTTTAAAGAAATATAGTAATCTAAAGCTTTGCACAACAAATATTGGAAAATAATTTAAATCAGTTTTCATAGCAAAATACAAAAACAATTTGTCTGTTGTTCTTGTTGTATATTAATACATATTGGTTAAAGCATACGAACGTAGGAACAAGTGAACGAATGACCGAAAATGTCAAATGAACGAAAAGAACGGAATGGGTGGAACTAGTTCCAATCTTTCACAACAGGGATTCGTTCCTTGGAACTAGTTCGTTCCGGAACTACACAAGTCTACAAGTGACTGCATTTTTAAAATAATTAATATTAATATTCTATTTTTTGTTTACTTCACATAAAAAGGCATAATTACAACTATCAGTTGAGTGACATGCCTTCTCTAAAGTTATTTTAAGTTTTTAATCGATGTTGTACGTTCCCTATCTTGATATATTTGGCTATGGAGGAATCAGAATACTAGGATACTTTTAATTAGATTAGATTTTTAGTTAGAAATTAAACTTACTTACGTAAGTAAATAAGTTCCCTATTTTGTTATAATTCCTTCTCCCCTGGATATCGGTGTAAAATTTTCGTATAAATGCAAATATTGTCAGTTTAACAAGGATAATTCAGATAAATATTGTGTAACAATTTCTACGTCAACTTTTACCAAATAATGTTCCACAAAAAGTTAATGGGTTGCACTTTTGAAAATGGTTTTTAACCAAAAAAATTTAAAATATGCTACAAAAACATGAATTTACTGTAAAAATATGCGCTTAAATATGCAAAATCGAAAATTTTTCGTAGAATATGCAATAACGAATGAATGTCATTTTTAAAGAAATTTCATAATTCGTAAAGATAATGACCGTTTCTATTTTGCATAAAACTCCTTGTCCTTGTTATGTATATTAATTAACATAGAGGCGGTCATGCGGAATGAAATTAATTTTACAAAAAAGGTCCTAGTTTGACAAATGGAGATTTTTATAGATACAAATGGTCCTCTGTCTTTAGCTTAAGCCTTGGGATGGGGTTTAAAAGTGGGCCAATTGTTTACTCCGCTCTCGAGAAAAAATATTCGCTCTCTCAAAATATCTTCGATTTGTTTTCGCTATGGTGAGTCCATTGCATTTAAACTTTGGAAAATTATTCTTTTACTAATATACTCTTTACAAGGGTTTCATGTGTTTATCATTTAATACAGTCAAATTTTGTTTTAGGAATGGCAAATGACTCCATTGCCGTCATCTACATTCCCTAAGTTGAGCGTTCTAACACTTGTATTTTGGTTTTAAATCCGACGATATTTACTTCCCGCGTTATTTCTTATTGCTGTTCGTTAATAAATATTGTCTATAGCAAAATTTTTCACTATCACAAAAACATTATCTTTCAAACAGCTTATGTAGTCTCGTTGCGTGAGGCTAAAAATAGAAACGTGTTTACAACTCAAATGTGAGATTTACCCCCATAACTATTCATGGGACTTAACGGGAAAAAACGATTTTTAAGGAAGTTTAAGTTTTTAAGTTCATAAAATGTTGACTTAAGAGATATTTGAAGATATGTTTTTTAAATATCAGATGCTGACTATTATACAGTCATTAGACGTCATTGAAACAAAAAAAAATATTCAGTAAATTTTAGAAATGATTTTCCAGAATTCTTGTATTTATAGATTACTAGCTGACCCGGGCAAATGTTGTTTTGCCACAGTTACGGTGCAAAAACACAAAAAAAAACTAAATATTGCGCCATTTGTCGAACAAACTTCAAACTACACAGAAACACTACTCACGGCCCATAGAGCAAGCATATACAATTTGGTCAAAATCGGTCCAGTAGTTTTTGAGTTTAGCGATCACGAACATACACGTAATTTTTATATATGTAGAGATGTAGATTATGTTTCAGATGGATATGGGTATTTCCAGCCTTACGAATGTGACGAAAATAAAACACTTAAAAGCTATTATTTGTTTGATTTTTATAAGTTTTTGAATAGCTCTCTATTTGTTCTACATTATGTGAAAATGTATCTGATTTACAAAATCACAGGCCAAGATTTTATCAAAGCAACATGCTTTCGTTACGTAGCTAGAACATTTCTTATTTAAATTTATACAACTTGCAAAAATACATGGATTTACTACAAAAAATATTAAATACATATTATGGGAAAAGCATAATTTTATATTATTTTACATCAGTGATAGGCATCTCATAGCCTCGAGACATCGGCATTATTTGTTTTTTCACACAAGCACGATCAGCCGTTCACACGTACGAAAGTTTTGCTTTATTCAAAACAGTCATTCTCTGCTTGAGTGTTATAAAATCAACACCACACACTCTCGTTTGTCATCACGGTGGAAATACCCATATGCTATTTTTTTTTTGTATTAAAGCTTAATATTGTGGATTGTTGCTCTTTCGTTATTGTTAATATTTTTGTGTGTAGAACCTGTAGAAACTAATGGTATTGATTACTTCCTTCTTACGCTTACTGCGATATTATGCTTAGTTGACTAGGTTTTTATATTACACTGTACGACACGATTTTTCACCCATGATCAAACTGAACAGATTCTGAAAATATAGCTGAAATAATAATATTCGTATATCCCAGTTTTTCTAGATCAGCTCATTTAAGCTTTTTACGAGCAATTCAATTTTTGGAGCGATGCTTCCTTACAACGACTTGAAAGTGGCTTCTTTCTGTTCGCAGAACTCTGCGAGTTCTTAACAGATTTTGATGAATTTTTTTTTATTATTTTTCAAAAGGCCAATAGCGGGTTCTGACGAAGCCAAAATTTAAAATTTGTCACAAATTTCATTTGTCACAAATTTAGTTTGTTAACACATTTTTCTAGTCAGAACCAGCTCCTAGCCATTTGAAAAAAATTTAAAAAAAAATTGTGAAAATTTTAATTTTTGACAATTTGTGACAACTTAATTTTTTGACAAATTATAAATTTAGACTTTGTCAGAACCCGCTCCTGGGCATTTGAAACATATTTAAAAAAAAAAATCATCAAAATCTGTTGATAATTTGTTTGTGACAAATTTAATTTGTGACAAATTTTAAATTTGGGATTGGTCAGAACCACATCATGGCCATTTGAAATACATTAAAAAAAATTCATCAAAATCTGTTAACAACTCTCTGAGTTCTGCGAACAGAAGTAAGTCACTTTCAAGTAGTTGTATGGGAGCTTCGCTCCAAAAATTGAATTGCTCGTAAAAAACTTAAACGAGCTGATATAGAAAAACTGGGAGATACATATATTTATATTTTAGCTATATTTTCAGAATCTTGTCAGTTTGATCATGGGTGAGGTCAAAAGTTTAAATATGTCTTACAGTGTTATACTAGCAGTCACGGCGTGCGTTGCTGCGTCACTACTTGCAAAATACCATTTTGAAGTTCAAAGTAATACATATAAAGTGTTAACAGTATACATTTTTTTGTGTGCTAGTTATTAATCTTTATTTTATTTTCGTTTAGGATAATAAAAATAATATGAATATTCAAAATGTTATGGTCGATTATTCTATGCAAAGACACTATTTGAATCCCTTTAATGTACTTATTTCACAAGTTATCTAAATACCATATCAAAACGAACGAAATTATGGATTATAAAAAGTTTTTTTTTATGAAACAGGACATTCATGATGATTGTGAGGGTTATCAGTGATTTACTATATCCGGTGATATTTCCCATAAAAATAAAAATCAACAAGCAAAACGGAAACTGTCCGAAAGTCAAACTTAGAATTTAGAATGACAATAAGTTCTCAAAACAAAACGCGTGTTGAAAATAAGCTTTAAGGCAAAAGTATCTTTCTGGCCAGTTTAATCTTCAACCGTGTACATCATTCCCTAGGGCTTATTTCCGAGAAAGGAGAATATAATGTCTCACTAACTAAATAGTTATACACTAAATAGGTTATTCATACACGCATATACACTAGGGGTATAACCAAATTTTGGCCCTAGCACCACGCGATGGCGAAGGTTGTGTTATTTACGAAAAAATAATTTTGGGGTCATTTCGGATAAAAAACCTCACCCACGAAAACGATTTTCTAAAATCTCCCAAAAAAAACCTTCATTTTAAATAAAAAATTTTAAATACTTCATTAATAAAGTAAAATATTAAACTGAAAAATTTTGTTTGATGTAATGGAATGACGATATCTGGAATGTTTCTCCACATTATCTTTAAATTTGGTCAAAGCCTTTGTCCAAATTTTTGCATCTTTTAAAACGCTTTAAGGGCTTCTTTTAAAATCCATTGTTTTTAAGTATTAAACACAAACTCAGAATATAATTTTCTTTGAATAATAAAAACAATTAAAGTACATGACGTAATTATCAATAACATACATTCAGCTTCCAAAATATTTACACAAATGTTAAATGCAGCTTGATATATTAATAAAAAAAAAAGTTTTTTGCGCTTTTTAGCTAAATAAATAAAAAAAAAATCATTTAAAAACTTTACCGCGTTTGGTGGGTGAACTTTTTTAACAACTGCGAAAAAATAATACCATTTTTTTATATAATTTTCAATGGCCTACTCGACTATGCTAGGGCCATTTGGATATTTGCAAAAAATTGCAAAAAGTTATATCCCTAATATACACACATATACAATTTTAACAAACGTCCTTGTTGTTTGGGTTTCAATTGTATCATAAATTATTGTTGTGGACAGCAGAGAAGGCATTAGTAATAACTGCGTAGAATAATTGGATTGCAGGACGTCATTAACAAGCGATTTGATTAAATACCCTCCAGTATAACTTGTCAATTTTATCAGCACATGCTCAAATCTACACTTAAGTTAGTATTTAATGATCTAATGCTACCTAAGCGATATGGTGGCAAAAAACTTCAGACATTTCTTCCGAATCACAATCGTATTGATTTTTAAAACATCTACAACTTTCTATAACATCAATATACTTTAAAAGCGGAATTTTCATATTTGTGATCTTTACGAATTTTATTAGGGTTTTACCAAAAAAAGTCCAAAAAATAAATACTAAAAATGACGTCGGAGTCAAAAATGACCAATAGGCAAAAAATCTCTTGATTAACAATGAATAATGATATGTGCCTCGTTTGGATCGGATATCAAATGACGATACAGCAAACTAAATACTATTACCGGGAAGTGCACGTATCCGAAAAAAATTTGACGTCCTCAAATTGTTTTCAGAAAACTACAAAACTGGGGGAGAAAACATAAACAACATACTGCACATACAGTTCGCGCGATTGTGGCAATTTTGCGGCATGCGCTTAATGTTCCCAAGATGGCCCGATTTAACCGTTTAACAATTTTATCTTTGGGGATTTTTTTAAGACAAGAAATTTTTTTCTGAACTGTTGAAAATGCGACGAAAAGAACCCAAATGATTACACTATGGTAGTCGAAAAAAAAAGACAAGACCTGACGGTTTTACCCCAATTCGGACATGAGGTATTGAACTGCATCATTAGTTTTTTGAGTTACAATGGCGGTTTCATATAAAATTTTTTTTAAATGTTTTTTTACTTTGAGCGGTTTTTTAAGGGGTTAAATAGATTTTCGACAAGCTATAGTTGGGTTTTCGGATAAGCTTGCTTTACTTATTTAAAACAACTATTTCGAAGACGGTTTATCCGAAAATCCAACTATAATCTGGATTTTTAATTTGAGCTCATAAACTCCTACCCTTGAAAAAAAAATATTTTAACAAAAAATTTGTATAAAGATTTTATGATAACTGAAAAAAATTAAAACTGTTTTTTCTCAGGGGAAGGGGCGGATATGCCGTCTTCGACAAAGTTGTTTTAAATAAGTCAAGCTTATTCGAAATCCCATCTATAGTTTGTCCCCTTAAAACACTACACAAAGTAAAAAAAACTTAAAGAAAAAATGTATGAAACCTAATGATGCAGTTCTATGCCTTGTGTCCGAATTGGGGTAAAATCGTCGAGTCCGGCCTTGCCTTTGAAAATGTTTGTCAAAAACTATTACAGTGTTATCAACAGCGAACTAGAGGGTTGACACATGCGTAAATAGCGAACAAATATTTCTTTCTTACGTGCCTATCTTCAATCAGCAGGTGAATTGGACATGAAACCCTAGAAACCAAATCGCTATACTCAGTTTCTTTTTTAAATAATAACACTTAAAAAAACTTAATTTCCCTTTACACCCCATTAATGAGGTATGAGATAGCTTCTCGCGTTGTTGTGAATTAACACGCTTTCTATTTTTAGATTCACAACTAACGGCACCTACTTGTTTATCGACGAATGCAAACGCGACTGTTTGAGAAGCTCTTGCTAGACATGCCGATTGGCTCGACACTTATACTGCGAAGTTGCTGTCAACAACATTAGAGGGGAGCCGACATAAAGGAAAAATTTTCTTTTAAGATGACCTCCCGCATGGTAGTCGCGTGTTCTAACCACTATGCCACGGCCGGTCCCATAATAATATAATAACACTGTTCTACAAAAATAAATATTTTGCATTTTTGGGGGTATCTGAATTATGATTCATATGGTTATTATATCATGATTTCAAATATGTTTTCAGATTTTCTTAATCATGTTTTTCAGCATTTTTCATGTTGCATTAAAATACATTTTGAATAAATGTAATGAAAACATAATTTGATCCAACAGAATCTTTTCTAAATACAGTAACCGATAATAGTAGACCTTAAATCATGAAAAATAAGAAAAAATAAGATGAACAATTATTATTTCCTATTAGTTAATAATGTTATTTCTTTATTTTATGCTGAATATCCTTGCAGTCTCGTAAAATATTCCAGCAGCAGCCAGCGAACATATCTGGTCTATTTTTTTCGTAATGCTTTTCTATAGTTAGAATGTATTTGTGGAACCTTTCACTATGTTCATCGGACACGTCGCTGCGGCATTCATGGAAGAAATACAAATGAGAATGCAAAAAATTCACTTTTAAGGACATTTTGGATCTCAAGTTTACGTAGAATATTAAAAAGAGAATAGTGTGATAATAAAATAGATAATAGAGTGATAATTGCAGCCGAACAGGCATTGTTGCTGATGTTGTCATCTGTTTCTACTAAATTTTTCAGCAATCGCCTTCATACAAATTATTAATGGATAACAAAACTTATTTTAAAATAACTAAAAAACTATGCCTGATAGCATAATTCTGATTTCTTATTTGAATTTCCCATCCCAAAAAACCCTTAAGAACACATAATGCAACATAAGGAAAAAAACCGTTATCGAACAGTGTAGACAGGGTTTTCCAAAATCCTGAACAAACAGTCAAAGCTTATGAATTGAGCTTTAGTAATTTTATAAGAAAAATTTATGTACTCGTATTCGCTGTAACTTGCCTGCGTGTGTCTTTTGTCTGTGTACTCTTATCATTGTTTACCGTCATTTACGTTCGTTGTTGTCATTTACGGGTTATTATTGAGAAGGTCGGCCCCCAATTATGCCTGCCTTGACACAAACACAATAAATTATTGACAATATATCAGTGTCCTTTTTTCCTTCGAATAATAATTGAATGAATTCAAAGCCATTCTAATAAACCTTAAACTACGGCATAATTGATGAAGTGCTGATTCGTTTGCTTTCGTCCGGGTATTATGAAGGCGGACCAATTGGGTCAACCAATTGTGTGGGCAGGAGATAGAGTGGGAATTTAATAACCAAAGGAATGCATAGAAACATTTTTCAGTTTAGTTCGTGGCCACTAGTATTGTCCTGCTTCTGGTTAGATGGCCTACTTGTTTAACTATTTACTGAAATCTAATTGTTATATGTTTCTACTTCTTTTGTTGGTGGTGGACAGCCTTTTCTCACACACGGACAATTTCTATTGAGACAGTTGCTTTTCTTTGGGTCTATGTCGCAGTTGAGAAATAACATTACTTGGTTATCAAAAACATGAAAAGTTGTTGTTGTTGTTGTAACAGCTTTACTATTCAAATATTACAAATTTTACAAATTTAATCCGGGGGTTCTTCTTTAATGTCCAGTCCTAAAAATTGGGCTACTTCCACTGGATTGGTCCATAGATCCAATGGGCTAAGTGGAGTAGGGTGGGCTGGGCAATTGAAGATGTGGCAGGTATCGTGGGGACCCTGACCACACGCTGGGCATATATTGGGGACGGCACGGTCTATGCGGGACCAGTAGGCATTGAGCCTGTTGCTCCATCCCGATCTGAGTTGTGCCAGGGCCACTCTTGTTCTATGTGGCAGGCTTGTCTCTGTTTCGTCTACAGGGGGTGGGCGACCTCCAAGAACGACATTCATGCGGTAACTTGAAACCGCGGAATAGGTGGCGTCTCTATGAATGTCATTCAAAGCTGCAGCATATGAGGAGTGATCCAAGGGATCCTGTACGTGGTTGCGTATATTATCCTCATATACTCAAAGGTCCTTTCTGACATGCCTTGGGGGAGCATCCATCTGTGTGATGTTAAAGTTGGGATGACTCATCCGATGACATCCCAGGCGGAACTGTTTTGTCAGCATGCCATTGTGTTCCTTGACTGGGAGGACCTTCGTTTCCTCAAATAGATGATGCTCAGAGGTTATCTGCATACAGCCCGTTACAGTCCTCAGGGCGGCATTTTGCAAGCTTTGAATATTTCTCCACTGGGTATCACTCAGCGAAGGAGACCACACTGGAGCGGCATAGTTAACCACTGACCGGCCAATAGTTTTGTAGGTAGCTAACAAGGTTTCTTTGTCTTTACCCCAAGTGCTGCCGGCTAGCGCTTTGAGGACCTTGTTTCTACTTCGCAATTTGTGCGTAATTGCAGTGGCGTGAGCTGAGGAGGTAAACAGGCTGTCAAAGGTGATGTGGGTGGGTGGTTCACAGTCGGTATTTGGACGCCATCGACTACTATGACTAGATTTATGTTTACCTCCTTTGTCCAGGTGGTGAATAATGTTGCTGATGACTTCGCTGGTGAGAGTTTCAAGTTACGTCCAGTGAAGAAATTATGTAATACTCCGAGATAACCATTCACACGATCGCAAAGCTCATCAATGTTTTGACCCGTCGCCAGAAATAATAGTACAGTCGTCAGCGTACGATATCACATCTACACCTTGTGGTGGTGTAGGGAGTTTAGAGAGGTAGAAGTTAAACAAAAGGGGGGATAGAACGCCACCCTATGGTACTCCTTGTTTAACTCTACGGGGCACTTGTCTCTAAACTCCACGAACGACCGACGACCACTTAGATAGTTAGCACTCCATCTCTTCAAATTATTGGGCAGGGTGGACTGCAGGATGTCCTGGAAGAGTGTGGTGTGGCTGACTTTAGGAGTGGCCTTTCACAGGGCCTCTGCTGATTCAAGCCCTGTGAGATCTTTGTGGTTATGGCGGTTAATGCAGTGGTAGTGCTATGCATTTTACGGAATCCATGCTGGTGGTGAGCTGCTGTTAGGTGGCTGGACAGCTGGGGGGAGGAGGAGTGCCTCTAGAGTCTTCGCGACTGGTGACAGGAGGGAAATTGGCCTGTAAGATTGTCCCTCTTTCGCGTCCCTCCCTGGCTTAAGTACCGGGATGACTCTACCCTTTTTCCAGGCATCCGGTATTAATAGGCTACTCATTGACAAGTTGAATCGTCTTGGATGGTTTGGCTGCATTGATGGCCTCTGAGACTTCAGAAGGGGTGTAGGGTTGTGGTATGTCCTTCTTCGTTGGGTTGGAGAGAGATCGAACTGTGGACCACAACTTACCCACTCCTGAGCTCAGGTTGCAGTTTTTCAGGTGATCAATCCATTTTTTCCGCTTGTCCTCATTTACCAACCTGCTGAAATTACCGTTCAGCTTGACGATACGTGGGTCGTCAGGGTTGGTACTTCGGATGTCATCGCGCTCATCTGCTAACATCGCTGCCTCTGCTGGGAAGTGCGGCCGCACTAATGGTAGTTTTCCAGCAGGAATAATGCGGGCTGCTGCTGCGATGACAGTATGGCGGAATTTGCTCTCAGCTTGGTGAACGTTGGTGGGAGCTGGGAGAACACTGAAAATGCGATCGGCGAACTCTCTGAAGCCGTGCCAGTCTGCTTTTTTCTGGTTGATGTAGGTTCGGCGTTCAGAGACGATGAAGTCGTTTGGTCTATCCAGACAAATGATTATGGGCAGGTGATCTGATGCCAGTTAAACTACGGCTCTCCATGTTGCGTAGTTTATCAGACCAGGGCTCGCATTAGTTATAGTTATTATATCGATGAAATCTGGCAATTTGTATTAAATAAATATAATAAATATAAATAAATATTGGGGTTGAAGACCATTGGAAAGAAATCCAATATTGTGATTTTTTCAAAATAACTTCTCATTTTAAATTAAGGGAAACAAAATTGCTATTAAGCGGTGCAGCCGATCGTATTATATGTTTTAGCTTTCACTTTTCTCTATCTCACATTAAGACCAATCCATCAATTCTTTAATCCCTTTGTAAAAAGATTCTAGGTTTGTTGACCGTTTTTAACATATCTTGGCAAAAACTTTTATGTTGGGTACTTTATAGTTGCTTCTGGTACTTGCGCTAAATATTGTCAACTTTCAGTCGCATATTGGCATCGTATGTGATGCACTTTTCTGTATTATGAGTATCTTCCCAGATACTTTTAGCAAGTGCGTATGTGATGGTTTAGATGTGGCTCCCCAGCAAACCATATGAGTATGAAAATCTTTTCTGAATCCTTTTTTGAGGTTTCGAGCTCTTTAAGAGACAAAAAAAGTTGTTCCGAAAACATTCAGAAAAGCGTGTCTTTTTCTTCGAAAATGGTCCGTCAGAAAAAGCTCTGAATTTATGTTAGAAAAAAGTCATTAATGCTTTTACGGATCTGAAAGAGCAATTCATTTTTTAATGATTTTTGATGAATCCTCTTAGAAAATAGAAATCATTTTTTTCGGAGCGCCCCAAAAATTCTCTTTAGTAGAACTCTTTTTTAAGTGTTGGTAAGTTTTTATTGTCATATTGTATTTTTCTTAAACACATGAACACTGATCACTTTATTCAACAATAACCTAATTTTTAGAGGTTATTTTAGGAATGTCCAGCTCACTAACGGCCAATGATATCAGCGAAATATTTTGGGAATATTTATAAAACAAACCAAACATTCATTAAAGACGGAACATCGGGACCGTAGTGAAAAATTTTTTTTTTTTATTTTGTTTCTCCTTTATTGTTAATCGGTGACCATACACATAAGCATCATTTGTGCAAAGTATTAAAGTTCTATGACTTTATCTTGAGGTGGCGCATTATTGTTCTTGTTTTTCAAAAGGAAGTTTTTTCCTAAGTGAAAAAAAAAACATTTAAATGAAAAATCGGTCCATTATTTAAAAAACGAGTATGTGGTTATTTTAAACTAAAGCTATAAGTTTTTATTCGCCTTTTTGCAAGCACGTTCTGGAACAAAAAACAGATTCTGAAAATTAAGATTAGATACATCAAATTGTCCTTTTTGACTTAATTTAATATAATTTTACTTTTTATTACTTTATATAACTACTATTAATCATATAATAGCATTTAAAATAAACTTTTACTTGTAGATATAACAATGCTTTTTTCAAAAAACATGAAGATGTTATCTTATAAAGCTGAAATTTTGCACTAATACATTTAAGACAATGGTTCATCGATTGATAATTCAGGAAAGCCCAAATAAAGAGAAAAAAAATGCACTCCACCCTAATGTACATATGTACCTTTATCGCTATGGGTAATGGTATAAAATATGAAAAAGTAAAAGGTATGTTTATAAGGCGAACAAAAACAAATTCCATGCAATGTCGTGCGCATTGCACTTAAAAAACAAGTTAATTACCCTTTACACCCCATGAATGGGGTATGAAATAGCTCTCGCGTTGTTGTGAATTAACACGCTTTCTATTTTTAGATTCACAACTAACGGCACCTCCGTGTTTATCGACGAATGCTAACGTCACTGTTTGAGTAGCTTTTGACTAGACATGTGATTGACTCGACACTCATACTGCGAAATTGCTGTCGATAACATCGATGGGGTCGGCAATTAAAGAAACATGTCGATGATTGGAGCCAGGAGTCGAATCTGGAATCTCCCTCATGGAAGTCGCATGTTGTAACTATCATGCCACGGCCGGCCCCAATGCACCTAATGCATTATGTTTCATTATATTCAAAAGTTACTGCCTCATTTAGATATTTAAGAGCATTTTATTTTGAAAACAACACCGATTCTAAAATGCAGGAATCATAATTTTATAAATAATTTATAATAAAAAAGTTTTTTTGTGTAAAAATAAAAGAAGTAAGACCAAAAGAAGAAAATAGATAAAGAAAAATATTTTTTTGTAGTACCATTTTTTCGACCAGAATTCTGAAATAGGTTAGTTGTTTATTGTATAAAACATATAAAACACATATTATTAAAAAATTATTTCTTTTCGTTGTTGGACATCTAAGAAAACTTTCCAATGCCGATCATATCGAAATTACAGTATGAATTTTATTCGTCTAGCTTTTATTAAACAGTCCACTGTCCTGTGTCTGGTTCTACTGGTTCTATGATGCCCGTAGTACACATTTTCACTTCTATAAGATTGTAAAAAGAACATTGACAAGAGGGCGATGCGATGCCTCCTTTAATAATACATATTAAAAGGATGTGCGGCAATTCCACTGCTGGGTAAATCTCCACATATATACCAAATGATTTGACCCGTTACATATTTTACTTTAACAATCTTGTGCTTCTATAAACATCTATCGCCGACTGTAGGGCAGAGAAAATCAAAAATGTACAACTTTTACATCACGAAAGTAATAATTCGTTCCAATGGTGCTCACGGTGTAGGCTTCGAAACAACACGCATGCAACGCGAACCGCTAGCTGCTCTAATGTTTACAAATATTTCGTTCTAAAAGCTTCAGATATGTTCAATGCTAACGGGTAGCTTTTTCTCCTTCTGGGTCGGTCTTAATTAAAGGAAACCATTTGAGGTTGATTTTGAGATATTGAATGGGAGAGGAGGAGGGCGGAATGTATGGTTATTTCGATGGCTGCTCGTCGGCCAGCCGGTGGATGGTTGGAAATGTAATAAAAACGACAGTTTACCATATAATTATCTTGACGCACGCAATATCTGAACCATATGAAATTGGTAACATTTGTCATTAACAAAAAACCAAAAAATTGTTGTATCCACATTTTGTCAATGTGCGAGTAAGTGGCACTCTACGTCCGATGTGAGGTGGTACAAGTGACTTGATTGATGGATTGGGTAGCTGATTAACGGCTGTCCGTCTGTGGGACTGTGATTTATTGAGTATTGAAATCTGAGGTGAATCGTGAAACGGAACCATGTGATTTTCACCGTTTGACCGTTCATTAGATTTGTAATGATGATTTGTCGCGTAGCCTTTTTAATAAGTGGGAAACATGATAAGTTTGGGTGATATTTATCCAAACATGTGATTAGTGCTAGTAATAATGAAATACGTGAATATTTTAATTTCCTTGTCCTAGGAGAACATTTGATACTATTATGGCACGGAAGGTGAAATTGTTGTTTGCTCTTTATCAAGATGTCTCATTGTTTTGTAATTAAATACAGCAGATAAAAAACTAGTTAATAGAAATGTTATGTTTCAATCGTATATTTTAATCAGTTAAACATCTATGAGTGTTTGTTTAAGTGAAGTGCCCAAATGCAGTAGGCTTTCAAGGAAGAGGTATTGTACTGTTAAATAACTTACAATGTATGGCATTTGGTTCTTCGTTATCGGGCCGGCGTTTGAACAGCGTTCCATCAAATGGCATTATTTTTTTGGGACAGTATAACGAAGTGCCTTTTTATGATCTCTGCAAAATTTCAAGCCATACTGTGCATTAGAAAAAACCCGGTTTTAATTTAAAATGCGCGTTACAAACTGAATTTATTATGTAATGTAATTTATATGAAAGGTAAACTAAAGATGCGATCCTATTTATGTAATGTAATTATATTATTATAATAACTTGTATGCGAGTAATCTCTTTTTTTCTTAACTAAAGTAATATGAAGCTATGTACGAAAAATCATTCGTCTACGATATACACAGAAAAAAATAGTCGACACATTTGAAGTAATTAAAATGTTTTAAATTGTTTACAACAACAATTAAATGCGTTGTTAATATGAAAAATTCACCATATATTCATAATCAAAAACAAAATTTCCAACAATGAAGCTAAAGGGTTGTTAAATTTTGAGGGCCGATGTTGATTTTGAATAAAACACAAATTATTTAGATAATTATTGTGATTCCTATTATTATGATATTATTGCTATGGTTTAAATATGTATGGTGTGGTTCACATTAAAGGCCTGCAGCGTTCCATTAATTCTACATGTACAAACAGATTAAACAAGTAAGAACCTGATATTATCGGTACAAATACAACAAAGAGTAGAACAAAAACATGTGCTCATGCGTTTTGGATTGAGAAGATCGCGTATCATCTCTTTCTCTGGCTCTCATTGTAGTGCATATTTTTTTTTTCTTTATCTGTTCCACTCAGTAAAGTAACGGTTGTTTCTCTTTTTTAAATGGATATATCCATTTTATATTGATATTTGCGTTGATGATGTTTTCTTACTTTTTTTTATTCTTTTTACAAAAAGTAATGGTGTAAGTTTCATCTGTGGCAAATTTTAACAAAAAAAAAAAACAAAATTTCGCTTTATTCTTTATGCTTGCAGTGTCACGCTCTCCACATATTCCAAGCACAGATGACAAGAATACCGATATATCTGTTTGTTATATAAGTATTTTTGATACTTGGTACTTTCACTCTCTCATACCTATTCCATCGTTATCTTAAAAAACTTAATTTCCCTTTGCACCCCATGAATGAGGTATGGGATAGCTTCTCGCGTTGTTGTGAATTAACACGCTTTCTATTTTTAGAGTCACAACTAACGGCACCTACTTATTTATCGACGAATGCGAACGTCACTGTTTTGAGAAGCTCTTACTAGACACGACGATTGAATCGACGCTTAATACTGCGAAGTTGCTGTCAAACAACATTCGAGGGGAGCCGACAATGAAAGAACATTTTATTTATTTTTTTCTTTTAAGATGACTGGAGCCAGGTTTGAACCTGCGATCTCCCGCATGGTAGTCGCGTGTTCTAACCACTATGCCACGGCCGGTCCCATTCGTTATCTAAAAGAGATATATTCCATACGCACTCAATCCAAAAAGAGCGAAACAGACACAAGCCGATATAAGAAAATTGAACCACATACAACAAGTGTGTTTGGATGGTTCTTTGCAGACCTATAGTTCACATTCAACATCGGCCCTTACAATTTAACCACCCTTTACATTATCAGTAGTGGATATTACAAAAGCCGTTGTGGGCTCAATTTAAATGATTAAAAATGATTCAATTAAAAAATTTATTCTATTTACGAAATTTCCTTTTTCTGTGTATGTATTAAGAAAACAGTATACAAAACTGAAACCGGAAACCGACAAACTGGTTTTTTTGTTGACCGTCAGCCGTTTTTTATAAGATAATAATTTTGGAATAACAGGTCTTTCTAGGTAGTTTGTTTTAAAAATTTAAATGTTCAAAAAAAATGTTAAATGTTCATTTAAGACATCTGATATCGAATATGTTCCACAACAATAACAAACATAGATACTAGAGCTCGACCGATTAATCGGCTTCAGTCTTCGGCTAAAAGTTGACAATCATTCAAGCCCTGAAACAAAATTATAATTGGTCATTGTTCGCCTGCAGATTCTATTGTGTTTAACGTTTCTCTAGTTTAGCGTTGAAATACAACACTGTTGCTTTCTATTTCGTTTTATTTGTAAGTAACAATTGGACGTCATCTTAAAAAATACAATTTGGGAAAAGTGTGTTATGTTTTTCCAATCAATATTCAGATCATTTTACATTTAAGGATTGCCACAATTGATACTATTTGGAAAGCTTATCTCTCAGATCCACTTATGGTGCACAACTGCAACATATATGAATATTGGCAGTCATCACCTTTTCATATTTTAAAAGGCTCTATGAAATAAGGCCCCAAGAAATAAGGCCCCAAATCCAAAATGAAATAAAGCCCCAAAAATGGGGTTTTATTTCGTTATGAAACAAAGCCCCAATATCAAGAATGAAATAAGACCCCAACTAAATGAAAAAACACCCCAATTCATAAATGAAATAATGCCCCATTTTTGGGGCAAGCCTTTCAAATAATAAAAAGGCTAGATACGTGTGGGAGGGGTAGTAGAAGTGGTAAAGAAAGGGGGGGTGGACGCCCCCGCATTCGTCTTTTAATAATGTCAGAGAATTAGAGTTGCAAGATTAGGGCATTATTTCATTTTCGAAATTTGGGGCTTTATTTCATACCGAAATAAGGCCCTAAAACAAAAATGAAATAATGTCCCAAAAAAATGAAATAACACCTCAAATTTCACTGTTGTTGTTTTCTGAACAAATTTTTGGGGCTTTATTTCATTTTTATTTTGGGGCCTTATTTCTTGGGGCCTTATTTCATAGAGCCATTTTAAAAGCAGCAGCTGTCATGTTTTTAAGTGCTCTACGTAGAAGTGTTGCCAGTGAACAGCTGACTAGTGCCGCTGGTCGGCTTTATTCAGTAAGAAGCGCTAGTTTACATGGAGTAAATGCTAGTGTTTAAACTTTGATCATTCAAATATATATATTACAACAATTTATCAATGTTGGAAAATGAATTATTTTTTTGTTTTGTTTTATTTCATTGATCTCAGAAATACACATGTTTTTTCTTTAATAATATAATGTTAGTATAATTTGTAAAATGTTAAACATTCGGCTTAGGCTTCGGCCGAAGTTTAGGATTTTAGCCGACTCCGGCCAAAAAAGGTCTTCTGTAGAGCTGGCTATATTAGGTCGCTGTTCTCACAGTGATTTGAAATAGGACAAAATGAGTAGTAAAAGTGGGAGATATTGATTTTTGGTCTTAGAGCACCCTATGTAAAATTCGCACTGCCCCGCTTTTGGTGACTTGAGATATGAAATGCTTGGTCATCGGACACTTCTGGACAATACCTGTCTATCAGTAGGCGATTTACGCAACATCCATGCCTTCTCATCAGAGAATGGGAATATTTGGAGCGAAAAGGACCCATGTGAGCTCTGTTGAACGTGGCTGCCGAATTAACCTTATATAACCTAACCTAAAATTTCATTAAAGACATCTGATGTCCAAAATGCACCTAAGCAATACGAGTAAGAAACAAAGTTATTTAGTACCTATGTTATTTCAAACTCAATTTTAGGTTAAACGGAAAACTTCACCAGTGATATACTCACCTAAGGCATTGATTCTTAAAGGAATTATTCCGCCCTCAAAATAATATTAGAACTCAATGAAGAAACAACCAGCTGATACTCATTCAGCTAAAAAAAAAACTAATACATTAGGAGACGTTAGACAGATGTGCCATGCAAGATGGAAATGTATACATTATTTTATGAATGGTTATATTTAACAAAAACACAACTTTTTTGGGCGATATATTAAACACTCTCTTCCACATGCTACTTTTAATATTTTTAAATTCAATTGCTTATAATGTTAACATTATTTTTGTGCCCCAAGCAAAATCCCGAATTAAGTATTTGAAAACCGAGTTTTTGAAATAATGTAAATTTCGAATATAACCGAAACCGGTTTTCCGAAAAAGAAGAATAACTTCAAAATAGTGTTGAGTATCACTGCCTGCATATGTGGTGTCAAGAAATAATTGGAGAACTAATCCAATATCAATTACGTGCCATTCTTTTGCGACCATTCTCATGTCGGTCATCGCCTATGGTCTATTACAGCGGAAGTAATGCATTTAATGCTGCAATCGGAGTCCTATACAAACACGACACCATTGTCAATGGCCCATTCTTGGATATAGGATACAGAGGATTGAGGGCAGTAGTACTGACGACTGCAGCGACAGACAGAAATGACAGATTGTAAAAGTAAATAACATAGAGGCGGGAGGCCTCTCTCGCTGGCAGTGTCTAACATGAATGACTAACCAAGCAAACACATGTTGTGTGCCAGAAACGTGACAAGCAACCACAGCCAACACGACGATGGCCAGTGTCATAAATCCAATTCATAACGTTCCTGGCTATGTGCACAACTGACGCCCACGTCAGCACCGCCACATGACCGGATGACCAATACTTACCACTCGGGCGGTCTTATTGATATTCTGTGTAAAACCCTCCCTCCTGTACTCTCAGCCGTCAAGTTCGTGTGGAGGCGACAATTAGGTTGGCCATGACATTCACTTACTGGCCTGGCCTTGTTTGCACATCGTGGCTCAGCTAGACAACTTCTGCGTAACTCTATGTATATTCACCTGCCGCAAATATATTTCAAATGGGGTACCTACATATATACATACAGACGTGTATGTTTATGTATACATACATACAAGTGTGTTAATCACTGTTATCGTAAAAGAAATACATATATCAAATAAGTAAATGTGCCAAACGTCAGTCAAAATCCAGAAAATAATGCAATAGATTGATAAATGTTTAATCATTTTAATTAAATGTTAATTATACATATCCCAACATCTGTAGCATAAGGTGGTGGTCCCATGTACATCGCACAACGCTGGAGTGGGGGAAATTAGGGCAATACACATGCGTTCAACTTGTACAATGTGTAAGTATATCTGTACCCTGTTTCTGATTGAAATGTAATGTATTCATGATTTTCCGTTTGGGGAAAAAATCTACAACAAGGCTCGCAACTGCACCGGAATCGCCCCTAGAGGGTTCAAATGTATGACCGACCCCCAGTATTTTTTCCCTTCTGACATTTTTCCCAAACATATTTATCAACTCTATTTTGATTGACTTGGTCTAGTTGAACAGCCGTAAGCTGTCAAACACAACATATGTTTCAGCCCGTGCATCACTCGTGTTTTCTTTACACTGCCAAATTTTCTCTAAAGTTGGATTAGTCTAAATTAGGTGGAAGAAAAGTGGATTTATTTATAGTTAGAGGTATATATTAACTAAAAAATTTTGTTTGAGACCTGTGCTTGTGATCTTTCAAGCCCCATACATAACGTCATCTATAATTAAGAATTATACACTTAAATATCAAACGCAACCAGGTTTAATGACATCTACATTTAAGAATTCTACACATAAAAATCAAGTCATACTAGGCTTAATGAGTTCTACAAATAAGAATTCCAGGCTAGGATTTTTCGTTCTTGGATCAAGCATTTCGTACTTGATTTTAGAAAATCCGTACTTACCGTACTTTTGACACCGCTACGGAATGATTAAAGTACGGTATACTTGATTTTTTTGAGTATACATTTCAAGAACAAGCTTACAGAAGTGCGTTACCTCATTAAGGCGAAAGAATTTTTAAATTTCTGTATTGGTTTTTATTTAAGACGTATATCAAAGGATAAGTATTTCTATTTGTCAGCTCTTTGGTTGCATTGCAACGTATTCACCATTGCCGTCTATCTGCGTTAAAATGTTAACTGAAGCTAATAAAACTAGATCTAGGCAATGCAAATTAAAAACTTCATTCAATTCTATACAGTCTTTTCTCTATACATGCATAATTAATGTTATATCGAAATAAAAATGATTGATAAAAATATAAAATCAAAAATTGATTTAAAATATGAAAAACTCAGACGACAAAAAATTAACTCAGTAAAAAAATGTACATTTATTATATAATATCATAAGCAGGGCGCCCGGAAATATGCCCTAAAAATCGTGTTTTATGCGCATAAAATATGACCTGAAAAGATGGCAAAATATGACACAAAAACGTGCTCTAATAAATTAAAGTCACAAAATTTTTTTCATATGAATTAGAAATATTTTTATTTAAAGTAAAAAACAGCTTAAAAATTAAAAAAAAAAATATTACTTTAATGGGAATGGGATGGGACTTTGCCCAGAGGCTGAAAACTACTGATTGTCACTCACTTGGGAGTGACCAGAAGCGATTCCTTTGTGGCACTGTCCAAGCAGCTAACTACTTCCGGTCCTAGACCAAGTATTCCCTGGGCAATGACTTCAAAGCAACCGCTTAGAAGTTAGCTAGAGTTAGAAGGCGAAACGTTGAGTAACCTAATCGGCATGCTACCACCGATGCGTCTTAGGAAGTAGGTAACAAAAGTTACTGAAGCTCAACACAGGCTCTCCTAGTGGCCTTGGCAGCCCCAAGAAACTAGGATCGGGAGCGGTGGCCTAATAAGCCACTCTCAAACAAAATTTATTATGAAAACACGAAGAAAAGAAAAAACAAGAACCCCCCCAAATGTTGACGACCCCCGCAAACGATATAAGGACCATGATTTAAGGATATGCACCTGGAATGTCCGAACTCTATATAGAGATGGTGCCTCTATCCAACTGGCGGATGTCCTCGACAAATACAAGGCTGACATCACCGCCATACAGGAAATGAGATGGACGGGACATGGATGCACACGACGAAAGAACTGTGACATCTTCTACAGCTGCCATGCAGAAAGACACGAATTTGGATGTGGTTTCATAGTCGGCAAGAGACTTCGACACCTGATCTCGCGGTTTAACCCTGTAAGTGACCGAATAGCCACCATTCGCATCCGGGCGAAATATTTTTACATCACGCTGATTTGTGTACACGCCCCGACGGAAGATAAAGACGATGAGATTAAAGATGCATTTTACGAGCGCCTAGAGGAAACATACGACCGCTGCCCTGGCCACGACATTAAAATTGTTCTAGGAGACTTTAATGCAAAAATAGGAAGGGAAGATGTTCTTGGTCCATCGATCGGCAAATTCAGCCTGCATACCGACACGTCAGACAACGGGTTTAGGCTGGTTAGCTTCGCAGCGGGAAGGAACATGGTAGTGAGTGGAACCAGATTCCAGCACAAAGATATCCACAAGGCAACTTGGCTATCCTCCGATCAAAACACCAAAAATCAAATTGATCATGTAGTAATCGATGGCAGACATGCATCTAGTGTCATGGACGTGCGTGTGATTCGTGGTGCTAATATTGGCTCGGATCATTACCTGGTTGCAGCCAAGGTGCGCACAAGATTGAGCAGAGCGAAAAACGCACGTAACCAAACACAAAGAAAGCTGGACATCGCGAAGCTGCAAACCCCAGAGATAGCTACTGCCTACTCCAACCAGCTCTCCCAACTTCTACGACACAACGCCTCTACTTCTGACGTTCCCGATACACAGTGGCAGCATATTGCGCATTCCATGGCAACCGCCGCAACAACCGTGCTAGGATATGAAAAGCGGAGCTCAGACGAATCCTGGTACGATGAAGAATGTCGCATAGCGTCTGAGGAACTGGATGCTGCTTATAGGGCAACGCTACAGCCAATTGCAACCCGTGCTGTTAGGGAACGGCATAAGGAGAAAGCAAAACGGGCGAGACAGCTATTTAGGCGAAAAAAACGTCAGATGAAGGAACGGGAGAACGAGGATATAGAGCGATACAGGGATAGAGGTGAGGCCCGAAAATTTTACCAGAAAATAAGAACAAATAAATACGGTAATGGCCTCCCCACCTGTAAGGACAGTGATGGAAATCTGATCACGGATACGCAGAGTGTGCTGCACATATGGAGAGAACACTTCCAGCAACTGCTGGTTCCAGAAGGCAGCGCACGTGAAGTTATCACGCCAATTGTCGACGACGGCTTAGATTGCCCACCACCAAGTCAAGCCGAGGTAAGAAGAGCAATATCGCGGCTGAAAAACAACAAAGCAGCCGGTGCCGACGGTCTGCCTGCAGAGCTCTTCAAGTCCGGTGGCGAGGAGCTGATAACGAGCATGCACCAGCTCCTGCGCACGGTTTGGCTTAAAGAGTGCATGCCCGACGATTGGAATGTAAGCGTATTATGTCCTGTGCTGAAAAAAGGTGATCCAAGTGTGTGCTCCAACTACCGCGGGATCAGCCTTCTACCCATCGCATATAAGGTCCTGTCGAGTGTGCTATGTGAAAGACTAAAGCCAGTGTTATCCAACCTGATCGGGCCTTATCAGTGTGGCTTTAGACCCGGAAAATCAACAACTGGCCAGATTTCCACACTTCGGCAAATCCTGGAAAAGACCCAAGAGAAACAGATCGACACGTACCATCTTTTTGTCGACTATAAAGCTGCCTTCGACAGCCCGATACGGCAGAAATTACTCGATGCCATGGCTGAGTTTGGTATTCCAGCGAAGCTGATACGTCTTTGCGGAATGACGCTGACTGACACGAAGTCTTCAGTGAAGATTGGCAAGGACCTTACGGAGCCATTCTATACCAGACGAGGCCTAAAACAAGGCGACGGCCTATCGTGCGATCTCTTCAACATTGTGATGGAGATGATAATGAGAAAAGCTGCAGTAAACACGAGTGGCACTATATTCAACAAAAGCCACATGCTACTCGCGTACGCTGATGACGTAGATATCATCGGTCGAAAACTGCGGGATGTGACTGCAGCCTTCTCAGGTATACAGAAGGAATCAGCGAAAATGGGCCTAACGGTGAACGAGGACAAAACGAAGTTATTAGTTTCAACGAACAAAGAATCTACTCGTTTGGGAAACTGCGTGAACGTTGACAACTATAATTTCGAGGTGGTAGATAACTTTGTCTACCTAGGATCCGCCATCAATAAAGCAAATAATGTCAGCCTAGAAATCCGGAGAAGAATCCTGCTTGCAAATAAATGCTACTACGGACTAAGCAAGCGATTCAATGACAGAGCCCTCTCTCGACGAACAAAACTCCAGCTATACCAGAAACTGGTTCTACCTGTCTTAATGTATGGCTCAGAATCCTGGGTTATGACACAAGCGGATGAATCGGTTCTGGCGGTATTCGAGAGAAAAATACTCCGTAAAATATATGGGCCCATCATCGTTAACGGAGAGTATCGGCGTCGTATGAATCATGAGCTGTACGAGCTGTACACTGACATTGACGTGGTCAAACGCATTAAGGTGCAACGGCTGCGCTGGCTAGGCCATGTTGTACGCATGGATGAAAATGCTCCAGCTCGAAAAGTCTTCGACAATGAACTCGATGGACGGCGCAGAAGAGGGCGACCAAAACTCCGTTGGAAAGACCAGGTTACTGAGAACCTTACAGAACTCGGTGTGACTAACTGGAGAAGAAGCGCAGAAGATCGAGGCGCTTATAATATTTTTCTACGTGCGGTATATAATCCACTGGGATTGCATAGAAGTACCAGCTAAGTAAGTAAGTAAGTACTATGCATGGAGCTGCATCCGTCACAAAAAGCAAAACATTACTCTTATTGAAGTTGACGTCCAGTTATTTGATTGCGTCGTCCCACAGTCGAGCAATTGTTGAGTAATTAGCTACATGTTGCTTCACTTGAAATCTGCGATCTGCTGCAATAACTTTGCTTCAAAAGGGATATTTTTGAAAAAATATGGCCTAAAAAATACAAATAATGCTTTAAAAAAGGAGGTTTTTTAAAATTATGCTCCTAAAGCCAAAATTTGTCGAAATATGACTTTATGGGTAAAATATGCCAAAATATGCTCTAACAAATATGTCTCAAAACACTTGTAGGACCATGAAACATGTTAATACATTACCCATTTGTAAATATCTCGTTGTAAAAAAAACATGCTGTAGCATATTTCCGGTTGCCCTGATCATAACATATAACACAATATAAAGAAGAAAATGTAAGTGTTAAATTAATAGTACAAATTGCAATTTTCAAACTCATGAAGCCTTAAATCTTATTTGTTTCCTAAAGAATTTGGTTATATCAAAAAAGCTTTAATGAGCTGATCGAATGAGTAATAATATTGTATTTCATCGTCTTGCAGCATAACTTTGGACTCTGTACTTTGGAACATTACAGTACAGTAAAGTAGTTCATAAAATATCTGAGAATTAAAATCGATCAATTTTTTACATTGTTTTATTTGACGCCCCAAAAGTCGGTGGTAATTCTAAGACAGTACCCGGGGTTATGTCCGGACAACCAATATTTACACCGTCAAATCACAACTACATACTTTGTTTATCAGCAAAGTGTGAATTCCCACACTCTAGTTACTGCAGTTCATGTGTAAAACCTATATGCTATGTTTTTGTTTATTTGATTCATATTCTGCATTGTCTAATGCACTTCTAATGCAAAATTTTTAACATGTGACGTATACTTAATATTTCGTTAAATTTATTACGCATATTTCGTAATACATGGTCCAAAAATTATAAAAAAAAAATTGTTTATGTTCTTGGAACCATAATTTTCGTTCTTAAATATTTGGAAAAAAAAATGCTAACTCCGAAAAATTGTTAGCAACTCAATGGTAGAATTAACAGTATAAATAACTATTAATGTCATGTTAGTTACCTAAACGTGACTTGTGCTGCTTTGCTATGCTATGATTACTTGATCGACGGATTTAAACACTCGAAGCCGATTAGCATTCGATACATGGTGATGAGTTTTAATAATTTTCATATTTACTATGAAAACTCTAATGTACTAGCTCCAGTCATCAAATGCCATTGACGTTATTTAATGAACACTTAAACGCCTTTTAAATGCCTACCTGACGTGATTCAGCCGGTGTGAGAATGTGCTCAGCTTTCGCCGGAGAGGAGGTCTCAAAATCCCTAAATCACTTTCGACAATTACTTAGTTAGGTGACATGCAATAAACGCGACAATGAGGGGAGGCAAAGTGAAATACAAAGAAAATGTTGCTTCATTTTACGAAAATTCCCATGTGACAAAGAGAAGGCAGTTATTAGGACAATTTCAACTTGTAATCGTTCTCACGTGTGTGTCCGAGAGAAAAGAGAGTTGTGGCTAGTCGCGGTTTGTTTAAGCATTTTACTTTAATAGCTTAAACACCTGGAAACTTTGTCATTGTGCTTTTTTGTTATAACTTATATGTAGTTTAGTTTAATGTTAGGAGGACACGGCTCATACGTTACTAATAGGAAGAACTCCATTGATTTAATAAATTATGATTGGAAAGCACTTACAATGGTGTCGGGTTGTTTGTAATGGACTAAATGCTTGATAATTAGAAATATATTATAGGCAATTGAGACCGCCCATGGAATGTTGGTTAGAACCCGCGATTATTATGCGGCTAGTCTTAGCTCGAGACCTGTCACAATAATATGCATTTATAACAAATGTATCAGACTTCAATTGGAAAGCGAAGACTGTAGACTGAGATCGTGTACTGATTTTTTGTCTTATTTCGGGCCAGAGAATAAATCAACATAATAAACAAAACCCTTAATAAAAATATATATACCACTTATTAAAAAACAAATATGTTACACTGGTTCATGCAGAACATGCCCTTTCAGAGGTTAGGATGATGTTATAAGGTATGTTGTATTTAAGACAACCAACGTTTTTGTATTTTTGTTTCAAACTTTTACAAATGGAGATGTTGCCAAAACGGGACCGGCCGTGGCATAGTGGTTAGAACATGCGACTACCTTGCGGGAGATCGCAGGTTCAAACCTGGTCATTTTAAAAGAAATAAAAATAAAGAAAATTTTCTTTTATTGTCGGCTCCCCTCGAATGTTGTTGACAGCAACTTCGCAGTATTAAGCGTCGATTCAATCGTCGTGTCTAGTAAGAGCTTCTCAAACAGTGACGTTCGAATTCGTCGATACACAAGTAGGTGCCGTTAGTTGTGAATCTAAAAATAGCAAGCGTGTTAATTCACAACAAACGCGAGAAGCTATCCCATACCTCATTCATGGGGTGCAAAGGGAAATTAAGTTTTTTCTTTTTAAGATGTTGCCAAAACAAAATACCAGACGATAAATATCAATAAAATGTATAAAGAACTGTCGTAATATATTCCTAGATCTAAAGTTTACGTGAGGAAACGAGAATTTTAATTTAAAATTATTGACACAGATGTTGAGTATTGTTATATTTTACTAACGATTGGTCCATTCCAATGGTCACACTTTCCTCTAGACAAATATTTATTTTTTTCCACAACCACCGTTTCATTACAATGCTCGCTAGTCGATTGAGTGCCTCGCTTATTTCTTTCGCTCCCAACTTCAATAATTTATTCAATAATTCCTTATCGTTACTTGACGCGTTTGATTATTGTGCTAATTGGTTTTATTAAATGCCAAGCACCTGATTCTACCGCTTTTAGAAAAATATTCACAACAAATTTCATTCTTGGATGACGCGTTTGGTCAAAATCAAAAAATCTAACCTATAACATGGTCTGATTTAGTGACACACCCTTAGGATCTTTTTGGCCCTTAAAGTAAAAATTCCCAAAAATCCATTCATACATATTCTTCTTGTTTGGGTGGAGACCTGACCGAATTGGTACTCATCATCGAAATCGGTTCAGTCGTTTTCGAGTTATAAGCGTAGTAACTAACATCAGTCTCTTTTATATATTATATATAGATTGGTCTAACCTAAGCATAACAATAATTTATATACGAAGTATGTTTATGATAATTGAGGTAGGTAATTTTAAGTAGAAATGGCTAAGTATATATGACGAATTTCATATCAAAACCACAATTCATTGAACTAGACCCTCTCAAATTTTAATGAAATTTTGCACACAGCTAGATTTAACCTTTAGAAACACAACCTCATTTTTAGAAATTGCATTTTTGAAAATATGTGGGCGTGGCAAGGTATCGAAATATTTGAAAAATGACGGTATTAGGTACTTTTAAGCTGCGATTACTATGGAATGACTCAACCGATTTGAAAGATCTTGGTGTCATTAGAAAGGTATATAAGTCAGTTTTTGGAAACATACACTGTAATTCTGTAAGTCTTGATCTTCGAAGTGTTTTCCAAGTTTCAACTTTTATTTTTGGCACAAAAATTTTTCCAATGTAATATAACTTTTACAGTGTATGTTTTCGAAAGCTGACTTATATACCTTTCTAATGGCACCAAGATCTTTCAAATCGGTTGAGTCATTCCATAGTTACCGCATCCTAAAAGTACCAATTACCGTCGTTTTTCAAATATTTGGGTTCTTTGCTACGCCCACATATATTCAAAAATTTAATTTCTAAAAATGAGGTTGTGTTTCTGTAGGTAAAACGTAGCTGTATGCTAAATTTCAATTAAATCTGAGGGGGTCGGGTTCAAAATGTCCCTTTTTTATAGGGGTATTTGGTAAACATTTTGCTGCACAGTTTTATAAGCTGGAAAAAATATGTCGTCAGCTCAAATTGTATAATATTTTTAATAAAGCTTTTTTGCATACAAAAGTTGTAAGCTTTACAAGAAATCATACCCAAATATTGGAGCACTTTAAATCAACTTTTAATGCAACATTTACATTTTCATACGAAATAATGAGCATGGCATTTAGTTCACAACGAAATGTAAACTTAAGCAAAGAAAATATATGGAACATTTTTGAAATATTAAAGACAAAATTTTAAAATATTGTGACACATTACGCAGCGTAAAAATCGATATTGCTCAACAATTTTCGTGTGGACGATTTTACACTGAATTGCATGAAAGAATAAGTAATTTCGTGCTTAATACACTTGGTGCCACTTTACTTCTAAAATAAAATACGATTATTCTCAAAAATAGGGATTTTGACGCCAAAATCCCACTGTGTAAAAGAAAGGCTGAAACCAGATTAGAGATAACGCTTGGTTTAACACCTCTGAATTTATAGTTATGTTTCAGATTTATAGTCATGTTTTGATTTTTTTTGACATTTTTTAAAAATTGTTGTACTAAATGCATGGAAATACATTGTCCAAACCCCTGTGGGCCACAGGGGCCACAAATAAAGTTTCAGCAAAAAAGATGAAAGGACGGACACACATTTAAAAAGTTGGGGGCTCGAATTGGTTTTGGACATATGGTTTCTTCACTAAAATTGTTTAAAATGATCTCAGCTTTTGTTTGTTAGGGTACGTTTATACACTATTTTTGGTCCCATACAAATCGACACGCCTACTGTAAACTTATTAATTCAAAGTTTATTGTATTATTTTACAAAGAGTGCTAGTAAAAGTAGCGTTGAATATGTTGACATCAACCCGACAAGTGTAGTGTCAACCTGGTAGTGTATGCTATGTAGACGGAATTAATTGTCATAAATGATCTTTCCAGCCGGCTGGAGGTTAATAGACCAGCAGTGTTGAGAGTCTATACAATCTTTGGAATCTGTATTCACGAATTCAATGGCTTAATTTTTATGTCAGTTTGGGGACAAACTAACACTAGAGTTGGCAAACATACAACGCAAAAATAGCATTCCTCATTTTAGATCAAAATTTAGAATACATATTTATAGTTATACAGACATACACTGTTATCATAATTTGAACATTGATGTAATTTATCTCTTCTTTTAATTTCAGCGAAACGGAGCGCTACAAGAGAGTGAAGTGGCAAGATATACGAGTGGGTGATATCGTACATTTGTCAAATAATGAAACAGTACCTGCCGATATACTGTTGTTACGTACCAGTGACTCCCATGGGGTCTGTTATATTGACACCTGTGATCTAGATGGTGAAACAAATCTCAAACGACGAGAGGTTAGTACAACAAAAGAAGATAAAACAATAGCTTATTTCCACTACTCAGTGCAAATAATCGACAAACACTGTTAAAGGAGGTTTCATTAACACTAGTAAATTTTATTATATTTTTTTATTTTTAACAAGAATACAGATATCGTATTATTTTGTGTAAATCAGAAACATACATAACCAAACATTAATGACTTTCAGAGCCATATTTCAAAAATGCGTTATCCTTGATTTTTACTAAATCGCGATGAAAGCACGGATACTAGAGGTAAATCATGGTTAATAGAGGTATAAAATGCGGTTAATGAAGCCCGGATAATCTAGGTTCAACTGTATATAATTTTGTTTCTTTATTTTTTCCGCTAGGGACAATGGGGCTTATACAAGATTATTAAAACTTATTCTATCATGGCATATATTCTTAAATTATCAAGAGTTATCTGTTTTAGTCTCAGTTCTTTCATTATGGTTCGGCGCCAAGTGTTTTTATGGCGGCCTGGCCGTCGGCTACCGAAAATCACTAAACCTTTTTGAGTAAATGTATATAAAACGATCCTAAGCTTCTATATTATTTTTTATAATTGAATTGTGACCAATTTTTTGTTTGAATGCGACGAAATTCATTTTAGATTTCAGTTGTAAAACAACCATACAATACGAATTCAAAATTCATAAACGATGGTGAAACATCCGCGTTGCAATGACTGATATTATTGTCAAATTTAATTATGAATTATTGGATATTGCTTTAAAGTCTGTATACCAATATGGTTTTCGAAAATAATAATAGGAAACGGTATTCCCGGCCCTTTCCCCGCAAACCGGGATTCGTGGAAATGTTCTACAAATGTTGTTCTTTAATATTTGAGTAGGTATTTTGTAAACGCCGGTCCGGGATAGACATGAAAACTGAAAAATTTCATACAAATGTATGAAAATTATAGAAAATACTTCGTTCCCGGAGCGGCGTTGTGAATTAACACGCTCTTTATTTTTAGATTCACAACTAACGGCACCTACTTGTTTATCGACGAATTCGAAAGTCACAGTTTGAGAAGCTTTTACTAGACATGCCGATTGACTCGACATTTATACTGCGACATTGCTGTCGACAACATCGAGGGGGCCGGTAATGAAACATTTATTTATTTTTTTGACTGGAGCCAGGAGTTGAACCTGGGATCTCCCTCATGGTAGTTCTAACCATCATGCCACGGTCGGGCTCAAGTAGAGACTGGCTGCTTTAAATTAAACATAGCTTGACATACGTGTGAATTTCCGATCGTGTTTATGTAAAAAAACATGGTTTTTGCTGGCCTCACGATGCTATGGGGTGCCTACCACTGTTTTATACACTAAAGTGCATAAATCACCAGCTATGATTTCGTTGCAAAACAATTCAATTAAAAAACACAAGGCAACAAAACCGAAAAAAAAATTAAAGGCTTAAAAATTCCCAATACAATTTTTATGTATTATGGTTCCAGTAGTATAAATATGCTCCAAATTTTAAATTCTATAGGGAGGTTTTTAAAAATTATAGATTTTGGTATACGACTACCTCGCTTTTTCGACCCGAACAAATTGACTCGCACTATTGTTCAGATTTATATATTTATCGCCAAGCCATATGTAATAGCAAAAAAATAAAATATTGATCATAAAAATCGATTGATTATTTTCGAATTTATTACAACAATTAACAATTAACTAAATTCGCTCATTTTCACAAATTCTAGTTTTTTGTTTGATATGGAAAAATCCCAACGTGTCGGACGTTTCATTCGTACGCTCAATCCTAGGTTATTTTTGTGAAAGGTGTGTATTATAGAAGAGCCATCTATTGGTATAATAAAAATAAATTAAACAATTTTAATTAAACTTAACTGTTAAGCTTAATTTTTATTTTTAATATGCGTTCGGACGTTTGACAAAATGGAAGTCATTTTGAGACTTAGTTAAAATTATGTTATATCTGCGAATTTATCAGTCGTACAAATAAAGTCAGAAGACAATATTTGTTATAAATTTAACAATTCTTCAGAAAAACTATATGTTGTCTTTATTAAGGGCAGCAGTGCGGTCATAGTACTACATATAACTTCAACGGACATACAAAACATGGGAGTATTCGAGAGAAAACTTAATTTCCCTTTGCACCCCATGAATGAGATATGGGATAGCTTCTCGCGTTGTTGTGAATTAACACGCTTTCTATTTTTATATTCACAACTAACGGCACCTACTTATTTATCGACGAATGCGAACGTCACTGTTTTGAGAAGCTCTTACTAGACACGACGATTGAATCGACGCTTAATACTGCGAAGTTGCTGTCAAACAACATTCGAGGGGAGCCGACAATGAAAGAAAGTTTTTTATTTATTTTTCTTTTAAGATGACTGGAGCCAGGTTTGAACCTGCGATCTCCCGCATGGTAGTCGCGTGTTCTAACCACTATGCCACGGCAGGTCCCATTCGAGAGAAAAGTACTCCGAAAAATATATGGACCTATCTGTGTCGACGGCGAGTTTCGCCATTGGATGACCCATAAGCTGTATGATTCTTTCTTCCACTCAATAAATATTATATTGCATGACTGCCGCAGTAAATCCCACTGTGCAAAGTTTCAAAGTAGAAATCTATTTTTGCTTTTCCATTCTTAGCAAAAATCTACATTGGAAGTTCAGTTTTATAACACTATGTTTGGTAACACATAGCCTTTAGCAAAACGAAAATTTTAAAACTTTTGCAGACGCACATATTGTCTAATCATTAAAAATGTTGGCCTGTAACAATTGAATTAGCCACACTAAATTTTTTTCTTCTTTAAAAAGTTAATCTGTTTTTTTCCAGCCAACATTATATACCGTGTAGGAACTGTGATTTATATAAACCTCTGACAATTTGGCCACCGCTGCTGATGATTTATACATGTATACCAATATGTAAAAACCGTACGGACGTTTCAATTTAACAGTACGGACGTTTCAATTTAAAAAGAGCTATAAAACCTGAACGCCTTTATATTTAAATATAATTGATTTTGCATTCGGTAGATATGGGCCATTTTACTTAGAAAATATTATTTCTTCACGAGTACAATACTTTTTGCACTTGTTTTGCAAACTATTGTGATATTTCCGTGTCGGACGTTTCATATAGGGGACTCATGACAAAAGGTAGAATTAAGGGATATACAATAGTAATTTAATTGGTCTCATTGCAAAATATCAAAATAAAGAGTTTGTTAAATATGAATATGGAATAACATAAAGCAAAAGCTTAAATTTGAAACCTTAACTGTTTTCATAAAATCAAGTAGAAAAGAGGAAAAATAAACTTTTTGTATGAGTGATGCAAAGATTCTTAAAATTTTGGCAGTTAGGAAAAAAATAATTGCAATTCATGAGTTGAAGTTAATAACCCACTTATGCTGCTAAATATATGTTAGAAAATTTTTACCAAAATGCATACTTATATTTTTCGGTTCTGGTTTACTTTTTTTAAGGATTTGCCCATATACATAAAATTGAGTAGTTAATGTTAAAAAAAAGTTAAAGACAATATATTTCTTTAGTTTTGTTTTTAATTTTCTTCAACTGCTAGATTTTAGTATGTGTATGAAAATTGCGTTCTTCGGAAAACATCGGAAAACAAAAGATTAAACAAAGAAAACGTAAAATATTAAAATCAATATCTCTGCGCATTTGCTCATAGAAAAAATCTCTATTTAATCCGCACACAAACCTTAAATAGAATAATAATTTCTAATGGTTGAGGTGATTATAAATTTTTCGGGGTCGGCCAATATAGTCCATATTCATGCCTGAGTCAAATTTCAATTCTAAGTATTTAAAACCATGAGGGTAAATTCGGTCATTTGCATGGGCGGTTCCAGAAGAGGTGTCAGTTTTCTCAGTATTTGTCTTAAAGTACAAGATAGTTAAATGGACCAAATTTCAATAATCCTCGAGTTGTCCGTTTGGAAGATTTAAAAGAAAATGAACTTACATAAAAGATATGATATGTCAATTCGGTTATTTGTATGGGAGCTACCAGAAGGGGTGTGACAAATGTTATAGTTTTCTGAGGGTTTGTCTTCTATTATAAAGTAATTGAACTGACCAGCTTTCCGTTTGAAAGTTATGGGAGTGATATTATTTTTAAGCTTTTTTAAAGGTTTTATTTAATTCGGGAAAATCGATGCCGAGATTGGCTTCCATACAAATGGGGCCAACCTAATGTACATACAACATATGTACATTAGGCCGGGTCGATTTGTAAGGACAAAAATTTGTCGATATTGCCCCATCGCTTTTGCGATAGCTTTTGGCATGAGAGAAAAAAGTTTACCCCTGGGTGGTAAATGTTTTGTACGTAAATGCAATTACAGTATACACTGTATGTAAAGATACTAACACAAGTACTTACTTACCTAATTTCCCTTTGCACCCCATGAATGAGGTATGGGATAGCTTCTCGCGTTGTTGTGAATTAACACGCTTTCTATTTTTAGATTCACAACTAACGGCACCTACTTGCTTATCGACGAATGCGAACGTCACTGTTTGAGAAGCTCTTACTAGACACTACGATTGAATCGACGCTTAATACTGCGAAGTTGCTGTCAACAACATTCGAGGGGAGCCGACAATGAAGGAAAATTTTATTTTTTTTTTCTTTTAAGATGACTGGAGCCAGGTTTGAACCTGCGATCTCCCGCATGGTAGTCGCGTGTTTTAACCACTATGCCACGGCCGGTCCCAACACAAGTAGATTGATTATTAAGAGAGAGTAGATTGATTATTTTTTCATAATAATTTTTAAAAGGATATTCAAAATGTTTTGTGTTAATAATTTCTCTGACCAATTTTCATTTTCTCCCAAAGGTGGTTCGAGGTTTCACCGATAAACAACATATATTTATACCCAACAAATTCGTAAGTCGGGTAGAGGCGGACGCGCCAACAACAAAACTATATCGTTTTCATGGGGCCTTAATACATCCCTCAGGCGAAAGGGTACCAATATCAACAGAATGCCTTTTGCTAAGAGAGAGTAGACTTAAGGTATGATCCTCACCCCCCTTCCTACTCCTTGGTAGTTTGAACATCACTTAACTATTTGAACTTATCTTTACCGCACACAGAATACCGATTACATAGAGGGCATTGTTGTATATGCCGGACATGAAACTAAGGCTATGCTAAATAATAGCGGGCCCCGCTACAAACGTTCCCAGGTGGAACAGCAAATGAACATCGATGTGATATGGTAAGTATAAGCCGAAAGGCAAGTACCGACGGCTCCCGTTCCAATCTGTTGACGTTATTCTCTCCAATAGGTGTGTAATTATATTGTTAATCCTGTGTGTTGTTGGTGCTGTCGGATGCAAAATGTGGCTTAGTTCTTTTGAACACTTTCCTGTACCTTATTTACCCTTCGAGGTTAGACCTAATTATGAGGGCCTTCTGATATTTTGGACCTACATTATAATACTGCAAGTGATGATACCGCTGTCGCTGTACGTAACAATAGAGCTGTGTAAAATACTGCAAGTTTTCCACATCCACAACAATACAGATCTGTTTGACAATGATACAAATAAGAAAACCGAATGCAGGGCCATGAACATCACCGAAGAGCTGGGACAAATCCAGCACATCTTCTCGGACAAAACGGGGACTCTGACAGAAAACAAAATGTTGTTTCGTCGCTGCGTTGTCAATGGTGTCGACTACAATCATCCGCCTTCGGAAATGGAAAAGGCGTATTCTAAACCTGGATCGCCTGCACCACCGATTGTGGTGAATACTTCGCTAATAAATGACATGACAAGTTTGAGTACGTCGGGGCAGTTTTTAACGCAAAATTCCCAGCGCATCCAGGAATTTCTAGTTGTGCTTGCCATATGCAATACAGTGATCGTAAGTGCTGCCCCGCATCGAGATCTCATGAACGCTAGCGGCATTATTGAGGTGCAGAGTAATAACACATCATTGGTGGGAGATTCTTCGGTCACTTTAAAGGGTATGATCGATTAGGTCTTCTATTATACTAGGATAATTTCTAATACGTACTATATTCGACATAATATTTCAGGTGTCAAGGCAACCGCTGATCAAAATGACCATTCATCCTCGCCATCTGCTGCGATATGCAATAACAAATTAGCCCCAGCTATTCCAGTAGATCGTTATGTACGCCTGGCCGAATCTCGGTCTGTAACTCCGTCGCCCCCGCCAAACCTGGTGTTTAACATTCCTACCCAGTCTCACATACCTTCGCTCTCACCCATCAGTAGTTCGGCGGAGTCAACGCCCACCTCAGAGTCGCCACCAATGAAAATGAAATCGCTATCACACAACATATCGCCAACAGGAAGGGCAAAGGCGGCTATCAACTCAAAGATTAACAGCATTACAACGTTTTTGAATGCTAAGACACAAGCAAAACGATTAGCTAGTAAGCTGCAGTAAGTAACAGAGTCTTCATACACGTTTTTACTAGTTCATTGAATCGTCTCTCTTTTACTTACAGGCAACAAAAGAATAATCCCACATATCAGACACCTGATGGACGTCCTTTATTTGAGGCCGAAAGTCCTGACGAATTAGCTTTAGTAAATGCCGCCTACAGCTATGACTGCTGCCTTATTAACCGCAGTCCCAATCACATTCTAGTTACTGTCCCCAACAAGGGGTTGGTGGAATATGATGTCCTGAAAATTCTACCGTTCGATTCAAGTCGGAAATGCATGTCCATCGTGGTCCGACGCACCGGCACTCAAGAGATTGTCTTATACACTAAAGGCGCAGACAGTACCATAATGCCCGTACTGGCCCCATGTTTACCCAATTCGCCAGAGGGCTTAATGCGCGAGAAGACACAACAACAATTGGACCTTTATGCTCGCGAAGGTTTGCGCATTTTAGTTATGGCAAAACGAAACCTTAATGCCTCCGACTACACCGAGTGGTGGGCTAGGCATCAGGAGATCGAAATGTCAATGGAGAATCGCGAAAGGCGTCTGCGTGACTCATTTGCGAAACTGGAGAGTAATTTAACTCTTCTGGGTGCTACTGGAATCGAAGATCGTTTGCAAGATGGCGTTCCAGAGACTATACAGTCTCTGTTGTCCGCCGGTATAGCAGTTTGGGTGTTAACAGGTGACAAACCTGAGACAGCCATTAACATAGCATACTCAGCTAGATTATTTACCCAGCAAATGGAATTGATAAGGTAAGGCATCTTGCAGATTACAAACGAAATTTTGGAATTTTTGCAATCTTAAGAATGCCTATGTATTTTGTATTAACTGTAGCAACAATTCATTTAAGTGATCTTCGTACTGATTGAAGTGTATATTGCTTGAGTTTTGTTGCCATCAATTCCACACATAACGCTGATATTTAGTTATAAACATTTTCATCACTTGTTTATTCTTCTAGATTGACTGCCCGATCAAAGGATGCTGCCGAATCTGCGATAAATTTTTATTTAAACGAAATTGAAGCTGCCAAAGTAACATCATTTGAAAGCACTCCTCGTCTAAAGCCTCGAGCACTTGTTGTAGATGGGAAAACCTTAACATTTATATTAGATTTAAGGTAAATGACATTGATCAACATGCTTGTTATAGACTGTAATGCCATATTATCACTCTTTTATCTAGATCAAAATTGATACGTCCTTTCCTGAAACTGGCTAAAGGTTGTGCTTCTGTCCTGTGTTGTCGCTCAACACCTTTACAAAAAGCATATCTGGTGAAAATTGTCAAAGAAGAGCTACGATTGTGTACGCTTGCCATAGGAGATGGTGCTAACGATGTTTCAATGATACAGGTCGGTATAAATGCGCAAATTGAATGTATCGATTGGTTTATTTTTAATCATTGCCTTTTTTCGAACAGATGGCTGATGTAGGTGTTGGCATTTCTGGGCAAGAAGGTACCCAGGCTGTTATGGCTGCTGACTTTACACTAGCACGATTTCGTTACTTGGAGCGTCTGCTTGTCACTCATGGGTATTGGTGTTATGATCGGCTATCTCGCATGATTTTGTATTTCTTTTACAAAAATGCTGTAAGTTTACGCACGATAATATACTTAGTTTTATGATTAAAGCACAATATATCTATATCATTAGGGCAGAAGTTGATATATCAAATTTTTATAATTTTACAAGAAGCCGATTAAAAGTTTTAAAAGACATACGGGCGTATCGGCTTTTTATATACATAGCATTTCACTTATCTCAGACATGTGTCCCTTTGCCAACTTGTTCTAATAGTCAACATTTATTTTTACATTATTTATATTTATATGTACAAACGTCTTATTTGGCGCCTGAACAATCTTACCAAATGTAGCCAGCTTCTATAATCGGCTTGGAATCACTTATGTATATCTTATAGTCTTGATTAATTACACAGGCCAACAGAAAAAATTGCAATGGAAGTTGAAAAGACATACATACTATGGTTCCCTTAGTACGTAATGGTCAAAATTGTAAAATTTGTAGAAAGGAAAAGAGAAAATCTATAGAGAACATTTTTCAATAAGTTTCAGTAAACAACACTAAAACCAGCTTTTTACCACATGATGGAATTAAAAGATGAAATTTCAATGTAAACACACTGTAACCTGCTCTAAGAAAAGTAACACATGTGCCACTTATCATGTGTACTCCTTTCGCGTGTTAAAACCAAATTCGAAAGCTTATTGTTGGGCTCGTTCAGCAGGAACGACTCATCAAACGAAATAAAGCATTAATAAAAACCTTAAAACTTATCCATATGTTTATTTTTCTTTCAGGCCTTTGTTTTCCTGATATTTTGGTATCAATTATATTGTGGATTTTCGGGTTCCGTCATGATGGATCAAATGTATTTAATGTTGTACAACTTAATCTTTACCTCGCTGCCGCCTTTAGCCATTGGTGTCTACGATAAACGAGTGCCGGAGGATCTATTATTAAAAAATACATATCTGTATAAAAATGTAATGTTTGAAAGAGGTGGACCTCTTATTCGGCTATTATTAATTGTAGTCTTTTGCGTTTTAGGGTCGCATGGGTTTAGCATATAAACCGCATGATTTTTGGATAATACTCTTGGATGCTCTCTATCAAAGTTTGGTAGTATTTTTTATAGCTTTATGTGCCTATGCTGGGTCAGATGTTGGTATATGGGAATTTGGTGCCACTATCACGGCTTCCTGTCTATTTACGAATTTATTGCACGGTGTAATTGAAATACGATCTTGGGTAAATTACAAAATAGCCACGCCGATTGCATAATAGAGATATAATTGGCGTTGTTTTGTTTCATTTCAGACAATACTTCATGTGCTGTCAATGGTCTTTAGTTTGGGTTCGTTCTATTTATTTTCAATTATTTACAATTCAATGTGTGTAAATTGTTTTGGCCTTCCCTCGAGTTATTGGGTGATATTTCGTTGTTTTGCATCTTTGGTGCATTGGTTAGTAATTTTGTTATCAGCCGTCGTAGCGGTTTTGCCTCGGTAAGTTTACGTAAGCAGTACTGAACTACATTTATATTTAGTTAACTTAAATTTTGATGTATTAATCAATATTAAACATATTTCTTTTATTGCAGCCTACTTTTCACTGTCTTGAAGACAACATTGTGTCCTGATGATAGCACAAAAGTTTTAATACACAATAAACGTGAACGCCATAGAGGTGAGGGCTTATTAGTAACTTGGTCAAGGTCAACATCTGCTTCATCAATATATAGGTAAAGGACACACAACTAATGTAAATGATTACTATTTTATATTAGAGTAGAATTATTTAGAAGTCGTAAAATAGATTCTATCAATCCTACCGAGACTCATTCGAGTACTTTGCATGACGTGATGTATTTTTTTAATCTTTGTAACAATACATTAAAAGTTGTTCTTACGTTTTCCCTTGATATGCTTATTGGCAATAAATATTAAGTCCAATATGTTTGTGATTTTTTTTTTACAAAATAGCTTATTTTCCTTACTTTACCGTATTATTTGTCTCATTTATTAGTTGTGTGTTTTTTTGCTTTTGTATTTAACTAAAATTAAATGTATAATTTAGCTTTCATTTCATTTGTGTCCAAAAAAATAACCCCACATCACACAAAAAACTACAGTTGATAAATAGAACATTATAAAATCGCACTTTATTTAAAAAAAAAACCATTTATTTAAAAACCCGATAGTTCAAATGTTCACTTAAATTTACGGATCTGATAAAAACAAATCAAAGATTTAATGTAACATATAAAAGAAAAATATTTAGAGGCATGTAAAAAATATCCAGATGCTACATTCGGTTTCATCCTGATGTCGATACGATGCTGAAATATATAGTAATTTTTACAAAAGGCTCAAATAGCTAAAAATACATCAAGCTCAACCCGTTAAGTCATTATATGTATGTTATGTGTCCCTATGCAACCTAGCTATCAGGCTGTTAGAATTTGCTATGCTGTGTAGTTTAGTTTAGGCTTTTGTATACATCTATAGTTTAATAGAAAACAAGCCTCAATTCAGTCGCAAATTATAAAGGACGATGTAACAATGTGTATAAATTGAAAATAACATAAAAATAAAATGGGTTTTAAGGCAATGATTGTTCAAAACAAAAACAATATTCATAAACGATTCTCATATTCAAAAAATAATTGTAGGATTGTTCCTATTTTAAGCGTGTATAGAATTTACTGCATGTTTGTTTATGTATTTGAGACTTTTATTTCTTTTATTTGTATTTTGGACGTCGCACATATAAGTATTTTGATGATCTGGGCGGCCAAAACCCAAATCTCAAGTTTAAAATAAAACCGTTAAATTGATTGGGGAATGTAGCGGACATTCCATGTAACGAAAAACCACCATTACAAGTTACTTTAATTGCGAAAACCCCCAAAAAAAATAAAGTTAAAACTCAATGATTGATTTTACGATATTACGGAAGTGTTAAGTTTTTATTAATTTTAAAACGTTTAATTTTTCCCAACTGCAAAATAGCGATGGATTCAGAATCTATTGGCATGGGATTTTTCAAATATTATATATTTCTTTAATATGTTTCCCTAAAAATTTTTTAAATGGTCGGCAAGTAAGGACCAAAATAATGCTGATTTTTTTGAGATTTTTGTTTATGTATCCTGTTAGATCCCGCAAGTCTTGCGACTGATATTAACACTTTTTGGTCTTATATAACAAATTCAGAAAAGTTTTGCCGCGGAAAATCGCGGATGGCCAAAAAACCGTTAATTAAAGTTCATACCTAAGAAAATCAAAATTTGTGATTTTTTTCACATTCTCGCTAATTCTCGGTAATAACGTCATTCAAAAATAGCAACAACATTAATGATTTTTTCTTATGATGAAGTAATACGAAATCATATGCAAAAAAATGATTTTGAGAGCGATAACAAAAAAAAATTACTTTACAACAATTCGTCTGTGCGATTTCGTTTTGAAGCCTTTGCTACTGGAGTATTTGTCATTAAATTGTTTTTGTTGTCACGGAACAACTGCACAACTATATGCAAATTGTATCCTTGGCACCCAATAACACCTACACTACATAAAGTACTCATTAGACTGGCCATAGCGTTATATAGAAAAAATTAAAAATGTGAAATCCAAAAGTTTTCGCACTGAATAATATGAGGTTGGGGATAAAAATAATTATGCATATTTTTTTTTTTTTTTTTGATTCCGAGTACCTCCGGGTTGAGCCCAAACTTTAATTATATTACCCATTTAGGCTGAAGTGCAGAATATGGGGCGGGAGCCCGATTAAAAACCAAAAATATGCCATTGTCTTCATCTTGGCCCCCAAACATCGGAATGGTAGGTCAAAGTTGTCGCTCAGGCCCATGGGGCCCGGGGGGTCAAAAAAGGGGATGACCCCCCAGGTGCGGGTACTCAAGTGAAAGATATTTTCGAGACGAATCCAACGATGTCATTTTTAGGTTGCTACGGGTCTCCTGGACCGAGTTAGAGCCATTTCCGGGATATACCAAGAAAAAAAAAATTATTTTTAACTAAATTTAAAAAATTTTAAAAAAATTTTTGCGTGCGGCGCTACTAAACCCAACATAGGTGTACCGTCATTTCGCCCAATGTCATTTCGCCCAAAAACAACCATTACATATCGCCCAAAATATGTCATTTCGACCAAAAACCTAACTACGAAATGACATATCGCCCAAGTGCTATGACATAAGACCCAACTCAATTTTTTTGGGCGAAATGTCAGACTTATGACGACGGCACGCGCTGCTGCATACGTCGCAGTCAGTCTTGTACCCTTGCCCCCGCCTTAGGGGGGCGTGCCCCCCACCGCATTCGTGTTTTAATAATGCCAGAGAAAGAGAGAGAGTAGCGAGTCTGACTACGACGTATGCGGCGAGGGCGTGCCCCTCACCGAGAGAGAGAGTACAAGACTGACTGCGACGTATGCAGCAGGGCGTGCCGTCGTCATGAGTCTGACATTTAGCCCAAAAAAATTCAGTTGGGTCTTCTGTCATAGCATTTGGGCGATATGTCATGTTGTAGTTAGGTTTGTGGTCGAAATGACATGTTTTGGGCGATATGTCATGGTTGTTTTTGGGCTAAATGACATTGGGCGAAATGACGGAACACCTATGTTGGGTTTAGTAGCGCCGCACGCAAAAATTTTTTTAAAATTTTTTAAATTTAGTTAAAAATAATTTTTTTTTCTTGGTATATCCCGGAAATGGCTCTAACTCGGTCCAGGAGACCCGTAGCAACCTAAAAATGACATCGTTGGATTCGTCTCGAAAATATCTTTCACTTGAGTACCCGCACCTGGGGGGTCATCATAGAACCGAAAGGGGCCCCTTTTTTGACCCCCCGGGCCCCATGGGCCTGAGCGCCAACTTTGACCTACCATTCCGATGTTTGGGGGCCAAGATGAAGACAATGGCATATTTTTGGTTTTTAATCGGGCTCCCGCCCCATATTCTGCACTTCAGCCTAAATGGGTAATGTAATAAAAGTTTGGGCTCAACCCGGAGGTACTCGGAATCAAAAAAAAATAAAAAAAAATATGCATAATTTTATTTATCCTCAACCTCATATTTTTCAGTGCGAAAAATTTAACTTTTCAAAAAAATTTCCACTATGGCCACTCTAGTACTCATACAAGGATCGGAAAAAAATAAAAAATGCGTTACTGCCTATAGGACAACTGTCCGAAGAGGCAGCAGAGGCTCGAAACAAACATTTTCGAGCTTACAGGCAGAATTTTGCAAGAAAATTTTCCAGAGAATCCTGCAATCAGCACATCCTAAATAGGCTTCCCTTGAGTTCAGATCTACTTCTTAGTGCCTCAACAACTACAAAAAAAACAACGTTTTCTTTATTTTTACCAGAAACTGTAGATATGTTTCTCTCAGCTCAACCAAATCTTGCAGCTGAAAGTGATGAGGGCGACGAAATTAGCGATGATGGCGAATAAAAAACAATATGAAAATATTACTTTTTAAATGTCCAATATATGAAAATATAACTATTTTTACTATAAAAATCAATGGTTTATGTTTCAAACGTTACTCTTAGCATAATAAACAATTAAAATATTTTTGGCCGCCCAGATAATGAAAATACTTCTATGTGCGTCGTATAAGTATTTTTTTTCGTATTTAACATTTCAAAATAATATTAGTTCTTATTAACCTTTCTTAAAGTAGTTCCAAACTAGTTCAAAGGAGACGATCCTCTACCACCCGAATAGAATTTTTGAACTAGTTTTATTCTAGTACAAAAGGGACAATTCGCCCCAAGCCTAGGACAACTAGGTGTTAAAAGACACAGTTGCTTGTATAGAAGGAGAACTAGTTCACTGTACTATAGAGAACTATTATTTTACTAGTTCCGAACTAGTATTTTTCCCTACTGGGTATATATAACGTTGGAAAGGTATAAGAATCTTCTTTCCAAAACCGTTAAGAAATCAAAATTCGGTTAAGATTTGTCTGAATGATAAGCCTTCAAATGAGGAAAGTAACGAAAATCCGGTTTTTTTAACCGTAAGTCATGATTTTAAGAATGCAAGAAAACTTTGGTATACTGATTAATTTTGTACTATTAAAATGTTTTCATTCCTTTAAAATGTTTTCATTCTGTAGCAGGATGTTGTGTAAACATATTTATAAAACGTTGAAGTTATATTATCATACTTGCTCAAAAAGCATAACAATTTCGTAACGGTATATTATCTTGAGAAAATACAGTCGAAACTCTCTATAACGAATTCCAAGGGACTAGATATATACTTCGCTATAAAGAAAATTCGCTATATAGAAAAGAAAAACATTTTGTTCCTTTTAACATTTTTTATTTTTAGTAGTCAGTTATTTTGGTTTGAAGTACATTTTTCCACTTTTCAATATAATTTTCTAATTCATTTAGAGAAGTAAAAAAAAAAGTAAAAGTAAATCGCGATATGCAAAGGCAAACTGATAGCGACTGCAAGAAATGTGAGAGATGGAAATGATTCCAGTTGTCACTTGCATAGTTCGGTGGCTCCCCAAAATACACTTTCAATATTATAGTAAATAAATGATTAAAAGCATCAGTCTCTGCTTGTGCTTTGTGAAAGCAACAAAGTACACACAGAGCTACAATAACAACACCAAAAACACACAACAAAGCGACGTCGATTTCTTTTTTGTGTGCGTGCTTTCGGTTTTGCCTAAATTCGTTATATGGAGATTGAAAACGTTTCAATTTTGAAGTTACGGTCGCAAAAATGCTTCGTTAAAAGGAAATATTCGCTATAGGGAAATTCGTTATATGGAGATTATAATACACTCAAAGTAGACCCAAAATACAGTGTTCTTATAATTGCTTCGCAATAAAAAAAAACTTCGTTATATAGGAGTTCGTTATAGAGAGTTTCGACTGTAATTAGACACTTATGGCCGTTTTCTTAATGTATCGACAAACTACCTGTTACTAAATCTCTAAATAAATTTGTTACAACGATAAACTGTCCGTTAACGATTTTGGTTTTCTCAATATACCGACAAAAAATTATTTTTCAGTTGGCAATACCCCAAAAAATAGATGAGACAGTTGACAAATTCTTGGTATAAATCAGTTATTTTCGAAGTGTTAAAAAATAAAAAAACACATACATTTAATAAAAACGAAATAAAACTTAAATAATGACAGATAAAAGCAATGTGGGAAACATTTTACCACTGAAAATGAACTACTGCTTATTGTTTTTGTTATAAATCAAAAATTTGTCTTGGAAAACAAAAAAGCTATGAACAGCAGTCAGCTGATTGAGTTTATCTGTACGTCAAATAAATAACCGGCAGATGAAGGCTGGTTAGCTTTGCGATAGAACGAAAGCAAATGGGACTTTGAGAAAACCTAATTTCTTTAATCTACAGTTTTTCGTTAAGAAAAAAGATAATCGCCTAATGAGAAAACGGCCCTTAGAAAGACTGTAGAAAATAATGCAATTTGCTGGCATTTATTCAAAATCGACAAAAAGTGAGATAAGCGGTTATCTGTGAAAACCACAGAAGTATAGGAAACAACCGTTGTTGTTGTAACAGCTGGTGGTAGCTGGGGTGATAATTCTTTATACCGATTTTCAATTTATCGTCACTCGATCGGGCATATAATCCGATTATCATGCGATTATTGTTGGCATCTCTGTTTCGTTCCTTTGTAGATAACAAGGTTTGTGTCAAGGATTGTTAGGTGTTGTTGTTGTGAGTTTTAACCGCTAAATTCCACCAAAGATGGCGCCAGCTGGCTGAAACAACAGTGAACAGTGCTGCTTGCACTTGTCGGTATCGCGAGGCTTTAGCGGTAGTCGGCAACCGCATACAAATACAAAATGTAGCGAAAGAAATTGTTACATAGTTTTTTTCATAATATATTATATAACACATATATTATATAACAACATTTAATTAAAAATAAAATATTGGCTTTACCGAAAAAATGTGCGGCAAACAAAAACCGTTGAAAAATTTCAAAAAGGAGATTTTTTTAAAAAAAAGTCGCAACTTATATTATTTACACAAAACAATAAAATTCAAAAAAATAACAAAAAATAACTCAGTCTATTACATTAAGATGTAAAATAAACATTAAAAGTAAAAAAAAAAAACAATACATTACATATGTATAAGGCATATGTATATTAGGGTAATAACTTTTTTTGGACAACATTCTCCCCAGGGCTTTTCTAATAGCAAATATTGTATTAATGATAAAAAAAACTATTTCAGTTCAATATGCTAAAAAAAAACCTTACGCACCAACAGCAATTTCTAAAATGCCTTCAATATATGTTTTTTTAATTTTTTTTTAATAAAATTTTTTTTTAAATATGTTTTATACATATGTAAGTATGTAAACAAATAACAACAATAAATGATTTAATGTAGGTATTGTAAGATGTAAACTTAAGGTTCAAAATACGCGATGTTTTACAAAGCGGATATATATCTTGTACTATTTTTATTTCATAATTTTTTTTTTTAACTTTGTTTGATTCAGAACTTTAACGCGTTTGGTGCGTAACCTTTTTTAACGATAGCGAAAAACTAAAAACGCAGTTCTTAATATTTTTCCATGCCCTACACGATTTTGTCTGGGGAGATTTTATATTTGTAAAAAATTCAAAAAGTTATTACCCTAATGTATATATGTTTGGAAATCAAAATTGAATTTTTGTTCAAACAGATTTAAGGCCTTATTCATAATAATTTATAATCCTGGCCCTAAAACACGAAAATCAAGGTCAAAATTGGCGCTAAGGCCTACGGGGGCCTGGGGCCCAAAAAAAGGGGCCCATTGGGTTCTATGATAACCCCCCATGTGTGGATTTTGTAGTTCCTACGGGTCTCCTGGGCCGAGTTAGAGCCATTTAAATTTCCGGGATATACCAAAAAAATTTGAAAAAATGTAAAAAAATCTTGGAAAAAGTTTGAAAATGTAATTAGTTTCGTTATCTTGAACACATTATTATGGTCCAAGTGGGGGGCACGCCCCCCGCCGCATACGCCGTAATTAGTTTCCTTGCCTTGAACACATTATGGTCCAAGACAACTTTGACCTACCATTATGATGTTTGGGGACCAAGACGAAGACAATGGCATATTTTTTTTTAATCGGGCTCCCGCCCCATATTCTGCACTTCAGCCTAATTATTTATAAATTTTTTGATTATGTCTGTTATTTTTTAGAAACATCATTTCGATACTTTTTTTCAAATACCTTTTTAGTTGTCCAGTCTTCCAGCTTTGTGTCCAGCAAATTCAAAGCTGAAAGCATTGCTTCACATGTTTTTACTTTTAACTTATTAGTTAAGTTAAATAAATTGCATCTCAGTTAATTCAAACTATTTTTTAAATTAAAATATTAAAGAGGTATTCATAAGATTTATCTATTGATTTACATTCTAATGACTTAAATTCATATATGAATGCCTCAGAATTTTTTATAATATGACTATATTCAGACATCCTATCAGAATAATTAATGTCTTTACTAGCCTTAATAAAATTAGAGTCTAAATATCTTACAGCAATCAGTCTTTTATTATTTATATCAATTCTGAATAGTATTTCGTCAGATAATTTTGGTAAAAATTCAAAATGTTGCTCTTTATAGCATTGCCGATCCCGAATTAATTGCGGCGGCGTATTTATTCGCGATAGGCGTTACAAACTAAAGAGTACTTTTTTCTCCGAAGCAACTCTAAAGCACAAAAAAGAATTGAATCTTTTAAAAAGCATACCAACATTAAGGGTTGTGAAAAGTCGCAGAAATGAAAAAAAGTCGCAAAAATAAGTTGATTTGGACAGTGTTACCAATATAATTATTCTCTGCAAATGGTGAATTGAGCAGATGCATAAACTTCGCACATCTGCAAAGTGAATGTTTGCAAATATCTTACAAAAATTTGAAGATGGCAACATTTTGCGGTTCACACGATTATCGGATGTCTGTCAATATTGCTGTTTTACAGTGTAATGGCAATGCTTTTTCTGCAAACGTTGCCATACAAAATTTAAAGTGCCTACGGTTGTTGGACATTTTCCGAACATTTTTCGGGCAATATTGTAAGATCTGGCAACCGTCTTTACGTACGTAGCTTTATGCATTTTTTTTTGTTTTGCCTATAACTTCCTTGTTATCGTATCACGACGTCATCAAAAAATATCTCGAATAAAATATAAAGCCAATTTCAAAAAAAATATATGTTGGGTCTTACGAAAAGGATTCTTAACTAACAAAGTCTACTTGCGAAGAAATTCTTAAGAACTACAATGTAACTTTCAACCTATTTGTCTAAATTTGACAAATGCTAAATACACAAAATGTCTTTTTGCTATTTTTCTATTTACAGAATCACCGATTATGGGTCTAAGAATCAGATTATAACATCAATTACCTGATTATTACTTAATATCACTACATCTAATTTATGTAAGTTCTAAACAATTATACCAACGACATTTTTTTATATTTAGTTTTATTTGTTATAAAAAGTTTTATTTAAAATATATATATATAGAGTTAAATAATGCTAAAGCGAAATCCTGCCTAATCCCTATCTATATTTATGTATTAAAATATATAAACTTTGCTTAATAATTTTGTTTATACCACGATGTTTATCGTCGTTATAAAAAATAAATAAAAAACGAACACATAAAAATCAATTAATTGTTTATAAGAGTACTTAAATATAAAATACGCCTTATTGTTTTGAAATGCTGTTTCCTTTTCTATATTTGCAATCATTTTGTCTTCAAACATTTCCAAACTAATGGACACATATATCTTGTACTTTCAATTTAAAACAAAAATTTTGTGCATTTAAACTGGCCTTGCAAACATATACATATATATATATATTTTTTGGCAAAAATACCATTAACAAATTGTGCATATTATTAAGTTATTTTGCTGGCAGTTATTTATTAAAATTTTCTGAATTGCCATGACTTTATACACACCGAGAAATGTCTCTCTATTACTTTCTTTCTATCTCTCTCTCTCTCTCTTGACATAATCCTATATACATATTTATTAATAATATAATCAAATATAAATGAATGATAAACTCCTAAAAATGCAAATATTTAATTTGCTTGAAAATAACAACGGATATGTAAAAACTTTGCAATAATGTACACAATTTACAATTTCATAAAACAGTGATTCCACCAGGAAGTTGTGTGAATGAAACAAAAAACATAAAGCTTTACTATTGTATTCATAGGTCCTTAAAATATATATTACACTATTTTCCAAAAGCCTTGGGTTTAACTGGATTATGTTGAACTCTCACATACAAAATATTTACAAGTCTTTAGATAAAAGTTATGTTTTATTCTGAATTTGTATTTGTCAATATCATAACTGTATGTGTAATTACAAAAACACATGTGATAATGTAAGAAATGCAACATGATCATAATGGTCCAATGGCTATTTTGTCATTGGGTGGACAAATTTGCTTTGCCTTTGCACTACATAACTCTGATCTAAAGACACGGGCAAAAAAAAATTAAATTTTAGTGTAAACTCCGCTGAAATAATTTTAATTAGTACTATTACGATAACATTATTATTTATAGTATTTGTATGAATATAACTGTAATGATAATATACCTATTTTATTATGATAACTATAATAGTAAGCATAATAATCATGATGACGATGATGATAATAACAATAAATAGTAAACGGCTGTGATTGTACACTCATTTTAGTAAAAGAGAAATGTAATTAAAAAAAAAAAAATGCCTAATTCAAATGTAGTATATTTAAACTTTTCTTTTATAGGATTCCAATTTAATATTGGTAAACAAATAGCATACTGTGTCAGTTGATTCATAATAAATCATGTTGTTGAACAAGGGGAACAAACCGCTGCCGTTTGTATTAAGTTACTAGTGATAGAATCCGAGGATTTTTTTAATGTATTTTTGCTTTGTTATAAACAAATATTAATTCTGCTCAAAATGGTTTTGCTAATTTGTTTGTTGTTTTAAGTTTATCGTTATATATCAAATACAAATTCAGAAAACACAAAAAAATTATTGCCTTAGATTGATATTACCATGGTATATTTGCTGCCGCATATGCAAATATGCAATATATGAAATGTTAGCCATCACTTTGATATTCAAAATTTGTTAATATAATCTTTTGTTTAACCAAAAATTCTATTAGTATTCGATTTTTGTGATTCATTATTATTGGACAAATTTTGCTTGCAATTGGTATTTTTATAGCCATTCAATGAATTCACAAGTTTACATAAATGTATATCGTGCTGTTCCATCCACTTGATATAATGGGCATCAGTTTTTTTGTGTTAATTTTTGTAAAGACATTTGTACAGTTTTATTGAGATTCTCAAAGGGATGAAGTAAAGCAGCGTTACTCCTAATTAATGAATTGTTACACAAACAAATTAAATAAAAATACTTCGTCTACTTAGATGTCCCAAATTTTATACAAAGCAATAAGCAATCCATTTGGTAATAATTTTCCAGATCATCTTTTGGGCTAAAATAATCGAATGATTGGACCAATTTATTCAACAATTTGTCCCCTTATAACATCATGTTACGATGTCCAGTTAATAATATATTAAAACAACATACAGGGGAATACAAAATTACAACATCAATACAATTTCTATAAATTGTTCTTGTTATCTTTCTAAAAGTCTAACCGTCAACAACATGCCCCATTCAGGCAGAGGAATCAACAATACTCCACATGAACTATTGGAATCCTTGTATAAAACAAACACACTATATATAATCTGTAATTGTTTTTGCATATAGTATTAGAATATATAGTATTTCAATAGTAAATTAAATAAATTAACATAACTATATAATCTCACCCTTTAGAACTTTTGGTATATGTATAATCAAAACAGTGATTTTCCTAATAGCGAAAATTTTTACATATTGCAAAGATAAACAAAACTCCCCTAGGTATATATACACATACATACAAACAAACCCAAATGCATATATTCTAAATAGAAAACGAATTAGTTATTGTGTTAACTGTAATTATTAACTTAATCGTAATCCTTGTGAGATATAGACAAATAAAACAAGAATATTGTTAATCATTAAATTTATAATTAATAAATAAAATTTAATAAATGTATTTTTACTAAAACAGAAATTTGATTGATTTTCTATCTAGCCGTGTTATCTTTCGTGAAGGTAAGTGACTCTATATTTCCTATGTTTTACGCATTGTCCGACATTTCACAAAAGTTCAATTAGCTATTAGAGTAGTGACAAAGTCAATTACGTACACGTACACTAGACCGTATCACAAAAAAAGTTCTCCGTACACCAGCGAATATGAAACATTGTTCCAAGGACATTAATTCCTTGTTGTGTAATTTGAGGTATGATGTAAAGATTACATCAGGTCAAAGACTTTTGATTTAAAAAAATTGGTCTGCCACAGACAAACACATCGATATATCATACTTTAATATCTGAATGTAAATACTGAAGCTATGACAAATTTAAAAAAGGTGGCCCCTACGATCTGCAACAATGAATTTATAAAAGCATTTTTTAGATAGTTGTGCTGTATTTATCGAGATACTTTCTTCGCAAAAGTTTTATGGTTTTTCGCGAACTATAAATTTCTAACATTAGGGTGTCATATTAGGGTGGTAGGAAATTAGATTTGGGAGGTAAGTACTAGAACGGTACACTTGAGGTCAATGGACCTAAGAGCAAAAATATTGGCCTCGCCGAGACAAAAAATTCGCTTTTTTTTTTAAATGTCCTTGGATCAATGTTTCATATTCGCTGGTGTACGGATAACTTTTTTTTGTGTGCCTGTAAGGTGATACGGTCTAACGTACACAGTGGAAACAAGAACTCAGACCGACTTATATATATATACACGTAGGGTACCGTCCATACCGTCCGCTTTGTCATGCACGACCTGATGAGCGACGATGTCGGTCAAATTGACGTTGATGCCTAAATAAGCGACATGTCTGTCGCCCACACAATCATGCACGAACTTATAACCGACAATGTCGGTCAAATTGTCGTTGCCAGTGCTTAATAATTTAAAATAACAAATTGAAGTAGTTTTATTGAAAACGTGCGATACGTGAACCTTCACGCACTGCTGTTTCCAACAAACTGAACATTTTTTACTTTTACGTTCCTCTTTTCAACATTAGTATTTTGTCGGTTAGCTTGTCGTCAACCGAGTGTTTGGACAACAAGTACATACATTTCTCACATTTTGTCTTGAGGACAGCGTTAACGACAAAGTCGTGTATTACGATACTTCTTACTGGGTTCATAACCTTCAGCAAGTTTTTACAAAATATCGTTTTCTAATAAATGGTTTAACTGGGTTTTTGAGGTCGTTTTTTTCGAAAACATGAAAATTGCAACATAAAAAGGGTTTGCATAAATCCAAAATATCTTCGAATTTTTATAGAACCGTTACAGTAATTCCAAACACAACATTTTAAATGTGGATTAGACAAAAGAACAAAGTCAGAATAATTTCGGCCCAATGCGGCACGTATAGCATATTTATTTATTTATTGAATATATATTTTATACATAAATTTATAAAATACAGAGAAGGAAAAAGCCCAGGGCCCACAATTTTTATCCATGTTGACCAGGTTTTGAACCGTCTAAAATACTCGAGAGGGACTCATCCAGACTGGATATTGGGCATTCAGCTAAAATATGGCGAACATCCATATCACATTTACAGGTATTGCATTGCAGATGAATAGAATTGTCAAAGTAGTGTTTTGTGTTGAACAATGCTTTCCCAACCCTCAGGCGTGCTAATAAAATGCATTGACTTCTTGCATAATTCCGGTGGTATTAAGGTCTAACAGAGAGCACACTGTGTGACAGCAGAAAATTCGTTGATTGTTCCCATTGGTGTTGCTGTTTTTCCCTCCTAAAGACCGTATACATATTAGTGATAACACGATGAAAACAAGGAATCTCCAAAATCATAGGCTTTGTAATAACTTCTTTAGCGGCACAATATGCAAACTCATTACCACCAATGACAACATGGGATGGTACCCACAAAATTTGGACCGGTTTCGTTATGCTTGGATTATTCAAAATGTTGTTAAACATATCGTTTTAATCGTGTAGAAGAGCGGTTACAACACTAAGACTGTCAGTACATATTTTCGGCCTCAATTTAAGCTTGACTTTGTTTAATCGTTGTATAAAGAGAGTATGTCTGTCTGTTTGCTGTATAACCGCATAGCCAGTATTTCCATTTTTATACGATCCATCTGTGTAAAGCACCACCAGTTGAAATTTTCTCAGTCACCAAAGTTTTAATAAATTCTTGACTAGTGGTGTACTTATTGTAAATAGCTAAACTTTTATAAATTTTCACCATATTATGAAAATCAGGATATATATTAGGTTTATCAGGTAACGGTATACCTAGTTTAATTAACATATAAACAATACGCCACACAGTGTAACGTCTTCATACATTCGTTAGCCAAAAATGGAAGTCGTTGTAGAGCAACGAAATTTTATACAACCACTTTTTGTGAAGAAATTAAGAAATTTCTGATGTTTCATAAAAATCGGTTGAGAACCACGCCCTCTCCCATATAAAGTAAAATGTTTTTTTTTGAGATATTTACGTCAAATATTAACTTGTTTTAATGAAATTAGCTTGTTGAGCATAACTTACAATTCTTAGTTATTATACCAAAAGTGGACGTGGTCAGACTAAAACCACGCCCACCTCCTATACAAACCAAACTGTTTTTTTACAGCAAAAGCTCTCATAAAAAATCAATTTAAGAAAATGAGGAAGCGTGGGGCGGCATGCTCTTTTTCAGTGTTAAAGTGTACAGTTTCGTTTATCATCAGAAACAAAAATGAAGGTTAACATATGCAAACATTTTTTGTTGTCCTCTTTTCAAATTTGGAAACAATTCACGTACTTCACTTCCCTTAGAGGTTTTCTTTCTGTCTGCCGTACTGTCGCTATAGTATTGAAAGGTTAAAAGGTTTTAGAAAACATCATAAACTTTCCAAAAAGTCAAAAACCATTAAAATCGAACAAAAAACTCAAAAGTTACACTTGTTAAAAATATATCGAAATTTTTATATTAAATTTCAGTACCCTCAAACTCTTAACTTTGAGAGCTTAAAACAAAAAGAAAATGTAGATATTTCTGAAAAAAATAAAGAGTGCTCTAATGAAACATCAAAAAATTTACAATTTGTAGTGTCTTCTTAAAAAACGTGTAACTCTCCCTCTTATCACCCAATTTTTATAAAGGATGACTTGTTTTGCTCGGGGAAGTCCAATATTTATACTCAATTTATGAAATTTAATGTATTTTTGCGACTAATATTTTTTATAATTTTTTTTGTAAATTTAAAACCGTGATTTTTGCACCAAAAAATTTGTTTTTTAAACTTTAGATGCTCCTACCATCAAAACTACTCAACCAATGTTAAAAGCTTGTATAGATAGGTTTCAGGGGAGCACATTACCTTTAATTGGGGACCACTCTTGTTCAAATTGTTGGACGCGTTTACGAATTATTCTCCAATAACCTGACGCATCTCATAAAAAATTTGCAAAATAATTCAAAAATTCATATCTTGAGAACTAATCAGAGGAAAAATTTTTAAATCTCATATTTAGGAGGCCGAAATCTATAGAAAAAAAATATTTACAACTCTGCTGCAAAATGACTGTAAACTAGTGTATGTGGTCCCTTTTTTTCGAGCATATAACTTCAGCAGATTACACCAGTTTACAAATCTTTATTTTTTGTCAGCTGCAGAGTTCTAAATAATTTTTTTCTATAGATTTCGGCCTCCTAAACACGAATATGAGATTTAAAAATATTTCCTCTGATTAGTTTTCAAGATATGAATTTTTGAATTATTTTGCAAATGTTTTATGAGGTGCATCAGCTTATTGAAAAATAATTAGTAAACGCGTCCAACGTTTTGAACATGAGTGGTCTCCAATTAAAGGTAATGTGCTCCCCTAAAACCTTTATATACAAGCTTTTAACATCGGTTGGGTAGTTCTGATGGTAGGAGCATTTAAAATTTAAAAAACTAATTTTTTTGTGCAAAAATCACTGTTTTAAATTGATAAAAAAATTTATAAAAAATATTAATCACAAAAATGAATCCAATTTCATAAATTGAGTATAAAGATTGGACTTTCCCGAGGAAAACAAGCCATCATATATAAAAATTGGGTGATAAGAGGGAGAGTTACACGTTATTAAAGATGGCACTACAAATGGTAAATTTTTTGATTTTAATCATATCACGGTAGACTTAAAGCCAAACTTTACGTTGCATGAAAATTACGATAAAAAGTGGAAATGCCACTGTATTTTGGGTTGATCATGCATCACAAAAATGCTTAAATTGTAATCCTAGCTGACCCTTTTTAGAAAATATCGATATTTTTCATTTCTGCCGACTGGACCAAAAGTCTTTTTACTTTTTAAACGATGACAGAAAAAAACTGGACAAATGAAATAAAAACTGTTTATCTATTATTAAAGTACACAGATAGGGATTTATGCATGATCATTGATTGTTTTGACATTGCTGCAACCTGGAGACTTAAAGTGCATTTGAATCCAAAATTTTTAAAAAGTCCAATCTTTATACTCAATTTATGAAATTGGATTTATTTTTGCGATTAATATTTTTTATAAAATTTTTTATCAATTTAAAACAGTGATTTTTGCACAAAAAATTAGTTTTTTAAACTTTAAATGCTCCTACCATCAGCACTACCCAACCGATGTTAAAAGCTTGTATAGAAAGGTTTTAGGGGAGCCACCTTTAATTGGAGACCACTCATGTTCAAAACGTTGAACGCGTTTACAAATTATTATCCAATAAGCTGATGCACCTCATAAAAAATTTGCTAAATAATTCAAAAATTCATATCTTGAAAACTAATCAGAGGAAAAATTTTTTAATCTCATATTCGTGTTTAGGAGGCCGAAATTTATAGAAAAAAATTATTAAGAACTCTGCAGCAAAATGACTGTAAACTAGTGTTATTAATCTTACTTAATTTTTAATGATTGTAAGTACTTAATATGATTGTTTCACAATAGATTTTTTGCAAAGTAAAGCCTCATCATCATAAGAGGCATACCCTATCCCTTCAACTCATCCGCCACACGGTCAAAAGCCTTTTCAATGTCCTCTGTAGAAATGGCACTATGTCTGTTTCTGGATAAAAACATCCGAAGTCTTGATTCAAGTTCATGGCACAATGTATGCACTCCGCGTTAGGGTAAAAAAGCATGATGAATGAATGGTATTTGGTCCTTCCAATATTTCCACAAACAAAGTGATATTATTTTTTCAAAAATTTTCGATAAGACTGGTGTATCAGTGAAATGGGACGATATCCATCAATTTTATTTGGATTTTTTTTGGTGTTTAGGAACAGGAGCCAGGAGAGCTGCCTTCCAATCTTGTGGAAAGATACCAGTTCTTAGTATATTGCTGTACAGCTTAGCTAGTCTCAATTTCATGCAAAACGGAGTATTTTTAACTATAGAATAGGTTATCCTCTCCAACTATGGCGTAGTTCCTTTAGTATTTTTTAAAACCTCGTTTAGGCCATCAATTGTGACACCGGCACACAACAGACTATCAGTAGGGTCATTTATTAGATTTATACGTTCGAAATAATTGTTCTTACGATTTGTAATGTTGTTATCGAACCTTGCATCAGATCAAATTGAACTCCAAACCAAAGCAAATTTGTTGCCAATATCGACTGCATTGTTCATTACAGTATTGTTTTCTATAATTGAAGGAAAATATGCATTTTTTCTGTCCTGATACTCCTGATTCTGCTCCATGAAACTCTGATGTCGAGCATTTGGTTTAGTGAATTCAAGAAATTTTCCCAGGTTTTCCGCTTGGCTAACAAGGATTCGTATTTAGCTTTAGCACAGGCTCGCCTATAATAGATGAAGTTAGCTTTACTCCTATACCTTGTAAAAATATTCCAAGCTTTCACTTTTAGCATTACTAACATTGCAATATATGAGTTGAACAATGCCGGAAAGTTGTTATTCTTTGGTCTTGTTGTTTGTTTTATTGTTTCATTAGCTGCTTTACGAATAATCCTTTTAATCTGAGTCGCCTCTTTGTTTATATTTGTGGATTCCGTATATTGAGAAGTGATGTTGTTAATTCTAAGCTGAAATGCTTGCCAATTAGCTTACTCAGTCAAAAACCTGGGATGAAATCGCTTTTTCTCCTGTGTCTTGTTATCAGTTATAATTATTGGAAAGTGATCACCTACTTCAGGCATGTCCAGAGTCATCCACTTAAAAAGCGGAGCTATATCAGCGCTAGGCATTGAAACGCTGATATAGCCATTTTTAAGAATTAAAGTCGCCCAACACAAGGTGATGATCATTATTGTTGATATTAAGAGATGTTGGTAGTAATGTTTACATCCAGTTCTCAGTAAATGTTAGTCGCATGAATTCTCAGATTACCTCTTAACACGACTGTTTGGTAAAGAAGGTCCCCAGATGATGTAACGTGTTGATCCACTTGAATGCTATTACGAATCAGGAGCATGATCCCAGCTTAAGCGTAATGATAATTCTTGTTATGATGGTATATCTTGTAGCCCGGTAGATGCAACATATTTGTATTTCTTTCAATGAAATAAACCCTGAACATTCCATTGAAGAATTCTAATATTAAAGCCGATATCCATAATAATATATATGATATGAAACAAAAATACATAAAACGTTACTAATATTATTCTTTATGAGAGGGTTGAAATGTACCAAAAGTGAGGATTAATTCAAAAACTGAAGTTTATCTTGCACTGACATGTTTGGTATTGGGTGAAAGTAAAAAAAATTCTACATCTGCACTAATTACTAAAATTACTGCTTTAAGTAAATTACTATATTAGCAGGGAGCTGTCAAAGTTAAATACTTTTTACAAATTTTGCGTGACGTGGTAAAAACAGAAAATTGAGATGTTTCGATTACTTGTAATTTTAATTAGGTCTTCTAAAAGAAAAAATATTATAATGGAACCATCGACTTCAGGTATTTGGTTATATAATCAAATATATTTTGTTTAGATAAATGTTTTGCAAATATTTTTAATGTTTTTCTTAAAAGTGCTCCATAAATGTGTATTTTCGATATAAACATTGAGTTTTAACTAGTTTCTGGGCGAGATCAAACAAATTTTATTAAATGCTCTTATAATATGAGATATCAGCTTATATATTCAAAAGAAAATCTTGCGGATTTACTGCGTTTTTTACTAATTTAAGTTATTGTGAAAGAACCCCAGTTGCTAAAAACATATGATGATTATGATGAAGAAGAAGATGATAATGATGATGTTGATAATGATTACGATAAAGTTGATGATGATGATAATGACTCTTATCACAAATATACCTAAAATATGTTTAAATCCATATATATGTACATATTCTTTTAAATGATGTCAGCCAAGAAATTAAGCGGAGAATAGTGCTAGCCAATAGATGTTTCTACGGACTTCGGCAGCACTTTAGTAACACCACCTTATCTCTCAGCTATACCAGGTGCTCATCTTACTCGTTCTGTTGTATGCTGCCGAATCATGGGTGCTTACTACAACGGACATACAAAACCTGGGAGTATTCGAGAGATAAGTACTTCTGTAGCGCGCACTGTATTTCTAATTGTAACCAAACGTATACACCAATATTAGATAATCATTAATACTGAACTGTTACTTATTTTATGATTTACTTTCATAATATCATAATTAGGTTCATTAGCATCATAAATATCATTAGATGTAATACTCCAGTATGTTTGTAAGATCACGCCCACAACTTGTAATAATTTGCTCTTTCTCTCTTCCTATTTCTCTTGCTCTCTGAGAATTACAATACAAATAAATCATCCTACATTAACCTCGCTCGCTAAGTGCTCGCTCTATTTATAAGATCTATATTGTATTCCTTTACGCACTTATAGTTATTGTTAAAGGCGTAAACTTTCGCACTAGATATTTGTATGTAGTATGTATTTCGTAAAATCAACTCTCAATGCGAAACGGTTCTAGACGAGTTAAAGATTCTCATAGTTGGTATAAAAGGAGAACATAATTTTTAACTATTGTTATTCGAGCTTACTTAAATTGTTTAATAAACAGTCAATAACCTTAAGTCTGTTTTTTCAATTACAAAGGCAAAAAATGGCAGATTGTCACTTTGAGCAGGAAGACCATTTGGCTACTGCGGACTTTGGCAATTCTGCTTAAAAACCTAATACTAATCGTACCGTAGGAAGCCTAAAGGCTACTCGGACACTGGTCTCTTAACAGAGCTAAATATTACAAAACACATAAATAAAATAATAGGAAATATCATTTCCTACACTTCGAAAAATATATGGACCTATCTATGTCGACGGCGAGTTTCGCCGTCGGAAGAAGTTAAATCGATGGTTGGAGATAATTCATTTGTTATTAAGGTGCTTTTTTCAGATAGGTTGGTTGATTTCGTGGATGTCTTTTTGGTTACAATTGAGTCATTCAATTTACTATTGCATTCTTGGTTTTGAGTTTTTTCACTTTGATTACTTCGTACAACATCCGAAAATGTAGGTTTCTTTTGGAATGGTTGGATCGTATGTATAGACGGATTATCATTAAAAATTGTCCATGCTTCTCGTACAAGGCAAGGACGATCAGCTTTTATCTTGTTGACAGATTTGTGCTTAATAAAGCTTTGGCATATCGTGGAATATGATGTGTGAGTATTATTATTGCAGTTTACACAAAATTTTCGGCAAAATTTTTCATGTGGCGGGTTTACTTCACCACATTCTCCACATAAAGCAATTTTTTGCATCTGTTTTTGGTATATATATTTTTTTTAAATTTTTTTTTAATAACGATTTTTTTTTAAATATTGTTTATACATATGTAAGTATGTAAACAAATAATAACAATAAATGATTTAAATTAGGTATTGTAAGATATAAACTTTAGGTTCAAAATACTCGATGTTTTACAAAGCGGATATATATATATCTTGTACTATTTTTATTTCATACAATTTTTTTTTTAACTTTGTTTGATTCAAAACTTTAACGCGTTTGGTGCGTAACCTTTTTTAACGATAGCGAAAAACTAAAAACGCAGTTCTTAATATTTTTCCATGCCCTACACGATTTTGTCTGGGGAGATTTGATATTTGCAAAAAATTCAAAAAGTTATTACCCTAATGTACATAGCACGCTTTAGCATAGCTTTCTCTGTGTTAGTGGTGCTTCCTAGTTCGAAATATGTCTACTCGATGTCCTTTATGCTTTCGCAGGGAAGAATGTACACTTGATAGGCTTGAAAAAATAAGTTTATGTATTTGTAGTTTGTCAGAAAACAAATTAAGGATATAACTTTTTTCCGGATTCGTGCTCCCTACGACCCCCCTAAATATTATGCTGTATCGTCATTTCATATCCGATCGAAACGAGGCGCATATATTCATGGTTAATCAAGGGCTACATTTTGTCTATTGGTCATTTTTGACTCCGACCCTAAATAGTATGTCTACTTCTAATAAAATTCGTAAAGATCATAAAATAATATGAACATTTCGCTTTTTAAATATGTTTAACCACTCATAAAATTATATTTACAGTTCCATCATGCATAATACGTCTGTCTAACGTTAGTTTATTTTGTTGGCGAACATTTTTTATGAATCAGTTTCAACTGATTGTTTCTCTATGGTGTCTTACAGGCATCCTTCTTTTTAAAGTTTTTTAAAAAAAAGTATTAAATTGTCTTAAATCACGTTCTAATATTAGCCAATTATTGGACATCATGGAGCAATTTTAATAATTCCGTTAATTACATAGTATGTCAAATATTTAAGGCAGAATAATTCCTTTACGGAATGAATGCCTTAGGTGAGTATATCACAGGTGAAGTTTTTAGTTTAACCTAAATCAGAGTTTAAAATAGGCACTAAAAAACTATGTTTCTTACTCATATTGCTTTAGAGTATTTTCAATATCAGAAATAAAATTTAAAGATACATTTTTTTGTGTAACATTTAAACTCTCTATCTGGACTCCTTACGTGTCTTTTTTGTCCCTATTTCAAGAAATGTCAGAAAATAACCTTAAAGCAAGACATTACAACATTCAAATGCTCTACAAAAAATATTTCTCGAAAATTGTATATGGGGTGCTCTACACGGTAAGCCTGCCGCCATCAATCATCAATATTATGTTGCATGAAAATGGTGGAAAAGTTGATCCCTTTTTGAAAACAGCAATATTTTTCATTTATGCAGACTGGAGCAAGTGGTACCGGCCGTGGTATAGTGGTTAAAACACGCGACTACCATACAGGAGATCGCAGGTTCAATTACTGGCTCTAGTCATCTAAATTTTTTTCATTGTCGGCTCCCCTCGAATATTGTTGACAGCAACTTCGCAGTATAAGTGTCGAGTCAATCGGCATGTCTAGCAAGAGCTTCTCAATCAGTGACGTTCGCATTCATCAATAAACAAGTAGGTGCCGTTAGTTGTGAATCTAAAAATAGAAAGCGTGTTAATTGACAAAAACGCGAGAAGCTATAAGACTGGAGCAAGCCTTTTATTTTTTAAATGATGACAGTTAAAAAAAAACTGGACGAATGAGATAAAAATGTTGGCTGAAGTGCAGAGTATGGGCGGAAGCCCGATTAAAAAAAAATATGCCATTGTCTTCGTCTTGGTCCCCACCGTATTCGTCTTGGACCATAATGTGTTCAAGACAACGAAACTAATTACATTTTTCAAACTTTTTCCAAGATTTTTTCACATTTTTTTTCACAGGAACTTCAAAGTACCACCGTTGGATTCGTCTCTAAAGTATCTTTCATTTGAGTATCCACACATGGCGGGTTATCATAGAACCCAAGGGGCCCCTTTTTTTGTGGGCCTTAGCGCCAACTTTGACCTTGATTTTCGTGTTTTAGGGCGTTTTTGGGGGGGAGTGACATTTTTTTTGGGCTCCCGCCCTATATTGTGCACTTTTGCCATTAATATTTTGGCAAAAATGTAAAGATTTGTCCGTCCTTGTTATTTGGTTTTTTTCGATAAGTGTAAACAAACGAAGAAATTGGTGGGTGCCGGATCAACATAACTGAGAAAAATCGCTAAAATTCAGCTTTTCGTAGTACATCACTTTCCATTTTTTCTCATCTTTCATGGATGCGAAAATATGTTAACATCTTTCCAACAACTAAATAAAAGTAAAAATTTCAGCATTTCGGCCGAAAATATTTTAAATGCGTTCCGGTATAAAAAGGCTATTAGTCACACGAAGTTTGCCGCCCATAGAGATTACTGACGATGACCTTTCGAGCTAGAACATTTCCATCCATTCGTACAACGTGGCCAAGCCAGTGCATTCGTTCTATTGTAACGCGCTTGACTACGACGTTCAGCTATTAGTTCATTTAACGGTAGTTTTTTTTCTACGCCCGCAAAACGTACACGATTATCTTGACACGAATAGCATTTCGAAATTCGAATATTCGATGCATGGCGCCTAGCATTTGATGAAAGATTTTCATCTCTTATAACTTTGCATAGAGGCCATTGACTCTTGAACTGCCGGACCTACTTGAGTAAGAATTGGACTACCAATAAGAAAATGTCCAGGCGTCAAGGCAGAAAAATCAGATGGTTCTTGCGACATTGCAGATAAAGAATGCGAATTTAGACACGCCTCAATGCGAGCCAACAATGTTGAAAACTCTTCAAATGCGAATTTTAATGAGCTATCCATCTTTCGGATGTGCGTCTTGAAACTTTTGACTCCTGCTACCCAAAGCCCACCCAAATGAAAAGCCCCAGGGGGTATGAAGTGTCAAGTAACGTTCTGATGAGCATAATTGGCGGTAAGAAACTCCTGTAAATTTCGAATAAATTCTCAAGCCAGAAGTCTCGATGCATCCACAAAAGTTGTTCCGTTATCGGAATATAAATGTAACGGACAACCTCTTCGTAAAACAAACCGATGAAATGGAGCCATGAAAGTGGAAACATACCAACACGCGTACGTAGCCTTTCGTAATACGACAGGGTCGTCCGTTGTATGTTTGAATGTCAAAAAGACCTTCAAAATCAAGGCCCGTGCGAGAATATTCCGACCTTTCTGGGGGTAATGCAGCCATTAACTGTTTTTGACACCTTTTTCGGTATAAAATGCAGGACTTGTATGTGTTGATGGTAGATTTGACCAAGTTTTAAGTCTTCGTATCCAGTATATCGATCGTATAACTCTAAGAACAAACTGATTGCCGCCGAGTAGGGTAATCGAATGAACGAAATCTTGCGACAGTAATCTGAACGTACAAGGCTGCTGCGTATGCTTTTTCGGACGCATCACAAAAGCAGCGGAATTGTACATTGCAATCTGGAGCGAAATCGATCTAGCGAGGAAAAAGAACTTCATTAATAATGGAATAATTGGACTATAACATATTCCACAGCGATATTACGTCGGGAGTTAGAACCTTCGGTCGACCTTCTACGGTCTTTCTAGATCGAGTGCAATGGCTCAATTTTTGAGGAATGAAGTTCGACTCCTCCGTAATCCTAGCTTTTAGGAGGAGTATGACCGATTTGTTTATGAGTATGGTCATTTGGGTCATATGCAGCAAGATTCATACCGTATAGAGTCAAAAAAGCATTAAAAACCAGAAAGTACCACAACTTAGGTACGTGTTCAATGCTTCGTCTCCATCCTCCAATGGCTCAAGTTTCAATGACATATTGCATGCGGGTCCTGTATTGCAAAACGACTTGACATTAACAATTCTGAGGTGGAGATTATTTCAATCCATTCTCAATGCTGACATCCAAAAGATGTATCAGCAAATTTTTGTTCATCCAGATCATTCTGCGTTCCAGCTGATCTTACACCGTACGGTAAATATTCCAATAAGGACACCTAAGAGTACGACCAAACTGTAGCATTCGGAGTTAATTATGCTCCTTACTTAGCAATTTGTATTTTGCTTAAACTGGCTGATTATGTCGCTTCAAATTTTCCTTTTGCGAGTAGTTTTGAAAAAAAAAACCTTATTTTTCCTTTACAACCCATGAATGAGGTATGGGAAAGCTTCTCGCGTTGTTGTTGCGCGAGTAACATTCTTCGAAATTATATGTACGTTGATGACGCACTTGCAGGTGTACATTCCATTCCAAATGCGCGAAATCCGCATTTCATTGTGAAAGTAGACAGCAAATTCAAAAAAAAAATTTCGAACTCATGTAAATTCGAGGGTCAGCTAGTGGCATCCATGGGAGATCTTCGAATGTAGAAGCCGGTATAGAATGAGAGGGAAGGTTGCCCGCCAAAATCGTTTCTTACCTTATTCTCGAACGAACAACAAGTGTACATTAGATAGGGTCGCTTTTGTTTTCTCCCCCTAGTTTTGAAGTTCGTTAAAAGACAATTTGAGGACATTAATTTTTTTCGAATCCTTGCATGTTGTATTGTCATTTGATGACCGCTCGTAACGGGGCCCATATCGTTATTCAAGGTTAATTAAGGGCTACGTTTAACTTATTTGACATTTTTGACCCCGACCTCAATTTTAGTTTTTAGCGGTAGTGGGGGTGACCTATTGATTTTTAAAACATCTATAACTTTTTTGTTTGTAAAAAAAATATATACTTAATAAAAACAAGACTTTTAGTGCGATAAGTTAATATATTAATTTACGTTAGTGTATCGAAATGATACCACAAATTCGGCTCAAGATCAGAAAAGTATTTTTTATTTATTGTTTGATATTTTTGGTTAAATTCAGTGTGTCACGCACTACGATGACGCGTTTCGAACTCCATGACGAGTTCATCTTCAGCCCCCATTGTGACGAACTGATGCACTGATGATAAGTTAATATTTTTCAATTAAATTTCTTATAATAGTAACACTTTTTCTTATTTTTGTGCACTAAGCAAACTTAACTAAAACTTAATTTCCCTTTACATCCTATGAATGAGGTATGGGATAGTTTCTCGCGTTGTTGTGAATTAACACGCTTTCTATTTTTAGATTCACAACTAACGGCATCTACTTGTTTATCGACGAATGCAAACGTCACTGTTTGAGAAGCTCTTACTATAGACACGCCAATTGACTCGACACTAATACTGCGAAGTTGCTGTCGACAACATTCGAGGGGAGCCGACAATAAAAGAACATTTTTTTTAATTTTTTTTCTTTTAAGATGACTGGAGCCAGGAGTTGAACCTGTGATCTCCCGCATGGTAGTCGCGTGTTCTAACCACTATGCCACGGCCGGTCCCTGTGCACTAAGCAAAAACCCGAAAAACCGGTTAAGTATTCGAAAACTGAGTTTTTGAATAATCCCAGTAGGAAGTGTCTGCAAGACAACCTCAAGGATAGGTGCACGACCATAGTAAATCGTTGATGACACGTAGAGGACCGTCCATACAAATCGTCGACGAAATTTTCATACAAGTGTCCGCTTTGTCACGCACGACCGGATGAGCGACAATGTCGGTCAAATTTTCGTTGATGCCTAAATAAGCGACATGTCGTCCACACAATCATGAACGACATAATGACCGACAATGTCGGTCAAATTGTCGTTACCAGTGCTTAAAAATTTAAAATAACAAATTGAAGTAGTTTAATTGAAAACGTGCGATACATGAACCGTCACGCACTGATGTTTCCAACAAACTGAAAATGTTTACTTATACTTTCCTCTCTTCAATTTTATGTCGTTATTGTTCCGTGACATTGAACTTTTTTGTTTGATGCACGACAACATTAGTATTTTGTCGGTCAGCTTGTCGTCAACCGAGTGTTTTGACGACAAGTACATAAATTTTTCACATTTTGTCTTGAGGACATCGTTGACGACATAGTCGTGTATGAATGAACTTCCTACTGAGATGTTAATTTCGAATATAACCGAAACTGGTTTTTCGAAAAAGTCGAATGTTTGAACATTGTGAGACGTTGTTAACATTGCCAGATTAGTGTAAAGAAATTTTCAGACACTTTTTTATTGTCAGATGTGCGAAATTTATGCATCTGACGGCGGCTTTGTTGTCAGAGAAATATTTTTATTGACAACACTGTCCATAAATAACTTAAAACAAATAAAAGATCTGGCAATCGTCTGAACTGACAATTTACCTTCTACAAACAATTTCTCCTTATCAGCACATTGCCAGTTCATTGGTGCATCCGAATGTAAAATACTCCGGAAATAGTGTTATTTTTTAAAGTCATCCGCAGACTGCAAAAATGACCTGGCGGGCCGCTAGTTAAAAACGGCCGATGTAAAAAAATTTCGATCTTTTTGTAAGTGTTTAAATTAAACATTTTTGAATAAATCTACATTTAAATTTTGTATAATTAAGGCAATTCTCTATCCCCCAATATATAGCGAAACAATATATTTAAATGGCACATCACATGAATAGCTTTTATTAAGCAACTGCGAACATTTTATTTGGAAAAAGAAATCCGATATCTACGGCGGCAGCAATCACACAGACTGCACTAAAGATTTTATAGTCGGGTACAATCTGCGTGAAGTGTCTGGCGGTACTTAGGGATCTGAGATCAAAATTGGCCAAACATTACAAGGCTACTTGGGTGACCTAGGTGCGAGCCTTGTTACAGTCATTTACAATAAGCTCTTTCAAATAGTTGATACATTCAATAACCCATCGAACTGTATAAGGGACGAAATCGATAAGATAAAAGCAGAATTAGAGATGGTGTTAGGCTTTATTTGTCAAATATAATAAAATACTACTAATATTTTTATTATTTTTATATTTTTATTATTTATCAATTATATCTATTTCTTTGCTAAAATACATAAAAAGCACTAATATACTATATGTTACATACAAACATAAATAGCTTTGATACAATAAAAAAAAATTAAAAACACTATACCTAATATAGACAAATTTGTCTTGAATTTTACAAAACAATTAAAAACACTTACTTAAGAAGTAAGCTAACGTTTAAACATCATGAACAATTTACAATAATTTATACACAATGTAATTTTTATTTGACGGGGATGTGAGTAATTATACAACGTTGACGATGGATAATCATTGATCAAGATTTCTCTTCTTTTATCGACGACTTTAAATCTGCTGTTGCATTCGATCCAAAACTATGATTTATAAGAAAATCATACTCTGCCGAGTTAGATAAAACCTTAGCAATGTCAGTAGGTCTAACGAGAAAAGATGGATCGCTTGTTGTTGTATTTTCCTGATGAGTAAGAGCCACGGTATTTCGAAGCAGTTTTTGTAGAAAAACATTAAGACAATGTGCCAAAACAGTTTGAGTAGAAGAGTGCCAAACATTTGGAACCAACTCTTCGGGTACAATTTGCACACTTAAATCCCTACAAATTTCGGAAACTAAACTGCATTCGTTTTCAAGCTTAGAAGGAGGAGATAAATAACTATCATGAGAGGAAGAGGCGCTGCGCAATTTCAAATGCGACAGACGTTTCTTTACATCATTACGCGTTTCTACTTCTGAAATGTCACTAACAGTGTTTACGTCAATGATTTGATTTTGGTCCTCGTTCTGCTCATGGTCCATCAGAATCGGCCAAATTTTTTCTATCCATTTCTCAACATTGCGATAATCGGTTAGAGTATCGCAGGGTGTACTCGGTTTCTGTTTCAATTCATCTTTTACCAAGTACTTGAAGTCATGACAACTTTCATCCGGATTCCCAACAAGTTTAGGCAAAGATTTTATGTGAGGTGTGTATGCGTATTGTCTAGCGAAATGGGCTATTTCTTTCGTAGACCAAAATGTTTCTTGATTGCTGTTATTTAATCTCTGTAAATCTTTATGGCTACGTATAAGGAGTGCGACATGCTTTGCCCGTAACCATTCGAATGCTCGTTGTTTGAAAGCCGTAAGTGCCTGGAATTCAGCAAGCGAATGAGTCACAAAGGGAAACGCTGAGGCCAATGAATCTTTGGGAACTATCAACCGCAGTCGCCGCAGTATAAAATCGATGGCATATCGCATACTTGTAAATTGTTGCTTAAGACACTGCTTTTCAAAAAGCACTCGCTTCATTTGCATTAGTTGCAATGCATTGATGGAATTAAGACGATGTTGTTTTAAACCAAAATGTAATTGAGGTGCAGTATTCTTGCCCGTGAACGATGACGAATATTGATGTTCTACGGCCTTCGGAAGTGTCGCAGAGTCCTGCTTTTGCATTTGTTGTTTCAGTAAACTAACCTGAGGCTTCAACAGAGATACTTGTTTCTTTTGCTGTTGTTTGAGCTTCATTTGCAACGGATCTATTATATAGACTTTGCCCTCCTTTTGAAATACCACATTTCTGGCCAGAGATCCGCCATTTTGCTTTTGCTGAATGTTAGTGGTTAAGCTGCTGTGCTTGGATCCAATTGAGATGGTTCTAGTTACAACGGGAATTGGCGTTGTGGATGTGATAGTTGACGTCGTAGTTTTTGTCGACATTGCGGTACTGAATGTAACAATTTGTGGTTTTGTTTGCATATTTTCAGGTACAATTTTGAATATATTTGGTTTCATCGTTAGTCCAGCTGGAGTTATTAACGGATTGGTACCATTAGCAAATTTTAAGGCAGGTGTTGGTGTCGTCTTGGTGATTTGCGTTGTGTTTGTTACTTTAAGTTGAAAAAAGAAGACGAAAACATATGATTATAAAAAGATCATTTAATATGAATGGGGTATTTTTGAACTTAGCGTAAAGAACCGCTCATTGTTCAAATTTGTCAAGATAAATTGAGTAAGCGTGAAGAAAATTACTGAACAGAATGATAATAAAGAAATATAAATTTTTTTAAATTTAGTTTATTCTTTTTTTTACAAAAACCCAAAGCAGTGGAAATTACGTCGGACATTTTTGGTGAATCTTTTTCTGATATGATTTGGACTATTATTTGTTTGTTTTGTAATTTGATTAATTACTTTTATCTATTTCTTTATAACCATTATTGTGAAACGTGACAGCGTTAAATTATGTAAAAATGTTTAAACACTGCTTAGTTCCTTTGAGTTTTGTAGGCTGGAGAATCGAAAGTATTTATAAAGTAATTTTTCATCGATGTTGATTTGGCCAGTGCCCCGGCCGAAAATCGAACCCGGCACCTTCGGGTTGCTAATCTACGTCTCTTCCACTGAGCTATCGTTTGTTGAGGTGTTAAAAAATTGTATCTCAAGTTTTCGATTTTTTCTGATTAAAAACCTAAAAAAGTACCTCAACCTGAAATCATCATGCTTCTCACCGGGAGCAAGGAATTGATTTTAGACACAAAGATTTCTTAGAATTCATCGTAGATTCCGATTCTGGTGTACGGCTTTTGCGAAAACAATTGACCCGCCCTAATGAGTATATATGGGTTTGCTTAAAAGCAAGGACATAGTACTGCTGAGATTTAGTAAATTTTTTTTTGGTATTACCTGAATCATTTCATCATTTAAAACTGGAACGTTTAGTGGACAAAATAGCGGATAGTCTTGATAAAATAGTAATTGTGCAAACAATTTTTTTATACATTTTAAGGACAGGCGGAATCCTGACGGATACGTCACCCATTCAGGGACTCGTCGAACTAATTCGAAAACGGACTAGCTCAAAGGTATGAAATTCTGAACAACTTCCAAAAATTTTGTCGAAAACAACTAGTCTACTATAAAATTATACCAAATTTTCTAGGAAAAAAACTGTCATATATGGGTCGATATCGCGACGCATTTAGTATTAAAAATATTGAAAAACTTAAATTCTGAGAACAGGAATAAATAAAACAAAATGTCCTAAAACGAGGCGCGGAAATCAAAATAAAATATTCTACATATTTTTATGAAAAAATTTGGTCGCACGGTGCAAATCGTCATTACCATGGCGTGTGTCCGATTGTTTTGTGTTCAGAAAACGCAGATTTTCATTAATATTTCAAAATATATATTATAAATGAAGTATGTAAGGTTATTCACGAAGATGAACCAAGTCAATTTTAAATATAAATAAATATTATTTTAAAATTATTTTAAAATTTATAATATTATTTTAAAATTTATGATTTTGAGACATTTTAGTCCGTGACCAATTTTTTCGTCATTCCCCGTGGGGAATTCAAAAGGAACAATTACGACTAGGACATCTACGCATTAAATGATGTTCATATGAACAGTTCATTATTTTTGTAAAACAAGTATAAAAGTATTTCCAAACTAGCATTTTTCCCCACAAGGTTTTTTATGCATAAAGTATAAATAAAATTATTAAGTTGATACTCACTTGAGCTGGTTGTCACACCGCCTGCTACTCCTGGCAAAATTTTTGGAACGAGCGATGAAAACACGTCTGTGTTTCTACTTGTGGTTGATGAAGCAGATGATGCTGCTACAAGCATTTGCATATATTTAACCTTACCCGAAGCATCCACTAACTGAACCAATTTCTTTTGTAAAATTTGTTTGGGAGAGTTGGTATTTACAGGAACGAATTTTGGAGAGTTTGTTGAAGAAATTGACGTGGTGAATGAATTGGTAACATGAGTGCCGATGACGGGTAATATTGTCCGTTTTACTGCCGATGCGACAGATGATAATGGCATAATAAGTTTACCATCTTTATTGACGATAATAGACGTCTTTGTTGGTATTGTCTGTGCATTTGAGGTAATGGACGATATGTGTACGCGAGGATTTTCTGTAGCTGGGTTTTTACTTGACGTGCCTACCAGTTTGATAAACGATGAGTTTTGATGAAGCTTTACAAACGTTGTGTGGGGTTTCGAGACTGCAATTTCATTTGAAGAAGGAATAATCTTTGCTGCAATTTCAGAGGTCGTCAAATCGAGTTTGCCTGTTACACGCGTTGGTATTGAAACACTTTCTGTAATCTTTGGGCTAGATGGTTGAGTAAAAAATTGGCCTGAAGCCGTAGTTGTTGATTGATCGTGCGATTCTAAAGCGGTTGTCCTGAGGAACGTTTGCGAATCATTTTCCATTTTTTTGTAACTTATAATTTTTCCCGGCCACGGGTTTGTATTGATCATGATTTTTCCATCTACATTTTCCGCCTCCTGAATGTGATTAGTTTTTAAGTCATTGACTGAACAATATTTATCAGAGGAGCAAATTTGCTTCCCTTTGCCGGTGGAAGCATTTGAGGGAGACATAGTCGGCAGCAATTGCATACTTTCCATTTTTTTAGGACTGGGTGTTTTGACAGACAATGGTTCTGAAACAACCACCGTGGGCTGTATTTTTTCTATGTCTGCACTTATGGAACAGTGTGTTGCCTCAATTTTATTCAAAAAGTCCAATAAATTGTCGTCCACTAGTTGCTCTGGTCGTGATATTGTTCTCAGTTTAGGTTGTACCATGTCATCCGGCATATCGCGCATAACAGTGTTTTCCCTCAGAGGAGCATCTCTTGGAGTCACATTGCGAAGCCATACTTCTAGCAATGTCTCCGCCCCTAATGTCTGTATGCCAGACATAGTTTTGTCCAATATCACGTTATGTACGAGTTGAACCGGCTTTTGGTGATATTCTTGATGAAAGTATATTTGAACCCTTACTGGAAATTCGCCCCATCCCCTTCTGGCGACATGAAAAGGAGGTGACTGAACGTCCACCACATCATTAGGGCGATACGAGTGATGCAAGTGAAAACGAATTTTCCGAACAAAGCGCTCAATTGGCATCTGAGAGTCCTTCGCCTGAACATACACGAGCCATTTGTGTGTTAATATTTGTGAGTGATTCCTAGACTCCCTTTCTAGCTCGGATCCAATAAACTTTGAGGTGTTTCCCACCACAATCAAATGCTTACTTTTATTGTTAAGACGTGATCCCACTAATGGTTTCGAAGATAACTTGCCCGCTTTTACCATCGACTTTCTTAAACTTACTGGCGGTGTTTGTGGGCACATATTTTTCGATCTCTGCGCAGCACTCAGCAAATTCGTTATATCTGTTTTTGTATCTTTCTCTATCGAGTGATCAATTACAATGCCTTGGCCCCTTATAATTTGCTTCAGCTTTCTTTCCTCCCTCTTCTGTACCTCTGATTTCGCCCTTATTGTCTGCACCGCATTTTGGGCAGCCGTCCTCTTTGGACAAGAACGTATGACTTCAGACAGATCTTTAGGCTTTTTGCCTATAAGCTTCTTCAGGGAGGGATGAATTTGCATTTGAGGACCCTTATCTTCCCGCGTAAATAGTGTCTGAGCTCCTTTCAATGTTGATGAATCTACGGCCGCTAAAGGCAGGTCTTGTTTCTTATAGTACGATGCCACCAGAGCATAACGTAGCTTGTCCAACAGGTTTTTAGCTTTTTCCAATCTATCGTCTATCACTTCCAGCTGTTCCTGTTTATACGCCAGCTCCCGGCTGAACTCCCTCTCGATAATAGTTTTCACCCTTTGAACATAGTTCATGCGCTCGTCGAACTTTGCATCCATCTCGCCATCATCCACCTTTTGCTTTTTTCCAACATTGCCATTGCTGCAGTTGGACTGTTCATCATGGTCGCCTGAAATCTGTTCTTGGGGATAATCTGGATCATGGTATTCACTGTGTTTACGTTTTACGGGCGATTGTTGACTGAACATGTCACTGTCGCCAACTTTTCCAGATCTATTTGCGCTTCCTCACAATGCACGTAGCCTGTTCTGTTAGTGGCCAGTGCGTGCACAGTATATAAATGCGTTCCAAGTTTTAGTTTTTGTATTCTACAATTTGTCCAAATATCAACTATTTTTATTTTCTAAACTTTCGTACGAGAATTCAGCAAAGCAAAACAATGAAAACAAATTGAAATGTGTCAACATGACAGTGTGCCAGGGTTGCCAGTTTGTTTACTACCAAAAAGCATCGCGTGGCAGTGATGGGTTCCCAAGGGCCTAAATACATAAACGCATCGAAATAAGTGCGTTTTAAACGCCATCTCCATTGCGGCTATATTTTTTTAGATTTTGAACCAGTTAAAAGCTAATTACAGAATAAAGAATCAGCTGTTTAATGAGAAGTTGAGCATGACCCACAAGTTTTGTGTGTTAATACATATTACCATATGTAATTTAAAAAAAAGTTAAGTTATTTGGAAGACATATTAAAAAACAATCAGAACACATTCATTTTTATTTATTGCATACATATGAATACAGATATCACATAATTTTTGCAAAATACTATGTTTACATACAATACCGATCATTGAATCACTATCCGAGCTATATTTCATAAATGTGTACTTGTGTTTAATTGTTTGTTTTCCAACACCAGACAACAATTTGATGGTTTTTTGATATTTATTTATTATTTATAAGATGAGAGATGAAATTTGACTTACAGACTGAATGAGAACGCAACCCGGGTTCGATTCTCGCCTTCAGTCATCTACAATTTTCTTTCATTGCCGGCCACCCTTGACAGCAACGTCGCAGTATAAGTGTCGAGTCAATCGGCATGTCTAGCCTCAAACAGTGACGTTCGCATTCCGTCGATAAACAAGTATGTGCCGTTAGTCGTGAATCTAAAAATAGAAAGCGTGTTAATTCACAACAACGCGAGAAGCTATCCCATACCTCTTTCATGGAGTTTAAAAAGAAATTAAGTTTATTTAAGTTATGCTGTGTACATATTTTTTAATTTAAGGGCTGTCCCAGAAAAAAATCTAATCAATTTAAAATTTTTGTTAAAATTATTAACTTTTTTGTTCACACCCTCCAATTAATTTTGTCCAACTTTTCTATCTATAAAATTATTAATATCATAGTTTTCCCTCCTTTTATTTTTAAAGATTATAACTGTTTTTGATTCTTGTTACGTCCTCTTCTAAGCTCTTATTATTATTGCATATTGCTAAAACATATTTTACATTGTTATTAAAGGGTACATTTAGCATTGGGGATGGTAGCTGAATCAGCCCAAAATAACGCAGAACCTTTTTTGTTATCGACAAATTCCATAAGATTCACCTCTAAGTATTTTTCAATACAAATTCTTAAGATTATGGATTCCTCAACGACAAATTAGTTGCTTCAGAGCCCACAGCTCCAAATAAGTTGGCATACCATGTACTGTTTTCGAAATTTTGTAAACGTACGGTAACGTTCCCTTACACCTCCTCCACATTTTGCGGTATAAAATTTGTGTCGAAGAAACTGGTTAAAATCGCCCTTACAATTACGTTTGTCATCCATAATAACGCAATCAAACTCTTTGGATAAAATTTGTTTTCTTTATTTTTCTTGTTCGTACGCTATTTTTACTTTTAAGGAATACTTAAGCTGCCATTACACGACGTGTATTTCACATGACCCCTTTCATACACTGCTTGTGTAAAACACTGTGTTGGTTAACATATGTATACATTTCAATTATAATGCGCCCTATTTTGATATGTAATACATATCGGCGATCAGCTGTTTTTGACAAAACAACAAAGCGTTTTGTGGCAAAAATTTAAAAAAGGTAAGTATTTTATTTCAAATTGTAAATATGTATAACAATTAATGAGTATTTTCCGAAATATTTGTACGGCTAACAAAGCTGTGTTTGGCGATGGTGAGACATAACAAAACCAGCTGTTAATGACAAACACATGTATACATACACAAGCACGTTTGAACGCAAAAATTATAAACCAAATATGCACGCTCATTTTGACAGACATGCAGAATTACATATCGGTTGTTGAATTGACAAGCCATGTGTAAAATACACATCGCCTAATGGCACCTTTATCATTTGCTATTATCGCAAACACTTTACAAATTAAAATTAGAAAAATTTTAAACCATTATCAGGCCTGTTCTGTAAATCACGTGATTTATTATCACATGCTGTCTGTAAATCACACGATTTTGTCTTTTTCGGTGTGATTTAAATTTTTCGAAATCACAATAAAACAGCTGATTTTTTTTACTTTTTTGTTGTGATTTAATTAAGATTATTCAAGTGAGTAGAAATTTTTATGTTTTTAAGTTGAAAAAGAAAGAAAAGTTTAAAGTAAAATGCCAGGTGCTATATTTTTGCTCTTGAAAATTTGCGAAGGACGCTATTATACAACGAATACATAAGGAAGAGAAAATTACTAAATCAGCTGATGACCTCAAGCAAAACGAAATCACAAGCACATCACTAACAAATTCACAAAACAGATACACAAAAGGTAGTGTCCCAAAAAAATTGTTAATTTTAGCGCATATATTGCGCTAAATGTGTTAATAAATTAAGCAATATATTTTTAAATTCCTATAAAAGTACTCGTAAAAGTAAGCATGTGATTTAAAATCGATAGGTGCTTAGGTGAACGGTTTGAAATCACAAAATTTCAAAAAGTTTGGTGTGTAGAACACCATTTTTGTGATTTCAAATCACTTTTGTGATTTTCAGAACAGGCCTGTATGTTACAATGTTGCCATATGTTATAGGTTAAAAATGGGTAATTTTTCGGGGACTGTCATTATTTTTGGTAAAAAGGCGTACAAAAACCATCATGATTTAATTTTTTGCTGAAAACATACTCATCAGGAATAATAGTCATTATTAAGAAATGAGGGGTTTTTACTGTTTGTATAAAATCTTTGGTACTGAATTATGTTATTATGAGATATGGAATAGCTTCTCGCGTTTTTGTGAATTAACACGCTTTTTATTTTTAGATTCTCAACTAACGGTACCTACTTGCTTATCGACGAATGCGAACGTCACTGTTTGAGGAGCTCTTTCTACACACGCCGATTGACTCGACACTTATACTGCGAAGTTGCTGCCGATAACATTCGAGGGGAGCCGACAATGAAGGAAAATATTTATTTTTTTATTTAAGATGACTGGAGCCAGGAGTTGAACCTGTGATCTCCCGCATGGTAGCCGCGAGTTCTAACCACTATGCCACCGCCGGTACTAAATAATGAAAAGTACTATATAATGTTAATAACATTTTTTTAATGTGTTTTATATTAAATTTACACTTTAAACTTGTACACATGTCTTACTTTATCCAAACCAATGAGCACCCATGCAATCTCTGGTCCATTCAGTTTGACATACCCAACACCACTCAAATCCACAGCCTGATCGGGTGCATACCATATGCATGCAACCACCATCTCTTTCAGTAGGAGTTCTACATTTTGGACACGGTTTGGTTGATACTTTAATAGTAACATTGCTTGCTTCGTCCCAACGAGCTTCCGCTGCGCGCTGTGCAAAATATAAAAAACAATATTAGTTGCAATAGGTTAATCTATACTGCGAAAGAATTTGCTAAAATATAATATAGTATGAAATTATTAAAAACATTGGTACTTTTAAATAAAAACCGATTATTCGCTTTACATGCCATTTAAAAATGGAAAGTTTCTCGCATTAAACATGCTTCGTTACTCAATGGGAACTATTTACCAATGTTTTTAATAAACGTTTTTTAAACATTTATAATAAAATGTAGAAAAGTAGGTGCAAAAATTTGAGTTTTTCGACTGAACGAATGACCCTGACAAGACATAATAATTTTTCTGGTTCGTCGCAATAAAACCATTTAGATCAGTGGCCATCACAAAGAGAGTTACAAAAAAAACAAAATTTTGGAGATAGCTAAATATTAAAAACATAGAAAAATCCGTTGAAAGCTAACAAGCTACTTAATGACATTTTTGTTTCACACACATATTTGTAATTGTAATAATGGAAACAAAGAAAACAATTCATACAAAAGTCCATACGAATTCTCTTGGAGTTGGTGTGCTGTTGTTAAAGTATTACAGTCAGCAACCCTGGATGTACAATTCGCGAAGAGAATGAACAAATTCCCGAACAACTTCGTAACCGGGGCAATATGAACTAAGACTACTGATTTAGATCATTATACTGTTATACCGATTACGATTTATAAAGAATTGCATACTTTTGCATTTATATGCAACCATCGGTCTCTTATATTTATTACCGTAATATAATATGTTTAATTTATAACTACTCATATCATATATGGGCATTTCCAGGATGGCGAACGAAGGCAAAAACATGCGATGTCGAATGCGGCAAAAATAGAAGTTATTCTTAAATGTATGTAGAAAAATGGCTTATTCAGAAATTGGAACATTTATTTGTAAGTCTAACTTTTTTAAACTGCAATAAAGGTATATGGCTTTCTATTGGCAGTTGTCCTGTTGTAATATGAACATTGTTTATTTTTTTACTTTTTTATGACATTTATCACGTGACATTTTTTTCCGTCAAGTTTTCAACAAAGATCAATTCATGTAGTCCTAATCTGTCTTGCTTTTTTATTTTATATATATACATCTATATACATTAATTTAGTTATAATATTTAAAATTACAATACTACAAAGTAAGAAAATTTATTAAATATTACTTTTGAATGAATACGAGGTTTGGGCTGCTTTCAATATCATCTTTTCAACTTCATTATCGGATTATTTTTTCACTTTAGATTTTGCAAATTTCGATAGATTTTCATCTTCTCAGCCTCTCACTAAAGTCAATCTTTTTTAATTTTACGATTCGATTTAACCATATACACAAAAATATGTACATGAAAAAATATATAGAAAATATTTGTTTTTGGAAAAATCGATAGCGAACGCGACAGACTTTGGAATATGTTTAGAGAGATTAAAACTACAAACCTTTGATTTGTAAAATAATTTCCAGGTACGATATTATAAGATCACAGTGTATAGATAAAAATCAATGTTTTAGGTACAAGAACGCGACCTTACAACATGTACAAAATCAAATAAAAAATGTACCGTTAACTGAACTCAGTTTGTTATTATTTTACTTTTTTAATATTAATTTGTAGTTCATTTAAATATTGTATAAGATGTGTGCGGCCTTAATAATAAAAATTTTTTAAAGTAGATTTGAAGCGTTCTCTTGCTTAAGAAATCTTTAACTCTAAAAAACCTTTAATAAGAAATTGTATTCATTGTATTGATTGTTTATAAATCACGAATATTGAAGATTTTTGGAGATATATTTAACAAAATGAAATCATGAAAGAAAAGTGTATATTTAGATACTTTTCTAAGTGCACAATGATTACGAAGAAAACGACTTTTCCTCATAGGAATAATACCGAAAAACTCAAAATAAAGTTCTTAAATCCATAAAAATACAATAAATTGTGCAAACATCAAGTTATACCATGCTTAAAGTAGGGACAATCATTCTTTAACTTGTTGAAGATAAAAATTCTTTATGAATATTGTTTTCCCGAAATTTGCTTAATAATGGTTTATAAACCTCTTATAACATTTTATAAATAAGGCCGAAATTTTCAAATATTCCCTTTAATATTCAAATGAAAATGTCACAAAGAAAAATGAAAATTATTTTTTCACATTACCGGCTTATTTTTTCACACTTTCAACTGAGATAACCTAAAATACATTATTTTACTAAAAATTCATATATTTTTCTAACATTATGTTAAAAAAAATCATTTGATTATTAACATTTAAATTTTCGATCGCGGTGGGCCTTTCTCTGGAAATGCACATATAGGACAAGTACATACGAAATAAAATATGTTTAAGATTCTAACTTTGCCCATTTATATAAGGAACAAAGATCCAACAAATACATTTAACATAATGTAATGTTCAAAAATGTTCAACTTTTATACATTAATATAAAAAACATAAGTAATGTTTTGACTTACGTTTGGATCTACAGTGTATTCGCAGGAACCGCCGGTGCTACCAGTTCCATTTTCCGGCAAACAGTCGCCCAAATGATGTCCCTGGAGGCAATTACGACAAAACACGTACTAAATTATAAAATAGAATCAGGGTAAAAAAAAATTGTGCTTAACATGTGCAAAATATATATGTGTATACCCCACATCCATTTTGGCAAGTAACTTTTCTACAATCAGGTTCCACTAAAAGACCCATACCACAACCGGGTTGGGGGCAAAGCACCCCTCCAGCTTGCAACACATACTCCTCTGTAGCGAATCTTTGATAACGATCATATTCTTCTCGTGTGAGTAGTTTAAAGTGATGAATTTCTTCTATGAAAGAATTTTCACATCCAGCAGGACAAGGTAATGTATAACCAAATTCAGGATGAGGCATAAATTGTCGTTCCATTAAACGTGAACGGCAATAGTGTAGAAAACATTCAATACAGGTCACGTGCTTCGATGCACACGGGAAAACCAAAACAGTCTCACTGAAATTAGATCATTGAAATAAGACAGTTAACGAGCAAAATTGGCTTTTAGTATATATGCAAAGAAAAAAATCAATCAATTGCCACAAACTATAACTGCAAAAAAGAGATTTATGCCCCTATAACGGTTTCAACTCTACTCACTTGTAATCGATATTACCACATTGAAAAATTTCAACTGAATTTACAACTCAAATGGGTTGGAGTTGTAAATCATATAAGGGGCATTAATCTGTTGTAATGTTGGATAGAAATAACACTAAACAATTAACTCTAAGTTAAAACGATTGTACTGGTAAATTTATTGATATCAATAATACCCGATTATGGGGAATGACGACAAAACCCTCAAAATATGTAAACGCAAACGGAAACTCATGCTAAGATTGACAAGTGGGTGCATCGAACTAGAAATTGTGCGAAAAAAAAAATATTCAAGCAAACATATTGCATTGAGCTTCTGGTGACATTTTTTCAGTAAAGTAAACAGTCTCCGATCATCAATTTAAAATAATTGTAACTTAAATTTAAAAAATATTTGTTTCATACCAAAATTATTCTAATGAAATCATTGGGCAAAGCCTTTTTTTTAACAAAATCAAATGGCAAAAGTTGATATGTCCTAATTTTATGATTTTACAGGAAAACGATTTAAAGTTTTGAAACCTCATAGACTTCCACTTATCTCAGACGCGTCACCCTTGCAGCTTGTTCTAAAAGTTATAATGAAGATATCATGTAAAACAAAAACCGACAAATCAACTTTTGTCATAACGGTATAGAAATTTGACCAGTTGACCAGTTAGTAGGCTGAAATAAAACTCAATCTAGAGGCAATATTCACAAGGGACATAATATCGATGCATATAATTGTACACCATCCCAATACTTCTTAAAAACTTAATGTATTCTCTTTCCTTTGGAAACTGCATTATAGTGCGCCTGACGTATACAATATGAGTGCAATCAGTATGCAATATACTATAGATAATATTGTACAAGTAAAGCTGGAATACCCGCATACCTCACATCAGTACATGCCAGACATGGAACGTCTTTTATGTTGTTTTTCACTAAATTAAGAGGAGCTGCAAAATCTTTTTCTCCTCCGGAAATATGTTCGGCACATTTGAAGTAGAACTCCGCAAAAGGAGGATCGCCAGCAGCATTATCGACACAAGCTATTTCCAACGATTCACAGTGCCCCCTTAGACGACGCGGTTCAAGAACGTCATCCCAACACTCAGGATCTCTGTGGACGGTAAAGGCACCCCCTTTACATAGAGAGCAACGGACGCGTAGTTTCCCCTTGCACAATTTGCTACATTGAGAGCAGTGCACAAAGAAATGGGCCTTTGTTCGTTCGCGATCTATAAGGCGGTAAAAGAGGTATATCTTAAATCTCCTTAAAACTTGTAGAATTTAATCTTTTACTTTCTTCTGTTATATTGCTACGCTCGTCGCTTTGTAACTGCAAATCCACCAGAGTTTCACACAATGGCTTAGATGGCTGCTCTTCGGGCTCCTCCTCAGGCACTGTTGATTGCAGTCGTTTCCTTTGTTGCACTGGCCGCATACGAATGGCATGCAATATGCTTTGCTGTCCCAAATCGCATTCCTTTGGCACGGTTGTTAATACATACGTACACATAAGCAGACATTTCGTTTATTTTCAAATTTCTACACATTAGCCCTAACTAACCTCAATCGTTGTAGCATCACTCAGCTCTTTTCCGGCAAATATTATTTTGACTTCTTCCGGCTGCAATCCCAGCTGTGGCGCCACCAACTCTTTGACGTTCTTGATATCCCACTGTGGTTCCAAATTAACGGACAATGTCTTTCCTGTATTCGTCTTCACATAAATGTTTAATGTGTTGGTGATGGTTTTTCGTCCGAAAGATAATAATTCCAACATTTTGCCGATAAAAGATCGTAGTAAATCAAAAATAAAACTCATTTAACTTAACGATATATTGTACAAAAAATCATCAATAAGGCAATTTATATAAAACTAATTGACTCCAACACAAATAAATGCAACAGCCAAGACTTTCGAACTATATTATGAACTGCAATAAAATCATATGGTATAACATATGGTAAGGGTATTGCCTATTCAAATAAAAAATTAATCATGCACTGAAAGAAATTGCAAACATTACGATTCGTTTACATATAGCGAAACAATGTGTTCCCTACACCTGGGGCTTACACCTGAGATAAGATAAAAGATTTTTATATCAGCGAACGCCAAATTCAATCGCAGAGAGTATAATGTTACGTGTGGACTCTCAAATAGTGTTAGCGTTTGTATTTTAATAAATGTCAAGACACAGTTGTTACGACAATTCTCTATGTTATAATATGAGCTGTCAAAAATAGCACACACAATCATAACAATAAAAAGACGCCATCATTGAAAATGTTATTCTTTTGAAAAGCGTACAATTGTGAAATAAAAATACAGCCAAAAAACCAATTAAACAATTATTCTGCATTTGTTTACAAAAAAAATATAAAAAACAAAAAGACAAACCACGCACACAATAAAAACTTCCAGCGAACAACACAAGTTTACTGTACGAGAGTGAGTCAAAAATTAAATATTATAAGATTAACATAAATACGTTTTCCCCTTGTTTAAGATTTAGACAAACATGAAGAAATGTCTTCTCTCATTCTGTCGAAGTTTTTTCAGATATTATGCCAAACATTATTTCAGGTGGAAAACCCGTGTTACTTTCACAGTAAAAATTTGCAAGATTGTAGTTTGGGAGAGTAAAGTTATTCATAGACGGTTGCAATTTTAAATTTTGTCAATTCTACTAATGTACCAGCCAAGATGTATTAATTCAGGTGGCATTAACAGCCAGCTGGTTTAAAATTTTCTTACGCACCAAAATCGAATATAAATCGTATCAGTTTATCCTTAGGAGTATTTGGCAGGTCAATTCTGTAATTCTGTAAAGTGATTTAGCTTTATCAATATGAAATAAGTAAACTTTAGATAAAAATATGATTTAACAACAAAGAGTAATGATTTTTTATCGAATGTGTTTATTTATAGGCTGTTTCTGTATCTCGAACGAAAACCGGGACGAACAAAAGCTTGTCACTCGAATTCGACTCAAATCTCGAAATGTCAAACGCAGATTTGTTTGTAAAAATTGGTGAACCAATGGTAAAGTTATTCATGTTTTGTGAGGAAAAACAATTTTAATATCCTATACAAAAAAAACAGTCAATAGAAATATTTTGTTTCGGTGTTGTTTATAATTTTCTTCAACTGCTTCATTTTGATAATTTAATATAATATTGTATATGTATATTTAACAATGTTTTAAAAGAATCGAGTAACATTTCATATGAAATCTTTTTCTTTTGGAATTTGTTTTTTCTCAGCAGCAACTGATATTTAAAATATTTTGAAAACTAGTATTATTTATGAACTTATATTAAAATAATATCTTTAAAAATTATTCAAAGTTTGTGTTTAATTAATTGTATATTGCTAAATAACTTTTATAAAATATTTTAAAATTTCAGTTGTAGCTGTTTAAAAATATTTAAAAATGTGCCACAGCAAAAACAATCCAACAAAAATTCTGTTGCAGTTATCTAAACTTTTCAGTCTGAACGTAACTTTACAACATTAGCAGCCCTTCACAACACTGGAATTGAATATTTAAATTTGGCAGCATTTTAGTGTATCTCAACTGTAAAAATCCCCATTTTTTTATCTGTAGCTTTACAACTTTTAATGGCGGTCAGATCTTTAAGTTCTACGAAACTGCAAGCACGGTCGAAACATGAAATTTAGAAAGGTAAGTTTCTGAATTTATTTCTGATTTTTTTCTCAAGTTTTTGTTGTATTCATAAATGTAAAATATTTTATCTTTCAGCCAATGATGCAATCAACAACATGCCCAAATTGCGGCGCAGAAATCTGCGTTATATTAAGCTTAGAAATATTGGATGCACAACCATCGCCAATGCCGTCACCAACACTTACCGTTGCATCGTCAGATCTCCCACCTTCGCCATCGCAAATACAACAAACTGAACCTCAGAATGGTGTACAGGATCATCCGAAATCTAACAATTCAGAAAAAAAGTAGGAAGATGGGTTATTTCCAACCTATATACATACGAACTAATTTTTGTTTTTCTTGTTTTTGAACTCCTTTTTTAATTGCTCAATGAATTTCTTATTTTTGTTTTTAAGTACTTAATTTACTTATATTATTATATGTACGAACGTAAAATACAGAAATAAATTTGCTACGTATGTTAACCTTAATTCAAATTTTTGGAAATTCCATGCTTTTTACTAATAATCGTAAACATCACAAATATTTGAACAATATAATGCAATTTGTTTGATAACACTATGCAACAAATGAAGACATTTTTGTAAAATACAAGGACTTTTTTCAGCATTACTTTTAGGGAGTCTAAATTTTTCACAAACAAACATTTTATTCCTCATTTCTTTGCAAAAAGGGCAGGAATAAGTACAATTTTTGGCATAAAATGTTAATAAAATCTGTGCGCAAAACTCCCAGCTACATTATTGCCCAATTTGGTTTAGCGCTATCACGATGCGTGAGTTAGCTGTTGGACAAAAACTGATGACACCTTTTTCCGAGGGGCTCGTTGATTTTGAGTATCTTTTGAGGTCCATAAAAATTGGTCACTAATCTAGCCATACTGAGTATAGGGTTTTTTACCTTTTGATATTAGAAGTTCTTGTATACTGTCAAGTTCTTGTATTTTTTTACTGTTGCACTGTGTAATTTATATATTATAATAATTCAAAGGATTTTGGTGTTTTAACATTAGCGGAACCTCGCAATTAATACCAAAAGTAAGATAAAGCATCACCTATTTACCAATGTAGTGTAGACGAAATTCAATTCGAATATAAAGTTTTGATAAAAATATCACAAAAAATTCACGATTTTCGATTCATTTGTGAAAAATAAATTCTGAACTTCAACACAATTTGAAAGTTCAGGATGAATCCATTTTATTTAGTGTCAATTTTAAAATGATGAGATGACTTTCGTTACATTCTAAGGACTGACAAATTCTTATTGTAAATCAAATTTGTAACGTTTTTTTTTCTAAAACTTATAGTAATAAATAAAAATAATAATAATAATACAAAGTAATAATAATATATACTAAAAAAAATGTACTTTATAACTCTAAATGATATTTCATAAAAAAATAACCGCAACTTTTAGAAACTTATTAAGGGTTAGTGCATTTTTCATAATTAATTCATTAATTCATTTAACAACCGCAATAAAAATATTAATGAAGACAAATTTTGTGCATCGTGTATGGTTGTTTTTGTGCGTTCGAATTATGTGAGTAATCCTTTAAATATGTTTACAAGTAACTTGAAATACTCATATAGGTCAAAATTCAAAAATTGGTGGTAGAATCTATTGGCTTTATTCATAAAAACTTATAAGAGGTTTATAAACCATCTTCAATAAGTTAAAGTAGGATTGTCTCTACTTTAAGCATGCTATAACTTGACGTATTTTTTCTATTGGAAAGAGTTGTTGCATGTATTCATTGTGTAGGAAATTTAATCTTAATAATTGTGCATATAGAAAAGTATCTAAATAGACACTTTTCATTCATGAATTCCATTTTGAAAAATATTTTCCCAAAAGGCGTAAGCTACCAAAAATTCAAAATCGACTTTTCATTGAATACAATGCACCGCATCAAAATACATGTACCTGCTAAGTTTTACAGTCATACGACTAAAAACGACAATTTTATTAACAAAATTCTACGGCTTTTTGTTTGCAAGCGCAAACAATTTTAGGAAGTTTTTTGTTTCTCCTGTAAAATTTTTGAAATATAAGTTACGCGTTTTTTGATTTCATATGACGAAATATAATTTATATGTATATATTAGAACGAACTCCTGGGGGGTTACTATGTAACTCGATTCGAAAGTTAAATATTACGAATTCGGATTTTCCCTACCAACTAACTCGAATTCGCAAATACATTTCCTACTTTCGAGTTGCCATATCCGATTGTCGGATACTCATACTCTACTTTCGGATATGCGTCACTATGTATTTCGAATTTTGATGTCAGAATCGGTCGAAAGTTGACATTTTTACTCGTTTGATGTTTAGTTAACGGATGATACATAAAAAGATCTTTAAAAAATCGAAACAACGATAGCAGACGCTGAAAAATGTAAGTATTTCTTAAATATATATATATTGGTTGATAAATGTTAATTCAAGTCTTTTTCAATAGGGAAAATACTACGAAAAATTTAAATACCAAGCAAAGCCAATTTGAGATCATGCTCAACTTTATGACGGAGCATCCACAGTTGGCTAAGGGGTACATAAAAGCTGCGGACGCCAAACAAGCCACCAATGATTTATGGGCACGATTGGTAGAAGACCTAAATGCAGCCGGTCCACCAATGCGGCAAGTGGTCGGTTGGAAAAAGGTAAGTAATACAAAGTTTGTCCATAAATGGAAATTAATTGTTTCTCCTTAGGTTTGGGCAGATCACAAGACCCACCTTAAGGCCAAATTGCGGAAGAACCGCATTAATTTTTCGGGCACAGGCGGTGGGCCGGCAAAAATGTGTTCATTCACCGCACTTGAAGAAAGTGTAATTAATTTACTTCAAATGAAGGAGGCGGTTGACGGTATGAGTGGGGTGAGAAAATTTGGAGCAAACAGTACCTACACAACTGGCGACCACACTGCTACGGGAACCAGTAACAACGCCGAGCAAGATGTTAACACTGTACATGATTACATGTGTAACCAACATGACATGGGGGAGACAGATGAATTGGTGTCTGTCCCTTCCCCACCTCGTTGTTCATCAACTGCTCGCACACCCATCACACCACGAGCACCATTCAATCGCGCTGTGCCGAAAAAGCAAACATTGCTGGAACAGCAAGTCAATAATCAAATGGAGTACCACAAGCGCTCCATATCAGTGTTAGAAGAAATAAGTAGTAGTTTAAAATCTCTAGTTAAATACAAAATACAAATATTTCTTGTTAACTTTTATTTTTATTGTTTTGTTATTTTTGACATTTTTGCGTAGGAAATGCTGCCAACTTTGAATAATACATTCGAAAGTACTGCCAAAAATAGTTCCAATTAGTGGCAGCACTTTTCACTCGATCCGAAAGTGTTACATGGTAAGAGCTCAAATTCGGATCGAATACAACTTTCGAGCTGTTCGAACTTTCGAATCGAGTTACATAGTAACCCCCCTGTCTTTTCCTAAAGGAAAATACAAATGCTTCTTATGATTTTTAGATAAAAAAAAGAATATGTGTATGCACATAATCGGTTTAAGAATTGTCCCTGGCTGCGACGCGAGTTTTCACTGCGGGGACAGCGAATTTAACAAATCCCAAATCGCAAACAAATTGACACAGGTTTATATGTTTGCTTGAGCCTACTTCTACTGCTTTGTTTATGTTTTAATAACTATTCCCTTCCATTGAACGAAACTAATGCAGTAGAATGTAGGACAAAGGACAGCGGTTAGTTCGTAAACAAATAAGGGCATTGACAATAACAGTTAAATGAACTAGATTTGAAAACAGATGTAAATTAAACCTCATGACCATGTTAACAACAAAAATAATGATCCTTAAAATAACAAAATAACCTCCCCCTTTCGACAATATTCAACATGTGATGGACAAGAACATGGTAGGAGCAAAGACATGTCGTATTACAATCTCACAAATGACATAAGCGAGCGTCAACTTACCATTCTGATGTTTGGGGACCAATACGAAGAGAATAGCATATTTTTTAGTTGGGCTCACGCCCCTTTTTCTGCTCTTCAGTCCATTTTTAGTCTTATTTAAACTTCCACCTCACTAAATTTCAGTTACTATTTTATATGAAGGCTCAAGACAAAAAAAAAATTTTATTTGTCAATATACATTTTTGTGTTGTGTATTTTTAAAAATGTTTTGGTATTCGTAAAAAAACGTAAATAACTGAAGTTCTAAAATATTACTATTTTCTGGAAAAAAAAATGCTATAAAAAAAATAATTCATAGAAGTGTTCGAAAAAAAAAAGTAACAAACATTAAAAAGTACAAATTATTTCATATATAGGTTGTGAATAATTATAGGTTGCAGCACCACATTTCCCTTTTTTGATTGTGGAACATTGGATATCGGACGACCCTGAAAGGCATTCCGGGGTTTAGATTGTTGTGGCATTTGTAATACCAAAGGTGGAGGATGTGATGATGCAACTGTCCGTTTTTGTGACTTCTGTGGTGGTTGCGTTGGTAAATGTTGGGGACCTGATGATGCAACTGTCCGTTTTTGTGACTTCTGTGGTGGTTGCGTTGGTAAATGTTGGGAACCTGATAATGCAACTGTCCGTTTTTGTGACTTCTGTGGTGGTTGCGTTGGTAAATGTTGGGGACCTGATGATGCAACGGTCCGTTTTTGTGGCTTCTGTGGTGGTTGCGTTGTCAAATGTTGGGGACGTGATGATGCAAAGGTCAGTTTTTGTGACTTCTGTAGTGGTTGCGTTGGTAAATGTTGGGGACGTGATGATGCAACGGTCAGTTTTTGTGACTTCTGAGGCGGTTGCATTGGTGAAGGTTCCCGCTGGAATAATAAAGGTGCCTGCGCTTTTAGCTGCTGTTGTTCAAATTGTGGTAAATGTTGATTCTGTTGTTGGACAAATTGTTGTAAGCGGAATTGTATTGGTTGTTGCGTTGGACTAACCACCACTTTCTTAGAGCTAGCATTTATTATAATGTTAATTTCTTTGCCGCTATTTGGGCATTTAGATGATTTAATCCGTGGCTGAAACGTAAAATATTTAAACAAATAATATTTTAGAAATAAATACACGCACTTACCATTTTTACGTTGACGTTTGTGTTCGTGCTTGCAGATTCTCAGAACTTAAATATCTGACCGCCATTAACTGCTGTAAAGTAACAGATACAAAATTTGCATTTTACAGTTGTAAAATTTCAGATGAGATAAAGAAAAATGCTGCCAAATTTAAATTTTACAAATGCAGTGTTGTGCAGGGCTGCCTAATGTTGTAAAGGCGCGTTCAGACAAAAAATTTAAGATTGCTGCAACAGAATTTTTATTGACATATCGGTTATGCCTAGCGCTATCCGAGATGTATTAATACAGGTGGCGTTAACAGCGAACTGGTTTAAATTTTTTTTCCTGATTATGGTGCCTCTTAGTTTGGTTTTATTTTGTCAAGGAAATTTATATTTGTATTAATAACTGTATGTGGCAGTCTTTTGGAACTTGGGGAGTGACCTAGTACATGGTGTAGGTCTGGTCGGACATTCCAGGTGCATATCCTTAAATCATGGCCCTTATATCGTTTGCGGGGGTCGTCAACATTTGGGGTGGATCTTGTTTTTCTCTATTCTTCGTGTTTTCATAATACATTTTGTTTAAGGAGAGTGGCTTATTAGGCCGCTCCCGATCTTAGTTTCTTGGGGCTGCCAAAGCCACTAAGAGAGCCTGTGTTGAGCTTCAGTAACTTCTGTTACCTACTTCCTAAGACGCATCGGTGGTAGCATGCCGATTAGGTTACTCAACATTTCGCCTTCTAACTCAAGCTAACTTCAAAGCGGTTGCTTTGAAGTCATTGCATGATGCTAAACATAGCCTTCAAACTTACAAAATAGTGAACAAATCCACAAAAGTTTGAGATTTCGAGGCAAACACAGACAGATGCGACAAGTTATTTATATAAATGGATATATCTTCTTCCCAAACTCGTTAACAAATCAAAACTCGGTTAAGAATTGACTGAGTTATAAGCTCATAAGTGAGAAAAGATTCGAAAAACCGGCTTTTGTACCGTAAGTCAAGATTTTTAGGGTGTTAAGAGACTATAGTATACAGGGTCATTTTGTACTCGACCATACCGCCAACATGTACTAGGTAACTCCCCAAGTTCCAAAAGACTGTCACATACTGTTATTAATACATATATAAATTTCCTTGACAAAAAAAACCAAACTGAGAGGCACCATAATCAGGAAAAAAATTCAAACCAGTTTGCTGTTAACGCCACCTGTATTAATACATCTCGGATAGAGCTAGGCATAACTGATATGTCAATAAAAATTCTGTTGCAGCAATATTAAGTTTTTTGTCTGAACGTGCCTTTAGGACATTAGGCAGGCCTGCACAGCACTGCATTTGTAAAATTTAAATTTGGCAGCATTTTTCTTTATCTGATCTGAAATTTTACAACTGTAAAATGCAAATTTTGTATCTGTTACTTTACAGCAGTTAATGGCGGTCAGATATTTAAGTTCTGAGAATCTGCAAGCACGAACACAAACGTCAACGTAAAAATGGTAAGTGCGTGTATTTATTTCTAAAATATTATTTGTTTAAATATTTTACGTTTCAGCCACGGATTAAATCATCTAAATGCCCAAATAGCGGCAAAGAAATTAACATTATAATAAATGCTAGCTCTAAGAAAGTGGTGGTTAGTCCAACGCAACAACCAATACAATTCCGCTTACAACAATTTGTCCAACAACAGAATCAACATTTACCACAATTTGAACAACAGCAGCTAAAAGCGCAGGCACCTTTATTATTCCAGCGGGAACCTTCACCAATGCAACCGCCTCAGAAGTCACAAAAACTGACCGTTGCATCATCACGTCCCCAACATTTACCAACGCAACCACTACAGAAGTCACAAAAACTGACCTTTGCATCATCACGTCCCCAACATTTGACAACGCAACCACCACAGAAGCCACAAAAACGGACCGTTGCATCATCAGGTCCCCAACATTTACCAACGCAACCACCACAGAAGTCACAAAAACGGACAGTTGCATTATCAGGTTCCCAACATTTACCAACGCAACCACCACAGAAGTCACAAAAACGGACAGTTGCATCATCAGGTCCCCAACATTTACCAACGCAACCACCACAGAAGTCACAAAAACGGACAGTTGCATCATCACATCCTCCACCTTTGGTATTACAAATGCCACAACAATCTAAACCCCGGAATGCCTTTCAGGGTCGTCCGATATCCAATGTTCCACAATCAAAAAAGGGAAATGTGGTGCTGCAACCTATAATTATTCACAACCTATATATGAAATAATTTGTACTTTTTAATGTTTGTTACTTTTTTTTTCGAACACTTCTATGAATTATTTTTTTTATAGCATTTTTTTTTCCAGAAAATAGTAATATTTTAGAACTTCAGTTATTTACGTTTTTTTACGAATACCAAAACATTTTTAAAAATACACAACACAAAAATGTATATTGACAAATAAAATTTTTTTTTTGTCTTGAGCCTTCATATAAAATAGTAACTGAAATTTAGTGAGGTGGAAGTTTAAATAAGACTAAAAATGGACTGAAGAGCAGAAAAAGGGGCGTGAGCCCAACTAAAAAATATGCTATTCTCTTCGTATTGGTCCCCAAACATCAGAATGGTAAGTTGACGCTCGCTTATGTCATTTGTGAGATTGTAATACGACATGTCTTTGCTCCTACCATGTTCTTGTCCATCACATGTTGAATATTGTCGAAAGGGGGAGGTTATTTTGTTATTTTAAGGATCATTATTTTTGTTGTTAACATGGTCATGAGGTTTAATTTACATCTGTTTTCAAATCTAGTTCATTTAACTGTTATTGTCAATGCCCTTATTTGTTTACGAACTAACCGCTGTCCTTTGTCCTACATTCTACTGCATTAGTTTCGTTCAATGGAAGGGAATAGTTATTTAAACATAAACAAAGCAGTAGAAGTAGGCTCAAGCAAACATATAAACCTGTGTCAATTTGTTTGCGATTTGGGATTTGTTAAATTCGCTGTCCCCGCAGTGAAAACTCGCGTCGCAGCCAGGGACAATTCTTAAACCGATTATGTGCATACACATATTCTTTTTTTTATCTAAAAATCATAAGAAGCATTTGTATTTTCCTTTAGGAAAAGACAGGAGTTCGTTCTAATATATACATATAAATTATATTTCGTCATATGAAATCAAAAAACGCGTAACTTATATTTCAAAAATTTTACAGGAGAAACAAAAAACTTCCTAAAATTGTTTGCGCTTGCAAACAAAAAGCCGTAGAATTTTGTTAATAAAATTGTCGTTTTTAGTCGTATGACTGTAAAACTTAGCAGGTACATGTATTTTGATGCGGTGCATTGTATTCAATGAAAAGTCGATTTTGAATTTTTGGTAGCTTACGCCTTTTGGGAAAATATTTTTCAAAATGGAATTCATGAATGAAAAGTGTCTATTTAGATACTTTTCTATATGCGCAATTATTAAGATTAAATTTCCTACACAATGAATACATGCAACAACTCTTTCCAATAGAAAAAATACGTCAAGTTATAGCATGCTTAAAGTAGAGACAATCCTACTTTAACTTATTGAAGATGGTTTATAAACCTCTTATAAGTTTTTATGAATAAAGCCATTAGATTCTACCACCAATTTTTGAATTTTGACCTATATGAGTATTTCAAGTTACTTGTAAACATATTTAAAGGATTACTCAAATAATAAAATTATTTAAGCAAATACGCTTCGAACGCACAAAAACAACCATACACGATGCACAAAATTTGTCTTCATTAATATTTTTATTGCGGTTGTTAAATGAATTAATGAATTAATTATGAAAAATGCACTAACCCTTAATAAGTTTCTAAAAGTTGCGGTTATTTTTTTATGAAATATCATTTAGAGTTATAAAGTACATTATAAAATTATTTTTTTTTAGTATATATTATTATTACTTTGTATTATTATTATTATTTTTATTTATTACTATAAGTTTTAGAAAAAAAACGTAACAAATTTGATTTACAATAAGAATTTGTCAGTCCTTAGAATGTAACGAAAGTCATCTCATCATTTTAAAATTGACACTAAATAAAATGGATTCATCCTGAACTTTCAAATTGTGTTGAAGTTCAGAATTTATTTTTCACAAATGAATCGAAAATCGTGAATTTTTTGTGATATTTTTATCAAAACTTTATATTCGAATTGAATTTCGTCTACACTACATTGGTAAATAGGTGATGCTTTATCTTACTTTTGGTATTAATTGCGAGGTTCCGCTAATGTTAAAACACCAAAATCCTTTGAATTATTATAATATATAAATTACACAGTGCAACAGTAAAAATACAAGAACTTGACAGTATACAAGAACTTCTAATATCAAAAGGTAAAAAACCCTATACTCAGTATGGCTAGATTAGTGACCAATTTTTATGGACCTCAAAAGATACTCAAAATCAACGAGCCCCTCGGAAAAAGGTGTCATCAGTTTTTGTCCAACAGCTAACTCACGCATCGTGATAGCGCTAAACCAAATTGGGCAATAATGTAGCTGGGAGTTTTGCGCACAGATTTTATTAACATTTTATGCCAAAAATTGTACTTATTCCTGCCCTTTTTGCAAAGAAATGAGGAATAAAATGTTTGTTTGTGAAAAATTTAGACTCCCTAAAAGTAATGCTGAAAAAAGTCCTTGTATTTTACAAAAATGTCTTCATTTGTTGCATAGTGTTATCAAACAAATTGCATTATATTGTTCAAATATTTGTGATGTTTACGATTATAAGTAAAAAGCATGGAATTTCCAAAAATTTGAATTAAGGTTAACATACGTAGCAAATTTATTTCTGTATTTTACGTTCGTACATATAATAATATAAGTAAATTAAGTACTTAAAAACAAAAATAAGAAATTCATTGAGCAATTAAAAAAGGAGTTCAAAAACAAGAAAAACAAAAATTAGTTCGTATGTATATAGGTTGGAAATAACCCATCTTCCTACTTTTTTTCTGGGGGGTTACTATGTAACTCGATTCGAAAGTTAAATATTACGAATTCGGATTTTCCCTACCAACTAACTCGAATTCGCAAATACATTTCCTACTTTCGAGTTGCCATATCCGATTGTCGGATACTCATACTCTACTTTCGGATATGCATCACTATGTATTTCGAATTTAGATGTCAGAATCGGTCGAAAGTTGACATTTTTACTCGTTTGATGTTTAGTTAACGGATGATACATAAAAAGATCTTTAAAAAATCGAAACAACGATAGCAGACGCTGAAAAATGTAAGTATTTCTTAAATATATATATATTGGTTGATAAATGTTAATTCAAGTCTTTTTCAATAGGGAAAATACTACGAAAAATTTAAATACCAAGCAAAGCCAATTTGAGATCATGCTCAACTTTATGACGGAGCATCCACAGTTGGCTAAGGGGTACATAAAAGCTGCGGACGCCAAACAAGCCACCAATGATTTATGGGCACGATTGGTAGAAGACCTAAATGCAGCCGGTCCACCAATGCGGCAAGTGGTCGGTTGGAAAAAGGTAAGTAATACAAAGTTTGTCCATAAATGGAAATTAATTGTTTCTCCTTAGGTTTGGGCAGACCACAAGACCCACCTTAAGGCCAAATTGCGGAAGAACCGCATTAATTTTTCGGGCACAGGCGGTGGGCCGGCAAAAATGTGTTTATTCACCGCACTTGAAGAAAGTGTAATTAATTTACTTCAAATGAAGGAGGCGGTTGACGGTATGAGTGGGGTGAGAAAATTTGGAGCAAACAGTACCTACACAACTGGCGACCACACTGCTACGGGAACCAGTAACAACGCCGAGCAAGATGTTAACACTGTACATGATTACATGTGTAACCAACATGACATGGGGGAGACAGATGAATTGGTGTCTGTCACTTCCCCACCTCGTTGTTCATCAACTGCTCGCACACCCATCACACCACGAGCACCATTCAATCGCGCTGTGCCGAAAAAGCAAACATTGCTGGAACAGCAAGTCAATAATCAAATGGAGTACCACAAGCGCTCCATATCAGTGTTAGAAGAAATAAGTAGTAGTTTAAAATCTCTAGTTAAATACAAAATACAAATATTTCTTGTTAACTTTTATTTTTATTGTTTTGTTATTTTTGACATTTTTGCGTAGGAAATGCTGCCAACTTTGAATAATACCCGCAGTGAAAACTCGCGTCGCAGCCAGGGACAATTCTTAAACCGATTATGTGCATACACATATTCTTTTTTTTATCTAAAAATCATAAGAAGCATTTGTATTTTCCTTTAGGAAAAGACAGGAGTTCGTTCTAATATATACATATAAATTATATTTCGTCATATGAAATCAAAAAACGCGTAACTTATATTTCAAAAATTTTACAGGAGAAACAAAAAACTTCCTAAAATTGTTTGCGCTTGCAAACAAAAAGCCGTAGAATTTTGTTAATAAAATTGTCGTTTTTAGTCGTATGACTGTAAAACTTAGCAGGTACATGTATTTTGATGCGGTGCATTGTATTCAATGAAAAGTCGATTTTGAATTTTTGGTAGCTTACGCCTTTTGGGAAAATATTTTTCAAAATGGAATTCATGAATGAAAAGTGTCTATTTAGATACTTTTCTATATGCGCAATTATTAAGATTAAATTTCCTACACAATGAATACATGCAACAACTCTTTCCAATAGAAAAAATACGTCAAGTTATAGCATGCTTAAAGTAGAGACAATCCTACTTTAACTTATTGAAGATGGTTTATAAACCTCTTATAAGTTTTTATGAATAAAGCCATTAGATTCTACCACCAATTTTTGAATTTTGACCTATATGAGTATTTCAAGTTACTTGTAAACATATTTAAAGGATTACTCAAATAATAAAATTATTTAAGCAAATACGCTTCGAACGCACAAAAACAACCATACACGATGCACAAAATTTGTCTTCATTAATATTTTTATTGCGGTTGTTAAATGAATTAATGAATTAATTATGAAAAATGCACTAACCCTTAATAAGTTTCTAAAAGTTGCGGTTATTTTTTTATGAAATATCATTTAGAGTTATAAAGTACATTATAAAATTATTTTTTTTTAGTATATATTATTATTACTTTGTATTATTATTATTATTTTTATTTATTACTATAAGTTTTAGAAAAAAAACGTAACAAATTTGATTTACAATAAGAATTTGTCAGTCCTTAGAATGTAACGAAAGTCATCTCATCATTTTAAAATTGACACTAAATAAAATGGATTCATCCTGAACTTTCAAATTGTGTTGAAGTTCAGAATTTATTTTTCACAAATGAATCGAAAATCGTGAATTTTTTGTGATATTTTTATCAAAACTTTATATTCGAATTGAATTTCGTCTACACTACATTGGTAAATAGGTGATGCTTTATCTTACTTTTGGTATTAATTGCGAGGTTCCGCTAATGTTAAAACACCAAAATCCTTTGAATTATTATAATATATAAATTACACAGTGCAACAGTAAAAATACAAGAACTTGACAGTATACAAGAACTTCTAATATCAAAAGGTAAAAAACCCTATACTCAGTATGGCTAGATTAGTGACCAATTTTTATGGACCTCAAAAGATACTCAAAATCAACGAGCCCCTCGGAAAAAGGTGTCATCAGTTTTTGTCCAACAGCTAACTCACGCATCGTGATAGCGCTAAACCAAATTGGGCAATAATGTAGCTGGGAGTTTTGCGCACAGATTTTATTAACATTTTATGCCAAAAATTGTACTTATTCCTGCCCTTTTTGCAAAGAAATGAGGAATAAAATGTTTGTTTGTGAAAAATTTAGACTCCCTAAAAGTAATGCTGAAAAAAGTCCTTGTATTTTACAAAAATGTCTTCATTTGTTGCATAGTGTTATCAAACAAATTGCATTATATTGTTCAAATATTTGTGATGTTTACGATTATAAGTAAAAAGCATGGAATTTCCAAAAATTTGAATTAAGGTTAACATACGTAGCAAATTTATTTCTGTATTTTACGTTCGTACATATAATAATATAAGTAAATTAAGTACTTAAAAACAAAAATAAGAAATTCATTGAGCAATTAAAAAAGGAGTTCAAAAACAAGAAAAACAAAAATTAGTTCGTATGTATATAGGTTGGAAATAACCCATCTTCCTACTTTTTTTCTGGGGGGTTACTATGTAACTCGATTCGAAAGTTAAATATTACGAATTCGGATTTTCCCTACCAACTAACTCGAATTCGCAAATACATTTCCTACTTTCGAGTTGCCATATCCGATTGTCGGATACTCATACTCTACTTTCGGATATGCATCACTATGTATTTCGAATTTAGATGTCAGAATCGGTCGAAAGTTGACATTTTTACTCGTTTGATGTTTAGTTAACGGATGATACATAAAAAGATCTTTAAAAAATCGAAACAACGATAGCAGACGCTGAAAAATGTAAGTATTTCTTAAATATATATATATTGGTTGATAAATGTTAATTCAAGTCTTTTTCAATAGGGAAAATACTACGAAAAATTTAAATACCAAGCAAAGCCAATTTGAGATCATGCTCAACTTTATGACGGAGCATCCACAGTTGGCTAAGGGGTACATAAAAGCTGCGGACGCCAAACAAGCCACCAATGATTTATGGGCACGATTGGTAGAAGACCTAAATGCAGCCGGTCCACCAATGCGGCAAGTGGTCGGTTGGAAAAAGGTAAGTAATACAAAGTTTGTCCATAAATGGAAATTAATTGTTTCTCCTTAGGTTTGGGCAGACCACAAGACCCACCTTAAGGCCAAATTGCGGAAGAACCGCATTAATTTTTCGGGCACAGGCGGTGGGCCGGCAAAAATGTGTTTATTCACCGCACTTGAAGAAAGTGTAATTAATTTACTTCAAATGAAGGAGGCGGTTGACGGTATGAGTGGGGTGAGAAAATTTGGAGCAAACAGTACCTACACAACTGGCGACCACACTGCTACGGGAACCAGTAACAACGCCGAGCAAGATGTTAACACTGTACATGATTACATGTGTAACCAACATGACATGGGGGAGACAGATGAATTGGTGTCTGTCACTTCCCCACCTCGTTGTTCATCAACTGCTCGCACACCCATCACACCACGAGCACCATTCAATCGCGCTGTGCCGAAAAAGCAAACATTGCTGGAACAGCAAGTCAATAATCAAATGGAGTACCACAAGCGCTCCATATCAGTGTTAGAAGAAATAAGTAGTAGTTTAAAATCTCTAGTTAAATACAAAATACAAATATTTCTTGTTAACTTTTATTTTTATTGTTTTGTTATTTTTGACATTTTTGCGTAGGAAATGCTGCCAACTTTGAATAATACATTCGATAGTTCCAATTAGTGGCAGCACTTTTCACTCGATCCGAAAGTGTTACATGGTAAGAGCTCAAATTCGGATCGAATACAACTTTCGAGCTGTTCGAACTTTCGAATCGAGTTACATAGTAACCCCCCTGAATTGTTAGATTTCGGATGATCCTGTACACCATTCTGAGGTTCAGTTTGTTGTATTTGCGATGGCGAAGGTGGGAGATCTGACGATGCAACGGTAAGTGTTGGTGACGGCATTGGCGATGGTTGTGCATCCAATATTTCTAAGCTTAATATAACGCAGATTTCTGCGCCGCAATTTGGGCATGTTGTTGATTGCATCATTGGCTGAAAGATAAAATATTTTACATTTATGAATACAACAAAAACTTGAGAAAAAAATCAGAAATAAATTCAGAAACTTACCTTTCTAAATTTCATGTTTCGACCGTGCTTGCAGTTTCGTAGAACTTAAAGATCTGACCGCCATTAAAAGTTGTAAAGCTACAGATAAAAAAATGGGGATTTTTACAGTTGAGATACACTAAAATGCTGCCAAATTTAAATATTCAATTCCAGTGTTGTGAAGGGCTGCTAATGTTGTAAAGTTACGTTCAGACTGAAAAGTTTAGATAACTGCAACAGAATTTTTGTTGGATTGTTTTTGCTGTGGCACATTTTTAAATATTTTTAAACAGCTACAACTGAAATTTTAAAATATTTTATAAAAGTTATTTAGCAATATACAATTAATTAAACACAAACTTTGAATAATTTTTAAAGATATTATTTTAATATAAGTTCATAAATAATACTAGTTTTCAAAATATTTTAAATATCAGTTGCTGCTGAGAAAAAACAAATTCCAAAAGAAAAAGATTTCATATGAAATGTTACTCGATTCTTTTAAAACATTGTTAAATATACATATACAATATTATATTAAATTATCAAAATGAAGCAGTTGAAGAAAATTATAAACAACACCGAAACAAAATATTTCTATTGACTGTTTTTTTTTTTTTTGTATAGGATATTAAAATTGTTTTTCCTCACAAAACATGAATAACTTTACCATTGGTTCACCAATTCGGATCGAATACAACTTTCGAGCTGTTCGAACTTTCGAATCGAGTTACATAGTAACCCCCCTGAATTGTTAGATTTCGGATGATCCTGTACACCATTCTGAGGTTCAGTTTGTTGTATTTGCGATGGCGAAGGTGGGAGATCTGACGATGCAACGGTAAGTGTTGGTGACGGCATTGGCGATGGTTGTGCATCCAATATTTCTAAGCTTAATATAACGCAGATTTCTGCGCCGCAATTTGGGCATGTTGTTGATTGCATCATTGGCTGAAAGATAAAATATTTTACATTTATGAATACAACAAAAACTTGAGAAAAAAATCAGAAATAAATTCAGAAACTTACCTTTCTAAATTTCATGTTTCGACCGTGCTTGCAGTTTCGTAGAACTTAAAGATCTGACCGCCATTAAAAGTTGTAAAGCTACAGATAAAAAAATGGGGATTTTTACAGTTGAGATACACTAAAATGCTGCCAAATTTAAATATTCAATTCCAGTGTTGTGAAGGGCTGCTAATGTTGTAAAGTTACGTTCAGACTGAAAAGTTTAGATAACTGCAACAGAATTTTTGTTGGATTGTTTTTGCTGTGGCACATTTTTAAATATTTTTAAACAGCTACAACTGAAATTTTAAAATATTTTATAAAAGTTATTTAGCAATATACAATTAATTAAACACAAACTTTGAATAATTTTTAAAGATATTATTTTAATATAAGTTCATAAATAATACTAGTTTTCAAAATATTTTAAATATCAGTTGCTGCTGAGAAAAAACAAATTCCAAAAGAAAAAGAGATAAAAAAATAAAAAAAAAAAAGATTTCATATGAAATGTTACTCGATTCTTTTAAAACATTGTTAAATATACATATACAATATTATATTAAATTATCAAAATGAAGCAGTTGAAGAAAATTATAAACAACACCGAAACAAAATATTTCTATTGACTGTTTTTTTTTTTTTGTATAGGATATTAAAATTGTTTTTCCTCACAAAACATGAATAACTTTACCATTGGTTCACCAATTTTTACAAACAAATCTGCGTTTGACATTTCGAGATTTGAGTCGAATTCGAAACAAATCGAGAGCACAAAGTCTTTAAGGCAGAGAAAAATATAATTCTGCTACGACAATCGTGGGGACGATTGGAAATCCAGTCGCGAAACAATCGTGATCGTAAAAAAAACTTCCAATTGCTAGCTGGGAATAAGGCCGTAAAACTTTAAAGTCGTATTAAGCTTCGGGAACCACTACATTGAAAGCTTTGCATGTGTTTGTGCTTCAATGTTTTATTTGTTGTTTTTTGTTGTAACTTCTTCGTATCGATACGAATTCGTTTGCTCTTGAAGCTCGAGAGAGCTCCCTGCCCATAGCTGCACTCGAAAAAATAAGTAGTTGATGCAAAATGTATTCACTATAAGGTGGTGGAATCATTACAACAACAGCACAACAACTGCAACAAATTCATGTTTTCGAGTCATAAGCTGTCAAAATTTCGGCAGCAAATATAAGCTTATGACAGCTTATGGCACACTAAAAAAAATATATGCTCAAATCAGCTGACATGTCAACACCACCTTATAATTGATACATGTTGAGTTGATGGTTACTAAAATGTCAACTATAACGTAGGTGATATACTCATAACTAAAGCTTAGTTGCCCTGACATAATTGATCTTAACTATGTATTTGGAAAAAAAAACTGTTTAACTATATATGTAATTGATAAAAATAAACACGCTTATTTTAGTTTATTTATTGAAATCTTGGATTATAATTAATACACAATATACGTTTCACATATCAAAGTATCCATTTAGATTGTGCTGTTTTTTGGTCGTCTTTACTGAGTCCCATTATGAATTCCTCTCATTGAAAATGTTGCTGAAATTTGCAAAAAAGGGGCGACATAATGTCATACGATTGAAAATATATGAGGGTAACGTGTTCTATTTATAGCCTTTTTACACCAAAAAAGCATTCCGCATCTTGAGCTGCTTAACACCGCAGTTTCGCATATTGTCAGCTGTTGTCTAGCTCACACATTTTTCCATTTGCCTTGTAAAACTGAAATATTTTCCTGCCACAAACCTATTAACATTGTTACGGAGGCTGTATTCCACGAAGCGCGAATAGTTTTAACTAACTGGAATAACCATTTATTAATATTTTGGCAAAAATGGAAATTTTTTGTCCGTCCATGTTGTTTGGCATTTTTTCCGATAAATGTAAACAAACGACCTAAATGGTGGTTGCCGGATCAACATTACTGAGAAATATCGCTTAAATTCCAATTTTCAGAGTACAACTCAGTGTATTTTTCCGCATCTTTCATGGATGCGAAAATATGTTAACATCTTTCCAACAACAAAATACATGTAAAAATGTTAGCATTTTGGCCGCATCCATCAAAGATGCGGATTAACGCGGAAATATGTTAAATGCGTTCCGATGTAAAAGGGCTATTACTCTAGGCACTCTAGAAAATCCTCCTGAATTCTAATGATTCTCTGCTTCCATCGCAGACCGGAAGATCGCAGACTGTTCATTACGACTAAAAATAGTTGATTAAAATTTTTTCAAATTAACTACATATTTTATTAACTACGCGACTACGTTATTTTTCACTACTTCTTTAAATTAGTGATTTTTGGAAGCAAAAAAAAAACACCACAAGTACGAGGAAACCTCTATGTTGGCATCTCTGTTTGCCGGCTTTTAACCAGTGATGCCAGAAGTAGGGAAAAATCCCTACATGTAGGGATTTTTGAAAAAAAATCTTGTGTGGGGAGAAACGGACAGATTTTTTATATTCCCGTGAAATGTAGGGATTTTTTATAATTTGCTTGTAAAGCATGCAAACCGAGTTATATTCAAATTAAATACATTTTAAAAGAAGGTTACATATACAATTTATAGCCTTTTTACACCGAAAAAGCATTCCGCATCTTGAGCTGAAGATGCGGAATGCTATAAAGTGGTTTTACACCGCAGTTTCGCATATTGTCAGCTGTTGTCTAGCTCACACATTTTTCCATTTGCCTTGTAAAACTGAAATATTTTCCTGCCACAAACCTATTAACATTGTTACGGAGGCTGTATTCCACGAAGCGCGAATATTTTTAACTAATTGAAATAACCATTTATTAATATTTTGGTAAAAATGTAAATTTTTTGTCCGTCCATGTTGTTTGGCATTTTTTCCGATAAACGTAAACAAACGACGAAAATGGTGGTTGCCGGATCAACATTACTGAGAAAAATCGCTTAAATTCCAATTTTCAGAGTACAACTCAGTGTATTTTTCCGCATCTTTCATGGATGCGAAAATATGTTAACATCTTTCCAACAACAAAATACATGTAAAAATTTTAGCATATTGGCCGCATCCATCGAAGATGCGGATTAACGCGGAAATATGTTAAATGCGTTCCGGTGTAAAAAGGCTATTAATATGTATACATAAGCGACTACAGAGATTTTAAATTTGCATCCAGCCAAGATAAATTAAAAGAGCAGAATTAATATTAGCCGACATACAAAATATTGTTACACTTATTTGCTTTTTTAAAAATATATATTAAATTACTTCAACACTTTAAATGCTCTTTTCCAATCAAAAACCATTGGTACATGCTCTCCATTCTGAATCTACAAAAATATTTTTAAAGCTGGGTCAAAATTTTATAAAAAAAATCGGAGTTAAAGTTTAATTGCGCTGTACGATCACCTCATATTACTTTGCCAATTGAAAATATATACGTCGGTACTGATTGTGAAGAGCTGTTAAAAACCTTTCCTCCGTCAGAGGCCTACCAGGTAAAATCCGATTGCCTCAAGTTCTATATAACCGCAAAGTCGGCTTCGATTAAAATATGACTCGATCTTAAAGGAAATGGAATTTTTAAAACCCGTATCAACCATTGGCGGAGGCGATAATAGTGTTTTCCAATTTAAATTTTTGTGCCAAAAATTTCCATTAATATTAATCATCTTACACAGGAGTGGTTAGCTATGAAATATAACTTTTCTAAAGATGAGCAAATATCGTTGTCTAAGTTGGATGTGGAAAAGTATATGATAATTTATTATTTCCAAACCTTTCCAAACTAATAAAAATCCTACTAAGTATGCCGCTCGCCAAATCAGATGCTGAAAAGATTTTTTCAATTGCGACTGATGTTAAAACTTAGAAAAGGAATAAAATAAGCTTTGAGGTGCTTAGTTCAATTTGTTAAGTTAATAAAATATAATTATTTATAGAGATTTTCATCAAATAATAATAAATAGTTGTCGTAGGGAAAAAAAGGATTTTTTGAAATAAACGTAGGGAATTTTCCAAAAATCCTCTGGCATCACTGCTTTTAACTCTAACTACGGCAATCTGTCAAAGAATGTGGCGCAACTTTTCCCAAAATTTGTGAATTTAATTTTCAGCAAACGATTTTGGTCTATTTCTATTCATTCAATGAATTGTGTAATAGAGGAGATTTCTGGGGATCTCTTCTCGGCAGACGAGAGTTACTCAATGGCTCATTGTGTTGCTGCTGATTTGAGAATGGGAAAAGGTATTGCTGTTAAATTCAGGTAAGCACAGTCCTCTTGTGCGTTGACTCAAGGTGCAGCGCATGACAGTCGCTTCGGCTGAATATGGGGCGGGAGAATATTTTTGTTCCCCAACCATACCGAAAGTTAGCGCCGGAGCCCAAGGGCCCCTTGGGTTCTATGATGACCACCTATGTGCGGGTACTCAAATGAAAGATATAGGAACAAGTCTAGTATATGGGCACTCGGCGTAGAATTAATTTGTTTTTTTTTAATTTGTAGGAATTTGACCTAAAACACGATAAAATTGGGGACGAACATAGTTTAGGGGATATAGTCCCTTAAAGTTGGAACGTATAAATATACAAATATCTCCGATATCCAATGACGTATCGAGTCTATAGTTGGGAAGCTCTCTGAAAAAGCTTTCTAATAGTATTTTTTTAAACCGCGTCGATTTTTTGGATTCGCCAATGGATTCGTTTCGAAAATATATTTCATTTGAGTACTCGCACATAAGGGGTTATCATAGAACCCAAGGAGGCCCAATGGGCTCCGGCGCTAACTTTGACCTTGGTTTTCGCGTTTTAGGGGGCGTGTTTTTCCCGCTCCATATCATCCAATTTTGCCATTGCTCCTTCTAATTAAACATTTAATATTATAAAGGAATAAGTTTGGAAATATGTCGCAGCTGCAGAAACAGAACGTAAAACCTGGAGGCGTTGCTGTGCTACAACAGAATACGCGTTTCATATACAATTTAGTGACAAAAGAAAGCAGTTGGGGCAAGCCCACATATCAATTGTTACACAGCTCCTTAGAATCTATGAGAAACCACATGGTAAGATACTGAGTCCGTCTAAACGTAGTTTAATTGGAACTATAGTATGTTATATTGACAAGAGACATTTCGAAAATTTACTTTAAACTATAAATCAGTCGCAATAGCCTATGTACTTGGTGCACATTTGTTTTTGTAAAAGCACTCAGAATAGTCTACACACAAAAACAATTTATAAATCTTGGGTCGCTCCTTTGCGAGTAATGTATTACTTTACAAAACTGCGAGCCTCATGCATTTTGTACTTCTTTTTAACATTGCATGTCCTTAGTACAAAATAGTAGAATCAATAAGCAAGCAATTAAAAAAAATTGATATTTCTCAAAACAGACCAAAGTTAGAGGATTTTTTTAAAACATGTACCAAAATTTGCATAGGACCAAACCTAAATTTTTTTTAAAAAAAATTCTACATGCTTTCAAATTTTATTCAAATTCGGAGAGAATACCCCAAATTTATGTGGCCGCCTCCCAAGGAATTACTCTATGGCTAACAACTTTAACACATTTTACGATGTCTGTATGTACTAAATAAAATAGAAATAATAGTCGCCATAACAAGAAAATTGAATAATTGTTGTACATTTCTTTGTAAATTGTAAAAAGGATCAAAAAATACTTCTTTAATTTAACACATTCCAATGAATCGAATGTTGTTATGAGCGAAACGTTTTGCAACGTTTTATAGTTGTTGTTCAATCGACAACACAATGTACAACTGTAATTCATACACACACATAATAGAAAAAGTCTGCGTACATACAGTTATTTAAAGTAAGAATGGTTATTTCGCCAAAAAAATAGTTTAAATTTTTAAATTGTTGATGTCTTAATACATTAGCCAAATATTTAAAAATGTTTAAGATGGAAACCAACAAGCAAAGTGAATAATACTCCTATTCATAGAAGACATTTAAAAAAGCCCCATAATTAACAAAGAAAAAGTCTGCGTACAAAAATTAGATAGTGATACCAATGGTTCTTATTTAACTTTAAACTTAAATTTTATACTATTTTCAATTGTAGTACTTTGTCAAACTGACCACACAACAATTTTCAATATTTGTTAAAAAATTTCACAATGAATCGAAAAGGAAAATAAATTAACCCTGCCGAAAGGAAAACTATCGTATATTTTTGGAAACAAAGTAAAACCTTGAAAACAATTGGTAAAATGGCCGAAAGGGTACATCCTTCTGTTCAAGGAGTGGTTGATACTAAAAGGAGACAGAAAATATTCTATCTGAGCCTCGCTCTGGTCTCCCTTAAATATTAACAGAAAGACGTTATGTAATCCAGTTTGTACAACAGAACCCGAGAATTACTAAAGTGGCTGCAAATATTAAGGCACCCTTTAAGAAAAAAATATTCGATGACTCTGTTCAAAAAATCATAACGTAAGAAACCATTACTTTCAATACAAAACCGAAAAAAACAAATTAAATTTGCAAACGACCATATAAATAAGCCGCCAGAGTTCTGGAAAAGAGTTATATTATTTTATGGGAGCAAACTTTTTATATTTAGAATATAAGGACGTCTTATAGTGTGGAGAAATCCTGGTACTGCACTTAATAAAGAAAATTTATCAGGCACAGTTAAGCATGGAAGAGGTTTAATTATGTTTTAGGGGTGTATGGCAGCTAATTGAGTAGAAAAATACAGTAAGTTGCGTCAACTATGGACAAACGAGGTTACCTTGATATTTGGAAGTTAACTTAGAACAGAGCGCAGTGAAATTGGGACCTTTATTTTGTCAAGATAACGACCCGAAGCATACAGCCGACATTCTGAAGCTCCGGTTGCTATAGAACGTTCCACACCAGTTATGTACACCTCCGCAGTCCCCTGATTTCAACCCCATTGAGCAGCTGTGGGACTTATTGGAAAGAGAGATACGACAACAATCTATTTCATCAAAAAGTATGCTGAAAAAAGTAATGCTTTCCCCCTGCATCAGAAGAAATCTTAAAACTTTTCTAATTCATGCCAAGACAGAGGTTTTCCAAAGAAAAGGTTACCAGCTACTCAAATCAAAAAAAAAAAAAAAAAATCAGACATTGCCTCCCTATAATAAACATAGATTTTGTACGCAGACTTTTTATAACGTTTTTTTTCATTTTTGATTTGTTGCGGCTTTATTTATTTGTTTTCTTCTTCAAGTTTTTTGCACTACAAATAAATGGATCTTACTATTTAAATAAAAACTGAATACGTAATCTGAAAACCGGTTTTTGTATATTGTTTTTGTATCTTTCTTTGGTTTCTCTTTTTGTACGCATACGTTTTCTAGTGAGTGTATGTAGTTAGAATGGATTTGAGTCTATTTAAATTTCTGTATCAAATGTTTCATTTTTTCATATCAATACAGCTTAATCCCTTTACTTTTTATTGCTAAATTGTTTTGCAGAACTCCCCTAATTATACTGCTACTGCGCAACACACTTTGCATTATGCACCCCAAATATTTTCTCTTTATTCTTTGTTCTCTGTTCAATCAAATCGGTTTTTTGTTGAAAACCTCCGGCCGGTTTTTACAAAATATCGATTTTCGAACAATCGGTTTTTGAGGACGGTTTTGACGATTTTTTTGGAAACGTGAAAAGTTAAAGATATCGATTTCTTGTCTTAGAACACCCCGACAAAAATATTCTAAGCAACTTTTCTCGAAATTTGGACGGAAATGTTCCACAAAAACTCATTAATTTCCAAAACGATTAGTAAAAGTTAGAGATATCGATTTTTGGTCTTAGAGCACCCCATGTATAATTTTCCGAGGAACATTTCTGTAGAGCATTTGAATCTTGTAAAGTTTTTTTCTGACTATTCTGGAAATAAGTTCGAAAATGACACGTAACACTAAAGCTTCATTTCGTAAATTAATTATTTCGCCCGGAAAATTTGTTGCACTCTGAAAGTGAACGAATTAATAAGCTGGGTCCATCTTGCTCAATAATTGGTTTATATTTAAACGTAATTTTAGACAATTTGACATGTACTTTCTGTGTGCCTATGAGTAATATTATCCACAACATAATATATATATTTAATGTTTCCGCGTGGAAATTATTGAGATGTGTGATGTAGCTTATAAAAGTTTTAAAAAGAAGGATGCCCGTAAGACTCCATAGAGAAACCATCAGCTAATATTATTTCAATAAAAAAGTCCGTAAAAAAATTAACTAGTATATTAGGAGACGTTAGACGTATGAGTCATTGAAGATGGAACTGTATAAATAATTTTATGAATCGTTATATTTAATTAAAACAAGACGATGAATTAAACATGTGTTATTTTCCATGTGTTATTTTTAACATTTTTAAATTAAATTGCTAATAATAGTAACACTTTTTCTTATAATATCCCAAATTTGTATTTATTAGGCTCCAGGTTATTTATTCTAAATTTGGTATATTAAAATACATTCAAAGGTAGAATATTCATTTTGTAATCATCATTAACAAAAGAAAAGTTGTCGTTTGATTCAGAGCAAATATAGTTTTTTCTATTGATTGATCTAATTTTAACGCCCACTTTATTCTGCTGTTTTGTTTTAAGACTTCTGTGTTTATGAATCGCTTATAGCACTACTCTCAACAGTGAGTGTTGTGCGTGTTTCTTATATACATAGGTTGTTTATTTTAGACGTATAGAACTTCCGATAGGGATAACTGTAAAATTAGCTGACTAAGGGGTGTGTTTGACTTCTTTTTTCACTATACTTTAGCAAATCACCATGCTAAGATGTATACCTAAGGCTCGTATCTGTACTGTTTTTCGCAGTACAGTACTGTTTTTCGACATCAAAAACTGCGTACTGCTTTTCTCCCTCAAAGTACTGTTTTTCGAAACATAATAGAAATATAAACGGCGAACAGCGAATTTATGCAACAATATTGTTTACTTCAAAAATAAGTTCGAAGGAACACTAAAAATGCGTCAAGAGTATGATTTTTTATCCCCAGCTGTAGTAGCAGAAAAGCAAAAACTTATTGACAATGGATACAATTCGATTGAGATGGCTGCTTTACGCACTGATTTTTTCGGTAATTTTGCCTACTTTGATTTGAATGCTTTTATACTAATGGAATGAAGTCGAAGCCGTTATGAACAACTTAAGGGAATACAATTTGTACAATGCCAATGAAAATGCTGTATATTCCACACCCAATTTAGATATATCGAAAACGAGCGACAAAATTATGCAATGGAGAGAAGGCAATGTTTCGAATGTGGATCGGTGAGTGGAGATATTTATTCGTCTCAATAACGCTGATTGCGAATTCAAAGAAATGGCCACGATCGTTGAATATATTTTATGTTTGTCAGGAACTTCAGCATCATTGGAGCGAATCTTCTCTGCAGTGAACAAAACTTGGACGTCAGCCTAAACACGATTAGATGTGCAAATATTGAAGGCGATCATCCCGGGAATCCCGGGAATTAGAATTTTCCCGGTAATCCCGGAATTCGGATTGTGAAGCAAAGATGCACAGAATGGCTTGAAATTTTGCACAGATCATAAACAGAGACTTTGTTGTATTCTCCAAAAAAAAAAAATATGCCATCTGATGGAACGCTGTTCAAACGCCGGTCCGGGAAATAACAAATTTCTATTATTATCTTACATTTGTATAAAATCAATAAATTTTCCGGTCTATCCCGGACCGGCGTTCCTAAACTACTTACTCAAATGGATCGCGAGTCAGCAGTATTGAAAAACGACATTAGTACAACATTTCCACAAATTTTTGTGACGTTTGCTTTACAACTGCGAAAACGCTGGTCCGGGATAAACCAAAAACAGTAACTTTTTCACATATGTATATATATCGAGCTTCGATTTATTAAGCAAAGATGCACAGAATGGCTTGAAATTTGGCAGATATCATAAACAGAGACTTCGTTATATTTTGCCAAAAAATTATGCAATTCGATGAAACACTGTTCAAACGCCGGTCCGGCAACGAAGAAATTTCTATTATTTTCATACATTTGTATGAAGTTTTCAGATTTTCCATCTATCCCGGACCGGCGTTTCTAAAATACTTTTTCAAATGAATCGCGAGTTGGCAATATTGAAGAACAGCATTAGTGGAGCATTTCAAATAATTTCTGTGACGTTTGCTTTAAAACTGCGGAAACGTCGGTCCGGGAGCGAGGAATTTCCTATTATTTTTTTCAGTTTTCCCGTCTATCCCGGACCGGCGTTTCTACAATACTTACTCAATTGGATCGCGAGTTGGCAATATTGAAGAACAGCATTTGCAGATCATTTCCACGAATTTCTGTGACGTTTACTTTGAAGCTGCCGAAGAAAAATCCATTTTTTAATTTCCCGGGAATACCGTTTCCCGGGAAATGGGGAGCACTATTAAAATATATATGCTATGTAAATATGTACTGCGAAAAGTACTGTTTTTCCAAATCGATGTACTGCTTTTTTAAAAAATTTCAGTGAAATTTACTGTTTTTGTCAAAAAAAAAATATACGAGCGTTATGTATACCAGATCAACGTTTACAAATTGTGGACATTTATTTCCAAAATTCTCTAAGTCGGGAACATTGATGCCGATTTAGGCTTCCATTTAAATGAATCAAACCATTATAAATACATTGAATATTGGTGCAACAAATAAACACTTATTTTTTAAACAATTGATAGATATTGTCGTATAATTTGCCACACACTTCGCTTATTTAATATTGGTTTCGACTGATTGTTTTACACTTTTCCACCGCAGTCAAATTGGACGATATTACTTATTAGTTGTTTACTGTGGATGCTTAGTTTCCTAATTATCTCATAGCGGTCTACAAGGATTATTTAGTTTTGCTTATTAGCTCTAACGAGTGTTGTTGTAATTTGTTTAGGAGGAATAAGTCAGGAATACTCAGAACTTTAAAAAAAATCTAAGTGCATCTGTAATATATTAAATTTGTTTTTGTTATTTATTAAAAACATGGGGATGAAAGTGTTGTATTCAGGCTTGTTACGTTTAATTGACGTTTTGTGGCCAAATGAATTTGAACATAATGAAACCGGGGCATAACAAAGGTAACGACGATATGGAACCTGAGGAAAGTATGAGTTTGTAAACACAGTTAGTTTGTTGTACTAAATGTTAATAAATTTGTTGGTACTATTATTTTAGAACAAAGTGTATGGAAAATGTAAAACATGGTTGTGTTTTAAAGTAGATATTAAAAGTATCTATTAAAATTATTTAAAAACTTGCCCTGTACTTTTTCACGTTTGCTAGTTTCAATGCGTTTATTTTAAACTAGCTGTTATCTGCCTGTTTTCAAGTGATTTCGAATTAGTTCAAAATACATCATCAACTTCCTCCCAAATGGTATTTCTGAACTGGTTCTATACTAGAACAAAAGGGACAATTCCAATTAGATATGATTCTTTATTTTGACGCGCAAGACTAAGTTTGTGCTTAAAATTCTTTAAATTTGCTGAAAGGCTTTCAATTCGAATGAATAAAAAAATAAAATAACAAATTCAACATATTTCTCCTTATTATGTAATTTTATTCAAATAAAAAAAATCGATTGTTGTCTAAAGTCGACTCGACATACGTAATAAGGCGATAGAAAAATACAACATATTTCATATTCTAAATCAGGGCCGTAGCCAAGATTTAATTTCGGAAAGTGCCAAAAACAATTGAAATAAAAAATAATTAAATTTTTCACATATTTATCAAATATGTATACTAGGGTGTTTCTTATATGGAATATGGTACAATTTCGAATATCGTTAGCTGAAATGCAAACGGCCCTAACTAACAAAAAGTCGAAATGGGTTTTTTGATTGATTATAATGTATTTATTCAAACTACATGTTCATACAGAATTACAGAGTCCTACGAGTAAAAATAGTTGTTTTATTAACCAAATACAAAAGGCCCTTACTACAAATTTTTCGTTTTAATAAATGCAAAGGGCCCTAACTAACACAACAACAAACACAAGACTCTTAGGGATGAGGGTATATATCATTTGATACGAAAAAAGTGAAACGCATTGAAGGAGACGAGTAAGACCACAAGTATCTTAAGACCAAATTCGTTTCAGGACTTTTTAAGACGATTGAGCTATGTCCGTCTGTCTGGCTGGCTGGCTGGATGCCTGGTCAGCAGGATAACCCGAGTAAACCTTAACGGATCGGTATGAAAATTTACCAGTATTAATATTTTTCAAAACGAACTTATGGGATTGTAAATGTTTAAAAAAGCCCCACCCCTTCTGGTACCTCCCATACAAAATTACCTATTTTTGGATAATTTATATTTCTTTCATAACATTCAAACGGATGATCGTAGGTTATTTAAATTTGGTCAGTTTATTTATCTTGAAAAAGTAGACAAACCCTAAGAAAACCGAAACCTTTGCCATACCCCTTCTGGTACCTTCCATACAAATGACCTAATTGACCCTTATAGTTAAACATACATATCTTTTTTGTAAGTAAACTGAATTTACTCAAATTTAGAGTATGATGTTCGCTTATGAAAATAGGACTGAATATGGACTATATCGGTTGACACCTTCTGGTACCTCCCATACAAAATTACCTAATTTAAAATTTGAGTCAGGAATGAATAAGGACTGTATCGGTTCACCCCTTTTGGTACCCCCTATCAAAATTACATTTTTTTGAAAATTAATATTTCTTACATAAATTCCAAACCGGTAAATATACCTCCTACACAAATAAGTCAAGTTTTGGACGATTGTGCACCACAAGCAGGGGAAATATTATACATAAGTAATTATACGTGTTTGCGCAGGCAAATGGTTTTTGGGGGTGAATAAAGGAAAAATAACAACACAAAAGGAATTAGAGTTTTTTCAAAATAAATTGCCGTAGGGCTTTATTAGGCGAATATTACCTTTCCAGAGAGCTCTCGATTACGAATAATAAAATACAATATAACCAAAAAAAGATGGAGAAAGGCGGCCTTAATTCAGCAATATCAGTTACTCGTTACAATCAGTTTGACATAACAACGTACTTTAGTACCAAGAAGGGATCATTTAAACAAAGTTAAAGTCCTTAAATAGAGTTACCATCCGATGGAAAATCGGAAAAGATTATAAGATAAATGCAGCCACCTTCTGGCGTAAACAATACGTAATCATGCATTAAAAAAATGCAAGCTAAAATCTAAAAATCTAAAGTATTTGTTTTCATACTGACATTTGGCAACCATGCTTAAATAATTTTTTCTTAATTTTGTTTAAAATTATTTACCCATTGTTATTACAGCGATATTTTACTTCATTAAAAATGTATTGACAAGTTACTGACAAATAACTAAACAATTTGAATTGTAGTTAGGGCTTTTTGTTTCAGAAAATCAGACGTCAAAAGGACGTAACAAACATAACTTTTACAATATTTAAAAAAAAATTTTTTCTTTTAAATTTAAATATGTCGGTGTTTTACAAGTTACATTGAAAAAAATTGCTCTAAAAACATTAATATATATAGTTTTATACAGTTTTTTGTTTCTCTTGTAAAGTAATGAAAATGTTAGATAGGGCCGTTTGCATTTCAGCTGACGATATATTGTGCGAAATTTCGTATCGATTGTTTGGCATTAGAGTGTGCCGCAAAGAGGTTAGAATTCGATTTTGTTTTCAAATAAGTTTATCGCCGCTGAATATTTTTATGTTGTACACAACTAGCAATACGCCGTTAAATAGTTGAAGTGAAGACTTTTAAATGTTTCAAAATAAAAAACGTAAGGTGGCTGTTCAAACGAAACGAAACTTAACGAAATTCTCTTCAACTTCTTAAGAAAAAATTAAATATATGACTGACAAATTAAGAAGAAAAATATTTTTATGTGATCGCTTTCCATGGAATTGCTCAACAATATCTAGTTTAAATGCATAATTTTTAGATAAAACTATAAAATTTTCCACTAGAACCTCTAAAACTGAATTCATTTCAATTAATTCAAAAAAATCTAATATACGTTGTTTGCGTAGCAAAAAAACCCCAAGGATGTCAAAGAAAAGAAAATAAAAACAAAATAAACCACAGAGGTTTAATGTTAATTAAGATTTTCCGCTTTATTGGGAAATTCGACAATTCAATGTTGGTATACCTTGCAAGGATTGATCCGCTTAGGGACATTTCTCAACGAGAATTAGTGATTATTAGCTCTATGTCGCGAACAAGGTCTGAAGAGCGCGAAAGATCGCGGCAACTCGTTACTCCTTATATTGGATTTACTGCGATTTTATACAAGCAATGCAAATCAAAGTTGTATAGCACTAGATCCTTACGCCTCACAGTGGGGAAAAAAAGTTTTTTTGGACATTTGAAATTTTAGGCCGCAATTCCTGACCGATTTTCAAAATCCTTTTTTTGTATTATTGGAAACAAAATTGTGCACAGAATGTACGTTTTTTTATATTCTGAATTCCTTACCGTTATTTTTTTGAAATTGATCAAAGTCGATGCAAAAAAAAAATTTTGACTTTAATGTCAAATATTTTGTCCACACGCTTCGGTCTTCTGCGTGTGTTCTCCAGCTAGTCCTACCAGATGATGGCACATCGCCTACCACTTGGTCCTTCCAACGGTGTTTGGGTCTCCCTGCTCTGCGCCGTCCTTCAGGTTCGCCTTCAAACACCTTTCTCGCTGGACCATTTACATCCATCCTGGCAACATGTCCCAGCCATCGAAGTCGTTGGATTCTGACTCTTTTAGCTACGTCGATGTCGTGGTAAAGCTCATACAGCTCATGGTTCATCCGATGGCGAAACTGGCCTTCGACACAGATAGGTCCATATATTTTTCGGAGTACTTTTCTCTCGAATACTCCCAGGTTTTGTATGTCCGTTGTAGTAAGCACCCATGATTCGGCACCATACAACAGAACAGGTAAGATAAGCACCTGGTATAGCTGTTTCTTAGTATTCCGAGAGAAGGTGGTGTTACTAAAGTGCTGCCGAAGTCCGTAGAAACATCTATTGGCTAGCACTATTCTCCGTTTAATTTCTTGGCTGACATTATTCATCTTGTTGACGGAAGATCCGAGGTAGGTAAATTCGTCGACTACCTCAAAACAATAATTGTCAACGTTCACGGTGCGTCCCCATCGAGAGGACTCTTTGTTCGTCGAAATCATTATTTTTGTTTTGTCCTCGTTGACCGCTAAACACATTTTTGCTGACTCCTTTTCTAGCGATGAGAAAACTGAAGTAACATCCCGCAGATTTCGGCCAATGATGTCTATATCATCGGCATAGGCTAGTGGCATGTGGCTCTTGTGGGATATGGTGCCAGACATGTTGACACCAGCCTTTCTCATCACCTTCTCCATAACTATATTAAATAGTGTACAGGACAGGCTATCGCCCTGCCTGAGACCTCTTTCCGTGTTGAATGGTTCAGACTGATCCTTACCAATCTTAACCGAGGATTTGGTGTGGTCTAAGGTACATTTGCAAAGTCGAATCAGCTTTGCAGGAATACCAAACTCAGACATGGCCTCATAAAGCCTATTTCTTATCGGAGAGTCGAAGGCAGCTTTGTAGTCGACAAAGAGGTGGTAGGTGTCGATCTGCTTTTCATGGGTTTTTTCCAGGATTTGTCGTAAGGTGAATATTTGATCCGTCGTAGATTTGCCAGGTCTAAAGCCGCACTGATATGGTCCAATTAGTTTTTCTACAATTGGCTTTAGACGTTCACACAATATGCTTGAAAGGACCTTGTACGCAATTGGTAATAGGCTTATTCCACGATAGTTCTTACATTCACTACGATCTCCTTTCTTGTATATGGGACATAACAGACTGAGACTCCAATCCCAGGGCATGCTCTCCTCTTGCCAGATGTTCTCCATGAGCTGATGCATGCTCCTAATCAGCTCCTCCCCGCCAGCCTTAAACAATTCAGCAGGGAGACCATCGGCTCCAGCAGCTTTGTTGTTTTTAAGGCGGGATATGGCCATACGTATCTCGCTCTGGCTCGGAGGTGGACAGTTAATACCATCGTCATGGATTGGAGCGGGGTCTTCTGGAGTGGTGTCAGTATCCAGTAAATTTCTAAAGTGATCTCTCCATATCTTCAGAACGTTATCCGGGTCCGTCACTAGCTGACCATCGCTGTCCTTGCAGGAGGGCAACCCTGTTCCACGCATTCTCGCTTTCACTCTCTTGTAGAATTTTCGGGCTTCCCCTCTACTTCGGAGCAACTCAGTGCACTCATCCTGCCTCTTCTTCAGCTCCTTTTTTCTTCTAAAAAGACGAGTTGCCTGTCGTCTCTTCTCCCTGTGCCGTTCACGAACAGCTCGCGTTGCCATTGGCTGCAATTTCGCCCTGTATGAAGCAACCGTCTCTCTCGTGGCAGTGCGACATTCATCATCGTACCAGGCATCTTCTTGAGACGGCTTTGAGTACCCAAGTACGCTTCTCGCAGCCCGTTCTAAGGAGTCGGCTATATTTTGCCACTGCGAGGTTATATTGTCAGGGGTTGGAGCATTCCGCAGCAGTTGAGTTAGGTGGTTGGAGTAAGCGTTTGCTACCTCTGTGGTCCGCAGTTTACCGATGTCCAGCTTTCGTTGTGCCTGGTTACGTACGTTTTTCGCCATGCTTAGCCTTGTGCGTACCTTAACTGCGGTAAGGAAGTGATCGGAGTCAATGTTCGCACCCCTAATCACTCGTACGTCCAGAACACTCGATGCGTGCCGTCCATCGACTACCACATGATCAATCTGATTCCTCGTCAATTGATCTGGAGATAACCATGTTGCCTTATGAATATTTTTATGGTCAAATCTAGTGCTGCTAACTACCATATTTCTTGCCGCAGAGAAATCAATCAGTCTGATGCCATTGTTCGACGTTTCGGTGTGCAGACTGAATTTTCCGATGGTAGGCTCAAATGCGGTTTTCCTGCCTATTTTAGCATTAAAATCGCCTAGTACAATTTTAATGTCATGGCTCGGGCTACGGTCATATACATTTTCTAGGCTCTCGTAGAACTCGTCTTTGTCCTCATCGCTTTTCTCTTCTGTCGGAGCATGGGCACATATAAGTGTTATGTGGAAAAACTTAGTTTTGACTCTTATGGTGGCTATACGTTCACACACCGGGTTGAACCTTGAGACTAGGTGTCGCAGTCTCTTGCCAACCACAAACCACATCCAAACTCGTGCTTGTCCGCATGGCCACTACAGTAGATGTCGCACGTCTTCATGCGCGAGCACCCGTGTCCCGTCCACCGGATTTCCTGTAAAGCGGTTATGTCAGCCTTGTATTCTTCGAGGACTTCCGCCAGTTGGATAGAGGCACCTGGTCTATACAGTGTTCTAACATTCCAGGTGCATATCCTTAAATCATGGTCCTTAATTCGTTTGCGGTGGTCGTCAACATTTTGGGGGGTCCATTTTATTCTTTTCTTACTTCTTTTCATTGCAATAGTTTATACGTGTCCTAAAAACTACGAACTGACCTCAAATGTCCAAAAAAACTTTTTTTCCCCACTGTGCGCCTATTCAAGGGAATAGGGTGGTTCACGAATAGAGTTACGACAAAGGGTGTGAAAACAGCAATTTGTACGTAAACACGTAGAATTTCAACTCAAATTGAGTTGTTTTTTGCTTCCTTTTTATCGTTAGAAAAAGACTGATACAAGAATGTTAGTTGTTTTTGGTAAATTATTAAACAACATAAAACATTGTAATTTAATTCATTTAATTTAAAATAAAGTGTGACTTATAGTTTAATCTATATGGGCAATTCCAGTCACATACGTGACAGGTCGTTCGTTTCAATGAGATGAGAAACAATTAAAAAGTTGATTTTTTTATTACTTCTTTATCTTTTTGTGCAATACTTAAGAAGCTCTATAATTAGTAGCAGAGACGAAATCCTCTGAACTGATGGTCCTAAAATATTGGCAAATAAAGAGGGTGACGTTACGTGACAAAAATATAAGTCTTCTTTCACAAAAACACAAACTATGGCGAATTGAGTCAGACTTTTTTGATAAAACCATTTATAATATGATTTGCTGAACTGCAAAAACTTTTTTAATTTCTTTGTACAACCTTTTTTGTGAAACGTGACGTGACGTTGCGTGATGTGCAATTAATTTTCCTTTTAGATAATTTTTGACAAAATTATTTTTAAAAGAATTTTTTTTATTTATTTATTTATTTATTTATTTATTTATTTACAATATATTAAACTTATAATTAATACAAGAGTAATATTGGCAGCGAAAATAGCACTGGCAGCTTAGGCCTTCAGCTATAACAAGGGGATATTATAAAGTTTTTAAAGCAAAACTTGTTAATCACGAATTTTACATTAAAACGTCAATAATATAAAATCAAAATTTTGCAGCTAACTGATAATTTTTTACTATTTTTGAAGACATTTACTGTTGTAACAAATGTTTAATCGTGAAGATAAAAAGATAGGAAATAAAACCCCAAGTGAATTAGTTTTATCCTTGTTAAAAGGTGTAACCTTTATTTGGAAGCAATATTACCTTGAAAAACGCACAGAATGTAAAGTGTCGATGCTCTTAGGATGAAATCCGTAATATGAGTGACTTAAAGCTATTAAACATAATACCAAGATGGTGCTAGGTGGCTTGGATTGGTCGTATCCGTTACTCGTTAGAATTTATATATTATGTTCTGAGTGAAAGCTCAGATAATATTCATTTTTCTCGAACATTGCACATATGGTTGCCAAGTATTCAAATAAGGACTGACCGTATGGAAAACAAAGACATTCAGGACTAATCAACAAATATTTTATGATCGCCCATGTCCTGACAATCGCATTTTGATGAAATTTGCGATTGTGATTTCAAATCGCAAAATTGGTGTCACAGAGATCGCAATCGCATGTCAATCACATGTCAATCACATGCATCCAACCTGGTGAACTTATATTTTTTGCCTAGAATTTATTTAAAAAACACAAAAAAGAACGATGCACCTTTACAATTTAACATGTTTTCTTTCTATTTGATCACAAAAAGATATATGTTTCTAAACAATTTTTATAAAAAATGCGTAATTAAAAAATGTTTAATGTTTTCGTCAAACTTTTGGTGCAAATGCTCTTCTTCTTTTTTTAAAAGTTCGCGATTCAATAGTTTACAGCTGACTTGCAAATCTTCGAAAAATGTGTGCTGACACACATTCATGTGTTTTTGACCCACAAAACATATGTTCAAAACGAGTGAACTGTAGGCCAGAAGGACAATTTATTAGCGATTCACAAATCGCATGTAATTTAACAATCGCATGATTGTCAGGACATGAGCAGATAAAAGTGCACTTGTATCATCAGTAAATATGTTATTAAAAATTCAATGAGGTGACCAGATAATTAATGCAATTTTGCAGTCCGTTTCTTCATAAATGAAAATAAGATAAGCTTTAAACATTTTAATTTAATACAATTCAAGTATTTGTCTTTACAAATACAAATATATTACAACCAATTACTTATTCACAGGCACAGTAAATAGTTTGTTAATATATATGTACATTTACAATAATAACGTAAAACTTTAGTAATCTATGTTAAATCTATAGCAAAAGTTTGGTTCATGCTCATTCTTATAATTGGATTGTTATCTATGACTAGTACTAACGCATTTTATTTTCTAGTTGGAACATAATGTTACTAAATTGGCCATGCCTAAGATTGGATGTGGACTCGATGGATTGGTTTGGAGCAAAGTGAAAGATTTATTAACGGTAGTTTTCTGTAACGATGCCGTAAATATTTGTATTTACAACTACTCTCCGTAATACTTTAATTAAAATTAAAACTTTAATTTATCTTCAATTAATTTATTCAATAAAAATAAAATTATTTTATAAAACATATCTTTGGACAGTATTTTATTCATTAAAGGAAACACGGCTTACTTTGGTACGAAATTGTAAACAACAATCTCTAAATGTTCATTTGAAAAAATTGAATTAAGTTCGTTGGTAACTTTATCCCATTCGAGGCCATCTATGCCGCAACCGATGCGTGGTATAGCTAACTTATCCACTTTGTTGGTTCTCTAAAATGATTATTGTAAAAGGGGCATCAAAAGAAAACTCCAAAATCTTTATAGTATACTGACCATGTGATCCCTCATGGCATGTAATGAAGACCTTAAGTTATCGTATGTTGGTTTATCCCAACTTTGAGGCTTGGTTACCAAGTAGTATATGTATCTGTCGTCATCCTTAAGAACTGCCACTCCTCCAGATTGCACGCCTTGAGACAACAATTCATCAATCTGACCATAGATTTGTTTAAATTTTACCGCTATACCGGCGCCCATGCCGAAATCAGCGGCAACGCAGTGGGCAAATGAATGAGTTTTGGGAGCACTGAAGAGATCGCCGTCTACCTCAGTCAGTTTGTAGTTTGAGGACGACATTTTGCGCAAAGAGATCCCTGAAGTAAAATGAAAGAATAAAATAGATTATATAATGTGTATAATTTAACATTTCATATTTCCCTATTATTGTTATATACTCAAAGGCTCCCTTTCTCATCTTACCGTACATTACTTTATGCCCCTATTACGGAAATTTTACAAGGTGGTATTATGGATTACAACTAAAACTGTGTAGTACACCTAAAAATCGCAACTGAACCAAACAACTCATCCAATAAAAAACAACTCATCAATAGCAGTTGTTTTTAATTACAACTCGACTAAGTTTAGTTGTAAACCGTAATAGGGGCATAACTATGTATTGTTTTATCTCTCATTAATAATATAATTTTACCAAAAATTGTCCAAAGACGATGTGGATACCAAATGAAAGGGAACACATTTTGTTTTATATATTTTTGTTGTTGTTATAAGTGACACAAAATATTTGAAAAAAGGATGTTTTAAATGTTAATCCTTCATAGATTATGCGGATCTTACCTCTTATTCTGCTAAATTTTGGAGTTTTATGATGTTTATTTTGATTTTTAAGAACTAATTTTAAAATTATAATGATGAAAACATCTCCTGAATTGAAAAAAAAGGCGTAATCCTCTAAAAAGATAAATGGTATATAAGGCGTCTCTGCAATAGTATGGGTCGAAAAAAATGTTGATGTGGACAAAGTATACGTTTAAAGACAATTCCAACGACAATTTCAGAACAATTTAAAACGGCCTAAATAGGTTATATTTTCTGGCTTGTCATTAGGAGAAACAACAAATCTCATACCGTATTTACTTTTTATTTCGAATTCAATTTTGACTGTTGACAGCCTGTATTTCGTATCCGGGTGGATTATCATTTCTTATAATGTCCATAAAGATATCTCTAAACCATGAAGTATTAACTTTAATGCACAAACATAAAAGTTATGCAGGTTGTCTTTGGATAACATTCAATCGCAGGGCGTGTCCGTCCCATACCAATCTTCACGATCCTAAAAAATTTTAGATTTCCACGTAATAACGGTTTTATTGCATAGATCGTGTTTACATAGAATATTACCAACATACATCCGAAATTCTGAAAAACAAAAAAATTTTCTTTATAGATAAAAAATGTCTCGCCAATCTTAAGAGATGTGAAAAACTCGTGCTGAAAAATTAAATACTTTTCATTTTATACAATTTATTTGCTTCTCCTATAAAATGAGGATTATGCCTTTTTTTACATTTCAGGTTACGATAAATCGTTGGTGTACTGTATACTACTGTATACTATACTATAACATAAAATTGATCTAATAAGAATATGTATTTTTCTTAACTTTTATTTTAAATTCTTTAGATACAAGTTTTAAAAATGATATTGTGTAAATATACTTCTAGTAATAAATTTTATTAACAGAAAAAGAGAATTTTAAAAACGGAAAATGACAAACCAATACTAGAGTTGGTCAGTCTACGCAGTATACCAACGATATGTACGCACTTAAAAAAAAACGATTTAGCAACTTCAAAATGCACATACATATGTTTGGCAAAAGTGCAGAATATGGGGCAGGAGCCAAAAAAAAAAAATATGCCACTCCCCCCCAAATACGCCCTAAAACACGAAAATCGAGGTCAAAGTTTTCGCTAAGGCCCACGGGGCCCTGGGCCCAAAAAAAAGGGGCCCATTGGGTTCTATGATAACCTCCATGTGTGGATACTCAAATGAAAGATACTATCGAGACGAATCCAACGTAGTGGTATTTTGAATTTCCTACGGGTCTCCTGGGCCGAGTTAAAGCCATTTAAATTTCCGGGATATACCAAAAAAAAATGGGGGGTCATCATAGAACCGAAAGGGGCCCCTTTATTGACCCTTCCCGGGCCCCATGGGCGTGAGAGCCAACTTTGACCTACCATTCCGATGTTTGGGGACCAAGACGAAGACAATGGCATATTTTTTTTTTAATCGGGCTCCCGCCCCATATTCTGCACTTCAGCCATATGTTTTTTTAGTATTTTTTTAACACAGCTTATTTAGAATTCATTTAAAACGTCGCTTTTAACCATTTGCTAATTTTTGACGCATTGCTGTGTGTAGTGTAAACAATTCGAATTTAACAACTCTCATTTTAAACAACAAAACATCAATTAGCCTGTCTCCGAGCAGATAAAAACGCAAGTGATTTTCCCACAACAACAGCATCTACTATCTGCATAGCTGGTGTACGTACCGGCATAAATCGCAACACATCAATTTGTCACATACACTTAGTGCGCAGGTCCCGGAATACGAAAACAGAAGAAAAAAATGTAAACAAAAAACAAATAGTTAAACGGTCAGACACGAAACATTTTTACACATTTTCGCTGGATTGGAAAATATGCGAATTTTACTCACTAGTATTGATATCTTGTGCACGACGACAGACGAGGGGTGTTGGCGGTCGACGTATTTTCTTTGTATGTACTTTAGAACGCTCTATGTTTGCTACTATGCTGCCTGTTTGGATTAGTTCAAGGCAGTTCGTTTAGAAAACGTCAACGCACCACAGCGTTCCTTTTGTTCGTTGTTACTTAGTTACTTACGGTACTTGTGAATTATTTAATGAATTGTATTAAATATTCTTTGACTTACGTAAACTGTTATTCTTCAATAGTACTCCTTTTCTAAGGGGGTTGACGGATAAAGCAGGTGCAAAGCTTGCAGATTTTTGTGAGATTCTAAAAAAGTTGGCAGTTTTCAACATTTATCTCTAAAGTTTTTGTGCTAATTGTGCTGACTAAAATAGAACGTAGGAAAAAAACGAAAAAGAGATACCCCGACCACGTACAAAATATTTGTGTTTGATAAGAAACTGAAGGTGACTGTGATAATACAAAACACAGCTGATTGGACTATTTGAGAGAACAGGAATCACCCGCAAGGAATTCACCATCGCAACGAAAACAAACAACAATCAGTATGGCAACTGCGAATTTATTCCGCACTATGACGTTTGTACGCATCGCAGTCCGTGGTGTCCAACATAATGTATCTCTACAAAGTTCTTGTAATCGAAGGCGATTCTATGCGACGATATTCTCGTCCATGGATAGCAAACACTCACATCAAAAGCCGATAAGATGTTATGATTGTGGTAAGTAACGATTGTTTATTTCCACAGTTTGAAAACGTAGACATTAGTGATGAAAGAGGAAAAGTTAGTAGTGAGATTGGTCTTTTCATTAGTATTTATCTGCAAAAACATATACTATAGTGAGAACACATGTATTCAATTATTTATGTGAACTTTTTAACATTGTCAATAAGATAAAGAAGAAATTAAAAAAATGTTTGAAGGAAAGAAAGAACTTTATGCTTTGTTTTGCCTCATTTCGGCGATATGGCGTGTAATTTTTATCGGATTTTTATAAATATGAAAAGAATCAATGACTTTAGACTAAAAAAAGGGTCGTTATTTATTGAAGTTTAAATACATAGAAAATGAAAGATAAACCACTGTCTGTCAAATGTAACCATCAATTTAAAATAATCAATTAATTTAACTATTATTATATGACTTGACTATTAAAACTTGACTATTGCACTTTTTGTGTGTTTGCCATAAATTACACCAGCCCACGAATTTTCGACTCTTTTGTGCAAAACAGATTTTAACACACTTTTTCATTAGATTTTGACCTCTTAATCACGAAAATAATTTTTAAAAATTTTCTTAGGTGCCGTTTTTTTTTTTAAATTTTGAAATGTTTTTGGAGGTACACTTAATGTTTCGGTAATATTTTGGGTATCTCTTACCCGATCTTCATATATTACCACTTAAGTAGAAGACAACAAAACACTCCACAAGATCTTCCTTGAAAGTTTTCACAAAAAATAAAATTTTGTATGGATGCACTTTTAGGAGATCAAGATATGGGGTAGGTATGTTTGGGGAAAATGTTAGGAGGGAAAAATATGTGGGGGTCTATCATACATTTTACCCCTCTAGGGTCTACTTTGGGGCAGTTGCGGGACTTGTTGTGGATTTTTCACCTTTTCCACCAACGTATATCCCTAATTTTATGAGGTTGGTGAAAAAATTTAATTTACCTAAATAATGGTGGAGATGAGGTGGGGGCAAATGAATGTGCATCGTGGTCGAAGTTGGTGGGAAGGTAAAAAATCTACGACAATCCCCGCAACTGCCACGAAGTAGACCCCAGAGGAGTCAAATGTATGATCGACCTCCAATATTTTTGTAACCCGAACAGTTTGTCGGAACATATCTACCCTTTATCTTTAACCGTTAAAGTGGTACCCATACAATTTTTTATTTTAAATATATTTTTTTTTGCAACTATATATCCTTCATGTGCTCGGGATTTGTAAACTTACGTGGACGGTCGGATGACTACAAATGTAGCAATCATGGATTTTGAACAAATAATTACTTATGTGCCTAAATTTTCATGGTTATTTTAATTAATTTTAAGACAAAATAATGTATTTAACTACATGCAAAATTAAAACTTAATAGTTCTAGTTTTCTGATCATCTTTTGCCAAGAATGTACGTGCTAAAATTGACAACCCGTGTAGATCCAATTGGATCTAATCAGATCCGAAAAATGGTCATATCTGATTGGATCAGGATAGATCATTGCTGGTCTAATTGTATCTAAATAGATCTAATCAGACCCGAGATTTATCCGTAATTTTATCTCATATCGTATTAAATTAATAATTTTCAATGCTCTATTCATATCACATTATATTTACAAGATCATTCCAAAAGACCACCCGACGTACAAGCTCTCATCGAACCCGATTTAATAATTTCATATAATGAGATCCAATCCTATATGAGAAAATATATTCTGATCTAATTAGGACAAATTGCGGATCAAATTAGATCTATAGTTCTGATCTATTTAGATATAATAATTTTTAGGATCTGTGAGATACAATTATATCCAATTGGATTTCCACTTTTTTACACCGGAGAGCACAAACACAAATGCTAAGTGTTGACTTACGTTTTTCAATTTCACATTATTGGCATTGGATTGGGTAAGGTAGATTTGTATAGCTATGGAATATTCTGGATAAATCTAGTTCGTCAGAGAAGTGAAAATATATATGCAACAACTGTTATTTCTTCTAAAGTTTAACAGTATTTAAGAAGATTTCATTTCATTTGAGCTCACAAAAGAGGTATTGGAGCGGTTTTACTACTGTCTAGTCGAACATGTAAGGTAATTTTCAAACCAAGTAAATTGCGAGATTTCGATATTGTAGCACGGTAATAGCACACAGTTTTTGTAAACCACAAATCATAGATTGATTTATCGATTCTTGCTAGCAACGGTAGCTCTCAGTTTTTGAAGGTTACTGAGTCCATATCATGTCTTTGGCAGTTTAATTTTATTTTTTTGTATGTTTAGAATTTTTTTGATGATTTTTTCTAGTTTGCAACCTTTGTACCATGTAGCTGGCCTGTAACGGGCTACTGCTCTGTACTTTAGTCGTTTTAAAAATACTGTCCACAAGCTAAGACTTCATCTTGCGATCTTCTTGAATACCGTAACCCTCATGTACAATTTCGTTTCCGATTCCTCAGAATTGATTGTGGAGACACAAAAACAACACTGAAAACAACACTGAAAAAAACTTAAAATCGGTTAAAACCCGAATTTTTGTCATTCACCAAAATATTTATAACACTTAAAATTGATTATGCATTTTTACGGTTAGGGTGTTTTTTTCTTCATAAAAAGGTCAGCTATTTCTAAAAAACGCAAAGTTATTGTTTGCATTGCGTTTTCTATTTTGCTACGACAATAAATAAATTTGTCACCCCAAATTTTACAGAAAAATTACAGTTTTTCAAGTTATATACCAGCATCGAAACGATATTACTTATTTGAAAACTTTGAAAGAAGAACTTGTGGATAGTTTTGTTGTTTTTAACTTAAGTGGTTAAATATGAAGATCGGGTAAGAGATACTCAAACTGTTACGAAACATTAAGTGTACCTCCAAAAATTTAAAAAAAATATTTCAAAAAATTATTATAAAAAAAACGGCACCTTAGATAATTTGTTAAAAATTATCTGTCGTGTTTAGGTGGTCAAAATCTATGGAAAAAGTGTTTTGAAGTCTGATTTTCAAAAAATGTAAGTCCTGTGTTATTAAAGTCGTCAAGATTAGTCATTGCTTTGTTTGTATAAGGTTTAAAAAATTTAGCACTAATATATTTTAAATAATTCCAAAATTTGAAATGGAATACATAATCTAGTTTTGACGCGGCTGATTGGAATAATCAAGTTTGTGTTTGTTATGTGTTCCAGAAGAAAAAAAAAAACATAAAACATGTTATGTTGCAATTTAGACAAAAATAGTTAACTTACTGCTGGATTAATCATATTTTGTTCTAAAAATTTATATGGGCAAATCCTGAATAAGGTAAACCAGAACCAAAATATAAAAGTTAACATTTTCGCAAAAATTTCATAATATTTATTAAGCAGCATCAATGGTTTATTAACTTCAACTCATGAATTGAAATTATTTTTTTCCCATCTGCTAACATTTTAACACCCTTTGCATCTTCCTACGAAAGCACTTATTTTCTATTTTGTATAATTACACTGTGCAACAACCAAAATCGGAATGGGATGAAACCAAATGCAAATGAAAGTTGACATTATGTATAACAAAACCCTCAAGGGATTTCTTAAGTTTAGTGCGAGATTTTTTTTTACACGCATTTGAAGTTGGTGATTTTTGAACGCTGGCCAAAAAGAAAAATTCAATAAAAAAGTCATAAAACAATGCTATTTATCCCGGAAAGTTGTGGTATCTTACTGTTTTTTGGGTCGAGGAATCCATTTTTGACATTTATTTTTATTTTTAAGCGCCGTTAGAGGGCGCTTTCGTACATTTTTTTGGTTTAGATCGAATTTTTTGCCTTTCCACACGATTACAGCCGTAGATTAAGAGCTATCGAGCTAAAATTTGGTATGCGAGCTTCTATCCACCAAGCGGAGATTGGGTGCTTAGATGGGCATAATCGGACAAAACCTACTCCCACCTCCCATACAAATTGTACCTTTTTTTAGGTCTGTCCCTGCGGTCACAGTCGTAGATTAAGAGCTATCGAGCTGAAATTTGGTATGCAAGCTTCTGTTCCCTAAGCGAAGATTAAGTTCTAAAATGGGCATGATCGAACAAAAACTACTACCACCTCCCATACAAACTTGCCCTATTTGGGGGTGTTCGTCTGTTTGTCTTCTCAATTACAGCCTTAGATTAAGAGCTATCGAGCTGAAACTTGGTACGCAAACTTCTAACCTCTTAGGGAAAGTTATGTTCTAAGAAGATCAAGATCAGACAAAAACTCCTCAAACCCCAGAATATGGGAAGTTTGCATTGGAGGTAGGAGAAGTTTTTGTCCGATCATGCTCATCTTAGAACTTAACTTTCTCTAAGAGGTTAGAAGCTTGCATACCAAATTTCAAAAAGGTTATTTTGTATGGGAGGTGGGAGTAGTTTTTGTCCGATCATGCCCATCTTAGAACTTAATCTCCGCTTAGAGGATAGAAGCTAGCATACCAAATTTCAGCTCGATAGCTCTTAATCTACGGCTGTAATCGCAGGGACTGACCTCAAAAAGGTACAATTTGTATGGGAGGTGGGAGGAGGTTTTGTCCGATCATGCCCATCTAAGAACCCAATCTGCGCTTGGTGGATAGAAGCTCGCATACCAAATTTCAGCTCGATAGCTCTTAATCTACGGCTGTAATCGTGTTAAAAGACAAAAAATTCGATCTAATCCAAAAAAATATTCGAAAGCGCCCTCTGGCGGCGCTTAAAAATAAAAATAAATGTCAAAAATGGATTCCTTGACCCCAAAAACAGTAAGATACCACAACTTTCCGGGATAAATGACATTATTTTATGACTTTTTTAATGAATTTTTCTTGTTAGCCAGCGTTCAAAAATCACCAACTTCAAATGCGCGTAAAAAAAAATTTCGCACTAAACTTAAGAAATCCCTTGAGGGTTTTGTTATACATAATGTCAACTTTCATTTGCATTTGGTTTCATCCCATTCCGATTTTGGTTGTTGCACAGTGTTATTTTTATGACAAATATAAACTTTTGCTCTATTTTTTTCCATATTTTTATTTAGCAATCTCTGTATTTTGTAATGAGATTTGTATTAGAACTAATGTATAACCGTTAATCTTACCTTTTCTCAAGTGTCCCCTGCATGAAAAGTGCGACACGAAAATGTTACAATAGTTTGAAGCACAACTGCAAAAAGTAAAGAACTCGTGAAAGAATAATATTTTCTAAGTAAAATTATCCAGGCCCACTAAATATTAAAAGAGTTATTCAAAATTATAAAGGTGTTTAGTTTTTTACAGCAAGTTGTATATTGAAACGTCCGAACGCTAGGCCTTAATATAAGTTATCATAATATGATTATATAAAATTTGTTTCTACTTATTCGTACATATGTCTAAATGTCTAAAATATTGTCTGATAACTTCGCAGATATTGACATTATATTAACTTAGTCTCAAAATGACTTCCGTTTTGTGAAACGTCCGAACGCATATTAAAAATAAAAATTTTGCTTAACGGTTAAGTTTAATAAAAATTGTTTAATTTCTATTTATTATTCCAATAAATAATTCTTCGATAATACACACCTTTCCAAAATATATCGTTGGATGGTATGAAAGAAGCGTACGAATGAAACGTCCGACACGCTGGGATTTACCCATATAAAAGCGAGTCATCCACACGAATTTTTATCAAAATGTCCGAAATTATATATCAAACCAAAAACAGCTGTTAGAAATTTGAATTAAGAATTTTCCAACACTAAAATGGGTTCCATTGTTTCATCGGGTGCATTATGTGTGACGATTATTTGATCAAATTTGCCAAAGAAAAGTTCTTGGCGAAACCTTTATGTCCAGTTTCCTTTTATAATTTTTTTTTATCAAAATTGGCCCTGAATACTCGCTAGAAAAAAAACAAAAATGTTCGAGTACATATTTTTGCGCAAATTTAGCATAATCGTACTTACTATCTCAAACTAGAATCTTGAAAATCATTACTGGGGAAAAAAACGAACGCTGAAATTTTCATCATATTTTGTTTTTTTGTATTGTAATCTAGAGAGGCCGATTTTGTTACACCCTATTTGGTTAAATATTGTATATCCAAGAATAATTTTATTGAAGCTTTTTTTTTATTTTGTTTTTATGAAACTTTACATGCGTCTAAATGATGCACCCTAGATTGTGTAATCGCCTCAATATTTTTTTTAAGGACAGTAGTGCGGCAAATGTTTGTTTGAATGGTTCACATTTTTTACACTCAATAAATGTCACACTGCATGACAGTAAATCAAAATACACGAATGCTGAATTTATTGGTGCTTATTTTTTTGATATTATGTTTAGTTCTTTTCTTCGCAAAATTACATTAAAATTGCATTAGATTTGGACCAGTTTCTTGCGAACTATTTTGTTCAAACAGAACAAACTACTAAAGAATAATGTTTAAATTGTAATGACTTAACAATTTGTATCTGCTATTATTGTAAGTGTGCTAATTTGGTTATAAAAACTTTAAAATATTACGCCTTCTTCGTAATTTTTCTCAATTTTTTGTGATCTTTGCGATTTACATACCAAAAGTTGTTAATGGCCTTAACCAATACACAGTGGTTCCTTTTTGGTTTTTTTTGGAATTAATTCTGTAACTTTTGAACGGATAATGCTATCTTGATGAAATTTAAAATAGTTAAAGCTGAGGTGTTTTCGAGATGATTTGGAAATATTCGGCTCCCGAGGTGGTGTGGGGGCCACTGCGTGGCCCTCCAAAGTTGGTCACCTCGGGTGTTTCAAAATTTCAAATGCTTGAGGAATGTGCATTTATGAACCGATTTAAAAGATTTTTTGCATTTAGATAGTGCTTCGAAAAACCTTCAAAAAACATGTTTACATGCAAATGTTATCTCATTTAGGTCAAGAGATATTTGAGAAAATAAAAAAAATTGTGTCATTTTTGCACGAGGTTGATTTAGTATTTTTAAGGGTGTGAGCTCAGTTTGGCCTTGATTTTAAAGATATTTATATCGTTAGTTAGCTTATAAAATTCTGAATGAAATTGCTGAAAAAATAATTCAAATATTTTGTTCCAATCAAAAGTTATAAGCATCGCAAATAAAAGTTTCCAAAAAAAGGCATATTTTTACTGTTTTTTTGCAAAAAGACGACTACATTCTTTCGTTTGTAAAAAAAATATTTCTTCCGGGAAGTGGCAATTTTTTTATTATTCCTCATAGAAATGTTGATGCAGATGCATTTAATGATAAATTTGAATCAGTTCAGCAAAATAGTTCCCCGGCAAGGGAAGTCAAAAATACCCCATTTTTGAAAAAAAAAAATTTTTGTTTTTGAAAATTCTCAAATCGCAAAGCGCCAACGAGAAACCTCATTATATATTTTTTTGACCACATATGTGGACTAGTTAACCGTAACGTATTTCAACATCCCTGCCATAAACAAAGACAGTGTGGCCATTTTAGTAAAAAATTCGGAATTTTGGAACATATTTTCCCCGTTTTGGGAATTTGGGTAGTTTGTTGTAAGATATGGCAACATATTGTTATTCGTTTTTTTAAGGACAATTTTATGTACATTATTCCAAAATTTCGTTAAGATATTTCAGTCCGTTTGGATTTTACGCTATTTTTCATATAAGATATTATTTCTCCAAAAAATACGTTTTGACCAAATTTTATATTTGACTCAGAATTATGTCCAAAATAAAATGTGCTTTTAATTAATTTTTGTAAATTATTAAACTTTATGTAATTCCCTTTCCATTGATATGCAATACTTGTATGTCAAGAGTTTATTTATTCTTTATAATTATAATCAAACTTCACTACCTCCGTAATAAAAGTATATATCGTGAAACACACATATATATGGGGGCTATATCTAAATCTGAACCGATATGCTTAGTTTTGTTACCACATCATAATAGTGTAAAAAAACTAAGATGTGCAAAGTTTTGTTAACACCAGAACAAAAATGTGGTTTTTGGCTACAATAATGTATAAAAGGTTATGCTAATTTGTATGGGAGGTACCAGAAGGGGCGGGGCAAGCGGAACCATTATTTCAGTATATACTACACGCTGTCAAATAATAATACCATCCAAATTTTAGCTTCGTAGAGCCCTCCATCAGGAAGTTAGTGACAATATAGTGGTTTTAGTGAAATAGGTAATTTTGTATGGGAGGTACTTGAGGGGCGTGGCTATTTCGCCCATTTTCCAACCAACATCGCGACTAGTGAATTTTATGCCACTGGTAAATTTCTATTCAAATTGATTAAGAACTACTCCATTTATCGTCGTAACCATTTACCCAGCCGGCCAGACGGACATAGCTTTATTGGGTTAAGAAGCCCCGAAACTTATTTTTTTTGAAGGAATCTAGGGTCTCAGTTATATACACTGATGGGGTTAACTTCTTCCCGTATAAAATTATATATTCTCTCTTCGATGTTACTGAGATAATACAAATGTTGTTCAAAAGTTGTTAAAAATGGTAATAATAACACACAAAAGCAGCAAAAACATATGAATATTGCATTAAAAATCAAATATATAACTTTAAAAATAATTTTGCTGGATATGTTTATGCAATAAGAGAAATTTTTCGTAATTTGTCTCTCATTCCTGTGTATAGGGATTTATAAATCATAAATAACTTAATTAAAGAGTCTATGGGCTTGTAAGATTTATTTAAAAGTAACGACTCCATAATAATTTTTTAGTCTCATGTGTACTAAAAATTTCTCTTATTGCATAAATATTTTAAGCAAAATTATTTTTTAAGTTATAAATTTGATTTTTAATGCAATATTCATATGTTTTTGCTGCTTTTGTGTGTTATTATTACCATTTTTAACAACTTTTGAACAACATTTGTATTATCTCAGTAACATCGAAGAGAGAATATATAATTTTATACGGGAAGAAGTTAAGCCCATCAGTGCATATAACTGAGACCCTAGATTCCTTCAGAAAAAATAAGTTTCGGGGCTTCTTAACCCAATTAAGCTATGTCCGTCTGGCCGGCTGGGAAAATGGTTAAGACGATAATTGGAGTAGTTCTTAATCAATTTGAATAGAAATTTACCAGTGGCATAAAATTCACTAGTCGCGATGTTGGTTGGAAAATGGGCGAAATAGCCACGCCCCCTCAAGTACCTCCCATACAAAATTACCTATTTCACTAAAACAACTATATTGTCACTAACTTCCTGATGGAGGACTCTACGAAGCTAAAATTTGGATGGTATTATTATTTGACAGCGTGTAGTATATACTGAAATAATGGGTCCGCTTGCCCCGCCCCTTCTGGTACCTCCCATACAAATTAGCATAACCTTTTATACATTGTAGCCAAAAACCACATTTTTGTTCTGGTGTTAACAAAACTTTGCACATCTTAGTTTTTTTACACTATTATGATGTGGTAACAAAACTAAGCATATCGGTTCAGTTTTAGATATAGCCCCCATATATATGTGTGTTTCACGATATATACTTTTATTACGGAGGTAGTGAAGTTTGATCATAATTATAAAGAATAAATAAACTCTTGACATACAAGTATTGCATATCAATGGAAAGGGAATTACATAAAGTTTAATAATTTACAAAAATTAATTAAAAGCACATTTTATTTTGGACATAATTCTGAGTCAAATATAAAATTTGGTCAAAACGTATTTTTTGGAGAAATAATATCTTATATGAAAAATAGCGTAAAATCCAAACGGACTGAAATATCTTAACGAAATTTTGGAATAATGTACATAAAATTGTCCTTAAAAAAACGAATAACAATATGTTGCCATATCTTACAACAAACTACCCAAATTCCCAAAACGGGGAAAATATGTTCCAAAATTCCGAATTTTTTACTAAAATGGCCACACTGTCTTTGTTTATGGCAGGGATGTTGAAATACGTTACGGTTAACTAGTCCACATATGTGGTCAAAAAAATATATAATGAGGTTTCTCGTTGGCGCTTTGCGATTTGAGAATTTTCAAAAACAAAAATTTTTTTTTTTCAAAAATGGGGTATTTTTGACTTCCCTTGCCGGGGAACTATTTTGCTGAACTGATTCAAATTTATCATTAAATGCATCTGCATCAACATTTCTATGAGGAATAATAAAAAAATTGCCACTTCCCGGAAGAAATATTTTTTTTACAAACGAAAGAATGTAGTCGCCTTTTTGCAAAAAAACAGTAAAAATATGCCTTTTTTTGGAAACTTTTATTTGCGATGCTTATAACTTTTGATTGGAACAAAATATTTGAATTATTTTTTCAGCAATTTCATTCAGAATTTTATAAGCTAACTAACGATATAAATATCTTTAAAATCAAGGCCAAACTGAGCTCACACCCTTAAAAATACTAAATCAACCTCATCCAAAAATGACACAATTTTTTTTATTTTCTCAAATATCTCTTGACCTAAATGAGATAACATTTGCATGTAAGCATGTTTTTTGAAGGTTTTTCGAAGCACTATCTAAATGCAAAAAATCTTTTAAATCGGTTCATAAATGCACATTCCTCAAGCATTTGAAATTTTGAAACACCCGAGGTGACCAACTTTGGAGGGCCACGCAGTGGCCCCCACACCACCTCGGGAGCCGAATATTTCCAAATCATCTCGAAAACACCTCAGCTTTAACTATTTTAAATTTCATCAAGATAGCATTATACGTTCAAAAGTTACAGAATTAATTCCAAAAAAAACCAAAAAGGAACCACTGTGCAATATTCTGTTAATGAAAACATGTGATGCTATTTTGTGAATGGATATAGCTTCCTAAATATTGTGTATGCAAATAATTCGAATTAGCTTAACATTTATATGTCAGCGTAAGTTTCGGAGAGACCCAGCGAATGTTGTCGAAATTCAACTATGACATACGTACAAAGGGGGATTACTGTTATATGGAAGGTTACATAAAAAAGTAATCTCCTCCAAATTTAATCCACAAAATAGTTATTTTGCAGGAAGTAAGCTATATTATCTCCGTAACTATAAATATTATTATAATACTATTTTAAAAGGTGATGTTCCAAAATAATAGAAATTTCTTCGTTCCCGGACCGGCGTTTCCGTAGTATTTAAATAAACGTCACAGAAATTCGTAGAAATGCTCTACTAATGCTGTTCTTCAATACAGCCGACTCGCAACCCACTTGAAAAAGTATTTTAGAAACGCCAGTGCGGGATAGGCCGGAAAACTAAAAAATTTCATACAATTGTATGAAAATAATATAAATTTCTTCGTTCCCGGACCGGCGTTTTGACAGTGTTCCACAAAAGGCATAATTTTTTGGGAGAATATAACCAAGTCTCCGTTTATGATTTCTGCAAAATTTAAAGCCATTTGGTGCATAATTGCTAAACAAACCAAAGAAAAAACTATTTTTTTATTTCCCGGGAATGCTGGGATATATCAATCCCGGTTTTCCGGGAAAGGACCGGGAATACCGTTTCCCGTTGAATGGGGAGCACTACTTGTTATTGACAAAATTTAATTAAAAAGAAGCAAAACAACTAATTCGGATTACTTAGTTGCAATCAATCCGGACTGTAGAATCTCTAACGCATTTTAAAATGCAGTTCGTATTACTGGATATGCTGATTAAAGGTGCTTCGTTTAAGCGAGACTTCGCTGTAAAATATGCAATGTATTATGAGGGTATTGATATTCAAACTTGAAGGCAAATGAATATATGGTAACGAGTATCATTTATAATGCAAGTACTGGCGTGCAACTTGATTCAATGAGTTTGAAAGATGGCAAAGTTGAAACTATTGGTGAAGAAATTGATGAATGAATACAATTTATGGAAATCAATTAGGATGACCATTACCATTACATCAAGTATCGTTTTGCGAACTGACCAATTCCGCCGTTAAGGTCCCGATCTAATTCAATTGTGCAATGAAAAATCAAAATTTACATGACTCTTGTGGGGCATATTGACCAACAAGTACAAGCTCGAGGCTTGTACTCCGTCCAAATTGGCCCTAAATGTTTTTATTTGCTGCTTATTTTTTGTTTATAAGAGATAAATTGCCATTTTTTTTAGTCATATGACAGTAAATCCTCACGCCAAATAATGAACCGTTGGGACCCAAGTTACTCATCCGGCCGGCCACTCATCCATTATACCACAAAAAACCTTCACTACCTTCTACTAGGAGCAAAGCTCCCCATCCTACTGGCATCATTAACCACCTTCTACTAGGTGCCGAAGCAACCCATCCGGCTGGCATCAACGTTTTAACCATTCGGTTCACTCGGGGTAGGGTGTTGTGAATTTTTTTTAAATTTTTTTTCGTTATTATTTGAAAAATATTAATTATATAAAATAAGAAAGAAAAAAAATATATTAAATTAAGTCAAAAAGAATAACTTGATTTGTCTAACTTAAATTTTCAGAATCTGATTTTTTGTACCAAGAGGGCGCTTGCAAAAGGGCGAATAAAAAGATAAACAAACGAGCATTAGAGCTGTCTTAAAGCTTTATTTTAAAATAACCATCTACTATTGAGTTTTCAAAACAATCAGACCGATCTTTAATTTAAACGATTTTTGGAAAACAAGAAAGTTCATGCTCCACCTTAAGATAATCACAGCCACTACATGGCACCACCGAAGAAATCCCTTAGCCATCCGACAAGGAAGTATAGGTAGGAAACTACACGGGGTACCCTTGGCGCCCGTAGTACAATCTGTTGACTCCTCGATCGGAGCTCGCTAAGGAATAAGATTATGTTACGTCTTTTTACCGTTGCAGAGCAAAAAAGTGTTCCACTGGGGGTTCTCTCGTGTACTTGCGAGGTGATACTCCCCAAAGGCCCTCCGGAGAGTAACCACCCTGTTGAGTGTCAGAAGTACAATGGGAATGACTTTAAGAGTTTATCAGATGTAATGAAGTCGTACACAAAAGCATTGCAGTCATTCAAAAATTACTGGAAGAAAGAGACATCCGTCATCGACATATCACGTGCAATCACGGTTAAGCAAGACCTATACGCTTCCTGCAGAAAGAAATATAAACTGCAACGTTTATTCATTCTAAGTATTAAGCGCTAGACTCCTGAACTAGGTACAGTACCAAAAGACACAGACAGTTATGCATGTACATTGTTGTACTGGATGCTTTGATACTATTAATTTTCAAATAATGTATTTTGCTTTATCACATCACATGATATAACAAACCTAATCCATTTTCATATTTAATACATACATCAAAATTTCTTAAAATTTACCATACCACAGAACTAGAGCCCTCGTGTAGTTGATTAAAAGACGGTTTATATTAGCATTCCCAAATGTCTTCTACCATCGTCAATTGACAATTGTTACCTTATCCAATTCTGAGGGGATCAAAAAGTTTTGTAGTTACCACACAAAGATGCCGCCAATATTTAAGCATTCTTTTAATTTCGCTCGCAACTGTATTTACGGATAACCTTTAGAGATACGCAAATTTTATCAAGTTCAAAGCCAAGAACATTTTAAGAGCAGACACGTTTTCTCTTTATTAGTTGGGCGGGGGGACGCTATCTAAGAACATGTTTCGAAGGTCTTTTTGAGATCAAAATATAATTTTAGAATTAACTTTGTGTGGACGACTGTGTGTTTCAAACATTTATTTTTGACAAAATTTACAACAAAAATACATTTTTATAGTTTTTTATTTTTTATTGCTACGACAACAAGCAATTTGCAATACACAGCCGTTTGATAAGCTAATAAGAAAAGCTCTTTTTCCCTGCCCAGTCGTTGTGGTGATAACATCGATCGTGAGCATTTTTACAATTGTCGAATTAACTTATTGCAAAGAGGGTTAAATCGTTCATTCATTCATTCAGCAATGACGAAATATTGGCATAACAATAGGCTATGGTATGGTCTCTCTGGAATTATAGATTGGTACTAAGAATTATGGGGATAGTGGGGCGCATATGTGCCTCTTCCTCTGTCTCTCTCTCTCTGTGTTATTCTCTTCAAGACTTAAGCTCGATGTAGGCAAATCTAGACGTTCTAGCAAAAAATATTAATATTGCCTGCTTCGTATGGTGGCGTATGAAAATACGCAGATAGCAATTATTAGTTCTTTGGGAACAACTGAAGGGGGAACACGATAGACTTTTTGTCCCGTTTAATATTTGTTATCTTTGTATATTATAGATACGTTTAATCGGTCGACTAGAAATATGTCTTCGTCGGCAGCTAATACCAAGTTGGTCAAAGTGGAGGAGTCCAGGCGTTTCATGATCGATTGCTTTAAGGCTGTAAATGTGCCCCAGGCTCATGCTGAACAAATGGCCGACTTGCTGGTCGGAGCAGATTATCGTGGACATTTCAGTCATGGTATGAATCGTTTGGAGATGTATCTCAATGATTTGTCTATCAATTCGACCGATGGAGCCGCCGTTCCCCAAATTTTGAAGGAGACCCCGTCTACTGCCTGGGTAGATGGTCGTAATGGTCTAGGAGCTGTAGTCGGCAATTTCTGCATGGATTTGGCTATCAAGAAGGCCAAGCAGGTAGGTGTGGGCTGGGTGTGTGCTAAAGGGTCTAATCACTATGGCATGGCCGGATGGTACCCGATGAGGGCCATGAAAGAGGGATTGGTTGGTATGTCGATGACAAACACATCGCCTTTGATGGCCCCAACACGCTCCAAAGATGCGGCCTTGGGCACCAATCCACTGTCGTTGGGTGTACCGGTTAAAGATGATAAATTCTTATTGGATATGGCTACCACAGCCGTAGCTGTGGGTAAAATTGAAATTGAACGACGCAAAGGTGCTCAACTACCAGATGGTTGGGCTCAAGATCCCGAAGGTGCTGTTACCAATGACGCCGAGTTGGCTTTCCAAACTGCATGCCTAATGCCATTGGGAGGACCGGAAATAAATTCGGGTTACAAAGGTTATGGTATGTAAAAATTTTGCGCATAACCAAATTTCTCGTTTGTTTCTCTGGTTTTTATATATAAACCTAAAATGAGTATTTTTGCATGTTATTTAAAGGTCTGGGCGCCTTAGTTGATATCTTATCTGGTGTTATGGCTGGTGCCAACTATTCGACAAAAGTGCGAAAATGGACACATGCCGGAGCAAATTCTGCTGCTGATTTGGGACAGGTATTTATTGCTGTTGATCCCAATTGCTTTGCTCCGGACTTTGAGGACAGAATGACTGATTTCAATTCTCGTCTACGTGGCTGCACACCCGTAAGTATTTTCGTATCTCTGTTCATATCTGAGCGACATTAGTAAATATTTCTCTGTCTTATTTCAAAGACCAATCCCGAAAAACCTGTGCTTGTCGCTGGCGATAAAGAATCTATGACTATGGAGGCCGTTGATGCAGCTGGCGGTATTCAATATTTACCAAATCAACTCAACACCTGCGAAACCTTATCTCAGCGTTTTAACGTCAAACCTTTAAGTTTCGTTTAAGGCATTTACCCAAAATTAACAACCTTCACATCTGTTTTGTTGTTTTTGAAATTTAACTGGCATTTCATATGTATTTATTTAGCTTTTTTTATCACTTTAAAAGTTATATGTATCTTTATTTTAATATAACGTATATATTTAAACTAATTTTTTTTAATCTACTGTTAACAGTTTTTACATTAAAATATTTTTAATTTAATACTGCATTTTGCGCCTTCTTTACTTTCCTTCACTTTTTGTGAAAAAATGCACGGTTGGGCAGGATAAAATCTTTACACTCACATTTTTATTAGTAAGTTGATAATTTATTTACTAAAACGAAATATATGTATTTGTTTTTATATGTATTTTTTATTTTATTGTGAAAATTACTCATTTAGAAGCTAAAACTATGAAGTACAAACAAAAGATATGCTCTTCACGGTTCTATGTGTGTCCAAAAAAATAAAAATTTAATACTAAAATAGCCCTAGAGATTCTTTAATTCATTTCAATAAAGCACTGAAAGGAAATTTTACCACTATACTCTGTTTTCTAAAAACTTTTCCTTAGCAACTTCATTTAGTAACACTATGCGACAGTCAAAATCGGAATGGGATGAAACCAACGGGAAATGTTATATCTGTCAAAAACAAGTTATACGTCGCTGGGTCACGTTTAGGAATCGAGATATATCGATTTGAAGTTAGTAACTATCATATAGGGGAATATTTCACGTTTTAGGCTCATTTGTTATATTGTTATATGGTGGCGTATGAATATCATAAGTAATATTCCACTTAAATCATACGCCACGGAGTACAACAGTTTTATTATAACTGTTACAAAATAAACCCAGTTCAAAATCATTTGATGAATGGAAAAAGGAAACTTGTGGCTTATATAGAAAAACGTTATATGAACAGATTAAAGGAATTGTAATTTTTTTAAATTTGTTTGAGCAAAATCGGACTAGTGGTTCTCGAGTTATGTCAAAAAAAGACCACCAAAGGTGACAATTTCCCCTATATGATAGTTACTATCTTTAAATCGATATATCTCGATTCCTAGACGTGACCCAGCGAAACGCCGGGTCACGTATAACTTCTTTTTTACCGATATAACTTTCCCCTATAGTTTGAACCCTTTCCGATCACTGACCCCTACCATTTGTCTCACAGTGTAATGATTAATTTTAAATTAAAGTTTGAAATTTGTTGTTTTGACAGTAAAAATAACTAAATTTAAGTAAAAAAAAAAATAAGTAAAAAATACAGTGTTGTTCAAGAGAGTTTGTTGGTCGTTCTGATTATTTATCAATTTGTGTTAGTGTATCATTCGATACATTGGCTGAACAATCAGAATTGTTATTTTTTTATTGTTGATATTAGTGGTCAATTCATTGTCACGCACAGAGTTTCACGCGTTCGAACTCCATGACGAGTTCATCTTCAGACCTCTTTGTGACGAATTGATATATAAGTAAAAAATTTTTTCACATCAGTACAAGCTGTAATTTCGACATATGAAATCGTTTTGGCAAGTGAAACATCCATATCTACATCACATCAAGAAGTGATAAATTACTTTATTTTGACAATAAGTGGTCATTGATGAGCATGTTAGATTTATGCATTTAAGTAGCGGATTTAAAAGCTATTACATAAATAAATACATTTATTAAAATTTGCTGCTTTAGGAAATTTTGTAAAAGTATTTATAACACAAATTATGTTGTAATTTTTTTCTAAGAAAATACCAAATTATGGATTTAGAATAATACTGCATTATTCTTCAACGGATTCTGATTTAATTATCAAAACTTAAGAGTCAATTTAACAATAAAAAATTATATAAAATTATTTATAATTTAAAAGCGTTGTCATTTATTCATTATAAAATTCAGTCAGGGGTGCCTAAAGGGATTATTTTGGGTCCTGCACTTTATCTTTTGTACATTAGCGATATACTAGCAACCTCTGCCACTTTAATAGCAACTTTTGCTGATAATATTTTGAGATGGCGCATAAAATTTTTTTTTTCATTTTGCTTCTCATGCGTTGTTGATAGATGACCATAGACATAAAAGCATAATTTGTGCAAAAAATTAAAGTTCTACGTCTTTATTTTGAGATGGCGCATTAAATTTCTTGTTTTCTAAAAAGAAGTTTTTTTCCTTAGTGAAAAAAAAATTGTTTAAATGGATGATCAGTCTGATTGTTTTGAAAACTCAACAGTAGCTGGTTATTTTAAACTAAAGCTTTAAGAAAGCTCTGAAGCTCGTTTGTTTATCTTTTTATTCCCTCTTTTGCAAGCGCTCTCTTGGTACAAAAATTCAGATTCTGAAAATTCAGTTAGACACAACAAATTATTCTATTTGACTTAATTTAAAATAATTTTTTTAATTTAAATTTTTTTCTTTCATATTTTATATAACTAATATTAATCATATAATAACATTTAAAATAAAATTAAGTTTAATTTAAAAAAATTTAAAATAAACTTTTACTTGTTGCTGTGAAATGAAGTTCGAAAATCAAGTAAAGTCACTTGGAAGATTGGAAATCACATGCAAATGCATGTTTTGCTTGGGATTTCTGAAATGAAAAAGGTTAAGTGTTTTCGCATATTTTAGCTTTTTTGATTAACAACCCATTTAATAAGTAAATCGTCTATAACATTTTGTAGGACATCATTTATTGAAAATTGGCTTATAATTTTTACACAATATTCATCTGAATTACCCTGTTAATCTTACAATATTTGTATTTACATAACAATTTTACACAGATATCCAGGTGATAACATATAGGTATTTCCTAGCGTTGCGACGCAAGTAAATATTTTTTATTTTTTGGTTTTCTCGAAGAGTTGAAATATTTTGAAGATTATGACTTTGGACAGTCTATAATGTTCTTTTAATGAAACTTTACTTAAAATGTTGTATTCAAAATTATGACTACCACAAAGTGCAAAGTGTCCGTAAGGACACACATTATGAAGTGTCAAAAAAAAATTTTTAATATTTAGCGAAATTTCTAATGAGATCAGTATATTCTTTTTTGTAAAATAAAGAAGATATGTTGGGGTGTTATAAACAACTTACTTTACATTTAAAATACTTTTATCTTTTATGATTCTAAATGTTCGTTGCGGACACACGTTGCATACAGACGCATTGTTTTATGGATAACACAGAGCGACAAAAATAACGATACCAGGGAAATTATACTATTTTCCAGGTAAGTGTTGCTGAACACATCAAGAATTTTTTTTTAAATTTCCCAAAACCCCCAAAATCTTGAGTTACGGGTAAAAGTCCGGGTTTTACGCAATTATAAGCCAGTAACGCGGATCAATATGAACCGATTTTAAGTTTCTCAGGGATTTGGAAAGAAGAGACTTTCCGACGATATATATATGTAGTTTGTTTTGTTAAAGTTCTACAAATTCATTACATGATTACAAAAATAAAAATTTAAAAATGTAGTAATATTATACTATGCTGGAAATACCTTTATTCCGCTAGAAAACTTAATCTTAATTTAACTTTACACACCTTAAATGAGATAAGGGATAGCTTCTCGCGTTGCTGTGAATTAACACACTATCTATTTTTAGATTCACAACTAACGGAACCTACTGTTTATCGACGAATGCGAACCTCAGTGTTTGAGAAGCTTTTTAATAGACATGCCGATTGAATCGACACTTATACTGCGACGTTGCTGTCGACAACATCGAGGGGGCCGGCAATGAAAGAAAAATGTAGATGACTGGAGGCGGGAATCGAACCCGGGATCTCCCGCATGGTACTCGCGTGTTCTAACCACTATACCACGGCCGGTCCGCTAGAGATACCCATATATTTAGTAGCAAATCGTCGCTGCGCCGAATAAATCAGTTATGTGTAATTTTTTAAATTTTTTGAAAGCCCTTTTGGTCGTCATTCGGCCTTTAAATACATCTCGCAATATCTTAATTGGTTTGGAAGATATTAACATCAGTAACGTGTAGAATATATGAGAAATGTTCGAAAATAAATCAGTTTTTGTGCTCTCCTGGAAAGTAATTAAGAAACACATGACGAAGTCGGCGAAGCTATAAAATTTTATTGTGAGAATTTTACTTAAAAATTAACGGCCTTATTCATAAAAACTTATAAGAGCTTTATAAACCATTTATAAGCAATTTTCGAGAAAACAATATTCATAAACGATTCACATCTTCAATAAGTTAAAGTAGGGTTGTGTCTACTTTAAGCGTACTATAACTTGACGTTTGTACAATTTATTACATATTTCTGAATTTGAGATCTTTATTTTGAGTTTTTCGGCATTATTCCTATTGAAAAGAGTTGCTGCATGCATTCATTGTGTAGGAAATTTTCTTCTTAATCATTGCGCACATAGAAAAGTATCTAAATAGACACTTTTCATTCATGAATACCATTTTGAAAAATATTTCTCCAAAATTCTTCAAAAATAATTTGTAAATAATGAAATAATATTCGTGATGTATAAACAATCAAAACAAGGAAACAATGTAATCGGTATCCGATAATAATTTCAAAATGAGGAGAAGAAAATACAATTTTTTAATATAATTTTTACTTTAACGTCTTTCTTATCATCATGAGAATCGTAGTCAATGAAAAATTGAGCTACAATAATGTTCATAGTTTATTGTAAGTGCAAATACATATTTGGTATCCGTTTATAAAGCTTTTGTATCCGATTATAAAGCTGTTTTTATACATCATTAACGACCAATAGCAGTCGGCGTTGCCACCTGAACACATAAAGCTAAAGTGCTGATAAAAAACGTTTATGAATACAATTTCTTATTAAAGGTTTTTTAGAGCTAAAAAATACTTTAGCTAGAGAACGCTTCATACCTACTTTAGAAATTTTTTATGAATATGGCCGTAAGATATGTTCAATGTCGTAGAAATAAACAAAATCAATCAATTACTCCATTGCATTGGCCAGTGAGGATTTTGACCGTTGCAGCGCCCTACATGGTAAATGCGGCAAGAGAGTTTCAAGTCTTATATCCGATGCTGTTGTTTGTGACTTGTTTGGCTCATTCTATGCAAATGAATTCTTTTATATCAAATAAATAAATATCTTTTTACAAACCCCTTCAGGAGTACAGATTTTTAATGAAAAAGTCCTGGTATTCCTTATTCTCCAGAGCCAATTATAACAAGATGGGGAACGTGGCTTAAAGCAGTCAAATTTTATAACGAGAACTTCGAAAAATTTAGCGAAGTGATGGAAAAAGCTGTACGATTCAACTTTTAGATGTGCGTTCTCTACAGAGCAATTATACGTTTTTATGTGAGGGAATAAACAATTTAGAAGGACATAACTCCTTGAAAGATGCATTCGGTCGATAAATAACTTTATAAAGAAAATAAATAATGTAAAAGGTAAATTGGCCAACATTTATTGAAGAATTAAATTATGTGGTCCAAGGAACAAAGGTTTCCTGGAAATAACTTCCAAAAAAAATTCTTCCAAAACCGATTATACAATAAAGAATTGTATGTTTTCAAATATGTTGGTATTACATTTTTTGATGAACACTCATTTTCTTCGTTCAAAAAATCTTAAGATACAATCGGCAAAAGTTGTGTCTAAAATGTTAAAAAAAAATTTCTCAACATAAATTTTTGTCTACATATTTTGATTTGAGTGCAAAGAAGAAGGTCAAAATTCAATATCAAAGAAAAATTGTTCGATTTTATTCCATACTAGTGGGCCCGGCAATGCTTCGCTATTGCATATTATCGAATATTGCCATTTTCACCCACTAAATGTAGAAAAATCCAAACAATGTGTAGCCTATGTTACTCGCGGGGTTATTCGGAAGATTCCCTGAAAATTTCATCAAAATCGGTCCAGCCGTTTTCGAGTCCATACGTTACATATATACATACACACATCCTCTTTTAGATTAAAATATTTGGATTCGTTTGAAAAAAATTTTATTCTAAGAATTGTTATACAGTCGAGTACGGTTAAAGCGAACTCCCTGGGACTAGGCATTTAAGTTCGTTATATCCGAAGTATTAAAAAAGTAGACTCAAAATTATTCTTGTTATTTTTTTCTCGGTTTTATTATTTTTAAGAGTATTTTATTGCATTAAAAATATGAGATCAATCATTTTTAAAATAAATTAAACAAATCTTCAGGAATAAAAACAAAAGAAAAACATTTCTGTATATGTTTGAAAGAAATTACGTTACCGTTGCTGAAATAATTAAAAACATTGTTGGGAGTTCGTTATAACCGTAAAAAAATGTATGAAAACTGAAAAATGGGACAACAAATATTGTTCGTTATATGTAAAGTTTGCTATAAAGGATGTTCGCTATAACAGTAAAGATTTAATTGTCTGAAATCGGAGCAATTTTTACGCAAAGACGGAAAACATCTTAATGAAAGGCTGCTAAAACACGCAAATTCATCAACATTTTAAAAAAAAATTCAACTGAGAAGTGCCATAACTTCGTCATTTATGTTTGGATTTTAAACAACTGTCGTTTTTTAAGAAATAATTTTATTATCTTGTATTTTCGTCCCAGTTTGCATAAATTGGTGAACTAAAACCAGAAAAATGGTATTTTAGTAGACCTACCTTTTTTCAAAACATAAAAAATTAAAATTTGTCGATATCTCAAAAACCGTTCTACTTTCCACATATTTCTGAGCAGATTTGAATTCAGCGTGAAATTTTACATGAGGATCAACTATTTAGAAGCCTGGATCAAAAATGTACGTGTGTTGTGACTGAACTCCTCCTAAACGGCTGGACCGATTTGCATAAATTTTTTTGTATGCGTTTGGGCACCGCCCATACAACTTGAAAATCAAAAGGGCTGTATCTCATGAACTATCAGAGGTATGAAGATGAGATTTGGTAAATATGTTGTTGGAGCAGTATTAATTACAGCCAAGGTGGAAGTGGGCGGTGCCAGGCCCCCTTTTCTAAAATCGATCTAACGGCTTTTCTAATTGACCGATTGATACGAAAATTTTACCAAGTGTTACTGTTGACCTGTAGATAGTCCCTGGCTGTATTTGGTTGTGATTGGATAAAGGAGCGTGGCACCGCCCATACAACTTGAAAATCAAAAGGGCTATATCTCATGAACTATCAGAGGTATGAAAATGAGATTTGGTATATATGTTGTTGGAGCAGTATTAATTACAGCCAGGCTGGAAGTGGGCGGTGCCACGCCCTCTTTTCAAAAATCGATCTAACGGCTTTTCTAATAGATCGATTGATACGAAAATTTTAATAAGTGGTACTGTTGACCTGTTGATAGTCCCTGGCTATAATGGTTGTGATTGGATAAAGTGGCGTGGCACCGCCCATACAACTTGAAAATCAAAAGGGCTATATCTCATGACCTATCAGAGGTATGAAGATGAGATTTGGTATATATTTTGTTGGAGCAGTATTAATTACTGCAAGGTAGGAAAAAGGCGGTGCCTCGCCCCTTTTTCAAAAATCTCTCTGACGGCTTTTATAATAAACTGATTTATAAGATAATTTTAGAAAGTGGTACTGATGACCTGTTGTTAGTCTCTGGCTGTAATTAGTTGTGATTGGATAAAGGAGCGAATCACCGCCCATACAACTTGAAAGTAAAAAAGGCTATATCTCATGAACTATCAAAAGTATGAAGATGTAATTTGTTACATATGTTATTGTTGCAGTATTAATTACTGACAGGTAGGAAGAAGACGGTGCCTTGACCCTTTTTCAAAAATCTCTCTGACGGCTTTTATAATAGACTGATTTATAAGATAATTTTAGAAAGTGGTACTGATGACCTGTTGTTAGTCTCTGCCTGTACTTATTTGTGATTGGATAATGGAGGGTGGCACCGCCCATACAACTTGAAAGTAAAAATGGCTATATCTCATAAACTATCAGAGGTATTAAGATGTGATTTTTTACATATGTTGTTGTTGCAGTATGAATTACATTAAGAGTGGAAGTGGGTTGTGTCTAGGGTTGCCAGACGGTCTTGATTTTTCTTGATTTACAAGAATTTTTAATGCTTGTCAAGAATCAAGAAAAAATATGTTTTGTCAAGATTTTTACAGACCAATCAGAATATAAGGTAAATATGTTTTTCAAAGTTTTATTTTCCTTACACAAAGTTTTGTAAAAGTCTAACGGTCTTATTCATAAAAAATTTCTAAAGCAGGTATGAAGCGTTCTCTAGCTAAAGTATTCTTCAGCTCTAAAAAACCTTTAATAAGAAATTGTATACATAAACCTTTTTTATCAGTACTTTAGCTTTATGTGTTCCGGTGGCAACGCCGACTGTTACTGGTCATTAATGATGTATAAAAAAAGCTTTATAGTCGGATACAAAAGCTTTATAATCGGATACCAAATATGTATTTGCACTTACAATAAACTATGAACATTATTGTAGCTCAATTTTTCATTTACTACGATTCTCATGACGATAAGAAAGTCATTAAAGTAAAAATTGTATTAACAAATTTTATTTTCTTTTCCTTATGTTGAAATAATATTCGGATACCGATTACATTTTTTCCTTGTTTTGATTGTTTATACATCACGAATATTATTTCATTATTTACAAATTATTTTTGAAGAATTTTGGGGAAATATTTTTTAAAATGGAATTCATGAATGAAAAGTGTCTACTTAGATACTTTTCTATGTGCGCAACGATTAAGGAGGAAATTTCCTACACAATGAATACATGCAACAACTTTTTCCAATAGGAAAAATGCCGAAAAACTCAAAATAAAGATCACAAATTCATAAATATGCAATAAATTGTACAAACGTCAAGTTATAGCATGCTTAAAGTGGAGACAACCATACTTTAACATATTAAAGATGTAAATCGTTTATGAATATTGTTTTCTCGAAATTTGCTTAAAAATGCATTATAAACCCGTTATAAGTTTTTATGAATAAGGCCGTAAGTGTATTTGTTCGAAAATATGTTATTCAACAATAATAACACTTGTTTATAAATCTTTTTTTTGTCAGCTGCAGAGTTCTAAATAATTTTTTTCTATAGATTTCGGTACCCTTAACGCGAATATAAGATTTTTTCCCCTAATTAGTTTTCAGGATATGAATTTTTTGAATTTTTTTTTACAAATTTTTTATGAGATGCATCAGTTTATTGGAGAATTATTCGTTAACGCATCCAACGATTTGAACAAGATTGGTTTCAAAGTAAAGGTAATGAGCTCCCTAAAAACTTTCAATACACGCTTTTAACATCTTTTAGTGCAAAAATTACGGTTTTTATTGATAAAAAAATATTAGTCACAAAAATATCTCCAATTTCATAAATTGAACATAAAGGTTCGTCTTCCCCGAGCAAAACACGCCATAGTTTATAAAAATTGTGAGACAAGTGGGAGAGTTACACGTTTTTTAAGAGGACGCTACTATGGTAACCCTTTTTGATTTTAAGCATTTCACGGTAGGCGTAAAGCAACTTTAGGTTGCATGAAAATGACATTAAAAAGTGCCACTTTATTCCGGGTTGATCATACATAAAAAAAAATACTTGAATTAAAATCCTAGCTGATCCTTTTTAGAAAATATCGATATTTTTCATTTCTGCAGACTGGACCAAAAATAATGACAGTAAAAAACAGGAAAAATTAGATAAAAACTGTTGCTTTATTATAAAAGTACACAAACAGGGATTTAATAATTATTTATGCATGATTTTTGATTATTTTTCCTTTTTGGAAAATATCGATATTTTTAAAATTTATAATTCAAATCGTAATTTTTTATCATTTTTTGCTTCGAGGTATTAAATTTACCAATTATACTATGTCGCGAAATAAAAAAGTCAACATCAGTATTCCCACTACATTTTTTATACTCTCACCCTTAGGTATAAGGTAATAGTAGACAAACCCTTACAAAATCAAAACATTTGCCACACCCCTTCTGGTACCTTCCATACAAATGAGCGAATTCAACCTCAATATTTTACATACATATAATTTATGTACACTGAATTTAAGCTCATAATAAAAATTGGACTCCGAAATGAATATGGACTACATCGGCCGACCCCATCTGATTCCTCCAATACAAAATTTTTTGTAAAATTTATATTCCTCCCTTACTTCCAAACTAACAACTGGAGAATGTAGAACGTAAGATAAATTGAAAACGGATCTGGCTTGAAATAAACATAATTGCATTAAAAGTTTTGAAAAAGTAAGTCGTTAAAGGAAAAAGTAAATATTTTGTCCCTCCTGTAAAATTTTGAATTTTGGACTTACACCCTTTGCTACTACTCCTCAAGAAGTTGAAAATAATTTACATTTAATATTTTGAATTCATAAGTGAAACTTAAGAAACGGGATGTTTTACCCAACCCATTAGAAATTATGAATTCTTAGGAAATTGTTGCGCGTAAAAGACTCTTTCGGTACCCCCATTTAAATTCCATATGTCCAGAGATAAAATTATAATTTCTACCAGACAATGACAAAATGTATAATAAGAGTACTGTTGAAGTATTAATGTCCACACATGTACATTAGGGTGATAACTTTTTGCATTTTTTGCAAATATCAAATCTCCCCAGACAAAATCGTGTAGGGCATGGAAAAATATTAAGAACTGCGTTTTTAGTTTTTCGCTATCGTTTAAAAAGGTTACGCACCAAACGCGTTAAAGTTTTGAATCAAACAAAGTTTAAAAAAAAAATTTATGAAATAATAATAGTACAAGATATATATCCGCTTTGTAAAATATCGCGTATTTTGAACCTAAAGTTTATATCTTACAATACCTACTTTAAATCATTTATTGTTATTATTTGTTTACATACTTACATATGTATAAACCATATTTAAAAAAAAAATTGCTATTAAAAAAACATATATAAAAGGCATTTTAGAAATCGCTGTCGGTGCGTAAGGTTTTTTTAGCAAATTGAACTGAAATAGTTTTTTTTTATCATTAATACAATATTTGCCATTAGAAAAGCCCTGGGGAGAATGTTATCCAAAAAAAGTTATTACCCTAATGTACATGTGTAAAGAGTAAACGATCAAACCATGCCTATACCCGTACACACCCAGAGAACCCACCCAGCAGCGAAAAGACGAGGCATTGTAAAAATATGCCTGCAAACATGCCTTCAAAGGCATTTTGTTGACATTCAAATACGCCTTCCTTTTCCAGGCATGTATGCAGGCTATAATAAGTCCTTCACTAAGCCTAATAAAAAATTCCATACCCATCCACATTTCGCTTCTCAAATGAGACCTGCAATGAGGCCTCTACTAGGATGAGAATAGATCCCGCAGACATGCCTCTTTCCCTTCTTAAAACTGGCCTGTGAACAGCCCTACTGTGTACCCCACAAAAATACCATAGATGTGCACAAAGGGCATGCAAACTTTCTTGCCTTAAACAGGCCTGTTGACAGCCCTATTAGTAGAAGGCAGAATTGAAGTTCATAGCCATGCACTTGTCACTTCTCCGATTAGGCCTGTTGACAGGCCTCTTAAGGGAAGGTAAGACAGATGCTGTTGTTTATGAAAACCACATGTATGTTATTTGTCGTACAACAACTATAACACATGATAGCCGAGTAGGTAGCATGCCCAACTATAAGTACTGAGGTCGCGAGTTCGATTCCCGCTGCTGGAGTTTAAAAAAAATAGTTATTACAAATTGTAATAAATATTGTATTAAAAATTTATAAAAAGTAGGAAATCATTTAATATGGAAATAATTCCCATATTTTTTTTTTATTTAAGTCCTTCTATAAAAGCTCTTTTGCAGGCCTGCAAGCTGGTCTGCAGTAGCAATGCCTCATAGAAGGCCCTTGTTATTAAGACTCCAAGCAGGACATACTAGGCATGCCTACTGAAACGCCTTCAATTAGAAAGGGAATGTGCAGGCCTTGCCTGCCTATGACACCCTATGTTAATTTGAAATGAAGACTGCATTTGAAGGGTAGGGCTTCTGACTGCCATTGCAGGCCTGCAAGAAGGCATGCAAAGCCCCATTTTTTGCTGCTGGGCAGCACATGTCGTTACAAGTGTTGGTTGTGTTGGGTGCTTGTTATACATGTCAAATTTCTATTTCTGTTCCGTAGAGTATGGGAATGTACATGTAGTGCTTAGAAGAGTTGACGAATGTAAGAACGATCAGACACGATGATCTATGATGATCATTATCGTAGCAAAAAACTTCATAATTAAGTTGAGTCTGCTTCGGCTTCTGACCTCGTGTGCGTCGAGTGTATTTTGTGTATACTTGTGTATGAGAAACAAAAGTAAGGGTAGGTAGAGGTAACGTTCGTTATAAATGGTGTGCAAACATCCCAGCAGCAAAAAATGGGGCTTTGCATGCCTTCTTACAGGTCTGCAAAGGCAGTCAGAAGCCCTACCCTTCAAATGCAGTCTTCATTTCAAATTAACATAGGGTGTCATAGGCAGGCAAGGCCTGCACATTCCCTTTCTCATTGAAGGCGTTTCAGTAGGCATGCCTAGTATGTCCTGCTTGGAGTCCTAATAACAAGGGCCTTCTATGAGGCATTGCTACTGCAGACCAGCTTGCAGGCCTGCAAAAAAGCATTTATAGAAGGACTTAAATAAAAAAAAACATATGCGAATTATTTCCATATTAAATGATTTCCTACTTTTTATAAATTTTTAATACAATATTTATTAATTTGTAATAACTATTATTTTTAAACTACAGCAGCGGGAATCGAACTCGCGACCTCAGTACTCATAGTTGGGCATGCTACCTACTCGGTTATCACGTGATATAGTTGTTGTACGACAAATAACAAACATGTGGTTTTCATAAACAACAGCATCTGTCTTACCTTCCCTTAAGAGGCCTGCCAACAGGCCTCATCGGAGAAGTGACAAGTGCATGGCTATGAACGTCAATTCTGTCTTCTACTAAAAGGACTGTCAACAGGCCTGTTTAAGGCAAGAAAGTTTGCATGCCCTTTGTGCACATCTATGGTATTTTTGTGTGGTACACAGTAGGGCTGCTCACAGGCCAGTTTTAAGAAGGAAAAGAGGCATGTCTGCGGGATCTTTTCTCATCCTAGTAAGAGGCCTCATTGCAGGTCTCATTTGAGAAGCGAAATGTGCATGGGTATGGCATTTTTTGTTAGGCTTAGTGAAGGACTTATTATAGCCTGTATACATGCCTGGAAAAGAAAGGCGTATTTGAATGTCAACAAACTGCCTTTGAAGGCATGTTTGCAGGCATATTTTTACAATGCCTCGTCTTTTCCGCTGCTGGGATGTCTTTTTCAACGCAAGTAAGAGTTTGTAAGTATTCTCTGCGTCTTAGGTATAGTTCCACACAAGTATACAATTTATGGGTATGTACTTAAGTTTTTTCGGTTTTTTCCTTAAAAGTTAAAAATAAAATAAAAATAATTTGGTTTAAAAAAATTCATTTATTTACAAAAAATAAGAAATGTGTTGTTTTGTGTTTTTACTTTTTAATAAATTGTTGGAATCTCTAATTTTTTTTAAAGTATTTTTGGAAAGGAATAAATTTTTGGAATATATTTAATTTTTTTTTAAAAATAGTATTTAAGAAATATTATGCAATTAAGGTGTTCAATTTTGAGTCTATTCTTCTGTTTCGTTTTTATAAAGCTTGATACAGAAAACACGCACTCACTAATTGTGGAAGTAAGATTTATTGACGCGTTTAGAAGGATGTTGAGCTTTTCTGTCCTTTTATTAAATCTACCGAAATAGTTGAAATCATCATATAGTCTTGTGTCATTGCAATTGCTTTTCACTGCAGGATTTTGGATGTTATTTATTGTCCTGTTTTAATCGTTGCATAGACTACCATTACACGGAGAAAACTGTTGTACATTATTTATGCACAAGCTGTTCATAACTATAAAATCTTTAGATACATTTTTGAATAGGCAACTTTGCTCATAATTTATGCCTAATAATCATAAATTCTGCACAATCTATTAAAATTGTGCATAAGTTTTACACAACAAATGTGGACAGTTTGTGAACATTGTTCATAGCTTAATTATTTGAAAATTAAACACAATTGATCATAATTTATGAACAATGTGCATGAAAGACGACTATTAACACTTACTGTTCATGAGTTATGCCTACTTGTGCATAGATTTTGCCCAACATTTGATACGTGTGCATCTTGTTCATAAGTTGTGCCGATTAATGCATAGATTATGAACAATGCGTACACATATGGAGAATGAGTATGCATTAATTGCAAGTTAGTTTCAGTTATGTTCTTTGTGTCAAGAGTGCCGGTTGTATTTAGAAGCGACAGTAGTTAGTGTGTTGAAGAGTAAATGACGAAATAGTGTACATATATTGAAGTGCTTAATATGGAAAACTTCGCAGGTCAACAAAGTAGTTTGTACCCGGAAAAGTCAAACTTATTCCTTAACAACTGGAATTCGCTGAAAGACAACATAGCAGTATGCAAAAATATTGATAAATTTCCAGCTGCTAAACAAAATATAAATAATCTTTCAACAAACAAAGGTAAAAAAACAATTTAAACTTATGAAATAAAGACCTAATTTAATTATTAATTATTATTTTTGAATTTTCTTCCAGATTTAGAATTAATTGAAGTGTTGAAGGTGCTGGCAGCAATTTTTAAGCCTGTGGCAAGAAAAATCATTGAGAAGCTGACGTGGAAGGTTAGCACAGGCGACGCTTGGAATTCCTTCGTCGTTGAAATAAACAGTGCTGCTGATATACAAACCAGTATTAACAAGCGTAAGGAATTTCGTGTGAGCAAAAACATAAATTTTCAACCAGTACTACTACAGTACTACAGTACCAGTAGTACTGAAGTATATGATTTATAGTATTTTAATATGTATTTATATAATATTAGTTGTTAAGCAATTGTACTTTTAAATAAAGACATTTTAAAATAAAATGAAATTTATTTTCTTCGATATAAAAAGGGGGTGTAATTTCATAACCTATGCACAGTTGTTCATAACCTGTGCACAGTTGTCCATAAACTATTCTCAGTTGTTTATACACTATGCGCAGTTGTTCATAGTCTTTTCCCAGTTGATCAGAATCTGTGAAAATGTTGCTCATAATCTATGCACAGTTGTTCATAACCTATGCACAGTTGTTCATAGTCTTTTCCCAGTTGTTCAGAATATATGAAAATGTTGTTCATAATCTATGCCCAGTTGTTCATAAAATATGCTCATAGTGCCGAACTTATGTTATGAACAAGTATGCATAGATTATGAACAACTGTTCTTGGTCGTTTTTCATGTACAATTTTTGCATATTTTGTGCCCATAGCGCATAATTTCTGCACACAATTCTCTCCGTTACTAGACTGTTACTAGACTCTGCCGTTGTTGAGGAAATTGCAGGATAAAGTCTTTTAAAAAGTTCGTTCGCATATTCCATCGTTTCCGCCGCTTTAGAATACTTTACACAGGATGAGCTTGTAGGACATTTTCCAAAGCTAATATATATGATTAGGCTATTCAACGTCTGTATTCTTCTTTCCTTAAATCTTGCTATAATTTTGTCTCGCAGCTCCCGAGCATATGCGGAGTCCCTTCATTCTGAATGATTTGATAAACTTTTAATTGCGAGCGCTAAAGGCTGAAGCGCTGAGCATAAATCTCTCAAAATTGTTATTTCTTGTAAGCGCATGGTTGACACATGGGTTAATTCTTTAAACTGTTCAATCATTGCTGATAAGAAGCTTCACCTGTGTTTCACATCGACAATGAACCTTAGTTCTTTATTGTGCTCCTGGAAAACATAGCTCTGCAATTTTCTTTGTTTTTCGCTCGATTAGTTAAATGAATTAACATGCTTCCACATTTTTGCGATAATTTAAGACACGTTTTTAATGAGCTCGTATGATTTTTTTTCACCCCATTCATCATCGTCACTATCATCTTCGGCGAGATCCACTTCGACTTGTTGATCGACTTAAATAACGTGTAAAAAGATTTTTCTAAATTAATTTGAAATTGAATTTTAAAATTTTACAAAGCTTTTAAAAACATTCTCGTTTACAAAATGTAAAAATTTTTTTTAATTAATTTCAAATTCAATTTTAAAATTGTTACTTTTTCAATAACTCCTTTTAGAGTTGTAACAAAGCAATTTAAAAAAAACCGAGTACCCGAAGGAAAAAACTCGGTTAAACCGGTTATTCGAAAATGGCACTTTTGCAAAAACCGGCATACGGTTTTAAATAAAAAAACCGGTTTACGGTTTTTCGGTTTCGGTTTTGAACACCCTAATTACGACCCAAGAGTAGGTTGAACAAAATTAAATTCTCCTTGCAAAACACGAGATCGGTGGAGTGTGCGGGAAGAAGTAAGACAACAATAACAAAGCTACATGTAAGACTGTGACACAAAGTAAACACAAAAACAAATCGTGAACACAAAGTCTTTAAGGCAGAGAAAAATATAATTCTGCTCCGACAATCGTGGGGACGATTGGAAATCCAGTCGCGAAACAATCGTGATCGTAAAACAAACATCCAATTGCTAGCTGGGTAGTTATGAAAAAAACTATACAACAATTTCCTTCACTACAGTGAGAGAGCAAAGAAAACAACTCACCAACACAAACTCATATTGTGGTTGTATTGCTGCCGATGACTGCTATCCCAGCTAGCAATTGGATGTTTGTTTTACGATCACGGAGCAGAATTATATTTTTCTCTGCCTTAAAGACTTTGTGCTCACGATTTGTTTTTGAGTTTACTTTATGTCACAGTCTTACATGTAGTTTTGTTATTGTTTTCTTACTTCTTACCGCACACTCCACAGACGATTGGATTTTGCGCATCGTCGACGATTGGAAAGTAAGAGTCGCCGTCTTGACACAGTTACTTCAGTTGCTCTGAACGTGCGCGATTGGAATACGACATCGCGCACGATTACTTTAATCGTCGACTCCGATCGTGAAAGAGCCGTGCACGATTGAAAATGCTAGCTGGGATAGAATAACTAGTCGGCTCGGTGATCAACCGGTCGATGAGCTTACGAAGCAGAAAAAAAGAGTTTATCTTCAATGGGATCGATCCCAAACCGAAGGGTTAAAGCGTATCGTACCTCTTACCGAGTACGATAGACCTAAACGGAAATCATCCGCAGTAGCGCCTAAACGGCAGTGGTCTGAGAATCAAAAATATTCAAATACAGCAGTTTTGACTTAACTGCCACGCTTTTAGCTGTCAATTTGAGAAACCTGTCAAAAACCACAAAATTTCACGCATTTCTACAATTTCGTATGAAATGTACTTGTTTAAGTGTCAATTTCATAAGTGCCAATTTAAGTTAGCTGCCACAAATATTTGGAATTATTATCCCATATTCAATGATAATTTTTCATTAAACAGCTACAACATTTTTTTGCAACTGTTGCTTACGAAAACTATGAATGTAGTTTGTTTTTGTTAGAATGTTCGCAGCCTTTCTAAAATTTTATCATTCTCTTTATAACTCTCTCTTGGTTAAAAAAAAAACAACAAAAAAACAGTGTGTGTGTGTATGTGAGATTCTAGTATAAATCAAAACAATAGATCAGGTAATCGAATCAGATAAAAAAATTTAGGTTAAGTGCCATATTGACTTACCTGCCACAAAATGCATGCAAACACGGTGTGGCAGTTAAGTCAAAACTACTGTATATTCCTGCACGGACACTACATATGTAGATCGTATAAGACCACTTTATTTAGGCGATCATATATCGCAATAAAAGCGATGGTACTATTTCATCAAGTAACTGGAAAATAGCTGTCGTATCTCTAACTGTGACGTCCTTAAATTCGTTCGGGACCGCCTCCGAAACATCATGATGTGGGCAACGTACAAATATTTTCTAAATCATTTCATTTTACAACAGACTATCTCATATTGAGGTATTTAAACCCGTTCCGGACAAATTGAAGGAATATGCAAATTCGCACTACTGAATTTTCTTCACTCCAAACTAAATACATAGGTAGTTTTAACATGGCTAGAGGAATAACCGGCACAGTTTGCCACTTGTAAGGTTGTATCAAAGAATTGTTACTGCGTATGGCTCATACGCATACATACATATGTACATATTTCGACTACCTTTCAACCAAGCCACGACATTCCTCTAATGATTGTTTGTTTGTTTACCATTTGGGGTAAGAACTACCCTTAAGATAGATCCCAATTCTTTGTTTTGTTATGATACGCAATTTCGCCTGCAATGGATTTATGAAAACTTTCGCATGAGCAGACCGACATCCGCACATATCCAAACAAGCAAACTTCAAAGAGGGTAGACCGATGGCGATGTAGAAAACTTAAAGACTGGATTGAAATTCTGAACGAAATCAGTACTCGGTTGGACTCATTGTGTTAAACGTCAACGGACAGGGGAAACGAAATACTTTTGCATTAGAACTGGTTATTTTCGTGAGCGTGTGTGTGTGTGTGTGAGAGTGGACTTGAGATGTTCAGGGGTTGTTGTGGACGTGAAAAAATCAATCCGATACAAAATAAATTCTAAAGAACTATCTCAAGTTTAAGTATTAAAGTAAACGGAGACAATGGCCGATTCGGGAGGTAGGCAATATCAAAAATTGCCACCTGGATGGGATTGCAAATATGACCAAGCAACCGGAAACTGGTAAGTACAAGAATCGCGTGCCCCCAGCAACACAAACAATGCATTTCAAAATGGCGTCGCACTTAGTACAGACGGATATTAACGCATATACATATACATATATATACGTACGCGCCGTTATGGCCACATTTCATTATAACATACATTGGCAAAGGGCTGTACCTGACCAAGATCCCACAAATGTTTCATAGTTGCACGTTAGTTGTACAAGTTTAATTTTAACTTTGTCCGTCACGTCCGTTTAACAAGACCGTCACGCAATATGTAGGTCACTTCTGATTTACATGTACTTGTTTGCCTTGTTACTTAAGGAAAGGAACAGAGACTTTTCTACATACATACATACTTACAGGGTATAAACGAACCAACGCATCAAGTGTTGGAATTCGATAGGCCTCCACAAACACAGGCCTGCTGTAATGCAATGTGGTAAGCGCAGTAGTTTGGCTGCTTTTCCTTTCCTTAAATGAAATGTTGCGTCAAAATGCTTTTCGCTTCCCTTCGTTCATAACTACAAAACTATTTTAAATAAACGTACATAGATTTCTTATTAGATGGCATAGACTATGACTTTTGGAACAATTTGGCATCAAATGTGGACTTTGTTCAGTTTTTCTTTTGAAAAACTTTAAAAACTTTTAAAAACTTAAGCAAAGATGCACAGAATGGCTTGAAATTTTGCACAGATTATAAACAGAGACTTCGTTGTATTCTCCAAAAAAATTATGGCATTTGATGGAACGCTGTTCAAACGTCGGTCCGGGAAAGAACAAATTTCTATTATTATCATACATTTGCACGAAATTATTAAAATTTCCGTTCTATCCCGGACCGGCGTTTCTAAACTACTTACTCAAATATATCGCGAGTCAGCAGTATTGAAGAACGACACTAGTACAACATTTCCACGAATTTTTGTGACGTTTGCTTAACAACTGCGGAAACGCCGGTCCGGGATAGACCAAAAACAGTAACTTTTTCATATATGTATATATATGGAGCTTCGGATTGTTAAACAAAGATGCACAGAATGGCTTGAAATTTTGCAGATATCATAAACAGAGAAAAAAAATATGCAATTCAATGAAACGCTGTTCAAACGCTGGTCCGGGATCGAAGAAGTTTATATTATTTTCATACATTTGTATGAAATTTTTCAGATTTTCCGTCTATCCCGGACCGGCGTTTCTAAAATACTTACTCCAGGATAGACGGAAAAACTGAAAAAAATAATGGAAACTTCTTCGCTCCCGGACCGGCATTTCCGCAATTTTTCATCAAATATCACAGAAATTCGTGGACATGCTCTACTTATGCTGTTCTTTAATATTGCCAACTCGCGACCCATTTGAGTAAGTATTTAGAAACGCCGGTCCGGGATAGACGGAAAAACTGAAAAAAATAATGGAAACTTCTTCGCTCCCGGACCGGCATATCCGCAGTTTTTCATCACCGGTTTCCCGGGAAAGGACCGGGAATCCAGGGAATACCGGAAAAATGGGAGCACTAAAAAAAGCAAAACTTAATGGTCTAAATTAGATAAATTTTGAATAAAAATTTAAAAATTTTCAGGTTTGAAAGGTTATTAAACTCAAACTACTATTTAAAATGTTTTGATGTCTTCACAAACAAGTCTATTCCGACCAAAATCGGTCAAGCGTATCAAAACTTATAATCATATAAATAAATCAGGATTTTTGAACCATGCCTTTTTGCAGCCGAAAACCTTAAACGATTTTGCGCGACCCCTAAACGTCGATCAAATTTCAAGTTTTATACACCAAAATTTTTGTTTTTTTAAGTAAAATTACGAAAAAAAATTTTTTTTTTTAAATGGTCTAATGTATATTTTATAATAAGAATTTTGCGAGTTAACTTAAACTTAACTTAATTTCCCTTTACATTCATGAATGAGGTATGGGATGTTTCTGGACGAATGCGAACGGCACTGATTGAAAAGCTTTTACTAGACATGCCCATTGACTCGAAACTTAATACTGCGAAGTTGCTGTCAACAACATCGACGGGGCCGGCAATGAAAGATTTTTTTTTTGTTTAGGTGATTGGAGCCAGGACTTGAACCCGGGATTTCCCGCATGGTAGTCGCGTGTTCTAACCATTATGCCATGGCCGGTTAATAGAAATATTTTATATAAGGTTGTCAAAAAAGTCTTGCGGTATTTCCGCAAGCTTGTCTTTGCAAGCGCGTAGTTCTAGTTGTATTCGTCGCAACGGTTCACGCTAGAGCTTTTTGGAAAGCTCTTTTCACGCTAACACGTGTTTGATTTATTGTTGTTTTTAGTCGTTCGTGAGTTATAGCGTCGCAAACATGGAGCAAAATAAAGAGAAAATACGGCATATTTTACAGTACTACTACGATAAAGGCAAAAATGCATCTCATGCTGCCAATAAAATTTGTGCAGTTTATGGACCCGATACAGTTTCCATTTCCACCGCACAACGATGGTTTCAACGTTTTCGTTCTGGTGCAGAGGTGATGGAAGATGCGCCACGGTCCGGAAGGCCTGTCGTCGAAAATTGCGATAAAATCGCTGAATTGATCGAAAGAGACCGGCATAGTAGCAGCCGTAGCATCGGCCAAGAGCTGGGCATGAGTCATCAAACCGTTATAAACCATTTGAAGAAGCTTGGATTCAAAAAGAAGCTCGATGTATGGGTGCCACACGACTTGACGCAAAAAAACATTTTTGCCCGTATGAATGCATGCGAATCGCTTCTGAATCGCAACAAAATCGACCCGTTTTTGAAGCGGATGGTGACTGGCGATGAAAAGTGGGTCACTTACGACAACGTGAAGCGCAAACGGTCGTGGCCGAAAAGCGGTAAAACTGCCCAGACGGTGGCCAAGCCTGGATTGACGGCCAGGAAGGTTCTTCTGTGTGTTTGGTGGGATTGGCAGGGAATCATCCACTATGAGCTGCTCCCCTATGGCCAAACGCTCAATTCGGACCTGTACTGCCAACAACTGGACCGCTTGAATGCAGCACTCATGCAGAAGAGGCCATCTTTGATCAACAGAGGCCGAATTGTCTTCCATCAGGACAACGCCAGGCCACACACATCTTTGGTGACGCGCTAGAAGCCCCGGGAGCTCGGATGGGAGGTTCTTTTGCATCCACCGTATAGTCCGGATCTCGCACCATGTGATTACCACCTATTTCTGTCCATGGCGAACGAGCTTGGTAGTCGGAAGTTGGCCAGAAGAGAGTCCTGTGAAAATTGGCTCTCCGAGTTTTTTGACAATAGGGAAGCGAGCTTCTATAAGAGGGGCATTATGAAGTTGGCATATCGTTGGGAACTCGTCATCGAACAAAACGGCGCATATTTGACTTAAATCGCATTATTATAACCAATTTTATGAACAATTGAAAATTCAATAAAAATACCGCAAGACTTTTTTGACAACCATCCGTCTCAGCAAAAGTTAAAAAGTTTAATAAACCCCTGATACTTTCCAACAATAACAAAGTAAGAGAAATTAATAAGATAGTGGAAATTTGTGGCCATCCATTTAAATACTCGAGTGAAAAAAAAGGTGAAAATCTAACTCTAAGCATTTTGGGTACGTCAAAAATTTTTATTGTTATTTTGCATTTTTTAAATTGCAGCATACATTAAAAGTTTGGACTCTTCAAAGATGTCCTTTACAATATGTGTATGTATGTGAATCTACCATGCAAGGCTTTAAACAACATTCGAAAAATGCTTAGCTTTAAAAGAGCTAATGCAGTCTTTGAGTATGGTTGATGTACAAATTTACGTAAATTAAACAAAAAAATTAAAACATACTCGCCTACAGTATTCTGATGTCTATTGTAGTTCTGTTGACGAATAAGTACTTTAATGCCTTATTATTTTCCTATATGTTTAAATTTACATTGGTTATATTATTGAAATCAATTAAAAGTTAAATTTCTAACCAATTTTCAAATTTTCATACTAATTCACACCTGTCATATAAAGAGATCACACCCGTCTCATTTTCTATAAGGATTTGTTTTATAGAAAGAATTGTTTTTTGCAAGAAGTATGCATTAAGAACAACCAACAACATCTTAAACAATTATCTACACCAAAATATTTTTTTCAGTCATATTTCTATAAATCTCAAATTTGTAAGGTCCCACCCGTCGCAGTATTCTAATGGCCATTTTGAGCAGATAACGTGTTCTTTTTGTTTCTGTATTTTTAAGATTAACATCCTTGGGATTCGCAGACTTTATTGTAATAATTTATTTTTTATTATTAAATTATAGGGGAACATATGAGTATCACGGACACACTCGACACAATTAAATTATCCACCTGAAAAAATTTCGCTTTAATATTTTTATTTTGGAGAAAGAATGTTTTTTTTTTTAATTTTATATAAGAGAATCTAGTTCAATAAAAGAACTTCGTCCAGGATGTCCAGGAAAAACACGCATTTGCATGTGAATCCTTGCCCTAGGCATCATAAGTCAAAACATTCGATTTTTGTGTTAATAATGCCCAATTATTTTTCATCTTGTGTAATAATAGCATACAGTTTTCCTATATATGTTGTCGATATATAAGACTACATATTATATTTTATTATGAAAAAATTTTTACTTTTTCTTACAAGTCTGTGGTAAATTAAAATTTTAAATCACAAACACCCCTTTTTTGGATTATTACAGTCCAAGTCTTATCTTTGTTTCCGTGTTGATTTAAAGGACTGCAAAGTAGCATCCTTGTTGTGGTCAACTTTTTTTAATTATTAATTACATATATAATGATGATGTAAGTGCACTATTATCATAAAATATTATTTACAACAGTAAATTAGTGATCAACAATAAGTGGCATTTTGGCAATTATAAAATGAATTAAAAATATTCAGTGTTACTAAATATAAGAAACACCATAATGTCCATTTATTAGACATTATAAATAAGAGATCTACAAGAGATAAAATAATGTACCTGACACCATTTTACAATGACCAAACCAATTGATCTGATTTCCAATACACTGATTTCCTTTTCAGCTATTACATCAATTACATTACCAAAGCAATGCAGCTCCAAGATCCACGCTATCGGCCGCTCCAAAATGAAAGATGCTCTACGGAGTCTATAGCCATGCAGGTTTGCACCGGTGTCATTTCTAGCAAACGAATATTGAACTGAATTTCTATGTTTATCTATTTTGCAGTCATTTCATGGCCCTGGCGGATCGCCATATCATGTCTATCCAAGCAATAATATGCCAGCAATGCGGGCCTTCCAAACACCCAATACTAGTCTTCATCACACGTCTACCAGTCCACTGTTAACATCTTCCAGAACTCAACTGATCAATGTAAGCCATCGGTACATGTAACATGTAAATTCTTATAATGTTGTCTATTTGTCGCCGCTTACAACTTACAGGAAATGTCCCCTTTGCCCGTCAATAAATCTCAACTTCCACAAGCGCCTCGAACTGTCAACATGTCAAGGCGCTCCACAATACAAGAGACTTCATTTTCCAACCAAATCGATACAGATTCTGTGGTCCATAAAATCCAGAACATGTTTCCTACAGCGAGTGAAAATCATATAAGATTACTTCTGAAAAAGTAAGTTCTAGCATTCAACCATTACACTTCAAGTTCTTAGTCCTCATTTTCATCATCCAGGTATTATAACCGAGAAGCGGTCGTGATCAGTGCTCTACAGGTGGAGAAACATCCCGTTACAATGCCTGGGCCATTTGTCACCCCACCGGGACAACGACATTTGTTCCACAGCAATTCAGCCATACATATGACACCACCAGCTCGTCGGGTTGATATTGGTTCACATATGCGCGGCCTCGACATGGGCAGTTGTTACTCGCGCACGGCTAGCCCAGTGCCAACAGGACGACTTGGTAGTGTCATGAGTGTTAATAGTGGTGGTCACATTGGTCCTCTGGTACTTCCATCATTCCATGGATCGCCTGGCTTGACCGATCAGATACGAAGTTCACCGAAACCACATTCTTCGCCAAAAATGAAATTAAGGTAATAAAGTTGCATACGAGTATATGTATTTGGGCGGGCCAATTTTATTTCTTCTCAAAAATCGTATTACAGATTCGTAGATTCGATGAATTCTATAAAATATCACCAACAAACTATGTGTCTAAAATCAGTTCCTAGCTCACGCTGAGAAGCATGAAGATTTTAGGCAGAGGTATTTTTTTAGTTTTTAAATGAGCAAAAATCGAAAACTAGTGATATAATTTTTTTGAAACCTTCTGCGTAAAGCTTACATCATCTCAACAAACAATATGAGGTTTTGGCATAAAGAAGTTTAGTTTATAAATATTCTTGAATATTTGCCTTTGGCGGAAGTGCGGAATAAGGGGCGGGAGCCCAAAAAACGTCAAAGATATATCATTCTATTCGTCGGATTGGTGTGTCAAAATTGGAGCCGGGCCCATGGGGCCCACGAGGGTCAAAATAGGAATCACTTGGGTTCTATGATGACCCCCTAGGTGCTGGTGTAAAAAGCGTCCCCCAGCATCGGAATCTGCGATAGATTCCGATTCCGGTATACGCTTATCACGCTTTTTTCAACCCAAACAAATTGACCCGCCCTAATATATATGTATGTACTGTCATTGTTATTAATTTAAAAAATAAAAACAAATCAATGCAATGTCAATGTAAAATCAATGTTATGATGCTATATCATTAATGCAATTCTGCTGTATCATAAATGCAATGGCCGTAAGTCATTCACAAATTACATAGTATGTATTACCAATGCAATGTAATTGGGTATAAACCCTAATGAAAAAATTACATTGAGGCAATGACAATTTTGCTTCAATACAATGACAAATTGTCATGATTCTAACGATGTTGCTTCGAATAATAAACATTACAGTATTTCCTGGCTAATAACCCCCAATTTACGTTAAAATACTAGATTATTATAACATTTAAGTATGTTGGACAAACAGTCGTTGTTTATTTATGTTTTTCTTTATCCACACCGATAAAATTTTGTAGTTGATGTCAACTAAAATACCCCTATGGAGAACTAGTATTTTACTAATTCCGAACTTATATTTTTCCCTACTGGGTAGTAACAGTTGGTATAATATACACATTATAGTCTATTAAGGCAATTTTCTACACAATGTGCTTTCTAAGACATTTTCTATAAGAAAATTGCCTTTTAAAATCCCGTTTAGTGTAAAAATATTCTCCATATCCATGTAGAAGGAAGGTCTTTGAGGGAAATTTCCTTAACTTAAGCCTTTGTATCGCAGGATATGAAATAACGGTGCAACAAACATTATTCGGTGTTAGAAAGGAGTTTATAACAGTCTTTCTTGAGATAATTTCCGTTTTCTTCTGCATCTGCAATAAGTGCGAGTTTTTTGCTTATAAACAAAATTCTTATTATATAAATACTGAGGGAAGCCCAAATAAACTTGCCTAGATTGTAATATATATGTAGGGATATTCCCTTCTCATGGCGAACGGTTTCATTGAAAGCTCTCTTCAAAACATTTTCACATAGGCATCTTGAATTTAAATGAAGAAAACTTGCTCTAAATGTGATATGTTCGACTAGTCCCTACGCCAAATTCGCCTTTATGACAAGAAAAAAAAACATTTAGGTACATTAGCATAATATTTTTTTGTGAGTGACCACAAAATATTTTTCAGTTTCTTTGTAATTTTTTTGAAGAACTTTGAATTTTTGTACGTCGGCAACGCCACAAAAAATGAAACCACATAGATTTTTTTTCTGTCACAAAACCCAATTTTTTTTATATTTCAAATGTCAAATATGTATAGAATATGGCCGCACTGTATGCCAGTGCAAAATTTGTGTCTGCTTTGACATTTTACATTATTTTTATTAGTAGCACGTGCAAGGCGTAGTTGGAAAATATACCAATGTCGGTATATTTGTTGTTATTTTTTTGTACTTAAGGCAGATGATTACTTTTTTTTGAATATACATAAATAAAATTTTTGATTAGCAGGCAAATTTGTGTACAAAGCTTGGCTTTTAAACCAATAAGGGCTTAAAGTAATCAGCCGCAAATAAATGGTGACGTTACTGACAAATTTTTATAAAATGTATTTTTATGCATTAACTAATTATAAAAGAGGTAGGATGAGCTGATTTTTTGATTATTTTTAAAGTACTTTCATAATCAATGATTATATGAAGCATTATTTGCATATTACAGGGTATTTTTGCAACAAAAGATTGCGTGACGTTACTGACGGATTTTTTTTTTTACTTTTATGCTTAATAATTTGGGTTTTAATTGCTATACTCCGATTCCTGGTGCACAAAGAAACAAGCGTTATGCTGAAAAGCTACAAGAAAGCAACAATTACGACGAGTACGAAAAGAAAAAAGCCGAAGCAATGAACAAATTGAGGGCTAACAGTGCACGGATATTCATTGAGGCGTTCCAACATACACAATCGCAAATATTAGTTGCGAAAGTTGCTGTAGAAGAGTTTAACAAAATTAACCATTAACAAAATTAACCATTTTGGATACGGCCACAATTTTCGCAAATGCAAAAAACATTTGTGATATTTCGTCTTCGCACCAAATCCATACCATTGGGACGAAATAGTAACTTATACTACTCCTCAGCAAGGATGAAGTTAAAATTTCTTTTTTTTTGTTTTTGGTGATATTTTATGTTTATTTATGTTAAAATAAAAACTGCAACTGAAGTAATGCTTTAATTTTGCAACAATTAATAAGACTGAAATTAATAAAGACTCCGATAATAATGTGTTTTTATTTTACAGAGCGTCCTGGCTTTAGTTAAAAATACTGACAGAAAATTTTTATCACCATTTAGGAGGAAATTTACAATTTTTTCGCAAAAAAAACAAAGACAGAAGTCAATTCGACATTTTTCGAACTAAGTAACCGCTAAAACTAAAAAATTACAAATTTTCATTTTAATGATGCGAAACTGGTCAAAAACCAGTTTCGACCCTCAAGCTATACACATTATTGAAGAGATAATTTAATTAACTAACACTCTGTCATACAAAAATCAGATCTAAAGGGCAAGCCCGATTTACTAAATTTTTTTTTATAAGATTAGTGCGAAAAGTGGTTTTGTCTTAATATCTCCCCAGGGTTGAATTTTAAAACTCTTCTACTACGATTTTGTGGCCGTTTAGGGTCCCTCTATTAACCCAAGAGAAAAAAAGACCCGAAAATCCTAACGAAATTCGTACGTGTGATGTTACTGACATTTTGCGTCACGTTACTGACACTGCTTTTATGTCATTTACGTGATCAAAACATAAAATATTAAGCCCACCTTTTGGATAAATATCATATTTCATCATTCCTTTTTAAAATACTGGGCAATAATAAACATGAACTCTTTTCAATTCGCTCACTTTTACACAAACGTTCATTAACCTCAAACACACACTTCCAAAATCCGATGACGTCTTAAATGGTCATAACTTCACAATAAAACGAGATACAGTTATGACGACAACTTTCATATGCTGCTCTTAAATTAGGAGAAATAATTGTAGTTTGTAAATATATTAACCAAAATAAGTATACGAGTGCAGAGTGGTTAATTTCGTTTTTTTTTTTTTGAATTAATTCTGTAACTTTTGAACAGATAATGGAATCTCAATGAAATTTAAAATAGTCAAAGTTGAGGCGTTTTCGATATAGATATAGCCCATACAAAAATACCTATTTTACTAAAAACACTATTCTGTTACTAACTTCATATTTGAGGGCTCTACGAAGCTAAAATTTGGCTGGTATTATTATTTTATAGCGTGTAGTATATACTGCTATAATGGATCCGCTTACCCCGCCCCTTTTAGTACCTCCCATACAAATTTGCATAACATTTTATACATTATTGTAGCCAAAAACATTTTTGCTCTGATGTTAACAAAACTTTGCACATCTAAGTTTTTTTTACACTATTCTAATGTGGTAACAAAAACTAAATATATCGGTTTAGATTTGGACATAGCCCCCACTATAATAATAAAGAATAAATAAACTATTGACATACAAACTCTCGCATATCGTTGAAAAGGGAATAACAGAAAGTTTAATTATTTACAAAAATTTATTAAAACCACGTTCTATTTTGGGCATGATTCTGGGTCAAATATAAAATTTGGTCAAAACGTATTTTTTGGAGAAATAATATCTCATATGAAAAATAGCGTAAAATTCAAACGGACTAGTATATCTTAACGAAATTTTGGGAAAATGTACCTTAAGTTGTCCTTAAAAAACGAATAACAATATGTTGCCATATCTTACAACAAAATACCCAAATTCCCAAAACGGGGAAAATATGTTCCAAAATTCCGAATTTTTGAGAATTTTCAAAAACAAAATTTTTTTTTTAAAAAATGGGGTATTTTTGTCTTCTCTTGCCGGGGAACCAATTTGCTGAACTGATTCAAATTTAGCACTAAATGTATCTGCATGAACATTTCTATGAGAAGTAATAAACAAATTGCCACCTCCCTGAAGATATTTTTTTTTTACAAGCAAAAGAATAGGCGCCTTTTTGCAAAAAAAAACAGAAAAATTATGCTTTTTTTTTGGAAACTTTAACTTGCGATGCTTATAACTTTTGATTGGGACAAAATATTTGCATTATTTTATTTAGAATTTTATAACCTAACAAACGATATAAATATATTTACAATCAAAGAAAAACTGAGTTCACACCCTTAAAAATACTAAATCAACCTCGTCCAAAAATGACACAATTTTTTTTGTTTTCTCATATATCTCTTAACCTATATGAGATAACATATACATGGTAGCATGTTTTTTAACGGTTTTTCGAAGCACTATCTAAATGCAAAAAATCTTCTAAATCGGTTCATAATGCACTTTCCTTAAACATTTGAAATTTTGAAAAACCCGAGGTGACCAACTTTGGAGGACCACACAGTGGCCCCCACACCCAGTAGGGAGCTTAATATTTCCAAATCTCGAAAACACCTCAGCTTTGACTATTTTAAATTGAGATACCATTATCCGTTCAAAAGTAACATAAAAAAAACCAAAAAGCAACCACTGTGGAGCGTGACGTTACTGACGGTGGCCTTACCCACGTAACAATTCAAAAACAATTAAAAAATGTGTTTTTGCATATATTTCAACCAATCAAAATTTTCTATCAACTAATATCATAATTGTGATTAATTAGCGTAAAAAAGTTCACTTATATCCAAATAAATTAAATTTATTAATATCTAAAAAATGTTCGAAATAGTTACAAACAAAAGATATAAAAAATAAGAAAAAACAAACTAAATTAGTCGATCAATTGGATTGTCCATTAAGTTCACATTGTCAAACTGTTTCAAAATATTACGATTTGTAATGCCGTTCCTGAATCTAATCCAGTTAAGTGTCTTGGCAGAAAATGGAGTGGATTCCACTTTTGATGAAACGAGCATAACAATTTAACAAAATAAAAAAAAAAACAGCCGACACGAAGAACTATTGATTGCATATCATTTTAACGGAAGAAAAAATTGAATGTACCCCTTAGTTTAAAGTCATTAATCCCAAAAACTGAAAAAGCGATTATCTCAAGGGTCTTATTCTCATTTTGGATTTAAGAATCAACTTATGTCATTCCCTCATTTGATTTTGTAGTATGATTAAATTATTATTGATATTAATATTAATAATAAACGAATAAACTACAAAATATAAACGTTTTAATTGGCATATGAAAAAGTTTGAGATTAATTAATATTCGTACTATGAAACGAATATTTTAAAGGGGGTCTAAATCATGTCCTTTAAGAGTGATCCTAAGACTGGTACTATAAAACAGAAATCTGATATGTCTTTTGAGGATAGGTCGAAGTCATGCACATGGAAATTGGTCCACAGAAGGGTCCTTCCCGTAGTGTAATTAAACGAAGGGAAAATTAAGTATAATTTTTTTTAGAAATATAGAGCAAAATAAATGGGCATTTAATAACACAAGGGAACAAGGTATTTGTTGTTTAAGAACTGAATATTGTTTTAAAGGTAATTTGGGAATCCAAATCTGCACTTGGTTTTTTTGTATCAGCTCGACTTTTCGCGATATACCGTTATGTCCAAAACTAAGGCACTTCCACTATAAATATTTAAATAACTTGAAAACGGTTCACCATATTCAATTAAAAAAAAAACTTAAACTCGTCAACAAAATTATCTTTAACCCGAGCCTACATTGTTTTTAATTTGGCCTAGTAGTTTCAGAGATATCGTTGTAGTTTACAAAAAAAAAAACAAAAATTTTACAAAAAAAAAAATTTTGTTTTTTAAAATTCATAAAAAAAAAATAGTGCAACAAAAATCACAGTGTTGGTCTTAAAACATTTAGTTTAATATAGTTTGAATCAAATGAGCTATATTTCATTGAAATCTGTGCACAACTTTTGATTTTGTCAACAATTTACTGAGATAACTAAATTTACAAAAATCGCGATTTCCATACAGAAATAACATTTATTAATATGTTTGTGAAAGTGTAACTCGAGCAAACCTTAACGGATCGTTATGAAAATTTATCAGTATTAATAATTTTCAAAACGAACTTATGGGATTGTAAATGGGAGGAATTTACCCTTCGGTACCTCCCATACAAAATTACCTATTTTTGGATAATTAATATATCTTCGATAGCTGCCAAACAGACTACCGGAGGATATTTAAATTTGGTCAGTTCATTTATCTTGCAAAAGTAGACAAACCTTAAAAAAACCGAAACCGTTGCCATACCCCTTCTGGTACCACCCATACAAATGACCGAACTCACCCCAATAGTCTTACATACATATCTTTTTTGTAAGTACACTGAATTCAGTCAAACTATGCGTAAGTTTTACGGTTATGAAAATATGAATCAGGAATGAATTTGCACTATATCGGATCACCCCTTCTGGTACCTCCCATACAAAATGACCTATTTTTGGAAAATTAATATTTCTCCCTTAACTTCCAAATTGAAACCTGCCGATTAATTAAATTTGATCAGTTAATAAGTATTGTAATAGGAGGCAAAACTTTAAATTAAACTATAAATAAATTTGCAAATTTGTCATGATTTTTAAAATAAAAAATTTTAATTTTTTTTGGGTAGAAACAAAAAAATTCGAAAAATCTGTTATCACCGAACTTAGCATAACTCATTCAATTTTCAATCGATTATTATGTACATACATGTTTTAGAAAGCTACTTTAATATGATATTCAATAAAGCTAATAAAAAGAACAATTTGCCCCCAACCGATTAACTTTCAGAGTGAAGAAAATTAAAATGTGTAATTTTTTTGTATTTTTTTTTTAATAAAAGAGCCTTTACTCAGTAATTTAAAAAAAAAAAAAAAAAAAAATTTAATATATCTTTAAAAAAAAACAAAATTTTAAAATCCGGCTTATGAAAAAAAAATTATGATTTTTTGAACTATAATTTTTTTGGAAAATAGGCGAAAATACGATTAGTACCTGCAACTTAAAAATTCGAGCTGAGGGAGAAAAATGGAGATCAGATTTAAAATCAGCAACCTCAAATTAGTAAAAAAAACAGCTATAGAATTCAAAACAACACTCAAAAAGTTCAATTTTGTTCCCTTGTGTAATCAAGTTAAATAAGCATGAAAGGTAATTAAACGGGTTAAAATATTATTCGTTAAAAATGTATTACAATAAAAAATACTTAATTCCATTTAGGTAATAGCATACTTTTATATAAAGATAACAAAAAGGATTTAAAGTTAATTAAATACTATATAACAATAATTAACATTGCATTCAATATCTGGGTGTTAGTCATAGATTTTTTTTTGAGATCATATTAAATGCTTGAAACTAAATTTTAATAATTTTAAATATCTTACGTCAACAAATCATCATTGGAGTTTACCATCAACTATTACACCGCACCAGAAGAGTTTAAGCTGGGTATTGTCTGAATCTAAAAAATAAGTTCAATATAAAATAAATAATGTTCGTTTAATATAAGGACGTTATATATTACCATATTGCATAGCACCCACAATTTAGGCATTCCTTATTTGTTGGTCATTTCTCAAACTCCACTTTCCAATTCATCAGTCTATCGGTAGTTTTGAGAATAGCATCAAAGTCACTGTTGATCTTAAAAATATGGGAACAAAAGAATACATTTTCAAGTTATATTCCAAATAAATAAATGTAAATTTCTGAGATTTAGCTATGATAAAACCTAAAGAATCAAACGATCGAAGAGACCAATATGATTTAAAATTGTTGATTTATAGAATTGCAGCGCAGCACAACCAAGATCGTTACATGTTGTTGCCTTCGAAGGTGTGAAAAGAATTACCTTGACATCGAAACAAGTGAATCAAGAATTCACAAAAAAAAAAAGATTTAAGCCATTACTTCACATTACAGACAGCAACATTTTCCGCTTGCTTCGGATTGTCAACAGATTTCATTGTTACCGATCCGAAAACTTGGGAATAGCGCAAAGACCCAAGAATTATTGTTATCATCGACACTACCAAAAGAGGCGTAATATTAATAGAGGACTATTGTAAAGCGTTGTGTAAGAAGAAGGTACAGATATTTTTGCTTCAGGTCGTCGTCGAAAATAGGAAAAAAATATCCAACGCATCAAAAAAATGAATTACATACATTAACATTTTCGAATTATAAAGACATGCCTCTTTACGTCTAATAACACAGTGCAACAGTGAAAAAAATACAAGAACGTGATAGTATAGGTTCGATTCTACTATCGAAGGATAATAAAACCCTATACTCAGTTTGGCCAGATTGGTGACCAATTTTTTTTTATGGACCCCTAAAGATTCTCAAAATCAGTGAGTCCCATGAAAAAAGGTGTGATCAGTTTTTGTCCAACAGCTAACTCACACTTCGTGATAGCGCTAAACTGTATTCGGCAATAATGTAGCTGGGAGTTTTGCGCACTAACTTTATTAACAAATTATGTCAACAAGGTTGGTTATTCCTGCCATTTTTTAAAAAAAATTTGAGAAGAATTTATAATTTTTTCACTTTTTTGAGCATTACTTTGAGGGAGTCCAAATTGTTCTCTAACAATGTTCGCCAAAATTGTAGCCCTGGTAGAGATGAACAACTTTCGTGAAGATATCAATCCGATCTGAACGTATCTAAATAGCTCATAAAGTCCACTATGATACCGTTTTTTCGAATCTTTACGCACTAATAAGCCAGTAACGTGGTTGAATTTCAACCGATTTTAAATTTCTCAGTGGATTTAGAAAGAAGAGACTGCGGCCTTTCCAACCATATATATAGTTATATTGGTAACTTGTCATATCTGTTTGTTTTATGCATCGAAATTTCAAACTTTTGCAATTTTTTCACTATTTTTTAAGTTTGATTAAGTTTGTAGCCCCTATTTTATAAGGACACCCTAATGTTAACTACTTTATTCAGAAAGTGCACGCTTTCACGAGTTTAACGCATACTTGTTTGTAAAAATCAGTTAACAAATAGTTAAGTTATTCATGTTTTCTGAGGGACACAATTTTCATACTCCTCCTCCTCCAACTTTACTCCACAGTTTAGGGTATACTCTGCCAATAATAACTTTACAATTGATCCATCAAATAACAATGAGATGTATAACAATAAACTTACACTAATAGAACTCAGGGTAGCACTAAATTCATGTCGCGGATCGTCTCCGGGACCTGATACTATCAGATATGAAATGTTGAAACATCTTAACTGTGATGCTACAATATATATTAGATTTCTTTAATATAATATGGACAAAACAAGTATTTCCAAGTAATTGGAGAAAAGCGATTGTGGTTCCTGTATTAAAGCCGGGAAAGGACAGAACCAAAAAAATAAATTATAGACCGATTTCACTCACAAATTGTATTTGTAAGCTTTTAGAAAGAATAATTATTAAAAGATTAAATTGGCACATAGAAAGAAATAACATCCTAAATGTCAACCAATCTGAGAAATAGGGGAACTATCGATAACTTGGCTTTATTACACTCCGATGTAATGGAAAACTTTTCTTTCCGAAGAAATGTTATAGGTGTATCTTTCGACATTAGTAAAGCATATGATTGCGTTTGGAAACAACTCATTTACAAAAATTTAAATAAATCGAGAATTTGTGGCAATATGGCGACATTTATTTCAAACTTTTTATGCGAAAGAAAGTTTTGTTGTATCGTCGGAAATACTACATCAGATTATTTTCCTCTTGAAAACGGAGTGCCTCAAGGCTCAGTTTTAAGCGTAACCCTTTTCTTATTAGCTATTAACGATATTTTGGACAATTGTCATAGAGATGTAAAAGCATTATTATATGCTGATGACCTCTTTGTGTATTGCTCGGGAAAAAAGATAGCACCATAGTAAACAAAATTCAAATGACTAGTAATAAGTTAGAGAATTGGAATAGAACAAGCGGATTTCAGTTTAATGAAGAAAAAACCGTAGCAATTAAATTTTCATCTAGATATAAACGAGTATCAAACAATTTGTCTCTCCATCTAAATGGTAGAAATATAACATGGGTAAAGGAATGTAAATTGCTCGGATTAACATTTGATGAAAAGCTTAGCTTTAGTACTCATATAAAAAATATAAAGGCAAAAGCTAATTCAAAGCTTAATATAATTAAAATGCTACGATGTTCACAGTATGGTTCGGACCCTAAAACTCTATTAAAAATTCTTTGCTCTGTTGTCCTTCCCACCATAGACTACGCCTCAATATTTTATTCTACAGCCCATAATTCGAATCTGAAAACGCTAGACCCGATTTTGAATACAGGAATTCGACTTTCAATTGGTGCTTTTAAGACGAGTCCAGCGAAAAGTTTGCCCATAATTCGAATCTGAAAACGCTAGACCCGATTTTGAATACAGGAATTCGACTTTCAATTGGTGCTTTTAAGACGAGTCCAGCGAAAAGTTTGCAAGTTGTATCTTCATGTCCTCCCCTACATTTAAGAAGGCAAAAATATTTATTAAATTATATATTGAAAGTTTATTCTTTACAAAACCACCCATTATATGAAAGAATTACAAACAACGAAAAAATAAATAGCCTTAAATCAGGAAACCTTAAATTTTTACCAATTTATGCAAAAGGTATTATTGAGTTTGAAAAAATTTTATCCAAATATCCTATAAACGTTTACTCTATTGAAAATCGAATTTTGTCTCATATCGCACCTTGGACATATGTTACCATAAACATAGACTTTTCTCTAGCATATTCACCAAAAAGAAATATGAACACTACAGAAGTAATGCAAAAATTTTTGGAAACCCTAAACACAAAATACCGCTATCATAAAGTTTTCTTTACAGATGGTTCTGTAAGTTATGCAAAGGCTGGATTCGGAATTTTCGGTACTCATCTTAAAATGTGCAAACGCATAAATGACTATTCATCCATCTACACTGGAGAATTACTTGCTATCAAAACCTGTATTCAAAATATTTGTAAATCTGACACAGACCAAAATTCATTAATTATATGTGACAGTAAAAGTGCATTAGAAGGAATACAAAATCCATTCACTAGTATTATTATTACACAGTGCAACATTTCAAAGGTCATCGTCTGGGGCCGCCTTCGTACCCAGATATTTTTGAAGTATATACCAAGACTAAAAAAATCTCCAAAGGATTTGGCCCCATTACATCGAAACATTTTTTTATGGATACTCCAATATTTTCACCCCAACACGATTTTTTAATCGTTTTTATGGAGTCCATATTTCATTTAGCGTTCGAAAATTTTTCTTTTGTCTTCGGCAAAATTGTAGATCTAAACCATAGCAAAAAAAGTGTCAAATAGACCGACCCAAAAAAAATGCATCCAGTGTATGAAAATTGCAAAAATATGGGAAAAAAGGATATTTTTTCATAATGTTTACCACACAAAATTTAATTTGTTGTACTCAGTGCCGTATGATTTATGTGAAATATTACTTATTATAATCATAATTTTTTGGTGAAAATATCATGAAAAAATAGCCTTTTTTCACATATTTTTAAAATTTTCTTGCACTAGATGCAATTTTTTTGGGAAGGTCTATTTGAGACTTTTTTTGCTCTGGTTTAGATCTACAACTTTGCCGAAGACGAAAAGAAAAAAATTCCGAACAGTTTATGAAATATTGACTCCCTAAAAATTGTCAAAAAATCGTATTGGGGTGAAAATATTGGAGTATCCATAAAAAAATGTTTCGATGTAATGGGACCAAATCGTTTGGGGATTTTTTTAGTCTCGGTATATACTTCAAAAATAGCTGGGTACAAAGGCGGCACCAATTTATGTGTTGCACTGTGTTATACAACAAATAAGGGAGTCAATCAACAACTCATTGAACAAAATAGATTTTCTATGGGTCCCAAGTCATTTAGGCATACATGGAAACGAAAGTGCAGACCAGTTGGCGAAAAAATCTTTAACTGAAGTTGTATCCGGTGAGTTCAAATATCAATTTTCGGACTACAAACAGCAAATCTCAAAATATATTTTTGAACTCTGGGAAGGTTCTTGGAATAATAATAATGACAGCAAATTATATGAAATACAAAAAAATATTAATCAAAAATTCTGTAGCCCCAGAATATCTTAAAATGATTTTATTAAATATACGAGACTTAAAATTGGGCATTGTAATTTTTCGCATAAATATGTTATTGAGAAAACTCAACCTCCACTGTGCACCTGTGGTGAAATCATTAGTGTTGCACATTTATTTAATGACTGTATAGATTTAATTGAAAAACAAAGAAAATTTAAGATAGCAAATATTCAAGTCTTATCAAGTGATAAACATTTTGAAAATGTAAAACAATTCTTAAAAGAAATTAATTTATATAAACTGATTTAAACCAAACAATTAGTTCCAAAAATAATTATATATATTTATATATTAAAGAAAAATAAGACTACAATTTGTTAACAAATTATGTTAAAATATTAAACAATTCTAAACTGAAATTAAATAATATTAGCCGATTTGAATCTCTTACCAGAAAAAAAAAATTATAATAATTTACCCTAATCCCCACCAAATGTAATGCAATTCTTTGTAAAATTTATACTTATTTGCTATGGTCCATATAACCTTTTTGTGTTGGGGCCTTAAATATCTTAAATAAATAAATAAACGATAATGAGAAAAGCTGCAGTAAACACGAGTGGCACTATATTCAACAAAAGCCACATGCTACTCGCGTACGCTGATGACGTAGACATCATCGGTCGAAAATTGCGGGATGTGACTGCAGCTTCTCAGGTATTCAGAAGGAATCAGCAAAATGGGCCTAACGGTGAACGAGGACAAAACGAAGTTATTAGTTTCAACGAACAAAGAATCTACTCGTTTGGGAAACTGCATGAACGTTGACAACTATAATTTCGAGGTGGTAGATAATTTTGTCTACCTAGGCTCCGCCATCAACAAAGCAAATAATGTCAGCCTAGAAATCCGAAGAAGAATCCTGCTTGCAAATAAATGCTACTACGGACTAAGCAAGCGATTCAATGACAGAGCCCTCTCTCGACGAACAAAACTCCAGCTATACCAGATACTGGTTCTACCTGTCTTAATGTATGGCTCAGAATCCTGGGTTATGACACAAGCGGATGAATCGGTTCTGGCGGTATTCGAGAGAAAAATTCTCCGTAAAATATATGGGCCCATCATCGTTAACGGAGAGTATCGGCGTCGTATGAATCATGAGCTGTACGAGCTGAACACTGACATTGACGTGGTCGAACGCATTAAGGTGCAACGGTTGCGTTGGCTAGGTCATGTTGTACGCATGGACGAAAATGCTCCATCTCGAAAAGTCTTCGACAATGAACTCGATGGACAGCGCAGAAGAGGACGACCAAAACTCCGTTGGAAAGACCAGGTTACTGAGAACCTTACAGAACTCGGTGTGACCAACTGGAGAAGAAGCGCAGAAGATCGAGGCGCTTATAATATTTTTCTACGTGCGGTATATAATCCACAGGGATTGCATAGAAGTACCAGCTAAGTATGTATTTAATAATATTGAACCAAAATTACTGGTGAAGTATATAGGGGCACACCAAAAAAACTACTTTCTCAAATTGTTCAAAAACACAAAAAGTGGAATAATCATGTTTTGAAAAGTACCTGTTCAAATATGCATATGAAGTACCAGAAAAGTCCGATTTAGGCTGAAGTACCGACTCAGCTTTCTAAGCTAAAAAAAAATTTGGAACATTAATTTTAAATCAAAAAAAGTTATTTCAGTTGGTTCTTTAATGCTTTACAATTCTATGAAAATTATCGTTTTCAAGAAAATTGTATTATTTTTTTAGGTACATAATTTATTCCGTTAAGCTAGATCGGGCAAACCGGCCACTGTGCAAATTATGTCATTAACGCAACATGAACCAAATAACAAAAAATCAATTAAACCGATTTGAGCCATATGTCGGCTCCGTGGATGTTATTTGTGGACACCGATTCATATTAACATTCAGTGAATCTGATATAAGAATAAAATTCATAAAAAATCATATTCCCGATATTTTCATTTATGCGGTCAACATTTTTTTAGTAAAACTATGATTTTAGCCCATTTTTATTAGAATAGGTTAGAAAATAACAAATAACTTTCGTTAAGCTTTTGAGAGTTTTACTTGAACACAATTTCTGTTTATTTTTATAGATTTGTATCTACAGTAAATATCAAATAAAAAAAATTACGCAAAAAAATACAAAAAATTGCAACACAGAAAAACCAAACTTTTAGAATTTAATGATTTTTACCAAATTTTATTGAGAGAATGATAAAAATAAACAAAAATTAAAATTTTAATTAAAATTTTGTATTAAAAAAATACCTAATACATATTAATTAATGCCCCTATTACTTAATTGAGTTGTAATTGAAAACAACTGATATTGATTACACTAGTTAACAGTCATTTTGCTGCAGAGTTCTAAATATTTTTTTTTTATAGATTTCGGCCTCCTAAACACGACTGTAAGATTTAAAAATTTTTCCTCTGATTAGTTTCAAGATATGAATTTTTTTACGAATTTTTTATGAGATCATCAGCATAAGCTTTTTGAAGAATAATTCATAAACGCGTCCAACGATTTGATCAAGAGTAGTCATCAGTTAAAGGTAATGAACTCCCCTAAAACCTTTCTATACAAGCTTTTAAGATCGGTTGGATAGTTTTGATGGTAGAAGCATTTAGAGTTTAAAAAAACATTTTTTATGTACAAAAATCACGGTTTTGAATCGATAAAAAATTTATAAAAAATAACGAACGCTAAAATAAATCCAATTTCATAAATTGAGTATAAAGATTGGACTTTCCCGAGCAAAACAAGCCATCGTTTATAAAAATTGGGTGATAAGAGGGAGAGTTAGACGTTTTTTAAGAAGACACTACAAATTGTAAATTTTTTGATTTTAAGCATATCACGGTAGGCTTAATGCTTAACTTTACGTTGCATGAAAATGACGTGGAAATTCCACTGTATTCTGGGTAGATCATACATCACATAACGCTTTTTTTACTTTTGAAACGATGAGTATTTATTATAAAAGTACACAAACAGGTATTTATATATGATCACTGATTATTGTGACATTGCTGCAACCTGGAGGCTTAAAGTGCATTTTAAGCATACATTTTTGAAAATATCGTTGTTTTCCATTTTAAAACATAAGTTTAAGTTCACATTTTGTTTAGTTTTGTTTATGCCTAAGATTAACTTCTCTTTACAGTTTATGTTTCTAGAAATTGTTGTGCAATTGCACCACAAAACGTAAAATAAATACAAACAAGCAAATTAATACCAATGAACGGAAAAATTTTGATTTGCTTATAATATTATTCTAAGGTAACATCACGCAAAAAAATCCCATATATTTTCATTATCTCTACGCAGATAACAGCAAGTGCACGACATTTTGCAATTAAACAAATATTAATAAATCTAAAAATTAAAACCAGATAATTCCGTTACTAAACACTGTGTTTATTTTTTATTATATTTCAAAAGTGTGTCACGTCAAGCCACATCGTCAGTATTTTTTTTATCAAATTTACATTCATCAATTAAATTGTGGACTGTAATTGATAACACTGTGCTACACACAAAATATACAGGGGTTCTCATGTAGCATTTCTGTTAGACTGGAGTCCATAGAGTAAAGTGATACTTTTAGTTTTTCTCGGTCACTTCGTTAAGTAATGTTTTTATAGCAACTTAAGTGAAATGGCGATATTCCTAAAATAACAAGTTCCAAAATTCATAAGTCGTCTCTTTGTAAACCGATTTTCAAAGGCTTACATCTGTTGTAAAGCTACGACATTCACCTTTTATTAAAAAAAAAAGAATTTTGAAAATCGGTTAAAAAATAGTGAAACGGCGGCTGTTTAAGCAAAACAACCCCGAAAAAAAATTGCGAATTCTCATTTTAACTATTGTCTTGGCTACAATTTTTGTGTTAGTATTGGATCGAAAATCTCCATGGTTTGGCTGTTATAAGCCAAAATATCTAAAAAAAACGTGACAAAAAGTGGCGAATTTTCTGCATTTTCGACTTTTTGACCATGAAAACGAAGTTTTTTCCTAATAATATGTTCAGAGAAATTGTAGCCCGAGACAACCTAACCTAACTTTTGAAAATAAGTAAAAATTTTAAATAGTTTACGAAATATAAGCCCAAGAAAATTTGCAAATTTTCCAAAAAAATAAGGTTTGAGAAAAAACTACAAGTCAAAATCGGGAAGCTCGATTTTCACCGTAGACATATGGTCTAGTGGTCTTTTTTGCTCAGTACAATCCTAAGAATCAAAAACGCGAAGCGCCCATTAAGATACATTGATACATTTTTTATTAATGGACAAATCACTAAATTGAAACATTGGCGCAAACTGCAAGACCAAATCGCGTCGACAAACACGTAATGATCTCTATCTTATGTCTTGTACGAATTAGGTACGCAGTTCCTTTTTTTAACTTGACCTTTTTGTTAAACTTCCCAGCAAAATTATTTTTAAATCAAAACAAACACGTTAAGGCAAAATATTAAGTCCTGCAAAATTTGTCTAGGTTAGGTTTGCCAGATTCAAACTTGTAAAATGCTTGACATTTAGCATTGACAGTCATCTTGTCAATTGAAAACACTCAAGCGTTGTTTTTATGTCAACTTCATTTATTTATTTATAAAAATATATTTTTTTAAAAAAAAAAAAGAAAAAAAAAATGTTTAAGGAATTGAGACTAAAACTATTTATTAAAAATAAATACGAACTAGTAAAATGTTTATTTTCGACAATGTCATTAACCATTCGTAAAAACGAACAATAAAAAACCTAGTAATTTGAACTACAACTTTATTTAATTTAATTTTGTAGCTCGGTTTGTATTAAATCGATAGATATTCTATTGCAGGGACCGTGGTTAGAACACGCGACTACCATGCGGGAGGTCCGTGGTTCGATTCCCGGCTCTAGTCATTTACATTTTTCTTTCATTGCCGGCCCCCTCAATGTTGTCGACAGCAACTTCGCAGTATAAGTGTCGAGTCAATCGGCATGTCTAGTAAAAGCTTCTCAAACAGTGACGTTCGCATCCGTCGATAAACAAGTAGACGCCGTTTGTTGTGAATCTAAAATAGAAAGCGTGTTAAAATGGCTTGGTTTTAGATCTAATCCTGCCAAAAAAAACTTGAAACTGAGAAATATTACAATCATCAGTAGCCGATAACAAGCTTCAGGCTCTGTCAATGATATAAAATAAAGCTGTGGGAAAAAGGAGATCTGTGATCGTATTTGCGGTCTGTTTCTCTCCCGATCCCTTAATTGCGGGAACAAACAAATTTATGAAAGAATGTAGCGTCTAAGGACAATGCAATGTACTGTTTTGTGTTAGCCTATGTAATGTTTTTTTTTTTGTTTAAATACCTGTTAACCACTTTTGTTTGTATAAACAATTACTTTATCCGCAGATACATGAAAACGGTATTTCCTAAAGCGGATGAAACATTACTTCTGGATGTATTGGCCAACTCCGATAACAATGTTCAAAAGGCATCAGAGAAGATTATTTCTCTGGGTTATATCAAAAAAGAGGTTGTCCCCCCACCGAAAGCCATATACCGTTCACTGGATGAACGAGGCATCGAACAGATGCGCTATGGTGTCGAACAAGTCCAAGTTATACCATTGCGTCCCAAGGAATACACGGAGGAAGAGAAAGATGCAAGTAAGTATAAATTTTTGTGCGAGTAAGCACAATTCCTCTCTATAACTCTGAACAATATCTGCTTTTGCAACACAGTTAAGAAACGCCTTCAGGTGAAATATCCACACATTGTGGATCACATTCTTCTTATGGCGCTAGATTCGGTTAATTATGCCGAAGATCGAGCTATGCAAATCTTGCAGATCGTGAACGACGAAGAGGAAAAGCGTATTAAGACCGCAATACCTACCCATGGTCCAACAGGTACTGCTCCACAGTACCACGCCGAAGCTCCAGATGTTACAGATAATACAAGTGGTCGCACTGAGAGGTAATCTTCAGGCTTATGCAAATTGCCACAATGTTGGCTATGATAATTAAAAAAAAATACTTACAATAATATATTCATATATCATCCCATGAAACATCACTCACCATTCTGCTATACAATTTATTTCTTCCGCTGTTTACAAAATTCATCGTTATTTGCTTTTATTTATTGCTTTGAACTCATAACGCGAATGAAAACACCCCTCAGCAGAACCCTAACAGCTATTCCCACCAAATCAGTTGCAGATACATCGGCCGGAAGCGATAGACCGAAACACATTGAAGACAACGAAACAACGGATGTGACCACTTCGTTAAGTTTGAATTTAAAGCTGTCCTCGGTTACGATGGCCACACAGAGTATTCTAGATCGTTATCGTTCGACTACAAAACATAACGTTAATTACTACATTCAAGGAACATGTTCATCCACTGCATTCTGGGATAAATTATCCCCCCATTCGCGAGATAAATCCGATTCGTTGAAGTATGATGATATGACTAGACTTTAATTTATTAAATTTTAATGTTGTTGTGTTTTTGTTTCCATATCTAAAAAATAATATAGTATGTAAATGTAGCTAGAAAACTATGTAGTTAAAGAAAACAAAAAAATGGATAGCCACCTCGAGGTGAACTATAGTAACGCCGATAGTAGATGGATTAAGAAATAGGGCTTTTGGTTGATATATCAACATATTTAACAATAATTTGTATTTTGGATCTAAGCATTATTATTGTTATCGACTCTTTGAATTGTATGTATATTTTATTAGTCCTTCGATATCTATCGTAAAGCGTACATAAACATATTTTCAGAGAATTCGTGCTTTGGTGAATTCTTGATGAAATTTCTAAATTGAATTTTACCAAATAGACGAATTGAGATAACGTTAGCAGCAAAGACATTAACGGGCATACAGGCGTCATCTAAAGCTAATGAAAGCTGTTCTTGCTGGTCAATACCGGTGTCAACAAGAAAAGTAAACATTGACTGAGCGGCATAAAATACAATTCGACGATTCGAACCATAAAGAATGTATACTAGACAAGAGGTGCCAAGGCGGTAAAACTGTTTAACGAGCATAGTCAAAAGTAGTTTTGGTACACTTTTTGTTGTCAATTTTTCGGCTTATTTAACGAAAATAGAAAAGTTTTGAGCACCAAAAGATACATAATTAATTAAAACGAATGATAACACAGTGCAACACACTTTTTCGCGGGTGAACCAAACCAATATCAAACGATTGCATTTGACCTCAGTAACAAAACCCTAAACTCCATTTTGCTCCACTACGTAAAAATTTGGAAAAACTATTTACAGTGGTTTGAAGTTTGATTTTTTTGGTCAAAAGTCGATTCAATGAATATGAAAAATTGTCTATAAATATACTTTTTGGGTATTTCTTGTCTTCATAGATCTATTAAAGCAATCGGGGGAATATTTTCTCGGAACATTTCAACCCTCTAGCTCCCACCCGTATGGGACATTTTTGGCCCAATTTTGAAAAACTGTTTAAAAGTCAACTTTGAACGGAGGTCAAGGCTTAGAATCTTCGATAGAAATATTCTCTGGAAAATGTCACTAAGAGTCACCGAAGACAAATAGCCTCTATGAGTCAAAGGTTCCAAACTAAAATCAAAATGAATTGTTAATGGAACGTTAAAAAATCTATTTTTAAGCAAACAGTGCAACACATATTTTTGGGAGTGAACCAAACCAATATCAAACAATAGCATTTAGCCTCAGTAACAACACCCTAAACTCCATTTTGCTCCACTACGTCACAATTTTTGATTTTTTCAAATTTGTGACGTAGTGGAGCAAAATGGAGTTTAGGGTTTTGTTACTGAGTTCAAATGCTATCGTATGAAATTGGTTTGGTTCACCCCCGAGGCAATGACCCTCAAATTGTGTCATAGTGTAATCAAACTAACATGTGAGTTTTCAGCCATGAAATTGGCTATTTCTTTTGAATACGCTACGTTGCGCCTACGTACACTTTGTGCTAATTTGTAAGGCCTGTTATCGACTTTGCGCCCTTTCTAATCATATATACTTTTTGATTCAAACATTGTTTAGTTGAGATTGTTTTGTAAAGAATCCAAGGGCGGCACTCTTTCGACGTAGGAATCTATTTTGAAATAGTCTCGCTCTCTTAACCGGATTCCAAATTTCGCATAAAGTACAGATAATGTGTAATATTCTGATCACCTATAGATCGACCAACTTTTTTTCTTCACCGAACGCTATGACATGTTATTAATTTAGAATTTCATATGCCATTGTTACAGGGTGAAATTAAGGGGGAAATTAAGTTAATTTTTACATTACATTAATAAGATTCAGACTTACTCACCAACAATTCTGTATATTTCGGTCATGCTGAATTCAGTGGCGTAAATAATTTTTTGATTAATGCTGCATTTTATTTCGCAAAATAACCTCAAAGCTATGGTAGGCATAGCCCAGTTTTTTTTTTTTTTTGAAAAACTATTGTGTTTTATTGCAACTAAAAGACAATTTTTAAATTGTAACTAATGGACGAAACCGGCGACTATTAGTTAAGGGCGAATTCAGTAATAACTAAAATAATGATTTTGCCAAATATCTGAAGGTGTGATATTAAGAGATAAAATAAAAAACAGTTTAGTGTTTTATAGGCGCTGTTACTATTATATTAAATTGCTCTATGAATGTACGTATTGTTTCGGTCTCTTCGCTGTCAACCAATTCCACAACATTCTTAACTTCCTTAGTTTGGACTGGGCCGTTTGAAAAAAATTTCCGCCACAAATTCGAACGTTGACCTCTGGATTGCCATAACATCCTTACACTTTTGAAGAAACGAGCAAAATAAACAATGGTTCCAGGTTCCAATGGTACTAGGTCACCCCTAGGTTTACTACTAAGTTTCGTTATTCTCCGATGTGTAAAGAAAAAAAATAATGTTTTGATCGGTATGTTAAACGGTAGTTGAAAAGTTCCATTTAGTGTTTGATCTACAAGTGTAAAGTCAACAATAGTGATTTTGATTTCCCGGCAAATCGGGACTTTTATTTCATTTTCCCGGGATCCCGGGAAATCCCGGCCCAAAACAAAAAATAAATAAAAATGCCCTTATCTATTAAAAAAAAGTTTTTATTTTCATCGAAACAAACAAATATGAAAAATCTTCATAGGAATGCTTTTTATGGAATTAGAGAGCTGCATTAGACCGGGTCACGAAAAAAAATTTCCAAAGTCGAGGCAAATATTAAAGATCATCTCGAGACAACTTCAAAAAAAAAATTTTTTCCTCCCCCACCCCCCGGAAAAACAGCCAAAATCGTTTTTTTATCACTGCTTTTTTGTTTGTGGTTCAATCGTAACATTCAAGACATCTGTGTATAGGTTTCGACGAGACGAGTACGTCCTATAGATGTCGCTGACATACGACATCATCTTGTAATGATGGCCTCACTTAGAGCAATTTCTACCCCTAAAATTCGAAAATATTTTTTCCTAGGATTAAAGTCCTTTAAAAATTAAAAATATTTTGCTTTGGAAGTATACAGTTTTATTCAAAAACAAAAAAGTTACGTATGAAAAGATGTATTTACAGCATCAACACTAATATTTTTTCCTGTTGTTCGCATTATTACAGAAAATTATTCTCAGCGATATCGAAAAAAATTAAATACAAGTTATTGTGTACTTTTTAGCGCAAACAGTGTTTTTAAACATGCGGATAAAAATATTCAGCGTCACCAATATTAAAGCAACGAAATTATAAAGATACCTGGTCCACAATGGAAGTATTAATAATAAAATATAGACTTAATTTTGCACTTGTATTCTTCCCATGCAATATGCAACACTCAACATTTGTGCGAAATGTAAGTGAATCAGCGCTTAGAATGACTAATCAAAATGGAAAATTTTTGCAAAACTAGAAAGTAGTGAACGGAACTTGAGTGGCGCCAATATTTGTAATTACATACATTTCTTTGCTCTTTTTGGGATTTTATTTGTAATACAAATCATATTTCGTCGGTAACTACACCAATTCCAATTGAAATTCAAAGAAAATCAATTTAAATTCAAACATTCCATTTAAAATTCAAATATTCCATTTGAAATTCAAACCCCGTCATTTGAAATTCAAAAATTTCATTTAAAATTCAAAAAACGTCAATTGAAATTCAAAATTTCCATTTGAAATTCAAAAAATAACAATTGAAATTCAAAATTCGTCAATTGAAATTTAAAACACATCAATTGTAATTTAAAACTTATCAATTGAAATTCGAAACTCGTCAATTGAATTTCAAAATTCGTCAATTGAAATTCAAAACTTATCAATTGGAATTCAAAAGTCGTCAATTTAAATTCAAAACTCGTCAATTGAAATTCAAATTTCGTCAATTGAAATTCAAAACTTATCAATTGAAATCCGAAAGTCATCAATTGAAATTCAAAACTCGTCAATTGAAATTCAAAACTCATTAATTGATATTCAAAAGTCATCAATTGAAATTCAAAACGTATCATTTGAAATTCAAAAGTATTGAATCATTAATAGTAGGTTCACATCGACCGTAAAATATGCTACACCTTAATAGTTATATGAGCATAAGTCATTGATAAATGTGGAAACAAATGCAAAATTTGCAATGAGTAGCGAATCGAAAAAATGTACTTGTAGAAGAATATTACTTTGTTACATCTCATAATATTTTCATACGAACATTATTGCTCCATTCGCAGTTAAATTCGTAGCATTAAACTGTAAATTCAATACAAATACTAAAAACATTCACATATACTTTAGTTCAAGTAGAGTGTATTATGATTAAAACTACCAAACAATTATTCGAATTTCAATTGATGAATTTTGAAATTTAATTGCGACTTTTGAATTTCATTTGATGAGTTTTGAATTTCAATTGACGAGTTTTGAATTGCAATTGATGAGTTTTGAATTTCAATTGACGAGTTTTGAATTTCAATTGACGACTTTTGAATTTCAATTGATAAGTTATGAATTTCAATTGACGAGTTTTGAATTTCAATTGACGAACTTCAAATTTCAATTGATGATTTTTGAATTTCAATTGATGTGTTTTCAAATTCAATTGACGAGATTTGAATTTTAATTGCTGTTTTTTAAATTTCAAATCGAAAATTTGAATTTCAATTGATGTTTTTTGATTTTCAAATGGAATTTTTGAATTTCAAATGACGAGTTTTGAATTTCAAATGGAATATTTGAATTTCAAATGGAATGTTTAAATTTCAAATGGAATGTTTGAATTTCAATTGATATTCTTTGAATTTCAACTGGAAATGGTGTAGATAAAAAATGAATTATCTCAAGGAAATATTTAAATTTTTTTTCGATGTCGTTAAGACTTATGCAACAATTTGAGCTACAAAGTATGGAATCGTTTTTATAAAAATTTTCCGTCAGCGCTAAAAAGTATGCAATAATTTTCGATAATAATGCAAACAACAGGAAAAAATATTAGTGTTGATGCTGTAAATACATCTTTTCATACGTAACTTTTTTGTTTTTGAATAAAACTGTATACTTCCAAAGCAAAATGTTCTTGGTTTTTAAAGGGCTTTAATTATAGGAAAAAATATTTTAAAATTTTAGGGGTAGAAATTGCTCTAAATGAGGCCAACATTACAAGATGATATCGTATGTCAGCGACATCTATAGGACAAATGTAGTACTCCTCGAAACCTATACACCGATGCCTTGAATTTAAAAATTGAGCCGCAAACAAAAAAGTTGCGATAAAAACACGATTTTGGCTGTTTTTCCGGGGGTGGGGGAGGAAAAAAAATTTTTTTTTGAAGTTGTCTCGAAGTGGTCTTTAATATTTGCCCTCGACTTTGGAGAAAAAAAAAATTGTATGGGGACCGACCCGGTCTAAGCTGCATAAGGAGATTTTTCAAAATTGTTACCCCTTAAAGAAAAACCTAACCAAACCCAGACCAAACAGCTTAATGTAGAATAGCGAATCTGAGGCGGAGTATTTACTTTCATGGTCATGGTATTTTGCTTATCTTTTTTAGCAATTTAATACTTTCGAATTTTTCTCTATATATGAAAGCACATTTAAAAGATAAACAAAATATTGAGAGACGGAAGACGATAGTGATGGTCAAGAAAATTGTCACCAAATGGTAATTTTATGGTAAAAATTTAGAACACTAAATTATTTATGGTTTTAGTGGATTTTAACTTATCAAACATTTTGATATTGAATCATTAAATAAGCGTAATGAAATCCCGGGAAATCTCGGTCGCATTGCCGGGATTCCGGGACAAAAAACTGGCCAGGATTCTCGGGAATTCTCGGGACAAAAACACTAGTCAACAACTGTGTTAGAAGTTGATCGTGTTTGAATGCAAAGTTCTCCCGGCATTTTTTTTTAGTATGGGATATGAAAGTAGCCTGCATAAATAACTTAACTAATTTTTACAAACAAATATGCGCTTTAGTCGTAAAAGCATTCTCTTTCTAAATAACACATCTAATATAAGGGTATTCTAATACAATTGTGGCTAAAAACTCCTTCAAACTTAAAAAATAGTGAAAAAATCGGAAAAGTATGAATTATTGAGGCTAAACAAGACTGTTATAGGAAGACATCTATATATAAATATATTTCGTTGGAAATATTCTTCTTTCCAAAAGCGTCAACAAATCAAACAAAAAGACCTGAAACCCGGTTTTTTTAACCGTATGTCAAGATTTTGGAGTGTTTGGGAAATTTGGTATACATATTCATATTAACCTCGACCAGACCTACACCATACAATAGGTCACTTCACTTCAAATTTTTCCATTCTGCAGTAGTATATTATTAACGAACTATGTAGTTCACTCCACCTCATTATCTATTTCATAATATAATTGGTATCGGCAAAAGTTATTAAGAATTACCATTAGTGTTTTCGTCAATGGATGGTAAGCGAGAGGGTGACTATAGTATACCTCCTATGGCATCCCCATGTTAAATTCGTCACTTAAACATATTTCGAGTATATTGACGAGGAAGTACTGTGTCATTCCTGGTAATCGATGGTATGATTACATACGTAATGCTTACCTGAACAAGCAGATAGTTATCAATTTTGTGTTAGTGTATCAAATGATACATCAAATTGGCTAAACGATCAGAAAAGTGTTTTATTGTTGATATTTTAATTATTATATTATGATTAAATTACTTCTATTATGACCTGGCGTTCTACAGAGGGAAAAAAATGTTTTTTTTCTATAGTTAAGTTTTCGGAAAAGCTTGACTTATTTAAAACTACTTTGTCGAAGACTGCATATTCGGAAATCCCAACTACAGTCTGCGAAAATCGATTAAAGCTCAAAAGCCCCTACCCTGTTGCGTCGGGTCTTGTTTTTTTTTTCTTCGACTACCACTGATATTTTAATACATAAATTAAAAAACCTGAGTGTATCTAAAACTTAACTTTAGTATTGAAATGTTAAAAGTCTTTTAGCGTTTCCCAAATTTCTTTCCCAAATTTCTTTATTTTCGCAGACGACGTAACATATACATTAGGGGTATAACTTAGACTCGTTTCTGTACTGTTTTTCGCAGTAGAATACTGTTTTTCGACATCAAAAACGGCGTACTGCTTTTCTCCCTCAAAGTACTGTTTTTCGATACATAATAGAAATATAAACGGCGAACAGCGAATTCTTGCAATAACATTGTTTTCTTCAAAAAAAAGTTCGAAGAAACACTAAAAATATGTCAAGAGGATGATTTTTTATCCCCAGCTGTAGTAGCAGAAAAGCAAAAACTTATTGACAATGGATACAATTCGATTGAGATGGCTGCTTTACGCACTGATTTTTTCGGTAATTTGCCTGCTTTGATTTGAACGCTTTTATACTAATGGAATGAAGTCGAAGCCGTTATGAACAAGTTAAGGGAATACAATTTGTACAATGCTGTATATTTGCACACCCAATTTAGATATATCAAAAACGGGCGACAAAATTATGCAACAGAGAGAAGGCAATGTTTCGAATGTGGATCGGTGAGTGGAGATATTTATTCATCTCAATAACGCTGATTGCGAATTCAAAGAAATAGCCACGATCGTTGAATATATTTTATGTTTGTAAGGAACTTCAGCATCATTGGAGCGAATCTTCTCTGCAGTAAACAAAACTTGGACGTCAGCCTAAACCCGATTAGATGTGCAGACATTGAAGGCGATTCTGGCCGTCAAATTACCTCAAAACGAAGCCGGCATTGCTTATTCAAATTGCTTCAAACGACAAATACAAAACAACCACAATAGTTGATTCTGGAAATGATTGTTAATTTTTTTTACATATTGAATAAAATATATATGCTATGTAAATACTATGTACTGCGGAAAGTACTGTTTTTCCAAATCGATGTACTGCTTTTTTAAAATATTTCAGTGAAATGTACTGTTTTTGTCCAAAAAAAATATACGAGCGTTAGGTATAACCATTTTTTTGGCATAGTACCATGAGGTCAACCATGTCCTAGTAACCACGAAAATCATAATCTTTAGTAATTTTTCTGAAAAATGTTCACGCACCAATTGGTTTTTCTAAACAGGTGTATAAAAAATTATTTAAACATTTATTATTTTTTTTTATTTTTATTAACTTCGTTAAATGGGGATTTAGATCTCCTAGGCTCATTGGTCAATTATCAACAGGCTGCCACCTGCGATAAATGTTGCAAGTGTTAGTATACAAATTAACTATTAGCATTAGGAGAGATTATTCGATACACATTTTTATTTTTTTCGTTAAAAAAGATTAAAGATATGTTTTGGTTTGCGGAAAAATCTCTTACCATCTCTAAATATTAATGAAATTTCATACTTAAGCTATTTTTTCTTTTATATAAACATATTTTTAATTTTCCTTAACCAAAAAGACGAAAAAATAAATATACGTTCCCTTATAGTTTTTTATGCTCTATTGGACTGTGCTATGCCAATTTTGATATCTTAAAAAATTGTTAAAAAGTTATATCCCTAATATACATACCAATACCTTATATTTTTAACTGAAAAGCTCACTACTTAACCTACTTTTAAACTCAAAATTTAATTTTATTTGAAGTTTAGAACTCAGGGGCGGACTAAGGCCTAGGCATCCTAGGCACGTGCCTAGGGCCCGTAATTTTTGGGGCCCGAAAAGTAGGTTTTAAATTTTGTAATTTTTATAATTAATTTTTATTTAACCCTGATATTACATTACATTGGTAAATATATTTATTTCCATAGATTTTGCATGGAAATATATTTCGAGCGTTATCTTTTTAACTCCGATTATGCATCAAAAGCAGAGATGCACAAACATGGCATCTCTGGCATTTGTGTAGTTGAGCAAGAGAGAGAACTGATATGATAATGCGTTTAATACAGCTATCGGCAACTAACACAACCACAATATGGGTTTGTGTTGGTGAGTTGTTCTCTTCCCTCTCTCACTGTAGTGAAGGAAATTGTTGTAAAGATTTTTTCATAACTATGAACAAAATTATAATATAATAATATAGGAAATATTACTGTTGTGCGCGTGGCAATGCACATTAACATATAAGAACTCATTTTTACCGAAAAAATTCATTTCTTTTATTGTCTTGCTAACAACAAGCGTCGACACAACTGCGTCGGACGAATGCTCAAGCGAGACTGATTCAGTTTGTTTGTTTTCGTTCAATGTGTGTGAGAATACATGTGTGGCTCTCTCGCTCATGTTGCACAAGTGCGCGCTCTCGCCGATCGCTGGTTTAATATGTCAGGTTAATAGGGACTCCAATCCAGAATAAAACAACATATTTTTTGCCCATTTTAATCCATGCGCAAATCATTCATTAAATTTATTTGGAAAAGTTGCATGGAAATTACCTCTTTATACCATCACCCTTAAGGATGAGGGTATATATCATTTGATACGAAAAAAAGTGTAACGCATTTAAGGAGACGAGTTAGAGCCCAAGTATCTTAAGACCAAATTCGTTTCAGGACTTTTTAAGACGATTGAGCTATGTCCGTCTTTCTGTCTATAAAAATTTACCAGTATTAATTTTTTTCAAAACGAACTTCTGGTACCTCCCATACAAATGACATAATTGACCCTCATAGTTTTACATACATATCTTTTTTGTAAGTATACTGGATTCACTCAAATTTTGAGTATGAATGAATATAGACTATATCGGTTAACGCCTTCTGGTACCTCCCATACAAAATGACCTATTTTTGGAAAATTAATATTTCTCCCATAACTTCCAAACGGACTCTTGGGGGTAATTCAAATTGGTCGATTAATATATATTGTTATAGGAGGCAAATTCCCGGAAAACCTAACTATTGGATACACCCCTTCTGGAACCTCCCATACAAATGACCGAACTCACCGCCATAGCGGGATATAAAACTATTAACAATAAATTCAAAATAATTTTTCATGATATTGATGTTAGGGACTCTTCAATAAAGTCACTGTTATGAACAAGGTTTAAACCTAGCAGAACTGAAAAATTAAGTATTACAATTTAAGTCTTTAATAAGTAAAGAAAATATTATTTCGCCTGTATCCATGCGGTCATTTATTCAGGAAAATAATATTATTGCAACATCCCCAAATTTAAACATACTTCTGAGAATTTATTTAACCCTTCCAATAAGCAATGCCAACGGTGAAAGATCATTCTCAATTGCCAGAATAAAAAAAATTTTAAGCTCCACATTAGGCCAACAAAAATTAAATAGTTTATCATTGCTTTATATAGAAAACGAGTTATTAAACAACACTATTAATTATGACATAGTTCTAACTCTAATTAATTAGACAAGCTTATTGACGAGTTTTCAGAATTAAAAGTGAGAAAAAAGACAATATAACTAATAAATCTGAGTACATTTGTTTAAGTATTATTGTTTTTTTTTTAATAAATTATTTTTAATTTTGTTTGTTTTAAACAATTATGTTTATGTTTGTTTGTTTTACTAAATTATGTTTTATTTGTTTGTTATAATAAATTATTTTTATGTTTGATTGTTTTAATAAATTATGTTTATTTAGTTATTGCACATGTATATTATTTTTCAAATTTTTTTTCTTTAAAACCAAGGCCCGAAATTACAGTGTTGCCTAGGGCCCGCTTTAGCCTTAGTCCGCCACTGTTAGGACTATATTATATATATGCAACAAAAATTGCACCTTAACCGATTTGCTTATCTTTTTATCGAATTAGAATTTGTTTTTAAAAAAATAACGGTAATATGTTCAGAAAAAAACGTACACTATGTGCAAAAGTTTGTTTTCAAAAATACAAAAAAAAAAACTTGTGAAAATCGTTTAAGAATTGCGGCTTCAAATTTCAAATGTCAGGAAAAACGCACTTGCCGAAAGGTAGGACAAACAGTTATATTTACATTAGTTCTTATATTAATATCATTGCAAAAGATCAAAATAAAAAGATACAAAATACAAAAGAATAGTGAAAATGCTTAAAGTTGAAACCTTAAATACAAAATCAAGTGGGAAAAAATAGCTTTCGTATGAGTGATAAAGTTTGGCAGTTGGGGAAAAAAATAATTGCAATTTATCAGTTGAAGATAATAAACCATTGATGCTGCCTAATATATATATATACATATATATCGAAATTTTTACGAATATGCAAACTATTTTTTTGGGTTTTATTTGACCTTTTTCTGGATTTGCACATATGTATTTTAAAAAATAAATTTTTTAACTACACTAAAATGTGGATAATCGTATTATTTTGTAGAATATTATACAAACATTTATGTTTGAACAGCTCATACTACCTTTTTCATACTAATATTTTTACAAACTATTTTTTTTTTAATTTTATACTCATAACTGTGATCAGATGAGAACGAAATTTGATCTAAAGCTTTTTAGCTGCTAAATCGCCGAAATCATATGTATTGGGTAGCAGAAAATGGTACTTCCCATTATTCAAAACATATAATGGGAATACATATGATCTGTAATCCTAGTTTCGGTGAAAATATAAAAGCTTTATCATCCAGTTAACGACACATTTTTAAAAAGGAGATTAGTAACTTACTTTGTACTACTTAAACATGCTGGTTTTGTTGTAACATCGGGCATACGCTCATCAACATATTCTATATTCTCTCGTAACCAGCATTATTAATTAGATTAGATTTGTTTTAGAAGTTGTTATATAAGTTACAAAAAGACATAATATATACCATACCCGCATATCGTCACCTGAAAGCAAAAAGACGTAACGAATATGCTATACTAGGCGAATCTATATGGCCCTACAAAATTTTAGGTTCTTACGTCCAAAAATAACGGTTTTATTGCAAAAATTTCATAAACAGTCACAAAAGACATAACCCACATAACTTCTGAAACTCTGAAAAAAATATTTTCTTTACAGTTATGATCATAAGAGAAGTTGTGAAAAAATTTTATTCTCCTGTAGATGTGATGTTACGTTATTTTGCATTTTAGGTGACGATATACATACATATGTACAATATAGAAAAAGTATAAAATAGTCCGTTCACATACAATTTCAGATTAGCAAAACTCCACATTGTTTCTGCATGTTTATTTATCTCATAACTCATTTCCCCATTCAAACATTTAGCTTACATACATTTATGTTCAAATTAAAATAAAATCATTCCATAATAAATAACTATTAATGTGAGCTACAATTATCTCAAACCAGACACTCTCATCGTGATTGCGGCGACTTGGCGACAGATAAACTTTGCAAGGATTTTCAATCACTGATGGGCCGTACTCAGTGCCAGGGGCCCAACATCAGTCTGACCAAAGGTGCAAATGAAAGTTTGCTATTGTAAGTTTCGTTTGTAAATATCGTATACATATAATGTCAACACATATTGTTAAAATATACATATATATTTTTTCAGAGCCGACTATGTTACTTGGAATGGTGCAAATCCCGAATTCTATCAAGGCCAGCGCAATCTCGCTGTGGGCGCAGACAATTCTCTTCGTGGTGAAAACAGCTATAAGGCCTGTGGCCACAATCCGGATTTGTGCAAAGGCCCTCAGGCGGGATTGGCTAAAGGAAGCGTTTACAGTCATCAAAGTACTGCCGCTACTAAAACGATTAATATTAAATGCAATTAAAGGAAAATCGATTACTCAATTTGGATTTCCCAAAATATCTGTGCCAAAGACATACAATTAAACATACTTATTGCTTCTACACATACTCAATTTTTTTTTTAATAAAATTAACCATAATCATAAGCGTGAGTGTTTTACTATTTTAATAATAATAATCCTTACCGTGCCAGGCACGGCTTTAACGAGAATAAATTGAAGGAAACATCTTTTAGATCAGCGATCGGCGAGAGCGCGCACTTGTGCAACATGAGCGAGAGAGCCACACATGTATTCTCACACACATTGAACGAAAACAAACAAACTGAATCAGTCTCGCTTGAGCATTCGTCCGACGCAGTTGTGTCGACGCTTGTTGTTAGCAAGACAATAAAAGAAATGAATTTTTTTGGGTAAAAATGAGTTCTTATATGTTAATGTGCATTGCCACGCGCACAACAGTAATATTTCCTATATTATTATATTATAATTTTGTTCATAGTTATGAAAAAATCTTTACAACAATTTCCTTCACTACAGTGAGAGAGGGAAGAGAACAACTCACCAACACAAACCCATATTGTGGTTGTGTTAGTTGCCGATAGCTGTTTTAGATTCACAACTAACGGCACCTACTTGTTTATCGACGAATGCGAACGTCACTGTTTGAGAAGCTCGTACTAGACAAGCCGATTGAATCGACGCTTAATACTGCGAAGTTGCTGTCAACAACATTCGAGGGGAGCCGACAATGAAAGAACATTTTTTTTTTAAGATGACTGGAGCCAGATTTGAACCTGCGATCTCCCGCATGGTAGTCGCGTGTTCTAACCACTATCCCTCGGCCGGTCCCTTTCGCTTGACTACTTTTGGCAAAAAAGATATTTGACCCAAAAGTGCCGTTGCGGTCGTTACAAAAAATGGAAGTAGTTTTGGATGCCAATGTGTATTTCCATCTATTTTAGCAAATGTTGCATTGTAACAAATAAAATCGAAATACATAAAGGAAAGAGGAATATTTAAGGATTTTAAAAAGGCTTTATTAAGAGTTATACATAAACGGGTCCATATAATAATTTGAAATTCGTCCGTTGCGGATGTTACGTTGCGGGCGTTACACTTTTTCCTACTATCTTATTAATCCTAAAAAATTATATCCACATCAAACAGTCTGTTAAGGAGCTATTGACAAAAACAGGTATAAATATAAGAATTGTATATACTCGTATTACATGAATGGACCCGGTAGGTGGCGCTGGAGTGGACTTATTGCGAAAATTTTAGTGAATGGACCAATTTAACTGAAATTCAGAATGTATATTGGTTTGATAAAGATAAAACATTTTATGTACAAATGGACTCGACAGGTGGCGCTAGGGTGGACTTATTTCGAAAATTTGAATGGTTTGACCAATTTAACTGAAATTCAGAATGTATGTTTGTTTGATCATGAGAAAAGATTGTATGTACATTTGCATTTATACAATGCAGATCAATATGGTACTGGCAGCGTAACAGCTGACTAAGCGCAATACATGGCAGTAGCGTGGAATTATGTTGAAGTTGATGAAATGCTCTTAACATCAGGCCCGCCAACATGTTGTATCTTTGGCTGAAACTGTAGAACTAATGCCCCCATTCCACAAACATTTCATATGAGTTTACAATTGCTGTGTTCATTAAATAAAATTTTGAAAAAATTCATTCGGTTGCGGACGTTGCGCACTTTGTTCATTATAGTTTTTTGTAGAATGGTGTAAAAATACATATCTATATATATATATATATATATATATATATTAAGCGCACTATTGGCTCTCTTTAAGAATGTACTTCGATTGAGTAAAAACTAAATATTAAAGCAGTTAAATTTAAAAAACCTTGTTTTCCGTTGCGGACGTTATATGGGTAATTCCAGCCTTACGAATGTTACGATCGTACGATTCAATTGGAAAAAAAGAACATAAAAGTTAAACTTTTTTGTATTTTATAATATATTTTTAATAGCTCCCTACTAGATCTACATTATGTAAAAAAGGCGTCATACTTAAAAAACTACAATCCAAGATATTAACAAAACACAGGCCTACGTTATGCTACACGAAATAGAAGTGCGTTTTATGTTAGTTCTTGAAATTTCAAAAGACTGCGTGTTGTTCAAGATTTAGTAAATGCACTTAATTATTTTATAAAATATACCAATAGGGCTTTAAAAATATGTTTTGGTTGGGCAAATTTTTTCCTCTGGGTTTTAACCGCAAGGTTATAAAGACCTACGTTATGTTACTGACGTTATGTGACAAAATATCCCATAGCTGTGAAATGCTTAAAAAAATTTTAGGGAATATTATAAAGTTTATGTGCCACTAAATGTTGGTCAGGAATGCTACATTAGAACGCCAAAAAAATAAAATTTTTTTACTACTAGTGGTGCTATTTATTGTTGTAACTACAATTTTATGATAAAAGTGGACTTGCATCATCAGTAAATATAATATGAAAATTTAAAACTGGTGACCAGCAAAAAAATGCAATTTTGCAGTCCGCTAAATCAACACGGAAACTAAGAAAAGCTTTGGGCATTTTAATTTAATAAAATTTAAGTATTCGTCTTTACTAACACAGTGCAACATTTCTAAGGTCATCGTCTGGTGCCGCCCCAAAGGATTTGGCCCCATTACATCGAAACATTCTTTTATGGATACTCCAATATTTTCACCCCAACTCTATTTTTTTTTATCAATTTTACAGAGTCCATATTTCATTAACCGTTAGAAAATTTTTCTTTTTGTCTTTGGCAAAGTTGTAGATCTAAACCAGAGCAAAAAAGTGTCAAATAGACCGACCCAAAAAAATTGCAACCAGTGCATGAAAATTGCAAAAATATGGGAAAAAATTATATTTTTTCATTAGTTTAATAATTATCGACCTTTTTTATTATTTAGTTTAGATTTATTAGATATTTCTAAATGGGCTTTCAAGGTCCTTCTCCTTAAATATGAATAAAAGATCGTTTATTTCATTTTTTTCATTATGTTTTCCACACAAAATTTATTTTGTTGTACTCCGTGGCGTATGAATTATGTGGAATATTACTTATTATAATCATAATTTTATGGTGAAAATATCATGAAAAAATAGCCTTTTTTCCCATATTTTTACAATTTTCATGCACTAGATGCAATTTTTTTGCTCTGATTTAGATCTACAACTTTGTCGAAGACGAAAAGAAAATATTCCGAACAGTTTGTGAAATATGGACTCCCTAAAAATGGTCAAAAAATCGTATTGGCGTGAAAATATTGGAGTATCCATAAAAAAATGTTTCGATGTAATGGGGCCAAATCCTTTGGGGATTTTTTTAGTCTCGGTATATACTTCAAAAATAGCTGGGTACGAAGGCGGCACCAATATATGTGTTGCATTGTGTAATACAAGTCAGAAATACTTTTTTGCCAACTTTTAATTTTTCGTTGACACTTCTGTGGAAATACCCATATGCCGAATGCCCATCTTTACTTAATATTATTTATATCTTCTGAATGACCTACCGAGGCGTTTTTTACATTTAATTGTAGACAATTGATTAGATTTTAAGTTTATTATAAAATTAAAAGGAAATATGGTGGTTTTTACCATTTTTATGAACATTTAAAAAACATATATCTTAGAATTACAGATAAAAGCGCGAGGTAGGTGCAGTTTTTGACCTGCCATTCATAAATAGATCACCGAAAATGTTTATGCTTTATATATTTTGAGGGTTAAATATATAGCCCATTTATGGATTAACAAATATATGTGGTTGTAACAACTCTGAAATTCTTTTCCTGGTATACATTATTTCGGATTTACCCATATGATCTAATTCACCGTCATATATCTACATGAATATCTGTGTTGTAACTACAAACTTTGTTCAAGGATAGCGTGATCTCTATTGATCTCATATTATTTTTTAAAGATTTTGATTGTGATTAATTATATAGTATAAAATTTGATGCTTTAAACCCATTTTGCAATAACTGATCCAATTAAAATTTGTTTACTAACTACACTGTGGTGCAAAAATGAGCCAATGCTTTAAAAAAGGTACGTTATGAAATATTTGTTATACTTTTTATTGTATTATTTTCAAACCTTTTGCTAAATTTAAAATATGCATCTGTAAAATATGTAAAGCAATAACAAAAACAAAACTTACATTACTGTAAGTATATAAAAACAAAACATTTTCAAAATCAGACCATTGGCACACTTTTGCTGCAAGGTTTTTCTTATCTAAATTTAATAATTAGTCCTGCATATTTTTACTTTCTTCAAATGATCCACCCTATTTGGCGTATATTGACAAAGTTGGGCAACATAATATACAGGAATTTTGTTTCATTCAACCAGAACCCACTCCCACAGCTCATTTATACTTTTGGGGCTCTTTCGTTTCTGTCAGCCCGCGTTTTAGGTAAGCTCACAGATTTTCGATCGGGTTCAGATCTGGACTCTGCAGTGGTTGCTCCCTGACCCCAAACACCTAAGAACTAAGCCATTCCTTGACAATTTTTACAGAATGTTTTGGGACATTGTCATATTGGCAGACGACATTCTCTGGTCTACCTGGAATTTGGCCAGGGCTATGGGGCAAATTATCTTGCAAAATGCGAAGATAGTCTTCCTTTCGCATTATTCCTTCGACCCGTATAAGAAGTCCCACACCATCTGGGGTTACACATCCCCAAATCATAACAGAACCGCCTCCGTGATAGATGGTTTGAGATTCGCACCTGGTGAGTATTTGTTTTAACTAATACAAATTAAATATATGATTAATTTGTTAGTCGTGTGGTCAGATGAGACCAAAATCAATAGATACCAATCAGTTGGAAAGGTTTTTTTATTGGGCCAATTGATCAAACACACCAAATCCAGCTCATGTATCACAAACCATTAAGCACGGAGGCGGTTCTGTTATGATTTGGGGATGTGTAACCCCAGATGGTGTGGGACTACTTATACGGATCGAAGGAATAATGCGAAAGGAAGACTATCTTCGCATTTTGCAAGATAATTTGCCCCATAGCCCTGGCCAATTTCCAGGTAGACCAGAGAATGTCGTCTGCCAATATGACAATGTCCCAAAACATTCTGTAAAAATTGTCAAGGAATGGCTTAGTTCTTAGGTGTTTGGGGTCAGGGAGCAACCACTGCAGAGTCCAGATCTGAACCCGATCGAAAATCTGTGAGCTTACCTAAAACGCGGGCTGACAGAAACGAAAGAGCCCCAAAAAGTATAAATGAACTGTGGGAGTGGGTTCTGGTTGAATGAAACAAAATTCCTGTATATTATGTTGCTCAACTTTGTCAATATACGCCAAATAGGGTGGATCATTTGAAGAAAGTAAAAATATGCAGGACTAATTATTAAATTTAGATAAGAAAAACCTTGGAGCAAAAGTGTGCCAATGGTCTGATTTTGAAAATGTTTTGTTTTTATATACTTACAGTAATGTAAGTTTTGTTTTTGTTATTGCTTAACATATTTTACAGATGCATATTTTAAATTGAGCAAAAGGTTTGAAAATAATACAATAAAAAGTATAAAAAATATTTCATAACGTACCTTTTTTAAAGCATTGGCTCATTTTTGCACCACAGTGTATATACCGCTGCACAGTGGTTCCTTTTCGGTTATTTTTGGAAATAATTCCGTAACTTTTGAACGTATAATGGTATCTTGATGAAATTTAAAATAGTTAAAGCTAAGTTGTTTTCGAGACGATTTGGACGACTTCGACTCCAAGGGACTGGATATTTACTTCGCTATAAAGAAAATTCGCTATATAGAAAAGAAAAACAATTTTGTTCCTTTAAACATTTTTTATTTGTAGTAGTTTGAAGTAGTTTCCCTGTAGGAAGTGAAACACATTTTCAAGTAACTTCAAACTGGTTTTTTAATAACCACATCTAGTTGATTAAGTGACTATTTTCCTTGTCGCCGACTCAATATTTTAACATAGGCATGTCATAGGCCGTAGTCAATTGATCATCTCTGCATGACTTTACAATTGACTACTAATTACTTATTTTTCAACCAATTTGTAGTCGGTTTAAACTAAATTATTTAAAAACCACTTTTTTAAAAATTAGTTTTTAAACAGTTTAATTTTAATTAATTTTTATAAAATATATATAAATATGTATCTTATGCTATATATTATATTATACTTATACTATATAAAACTATTTATTCATTATTATTATTACAATGTGGTTGCTAACATTAATAGAAAATTCAAGTGCGTTTCATGACTAAAAATAAAATCTGCATGAGATTTAAACCAATTTGTAGTCATTTCCAAAATAGTTTATTTATAGTTATGGTTTTTTATCAACCAATTATTTTATTTACTACTGGGTTGGTTTGAAGTAAACTGTAGTAAATAAAATAATCGGTTGATAAAAAACACTAACTATAAATTAACTATTTTGGAAATGACTACAAATTTGTTTTAATCTCATGCAGATATCAATCAAACTACAAATAAATAAAAGCAAAATAAGTAAATATGAAACCAAAAGAAGCATGTCATGAAGTCAAATGTCGTTTGTGTTGAAAAAACTAAATAATTTCAATACTTAATATGTATATTTTCTATGAGCAGTTACAATTTTATTTTTAGTCATGAAACGCACTTGAATTTTTAATTAATGTCAGCAACCACATTGTAATAATAATAATGAATAAATATTTGTATATAGTATAAGTATAATATAATATATAGCATAAGATATATATTTTAAAAAAATTAATTAAAATTAAACTGTTTAAAAACTAATTTTTAAAAAAGTGGTTTTTAAATAATTTAGTTTAAACCGACTACAAATTGGTTGAAAAATAAGTAATTAGTAGTCAATTGAAAAGTCATGCAGAATTGACTACAGCCTATGACATGCCTATGTTAAAATAATGAGTCGGCGACAAGGAAAATAGTCACTTAATCAACTAGATGTGGTTATTAAAAAACCATTTTGAAGTTACTTAAAAATGTGTTTCACTTCCTACAGGGAAATGTTTCTACTTTTCTTCTTTAATATAATTTTCTAATACATTTATAGAAGTAAACACAGTATTTGGTACGTTGGTTTTCTTTTCCAAATAGGTACGGCAACCTTCAACTGATGAAGAAAGTTGTCCATATGTGGGTAACGGTTTCACAATATCGGCAGATTTTTCTTCGTATTCATCTGAATCTGTTAACACATTGAGTGCCATGTCGTACGTTTCCGTACGACACCTAACCCGTCGTGGGGTGCCACGTCGTACGTTTCCGTACGACAGTGATTGCTTGATCTTAAAGCCTGTCGTTCTTTTATATACGACACTGAGTGAAATTTGTTACGATTTTTAAATAAAGAATACTTTACTGAATATTTTTGCAAAAGCATCCATGGGTCTAGGATGATTTTTTGAGGTTTTATTGAGTGATAAATGTATGAAATGTATTTTTTTGAAATTTACATTAAATTTACAAGTAATTCAATTTTAAATTCATTTTTGATAGGAAAAAAGTAAGTATACATATTTTTATTTTAGATGGGCGTATTTTGGGAAACAATCCAGGCACAAGTGCGGGGTATTGGGGCATTTTGGACAGTAAGTACTCGTTTTTTTCAAGTGATTCCTTGCTGTTTTCCGGTCCAGCTGTTTTTTTGCAGTTGCGTAACACAAAACACAAGAACGTCGAATTGGTTTATTGTTGGCATCTACCCTTTTAGTTATAATGTGTTTGCCGGGGTTTACTGATTGCGGAGATGTTAGATCCAAAAGGTCATTAGCTACACTTTGACGAAATTTGCGTATGTTGATGTTTTTCTTTGTAGCTTCCTTATAAACAATATGGGCGTTTACTATTGACAGGCCAAGTAATAATTCAATTGCCAATTTCCTATACCACTTCACCCCTTTGCGTAGGGTGCTACCATACGATACCATTTGGTCCGACAAATCTATTCCAGCTTTTCCTTTGTTATATTCCATGATAGCTAACGGTTTTGACTTAGCTATACTTCTGCGTCTTTTTGCTCTACTAGTTGATGGCATATTTGGATCATGATCTTGATTTGTATCGGATATCATCACTGGAGCATGCTTTGTTGAAAGCATTCTGACATCTCGCTTATCCTTCCATTTTAGTACTACTATTCCGTTTTCATCTTCTTGTGCCACCAATTCACCTTTTTTAAGCGCAGAATTCATCACATCTTTTGGCAAATATTTCTTGTTTGCGCGAAGAGTGCCGACAAGGTGGGTTTTATTATTTAGCATTGAGCGAGCGAGTTCGTAGCTGGTATAAAAGTTGTCAACGTATAATGTACGACCTTCTCCTTTCAAATCAGTGATTAAATATTCACAAACATTTTTTGCTAAGCCAATTTCTCTTACCCCAGTAGCTGATTTTCCAGAATATATTTTCAATGACCAGGTAAATCCTTCAGTAGAACAAAGTTTAAACAGTTTTATACCATACGGATGAGCCTTATTGGGAATATATTGGCGGAAAACAAGTCTGCCTCTCCAAGGAATCAGTGTTTCATCAATAACGATACTTTCTCCTGGTACATAAACTTTTTGGTACCGCATCTGGAGCATATCTAACAATGGTTGGATTTTTCCAAGTCGATCACCTGGAATAATGTTACTATTATCTGCAAAGTGCATGAAGCTCAGTAGCAACTGAAAACGATTTCGGGACATTGTTTTTCCAGGAATGGTAAAGTTATATAGGTGATTTTTTGACCAATAATCCGAAAGAGACCCAACTTTCACCAAACCCATCCATAAAAGAAGTCCCAGCAACTTTTTAATTTCAAGATTTGTTGTCGGTACCCATTGTTTTTTTCTCGAAGATCTAGTTACGGCGGTTTTGTCCAAAATCTCTTGTGCGTATTGGTTGGTTTCTTTGACAATTAAATCAATGATATCGTTGTCAACAAATAGCAAATATGTATCCAAACAGGAAATGACTGGTGAAATATTTTGCTGGATACCAGATTTTCCAGTAAATGTAAAGGTCTTTTGACGTGATGAAAATTCAGTCCAATTGCCTTCGGTATTCAACATTTCCGCGTCTGCTGTTAAACTGTCTTCTTCAGCTTCGACAGCTTCGTCAGCTTCGTCTTCCGTATTGATACCATCTTCAAACAACATATCATCGATTCCCACAGCATCTATGTCAGGCTCAGAGTCAGAATCCGAAACCTCCGGTATCCAATCACAATCATCATCATTAGAAAAATCTTCATCACTCTCCGTCAATACTTCCAATATCTCCTTTTCTCTCAACGATCGTTTCGACATAGTAGGTATTTGCTTTTTAATTTATTATATTTTTATTTTAACTAAAAAGAAAAGAAAAAAGAAAACAAACTAAAATAAAAAACAAGAAAAAGAAGAAAAACAAAAAAAAAAAGCGTCGTACGTTTTTGTACGACAGCGACTTTTACAAATGCGCACCCGTCGTGCAGTGCCACGTCGTACAGAAATGTACGACACATAAAAGCCTATATAAAATAAAAAGTAAGGGTCACAATGGACTGGGGATATCACAGAAATCGTTTTTTATCACTAATACACGCAATTAACAAAAAAAAAATGTTTGACCTCCTGGGAAGGTTTTCGTCAAAACCGCTTGGCACTCAATGTGTTAAAAGAGAAATAATAATGTACATCAGAAAATTATTAGCAACCGATTTTCTTTCTTATAGTTTCTTTACCTAAGATAGCTGGATGAGGATATCTCCGTCGGAAGGGTTGTCTGTGGTAATGACATCACAGTTAACATTGATGTTGTCCTTAAATGTTGCATTAATATTTCCAAAATTATTTGAATAAATTCGTTACATTCGCTTCAATCTTGAAGTTACGGTCGCAAAAAGACTTTACTATAGAAAAACCCGTTATATGGAGATTATAATACACTCAAAGAAAACTTCGTTATATAGGAGTTCGTTGTAGAGAGTTTTGACTTTATAAAGAGTCAGATAGTATTTGCGATTATAGCAGATATTCCAGAGAAAGATGTGAGTATGATGCTAAATCCAGGATGTGTTATTCTGCATATTCGAAAAGGGTTGGAAACAATTTTAGAAATAACTCTAAAATATTAAACGTTACTCCTCCCCAATTAGGGTAGCCAGATATTAAAATCAGAAAAACAGTACATTAGTGAACAAAAAACAGTAAAACGGAGAAAAACAGTACATTAAAAATTAAAACATAAAAATGTATTAAGCCTCACATATTTTGAGAATTAATTCAATAAGCAACAAAGACAATGTTAAAAAAATAATATGTACATATTACTTATGTCATAAACGCATTTACACAGAGAACAAAATTATTGTTGGCTGAACAAGCAAAGGATCTAAGAAATTGAGATTTCAGAGCTTTTGCATGTTAAGCCACCGATATGTTGTTAGTAAATTGCACCAGTTATTGAAAAAAGGGTTTAGAGCATGAAGTTTTATACTATATAATTAATCATAAATTATAGCCTTTTTATAAATTTTCGCTTTAAATAAGTAAAAATAAGTGTTCAAAATATTTTTAAAAATATAGATCATGCTATCCTTGGGCAAAGTTTGTACATACGATACAAATATGCATGTAGATATATGACGGTGAATTGAATCATTTGTGTGGAAGGTACCAGAAGGGTTGTGGCAAATGTTTTATAATCTGACGAAGTTAATACACCTTGCAGTTTCTCGTTAAGAAGTTATAAAAGAAATATAAATTTTTCAAAAATAGGTAATACCAGAAGAGGAATTTTGCTGTGGGATTGTAAAGAGGCAGAATAGCCACAGCCTATTTACATTCCAATGGCTTCGTTTAGAAAACTATTAACTGAAGTAAATTTTAATAGAGATCGGCCCGTTAAGGTTTACTCGAGTTATTTTGCTCACCAGCCATCTAGCCAGCCACCCATCCAGACAGAAGGTCCTTAAAAGTCCTGAAACGAATTTTGTCTTAAGATATTTGAGACTTTCATATGATAGATACCCTTATAACTAAGTGTGTGGATATACATGTAGTTATCTTACCGAGATGTGAAAATGTAATTTTCAAATCCATTTTAAAAATTGTATGCATCCAAAACAATAACAATGTTGTAAACAAACTATGTGTTTACATGGTGGAGTGTTTTATATTATCTTTGGCTTTTTTTTGTAGACTATACCAAACTTGTTTTATCAAATATTGAAATGAATTGTTATATAAAAAATCAGTAAAATAAAAAACAGTACAAAAACAGTAAAATGTTTGAAAAACAGTACTTTTGCGTACTGTTTAACGTGTTGTGCATAAAACAGTACATTAACAATAAAACAGTACATGTACTGCTAAAAACAGTACGTCTGGCTACCCTATCTCCAATCCCCACAATTTTCACTCTTTGATGAGGATGTCGATCTAGATACTTAGGTGAAAATGGTGCGAAATTCAATTTGACAAACGGTATACCCCATCAAAGGAAGAACTGTGTGGTCCATTATACGGTTGGGTTAGGTTTCAAAAGTTGTTTTCCCATCTTATATATATACAATTTTATTAAACAGTTTTTTGTTAGAGTACAAATTAACATATATTGTACTTTAAACTGTGTTGTTTGTTAGTTTTAGTCGGTCGTATTAATTATATATCACAATTTATGTTAGTGTATCAAATGATAAATCAAATTGTACTTAGTTAGAAAACTACTTTGTTATCCATAAATGAATCATAGAATACTACTCGTTTTTGGTTTTCCTGCAGAAAATTTATGTTATAAATTTTCACTACCAATTCTGAGTAACGTGTATAAAAACACTGCGTGTAAATAATTTGGTCCATCATATGTGGAAATTCAATATGGTGCTGTTGTAGAGAGGGAACTTTAGGAAGTCATTGAGGGTGAAGCACCAAGCACACCAGAAGCAAAACGGGTTATTCGCGAAGGTAACGCAAGAGCTACAATAGGTTCAGCAGTCGAAGAATCTCAAAAAGTGCACATTAAGTAGCTGAAAAATTCCAAGGAATTTTGGTACGCTCTTAAGAAACATCACGAACAAGCTAATCTGACGCATAAGGTAAGCCTTCTGCGTCAACTTCCAACAAATAGGTTTTTGTTGTAGTTGTTGTTTGGTTTGTAGACTCCTCAGCCACATGTCATATATCTTGTCAAGAAAACTTTTCGTAAAATTGGATAAGCAACAGAAGGGTGCGGTTTATTTGGCCGATGCCACTGAATTGAAGGCAAATCGATATGGAGATCGTCAGTTAATGTGTCAGAACAAGGACATTCGCAACACTGTCTGCCAGTAAACTAACTGTTGATGGGTTTGAAGTACTTTGCAATTCTAAATGTTGCTGAATTTCTAAGAATGAATAAGTCCAAGCTAGAGCATCATTGAAGGGCAACTTATATGTCCTTGATCAAGTTGAAAAAGTAAATTAAATTACTGAATTCAAGGTGGAATGTACTCATATATGGCATCGTAGGCTCGGTCATAGGAACATTGAAGTTATAAAGGCATCAGGACTATTAAATTGTATTTTAATTAAGAAATGCAGTTGTAACTATAGATGTGAAGTATGTACGAAAGGCAAATTGGACAGAAAACCTTTTTTTCGAAAGCATCGGAGACAAGGTCGAATTTTATTCTAGAATTGGTACATGCAGATCTATGTGGACCGATGCAGAACACAACACCAAGTGGTAATCGATACTTTCTAACCATGATTGATGATTACAGTTGATACTGTCACATTTACTATATTAAATCAAAAGATATGGCTATAGTTAATGTTAATAAAGAAGCTGTCATTCAAACAGAATCGTAATAACCAGATGCTCAATTTGTGGAATCCAATGTTCATTGTACTGAAAAATCAACACAAGATGAAGACAGTGTGAATACAAGTTCTGATGTCAAGGATAACCAAACACAAGATTTGGAATCTGTAACGTCTGATGAAGATTTTACCGGTTTCGAGTCAGCAGAATATTTAATATCTACAGGAGACGAAAGGATAATATTATCAACTGACGAAGATCAACCAGAATCAGAAGTAAATATTCCGGACTGCAAAAGAACTTATTCAAGAGTGAAGAAGGGTGTACCACCAAAAAGGTTTGGTTTCAAAACTAGTTGTCAAGAGAATCCCGGAACTTATCAAGATGCAATGTGAATATGAAAGATGAAGTTGAATCATTGATCAAAAATCAAACATGGGAGTAAGTAGAACTGCCAAAAGATCGCAAAATAGTTGGATGCAAGTGGTTGTTGAAGATAAAAAGATCTGTTGATGGAAACAAAAGGTATAAAGGTAGGCTTGTTGCGAAAAGTTTTTCGCAAAAATATGGTGAGGATTACGATCAAGATTCTCGCACTTGTTGCAAAAGCAGACAACTTTAAGAATTTTACTGGCAATAGCAAGTTTCAAAAATATGAAGGTTAAACATAAAGATGTGAAGACGGCATTACTTAATGGTGACTTGGATTCAGAAATATTTTTTAAACAGCCAGAAGGATTTGTAGAGGCTGGAAAAGAGAAACTAGTATGTAAACATAAGCGCAGTATGTATTTAAATTTTAATTAAATCTGGATTTAGAAGGGGAAGTTCAGAGCCATGCCTTTATGTAAAAGGATATGAAAAATCACCGGGTAATGTATTAATTTATGTTGCCGATATAATTGTACATGGCACGAACTATACCGAAATTAGAAAAGTTGTGAAAACATTAAGGAAAACTTTTGAAATAACTGAGCTTGGCGATTTAAAGTTATACCTTGAAATTGAAGTCGATCGCAACTCAAATAGGATATTTAAGAAGAAGAAGAAGATGTTAAATAAATTCAATTTGTCAAATGTAAAAGCTTCTTCTGTTCCAACAGATCCTGGATATTTAAAGGTGAGTTCGAGTCAAAATTTATTTGAAGATAATGATATGTACCACAAAGCATTTGGATCATTACTGTATCTTTCAAACAATACTCAACCTGGCATATCTGTCGCTGTTTTAATTTTATCAAGAAAAGTGAGTAGTGAAAACCGAAGAGATTGGACAGAATTTTAACGAATATTGAGTAGTTGTATACAAAGAGTGCAAAACTAAAAATTGTTTTTTCCGTTTTTCTAAGATTATATCTGTAATTGTAACTACACCATCTTTTATAAAAAGTTCAAATTTTGTTGCAATTGACTTTATTCAGTCATTCTTAAATATTTATTATTTCATGAAATTTCAAACAATTATACTTTATATATTATTATTTTTTAAACAAATTATAGAGTAGCTGTATAAGTGGAAGACTAAAAATAGAACTTAATTACAAAAAATAGGTTTTATTGTCAGGGAAATTTTTATTTGTATTAATAACACTGTTATTTTTTCATCAGGCACAGTTTTTTTAGTTATTTGGATGTAATTTTTGTCAGCATTCTTCATGTTTCATTAAAATAAAAAATAAATGTAATGAAAACATTTTAGCATTCTTCATGTTTCATTAAAATAAAAAAAAAATGTAATGAAAACTTTATTTTATCCAACTGAATTTTTTCTAAATACAATAACCGATATTAGTAGAGCTTAAAACATGAAACAAATATGTATTTTCTATTAGTTAAGAAAGTTTTTTATTTATTTTATGCTGAATATCCTTGCACTGTCCTAAAATGTTCCAAAGCAGTCAGCGAATGTTTTTCTGGGTATCTGAATTTTGATTCCAATGGTTATTAATATCATGATTTCAAATATGTTTTCTGATTTTTTTCATCAGGCACAGTTTATTAGTTATTTGCATTTAAATCTTTTTAAGCTTTCTTTATGTGGCATTAAAATACATTTTGCATAAATGTAATGAAAACTTTATTTGATCCAACAGAATCTTTTCTAAACTTAATAACCCAAACTAGTAGAGCTTAAAACATGAAAAGTAAGAAGAACCAATATGTATTTTTTATTAGTTAACAAAGTATTTTTTTTTATTTTATCAGGCCTGTTCTGAAAATCACAAATCAGAAAAGTGATTTGAAATCACAAAAATGGTGCTCTGCACACCAAACTTTTTGAAATGTTGTGATTTCAAACCGGTCACCTAAGCACCTATCGATTTCAAATCACATGCTTATTTTTACAAGTACTTTTATGGGAATTTAAAAATAAATTGCTTAATTTATTAACAACATGTGTTATTTCTTAATCTATGTAGTAAAATTATACATTTAGCGCAATAAATGCTCAAAAATTACCAATTTTTTGAGACACTACTTTTTGTGTATCTGTTTTGTGAATTTGTTTGTGATTTGTTAATGAAGTGCTTGTGATTTGATTTTGCTTGATGTCATCAGCTGATTTAGTTTTCGACGATTTAATCAATGCTTTTTTATGCGTTGTTGTTAAATTCTGTCCTTCGCAAATTTTCCAGAGCAAAAAATATAGCACCCGGCGTTTTACTTTAAACTTTTCTTTCTTTTTCAACTTAAAAACGTCAAATTTCATCTCACTTGAATAATCCTTATTAAATCACAACAAAATAAGTCAAAAAATCAGCTGTTTTGTTGTGATTTCGATAAATTCAAATCACACCGAAAAAGACAAAATCGTGTGATTTACAGAACAGGAAAAAATCACACGTGTGATTTCAAAACGGCATGTGATATGAAATCACGTGATTTACAGAACAGGCCTGTATGCTGAATATCCTTGCAGTATCCTAAAATGTTCCAGGAGCAGTCAGCGAATATAGTAGGCATATATTTTCGTTCGTAACGCTTTTCTTAAGTTAGAATGCCTTGTGGAACCTTTCACCATATTCATCGGACACGTCGCTGCAGCATTTAAAAAAGAAATCCAAATAAGAGGGCAAAAATGCACTTGCAAGGATATGTTGCATCCCAATTTTACGTAGAATATTAAAAAAAGAATAAGGTGATTATAAAATAGAATAGGGCGATAATTGCAGCCGAAAAGGCATGTTGAGGATATTGCCACCTGTTACTACTAAATGTTTTAAACAATCGCCTCCATACAAATTTTTAATGGAAAACAAAACTTATTTTCAAAAATCTATGCCTGATAGCAAAATTCTGATTGCGTATTTGAATTTCCCATGTCAAAAACTCTTAGAAACACATAACGAAACGCATGAAAAAATCCCTTGTCGAACAGTGTAATTAATTAATTTTTATATTATCATACCATACATAAAACATTTAAAAAGAATTTTCTGAATTTTCTTAAGCCACAAGGCTTAAAATTACAATTATGAATATAAATAAAAAATTTTTTAAGAGGAATAGTTAAGAATCAATTTAATGTTATGTGTTGGTTCGAAGTATATTTTTAAAATTGATTCTGAATGGGCTGGAGAAGTGACCGAAATTCAAGTGGCTTTGGATTTAAGCAACAATAAGCTATGGAAGTCGTAAACAACCAACGAAGCAGAATTCGTATCGTTAGCCGAAGCATCTAAGGAGTTAGTTATCAATGAATTTGAAATAGAAGTAGCAATACCAATTATGTTTGAGGACAACCAAAGCTGCTTAAGATTCTTGAAGAAAAATAAGTCCTAGAAGCAACCACATTGATGTAAACTACTTTTTTATTCGCGATTTGCCTATTTCAGATGCGCAAGTGATCAAATGATCGCGGATTTGTTTACAAAACCTCTACAGAAAATCAAAATTTGAAAATTAACTTTCGATGTTTTTTGTTATTATTATTAAACAATATTACATGTTATCTGAGAAGGAGTGTTAGAGTACAATTTAACATATCGATAGCTTAATGTGGCGTATCTTAATTTTATATACTTTACAAGAGGAGAAAAAAACTGGGCAAAAGTGCAAAATAAGGGGCGGGAGCCCAAAAAAAAAATATGCCACTCCCCCCAAATATGCCCTAAAACACGAAAATCAAGGTCAAAAAATGTGAAAAAATCTTGGAAAAAGTTTGAAAAATGTAATTAGTTTAGTTATCTTGAACACATTATGGTCCAAGACACATACGCCGTAATTAGTTTCCTTGATTTGAACACATTAGGGTCCAAGACGAATGCGGTGGGGGCACGCCCCCAGGCCCAGGGGACTCGTATGAACTTAAAAATAACATTGTTGGATTCGTCGCACATGGGGGTCATCATAGAACCGAAAGGGGCCCCTTTTTTGACCCCCCGGGCCCCATGGGCCTGAGCGCCAACTTTGACCTACCATTCCGATGTTTGGGGACCAAGACGAATACATCTTCTGCACTTCAGCCAAAAACTGAATAAAATCGAAACGTACGTACTTTATTTGGCAGTTAGGGCCGTTTTTTAATCTCTATAAATTTCTTATTTATTAACATAACTAAATGTTCGTATAAGCGTGGTCTCAGTCAGTAATATAGGTAATGTCAATAAAGATATAAGACCGGCTCTTAAATACGGGTTTGGGTTTCGTTTTCTGAAAATGTTGAAATATATTCATCTTGTTTACAATGAGTACTACAAGAGTCTACACAATGAAAATGTGGCTGCGAAACGCAACTCATTTCATTAACACATATTCATAAGTACGTAATAATAATGAATTAGCAATTTTAGTTTAATATTTCATATGAAAAATCAATATTTTTAAAATTAAATTAAATGTTGGTTATTTCCGAATTCAAATAAATAACTTTTCTTCTTTATAATCAAACTTGTTTTCATTTCTTTGTTTTTGTCCAATTTGAACAGAATAAAAGTGGTCTAAGTCAATGCACCATCTGAAAACACCCTTGCTTAAGACGTACAGAAAATTTAATTTTTTTTTAAATAAAAATATTTTAAAAGCAACAATCTATACTTTAGTGGAAAAATGTTGTGCATGAGACTCAAACCCCTAGATATCTCGAAACGAATAAAGTATGACTTAGACCATTGTCATTCTAACAGGCACATATAGTTCCTTCACCAAAATTGTTTAGAATCATCTTTCGTGTGGTGAGGTACGCTTTTATACTTTTTTTGGTCCCACACAAATCTACCCGCCCTAATATGCACACATAAATTACAGGAATTGCTGCGTTGACTGTCGTGGAAGCGCCCAACCCATGTTAATCATCCTTTATTACAAAATAACAGTTCAAGGTAATTTTGTTTATATTTTTCAAATGTTTGTTATCTTTGAATTTGATGCGAACAAAATAAATGTCAGTACAGTCGAACTTCTTTAAAACATATTTCTCTTTATAACTTTTAAAAAAAAGCTGCATTTTATTGTTGTTTTTCACACATTGTTACCTCTCTATATTTTCTTAGAATTCATCGTTGGTGTCATTTCCCAGTAGGGAAAAACAATAGGTCAGAACTAGTTCTCCATTGGACAGTGAACATGTTCACATTTCACACAAGCAACTGTCTCAGTTAACACGTAGTTGTCCTAGGCTTGGGGGAAATTGTCCCTTTTGAACTAGAATAAAACCAATTCAGAAATTCTAGTCGCGCTGCCGTTGGGTGTCTAATTTGGAACCACTTCAAGAGATTGATGGAAACTAGTACACAATTAACACATTAGAACTAGTTCTATTCTAGAAAATTTGAGATAGTATTCTAGGAATATTTTAAATACGATATTAATATTAAATACAATATCTAAGTCATATAGCAGCATTTGTCTTTCGCTTATTCGCTTTCGAAATTATTATTATTTTTGAACTAGTTTGAAAATTCCCTACAGTTGTATAATATTAACACATGGGTTGGGTTGAGGTGTTGCAGTAGACAAATCGCATGAAGATTACCATAAAAAATACGTTTTTACATCCCTCATTTTAAAAAAATTTGGATCATACATACAGTGGTGTGCGATGAAATAGAGTCGCACCTAACAAAAATTGTCAAAGCAAGAAAAATTCACTAAAAAATATTTTTCTATGGAACTTTTAGTTATTCTTATTAAATTTCAATAAATATCTAACAGAATCGAATATCAGAGTTGTGTAGTGGATTCATAAGGCGACAAGAACCAACACTTATTCGTTATGCCCAACATGAATCCAAATGACATAATTTAACATTTGATTGCAATACACGCCGGTCTTGTGACGAAACACAGAATAAATTCCAATAAGTGCATTCACTGTCTGTGTGGTCTCAGTAATTTGATGTTATGATTTTAACTTTTTCTTTTTGTTCTGACCGCACTTATGATCCATAATTATGACCCACTTAGCACTGGTGTAAACTGATCCGGGTTTAATGAACACATCAGAACAAAAACGAAAACATACTTAAAATTAAACGCGTATGAGGCTCGCATGAAAAATAGCACAGCGAGATATATCGGTAAAACCAAACGCTCACACTCATATACATGAATTGCAACCAATGCAAATACATTAGAGTAAATGCAACAGAAGGTACATATAAAACCATGACCACGGTCAATGCGATCAAATGTTAAAAGGCGGAATCAAATTAGAATGAAAGGGGGACATTGATTCCTAATAATGACTCAATGTCCACCAATTAAATGAAAGAAACTCTAGGGTAAATTTAAGTAGAATAATTGGGATTGAATAAACCCAAAAATATTAATAAGTAAACTAATGTAAGCTTATGGATAATTTTAGAAATTAAGTTGTTATAACCACTCCCACATTGTATTAGACTTTAAGAAATATTTTCAAATAAATACCGGGACAAATTCGGTCGAAAGATCAGTCTTGTTCCACAATCAAAACTAAACAAGTGGAAGTTCAAAACTTAAAATGACACAAACAAATAAAAATATTTAAAATTCCCAGGATTTGGCTGTGAACAAAAATAGAGTCAAAGAATTTATCGACCTGAAAGTAAATAAATAAGTTACTTTAATTTAAAAAATGGTTAAGTTATATCTTTCTTTACCTCAGTACTTAGTAGAAAAGCCATATTTTTAATTACTTCTGTGCAACGATTTGGCATTGAATCCCCTAACTTTTGACAAGTCTGAATTGGAATATTCTACTACGCAACTTCAATCATTGCCCATAGTTCATTCTTATTACATGGATTGTTTCCTTTAAAAGTCACTTTTAACTCCCGCCACAAATTCTTAATAGGATTTAAGTCTGGCGATAGTGCAGACCATCTTAAAACTCCAACTTTGTTATTTCGAAATTAAAGTTAACCTTTTTCCATGTGTGTTTCGGGTCGTTGTCTTGCTGATACACCCATCGTAGTGGTATTTCCCATTCAGCATAAGACATTATGATGTCATTCAGAATATTTGTGTAAGATTTAGCATCTATTTTACCATAAACAAAACGAAAAAAGTAGAGTTGAGTTCGCCAAAGAATATTTTGTGGTCAGATGAAACAAAAGTGAAGTTTTTCAACTCTGATCGCATTGAGCTTCCTTTACAAAGACCACCCAACACCGATTATCGTCCCCAACAGCGATATCTTCCCAAACACACCATCATGACCATGAAACTTGGTGGTGGGAACATACTGATATGGGGTTGCTTTTCGTACTATAGTACTGGGCCTGTATTTCGGTTTAAGGTTAAATCTGATGCTACATTTTACACAAATATTTTGAATGGCTTCATGATGCCTTAGACTGAATGGCAAATGCCACTTCGTTGGGTGTTTTAGCAAGACAACGACCCGAAACACACATGGAATTGGCTAAACTAAATTTCGAAAACAAAAAAACTTAAGTTTTAAGATGGCCTGCACAATCGCCAGACCCAAATCCTGTTGTGAATTTGTGGCGGGAGGTAAAAATGGCTCTTAAAGTAAAGAATCCATCTAAAAAGGACGAACAATGGGCAATGATTGAAGTTGCGTAGAAGAATATTCCAATACAGACTTGTCAAAAGTTAGGGGATTCAATACAAAACCGGTGCACAGCAGTAATTAAAAATAATGGCTATTCTTCAAACTACTGAGCTAAAGTAAGATATAACTTAAACATTTTTTTAATTTAAATAACTTATTTATTTACTTTAAGGTCGATAAATTCATTGACTCTATTTTTCTTCACAGCCAAATCCTGGGAATTTCAAATATTTTTATTTGTTTGTGCCATTTTAAGTTTTGAACTTACACACTGATATTCGATTTTGTTAGATTAGTATTGAAATTTAAAAAAATAACTGAAAGTGCCATAGAAAATATTTTTTTGTGAATTTTTCTTGCTTTGACAATTTTGGTTAGGTGCGACTCTATTTCATCGCACACCACTGTACATTAGGGTAATAACTTTTTGCGTTTTTTGCAAATATCAAATCTCCCCAGACAAAATCGTGTAGGGCATGGAAAAATATTAAGAACTGTATTTCGCTATCGTTAAAAAAGGTTACGCACCAAACGCGTTAAAGTTTTGAATCAAACAAAGTTTAAAAAAAAATGTTTATTGAAATAAAAATAGTACAAGATATATATCCGCTTTTTAAAACATCGCGTATTTTGAATCTAAAGTTTATATCTTACAATACCTACTTTTAATCATTTGTTGTTATTATTTGTTTACATACTTACATATGTATAAACCATATTTAAAAAAAATTGTTATTAAAAAAAATTAAAAAACATATATTAAAGACATTTTAGAAATCGCTGTCGGTGCGTAAGGTTTTTTTTTAGCAAATTGAACTGAAATAGTTCTTTTTATCAATTATACAATATTTGCCATTAGAAAAGCCCTGGGGAGAATGCTGTCCAAAAAAAGTTATTACCCTACTGTACATGCATATAATATATTCCAATTAATTAAAAAGCAAAAAATTTTTTCAAGACAGATAATTTATAGAGGAAACTCTTTTTACGATTTTATTTCAAGGAAAAATTCAATAATACATATTTCATTCATTGTTTAATCATTTGTGTGAAGCTCGTTTAAATTTATATAAAAAACTAAAATATTTTTAAAAATTAATAAATTTCATTGTTCAGAAGAAAAAATCAAAACTGTGCGAATCTTAAAAGTGTCTGAATAGCAGATAGCGAAATATGATAACATATGTTTAACGTTAATATAATAAAAGGATGTTATGATTGGTATACTTCTATAGACAAACAACAATGTTTTATATAAGGAATAACTAAATTTTCTTTCTGTTGCCATGGAAGGGACACAAACTCATAATTAAATTACAAACTGATTATTAAGCGGTGGAGATTATAAAATGCAAATAATCAAGACAAAAAATATTCAATTCCATTCAACTCTATTTTTTTATTTTAATAGTTTCTTCTTTGAATAATTCAGACTTTTGGTGCGATGACTGGTGGAAATTAAAAATGGTTATTTTCGCTAGATGCACGCTTTTGGACTTCTTTGTTGAAGATATAATCCGCCATTGCCTCAGCTTCTTGCCTTCGTCTTCTGTCAGAATCTGGTTTCAGAAACTTTCGGTAGCTTATAGTAATAACCATGGTCGAAAATAAGCCGATGGCCATTAGGCCAGCCGACGAGTTCGCAAACTGTTTCGCGTTCTTAATGAAACTCATCTAAAAAGAAAAATGTAACAAACAAAATAAGTTTCGATTAGACACAAACTATAAAATATAAAAGATATAAATTCGCATCCGACTGACTTTCTAGTTGTTGTCTGTGCAGGAATGTCGGATTTTATGGTCTCTTTCTTACTATCGGCGCTCCACGTGGTAATCAGTGGTTTCCAAATATAAATTCCTCCTACAATTCCTAGGACAGTGACTACCATTAACTGTGGCACCGTTATCCCGCGAGGACGACGAATTTGCATAGCTTTCTCGAAATTAAGCCAAAAGCACCGATATGTTAAATAACAACTAACATGGCTGCCTAAAACATATGATTAGAGATAACAAAACGAACGGCGCCGTTTTTATTCAGCCTCGATGCCGGCAATTTCCTAGGATTGCCGGCGGCGTATTTTCCAGCTGATAGTTAAATAATAAGAGAAATAGAGAATGGAAAGGCGAAACGAATGTGCAGATAGCTCCTAGAAACAACGGTGAAAAAACATGGAGAGAGCGAGTCCGATTCAAAATAATTCCGAATACATTTAAAAGAATTCAAAGATGAAAAAATGGCGTAAACGAAAAAGCAGAGCTAAGCCGATAAGTCGCAGCCTTCAATTTCGCTGGCTGGTGGAGATTAGTTGACATATTTCATCTTCATTACTATGTTTATTTTTCTAATCGTCCCAATGTGGTTTACCAGTCTATTTCGGATGGGCAGACGAGGTGCTTAAAATGTCAGCAGATTTAATACAACTTCAATCATGAACTGCGCTGCAAATTGAGACAAATGTGCGGTTTTAAAATACTCTGTTATACCGCCGAACAAATTTTTTGAACTATTTTTATTGTATTTTGATCACCTTATAATAAATTTCCATACAATGAAGTTTTTTGAACAATGACTAAATTTTACAGGTGTAAATTTGACTCACGCGCGTTTTTAACAACATGTGTTATATATTTAAACAATTTTCTGATACGCATTCTAACAACACTGTGTACCGAAAAGGAAGAGTAAAATATTATGGAGGGGCTCTCAAAAGGCGAAAACAAGAACGAATAACAATTTTGACATCAGTTGCTAAAATACCTGATTATTTTATATAGAAATGAAAAATATACATATAATATAATTTCTTTATAATGAATCTGTTATTTGGAAGGTTATGTTGAAAAAGAAAATGGAAGAGTGTAACCCAACCTATAATATCTTATTATTTTAAACATAAAGTGGAAAAAAATATCATCTCTGTATAGTGAAGTTTCTATATATGTACGTACATAATTAAGAGATTTTCTTGTGTAGAATTTATTACTCTATTGTAATACTTCGAAGAAGTGTGAAGTTTAATGAGAATTTCTCACCGTTTTTCAGTTCGTCTAGTTTCGAAATTACAATTACAACAATGATATTTTCTTATGTGTGCTTAACAACTTTAAATAGTTTCGAAACTCAGCGAAGTACCGCCGATAGTGGAACTGGGATATTAAACTTCTCAAACCATATCTATAATGGTTTAAATGATTTGGATACTCAAATTTAATTTAGCATATATCGATGGCTTAATGTAGAAAAGGCATATCTTAATTTTTTTTATACTTTACAGAAAGAGAAAAAAAAACTGAATAAAATCGAAAGGATATTGTACTTTAATTGACAGTTAGTGCGGTTTCTTATTTATGAACATAACAAATTTTTTAAAACATGCATTTGCTGATCCCCTACAATAATATACAAAAAAACGCGATTTTGTAAAAAAAAACAAGATACGCAGCACATGTAAACAAAACAATAATTGCAAGTGAGCAAAACCATAGTTTCTGTAATTTAAAAATTCAACAAAAAAAATTGTATAAAGGATATGATTTTGAAAAACTGTACGACCGACCATGGCATGATGATTAGAAAGAATATGGGTTCGAGCAGTCATCACCATTTCTTTGGTAGGCGGCCCCACAGTGTCGACAAAGCATCTTCTGTGTAGTTGATTCAATCTTCCCAAACAGCTGACTTACGAATCCGCCGTTAAACTGTACGAGCCAATTTGTGACTATAAAAATAGTAGCATGTAAACTTACACAAATGACATGCGTGGTACGCAAAGGTAAAATAAGAAGTTGTGAGTTAAAGGGCAGTGCAATTATGACCGATTGATTACCAGAAAAGTTGTCAAGCGTTATTTTTTTTATTTTTTTTTTATATAACACTAATAATAGATGCAAAGAAATTAAAATGATCATAGTGGAACCAGAGATGGTCTGTCGTAAACTGTGTCGTAGGTATGTGACATACATTTGCTCTGCATGAGACATGCGTATGCAACGTTGTAAACCTGATGTCGCAAAATTAACCCTATTATGAATAAGAAATCAAATTTTTAATTATTAAATTGGTTAGCAAATATATTCAATAATTCGAATAAACCATTAATTTTAACTTCTTGTGAGAAAAATTTGATGGGAACAATAAGGTCAATTCAAACAACATCCAATTTATGTGCTTCGTTCCTTATTGACCGTTGCTTTTAAACCCTGCACTTTTTAAAATCCTTAATTTTTTATTCAAAGATAACAATACTTTGAGCAGCGTTTGTATGAAAGAGAACCAATTTCTCTCATACATATTAAAAAAAATTTGAATTTCTATACCAAGTTGCACTCTCATTCTATTTTTTAAACTGGACTCGAATAACTTAACAACTGCTTTAAAATGAACTTGAGTTTTTTTCTGTTTTGTGGATTTGGGTATGACGATCGCTCGCGGTTTATGTTTTATCTAAAATTTCTGTAGTTAAATTGCGTCGACGTGACGTGCTGACATACCCAATTTGACATCTACTGACTGGTCCCTTCCAGTTGTAGTAATTTTGTAATACTTGTTACTTGTCTAAAAAGCTATCTCGTTGTTCAAAATTACATTGGATTTAATAAATAGATTAACCTACTAATCTGTTTGATCACTCATGAGCGATAAATTCAATGTTAATTCATCTAATAAGTGCAAACATGAAAAAAATTACAAATATGTTAATGGCAGACTCGACAATTTAATATCTAACTTTTTTGATCTCAAATAGAAATTTGTACATACCTACATCACAAATCCTAGAATTCATTACGTTTTACGATAAGAAGATAACTAAAAAAAAACATTCAAGGAATTATAATTCAGAATGTGTTGTGGTGAATTCTTGTATAAATGTAATATGCTTATTTGATAAACCGTTCTCGCTGAATGCTGAAAAATTATAAAAGTTACCCTCCAAACATAGCAGCCAGTGTAAAGGACGGACATTTATTGAACAACAAATCAAAATATAGAGAAATGCGTCTTTTTATTTCAGTTCATCTTATTTTATATTTTATTATCAAAGTATAAATTTAAAGAATATCATAAATCTATTGAAACCTAATCAGATGAAAACTGAACATGAATAACGCATTTTAAATATAATTCTCTTAAAATAACTTAAGTTACAACTTTCCCATTCTTACTCTATGTATGTATAAAGGAGCACAGAGATTCTGAATAAATATAATTTGAGTGATGATAACTACTTTTATTAACCAGTTACATCCGTACATGCCTTCATGCTTTTGTTGTTTTTTATATCACAAAACATCTTTGGAAACCCCGGTAGAATTTGGTTATTGTGAAGTTCTGTTGCCTTTGCTTAGTCGTCGTGATAAGTTTATGCATACAAAAAAAATTTAACATACGTACGTACATTCGTAGCTGTGGTTATGACGACAACGAGTACCAACAAGTGTATTTAGCTATGTGCATGGCTTCATCCATCTATTGTTAGCGATTTTGCAAATAATAATAGAATGTGTCAATACAGTCTGTTCTTTTTTCCAAGAAGAGTTCCAGTCTAATTCCAGTTTTAAGCATCAACCTGATATTGTTGGTTCTCTCAGGGAAATAGCGGGACCTCATCTTATATGATAAAGATCGTCTTTTTGAATGTGTAGGAACATATGTATGTATTCATGCACACATACCACTAAACCAACATGTGTGAACGTAGGGACAGGCGAAAATAAGCAAAACTACATGCACACCCGAAGAAAACTGGTTTTAAATGCAAATTCTCAAGCGAAGATTAAACCATTCCGTATTGAAACGTTAAACGTAGAAGACGGCGACCCAAGTGTACAAAGAAGAAATCGACAAAAACAATATCAGCCGCCGATAGTGAAACACAGAAATTGTAAAAATGACAATAACGATCAAAGAGCGTCTTTTTATCGTTTTCGGTATATTCAGTATTGGATTATCTGTTAACGCAACGAATCCACCGACACCGCAGACAGAGGCAAGACAAACCACGGCTGCGACTAATGCTGTTGCCCCAACAGGAATTTTTAACGTAATACCGCAAACATTCGACACGGGATTTTACGCCTATGACGACATCGATGATTATGTGCCCTTTAGCAGCGATGCCCATGATCATTTCTCGTGGGAGCTCTTGAGAGATGTTCTTTTAGAAGAAAAATCAAACGTTATCATCTCTCCATTTTCAGTGAAGTTGATTTTGGCTTTGTTGGCCGAAGCTGCAGGCAACAACACACAAACGCAGAATGAATTAATAAAAACATTGGAGGTAATCAAGTCTCCCGACAATTTACGTGGTTTCTATAAAAAGATGCTAACCGCACTGAAGAAGGAGAATCCATATCACACTCTGAATTTGGAGACGAAAATGTTTACAGATGAGTTCGTTGAACCTAAGCAGAGGTATGCCGCAATGTTGGCAACGTACTACGGTACTGACATTGAGCGGTTAAATTTTAAGGATCCTCAGGCATCTGCTGATCACATAAATAAGTGGTGCAAAAATGTTACCAATGGTCGTCTGCAAAATCTCATAAGCAAAGACCAAGTTGAAAACAGTGTGATGATTTTGACAAATGCGATTTACTTTAATGGATTGTGGCGTCGTCAGTTTAATGAATCATTTGATGGAGTCTTTTTTGAGACGCCAGAAAAACAATCTAAAGTTCAATACATGGAACAGACCGAATACTTTTATTTTTACGACCACAGCTCCTTAGATGCTAAGATTTTAAGATTGCCATACAAGGGTAAAAAGTTCTCCATGTTTATATTGCTGCCTAAAACTAAGGGTGGTGTTGAAGAACTAACACAAATCTTGCAAAACGATCAGGTCAAACGCATGCAGTTCATGATGGAAGAAACCAAAATCAAAGTGACCTTGCCAAAGTTTAAATTCGTATTTGACAAAAATCTTAAGAGTACACTTTCCGCGTTGGGCATTCGAGAAATATTTACGGACGAAGCTTCACTGCCTGGCCTTGATAGAGGTGCTAATGTTGCTGGAAAGTTGAAAGTTTCAAATATCCTTCAAAAAGCTGGCATCGATGTCAACGAAAAGGGTACAGAGGCGTTCGCTTCAACTGTAGTTGAAATCGGCAATAAATTTGGTGGAGATCAGACTATTGAAGAATTTAACGTAAATCGCCCTTTTATATTTTTCATAGAAGAGGAAGCCACCGGCAGCATTATATTTGCAGGAAAAGTTTTGGATCCTACTACATGAACTGAAGGAGTCTTGCTATAACAACTAAAATTTTAATTTGCATTAATAAAATAGAATACAACTGTATAAACCGAAACGGTGTGTGTTTTATATTTTAATACGATTCCCCAATCGTACCATCAATGTATTTATATTGAAATCTCGATCGCATTATTTTGCACATATCATTTAAATATGTATATGCGTAAAAGCTATGCAACACTACACTATAGGATAATTATAAAATTCTGAAAAAAGTTTGCAAAAAGGGGTTCAATTCGTCGACTAATATTAGGAAATTCCAAATGTATTCATTCATTCGCTTGCTATTGCTAATTAGATTTAATATCAAATGAATGGGCTTATCAAATATACGGCTTCTTACGTTTTACACAAAAACTTCAAAAAGTAAAAAAAACTAATTTTTCATAGTTTTGCTTCTAATTACAACGTACGACTGTCACATATTCGCATGCTTGCAACTATGCCATAAATATGAAAGAAACAGAAATGATTATTTGTATTTTTAGTGTTCTAAAGCGCTGAATGAGTACTACATTTTAGAAATATATTTGCAGGATTTGATACAAATAAGTACAAAATTATAAGCAATAATTATACAGTCAAACGGACGCAACAGAAAACAAAAGTTCATTAGAGGCTTTAATAGCCTAATATACATAGTTGTGCGAATTTTGGGAACTTTGTTTTTCTACATACACAACTCGTAGATTTTTTTTAATTAGGTACATCACTAATTCGGACGCAAAAACTGACTGCTACTTGTATTTTAAGCTTTTATCCACCCAAAATCAATAATAATTTTTGCACAAGGACACGACTATAGAATGTAAGACGAAGCATACTTATAACAATTCCGTAATTAGAACACGATCCTATCTCTTCTAATACATAACATTTTTATTGGTAGAAAATGTTTATATTACAACAACAATGTAATATTATTTTAAATAAGCTTAAAACACTTAAAAAATTTGGGTACAATGGGTTAAAAGGCCCATAAAAAATATTTTTTTTCTTTTACGATGGTATATTTCGGCCAACAATTAGAAATGCTCTTAAAATTATAATATGTAAGCATTTATTTCATAGTAAAATGTTTTTCTGAGCTGTTTGAATTTTTCGCTATTTGTAGACCTTTTTTGGGAGATGCCTATATGGGTAAATCCGAAATAGTGTATATTAAGGACAGAATTTTAGAGTTGTTAAATCCACATATATTTGTTAATGGAATAATGGACTATTAGCTGTACCTTCAAAGTATATAAAGCACAAGCTTCTTCGGAGATCCATTTATGAATGGCAGGTCTAAACCTACACCTATCTCGTGTTTTTATTTGTTTTTTCACACATATGTTTTTTAGATGTTCATAATAAAGGGATACTAAGAAACAGCTATACCAGGTGTTTATTTTACCTGTTCTGTTGTATGCTGCCGAATCGTGGATGGCTACGTTCGTTGGATTGACCAAGTGGTAGGCGACGTGCCACTATCTGGTAGGACTAACTCGAGATCGCGCAAGAACGAAACGTGGATGACTGACACTAGGATGACGCGTTTCGAACTCCATGACGATATCCTCTTCAGACCCATTTGTGACGAATTGATGTACTATGGTACATCATGCATTTTTTTTTTTTAAATTTATTTATTGAACACAGCAACTGTACTCATATAAAGTGTTTGTGAAATGGGGGCACTAGTTCTACAGTTTCAGATACACAACACCATCTGGTGGCGGATCTGATATTATAAGCATCTCATCAACATCGACAAAATTTCACGCTGCTCGCATGTATTGCGGTTATTCAGTTTTTCTGGTTTCAGTACCATATTGATCTGCCTTGTATCAATGCAAATGTACATACAATTTTTATTCAAAACAAAGGACAAATATTTAAGTAGACTTAGTACTCCTTAATAATAAATTTACTCAGAGACTATACATATATGTGCATATTACCAGTCCATATCTATCAGATCTCGAGATATCAATTTTAAATTTTTAATAATACACAGTGGTTTTCACCCTCTGTTTTATTTACTACCATTTTACACTACAAAGCGTATGTATCGTATGTATTGTAACTACCCAGTAGGGAATCGCCAAACTAGTTCAAAAACGTACTAGTTCAAAAGTATGGAATTGTGAACTAATCCCAAAATGAACTAGTTCTTAACTATCGAATTTTAAACCAGTTAAACGTTATTGGCTGATGAATAACCCAGTAGGGAAATATACTAGTCCGGAACTAGTATAATACTAGTTCCCCATAGGGCAGTGAACTAGTTCACCTTCCATACAAGCAACTGTCTCATTTAACACGTAGTTGTCCTAGGATTGGGGGGAATTGTCCCTTTTGTAATAGAATAGTACAAGTCCAGAAATTCTAGTCGGGCGGTAGTTGATTGTCTCCTTTGAAATATGTAGTATGAAACTACTTCAAGAAAGGTTAATAACAACTAGTATTATTCTAGAAAAAAATGAGCTAAAAATGATCTTATATGTTTTTTTTTCGTATTTAAAATACCAGTACAGTACTAGCTCACATTTTCTAGAATAATACTAGTTCTTTCTTGAAGTAGTACTAAACTAGTTCAAAGGAGACAATCAACTACCGCCCAAATAGTATTTCTGAACTAGTTCTAATCTAGTACAAAAGGGACAATTCCCCCCAAGCCTAGGACAACTACGTGTTAAACGAGACAGTTGCTTGCATGGAAGGTGAACTAGTTCACAGTCCTATGGAGAACTAGTATTTTACTAGGTCCGGACTAGTATTTTTCCCTACTGGGAAGAAAAAGAGAATTTTTAAATAATTGTATAAGATATATTTCGAGAAGACAAATAATTCTAAATGACTTTGGATGTTGGACGTCGTATGTTTTTTTTCGTATTTAAAATACTAGTACAGTACTAGCTCAAATTTTTCTAGAATAATACTAGTTCTTTCTTGAAGTAGTTCTAAACTAGTTCAAAGGAGACAATTAACTACCACCCGACTAGAATTCCTGAACTAGTTCTATTCTAGTACAAGGGGACAATTCCCCCCAAGCCTAGGGCAATTACGTGTTAAATGAGACAGTTGCTTGTATGGAAGGTGAACTAGTTCACTGTCCTATGGAGAACTAGAATTTTACTAGTTCCGAACTAGTATTTTTCCCTACTGGGAATTTAAAAATGGTGACCAGCACTATAATGCAATTTTGCAGTCCGTTAAATCAACACTGAAACTAAAACTAAGATAAGCTTTGGACATTTTATTTAAAAAAAAAAATAAGTATTTGTCTTTACTACCCAAGTCAGTTGACATTTTTATGGAAATATCCATATACTTGGTATTTTGTATAAAATTCCAATTACGAAAATTACATTTTATTGGTTTTCTGAATAATGGTATTAGAGCTAAGGTTTGTTTACAAAAGTTCAAGCCCAAAACGTTTGGAACAAAATTGTTGTAAAAAAGTTTATTGGTACCACCAACCGAATAGAAATTAATGGCTGAGTCAAAGTCAAAAATCAAACAAAAAATTATTAGTGAAAACAACAAAAAAAATTATGTATGAAACCGTCATTGTAACACAAAATACTAATGATGCAGTTCGATTCCTTGTGTCCGAAATAGAATAACATCGTCGGGAGAGTAGGCTTATATGTGTGATTTTCATTCAAAAATTCCAATAGCTTAATATATGACGCCTTTGGCAAAAATTAAGGAAATTTTTTAAAGCAACGAAATAACATTTATACAGAATACAAATGAGGGTTTCAGAAACTAAGGGGTGCAACTGACAAATAGACACAAATTGAGATGTGTGCATTTGTGTTCCTTGACACATCAACTTTTTGTCACTTGCACCCCTTTGCTTCGGACCCCCTCTAATATAAATATAGTTCATAAGCCGTTAAAGCATGTTATAAACATTTCATATGTATTAGCAGGCAAAGATATATAGTATACCTTATAACATTTTAAAACACACATAAATGAAAATAAGAGAGTGTAACATAAATTGTTCCAACTTCTTCAAGGAAAAGACTGAAAAAATATTGATTTTAAGTTGAACCCTGCGAGAAGTCCTGTGTCAATTGTCTAAAAGTACCTATTCTGGAATTGATGAAGAGGGGATTTGTCGCCAGACTGGCTACAGAGAATATTGAATTTTTATATACATAAGCTTTGTGAATTATACATTTTTATTCTGTGGAGAAATCAGCTTAATTGATAAAATCCCGATGGTATAAAAAGTGACTTATCCTTATGTGCATATTTAACTTCTAAGCAATGTAAGTTGATAGGTTGCTATTTTTTTTATCAAATGCTGTGTGTGTGATGATCTGATAAAATAGAGCAAACAATGTGTATATGTACTTACTTCCAACTCCTGTTACAATTGCCGTTGCTGATGGTTGTGACGGAATATTAATTTTATTAGTTCGGGCATGATGTAAATTATGCGTGTTTATAGCGGATCCCAATTGGCATTGATTGTCAGACGTTGTATTTGGTTGCTGTTGCTGGTGATGATCTTTTTGTTGCTGCTGATGAGACATTTCCACACCAGGAGGAAATTTGATGTTCTGATTAGATGATGCACCCGAAGCACGTCTGTATTGATTTTGATAATTATTGTTACGATTGTAACGGTAGTTTGTACTGTTGTTATTTCCATTGCCGACAGCAGCAGTATTCTGTTGCTGCTGTAAATTATCAACCATGCCATTTGAGTCATTAAATAGATTTTGTAAAGCTTGAAGCCGACGATTTCCTGCTGCACTGCGTGATGAGTTCTGATTATTTTGATTAGATGAGGAAACATTCGCGCCACGATTTTGTTGTTGCTGATGTTGCTGTTTAGCTGCTTGAGCTGCAGCATTCAGCTGTAGAATTTTTTGCAAACCCATTACATTAGACTGTTCTTCGATCTTACGTTTTATTAAAGCGTTCTGCATTATTAAATTGGCGTGCGTCTGCAATTCTTCCTGGCTCATTGGCTGAATGGTTGACCCACGTTTGCCACTGCCATGCATTTGTTGTTGTTGCTGCTGGGCAGCTAACGTTTGCTGAACAATAGCAAGGTTCTGAAGATTTTGCAATTGATTCATGAGCAAATTGTTAGACAAGACGTCAAGTTGTTGTTGTTGCTGCTGCTGAGCTGATGTAAAGGTAAGCACAGCCGTGATAGCTTCACGATCTCTCTGTGGCAAACGAGGGTTTGCCAATTGAATAAGTAAACCATGTTTTGATATTTCGCCTATAAAAACGGTAATAACGTTTAATAAAGAAGTTATAATATACAAATATGATAAAAGGATTGTTTAGAATTATAATTTTTAGCTTGTTGTCTTAAAAATTTAAATCACCGGCTCTTCAAATTGTATTTTCGATGTATATATCGATCATCTAAAAGTCGAAGTCTAAATATAAATACTGGATTAATATGGCTTTGAACAGTGATCAATATATTTAAAGCCCTAAGAGGCGTGGCCCACGCTATTATTGTTGATAGTTGGCGAATTGAGATAGAAATAAAGCGAATCAACAGACAAAAGGAAAGTAGGTAAAGGATGATTAATGATGATGACTTCAATTTCAAGAACTTTAAATTGAGACCATACATTTGTTTTATTCTAGTGTCAAGTTCGCAATGGACCATTAAGATAATGCTTAATAATTCAATGTTTATAAAAATGGTGTAAAAAATATATAGTAATTCATCAATTGAGAACGGCTGGGCCGATTTTGCTGAAATTTTTTTCAGTTGTTCGTAATTGCCAGGTGAAGGTTTATGTAAAAAATTAAAAATTGCTTTTTTGTATGAAATTTTGTGTGCAATTGTTACGAATGGCTTTTCGAATGGAAAAATAGAAAAAATTTGTGGAAAAATTCGCAAAATATTATTTTTTTTTTTCGACGAAATTTTACATTTTGTTTGATTTGACATTTTGTTTGTTTGACTTTCCGAATAGAAAAATAAAAAAAATTTCGTTGGAAAACTCGGAAAATTGCGGAAAAACTCGAAAAATTTAATTTTTTCAGTAAAATTTTTCATTGTATCACTTGATTTGATGAAAATCGCAAATTGAATTTTTGTATAAAATTGTTCCGTAGCGGGGTTTCAAATGGAAAAATAATTAAATAAAATTAAAATTAAATAAAAAATAATAAATAAGATAATTGGGTTATTTTTGCCGTTTTCCTTCTGTTGGCGAAGTAACCCGATTTACACTGGAGAATAATATGCTTTTATCTCAATTAATCATTAGCCAGTTTATATGTTATTAGAATGTTTTATACAGATAATTGTTGTTTAATTTTAGTGAAATTTTTGTACTTAACACACATTTTTTCAGAATTGGTTTGCGATCATGGGTAGTCACATTGGTGAGATTGTCAGTGATTGCTCTTATTTACGGAATTTCTGCTCTAATGATAATTATTTAAATATTGGCTTCTTTAACGCTCAGTCGCTTAACCCAGCAAATAATTCCTCAAAATTCGATGAGGTTAAACAAATTCTCTGTAACCGATCGCTTAGTATAGTTGGAGTGACTGAAACATGGTTTAAATCATACGTGTCAAATAAAACTGTTAGCATTCCTGGTTATAAACTTTATCGCAACGATCGTCTTGGAACAAGAGGCGGTGGAGTTGCTCTTTATATTGCAGACACTCTTAAAGTACGACTTTTAAGAAAAATCTCAGAACCAAATGTTTGTGAAGCTTTGTTTGTCCATGTTAGTTCTTCGATGTCTAGTTTAGTTGTTGGTGTAGTTTATTTACCCAGGGGTAACATACATTCACTGGAAGATTATATAGCTGACATATCTTCTAGATTTAAAGATGTAGTTATTGTTGGGGATTTTAATCTGGACATTTTACGTCGACAAAATTATGATTGCCTTCGGGAGTTACTACTGCGCTGCAATTTGTCAGTATTACACAATAATATCCCTACGCACTTTAACATGCAATGGAATAGTTCCTCTTTAATTGATTACACCTTAGTAAGTAATAAATCTGCGATTGCACGTAGTAGCCAATTCTACTTCCCACCTCTTAACTCTAGTCATGCCTTCATGCTCGTTCAATACATTTACAATTTTAATAATGTAAGTTTTGTCAAAACATATCGTGATTATAATGCAATTAATATTGATAATCTTATCTGTGACATCTATGATTCTGACTTCTCTCCTATTCCATTCCATCTGAATGGAAAGTTGCAATCGTGAATCCCGTAAGGAAGAAAGATACAACCGGCTTAAACTTTGCTGACTATAGGCCTATCTCCATACTACCTGCACTTTCAAAAATTTGTGAAATATTGCTTAAAGATCAAATTTGTGGGTATCTCGAAAGAAACTCTTTAATATATCCATGTCAATCAGGCTTTCGTAAAAACCGCAGTACAACTACACTTATGATCAATCTTACAGATAATATACGAAACTCTCTTGACATGAAGAAACCAGGTGTCCTGGCTATACTAGATCTTAGTAAGGCTTTTGACTCTGTAGACCATTCAATATTGTGTGATAAACTTTATAATCAATTTAATTTTTCAAATACTTCCACCCTATTAATTTATTCTTTTTTGTTTGAACGTTCTCAATATGTTACTTCTCATGGTAGTATTTCTAGTTTGTGTAGTATTTCATCTGGTGTGCCTCAGGGATCCATATTAGGTCCTTTATTATTTATGTTATACGTTAATGATATAAAAATGAGTGTTCTTAATTCTTCCCTTAGCATTTATGCTGATGACATACAATTATTTGTTTCTAGCCCCACAGAATTTGTTAGTGATAGCATTGTTCCTCTGGACAATGACATAGGTCGTATCTGTGCTTGGGCTTCTAGAAATAACATAAGTATCAACATAACATAAATATCAGGCCACGGACAAACAGTAGCTAATCACAGTATTACTGTGCAAAATACAACCGTTTGTGTTTCACCTTTGATAAAATGCTTGGGATTTTATTTAGATCACAAACTGAAGTTTTCTATGCATATATCGCGCGTGTGTTCAACAATAAGTCTTATTCTAAGAAAATTATATAATATGAATGTAATTTTACCTGTTCGTATAAAATATGTTTTAGCTCATGCCATATTAATGCCACATATACTTTATGGATTGGAAATTATTCATGGTGCAGATAGGTCTCAAGTAAATTGTCTATCTTCATACTTTCACAGAGTATTAAAATATGTTTATGGTTCTCACTGCAGAATAAATTATCCATTATATGAAAAGTATTTTCTTGGTTGTTCGTTCGAACACTTCATTAAACTGAGATGCCTTTATTTATTCTTCTGTATCATTAAATCTAACCAGCCAGAGTACCTACGTAACTGCTATACATTTTTAAATTAAAATAGAAATTCCTTAATTCGCATAAATCGGTATGCTAGCAGTATTTTTGAACGGTCGTATATTATTCGTGTATCAAGAATGTGGAATAATCTGCCTCAAAATTTAAAAGATTTTTCTGCCACTCCTGCTAATTTCAAATTAAAATTGCTTAATTATTTCGCTAGAGCAGAGCAATAACTTTGCAATAACGCTTTACAATTATATTCGCTGATAATCTTATCTTTACTAAATGTGTTACCAAAATTTGTCAAATCATTGTCTGAAAAAGTGTGTGTTAGGGTTTAATTCTTAGATTTAAGTATATTGAAATTATTTGAATTGTACATCTATCAATAAGTAGTCCTTCACTGGGCAATATTTGATTAATAAAATTTTTGAAATATGAAATATGAAAATAGACAATTTTGGTTGGAAAATTATTCAAAAATTTGAATTTTTTTCGACGAAATATTACATTTTAACGTTTGTTTTGATAATTTTGGATGAAGAAAGTGAAAAATAGAAAAATTCTTGGTGGAAAACTGGAAAAAAAAAACTCGAAAGTTTTGGATTTTTCGACGAAATTTTCCATTATATCGCTTTATTCGTTACTTTTGATCGACATTAATGGTTTAAATTACATGAAATTTTAACCATTAATGTCGATCAAAAGTAACGATTTTTGACCATTTTTTCAGGTTTTTATATACCGACTTCTCAAATACTGGAGCCAATCTGACACTTCCAAATGTACTTTCGCACTCAGGGGACTCCCCCCTAATAGTTCGAAAAGGATTCATGGAAGTTCATTTTTTCGGCTATCACAGAGTTATTGCACGACGTTTACGTTATCTAAGGTTTGATCGTCTAATAGGAAGCATTAGCCAAGCAAATAACTCTCCCTAAAAAACTACAAAGTCATTACGGAATGAACGCCCGCAATACAATTGGATAACTTAATTTTTCACACGACAATAAATTGGGGCGAGACGGAGTTCGCCGGGTCCGCTAGTAAGATTTAAAAATGAATCTTCACTTATACATTGACAACAATCTAACTGTGATTTGCGCAAAACTAAAAAAAAAACAATTTGGTTGGACATTTAAATATAAAAAGAATATAACAATTGCAAGATCGTAAGAATTAATTAACATTGGGCTAATCAGGAGCACCTGATATATAATGTCTATAATGTCGAATGAAATATGTATATCAACTGTAGGTTTCTAATTAATGCTTACCCTTAGCCAAGCCTAATAGCAGCATTTGGGATTCTGGTCGACTCAATATCGATTTTAACTGCAAATTGGCAATTAAAGCAGCGTTTTGCTGTTGAAGGAAAAAGTTTTGCTTATTTAATTGAGATGGCATTGTGTTTGACTGATTCGACTGAACTCCTGGCAATTGTTGTTGATGCTTTTGTTGTTGTTGCAACTGTTGTTGTTTGAATATAAAATTAGATAAATTGTCATTATTGAATAAATTGTTGCCTTGTTGCGGTTGTTTTTGTTGCATTGGTTGCTGGTCACAACTCTTGGACACGTTGTTATGCAGTTGCCCAATTAGTTTTTTGAAGTTTTCAGAATCTCGACTCACGTTATTATTGTTGACGTCATTCAGACAGTATTCCCCACTTCTACCTGCGCCTGACGATGAGTTTAGTCGCCATTTAGCCTCTAGTTCATCTACTGATGGTATCTCAGATATGTTAATATTTCCGCTGGGACGATTGTTGTGCTGTGTTTGCTGCTGTGGCATTAGCAAATGCAGGGGATCCGTTTTATTTTGCGAATTCATCGCCTGTTTAAAAAACTCATTTAAAGAAGCTGAAGAACTACTTTTCTCCAATTTTTCACTGGGATTATTCTTTGAAGGACAACCACCAAAAAATTGCAAAAATCTTGAACTTCCATTATGATTCGTATTTCCGCCGCTATAACTACTGCTGTCCCCGCCGTTACGATTAGTAGCACGCGATTTTGTATTCCCAGCAAATTGATCATATTGAAAAGGTATTGACTTCTTCTCATGGTGATTCGATTTGGATATTTCTGAAGGCTTTTGTTCCTTTTGATGATCAGAAATATTGTTATTGGCGTCACTTTTATATGGAAAATTGCGGAATTTCGATTTATATTCCAACTGTAGATAAATTAGCACACATTTGTATCAAACAATTTCTATATATAAATACATATTGCAATATTAAGATAGATTACCTTATTTGCATGATATATGCGATTCTCTTTATATTCCTCATCATTGACGTCTGTGTCACCACTGCTCTTGATTGAATTCTTATCGGAATGCAAAAGTTGATCGTCATCTTCTTCGAATCCGCATAGTTCAATTGTGTCCAAACGCGATGTTGGGCCACAACTGAACCACTCGGGTTCTTCGATATGATTTTTATGTTGGTCTTCATACTTATCTTCGCATTCCTTGTCTTTTGGATTCGAAACAACCAAAAATCCTGACATTACACGTTTGACATAATTCTTATTTTTGATCTTATCATCATGATGTACAGTAGAACCAACACCCTTTGATACAGTCTTCGACGAAGTAGTCTGTTGAGCTTCCTGGTTACTAATTGTACCATTATCAAATAATTGCAGTAGCTTCATTTTTTCAGCAGAGTTATCATCACCATTCAATTGACTGTTTAACGGATTACCATCAGATGATTTGTGTTGATATTGCTGTTGGTTAAGCTGCTGTGTAGAATAGTTAACGGACCATTTAGTGTGTTGTATGCGACCACTGCCAATACGGCGTTGATTTGTTATAATAGCAGGATCCTGGAAAATTAATTTTTGAATATTTTTCAAAATTAAATTATTAATTGTAATAAAAACATACCTTAAATTCAACAGGTTGTGGTGGTTGACTTCTTATGATTGATTCATCTGTAAATTTACGTTTCACAAATGCCGGCATCATATCATTACAACGCGTTTTTAAATTGCTATTGCTCATATTCATGTTGTTGCGCGAACCATACATGGCCGATGGTGCATCTGCATCTCCCAATTTCCAAATATTCAAACGCTTGAGACGAGCTTCTAGTTCAATAACATCACAGTTCACAATATGCGGCGTTATGTAGGGTAAACCCGGAAGATTTATTTGTTGTTGTCTCAAGTTGACTCCACCCAATGTCATTTCATTTCGAATGATGAGCAGATTTGCTCGTGTATAGTGTATCAGTGTATCATCTGCAGAATTGGCTGTTGACTTGGATTTGGCAAATTTTTTGTCTTCGCAGCCATTAGTTATCGACATTGTTGGAACTGATTTAGAAGCGACCAATGGCATTTTCTTTATTTTTGAATTCTGGCGCACTTCTCGGAGTTTCTGTTTTGACAGGTTATCGTCGTTATCTTTAACTGGACTGACATGTTCAGCTACATTCTCCAAATCACAACTAGCAGCTGTGGTAGACATAGGCTGCGTATATGGGGTAGATGAACGAGCTGACAAAATCTGCAACGAGAGCATTTCCTCCTCATTGTGATGTTCATGTTGATGATGAGGACAAGTCGGCTGATGCTGACTAGTCGTATGAAGTTTCCTCGTCATTTCATGACAGTTAATTTCCCTCATAACTTCTGACTCACTATAGACTGTCATTTCCATGTTGCAATCCATGCCGAGTTGAGTAGGTGGTGGTAACGGTATGGCAACAGAGATAGCTGATGGTTTAATTACTATTTGCTTTTCTTTCAATTTTTGGATCTTAATGTTACGCTCAGCAGTTTTAAGCATTTCATCGAATTTCGATTTTTTTGGCAGTTCCATCAAAGCCATACATTGCTCGTAAGATTTTTTACTATCCGACATGGTGTCCTAAAAATGTGGTTAGTATGTAAGTTTAATATTATTTTTTTTATACTATTTGTTTGGTGAAATATAAATAAAGCAGTTTGTCAAACACTGGATAGAAAATATTTTTTTAATAAAAATACACATTCTGCTACAATTGTTCTGATTGAATATACATATATATTCTCCAAAAAAGTTTAAGCTCACATCAATTGCAAAATTTGCCATTCTTAAATTATGATCCTTTAGTTCAAGCTTATGTAAATGCATTTCAAATATATTGAAATAATGTCCCAGAGTTGTAGCTCATTTTATGATTACAAACATATATAGCGAATAATTACTACAAATAACTTTCCCTCTGAATGGAAAGTTGCAATTGTGAATCCCGTAAGGAGGAAAGAAAGAACTGGCTTAAACTTTTCTGATTATAGGTCCATCTTTATAATACCTGCACTTTCAAAAACTTGTGAAATCTTGTTAGTATCTCGACAGAAACTATTTTATAATATACGAAATTCTCTTGACAGAAAGAAACAAGGTGTCCTGACTATACTAAAGCTTAGTAAGGCCTTTGACTTTGTAGACCATTCAATATGGTGTGATAAACTATAATATTTTTATTTTTTTTATTTTATTTATATTCAAAATTGTAATTTGAAGCCTTGTGGCCAATATAAATTAAATTACAATAATACAACTTATTTTAAAAAATTTTCTGACAAAAAACCTAATTTTCTTTTAATTAAATTCTATTTATATTCCACTTATACAGCTACTCTTTAATTTGTATAAAAATTATAATAATATATAAAGTATAATTGTTTGAGATAAGTAAATTAGAATACAACTAATTTTTTTTTTTTTTTGACAATTTCTAAACTTTTAATAAAAAATGGTGTAGTAACAATTACAAATATAATCTTTGATAAACAGAGAAAAAAAAAAAAATTTATTATTTTAGTACTATTTTTTAGTCTTGCACTCATGTTATACAACTACTCCATATTGTTAATAAAAATATTTTTTTTTCCCATATAAAAAACGGTAATATAACTATTAACTAATTAAATAACTGTTAAATAACAACAAATGTACATGATAATCAATAGACAAAAAAAAAAAAAAATAAGAATAAATATAACGCGCAAGTCTGGTTTCAAATTGGCATTAATCAATCTCAGCGAAATGCTGAACAAGTCTACGACGAAGTGAATAATCTGATAGGCTGAATGTTTTTAGCGTATTAGGAAGACTGTTGTATAGTCTTGCAACTCTAACAAGAAATGAATTATTTTTATAATTTTTAGCATTAGAAATAATTAATTGTCTGCAACGAGTAGAATGAGTAAAGTGATATATATTTAAAAGAAACTGTGGTGACTGAATTCTCATTGTTTTGTAAAAAAGAACGAGAGTACGGACATTAATAAAGTTCCAAAAAGTGCATCCTATGAATTGCTTAACATAGGGCGTGATATGCGCGAAACGCTGAAGACCATACAAATACCGAATTGATCTATTGAAAGCTAATGCAAGCTTCTTCAAATACTTTTTTTTTGTACCAGAATAAACTTCAATACAATAAGCAATGTTAGACATTATTAAAGCATGTACTAATTTTTGTTTAACATGCCGCGGTATAACTAAATCAGTATTGTATAGTTGGCGGAGCATAAGATTTATGCGGGTCACAATACTATCAATATGCAAATCAAAGGTCAGTTTGTTGTCTATTATACAACCTAAACAATTTATGCTATGAACGAATTCAATATCTAAACCATTGTATTGTAATTGTAAATCACAATTGCGCGTAGCAAACAAAACGGCCTTGGTCTTCGAGGTGTTTACAACAAGCCTATTAGATGTCATCCAAATATTTAATTTCTCCAATACAAAGTCAACCTTAGCTTTAAGCACGTCCAAATTAGCATAATCACCAAGGAATAGCAATTGAACATCATCCGCATAAGCATACGGCAAACAGAAATCTTGAATATTAGCAAACAAATATCAATTTAATTTTTCAAATTCTTCCACTCAATTAATTTATTTTATATGTTATTGATATAAGTATGAGTGTTCTTAATTCTTCTCTTATCATTTAGCCTGATGACATACATTTATTTGTTTCTAGCCCCACAGAATATGTTCTGTTTCACTGGACAATGACAGGTCGTATCTGTGCCTGCTTTGTTTTCGAACCTGGCCATGGTCAAAATCACAGTATCACTGTGCAAAATACCAACGTTTGTGTTTCACCTTTGATAAAATGTTTTGGATTTTATATAGATCACAACTTGAAGTTTTCTATGCATATAGCGCGCATTGGTTCAACAATAAGTCTTATCCTAAGAAAATTATACAATTTGAATGTAAATTTACTCGTTCGTATAAAATATGTATATGCAGACAGGTCTCAAATAAATTGCCTTTCTTTTTATAGACACACAGAGTATTAGAATATGGTGCGTGCTTTCCATCGACTACCACGTGATCTATCTAATTTATCTAATCAATTATTGCCGCAGAGAAATCGATCAGACTGATGCTATGTTCGATTTTTCTTTTTTTTATTAGTCTTTGAAAATAGTTTTTACCTAATTTTGGCACGCTGATTACGAATCTGCTATTGGTTTTTTGGTATCTCATTCAATTCGTGAGATATGCATTACACAGTGTGATAAAAAAAACTGACGTCGAAATACCTGGAAAATGATACTGTTTTTCTGGTAGCTGAGGCTGATTACAACAAGAATCTGTTTTTGAAATTTCCCAAAAACACTCAAAATCTTGAGTTACGGCTAAAAAACCGGGTTTTCCTACCTTTATACACTTATAAGCCAATAACGTGGTAGAATATGCACCGATGTTAAGTTTCTCAGTAGATTTGGAAAGAAGTGACTGCGGCCTCTCCAACGATATAAATATTTAGTTATATAGTTGTCTTATCTGTCTTTATTTTCCTCGAAACTGCAATTTTTATTTTAGGATTTTTCCACTATTTTTTAAGGTCGATGAAGTTTTTGGCCACTATTTTATAAGGCCACACTAATTTTTATTATATTTTTCGGAAAGAAAGATTAAAACGCATATTAGCTTGTCAAAATCGGTTAAAAAAAATGGTTAGTTATTCCAGCTTTACGAGGAACTCAATTTTCATATCCTATACTTAAATAATACAGATGAAGAAAATTACCAACAAACAAACCATGGAAAATTCCCATTCAAATTTCATCTTTAAAATTCAACATTTTTTTGAAAAATTATCCCAGTATTTTTGCGAAACGCACCAAAAATAAAACTAATTATGAAAGAATACATTTTTGAAATATGCAAATTTGCCGTCAGACGGTTTTAGTGTGCTAATAGGAAATGAAAAATTGCCAAAAATATTTACGAAACCAAATGAGCTATCTAAAATCAGATTCGTACTCAATGTACCAAAATTATGTAAGGAACGCAATTAAAGGATCAAATACGAAAAAAATTATTATTAAATTCTTGAGATCATAAAAAATTCAAAACGAACAAATCGGTATTGAACAAAAATAATAGCATTTTGTGCGGAAGGTTTTTCTGCCATTTCAAAAAAGTAAAAACTCAGTTCGTCATATTTTTCTATGCCCTACACCATATTGACTTATGCTGTTCTGACATTCCAGGTGCATATCCTCAAATCATGGTCCTTAATTCGTTTGCGGTGGCCGTAAACATTTTGAGGGTTCCATTTAATTCATTCCACCACATGGAGGTACTCCGTCCGCAGTAGTACCACGAATACGGAGCTTTGTGAGTAGACTTGAATTGTAATTGACAAGGATCACTCTGGTTTTACCAATTATCATAAAATTTAAAATAAATTTATAAAATTTCACGTATTCTTTAATTTTAGCAATAAAAGTGAAGAGAAAAATGTGATTAAGTATTATAGTGTAGAAGACACTATAATAAAATCTAAAGTACTTTCATTTATTCATTAAATTTTATTTATTAATATGCAAAATTTTAATTTTTAAGCCCAACAGCCAATTTAAATTACATTAAAAACAGATTTTCATTAATATGTAAATATCTAACCGATTATGTACTTAAAAAAATTAAAATAATTGTTTACATCTATTTTTCCATTAAATAAACGAAATACATTAAATAATTAACGAATTTCAAAATGTACTTTTTTACTATTATTTAATTTTAAATACATATAAACTTCGCATTATTGTTTAAAACAAAACAATATTTTATTTACTTATTTAAACATATTTAATGAAACATCACATTTTACATAATGTGTGCATTCTAAACGCCAGCAAAAATAAAGTGATCTTGGGAAATAGAGAACTAATTTCGGTTAGAAATACGGAAAATAAATAAATAAGATAAGATAAAACAAATTTCGATTGTTTTTTTTTTTATTTGAATAAAATTGGTAATAATCAACAGAAATGTTTTGTGTTGCGAATTTTTCATCTTCTGCCATCATGCGGGTGATCAGGATTACAGTCATATACATTTGATTGATCGGCAGTCCGCTCGATGTTGTCGACAGCAACTTCGAAGTAATCGAGTCAATTGGCATGTCCAGTAAAATCTTTTCTTCTAATAACTTACCGAAATTTCATGCAACTGTTAAACTTTGAAAAGGCTTTTTATGTTTTCCATAAGAGGAATGTTAAAAATAGTTTAAAGCTTTTTCTCTGATCGAACCTTTTGCGTAAAGCACTGCGTTCTTTTAAATTTTCTTGACGTCAGTTTCGTTGTACCTCAAGGTTATATTCTTGCACCGCATACATATAATTTATTTATGTACGATTTTACTCATTTCGATGTTCATTCACTTCACATCATTTACAACAACGAAAACTTCACAGAAACCTAATTTTGGTTATTCAAGAGATACATTTTGCCTATTGGACATATTTGACTCCGACGTCAGTTTAGTTCAACTTGTTTGGCAATGACTTAATGAAATGTTAGATATCCTAAAGGGCAAGAATTCAACCCACGTCACACAAAACAAAACGATTAAGCATGGTGGTGAATTTATATAATATATTTATGAATGATTTTCCTCACATTGATGATAATTCCTGCGGTTTACTTTTCGCGGATGACTCTCTTCTATACTCATATAACGAATCCCCATTTTAGCTTAAAATAACGTTAAACACTATTTAACGAAAGTGAGGAATTTTTATGAGACTTGGGGAATCAAAATTAATATTTCCAAATCTGAGACCATTTGTATTAGAAATGCCTCCGGAAATTGCAGGTCATTTGTTCTTCCGGAGAGTAAAAAATTACAATTACATATTGAAGGCACGGAAATTCCTTTGAATCTTTGAATCTGACTGTTACGACAGGGGAGCCAATATAGAAAATTTTGATTTAAGTTTTTGTAAATATTTAAATTGTATTGTATATGGGCATTTCCACAGAAAGGTCCACCGTGATCGAAAAAAAGGTGTGCACTTTTTTCAGACTTGTAAAGACAAATACTTAAATTTTATTAAATTAAAAAATATTTGATTAATAAAATTTTTGAAATGTCCATAGCTTATCTTATTTTCATATATGATAACACGGACTGCATAATTGCATTAATGATCTGGTCACCTTTTTTAATTTTTAATAACATATTTACTGCAAAATTTTGATTTTATTTTATTGACGTTATAATGTAAAAAATCAGACTCAATTCGCACTGGTTTGTTTTTGTAAAGGAAGAAAAAATTACATCTATTTTTGTCACGTAACGTCGCACAGTGGAAAATTTTAGTCCTTATCGGATCAAAAATCTGTAACTTTTTTGTTCTTAGAGATAGAGTTCTGAAATTTTGCACGAATAATCTTAAATGTATGTGCTATTATGAGCCAAATTAAACGAGAACTTTTTTCAGAGTAAAGGTAAGAAGTTTACTTTTAGCATATAGAGATGACTTGTACATGTAATTGGAACAATTTTTGATCCGAAAAAGAGTCTAACGCATTAAAGGAGACGAGTTAGACCCCAAGTATCTTAAAACCAAATTCGTTTCAGGACTTTTTAAGACGATTGAGCTATGTCCGTCTGTCTGGCAGGCTGGCTAGAGTGCTGGTGAGCAGGATAACTCGAGTAAACCTTAACGGATCGGTTTAAAAATTTACAAGTATTAATGTTTTTCAAAGCGAACTAATGGGATTGTAAATGGGCAGAATAGCCCCACCCTTTCTGGTACCTCCCATACAAAATTACATATTTTTGGATAATTAATTTTTCTTTCATAACTTAAAACCGGACGACCGGAGAATATTTGAATTTCGTCAGTTTATTTATCTTGGAAAAGTAGACAAACCCTAAGAAAACCGAAACTTTTTCCACGCCCCTTCTGGTACGTCCCATACAAATGACCAAATTGACCCTCATAGTTTTACATACATATCTTTTTTGTAATTACACTAAATTCAGTAATATGTTGGGTAAGATGTTTCCTTATAAAATTGGACTCAGGAATGAATATGGACTATATCGGTTCATGCCTTCTGGTACTTCACATACAAAATAACCTATTTTGGGAAAAATACTATTTCTCCTATAACTTTCAAACGGACAGAAACCCTAACTATTTAACAAACCCCTACTGGGACCTCCCATACAAATGACCAAATTCACCCTTATATTCCTTTAAGCATATTTTTTATTTTTTTATTTTATTTATATTCAAAATTGTAGTTTTAAGCCTTGTGGCCAATATAAATCTCTCATATCTCTTTTGTAAGAACACTGAATTCAGTCAAATTTTGCATTAGTTGTACGGTTATGAAAATTTAAATCGACAATGAATATGAACTATATCAGTTAACCCCTTTTGGTCCCACCCAAACAAAATGGATCTATTTTTGGAAAATTAATATTTCTTCCATAATTTCCAAACTGGCACCTGGGGATAATGAAATTTGGTCAGTTAATTTATATTGTAATGAGGCAAAACCTCAGAAAACCTAACTATTTGTCACACCCATTCTGCTATTTCCCAAGACTTAAACAAAATCGTATATTGGGTGATGGTATTTACCAGTTTGTTTACCTTGTACCTTGTATGTATTGGTTTGTCGGCACAAGTGGTAGGTTATTCAATTTATGATCATCACTAGTCTAGAGTAAAGAATATCTAGTCAAAAACTTTGTTTTTTATGAGTTGTTTTTTATATAAATAACCGAGTATTTTTTTTTTTTTTTATTTATTATATTTAACATTATTGAATGTAACTTCTGTTAATGCACGAATATGCAGCTAAAATTTTTATAGTATTTTACTAATATATTAAGCTTTAAAATTTTTTACATATGAGCGCAGAGCTAAGCGTAGCTCCTACCTAACTAAAAGCCTTACCAAAGTTTTTGCATGCAGCCAAAACAACATTACATCATTCAGGAGCTAAAATTTCAAATGTTTTCACTAAAATCTGATCCGCTCTTTATAAAATTGGAATCTACATCAAATTACCTTTCCAATAAGGTATATAACTCCTTAATTGTAATGTGAATTATATTAAAAATATGATCTAAAATATGTTTTATTTTTACAGTAATAAATCGTTGTCGTAAAAAGATGTGAATACCGTGCTTATTTCCGAGTATTACTATTGACCAATCATCAAATATTTTGCTCAAATTATTAAGCGAGACATCTTAGCATTTCGATAAAAAAAAATTATGGTGTAATTCGAACCTTTATAAAATCGAATTATGGGCTGGTCTTACTCTACGATTTTCCACTGTGCGTCGCCCGCCCTCTTTATTAGCTAATATTTTAGGATCATAAAATCGGAGGATTTCGTTTATCTTAATTAATATAGTTTCCTAAGTATTACACAAAGAGATAAAGAAGTAATAAAAAAATTAAGTTTTTTATTGTTGATCATCTCCTCGAAACGTACGATTGTCACATATGTGACCATGGAATGGCCCATATGCATATGGGTAACTTTTGTATAATACTTCTTTAACTTTTTGTGTAATACTTAAGATCTATATTTAGTAGAAGAGACGAAATCCACATAACTGATGGTCCTAAAATATTAGCAAATAAAATAAAATATTAGCGATAAAGATTTTTTCTTTTTTTTCTCAAAACCATAAACCTGTGCGAATTAAGTCGGAATTTTTTTGTAAAACCTTTTTAATATTATTTGGAATAGATATTTTTACTTTGTTTTACAATTTGCTGAATTACAAAAACTTTTTTACATTAGAATGTCGATAAAAAAACCCAAAATGTTGCAGCAAACTTGTAATTTTTTTACTATTATTGGAAGAAATATTTTATGATACGAGTGGACTTACATCATCAGTAAAAAATATATTAGATATATATTGGATATTGGGCATTTTAATTTAATTAAATTTTTGTATGTGTCTTCACTAATACAAATTTTCGATCAAGGTGTACTTTTCTGTGGAAATGTACATATATTATATGATAAATATCGCAATGTCTGACCTAAAAAGTGTAATTGCAAAGATGTGCCAAGTCAGTAAAGTGCATAAAAATTTACATTTTACATTTAAAAAAAATAAGAGCTAATTTTTTTTTTATTCCCACTAAATTTACATTATCACAATGATCTTTGCAGTTTTACCCAGTATATATTTACCATTTTTTGTTTAATGACCTTTGATATAACACTTACATTAGTTGGCGTATCCCGATTTGTAATTGGCATCAATTTAGATCTAGCATCTTTAATACTTTCTTCCAAGCTTGTTCCCTGTTTCTGTAAGAGATCATACTCCACTACTCGCTCGCAATTAGGTAAGGGAGGCGGAGGTGGTGGACCACAGGGATCCTCGTACTTTTCGCTATCATCGGATGATTTGGAATCGTCCGTGGTTGTAAGGAATTCATCGATTTCATTCTCCAATTGTGCCTGCAATGTGGTTGGACCGAACGAATGTTTCACATTTGTCTTTTGCAAAATTGGTGTCGAAGGTGGTGGTGGAGGTGGCGTGAAGCCCTCTTTAGCCATCAAATAATCAGAAACTAGTGGCGTCGAAAGATTTTCAACATTTGCATTGTTATTTTCGCATTCATTGGATTGGTTTAGTGGCTTAATGGCGCCAGCGCCATTTTCTTCGCAATGCAATTTATGGTGGTCGGTTAATGGTGGTGATAATGCAGACTTACTTTCCATTTCACAATGGTTTATTCTTTCCTGATAAAGAAATTTTTTTCTTTATTCAATTTGAGGTTCGATTTTTCGAAAGGAATAGATAGCTTTTTGATACTTACCGGGAATCTTATTAAAAATTTTGATATTCCTTTTAACGCAATTTTTTTGCACACATAAAATTTCTTAACACAAGTTTTAATTTAGAATATAAAATTCAGAACTTGTTTACTTTGTGATAATAAATAAACAATGATGAAAAACGCTTTACGATTTAAGATTTTTTTTTCTTCTACAAAAGCTACAAAATTATTGTCGCTAATAAAATAAAGTTGAACACTTTAGGCAGATCTGTTGCGATCTCGTATTCGAAACAATCGTGAAAAGTGCCGTTATTTAACGATAAGAAATCCTATTGGAAGCAGAGATATGAGCCGGTCTAGTCTATTACGGCCTGCGTCAATAAATGCAATTCCAGCGACGTTAAAGGCTGCCATCTATAGGCTGATATTGACATCAAAAGCGGCTATTACACAGGAACACATGTTGTTAGACATGTGTGATGGCACACCAAAAATACACATGTGTGGGTTTTCAACATTTTTATATTTTCTGATGTCTTTCGCATACCAAAGTACTCGTCTAATAGCGTTTCTGTCATACTTCATAAAAAATTCAGTTTGTTTTGTGACGTTGATGTGTGCGTATCGTGTAACTACGGGAAGTATTTTTGAAAAAAATATTTTAAAATGTCTATTTATAGTTATTCAAAAATTTCTGCGTTATGAAGTGAAGTCCAATAGTGTGATAGCAAAACAAAATGTATGCCATCACACATGTCTAACTACATGTGTGTCTGTGAAATAAAATAAAAAATTTGTATGCCAACGTTGTCAGCAAAGCATTGACATTACAATGTAAAACAACAATATTGCCATTATCAAATTATTGAAGATAATCGCCAAACACTTTTAATATGCAGATGTGCGAAGTTTATACACTTGAAAAATACACCATTTGCATGAAATAATTATACTGGCAACAATGTCCATGTTAGTACATTATCGGTACATTAGTAGACCTGACAACATTGCAAAATCTGGCAACCGTCTGTACATAGCTTGATACATATGCCTGAGTGACAAAGACTGAAGGGAAAATATTGGTCCACTGTATTGGGAAATATTATATATCAGAAATCTGACATTTTAAATTTTATTTGTCGCCAATGATATAAGATTTTAATATATCGAAAAATTTACACCATGTTCTGGAAAACAAAACGAAAACTAAACCAGGAACAGACTACTGTTTTACAAGCATGGTGTTCTGCAATCAGTACGATTTGGTTTTTCGATATTGCTTTCAAAATTGGGTTTGTCTGCAAATTGTCAGCTGTTTGTCTGCAAACAAAATATCGAATTGTTGAATCGTAAATTTTAGAAAAATTCCTTCCTACGAGTTTTTCTTAAGCTTTTCACTGAAACATGTGTATATTTTAATGATAATAATCAAATTTCCCAGAATTTCTTGGGAAGTTTGTTTACTGATAGTTTGTTTGTTAACATTTGAACATATGTTTTCTGCACAGCATGGCTGCCACATTTTTCTACAACCGCCATTATTTAAAAAAATAATATTTGGACCAAATATTATCTATTTTGGACCAAAATGGAGTCACTAATTATTATTTATATTCACAAATTTCTTCTTTATCATTTATAACAATTTTACAGATTTTCTGTAAACTAACCCACCATGTACTTACCCACCATGACCAATATTTGGGGTAGTCAACCCACAACTTGTAGGACTTCCAGTGAGCGGTAGTCAATAATAACCAGTATCGCCTCTAAAATTTCCCCAACCCCTGCTAATGACTCAGCAGGAGGTTCCCTATTCCCAGCAATTAACGTCACATGGGACATATAAGAGCATAATTACCGTAAATCCGTAATGTGTAGTGTGTACCTGAAAAGATATAAACAAAACCTAAAAAATAAAAATATATAAAAACCTGAAAATGTAATTAATGTTATTAATATTAAACAAAATATGTAACCCCTATGCGACCTGGGAAGTTCGGCGCTTCAATAGTGTATCCCACATATATTGAAATAAACTACAACATACTCATAAACCCTAACCGCAGTGTAGGCCTATTTGGCATTCCTATAGCGTTTTCGACTTCCGCCAAGGGTCTCATCAGTAGGATTACTAACAAAATGTGAAAGGTAAAAAATCATATTAATATAAGTATAAAATTATATTAATATAAGTATAATATAATGTAAATAAAAAAAATCCATAAAACCTATGCCATAATGCACAAACAAAGTAGTATAGACAACATAAAACTCAAAGGAAAAAAATAATGATTATATGCAGGAACCTGTAAAAGAAAAAACGAATTTTTATGAAATATATTCTCTACTTACCTGGGAACTTTTCAGGGGAAACAGTTTTTTCTTTTTAAATTATTGACTTGTGGACTTTTTAAATCAAAATAAAAATGATGGATGAAATATTCACCCGTGGAAAACAAAACGAAAACAGGAACAGACCACCGTTTTACATACAGCTTTGTCTGACTTCTTAAGCTTTTCCCTGAAACGTATGTATATCTATATTTTATTGATAATAATAAAATTTCCCAACACATTTGTGCCGGTTTTTTTGCTGATAGTTTTTTTCTTTCTTGTTTGCTTTTTTGAACATATGTTTTCTGCACAGAATGGTTACCACATATTTCTAAAACGACTATTATTTTAACGACATAACATATATTGTTTAATATATTGACCAAAATAGAGTCAAAAATTATTATACATATTTGTAAATTTTTTCTTTATCATTTAAATATAATAATTTCACTGACTTTCTATAGAGAAATACTTTACCAAGTTTTAAAATGTCAGTACTTAAAACTTATTGGCAACTCTTTTTTTGGAAGATGAAAAACACAATTAAAACGGAATTAGATACGCGAAGAAGACCTTCGTCCTCCATAACAAAAAAGTTATAAAAGTGGCAGAACATTTTTATAAGCAATTTTTGTAAAGATAGTTGAAAAATTTTACTTAAAATGAACACATTCAATAAAATACATATTACTCTTCATTCTTCAATCATATCTGTATCAAATATTTCATTACATCATATCAATAAAGCTAAATCACTTTACTTTAGGTAGCACAGACTATAGCTATTTCAATTAGACAAAAAAATTGCTGAATTGTTTTGCAGAACACCCCTAAAGTGAAACCGTTTTTGTTTTTGGAGTGTAGAATAGCTTTTTATCAAATTGTTTTCTGGAAAATGTTGCCAACTTATGTATAATAAATTCATAAGCTAAAGAACGGTGTCTATTGACTAATATATCTAGTGGTATTTATGTTTTCCGAAAAACAATTCCTAAGCGACACTTGTTGCCGTGTTGCGTTCGTGTAAACAGATGCAATTTAGACACGGGGTCTCCACCTGAGATAATGTTTGACACAATATCTGAGACAGAATAAGGGCCGTTTTCTCATTAGGCGATTATATTTTTTCTTAACGAAAAACTGTAGGTTAAAGAAATTAGGTTTTATCAATGTCTCATTTGCTTTTGTTCTATCGCAAAGCTAACCCGCCCTCATCTGCCGGTTATTTATTTGCCGTACAGATAAATTCAATCAGCTGACTGCTGTTCATATTTCCAAGATATGTTTTTGATTTATAACCAAAACAATAAGCAGCAGGTCATCTTCAGTGGTTAAATGTTGCCCACATTGCTTTTATCTGTCATTATTTAAGTTTTATTTCGTTTTTATTAAATGTATGTGTTTTCTTTTTTTTGTAACACTTCGAAAATAACTTATTTATATCAAGAATTTGTCAACTGTCTCATCTATTTTTCGGGGTATTGCCAACTGAAAAATAATTTTTTGTCGGTATATTGAGAAACCAAAATCGAAACCAAATACGCAATATTTCATTGTTGACTGACTCTCGTTAGTAAACATGTGTTGTTAGTTGGAAGGTATTATTGTGTGTGTGGTATGTTTTTTTTTTGTTTGTGATTTTTTTTTGCAAACAAATGATTAAATTAGATTTTCGGCTGATTTTATTCCACAATTGTACACTTTTCGCAAGTATTCCATTTTAATGATGGCGTCTTTTTATTGTTATTTATGTTTTATTTTATTACATAGTAGTTACGAGATTTCCCATTGAAACTGTCTCTTAACATTTAATATAATACTAACAGTAAAACTATTTAAGAGTCCACACGTAAGATAATACTATCTACGATTGAATTTGACGTTCACTGATATACAAATTGTGTATCTTCTCATGTACGGTATCGTTTGAATTAAAATAATGTGCTACTCAATATCGAGTACTCGGTGTCATTATGCTTTACAGCACTACCCGCAAGTACACTGCCAATTAATATGGCATCTCTATTGTCAACTTATGCCTTATTTGTAATAGATTGCTTTCAAGTAGCCATTGCTGTTTTTCATTCAACTATATAGTGAGGCTAAAGATTTTCAACGTAAGGAGAAGAAAACACTTTTTATATTTGTTTCAACGATAATTGAACTCTACTTTGCGATTATAGACACAATTCTGTAATCGCAATATTATAAAAATTGCGTGGAGGAATGAATAGGTAAGTTTTGTAAAATATGCGTCTCACTGTTGTGAGACTAAGCTAACCTATAAAAATTGTAATTGAACAAAAAATACAATGTTCAGGTTTGTATAAATTTCATGCAAAAGGACGCCAAGGGAAAGCCATATAGCATAACCCAGATTGAGCAGCATTCATAGAAGGGAAACAAACTAAATCGTTCAACATGACTCAATATCTACCGCCTAATTTACTGGCGCTTTTTGCTGCCCGAGACCCCATACCGTTTATGCCACCAGTTGACAAATTGCCACACGAGAAAAAGTCTCGGGGTTACTTGGGAATAGGTAATTTTTTAAGTGATTTTGAAGATCCCAAAGACACACCACCCCCCAAAAAGATGGAAACAAGGCAAGAACGTTTAGAAAGGCGACGACGTGAAAAGGCCGAACAGGTAGCGTATAAGTTGGAACGTGAAATAGCCCTATGGGATCCACAGGAGATAAAGAATGCAACGGAGGACCCTTTTAGAACGCTTTTCATTGCGCGAGTTAACTACGACACATCAGAATCCAAATTGAGAAGAGAGTTTGAGATTTACGGCCCCATCAAAAAAATCGTTATGATCCATGATCCTGAGTCGGGTAAGCCCAAAGGTTATGCTTTCATCGAGTACGAACACGAACGTGACATGCACGCAGCATACAAACATGCGGATGGTAAAAAAATCGATGGTAAACGAGTGCTGGTCGATGTGGAAAGAGCCCGCACTGTCAAGGGGTGGCTGCCGCGTCGTTTGGGTGGTGGTTTAGGTGGCACACGTCGCGGTGGCAACGATGTTAACATTAAACATTCTGGCCGCGAAGATAATGAACGCGAACGGGAACGATATCGCCTAGAGCGTGAGCGTGAAGACCGCGAAAATGCTCGTACTATGGATCGTGGTGGTGCTGGTGGCGGTCGTTTCGGTGAAGCTGGTGCGATGCGAAGAAGATCAAGGTCCAGAGATCGCATACGCGATAGGGAACGCGAAAGACCTCGTCGGTCGCGCAGTCGATCAAGGGAGCGCAAAAAGCGTCGTGGCAGTCGTGAAAGGGAATACGATGACTACGAAAGGCGTGACAGACGAGAGAAGGATCGTGAGAGGGAACGCGATCGCAAGAAGAAACGCTCTAAATCCAGGGAACGCGATACATCGCGTGAACGGCGGGAACGCAAGCGTGAACGCCGTGAGAAGGAACGCGAACGTCGCGACTCGAAGGAACGCAAACCAGACTTCCGTGATATGGACGTTATCAAGATTAAAGAGGAGCCCATTGACGATGGATATCCTACGTATCCTATGTATCCATCCGCGCCCATTAAACGTGAATCCGACGAGGACGAAGAGAAATTCCGACCCCAACATGACATGTTTAGTGTGCCGCCTCCACCTATTCCCGGACGTGGCAGCAACGAAAATGGTCAAAACACTGGAGACACAGCTCAACAACATTGGTGGCGATAAAGCAACAACGGTGTCTGTCGTAAGAACCAACATGATAAGTTAAAACAATGTAATCAAAACTTTGCAAATAAGTCCGAACAACATCAAGCTTGAGCAAAATGAAAGCTAAACTAAATCGCACCCAATACAGGCTTCGGACGAAAGTTTACTTCAGTGTTCAATTTGCTCTATACACATTATCGTCATAATTTTAACTTTAAATTAAACAGTAGTTTTAGTTATCCAACAAAAATAATGAAACGGGCAAACAAAACTTTCCCTGAGAAGAATTTTTTTTAAAATTTGTATACATTAGTAATGTTTTTCCTTCTTAATTCGTAATGGAATGGAAAGTTTTATTTGCTGGTTTTAATCATGATAAGCTTTTAAATAAAAGGTTCACAAACTTTTCTGTTACGCACCCATTTCCAATTGCAAGTTTATCACTTTTTAATACTTTAAAAGCTTATTCTTTAAATATATATATATATATATATTAATTATACATATATAATGTACGAATTGATCTAACAAACCATATAGTATGTAATAAGTAATGATCCCACTATTGATTATGTGTGAACAAACTGAGAAACAGTAAGTAAAATATACAAAAACAAAACACAACGGATGGCGTATGTCCATGGAGCACTGTGTATACTTTTAATACCCCCTCGCACTTTGGTAAGAGGAGGTCTTCAACGACGTTATTTCGATCGACGAGCTGTTGTCCCCAGAGGACAAGAGAAGATGGTGACACGCATTAAAAAATTGGAATAAAAAAAGTCTTTGAAGGAATATGAGCATTATTGATTAAAGTCTATTCAAGATGCAATAGTAAATTTCCATGTTTTACCGGCTTTAGTATAATGCCTAACCTATGGGACAAAAGAAAACATTAAACGAACAACATTCATTAAAAGTTGTAATTTATATTCCATATAAATATTTGTACAACATAAATTTTTGATTTTGGTGTACTTTATCGCTCTTATAAATTGTAAGTTTCCAAACTAACAAACTAAAAAATTAATTTAAAAATTAATTTAAATTTGACGCCAAAAATAGTTAGCTTTTGCTATAGTACGGGATGTTCTTTCTGAATATTGCCATTATCAATAAAAAAAATGTCTTCAAAGACTTTTTTGCTGTCCAAAACTAATGTGTTTTTGTAAAAGGTTAGAAAATACAAAAATATTGCTGTACCGACAATATGCTGGGTCCTCGCACAAGTTAATATTAAGAACGAAGTGTAAACGAAACTTAGGTTTGATATGAGAAAAATTTGGTATTATATATTTTCAATTCCCATGGTGGTATGTGGGATTTTCTTCCATTTTTGTGATTGAACTGCAATTTAAATGTTCTTATTTTCTTTCTCTTTTTGCAGTTTGAAATGATTTTGAGAATTTATTGAAAGGTTTGAAAAAAAAACGTATCTCTTGTATCGTTCAATATTCTCTGGGTGATTCCATCGTTGTATATGGTAAAGTGATTTATAATTTGAATACCAACTTAATTCCTATGTGTAATGGCAATATGAACAGTTCAGAACAATAATGAAATATTACTGCCATGATCCTTCATATTACAAAAATCGAAGAGAAAAATCCCTGATGGGCATGAAATCTAATATTTTTATTAATAAGAACACTGACTATTGCTGTTTGTTTGTTTCTGTATATGTGTGTTTAATTAATTGGGCGATGGCCTTTGTGTCCAAGGTAAATTGTTTGTTTGTTCCACTACTGACTAACGCAATTTCCCATTCTAGGGGTTCAGTTGATCACTTGTCATGCCAACACATTGCCAGAGCGTTTATAACCAACTCAAACTGAAAGCCAATAATGGTTCTATCCATACCCTTGTGTTATGTAAGTGCTTAAAACCGAATAAATTAGGACTTTCTTGACGTTCTAGATCGACAACTCTCGCTCAGTGTATATTCTGACTGTTCGTAACAACAATGCTAGGAAATCAGACGAAAAGGTAATGCGTTTGTAAAGGGTAAGAATTATTTTTCAATTTATCATTTTCTTACTTCACCACTTTTCACGCCTCACATGGGAGTCCTTGAATATTTCGAAGAATAGGTGGGTAATTAAAATGTTTATATTACATGCGTAATCACTAGCTTATACTCTGTGGTGAGGTAAATTAACTGAAGACCTACACGCAAAATTGGTTTACTTCCGAGAAATCGCGGCAAAGATCTCTCTTAAATTTGTAGGTCCTCCAGTGTAAAAGAAACACGCCAATTGGGTTTCATCTTTCGGTAAGGTTTTCAATAAAACGTAAAAAGGAAATATAACATTTGTTAAATCAAGAAAAACTTGTTAATAAAAATGTCTATATGAATCCATAAAGCACAAAATACGCGTTATTATTTCACAATACTGAAGATTATAACAAAAAAGGTAAATAAATCGTGCATTATTCTATATGAACATGCATATTTGAATACCAGCAGCCAGATATGCACTTAACTTGGTGATTTGAAATGGTCTTGTCATAATCGATTACACAACTCTATTGCTCCTTGTTTTAGATTAGTGGGCGCTTTAGAAAACAACTACCACAGTGACTGTCAACAGTTAGTGGTATTTTCATTTATTTATTTGTTTATTTGTACTTATATAAAAACTAGAGCCCTTTGGGCCATATATGGTTTCAAAAATCTTACAAGTTACAAAAATAAGATCTTATATAAAAAATGTTGAAATTTAATTTTTCTTTTTCGCTAAACCATAAATGCGCATGGTACTCATAAATTGAACTGCGACTCTGGGTACTACTCCAACTATTTATATTAAGGATTTAAATATTCATATTATTACAATAAAACAACTTGCATATTTTAAAAACTCGAAAACTTTAACGAATTTCAAATATTTTGTATCGTGTAAGCTTATAACAGTGTTTTTCAATTCAAATCTCTAATATGAAAAATGTTTTTTCAAACATTTCGCCACATAATGTATTAACACATACTCAATAACGACTTGTGCGATTTTGTTGGAAATAAATTAAAAAAAAATTAGAATACTACTTTTTTTAAACAATGGCCATGAAAAATCCAGCAGGATGAATATTGTTCAATATTACTATAACTTTATCATAAATCTATACACAATAAATTTCCATTATTCTGGTACCTTCTGTACAAAATGATCTGTATGTCAAATAAATACTCTTACCTTAATTATCGATATTGAACACGAAACATGTAAAGTGGCGAGACAGTATTGTGGTACTAGCCGAGAGTGTTAGGTGGGTGGGTAAAAGCGTGATTTGATTGATTTCACAGTAACATAAAATTTCCACTTGTTTGAATTGCAAATGAAACAGGAGGGGGCTACCCAGACTTCGTTGGATGGCCCGAAGCGCTTGGAATTCTTTTCTACGTTCGGCTACTGATAGTAAATGTCTGTTGGCATTTTTACATAAAGATCATCAAAAAATAAAAAGTTGACAAAAATTTGTTTCTAAGTATTAAAGACAAATACTTAAATTTTATTATCCCTAGAATACTAAACATATTTTTTAGCCCGTTAATGCTAAACTTCGCCTGTGATGCGACTTTTATAAAAAAAACATAATTCACTTAAAAAAAATATTACAATAAAATCAAAAACGTATTTATTACATATTTGATAAACAATTCAATCATCACATATTTTGATGAAATATTGCAGATCACTAAAGTTGCTTCGCTTCACAAGCTATCTTTAGTATCCTAGGGTTACATTAAAATGTCTAGAGCATATCTTAGCTTAACGGACTACAAAATTGCATTCTTGTGCTGGCCACCTTTTTTAATAACATATTTACTAATGATGGGAGTTTATACTTATCATGAAATAGTAAACAGTAAACAACACTAAAAAAATCTCCAATAATAATAAAAAATGATCAGTAAGCAGGCAGTAAAATTTCGATTTTATTTTATTGTCCTTCTAATGTAACATTCGTGAACAACAATTTGTGGCATACGTATAAACATTGTAATATTCCTTAATATCGCAAATAAAACAAATTTTTATTTGAAAATAAAAAAGTTTTGTAATTCCGCAAATTTTAAAATAAAGTACAAATATTCCAAACCATATTAAAAGGTTTCATGAAAATAGTCCGACTCAATTCGCACTATTTTGCGTTTTTGACTTCTATTTTTGTCACGTGACATCTCACTCTCTTCATTTGTCGATATTTTAGGATCAAATTAGTACACATTTCCCAATGAATTAATATGACTTGCTTCCTGTCGCCGTCGTTTTTTATTTGTTGACGACACAGAATGACAAACGACGTGAACAACAGGAAAAACCCCCATTTTATATGAATCTTCGATAAAAAATTTTACTTTTGATTTAAAGAAGTTAACAAATATATTTCATAAAGTTATGTTTTTTGTGTATTTACTATGTTTAAAAGGCAGTAATTCTAACAAAATTAAAAACTAGTAACAATTTGAAATTATTGTTCTGTATAAAAACCATTTGTTTCTGCTTAATCACTCTATATAATGCTTACTAATAGTACAATGGTCATGGTTTAAATTGTAATTCAACGACCATCAAAATTGTGCTTTTTCTATTTGGTCCATTATACACATGGCCGGCAGTCAGAATGAAAGTTTTACTTAACCCAGTCTTTAGGATTTTTTAAAACGTCCAAGAGCTTATGTTCATTTGAATTGGCCGGGGGTATGTGCATATATTCCCAGCGGGCTGTCAAAGGCAACGACATTAAAATACTTTCATACCGAGCACCTGGTGTGTACAGACCAAACTTTGTGCCGCGGTCATAGATGAGGTTGAATTCAACGTAACGACCGCGCCGAAGAAGTTGCCACTGACGCTCTCGATCTCCATAAGTATCATTTTTGTGGCGCCTGACAATTGGCATATACGATGGTATTACAGCATGGGCACAGTCTGAAACAAACTTGTAGGCTTCCTCCTGACTGGGAGAGTCTATATCATCAAAGAAAATACCACCAATGCCGCGGCTCTCGTTGCGATGTGTTATCCGAAAGTAGTCGTCGCACCATTTTTTAAATTTCGGATAGTACTCCTTATCGCTCTGATCGCACGCGTCTTTCAGCGTTTGATGGAAAGTCTCTGCGTCCCGTTCATCCAAATAATATGGAGTAAGATCTGTGCCTCCACCAAACCACCACTGTTTTGAACCGTCCGTGTTGATTACTTCAAAGTAGCGATAATTAAAGTGAATTGTAGGTACCATAGGATTTCGTGGATGGATGACTGCACTTACGCCCGCCGCAAAAAAGGGTAATTTGGCGCCTTCACTGAGATTTTTGCCTCTGGTGCGCATCTGTTGCACGGCTTGCGGCGGTAAGTGACCAGTCACCACAGAAATGTTAACACCAGCCTTTTCAAAAACTTCGCCGTCTTGTAGGACGCAGGTAATGCCACCGCCACCTTCATTGCGTAACCAACGATCGACTTTGAATTTTTGACCAGCATATTCTTCGGCCTCCAGGGCTTTACAGAAGTCGGATTGAATTTTCATTATGAGTAATTCCATTTTGGTCTTCATGTCATTCTCACTTTCAAGCAGTTGCTCAGCAGTTGTGATAGGTTCGGCCATAAAAATTGAGGTGTTTAGCCTTCGGCGCCGGCCTGCCTCCATTTGCACCACTGTCATCGTAGCAAATGTGGCAATGCCCGTACCAAGCATAAATCCCCGAAAGTGTCTTCTGTTTGTCCTACGTGACAATTGGTACGTACACAGAGACCCGAGGTTTCTCAGAGCGCGACGCATATTGTTTACGAAAGTCATCTTGCTGCCACTTACATATGTTTTAGACTAACGACCACTGACTTTATTCAGGTGGAGTCAAGATGTATTAATACAGGTGGCGTTAACTGCCAGCTGGTTTTAACTTTTTTTCTGATTTTGGTGCCTCTGCACTGTCAACTTACATACACTCGCTGAGTTGCGCCTTTCAGTTGTCAAAATTTTGTATGGAGATTTTGACACTAGAGAGGAACTACACAAAATAAATTGCCTGTGGTTGTTGTAATGCCAAATTTGTTGTACAGATAACTCCACCTTGTTTAATACATCTTGGGTGGAGTATAACCTACAGCGATGAGTTGGGCTTTTTCAAAGACTGCACAAAATATTTTGTTATCAACAAAATACTAATCAAGTGGTTATGACAAAAACACGTCACTATGGTACATTTGTTTCAGGTGCCCAGTCCGCCTAAAGAGTCCGTGTCGCGATCTTGACAATTAAAGTTTAGTGACATTTTCTCTGTGGAATAAAGATTCCGGTATTATGTATTTATAATTTACACCTTCTGCACAAATAACCAGGATTTTATATTGGAAAATATGTGGACATTTTCAAAATTGTACCAAATTTCTAGTCTGCCATCACTAGCAACTAGCTAAATGACAGAAAGCTAATGACATGAAGATGGCGGTAGTGTCCAATCACATTAACCCTTAAGTGTACACCAAATTTTTTGACACAAAGAGACACCAGCACCTGGCCACACAAGAACAAGGCATAAAATCTTGCGAAACGTTGTTATATGCACAAAGTTTTTTCCTATACAGGAATAAATCCAATGTTGCGAAAAGTTGTCTGATCCTTGACATCTCATTAGCTCATTTTCACTTTGTTTTCGTCTCTTTTTTGACCAGCTTCCCTGCAACATTACCTTCTAAGGAAAAATGCGTTTTAGCATCGCATGTCCAAAATACCTTGTTGCCATATGCTGGCTTACATGGAATATATTTTTTTTTTTACAATTTTACGCCAAAAGGAAAAATAGACATTAGTCATTTCGAAAGAGAAAATATTAAATTTTAACGTATTGACAAGTGTTTGCTGATGCTAGGTGATTTAACGTATGTTTAATTCCAAAATAACCCTTTAAAAGACCATTTATTTTATTGAAAGAAAAAAAAAAGCTTCTATTAAATTTTACACAAAGTACAATCTTTCACCATTTCAATTCACAAAAGAAAATAATTTTTTTTTTGTTTAAACAAAAAAGTGCAGTTAAGGCTGATTTACACACTATTCACCCATATCCCCTATCTACTGTCAAATTAGTACATTTTGATTTACTATCTACCTTCGCATAACACGGTATCTACCCATATCTACTCATAGCCCCTCAACAACATGAGCTAGATAGCTTAATTAGAAAACATGTAGGCAAAGACAAACACTACACTACACTATAAGTTATCAATATAGCTACATATACCGTTGGAAAGGCCGCTGTCTCTTCTTTCCAAATTCGTTGTAAAACTTTAAATCGGTTGTGATATTCAACCACGTTACTGGCTTATAAGTGCGTTCAGATTTTATTGATATGCTCACAAAAGTTTTTCAACTTTACAATGGCTACAATTTTGGCGAACATTGTTAGTGAAAAATTAGGACTCCCTCAAGGTAATGCTCAAAAAAGTGAAAAAATAAAAATTTCTTCACTTTTTTTTAAAAAAAGTGCAGGAATGACCAACCTTTTTGACATAAATTGTTAATAAGGTTAGTGCACAAAACTCCCAGCTATATTTTTGCAGAATATAGTTTAGCGCTACCACGAAGTGTGAGTTAGCTGTTGGACAAAAACTGATGACACCTTTTTTCGAGGGGTTCACTGATTTCGAGAATCTTTTGGGGTCCATAAAAAAATTGGTCACCTACCTCGGTAAACTGAGTATAGGGTTTTATTACCCTTCGATTGCAGAATCGAACCTATACTATCCAATTCCTTTATTTTTTTCACTGTTGCAATGTGAAGTAAGCATTTTCGCGATTATAGCATTAGTTGATTGATCTGGGTGATGGTACAAGTTTTATCCCTTATTGGTAATTTTTATCTCTACCTTATACCTTCATACCTTACATGGCTCATAAAATATGACCGATCGAAATTTTGGTTTGTGTGGGCGATGCCACGCCCCTATGTCTAATTATTTTTTCATGTAGCCTATGATATAGGCCAAATGAATAGCACTACACAGTGAAAATTTTATTGCAACGGTCCATTTATTTATTTATTCATTTATTCAGTAATGCTAAGCCTATAAGGCCAAAAAAACATATTACACAGCAATACATTCCTGAGTATTCAAAAGATCTTAGAGCTAATAATCATACTTATACAAAAGGTATTTCAATTTAGTGAGTAATATAAATAAATACAATACTGAGTATTCAAAGATCTTAGAACTAATCATTCTTATACAAAAATATTTCTATGAATAAGAAGAGAAGAAAAAAAATAAATACAATTTCGATAACAATTACAAAGTTCCAATTGTATAACCCTAACATTGGCTCCCCAGCCGTAATTACTAAAAATAAGTGATTTAAATTTAAAAGCAAAAAAATTAGCGTTATAAATATAAGTCCTCATTAGTGACAATAAGCTCATTTATTAGGAGCGAATAATGACAAAATAATGAAAGGTACTTACAAACGTGGAGATACAAAAGTAATCAAGATGTATATTGAAATTTAGTAAGAACACCTTTAACTATGTTTCCATTAAAGACAGATACGCAAAAATTTTCAACCGAAAGGCATTGCTGGTATATCCGAAAGACCTCAAAGGGTTAGGAAGCTGATTCCAAAATCTAGCAACTCTAATAACAAAAGATCTCTCAAACACCGAATCCATTATTGCGGGTATTATTATTTGCAAATTTCTAGTGGAGCGTGAGAAACTGAATAAATATAAATATAATTTTTTCAAAAGAGGCGTGGCACCGCCCAATTCCGAAACGGGAAACGCAATCTTCCTTGTACCAGTAACATGTGTAGCAAATCTCATCTTCGTACCGCTAATGGCTCTTGAGATACGACCGATTGAAATCTCGGCTTGTGTGGGCGGTGCCACGCCCCTTTGTATAATTATATTTTCATGTAGCCTGTGATAGAGGGCCTATGGACAGTATCACACATAGAAAATTTAATTGCAATCGTTCCATTTATTTGGCCATTTATTTTTTTAAAGAGGTGTGGTACCGCCTACTTACGACTGATATACGTACCAAATCTTGACTTCGTATCTATTATGGTTTAAAAGATACAACCAATTTAAAATTTCAGTTGTATGGGCCGGTTCCACGCCCATTTTACCCCCTTGTAGTCCGAATTTCAAAAAATCCCTTCTTAGTGCGCGCCTACGTTATAAAAGAAACCTACATTCTAAATTTCACGGTCCTAGCTTTAGCTTTAGATGGATAGGAAATCAAAATGAACCGATTTGACAGTAGGTAGGGGATATGGGTGGATAGCGTGTAAATCAGTCTGTAAAATTTATACATGTCGTATGACCCCTTTCAAACACTGTGTGCCTTATTTTGATATGTAATCCATATCGGCCATCAGCTGTTTTTGACAAAACAACAAAGCGATTGGTGGCAAAAAGTTAAAAAGGTTAATTATTTTAGTTATGTAAATATAATAAAAAATGAGTATTTTCCAAAATATTTTTAGTTAGATTGGGCTAAAAAGGTGTGTTTGGCGATGGTGAGGCATAAACACATGTATACCTGTAGATTTAAATAATTATAAACCAAAAGTACACGCTCATTTTGACAGACACGCAAAATTACGTATCGGTTGTTGAAGTGACAAGCCATGTGTACAATACACATCGTCTAATGGCACCCAAGATGTATTAATACAGGTGGCGTTAACTGCCAGCTGATTTTAACTTTTTTCTGATTTGGTGATTTTGGAAAGCCTGACTAGCTACTTGAGAGGCTACAAGTAATGCAAGAGTTCGCCATTTTATTATTATTAGTTTGAAAACATGCTAATCAAAAAATAATCACAACGAGAAAGCATGTAATGATTTGCTTGTTTTTGTTATTTTTTGTGTTGGCGTCAGATGCTATTAAAAGTTCGTAAAAGTAGGATAATTTTTACTAATTAATTTTATTTTTTTATGTTGTAAAATGAATAGAATAAGTTTCAAGATATTTTAGAATAAAAATAAACCAAAATTAAAAAAACATGCAAAAAAATTTTTATTGGAGAATTAATTAACCGGATTGTACTAGTGAAATATTTTGTACAATTCTGTTACATATTTCGTTTATTCTATGTGTTTATTCCAAAAACAATACTTGTACAAGGATCCCTTCTGGGATTTTGTCGCATGCTCGTTGGCAACCCTTTTTGGGGTCAGTTAAATTTGACGTTTTAAAGTAACGAGTTGGCCGCCTTTCTCCATCTCCTTTTTGAGTTCGCACAACATAAATTGTTATAGTTTATCTCGTTTCGCTATCTGGATCACGTCCACTCTATACATATCCTTAAGGTAAAATATTGGAAAAATAAAACTATTTCTTTAAATTGAATTTTTATTGAAATCTTTTCGTGTTTTATTTCTTCTATTTTTTACCGCACATTTGCTACGCAAACATTTGGTCCTAACGAGCCGGATCACTTGCTACCAGCCTTTTGTTGATCCGCCATTAAATTTTGGTTTTTTCCATTTCGCAAGGAATTTTTTGGTGTACCACCACTTGTCAACGACATTCATCATCACCATTTAATCATCCTACAGCATCATCAAGCCGTTTTATCATCTTTACTTCAGAAAAAAGGTGCGTATGTCAGTGAATTATAAGTGAGCATTCCGCGATAATTTGTTTTGTTGATAAATAAAAGTTAATATAAAGTGTAATAACGGGTGCTTCTTCTTGTTCGCAAGTTACACCCGGAAGAAAATATTAGTTGCAACGCCATTTTCGGGAAATTTAAAAAGGCTTAAAAAAGCAGTAAAGACAGATAATTTGTAATAATTTTCAAATTATCGTGTTAATAATACACAATTGAAAAATTTTAAGTGGTTTGTGTGCGAATTATATTCGAAAAATTGTGCAGTGAAGTGATTGTGCGTTCAAGTGTTGACTGCTGTGCCTGGTGTGTACATATTTTTGTTTTTGGTAACAGAACATATGTACATAAATAGTTACCGATAATCGAGTCTTGCTTTATAGTTTTTGTTTTTGTTGCACTATAGCAAGTAAAATTAAAGAAGATAAAAGTAAAGATAAATTTAAAAAAGTGAATAACCAGTGCAGTTACGGTCAACAATTGGATTTACATAAACGATTTATGTGACAAGGTGCTGTTACTTCACACACACACACCCACAAACAAAATTGAACAAACAAAATATATAAAAATTACACTCGTGAGAAAATATTAACCCTTATATTACTGTGGGTTTAATACATATATAATCATTTTATAATTTAAAATTTTTAAGTGATTTTTCTCAAGATTTTTAAAATAAATTATTATTTTTTTTGTGCTTTTAATCGACATCGGGGTCAACCTTCGAAATTTACGCGAGCGTATTGCTTATAAGTTTTCTACGAAAATTTATTTAGTGCGTGTTAACCAGAATAAATATAATATAAAATAATTATTCGTTTTTCTCGGTAATTAATTCTGTTCATTGTGCAAGTACACCCTACGGTCGATCCTATACGACAAGGGCTGTCATATTCGAAATTATTTGGGTTGTTTTTTTTTCGGTTTTGGCTACTGGGACCTAGTTTTTTTTAAACTCAGGTCATTTGTATTGCGTTGCAATTTTATAAGTAAACCGAAGTACATATCGTGTTGAAATTTACTACGTAACTCAACACGTTTTTAAGTGGTTTCGCCTAAATATTTTGAAAATATTCCTTCGTTACAAATTTTAATTGGCATTTGGCTTGTCTATACTGACAATTTCGTGCAATTTTTAGTGGTTTTTGAATATTTTGATAAAGGACAGTCGTTCGTTGATTTGGTTTTTTTTCAATTAAATTTCAATTCGTGAATTATCATGTCGTCCGAACTTAATTCGTTCATCAGAGCCTCCGACGGGATTATACAATTCGAAGCGAAATTCACAGCCGGAGCCGCGGAACTTACAGTTTACCTTCTGGACGTTTATGCAACGCAGATGAATAAATTATGGGACAAGGTCTGCGTCACTTATGAGAGTTACCTTGAGTTTCTGGGATCTTCGTCCGATACAGGTCCAGAGGATATTGAAGCAGCCGAGGCAAAATATGATGCCGCTTTCAACGCGTATGCTCGTTGTTCAGCATCCATTAAGGAGAAGCAGGACAATCGTCGCGCAGCCCCAAAGGAAGATAAGGGAACGCCTACGAACAACAGACGGAGCCAAACACTTGAGAACGACCTTAATACGGATTCGCGAGATGACCCTCATCGAGATGTTCGTGCAACTACGGGACAACAACCGAGAGATGATCAACGGCATACCACTACCAATAATACACTACTGGATGAAGTACATCATTTGGCTTTACCACCATGCGACACGGAGGTATTTCAAGGTGATTTTCTTTCTTGGCCTGTGTTTAGGGATTTATTCACTGCAGTCTACATTCGAAATGCTAGACTTAGTGACATCGAGAGATTGTGTCATTTACGTAGGAAAACTAGTGGCGACGCACAAGAAATTGTTTCCAAATATCCACTTTCGGGAAGCAGTTTCAGATTAGCTTGGTCAGCTTTAAAATCAACTTTCGAGAATACACGTCTTCTAGTAAATGAACAATTGCGAACATTATTTAGCATCCCTGCCGTTGAACATGAAACTAGTGCGGGACTAAAATCGCTACAACGTAGCATTAATGGTTGTCTCTCCGCTTTGTCTACCTATGAGGTGTCTACGGATAATTGGGACCCTTTTGTAGTTTTCTGGTGCGTTCAACGCTTACCCAAGCATACAATTGGAAAGTGGGAGCAGAGTGTTAAAAATAAATCGGAATTGTCTCTTTGGAAAGATATGGATATTTTTCTCACGGAAAGAATCCAAACATTAGAATGCGTTCAAGGATTAATAGGCTTTGATTTTCCACGAAAGTCGTTTTCTTCGAATAAGCCCGCTGAGAAAAGGATAAATTCACATTTTAGTGATACCTTAACCAACGAGTCATCGGCTGAACAAATTGGTAGAGGGCCTTCTTCGAGTGCAAATGGGAATTTCTGCGTTTTATGCCAGAATCGGTCGCATTGCCTGAGATTGTGTTTTAAATTTCAGAAATTAAGTGTCCTTGATCGATTTACCCAAGTCAAACGACACCATTGTTGTATAAATTGCTTGTCGCAAGCCCATAGTGTCAAAGACTGTGTTAGCAAACATAACTGCTCGCTTTGTGGTAAAAGACACCACACATTGCTCCATCGCGAATATCAACCAACCTCAGCAAATAATTTAGCTATAACGGCCCCAGCACATACTTCAAACGAAGGAGCCTTGGTTTTAAGCGAAGATAGTAATCAGGCCTCAACATCCAGTAGACAGTCAAGTTCAAACACAATAAATAGGCAAGTATTTTATACTTCGCAAAATAAAAATGTGTTACTAGGGACAGCTTTGGTGAATATCGTTCACCACGGCGTAAATTATCCTGCGCGTGCACTTATTGATCCTGGATCTGAAGCGTCTTTTGTTACAGAAGGCCTTCAAAAACAATTGAAATTGCCTACTTCGCACGCTAATGCAAGAATATCGGGCATAAACCAGGCATTGTCTGCCAATTCTAAAAAGATATGTGATTTTAGACTAACTTCTCCTCTCGACACTTCTCTTAGGCTGGAAGCAAATGCCTTCGTACTTTCGAACATTTCTAGTAGATTACCATCATTTTCTGTTAGCTCTGACTTTGCTTCGCAATTGAATGGTATAAAGCTAGCGGATTCTCGTCTTTTCGATAGTCGCCCTATAGATATTTTAATAGGCGCCGATTTATATCCTCGCATCGTTCTGAGTGGTTCCCAACGGGTAGCAGATACTCTGCTTGCTCAGAACACCATCTTCGGTTGGGTGATTACCGGCCCTGTTGCTGATAGTCACGTTCAGGCACTTACTACTACTGTAGAATATAGGGATCCGGAGAATCTTTTGCGCTATAAGTGGAAATATCATGAGAAAGATATTGTCGTTAACGACCTCGTCGTCATAAAGCACAATCGTTTTCCCGCCACTTCGTGGAGGGTTGGTCGTGTTTTAAAGGTTTACCTCGATGTTGATGGCCGTGTTAAATTAGTAGATATTAAAACAAAGAATGGTGTTGCAACACGGCCCATTTCAAAATTGATTGTTTTCCCAAATTGTTAGGATTATATATCGAATTTGTACTTGTTCGTATTTGTATGTCGCAGTATTTGTTCAACAGTTCCGACTGCCGGCTAACAATACCATACGATAACCAAACAAAGCAGATAGCTGTGACCGCCAAAATCTTGGATTTGAGAGATGTCGTGACTCCTTCAGAGCAAGCACCAGAATCTGTGCGAGCCCATTTTGCCGGGTTCCACATGGCGGATCCAGACTTTCACAAGCCTGGCCGAATACACTTGATTCTCGGGCCCGAGGTGCACCAGAAGATAATTAGCACTCAAGTCTACTCAAATCCGGGATTTCCAATGGCATCATATACGGTGTTCGGTTGGGCCCTATCGGGCTCGTGCCAACCCTAAGGCTTATCGGCCAATACACTTTGTGTATGTGTATGATGTCTTCGTTCTCGTTTGCAGTACCATCGGGTCGACGAGGCCCATTGTATCCTGAGCGGTGGTGCTGCCCAACGTGTTTATGTGGTCCCTATCTGTCCTAGTGTTTGCAGTACCATCGGGTCGACGAGGCCCATTGTATCCTGAGCGGTGGTGCTGCCTAACGCCTTCGTTTTCTGGTCAATCGTCGTCGTCGTATTTTGTTAAGCCCGGCGAAACTACATTGGAACTGTTGAGTTGGAAACGAAATTATATATCGCTATATACGTTAATATAATATATTTTGGTAAATTCTTATCCTTTATTCTTATTTTGTCTCTTTTGTGTTATGTAAATCGAAATCGAATGCTCACCCTAATACTGACATATCGCCTTACTTATATGTACCTATACTTCGTATTTAATCTATTAATTAACAGTCCACTTTTTGAATTTTCAGACATGTAATGTATAGTATTTTTGAATTAACCGTTATATATTTTGAATTACATTCTACAACGAAATAGAATTTATAGTTTATTGTAATTATAATTTTTGCAACATGTAAGGATGTTGCAAGGTGGCCGGCAATGTTTATTCCAAAAACAATACTTGTACAAGGATCCCTTCTGGGATTTTGTCGCATGCTCGTTGGCAACCCTTTTTGGGGTCAGTTAAATTTGACGTTTTAAAGTAACGAGTTGGCCGCCTTTCTCCATCTCCTTTTTGAGTTCGCACAACATAAATTGTTATAGTTTATCTCGTTTCGCTATCTGGATCACGTCCACTCTATACATATCCTTAAGGTAAAATATTGGAAAAATAAAACTATTTCTTTAAATTGAATTTTTATTGAAATCTTTTCGTGTTTTATTTCTTCTATTTTTACCGCACATTTGCTACGCAAACACTATGTAACTAGCGATTTGCATGGAACATGGTAGTGCAGAGGGTAGCCACTGACTACCGTCAATGCCATCCCCATGTTAAATTCGTCAAAATAATGCATTACTGGTAGTTTGGCGGGTAGTTAATGGTGATTCTTGGTAGTTTCGGAAATAGCTAAAAATGCGTTAGCTACGCAGACTGCAGGGTACGTACATATCAATACATATATCGTATTATTTTTTTGTAAAAATGATATAACCGGTCACTGAATCACTGTCAGTGACATTTTTAAAATTTTAATAAATTTAAAGCATAAATACTGTAGGGAACAGATGAATGCACGGATAACAGAGGCAAATAACGGGTAATAGAGATATAAAATCAAACACACAGCATGACGATTAACAGATGTACTCGGTTAATCGAGATTCAACTGTATTAATATTCAATAATATTTAAATAATTTAATAATCAAATATTGCAAAGCTAAAGACTACTTATTTATAGGTGTACAAATCAAATCATTACACTATACTCAAATCTAAAAATTAAACCGTAACACACACACACACACACACTTTTTCAGAAAATGATTTAACAAATTTTGGGAGCACATTTAGTAAAGATAAAATTATCAGCGAATAAACTGTTAAAGCATTATTGCAAAGTCATTGCTCTGTTCTAGAAAAATAAATAAGTAATTTGTTTTTGAAATTAGTAGGAGTGACAAAAAAATCTTTTAAATTTTGTGGCAGATTATTCCACATTCCGTTCAAAAGTACTGCAAGTCTACCGATTTATTCAAACTATAGAATTACTTTTTGAATTTACAAATATTAGATTTAACGATACAGAAGAATAAATAAAAGCATCTCAGTTTAATGTGTTGTTCCAACAAAAAAATATTTTTCATATAATGAAAAGTATGTTTATGCAGTGAGAAAAATAAACATATTTTAATACTCTGTGAAAGTATGAAGATAGGCAATTTATTTTGAGATCAGTCTGCACCATAAGATAGCATGAGCTAAAACATATTTTATAAGAACAGGTAAAATTAAATTAAAATTGTAAAATTTTCTTAGGAAAATACTTATTGTTGAACAAACGCACGATATATATTTCTATGTATTCAAGTTGTGATCTATATGGGTATTACCTAGCGAAAAGTTGAAATATTTTGAAGATTATGTTCATATTTAAAAATGTAGATTTTGGACAGTACTATAATGTTCTTTTAATAAAACTTTATTTAAAATGTTGTAACGCAAGTGCCTTACAGACACACACAAAAATAGTGATTTAGCGAAATTTCTTAAGTGATTTGGACCGGACGTGGCATAGTGGATAGAACACGCGACTACCATGCGGGACATCGCAGGTTCAAAACAGGCTCCAGTCATCTTAAAAAAAATTGTTCTTTCATTGTCGGTAAACAACTTCAAATACTTTTACCTTTTATGCTACTTCAATCTAAATGTGCGTTAGGAACACACGTTGCGGGCATACGCATTGTTCTATGGATAACACAGCGACAATAAAAACAATACCTGGGAAATTATACTACTTTTCCGGTAGGTCCTGCTGAGCACAACAAGAATCTGTTTTTCAAAATGTTTTTTCAAATCGTGAGTTACGTGTAAAAACTGATTTTTCGTACCTTTACGCACTTATAACCAGAGTATTTGGAAAGAAGAGACTTTTCAACGATATAAATAGTTTGTTTTGTTAAAATTAAACAAATTACCTGTTAAAAATAAAGCAATTTTATACTATGAAATCGTCCGTCCTTCCGCTGAAAATACCCAAATAAAATCTTAAACATTTTATTAAATGTGATACACATACGGTTGTATTTTGCACAGTTATACTGTTTGTGTCACTATTAGTCTTATTTTATCAATTATATACATTTTATGTCATATATTGTAAATTGATCAATTATAAACAAAAAGTACTAGTATGATTTTCAACCCAAAAGCTTAGATTTAATTCGAAAAATATTAAAAAAAAATTTATAAAATTGATCATAATGGGATTAAATAGAACCCCATATTAGAAATAAATGGATTGTGCTAGAAGGAAGGTGGATATCATCAGCATAAGACTTGAATTTCAAAAAAACAATAGCTAGTCATTTAAAAAAAACATTTTTATGTATTTTCCTTAAAACACCTACAAATCGCTTGAGAGACAATACAAACTTAAAAATGGAATATCTTTTGATTTTAACCTATCAATGTGTTAAGTTGGAGAATCTCGATGTTTTTCTGTGTCATTTCGAAAGGTAACATTTTACTTAGTGTTATTCAATCAGTTAAAACTAAGCATGTTTTCATGCGTCAGTCTTTTAGAATCAACAATTAGAATTTGTTTTCAAAATATTAAACCCACTCGGTTTATTTTTTAGAATGCACAAGGAGTTTTCATTTCACAAATGTATCAATTTTTATTAACGTAAAGCTATAATCTTACATGTGTTCTAAATTTTCATATGTGTTATTACAAAATTATTTACATTTTTTAAGAAAAAAGTAAAACGTATGTGTTTTTACTGTACAAAAGATAAAACGTTATTTCATTATTCAAAAACAATACTTCCAATTAACATTGTGCAAACGTAAAAGAATCCAATAATCCGGACGGCCCTTTGCTCCAACTTGGAGCCTTGGGAATCAATATATATATAATCCGGATAGAAGTTTATTCCTTTCGAACTTAGAAGAATCATTAAACTTATTATTAGACATATTAAATAGATTACTACATAAACTCAGCGTTTTGGAATTCAAAAATAATTATAGTACATACATACATATTTGAAACTTTACACTGAAAAAGTATATAACATATCTGCGGAACTGCATAAAATACTGTACATTTTACTTATAGTTAACTAAAGTCGACGAAAAAAAACGTTTCGAGAAAACATATTTTCCAGATTTTCAGGGATGAAACATTCTGGCCTCAAAGGCAGGTGATAGAACGATTAGCAGATACTCGAACTTGGGGAGTGTTCTTCGCTTCATCTGGCTTTTTGTTGCCTTCCTCGTCACCTTCGCTTTCCTCTAAAGCAGCTAGCATAAAAGACAATTCATTTTGACCCAGAGTTTTTGAGGTAAATGTTCTATTTAAGTCGAATTCGTCTAGGACCTGCATATCGCCGTCATGCACCCTATCAAAACTTGTTTCAACATCACTCAAATCAAACAGCACTTCTGGGTCGCTTAAATGTTTGGTGTTATTTGTACCGAACACCATTTTATCCTTGCGGCGCAAATCCAAACTCAAATTGGTCTCCATCAGATGTGATAACGATTCGGACTGGCACTGTGTGGTCCACTTCTTTGGTGATTGTGACTCCAGTAAATTGTACGAGTCAATGTTAACTTTATTCATTTTCCTAACGATATCTTCAACTCCCGAATTCGATGTCACACTCATGTTGAAGAAATTAATTGTTCTGGTTGGAAATCACCAAATACCGTTATCAAAATGCCATTCGTCAAATATTACAAATTTAAAAGTTGGCTGCAACTTTTGTCCTGCACAGAAAAAAAATCGTAGATAATATTATCCAATTTGACGTCGGTGATTTATTTTGAGTGACGAAAAACGAAGATTTGATAGATCCTTAAGCTGTATACAGACGTTTGTCAGATCTGCCAAAGTTCAGACGATTGTAAAAATTCACCAGACAATAAAATTTTCTGCCAGAAAAATTGTCAGTTCATACGGTTGTCAGATTGCAAGTTCCCATGCTTTTGCCAGACCTTTTGTTTGCTCTCATATATTTATAGATTGTGTTGCCAATAGAAATATTTATCTATGTATAGAAGGTTGCCAGACCCTAATGTACCGCCAATGTACTGACATGGACAGTGTGGCCAATATAATTATTTTTCTGCAAATTGTGAATTTGGCAGATGCATAAACTTTGCACATCTGCAAATTAAAAGTGTTTGCAAGTTTATTACAATAATTTGATAATTTGGATGTCTGGCAACATTGTTGTTTTATAATGTAATGGTAATGTTAATTCTGCAAACGATGCCATACAAAAATTTAAAGTGCACACGGTTGTTGGACATTTTCTGCAAATTTTTCGGGCGACATTGTGAGAAATGGCAACCGTCTGTGCGTAGCTTCAGAAGAAAAGTGTCTGATAATTATCTAACACTAATCTGACACTGTAAAAGTTATTTGTTCACACAATTGTCAGATGTCTCACAATATTATTGTCTCAGATCTGACAACCGTTCGTACATATGCTTTATGCTACTTTCATGAACCGATATTTCATCTAAGGAATTTATGGATTCCCATACAAATTTAATTTTAAAAAGGTCAAAATTACATGAAACGTGGAAGAACGGCATATTGCAGTATGGCAAACACAAAAAACTGGGTAATATTGGAAGTGTTTTTTTGGTATCCTATATAGGAGACCGGTAAGGGATACCACCAAAACGCTTCGCCGTTAGCAAAAAGAAATTGCCAGTTTCCACTACGATTGAAGTGTTTTAATTCTTCGAATTTTCGAAGTAAATTCGGCGAAAATGTATAAACAAATCAATAATATCAAGTAATCAATGCTAATTCTTTAGTAAATTATAAAAAAAAAACTCATTTTTGAACAAATATTTTAAGAAATTTGTAAGAAATAAATTTCCTTAACAACATTTAGGAACATTTATTTGAACTCCGAATTAGAAATATTAGCTCAATAACTATACATGCACTTAAGTCCTCAAATTATTGCAACGGAGGTGAATAACACCGACGCAAATTAAAATATAATTTTTTTGATGCATTGGAAAATTCTTCCACAATGTAAATTACAATATTTTATATTTTTTTTTGCACATAATTAATTTTATTTTCCAATTGAGCGTCACTTTTTCGAGTTAGTATTGTCAACAAAAACCGATAATTGCCGATAACTAATCAAATCGCAGAGTTGTGTTTCCAAAACATGTTCGAAAAGGTACTCTCAAAGATGCTTTCTCACAGAACATCTTTTTCGAGGTGTTATCTCACATGAAAAATGTATGGGAAAACATGTAGTAAAACATGTGTTTTACGATAAAAACTTTAGGAACGTGTTTTATGAAAACACAGATTAAGTCATAATTTGAAAAGGTTTTCCCTTTAAAAAAAAGCTGTGAATTAACTTTTTATTGGAAAAAATCACTCAAATACAAATTATTTTCTGGACGTTCTCTTTTCCTTTTTACTTTCTGTTAACATCTGTAATAAAAAATTTTGGCCACATTTTTATTTCAACTACTTATTTATAGCCTTTTTACACCAAAAAAGCATTTCACATTTTGAGCTGAAGATGTGAAATGCTAAAAAGTGGTTTTATAGCCTTTTTACACCGGAACGCATTTAACATATTTCCGCGTTAATCCGCATCTTTGATGGATGCGGCCAAAATGCTAAAATTTGTACATGTATTTTGTTGTTGGAAAGACGTTAACATATTTTCGCATCCATGAAAGATGCGGAAAAATACACTGAGTTGTACCCTGAAAATTGGAATTTAAGCGATTTTTCTCAGTAATGTTGATCCGGCAACCACCATTTTCGTCGTTTGTTTACATTTATCGGAAAAAATGCCAAACAACATGGACGGACAAAAAATTTACATTTTTGGCAAAATATTAATAAATGGTTATTCCAATTAGTTAAAACTATTCGCGCATTGTGGAATACAGCCTCCGTAACAATGTTAATAGGTTTGTGGCAGGAAAATATTGCAGTTTTACAAGGCAAATGGAAATATGTGTGAGCTAGACAACAGCTGACAATATGCGAAACTGCGGTGTAAAACCACTTTTTAGCATTCCGCATCTTCAGCTCAAGATGCGGAATGCTTTTTTGGTGTAAAAAGGCTATTACACTGCAGTTTCGCATATTGTTAGCTGTTGTCTAGCTCACATATTTTTCCATTTGCCTTGTAAAACTGCAATATTTTCTTGCCACAAACCTATTTACATTGTTTTGGAGGCAGTATTCCACGAAGCGCGACTGGTTTTAAATAATTGGAATAATCATTTATTAATATTTTAGCAAAAATTTAAATTTTTTGTCCGTCCATGTTGTTTGTCATTTATTCCGATAAATGTAAACAAACAACGAAAATTGTGGTTTCCGGATCGACATAACTGTGCTTAAAATCGCTTAAATTCACATTTTTAGCGTACAACTCAGTGTATTTTTCCGCAAATTTCATGGATGCGAAAATATGTTAACATCTTTCCAACAACAAAATACATGTAATAATTTTAGCATATTGGCCGCATCCTTCAAAGATGTGGAATAATGCGGAAATATGTTAAATGCGTTCCGGTGTAAAAAGGCTATTAGAGGTATATCACCTAACTACAACATAAGTGACATTTTAGTCATCATCATCTACGTATTTTTTGTGGGTTTTTGAGTATTGTGTATACAGTCAAATTTTGTGTTTGCCAAATAAATCCCTCTTTAAATGCAACTCTGTTTTATCGATCAGTTTTTACTATTCTATTTTCAACGTTGGCATGCGTGGTTTCGTCAGATTGTTTTTGTTGTTTTGCGGCACTTTTCAAAATATTTTTTAACGAGTTGTGCAGCTGTGCTTTTTCTTTTGTTTTCGCCGATTCTACCGTGTTTCCATAGAGTCATTTGAATTTATCAGTAAGAGCATCTATGTACTAAAAGTGTGTGTTGGTATTGTGTTGTTTTTATTTACATTTTGGTGCATTGATAAAAAAAGTTTTGAGAATCATGTCAGGACTTGAAGAATTTCAAGCCAGCGAAGCTTGGCGTTCAGATTTCAAAAAGTTTATATTTCTTGAACGGTAAATGGTGTCTTACTTTATTTATGACCCCAACTTCTCCCCTTATGTTTGGCTGAATATTTTTTAAAACAATTTCTGATTGGCCTTAGTTTACAATTATGTGATACAATATAAATATTTAATGCATGAAAGACTATAATGTATGTATGCTTGTACAAGATGTGTACGTATGTATGTACGTGTGCAGATTTAGGATATTGTGGCAAATGGATATTAAATAAATTAGATAGATAATTTATTGTGTCAATTTTAACGAATATATATTTGCTTTTATCTAACGAACAGGAAGCCTACTTTACAAAAGCCAATTGCCGTAAAAGAAATACAACGTTGTAGTTTAGATATTGGAGAAGATTTGCAGAGCCTATTAAGGGATCGAAAGAGAGAAATCGAGCTAGAAAAGCAAGGTAACAACCCTACGCTAAATAAACAGGCCTCAAGCAGAGGAGACAATATGAACCACCCGGCGGCGCATTTCGATGACACGTATTATGGAGTACCCCAGGATTTACCTATGGCGGAAAAGGTTTCCGATGAAAGTTTTGAAGCCTTAGAGAACATGTGTAATAAAACAGCCTCAGATCCTGATAGCACATTATTTCAGTATTTGCACAGCGATCATCAGGAACAAATACTAGCTGATGCCAAGAAAAGAAGTACTGGTGATGCTAATGCAGTTGCAGTTAAAGATAGTGGTAAGAAGAACATTTCAAATTAAATATAAAAACTGCTAAAAACCTGTTATCTTTTTCTCTTCATAGACCCATTATTGGCGAAATTTAGCGATTTCACCCTATTAGATGATATTGAAGCACCATCTCGCATATGGGATAATACCATAGTTGTTGATGGCGGACCTACAACATCACCTGTTAAAATGGTTGGCCTATTGCGTCCTTCAACCATAATGGAGGAAACAGCTGATGAATCGGCGAGTTCTGAGGTTTCATCGCTGATGAGTTTTCAAACTGCAACAAAAGGTTTACCAAGCGATGTATCGAGTGCATATGATACTGCACACGAGTCAACTGTTACAAGCACAAACGCCGATTTATCTATTCAAAAGAATAATGAAGAAGAAGAAGTTGATGTGGATAAATTATTGGAATTCTCTATTAAAAGATCCAGAGAGGTAGCTGCTAGCCTTTCATTACTACCTCAAATTCATATTTCTGGACCTTCCACTGCAACAGAAAACGAAATTTGTAGTGAAAGTACAACAGACATTCCGGAAAATTCTATCGATCTAACAGAATTAGAAAACACGTTTTCTCCACTGCATAACTCGCCACATTCATCTTTGTTAGGAGAAACCGTCGTAGATATCGTAGAAATAGATGATGATGATGATAAGCGGGAAGAAGTGGCAGATGATACTTTCGATGAATCCGTAATTAATATATTATCAGATGAAGACGATTTCGAGGATCGACATATTGACATCAAGCTAGAAGATCTCTCAAAAAATTCTACAAATTCCCACCATGAGACTTATGGTTTAGACGAAAATAAAGAGAATTTACAGGATTCCTCGCGTGATAGATCGATGAATTTCAATGATACTATGGAAGAAGTAGAGTATCTTCTTAAGAAAGGTATGGAATACATGGCTGCTAGGGACTTGCAATCAGAGCCGTCAACTACTGGAGATCCAATTACTAAAACAGAGCAACCAATACAAGTAGCTAAGCCGTTTGTGGCTCCAACTGAAGTTAAATCACTACCCAAGCTGCTGCCCCCATTAAGAACATGCAGAACCCAGCCAAATACCCCCATGTCCAATCTAAAGAAGCCAGCTCAATCATCATGTTCCGTGTCAAAGGGTAATATTATATATATAAAATGCGTTTACATTGTATTTAATAACAATTCATTCTAGTTAAGGGTTCATCTTTTAAAAGCCCTGCTAAATGTGTTCAATCGAGTTCGAATCGCGTGCAAATTGGTATGAGACCATTTCCGAAATTAGATGTTTTTTGTGCCAAATCTTCACATTTTGTACCGGGACATCCAAGGCAGAAAGAACTGACCAGCAAGCAATCATTTTCACACATCGTCAGTCCCGTTGGTGCCTATATGAAGAAAACAGCATCGACGCCACTGATGGCGAAGGGCAAAATGAAGAACACAAATGTAAATGTCATGAACTCAGCAGCATTTCGGGAGTTAGAATATGAATCTCGCTTATACCAACCTAAAGTCGAAACAAATTCGACAAGTAATCAAGACATACTTGGACCATCTGCTTTGCCTGGTGTTACTGGCACACCAAAAACCTTGCCAAAGAAAGCATATATATCATCTGAGTTAAAACACGTAAGTAAAAACATTAATATTATTTGAAGCCACAATAAACACATCAAGAAAAATCATTTAACTTAATATTTAAAGTAGTAACATACAGTACCAGTCGTACCATATAAATATACATACATACATTTTTCTAAATGTTAAGAATCCAAAGTTCCAGAAGATTATAAACGAAAAGAAAAAATGTGGTTAAAAAACCTATTAGATAAGGTAGTATTGACATATTAAATATTTGTATCTCGCTTGAAAGCGCGATACAATTATTACCTATTTGTAGAGATGAGGTAAAAATTGGTTTATAAGTTTAGATACCTTTCAAACATGTCGGTTTTTCTCAAACGACAAGTCTCCATTTTTTGTAATTGCGATGTTAGACATCGAACCACACCTGTGAGTTTGATAGAAAAGTGATCAAATTTTTCTCCAAATAAGTTTATTACCCCTAAGGATTTATTTGTGGGTGAAAGCTGGAAAAATAACATGGAGTTAAATAGATGAATTTATATCTTTTTAACAAGTATCTTATAGATATGGAGGAAAGTTTGAATTTAAATTACAAAGGATCTATTTAAGATTAATGAGTCTTACTTAAATGGCACCAAAATCTTACATTTTCTATCATATGTTGAGGAACATCTGTGCACTTGTCCTTTTATAAGAATAAGTTTTGAAATACTTCTACAGGAATTTTCACAAATCTATAAACCTTTTTAACTGCAATTTGTCCAGTTTTTGCTTAATCACTAAAACGTTACAGCCGAAGTAATAGCTGGGGCCTAATCACGGCTTTCGCGATCGGAAGATTTCGATCGAAATGTTGACTTTTTGCAATGCGATTGCTGAAACATTTCGTTCGATCACGAATGCGGTGATTAGGCCAGTGTTATCTTTTTTTTTTCATTACATAGTATCCTGTGCACAGTTGACTAGGCTGTTTTGGGTTGCTTATTTTATCCTTCTTTTAATGTCAGATTTATATCCTGACATTATTCTTCTAATAATATTTGTTGTAGTGCTAACGGATACTTGATTACATTGATTGTTATTTCCTAATGAGTAGCTGATATTGTAAACAACGTTGGATTTTCTTAATTTTATGGAATTATCTTTTTGTGTTTGTAAATAGTGTTTTGGTGTGTTTATCGATTTAGTATGTGCTATTTTGTATTTGCCTTTGTCTTATATTTTTGATTTTTAATTACTTTTCGAGAATTGTGGAACGTACACATGTCATTGATTTTTAAATTTTCGGCTCTTCTTGTTCGGGTATGTTGCTCTTACGTTTTTTTTGTAAGAAATGTTTAATTTAATTTGTTTATTCGCAATTCATTGTGGAACGTACACATGTCATGTCATTGACATTGATTTATTTAGTTGAAAAATTAACCAATAACAGTTATTTTCGGTCGCTGGTTCCGCCACAAGGTTTCAAACTTATGGCTCAATCAGTCTTGACCTAATTTAACAAAACAGAACTTAACAAAGTGCAAAAGTAGTCATTATTGACAACTAAAGAGACTTAATGAACATAAACATATGTTTAAACGATGCTGATGTCTTAATATAATTTTGCACAAGAGAAATTAACTTTTCATCGTTCACTTTCCAATTTTTCTAAACGGCTGCAAATTTCCCTTAAACTTTGCAGATAACAAAACAACAACACGAAAATAAATCAGCTGCTTGCGCCAAACGTAACAAACTTAAGACTGTTTTCTCAGGTTCCAAAATTATGTTAATTTACTTAAAGAGATTAATAACTACTTTCATACAAAATGTATGTAGTAAAATCTATCAGCTGGTCTCTTCTGTCAAGTTTTGTTAAGTTAAATCAAGACTGATTGAGCCATTAGAATAACGCAACTACGTTTGTAATGTGTAATACCAAGAATCGAAACGATCGGAACGAAACGGAACGCAGAATACTAAGTTGCCAAATTTCGGTGTCGAATCGAAATGCAGAATAGGGGTGAATAATTGAAATTACAGTCAAACTTCTCTATAACGTAGTCACTGGGATCGCCGATTTCTACCTTATAGAGAAACTACTGATTATTTGGCTGTATATGTGAATACTAGATTTTTTTATTTCATTTAGACGCTTTTTCCGTAGTATGAAAAAATTACCATTCTCGTTTGCCTTAAACTTATAAATTTCTCTTCATCGACAAAATCTTCACATCTTTTCTGTATTCCATTCATGAAATTTTGGAATTATTCATTGAAATTTTGCGACTGTTAAAATAATTCGCTATGGGTGGGTTTTTTAATACATTAATTCTTTAGAGGAAGGTAAAAATGTGTGAAAAACATTAGGAAAATGTAGTGTTTTGGAAAAAAAATTTTTGTAGAGAAAACAATGAGAATTCAGTCACCACAGTTTCTTTTAAATATATATCACTTTACTCATTCTACTCGTTGCAGACAATTAATTATTTCTAATGCTAAAAATTATAAAAATAATTCATTTCTTGTTAGAGTTGCAAGACTATACAACAGTCTTCCTAATACGCTAAAAACATTCAGCCTATCAGATTATTCACTTCGTCGTAGACTTGTTCAGCATTTCGCTGAGATTGATTAATGCCAATTTGAAACCAGACTTGCGCGTTATATTTATTCTTATTTATTTGTCTATTGATTATCATGTACATTTGTTATGTTATTTAACAGTTATTTAATTAGTTAATAGTTATATTACCGTTTTTTATATGGGAAAAAAATATTTTTGTTAACAATATGGAGTAGTTGTATAACATGAGTGCAAGACTTAAAAATAGTACTCAAATAATAATTTTTTTTTTCTGTTTATCAAAGATTATATTTGTAATTGTTACTACACCATTTTTTATTAAAAGTTTAGAATTTGTTAAAAAAAAAAAAAAAATTGTTGTATTCTAATTTACTTAAATCAGCAATTCTTAAATATTTATTATTTCATTAAATCTCAAACAATTATACTTTATATATTATTATAATTTTTATACAAATTAAAGAGTAGCTGTATAAGTGGAGTAGAAATAGAATTTAATTAAAAAAATTAGGTTTTTTGTCAGAAAAATTTTTAAAATAAGTTGTATTATTGTAATTTAATTTATATTGGCCACAAGGCTTAAAATTACAATTTTGAATATAAATAAAAAAAAAAAAAAAATCGCTATAGAGAAGGTCGACTGTATGTAGAAAGAATAGATGCTTTTTCATTTTCAAATATTTCAATTTAAGCAATTACTATTGATATCTTACAGATTGTTGATGAACGGACACCTTTCACCATACCCGGCGGCAAAAAGATACAAAAGTATCTGGAAAACGCTATGATGCCAGCAGTTCTACGTCATGACGGTAAAATGAAATTTCCTCGTGCGCCTAAAATTCCTAATCAAAAAAATACGAACTCGACTCATTCAAAAATGTCTGAATCATCGAGCGACCAAATCTCAGACATTAATACGGCATCAACGACAAAGTCGACACGTCGTAACAATGCTAGTTTGGCTGATCTATCCGTGATGTCGGGCGACGTGTCCATGTACACAATAATGGATGCCCAGAAGTTTTAGAAATTAGTTTTTATGTTGTTCGGGTTTAGTAATGTATCAATTTCAATTTTACGCTTTTTTGAATATAAACATACATGTATATTTAAATTCAAGACATTTTACATTATAAACGTTTTACAATTACATTTTTCGTATACGGCTATGGTTATTTGAGTTCTTTTATAATAATAAAAACTTGATTCTTTTTGTAAAAAAAAAATAAATGCCATCATTTCCATGTTAATCAATTTTATAGTGACCGATCGGTTTTAATTCTTAATCGGCTCGGCTCCTTTCCAGGCTCTATTGACCTTGGATTCGGATGATCTGCCTAATTCCTCGCATATGTAGCGGCCAACAGAGATAAGCTTTTCCAAATTGATGCCAGTATCAACACCCATGCCATTTAGCATGTATACAACATCTTCAGTAGCAGCATTTCCTGAAGCACCTCTAGCATATGGACAACCGCCTAGGCCGGAAACGGAAGCATCAACCACAGATATTCCATAGTCCAGAGATGTTAGAATGTTAGACAGAGCTTGGCCATAGGTATCATGACAATGTACAGCCAATTTGTCCGCGGGAACAACACGTACAACTTCATCCAACATTTTTCGCATGGTGCCGGGTGTACCCACGCCTATTGTGTCGCCCAAAGAAATTTCATAACAGCCCAAGTCATAAAGAGCCTCAACAACCTTTACTACATCCATGGGTTTTATTGCTCCCTGATAAGGGCAGCCAACGACAGTGGAAACGTATCCACGAACTTTAACATTGTTTTTCTTGGCTGCATCTAGAACCGGTTTAAAACGTTCGATGCTTTCCGCAGCTGTGCAGTTGACGTTTTTCATGGAAAAGGCATCAGATGCCGCCCCAAACACGGCAACTTCTTGTGCTCCAGATTTCAAAGCACTTTCAAACCCCTTTATGTTTGGTGTAAGTACTGGATAAGTGATGCCTGGCATTTTGCGTATGCCTTGCAGGACCTGAGCATTATCACCCATCTGTGGCACCCATTTCGCACTTACAAAACTGGTGACTTCAATTGTTTGCAGTCCCGTTTCGGACAATTGATCGATCAGTGAAATTTTCACTTCTGCCGGTAATAGTTTTGGCTCATTTTGAAGACCATCGCGGGGACCCACCTCTACGATACGGACTTGTGCCGGCGTCACTTTTGTTTTCTTCAAGAAAAGGTAATTGTTAATTATGAAATCCGTAGGTCTAAATATATTTTATGTGGAAGATCATTTCGATTCTATTGTCGTTGAACCTACTCCACCACTTAGTTATTTACCGTGGAAAATGTACGCACTTTCTGTACGTTTCCAATAAGTCGATGAACGCCTTTTAAACGGAGCATGTTTTGATTTTATTTTCTGTGCCGACACTATTGCACAATCAATGAGTTGATGCCTGATCAGCTGTTCGGTTGATATTGCACAGAAGAACGATTGGACAAAGTAAATCGCTCATTTGATGCAAGATCGACATAACTCAAAAAAATCGTTTCTGAAGTAAAAGCAGCTACAATTTTTAATTTACTGAGTAAATTAAATTTTACTCCTACCTTGCATAGAATAGCGGAAATCAAATAGCTCTCAAGCGGCGTGTATAAAACATGAACAACATACCCAACAATTCTACATCATTAACTTAAAAATCACGTTTTTCTGAGTTATGCTGGACTTGCACAAAATGAGCGATATGTTTCACATAATCATTAAAAATATCAATCAAAATCTGGGAATTTATGGAAATATTATACAGAGAGTTGCCAAGAAAGCACGTCAGAGTCAAGATGTATCAATTATAAGGTGATGTATCAAAAATAAATGAGCCAACAGGCTATTAAATGAACGGAAACGAATTGAGTGGTCTTTCGGAGCTTTGAGTGCTGTATTGTCGCGTTTATAGCCATCATGAAACTCGACTCCCCTGCAACTATTATTTGCCTATCAAAATAGTTTCTCTATAGTATTCATTACTCTATGTCGAGTGCGTTCCAGAGAACTACAAACTCATAGCCTTTTTACACCGGAACGCATTTAACATATTTCCGCATTATTCCACATCTTTAAGAGATGCGGCGAAAATCATAAAATTTTTCACATGTATTTTGTTGTTGGAAAGATGTTAACATATTTTCGCATCCATGAAAGATACGGAAAAATACACTGAGTTGTACTCTGAAAAGGTGAATTTAAGCGATTATTCTCAATAATGTTGATTCGTTGTTTGTTTAAGGTGGTATTACACGACATGTATTGTACATATGACATGTCAATTTTTACAGTGTAAAATTTATACATGTCGTGTGACCCCTTTCAAACACTGCTTGTGTAAAACAATGTGTTGGATAACATATGTATACATTTCATTTAGAGCGTGCTCTATTTTGACATGTAATACATATCGGCATCAGCTGTTTTTGGAAAACAACAAAGCGTTTGCTGACAAAAAGTTGAAAAGGATAAGTATTTTATTTCAAATAGTACATAGAACAATTAATGAGTGTTTTTCAACATATTTTTAGTTAAATTTGGTTAATAAAGCTGTGTTTGGCGATGATAAAATATAGCAAAGTCAGCTGTTAACGATAAACACGTGTATACATACACAAGCAGGTTTGAACGCAAAAATTATAAACCAAATGTACACGCTCATTTTGACAGACATGCAGAATTACATATCGCTTTTTGAATTGACAAGCCATGTGTAAAATACATGTCGTGTAATACCACCTTTACATTTATCGGAAAAATTGCCAAATAACATGGACGGACAAAAAATTTAAATTTTTGCCCAAATATTAATAAAAGATTATTCCAATTAGTTAAAAGCATTCGCGCTTCGTGAACTATAGCCCCCGAAACAATGTTATAGATTTGTAGCAGAAAAATATTGATGGTTTGCAAGGCAAATGGAGCTAAAGCTGCCATTAGACGACGTATATTTTACATGTGACATGTCACTTTTCACAGTATAAAATGTATACTTGTCGTGTGAACCCTTTCAAACACTGCTTGTGTAAAACACTGTGTTGTATAACATATGTATACATTTCAATTACAAAAATATAAAAAGGTAAATATTTTATTTGAAATCGTTAATAGAACAATTAATCAGAATTTTCCTTAATATTTTTAGTTAGATTGGGCTAATAATGCTGTGTTTGGCGATGGTGAGACATAACAAAATCAGCTGTTAATGACAAGCACATGTATTATGACAGACAAGCAATGCAGAATTACATATCGATTGTTGAAGTGACAAGCCATGTGTAAAATACAATACAATGTAATGGCACCTTAAGCAACAAAGCAACGTGCGATAAAACAACCACCACGATCGACTGCTAGAGCGAGAGTAAATGGTTTTATTTACTATTTTCCAAATGTGTGCGCAATGTACGGGAGCAAAAGCACCGTGCACAGAGTGCACACTTACAGCCTAAAGCTGGTATTAGACGACGTGTATTTTACATATGATATGTAAATTTTTACAGTGTAAATTTATACATGTCGTGTGACCCCTTTCAAACACTGCCAAATGTATAAACCAAATGTACACGCTCATTTTGACAGACATGCAGAATTACATATCGGTTTTTGAAATGTCAAGCCATGTGTAAAATACACGTGGTCTAATACCAGCTTAAGCCACGATCTCGAAAGTTAACTTTCACTCGCGTTTTATGCGGTAAAAAGCTGTAATATGTATAGCTAATCAGCTGTTTATTATTAGGCTTAGGATTAGGCTGTTATTTTTTTTTAATTCGGTAGAATCGACAAAAAAAATTGGTACATTTGGATGAAATCCGGTAGAGTATTTAATTCGAAGAATATAAAAAATAACAAAATATACACACAAATAACAGGAATTCAGTTTTTTTTTATGTTTTATAATTTTACTAACATAACTTTTATTTGACTAGCAAACATTTGTAATTACAAATATTTTATGTAAGATCCATTATTGAAGTAAAACTTTTGTACAACAATTATTTGATTAGGAATATATAAACCATCCCCAACGCCCAATTCTTTAGAAAATATTAGATTGTTCGGTTTTTATGATTTTCTGTCCTCTGTGCGGACGCACTGCTTTGTGCAAAATAATCAATTTACACATATATCGATTTAAATTACTAAATAAAAATTCGTTGACATATTCTTTTCTCCGCTTAAAAGCTTTCCATGCTCGGACTTAATCCCCTTCAAATATTCCTTTAACCTTTTCATTGTTAAACATAATGAGCGATCGCCATTTACTATTAAATTTTTTCTCACAATTCACAGGGGATGGAAATGCTTTAAGCAAAATAATTCTTTTTTTGGTATCCCTCCAATTTTTGTAAGCAAGGACGAAAAACAAAAATTGGGTTCCGAATTCCGTAAACTACAATTTTTGGATTGTGAAACACCTATGGATACTATGGTCTCAGATTTATTTAGTTTTTGAAAACAATATTTGATTTGAAATGTGCCGATTCACATGTTTTTCCATTATATCAAAATTTGTAAAGATGGTAATGGTATTACCTCATTCTTCAGCAAAAACGAAATTTTCTCCAAAAGTAATGCATGGAAAGTCGACTTCTTAAATATGGTAAATTTATTCTATACACGCAAATATTAGCTTTAATACCTTGAACTGTCCGTTTTATGTTATTGTCATTAAAATACATTTAACTTATATGGTAATATATATAAACTTGTGTATTTTATATTTGACCATATTTCGGTAATAAATCATTTTTGGCGATTTTTCATATTCACACCAGTAAGGAGTGGTTTTGGTTGGTTTTGTTCAGAAAACGTTAAAGTCTTAGAGGGGCCAGCGTGTTTCATATGACGACAAGGGCGTAGCCAGGATCTAATGTAGGGGGGGCAGTCGGTTTTACATTTCATGTTAATAGTATGTTTAAAAAAAAATTAAAACTAAGTATCTAACGAAAACTCAATACTCATTGTTTTGACAATATTTTATTAATCGAATTCCAAAAAAAAATATTTATTCATCTTTGTTGTTTTTTTTTTGGACATATGAAATTTTAAGCCGTAATTCTTGAGCAATTTTAAAATTTTTTTTCTAGTGTTATATGAAACAAAATTTTGCACAGAATTAAGGATTTTTTATTCTGATTTCCTTATCGTTATTTATTTTATATGTGTCAAAGTCGATGAAAAACAAAATTTTGACTTTAATTTCAAATTGGATTTTCGTTGGATTTCGGATATGCCGTCTTCGACAAAGTTGTTGCTTATCCGAAATCCCAAATATAGCTTGGCGAAAATCTAATCAACAACTCACAAAGTAAAAAAAAAATTAAAAAAAAAATTTTGTCCGAAACCGTTATTGTAACTCAAAATCCTAATGATGCAGTACGATTCCGAATTATGTTATCTATTGCTTTTTTGAAATATTTTTCCTGTGTTCGTTCCATATGCTGCATCTGGCTCGCATCGAAGTACCTCATTCTATCTCTCCAATTTTCCAAGACCTTGTTAATGCCTTCGGGCTGTAGCTCACGGATTGCTTTGATGATATTGGCCTTAAGTGTTTTAATCACTTCTGGATTAAAATAAACTATGATTTTAAAATTAACTTATATTTGGTTCATCTTCTACATCATTTGACACGATAAAAAGTGTAACGTGTTAAAGGAGACACATTGGCCCTTAAGTATCTGAAAAGCGAATTTAATTCTGGATCCTTTAAAGATTTAACAGTTTTATTAGTTTTAACTTCCTAAATAAAAACATAACTTCCTAATGAAAAACTGGAAGATATTTGAATTTGGTACATTTACTTACATACCAAGTATCTTTCTTGCAAGTGCACTAAATACAGTTAAAATTTGTCACAATCTTATCGCTTATTGAACGTTAACTTGAGAATAAAAAAGGGCCTCGTTCTGCTTACTAGTTCTTCCAATACAAGGAAGTCTACATTTTCCCAATAATTTCAAGGAGGAACTCTTAATATTTTGTGAATTCATTAGCACTCTCTAAACTGTAACCATTTCTACAGCTTCGATACATGCCTGTAAACTTTTGCCCAACAGTTACCACTGCACAAGCAGGGCAATAATAATACATAGGTACTTTTACTTAAAAATCAGTTAATTTCATTGACTCAGAGTCTAAAATATCCACTAGAATTTTGGAGAATGAACATAGGGTGAAAGTTTTTTTTAGTCAGTTCAACTTAGTAAAATTTCTGTACTAATTTATTTCAATTTTCATATTTTCTGGGATTATGACAGATTTTCCAAGCTGTAGGGGGGGGGCAGCTGCCCACCCCTGCTCCTACCTGGCTACGCCCTTGTATGACGATACAGCATAATAAATACTATTTTGGGGGTGGTAAGGTGTGCGTATCCTCCAATTGTCTTCAGACAAACTACAAAACTTGGGAGAAAACATAAACTTTACTTTCGACCCTATCAAATGGGGCATACTTGTTCATAAAATTTACTACAACAGGGAGTATCATCGGATATCATATGACGACACAGCATAATAAATACTATTTCGCGGGTGGTAGGGTGTGCGTATCCTCCAATTGTCTTCAGACAAACTACAAAACTTGGGAGAAAACATAAACTTTACTTTCGACCCTATCAAATGGGGCATACTTGTTCATAAAATTTACTACAACAGGGAGTACAATATCGTTGCATTTTTGAACTTATTTAAAATAAGGGAGGTCATACGCATTTTAAAGAAGTGTTTTTTTATTTTAAATTTGACTATTATTTTAATAAAAAAGTTTTATTTCGTAAATAAAAAACACTACATATAATTTTATAATGACTCCAAAAAGTTTTGTTGTTGGTTTAAAGGTATAGTGTTTAATTTTCTTTCATTCCGCATATTCGGGTTTTGGACTTTGACCCCTCAAGTCTTTCTGCAACGAAATACAGTGGCGCGAGTATGTATCTTTGTGTTCACGAGTGTAACTATGGTAGACACTATTTGTTTAAAAACATTTACTTATCATCCAATATTGTTGAAGGAAATGAATATAACGATATAAACACATTCAGAACAAAAGACGCAATACGATGGAGTGATTTTAATCATTATTAAGATCCAATTTAGACCTACAACTCGTCAAGACCTAATTCATTCAAATGCATATGTATTTAAAACACGTTCACTTATTTCGAATATTTATTACATGCAACATAAAGCTGTTCAATATTCTATATAATTATTAGATATATTTAAGGATATATAATTGTATAGGCAACTAAACATATGGGTAATATAAAGTACAATTTTACGTAACATACACAACGAATAAGTGGAATAAGATTCTTAAAAATCGATACAAACGTAAACAAATCTAAAACATAAAATTATTGTAACCAAAAACAGAAAGAACCATACCGTTGAAAACAGACAAAAGACGGAGAAACAAAACAAGTATCTTTGGCTAGTTCGAAATTTTCAGTAGCGGTTAATTTCAACTTTTTGTTGGTGTAGCAGCAGCACGTTTGTCGGCCATCCACTGTTCTATTTCATGTTTAAGAGCTTCATTCGGCTTTATTTTATCCATAGTTAAGGGGGCACGATTAAAAGGGTCCGTTTGGTCACTAAGGAGATGGCGAGCGATAGTGGAACGGTCGACAGTTACATTAGAGCTGGGCAAAACTACAGGATCTGTCATTAGGGTGGACATTATGGGATCCAGATACTCTTCTGGAGCATCGGCAATAAATTCTTGTTCTTGTTTATATTGTCTCTCCATTTTCTGAACTTTTTCTGCGAATTCAGACATCTCACCAATAAGTTGACCTCCACCGATGCGAATAAGAATATTCTCGGCATAACTGAACAATTGTGAACTGTAAGAACGACCATCCTGCGATACTGCTAAGCAAAAACTGTCACTGCTACTAAGGTTGATATAGATGTGACAAATTTCTAGCACTGTTTTAGCTGGATCAAATTCAAATTCTTTTTTATCTTTAACTTTAAACTTTTCCTTTTGAGGGCCAACCAAATTAAGGAGGAAGTAATTAAGCATTGCCGTAATGCGGTCTACCATGCTGTTGTGGCAAAATATACTTTTTATCTCTGTTGTAATCAATTTAAGGACATTTATGGTGTCGCGACCTAGAATGTTATCAAAACGGGCCAGCATTCCTAAATGATGAAGGTTTGACAGATGCTGTTGCCGTTCATTTTGGGGCAAATTGGTCCATTCTCCTTTGTCCTGTGCCTCTTGCAATTGACGGATCTGTTGTAGGTTATTAAGTGATTCATCTGTAAAAAATAGAGGTGGCTTAATTACATCAACCAACAATTACAGTCATTTCTCTGCAATCAAACTTACCAAGCAAAAATATAGCGTCATTTATTAATAAATTGATGAATCGCAAAAAAAGTGGTGGCTCGATTGCCTCCATATTTTCTTCAGCGTCTGAGGCCAAATCCCGAAAGCTTTGAATATATTCTTCTTTACTCCATAAATACTCCATTATAGCATACATTGGTCTCCTATAGTTAAATTTCTGCTCGAATTGTACTGATTGACCAGTCATCTCTATTGATACGAACACATTCAGAAGACTGCCTACAACGTTTGAGCGATCCGGATGATTGTCAAAGACATGGGAAAGGAATGTACCACCGTTCGAACGTTTTGTGAGAAAGAATTCCAATGCCTCTGCCAATTTTGCCCGAAGGTGTGGATTTTTAACCAATTCTGATCGACCCATGAATAAAATTATCATTTTAAAGAATGCATCGTGTGACGAAGGATACATTTGTATAAACTGCCCAGGCGGAAAGTGACGACCAAAATTAAGATATGCTACTATATTGTCAATGATGTTCTCTGGAACACACCGTAACGTATCGGGGACAAATTCTATGCACTTGGGCAATGACCTGTTTTGCCTCTTATGAGGTGCAAAATCATGACTTTTCTTAGAGTTATGTTCATATTCTTCGGGTGTGATAAGGGCTATTTCGATTAACCAAATTGCTGAGGCTTCGAAGAATTTTAATATGGCAGCATCATTTTCAGGTTCCATTAGGCAGTTCCGCAAGCAGAGATATTGCTGCATTTGCTCTTTTAACATACGCAGCAAGTTTTTAGCCATGTCGTTATTGGGATCTGTGCTGGCTACATCTTGATATGATGATTGTAAATTGTGCAACTCCCGGGTCATTCTTGTGTATCGCTCAATGCTAGACCTATAGCTCAGCTCATAAGCTTTATGTGTCAAAAAGAAAAGTTCTGTTATGAAGTTAAATTTTTCCCCAGTTGGACGCTTCACATTCTCCTGAATTGGCAGCAAGCACGTCTCGTCAAAAGCCTTAATCATATTGACCTGTTTTGCTTGGCGTTCGTCGTCTGGTACTCCGCAATATGTGGGATCGACTAGCAATACCTAAAACATGAATGAAAGAGTAAAGGAAATGGTACTTGTAATGGGGTCTTGTAATTGCGATTGTTGGACAATGGGAATAATAATGTAGAATACCCTCTTCATAAATCCTTATCGTTCTTTTTTTTAAATTGTTCTATTTTACCTTCAATGATGGTTCACAAAGCGGGGCACATAATCGTAGCAGAACAGAGGTAAGACCGATCATAAAAGCATCGCTTGCATTCTGATGTAAGAAATTGTCCAGGCCAGCGTTCAAGTTGTTCCACAAATGACCACGAGCTACATTCGCATGCAGACACTTGGCGAACCAGTTCAGTGTCTTCTGTTTGGTAATGGAACTTTGAACCAGCAACTGCTTAATGAGGGAAAACACTGCTTTTTGATGGCTTGACATGCACTGCCACAGCACTGGGTCTGTGCTGTCCACGCTCAGTTCGCTAAAGAATTCATAGGCGCCGTTTTGAGTTTTTGGCATTATTGACAAACAAAACAGGTGTCCGAACAGAGTATCCATGTATGCACCTCCTTAAAAATCAAGTTAGTAAACTATATTCTTACATTAACTCAGTCTCTACTCACCGTTTGTATTTGGATTTGGCATAGTGTAATCGATCAACACCTCTCCCATTTGTGGAATACGCTTGTCACGCACAAAGAAACTCAAAACCCAAAATATATTTTTCTTCATATTTATCATGGTGGACTGGCTAATGTCCGTTTGCAATTTCCCCAAAAGCGGGTAGAAATTAGCTTTCAACGCGCCCAGGGCCTCTAGAGCTTCGTCATCGCTATATATTTTTTGCACACATTCTGCAACAAAGTTCATTGTCTCTGTAGTATCGTTGTCTTCCGACATTTCCATTAGCTGCTTCCACTGTTCCCAGACAGCACGCCCAGGATAGAGGTCGGGTTGACGCATGCATGTACTACTATTAGTTATAATTAACGAACGTATTTTCTCGCAATCGGCCGCTCGTTGCGACTGGGAACATTTTGCTCTTTCACATGCAACATAACAGCGATGTAAATAAACAATTGCGTCCGTTTGTAGAGCAACGTCTTCATCCGAACCAGGGATAAGGTACTCTTGGGGGTTAGACAGCATCAGGCGCTCGAAAATTGCATGGGACAAGAGTTCTTCACCCATTTCCGCGTCCACACCACTGTCTGACACAATAACATCAGCCAAACACAAAACAGCCCTTTTTCCTGGTTTATTGGATGATGATGATGATTGGTCTTTTCTCAATGTGAATAGGAAGATGTCCTCAATCAATTGTTTATCTATGCCCGACTTGGTTTCGCCCAGTAGGGCAGCAAATGGATTGTCAGTACTAGCCATTATTGTCACTAAAATGCCACAGTTTATTTACGGTGTTTGCAGAAACTTTAATACAAAATTCAAGTTCTCCTTGGAACTAATGTTTTTTTTTTCCTCCCCACTACAAACCAGTACTACCATCAGCTGTCAATTGAAAATACACTGGAAGAAAATGTAAGTGTGTAATCTAGCTAGATGGTTGACAGCTGAAAAAGTGAAATGCTGTGAATAGAAAACTACAGTGACAATTTTTTAATAATAAATGTTTTTTTTATGTTTTTTGGATATCCTTTATAGGAGACCGGGATAGGATACGAATTTTTGTGATATTTTATAACAATTTTGTATTACATATTAATATAAAAAAAAACTCGCATGACCATTCTTAGGATCTAATGTTCCATAGGGACCTTAAGCCACAATTTAAAACTGTTTTTCCTAGGGTTTGCATACAAAGTTAGCTGTAAAAAAATATTTCATTGGAAAAAATTATTCAAATGCAAAATATTTTATTTGCTGCCTGCATAGGGACCTTAAGCCACAATTTAAAACTGTTTTTCCTAGGGTTTGCATACAAAGTTAGCTGTAAAAGAATATTTCATTGGAAAAAATTATTCCAATGCAAAATATTTTATTTGACGCCCTCTTTTCTCTTTTATTTTTGGTTTACATATACTTTTTTTAAACAACATATCCCCGTTTAGCTTAGCATGTAATTTTATCTCCGTTTGCATAAACAGGATAACATTTGTATGGCTAAGCTCGTATAAGTTACCAAGAAACGAAAACTCTGTTTTTACAAATTTCAACAACAATGATTGTTTTTTGAAGTACACAAAAAACTGACAAACAAAATCAAATGAGCTTAGTGAAACCGCTTTAAGATAGTTACGAAACTATATAACTACGCTAGTGTATAGGGAACACTGCGTAATAGCATTTAGCATATCGCTAAGGGAAAAAATAGTTTGTTTCTTAGTCTTTTTTGTTGCGAAAGTAGTAACTTTTTTTATATTTTAGACATTGTTATTAATCAGCAGAAAATGAAAAAGTTAATTTATTAAATATTTCACATTCGTTTGGGCTAAACAATATATTTAACTTTAACAAAAAACATTTAATTATTTACATTGCATCATGTTCTCCATTTTATTAATTCGAAATCTCTTTCGCATATGGTGCTCTCGAATATTGCGGTTATTTTTGTTCCGGACTTCTAATGCTTCTTCGGACATTTTTCCCATTGATTTTATCGGCTCCATGTACATATTAAGTTTTAATGTATGAGGACCATTTTAAGGGTTGAAGATAGAGGGTAGATATGTTCTAAAAAACTGTTGGGGTTGCCAAAATATTGGGAGTCGGTCATACATTTGACTCCCTTAGCAGCACCTTTGGGGCTGTTAGAGCTGTAGGAACAAATTTTATAACAATTTTGTTTTGGTATGGGAGCCCACTGAATGGATGAAAATGGGGGGCAGGTATGTTTGTGCCTAACAAATGCAATATCATGTAAAGTTGCAGGTGGCTGCAGATGATTTTACAATCACAACACAACATAGTAAATAAAAAAAAAAAATTGTGTTTGACAGCTCACCGCAGTTCAACTAGATCATGTCAATCAAAATAGAATATACTTATAAATTCAGTGGGATAAAAGTAATCGATAGAGGCACAATTTTGGCGGAATTAAACACTTAAAAAATCGAATTAAACGACGATAGATCGATCATTTCGCCCACAGTGAGTTGGCGAAATCGCAACGACAGACAACAAATTATTTTGCCGGCAATAAGATTTTAATTAATTTTGCTTACTTACTTGTTTATTGACAGATGCGAACATCACTGTTTGAGAATCTTTTTACTAGACATGCCGATTAACTCGACACTATACTGCGAAGTTGCTGTCTACCACACCGAGGGGGCGGGCAATGAAAGAAAAATGTAGATTACTGGAGCCGGGAACCGATCCACGTATCTTCCGCATGGTAGTCGCGGTTTAGTGATTAATAAAGTATTAATCTATACTTCGATTTAGCATTGCTGCATTTGAAGAACCAGACCAATATAAAGTATCAGACCAATTTTTGCAGCTCTAATAGTTGTTGATTTTGGCAACACCCTTACACTGGTTAAACGATTTCAAAAAATAAGTTTATTGGTTGTAAAAAAAATTAAAATCAAATGTCGAAGAAAATATATTTTTTTTTTGAATATACTCAAAGAAATGATTAGTATACTCGTCCCTTAAAAAAAAATTTAATTTAATGCTGAATTTATTTAAAAAAAAAAACATAAAATAAAGATCGGGACCAGATAAGGAAAATTATTACCTTCCTGACGGGACATGGACCCATAGGCAGGCATGCGATCAGAATGGGATTCGCAACGAAAAGCGAATGCTACTACTGCGGAAACAGTGAACCATCCACCGACCACATTATATGTGATTGCCCAGCGCTATACAGAAGGAGACTGGAAACCCTGGGGAAACCCTTCTTAAATGGTGTAGAAGAACTTGCATCGTTGGACATCGGAAGGATTAACAACTTTTGTAAAATTATCAACTGGACGGATTGGATCGGAACTCCGGATTCCCAATCGACAACTGGCAACGCGATCAGTCAGCACACGCGCTGATAGCATAGGTTTAAGGGGATGGCACAAATGCCCAACGGGTGTCACAATGGGTCCATAAGGACCTAAGTGTTCTCCTTTGAAGAAGGAGATGCCTGCATACCAACCAACCAAAGTGATTTTGTTGGCAATTTACCAAATGGGCTTATAGGGTCCTTCTCCTCTTCAAATGTAAATAAAGAGATAAGTTAAATCATTTTCATTTCCAATGTTTCTCTTTTATTTGTCAGCTTCTTCAGAGATTTTTATTTAATAAATTTGTAATCTTTTCGTCACGTTTTACATTTAAAGACATACACTTATTGTTTATAAAACATAAAATATAAATTTAGTGTATAAGTGTAAACAATATAATCTCAAAACAATTAAAAATATCACAGATTTTTTTCCTTAAGTTTATAATCACTGTTGAATATAATAACTAAAATATTTTCGTTCAATGACGAGTATACTCGCCATTTCAGATAATTAATCATTTTGCAATAAGGAGTTTACAGGTGAAACCCTGTTAACGAGTTAAGATGACTTATGAAAATAAAATATCGAACCGTGTTTAATTTTAAAGAAATAAATTGGAGAATTGGTAAGAACATGATGAACTCGACAAAAATAAAAGTGGATTTACAATCCACACGTCAATACTATAAAATGCAACCCAGGCGCTACAGCTGATTTCGCCGCAACTTTTTCGTTTTTTGACACATTTTTACACATTCGTTTTTCATTTGTCAGTAGAGTAATTTTTCTTGTCCGAGTGCGTTTAAGCCATTTTGGGGCAGTGAATTATTTGAATTACAAGCGACACGATTTATTTACAACAAAAATTCCTTGTAGAAGGCACAATATCTGCGACTTTGTCTGAAATACTAGGAAAGGTTTATTGCAGACCAGATCGTATACAAAGTTTAACACAAAATGTCGCTTTCCCATTATACCGTCTGACGTTTGCCAGGACCCTAATTAACAGCGCAGTTATCAGCAAAGGTTTCCAGAAGCAGGCGAGCACAATACTAAAGGGTTTTGGCTTAACTTGGCCCAATCTACCTTGTGAGTGTGTGTTTCAATATTAAATGTCCCCAGTGTGGTGATCACATGTATCGGTCGTTTAGTGTGTATGTATGTATGTGTATACGTACGTTCAAAGCGATACTTTCTGCTTATAAATTGTAGTATCGTCCCAATGTTTATGAATTTCCCTAGCCAGCAAACTACTACGTACTACGTCACGGAAAAAAAAAACAAATATACAGTCGAACTTCTCTATAACGTCGTCACTGGGGATCGCCGACTTCTACATTATAGAGAAAATTCGTTACAGATAACTACTAATTATTTGGTTATATATTCAAAAACACTAGCTTTTTATTTCATTCAGATGTTATTTCGATACATAGGTACAAATTTGTATAAACATTGAAACTTATTTCATTGACAAAATTTTCAAATCTACTGAGAAGAGAACAAATATCATCCGAGTTTTTTTGGTACATAAAACACCAGCTGTGTCGTTCATAAGCTTCGTTATATAGAAAACTACGTTGAAGAGAAAATTCGTATATAGAGAAATTCGTTATAGAGATGTAAAAATGTGTGAAAAACAACTGCAAAATGTATGTGGAGAGAAATTCGCTATAGAGGAGTGCGTTATAGAGAAGTTCTACTGTATTTAAAAATCTTATTGGTAGTAATCCAGGGATAGATTTTAATGTTTTGGTTGGCTAGCTAGCGTTCGTCCTATTCATTATAGGAAAGATTATTATCATAGATTACATGGTTAAAAAAAGCTTTTCACGGAATTGATATACATATGTACATTAGGGCGGAGTAAAAATTGTTTTTTTACATTTTTCTTCTCCTTATTGTTAATCGATGACCATACAAACAGCATCATTTGTGCAACAAATTAAAATCTACGACTTTAGGTTGAGGTGGCGAAAGAACGATCCAAAAATAAGTTTTTTTTTCTAAGTAAAAAAAATATTTTAAATGAAAGATCGGTCTGATTGTTTTCAAAACTCAACAGTAGATTTTAAACTAAAGCTTTTAGAAAGCTTTAAATCTCGTTTGTTTATCTTTTTATTCACCTCTCAGCAATCTTACTCTTGGTACAAAAAATCAGATTCTGCAGATTCAGATTTGAGACAACAGGTTGTTCTTTATGACATGGTTTTATATTTTTCTTTCTTATTTTATATAACTAATATTAACCATATAACATCTAAAATACAATTTAACTTGTACAGGAAAAACGAAATAAAAAAAAATCACTTCACCCTAATGTACGTACTATTAATATATTAGGTTTAGAATGTTTTGGATGATTCCAATAAGATTCTAAATACCAACTGCTTTGATGTTGGCTCCTTAATAATTGATTATTCAATGCAAAAATATGAGCTGAGTTTTAATTTGCGGAAAATTGATATCGTTTAAGGCCAGTTTGCCGCTGCCAAACCAGTGCGCGGAATCCATATATTTTTTTTGGCTAGATCTAAGGACCGTATATTTTTTAGAATCCAAAGTCAAAGTTATGTGAAAATATTTGCAATAATTTAGGTAATATGCCTTATCATGTATACTTAAAAAAAGTAGTATAAAGTAATAGGGAACTTTGGAAACATAATCATATATATCGCGTATGTCATACGTCCGTGCCACTACAAGCAAATATGCATATGTAAGCAATATCAAATGGTCATAATTATTCACGTTAAAGTTTTTGAGTTTAGAGTCGAATTGGGGTGTAGTAAAATTTGTCTATAAGCTTGCAGAATTCGATGAATATAGCCTATGCATAAGTCAATATAAAATTAGTATTAGGGACCTGAACAGCTTAAATTTTTGTTAACATATAATACATTTAATTATTTATCGTAGGGCACGCGTACTTTGTTTTATTAATCCAATTGATATCAATGTATTTCGTTTTATTTATTTTTTTACCCTATGTAAAACTTAGTTTATATACACAATTGCAGACATTAATCAAGTATTTATTTGCAATCAATTATTTATAAAATAACAGATTTTGAGCTGTGGGAGCACGATACACTTTACATAACTAGATTCATCAAATTTACTGGTATGTAAGTATTTTTCGAATTTTCATTATTTTCCCTTTGCATTTCATGAATGAGATATGGCAAAGCTTGTCGTATTTGAGTGTTAAATGTAGATGGCTAAGATAAAACTCGAGCAGAGATCACCCGCATGATAGTCGCTATACTAACTATCATGTAATTGTCCATCCAAAAACCATGTTGTTTAATTTTAAAATAGTATAAATCAAAGAATCCATTTTTTCTTTTTACTCCACATTATACTCAGGGAAACGTTGTCGGGTGATCAAAATTAATATTATACGAAGAATAAACTGAAGACGCACCCGGGGCAAAGTCAAAATGTCCATGAATTTAATATTTTATTGTAAATCTACGATTCAATTAAAAAAAATTAATTTCTCATTCTCATTTCGGAACCGGCCGTGGCATAGTAATTAGAACACGCGACTACCATGCGGGAGATCCCGGGTTCGATTCCCGCTTCCAGTCATCTACATTTTTCTTTCATTGCCGGCCCCCTGGGATGTTGTCGACAGCAACTTCGCAGTAAAAGTGTCGAGTCAATCGGCATGTCTAGTAGAAGCTTCTCAAACAACGACGTTCGCATTCGTCGACATGCAAGTAGGTGCCGTTTGTTGTGGATCTTAAATAGCAAGCGTGTTAATTCGCAACAACGCGAGAAACTGTTCCATACCTCATTCATGAGGTGTAAAGGGAAATCAAGTTTTTAAATAATTTCTCATTAGGTAATTCATACAAAATATCCCTTATAACTATGACTAAAAGTAAGAAGCATCCATTGTTTTTCATGAATATGTCTCATTTATCCATATTACAGTCGAACTTCTCTATAACGCACTGCTCTATATCGAGTTTCTCTCTTTTCTCTACAACGTAGAAATCGGAGATCTTTTTTTAACTTAGGATTTGAAAACCATTTTGGTGGTGTGTATTTCGATGCAGTGTACCATTTTCAATTTAAGTCTCAGTTTTAAATTTTTGTGCTGTTAGGTCCTTTTGCATTTCTGATGACGATATTACTTTGTGACTATGTAATAAAATTGGGTATGTCTGCCCTTTCTGATTTTGTATTATTTCTTTTAAAAAATTACAAAAAATATTTTTTGTCGAAAAATAATTTTTTGTTAAGCCTTTTTACTGGACTCCTCCCGAGTTCTTTGTGGCAAGCTGCAGTTTGATTTCATCATGCTGTTCCTGGGTTGAAGCTTGCAGCTAATCAAGATTGATAACAGTTGGAAGAGCTGCAAGCATCTCAAGCTGCAGCATAAGTTAATCATGCTGTTCCTGGATAGATGCTTGCATCAGTATTTCGTATGTTCGTTCGTTTACGCTTTTTATTTGTTTGTTTTTGTTTTGCAACCATAGCGCCACGAGTGTAAGGGATGTAGTTCCACCGAGTCAAAGCCCTATTAACACTTCAATTATTTGATAGCTAAATCTATAGCACTGATCGGATAGCACTGACTGCAAACCATCCGAGCACGGCACACATAAAACTCCGGATAAGGAGGTTCGATAACCTTTGGTTATGCTGTTTCTAAGCTTTTAAGCTTCGATGGGTCTAAAAACAGGCACTTTGTGGTTGCCACATTTTAAACATATTTTTTGCCTAGGCCCGCGCCATTTATTTTTTGTTTCCTGTGTCTCCACTTAGAATGACAAAAGCTAAATTTTCTACTTTGATCACAATTTGACTACGACGAAGTTACTTCTGTAATTTGGCTATTTCTCTTGTATTTTCAAATACCCCACATTGTGCCTACGTACGCTTGACGGTTATTTTTATGGCCTGTTACCGACATGCAAAATCTAACTCACAATCTACACAATAAAAAGTTTTTTATATTCCATGAAAATTTGTATTTTACAGTATATATTTTTATTCATATACATTTCCGCAAAGGACCTCACACCATCCAAGCTACCGGGGCTAGCGAAATTATCGTTTAAATGCGTATGTAGAATAAATCCAGCACTTAAAGCACAGTGCGTTGAGTCTACAAAGTCTACAAAGAAACACCATCCACAAAATGTGCTAAACTATCATTCGCGTACAATTCGTATACAACGCTGTGCCACATTTTTGGCGTTTGTTTTTCTGTATGTTCGCTCTTCTCGTTCTGTCTTTCGGGTTTTCGCCGTCATTGTGGTTGGTCGTCGGTTGAGAAAAGAATAGCGTTTTCTGTGTGTGCAAGTTCGAACAAATTTTTTCTCCAACATCTACAGGAGTAGTCATATGAAATTTTGGTATATGAAATCGGATCTTAAAACAGCAGACAAAATACATGAAAACAACAGATAAAAAAATAGTGCAAATTCGAAATTATCGTGTCGATAAGTGAAAAACATCGCGAGGCAAATTAATATTAATCAAACGTCTTTGAAATTGTGTAACCACAAGAAGGTCGAACGACGTCGTAAGCACATAAAAGAGTTTAATAAATGAAATTGAAAAAAAAAATGCAATTGTAATAGAAATTCGTGTTGGGAGAATAAAAAAAAATATTACTAATAAATAATTGTTATCAAAAGAGAAATGAAAAAAAAAATATATTGTTTTCAAGTGTGATTTTGAAGAGCCTAAATAGTTTATTCACACAAATATACACCTGTGTATGACCGTGTGTGTGTGTGTGTTTTTTTTTTTGTCAACGGGTGAACGACGACTGAGTGAGTAAACACAACGAGTGATATCAACAATATATAAAAACAACAACAACAACAGCAACTCATTCACATCTACTCAGGTGATACTTAACGAATGAAAGCAAAATTACAAATCTGAATAAAATTCTCGGCAAGAAATGCAAGTGATATCATATTGGCCGTTTGTTTTGTTTTTTCTCCCCATCAATTCCACTAACACACGCGATCCTTGTAGGAAGCACGGTTAACCTACTGAACGGCAAAGCTAAACAACAAAAAAAATGTAAACAAAGAAACACAAGAGAAGATAAGTACAAACCAGCAGTTGCAGCAACATCAAATGGAAAGCCAAACACAGTAACAACAAGAGAGTAAATTCAAAGAAGAATCTTATTCAAAACAAACACATGTAGCAAGCATCTATGCAAACAGTGTGCGACAACAAAAAGGGGAAACCTCAAAATAAAAACAAAACAAAACGAAGAAACCCCCACCAAAATAACAAAAGTAAACACATTCGTGCAGATTAAAATAAAAAAAACTACACTGGGCTAAAATCCAAAGTTTTGTAAAAATTTTCCTGTGAAACGTAAAAACAAAAATAATACAATCCAAAAAAATAATATAAAAAAAAGATTGAGCGCAAATACAAATTACGCGCAAAACGAAAACAAAAGTCAACAAGAGCAAATAAAATGATAATTGTGTTAATTTCTAAGCAAAACAAGCAAAAACGTATATCAGTGTGCACATTATAGCCAGAGAACACAGAAAAAATATAAAGCAATCATAAAAGCGCACAATAACCACACAAATATTTTTGTCGGACGGACATTTTCTCGTCGAAACTGGAATTCGCTTCGTTTGGTTTTCTTACTTTGTTCTTGTTTGATTTGTTTGTTGCTTTAACTTCGACCAATTGGACGGCATCAAAATCATCAACGACGATAGCAAGCCGACTGAACAGAACAAAACAACAACAAAAAGCAAGTTAGGTAATTTTTCTTTCATTTATACTTTACTACCATCATCATATGTTTTCGCATTTTCAGTAATGCTTTTTGTTTGTTTTCTTTCTTCGTCGTCACTGTCATGCGCACATTGCCCACATGAGGTATTACAGCAATGTACTATTTGTTGATATATTTATGTTTTTTTTTATTTGATTGTTTGAAGTCATTTCTGTAAATAGTTAAGTACGAGGGGTTTAAATGTACATATGTGATAGTATATGCGAACATTTTTGTGTTTTGTGTTTCTGACAATAAACTACATCTTTCCTTATGTGGCACATATAAACATCTGTAACAGACCAATCCAACCGATTATCAGCAGCAAGTCACTTGTCATTGAATTGCACTTGGTCAAGCAGGTTTCCAAAAAATATAGGTGTAAAAGATGTGTCTTTTAGTATCATCCAGAGAATAGATAAAAGATATATTCATTTCGATTTAATACCTCGCAATGCCTTAAGATATTGACAAGCATGTATCAGGTGTCATTTTTAACTGCATGAGGACTATAGATAACGATAACTAAGGTTTAACAGCTGAGAAAGCCAAAGTGTGTACACATTTCTGTTCATTAAGGTTTGGCAAGTCATTACAAATACAAAGTTTAAAACTAAAAATATAAATCTGTTCGCGAAGTTCATAGAGCGTGTTTACGTACAAATTGCCGTTTTCACACCTTAAGTCGCAACTCTATTCGTGAATCACCCTATTCCCTCGAATAGGCGTAAGGATCTACTGCTATACAACTACATATTTGTATTGCTTGTATAAAATCGCAGTAGATCCAATATAACGAGTAACGACATCGAGCTTATAATCAACTAAGTCTTGTTGAGAACTCTCCCTATGCGGAACAATCCTTGCAAGGTTTACCAACATTGAACTTTCGAAATTCCCAATAAAGCGGGAAATCTTTTGAAATAATTAAAATTAAACCTCTTGTGTTTTACTTTCATTTTCTCGCATCACATCCTTGGGGTTTTTTTTTGCTACGCAAACAGAGCGTTTTTATGTTGTTGCTGTATCCACGTATGCGTTTATATACTGTATGTAGTCCCGCTGGGCGAAATGTTGTATGAATCTTGCCACCTCCACTGGGCCCGTTCAAAGTGACTCGGGTCGAGGTGGTTGGGCTTGGCTGGCATACGTTTGGGCAGCAGTTGTGCCAGAACCATTCTGGTGTTCCGTGGTCTGCGACAACAACATTCATAGGATAGGTACTATTTGCTCAACATCACATTATGTACCTGTACGGGGAGACCCTTGGCGTCTTCATGTAGGTGACAGAGTATCGAATGTGACAACAAGAACCTTCGAATAGTTCTATTGGCGTGTCGTCGACCAACGCATTCAACTTTTGTCGCATTTCTGCTGTGCAGGAAGAAAACATTGCATTTAGATTTAGCACTACTTATGTTATTTCTAGAAGCCCAGACAAAGATACAACCTGTCATTGTCCAGAGAAACAATGCAATCACTAACATATCTGTGGGGCTAGAAACAAATTGTTTCTAATGTACTAAGGTACAGATTTCTTGTTTTTTGAATTCCATAAATGATTGGCGTCGGCACATATAATTGACGACCCAACGTTTCAAACTGGCCGGAAGGGTGGTGTTCAAAATGTTCTCACTCTGAATGGCGTGGTTAACTGTGTCGAATGCTTTCGTCAGGTCGGGAGTCGCGAGGACCATTCTGTCGCAGGGCCTGTTCTGGTTTAATCCGTGGTCAGGTACTAATTCATTTGAATTTTACGGAGTAGAAAATGTAAATGTATAAAAAGTTTTATATTTTACTTTACTAAATGCCTATAAATACAATTATTAGAGAAAGCCATTAATTGTAATGCATTAGACTATAACCACATATTGATCAACTTACTTACTTACTTAGCTGGTACTTCTATGCAATCCCAGTGGATTATATACCGCACGTAGAAAAATATTATAAGCGCCTCGATCTTCTGCGCTTCGTCTCCAGTTAGCCACACCGAGTTCTGTAAGGTTCTCAGTAACCTGGTCTTTCCAACGGAGTTTTGGTCGCCCTCTTCTGCGCCGTCCATCGAGTTCATTGTCGAAGACTTTTCGAGCTGGAGCATTTTCGTCCATGCGTACAACATGACCTAGCCAACGCAACCGTTGCACCTTAATGCGTTTGACCACGTCAATGTCAGTGTACAGCTCGTACAGCTCATGATTCATACGACGCCGATACTCTCCGTTAACGATGATGGGCCCATATATTTTACGGAGTATTTTTCTCTCGAATACCGCCAGAACCGATTCATTCGCTTGTGTCATAACCCAGGATTCTGAGCCTTACATTAAGACAGGTAGAACCAGTATCTGGTATAGCTGGAGTTTTGTTCGCCGAGAGAGGGCTCTGTCATTGAATCGCTTGCTTAGTCCGTAGTAGCATTTATTTGCAAGCAGGATTCTTCTCCGGATTTCTAGGCTGACATTATTTGCTTTGTTGATGGCGGAGCCTAGGTATACAAAATTATCTTCCACCTCGAAATTATTGTTGTCAACGTTCACGCAGTTTCCCAAACGAGTAGATTCTTTGTTCGTTGAAACTAATAACTTCGTTTTGTCCTCGTTCACTGTTAGGCCCATTTTCGCTTATTCCTTCTGAACACCTGAGAAGGCTGCAGTCACATCCCGCAGTTTTCGACCGATGATGTCTACGTCATCAGCGTACGCGAGTAGCAAGTGGCTTTTGTTGAATATAGTGCCACTCGTGTTAACTGCAGCTTTTCTCATTATCATCTCCATCACAATGTTGAAGAGATCGCACGATAGGCCGTCGCCTTGTTTTAGGCCTCGTCTGGTATAGAATGGCTCCGTAAGATCCTTGCCAATCTTCACTGAAGACTTCGTGTCAGTCAGCGTCATTCCGCAAAGACGTATCAGCTTCGCTGGAATACCAAACTCAGCCATGGCTTCAAGTAATTTTTGCCGAATCGGGCTGTCGAAGGCAGCTTTATAGTCGACAAAAAGATGGCACGTGTCGATCTGTTTCTCTTGGGTCTTTTCCAGGATTTGCCGAAGTGTGAAAATCTGGTCAGTTGTTGATTTTCCAGGTCTAAAGCCACACTGATAAGGCCCGATCGGGTTGGATAACACTGGCTTTAGTCTCTCACATAGCACACTCGACAGGACCTTATATGCGATGGGTAAAAGGCTGATCCCGCGGTAGTTGGAACACACACTTGGATCACATTTTTCCAGCACAGGACATAATACGCTTACATTCCAATCGTCGGGCATGCACTCTTTAAACCAAACCGTGCGCAGGAGCTGGTGCATGCTCGTTATCAGCTCCTCGCCACCGGACTTGAAGAGCTCTGCGGGCAGACCGTCGGCACCGGCTGCTTTGTTGTTTTTCAGCCGCGATATTGCTCTTCTTATCTCGGCTTGACTTGGTGGTGGGCAATCTAAGCCGTCGTCGACAATTGGCGTGATAACTTCACGTGCGCTGCCTTCTAGAACCAGCAGTTGCCGGAAGTGTTCTCTCCATATGTGCAGCACACTCTGCGTATCCGTGACCAGATTTCCATCACTGTCCTTTTTTTTGCTTTCTCCTTATGCCGTTCCCTAACAGCACGGATTACAATTGGCTGTAGCCTGTTCCTCAGACGCTATGCGACATTCTTCATCGTACCAGGATTCGTCTGAGCGCCGCTTTTCATATCCTAGCACGGTTGTTGCGGCGGTTGCCATGGAATGCGCAATATGCTGCCACTGTGTATCGGGAACGTCAGAAGTAGAGGCGTTGTGTCGTAAAAGTTGGGAGAGCTGGTTGGAGTAGGCAGTAGCTATCTCTGGGGATTGCAGCTTCGCGATGTCCAGCTTTCTTTGTGTTTGGTTACGTGCGTTTTTCGCTCTGCTCAATCTTGTGCGCACCTTGGCTGCAACCAGGTAATGATCCGAGCCAATATTAGCACCACGGATTACACGCACGTCCATGACACTAGATGCATGCCTGCCATCAATTACCACATGATCAATTTGATTTTTGGTGTTTTGATCGGGGGATAGCCAAGTTGCCTTGTGGATATCTTTGTGCTGGAATCTGGTTCCACTCACTACCATGTTCCTTCCCGACGCGAAGCTACCCAGCCTAAACCCTTTGTCTAACGTGTCGGTATGCAGGCTGAATTTACCGATCGATGGACCAAGAACATCTTCCCTTCCTATTTTTGCATTAAAGTCTCCCAGAACAATTTTAATGTCGTGGCCAGGGCAGCGGTCGTATGTTTCCTCTAGTCGCTCGTAAAATGCATCTTTAATCTCATCGTCTTTATCTTCCGTCGGGGCGGAAGACCAGGTGTCGAAGTCTCTTGCCGACTATGAACCCACGTCCAAATTCGTGTCTTTGTGCATGGCAGCTGTAAAATATGTCACAGTTCTTTCGTCGTGTGCATCCCTGTCCCGTCCATCTCATTTCCTGTATGGCGGTGATGTCAGCCTTGAATTTGTGAAGGACATCCGCCAGTTGGATAGAGGCACCATCTCTGTAAAGAGTTCGGACATTCCAGGTGCATATCATTAAATCATGGCCCTTATATCGTTTGCGGGGGTCGTCAACATTTGGGGGGGTTTTTGTTATATTTATTCTCCGTGTTTTCATAATAAATTTTGTTTAAGGAGAGTGGCTTATTAGGCCACCGCTCCCGATCCTAGTTTCTTGGGGCTGCCAAAGCCACTAGGAGAGCCTGCGTTGAGCTTCAGTAACTTCTGTTACCTACTTCCTAAGACGCATCGTTGGTAGCATGCCGATTAGGTTACTCAACGTTTCGCCTTCTAACTCTAGCTAACTTCTAAGCGGTTGCTTTAAAGTCATTGCCCAGGGAATACTTGGTCTAAGACCGGAAGTAGTTAGCTGCTTGGACAGTGCCGCAAAGGAATCGATTCTGGTCACTCCCAAGTGAGTGACAATCAGTAACTTTCAGCCTCTGGGCAAAGTCCCATTCCCCATATTGATCAATCTATTCTTTAATGCGCTTTAAACAATAATAAATTTACTGCTTACAAATATTTACCAAAAGGAATATATTGTAATAATAAAAAGAGACGTACATTGGAAAACATTATCGATAATGTACCTGTAAGCTACAATTCAAAATTTAGGTTGGCAACAGTATTTTAAATTTTTAAACTAACATTAGATTTCTATACTATAATAAAATATACTAAAGTTTTAATTTCATTAAAAATTCTTCTTGGTTCAATAATGCGTATATAAATTATTATATTGTAATATATTAATAAAATACATTAATCTACTCTTTCCGAATGTTTGTTTAAAATAAGTCGTAAAGTAAATATTTTCTCTTTTTAAATACATAATTTCATCGAAAAATTTGTTAAAATCTATCTGTGATGTTACATAATTGGCCTTTTTCGTATTTCTTATATTATAAGATAAACAAAATAAATAATATAAAAAATAAAATTGTCTTCGAATTTTTCTTTAATAAAATTGTTCTGAAATTCTATTCATTTTGGAGTGTTTTTGAATTTCTTTTATTTTTGCTGTGATATTATCTGATGATTTTATAGATTTTAAAATACAATTTGTTAAACTTATAGCTTCATTTAGACTTATAAGTGAGATACTTCATGGTTCCCACTAAAGATTGCAACATATATTGTTGTCAAAGCCAAAGAATGACAAAAAGAGTATATGTATTTGATGCTATTTTATTTAAGATATGTATATTCTATGATACCAACTATTCTTCGTTGCATTCGGAAAACTTTATAATATATGATAGTATCCACAACAATCAAATCGTCAAGCCCAAATTTTTTTTAATAATATCGTAAAAATGTCAAGCTATCGTCACATTTGGCGGCTGTGTCACTGTTTTTTGAACTGCATGAGAACTATCGATATCAAACTGTTTTTGTTCTGTAAGGTTTGGCAAGTCAATATGAATCGTTTAAAGCTAAATTAACGCTTCTATAATTAATTACTTTGAAAGTAAATAAATCTATTCGCGAAGTTCATAGAGCATTTTTGCCAAAGAATTGTGTTTATTGAGATGCTCAGACTAGGCACAACACTTAATCAAGGTACTTTAGAAATCTTTATAGAACTCTTGTCATAGAAGCTGATTCTTCATTCATTCATCCTTTTGTCCCAATTTGTCCCAATGCAACTCTTTAATTCAAACATTTATCGTCACCTTAAATGCAAAACAACGTAATATACACGATATGACATTTTTCATATCAAGTGGGCGTCCTTGACTTAATTTTTGAAATCGCAATTTCTGGAAGACGGGTTTACCAATCGCCTTGTGGATGCATTTGGCACCAAAATTCGCGATCCAGCGAATCGAATCAGTGGGCGTGGCTTACATCTTGAAACATCAAATGTCTGTATCTCATGTACTATCAGAGGTATGGCGATGATATTTGGTATATATGGGTAAATCCCAGCGTGTCGGACGTTTCATTCGTACGCTTCTTTTAACGAATTTTCACATAATCCTAGCATATATTTAGAAAAGGTGTGTATTATCGAGCTGTTTATTGGTATAATAAAGGGAAATTAAACGATTTTTATTAAACTTAACCGTTAAGCTAAATTTGTATATTCGTTCGGACGTTTCACAAAACGGAAGTCATTTTGAGACTATGATAATATAACACTGTGCAACACATAAATTGGTGCCACCTTCGTATCCAGCTATTTTTGAAGTATATACCGAAACTAAAAAAATCCCCAAAGGATTTGGCCCCATTACATCGAAACATTTTTTTATAAATACTCCAATATTTTCACCCCAATACGATTTTTTGACCATTTTTACGGAGTCCATATTTCATAAACTGTTCGGAATTTTTTCTTTTCATCTTCGGCAAAGTTGTAGATCTATACCAGAGCAAAAAAAGTCTCAAATGGACCGACACGAAAAAATTGCATCTAGTGCATGAAGATTGTAAAAATATGGGAAAAAAGGCTATTTGTTCATGATATTTCCACCTTAAAATTATGATTATAATATGTAATATTCCACATAAATCATACGCCACGGAGTACAACGAAATTAATTTTATGTGGAAAACATCATGAAAAATATCCTTTTTTTTTTTCCATATTTTTGCAATTTTTTTGGGGCCGTCTATTTGACACTTTTTTTGCTCTGGTTTAGATCTACAACTTTGCAGAAGACAAAAAGAAAAGTTTTCGAACGGTTAATGAAATATGGACTCCGTAAAAATGATAAAAAAAAAATCGTGTTGGGTTGAAAATATTGGAGTATCCATAAAAAAATGTTTCGATTTTTTCGGAAAATAACCTACTAAGAATGGCCCAGATTTTTTGCGAACATTTTTTTTGAACTGTGGTTTGTGATTTTCGCATTTACATCCCAAAGTAGCTATAATTCTCACCCAATATTTTGTTAATAAATGCATGTGATTTTAAAATGCTGTTTTATACAGCATTCCTGTGCTATAAGGTTTAGCGTATGTGAAAAGCAAGGATGGCCAGTGTTCAAGAATTGATCAAATTGTCGCACCAAAATTGTCGGCCTTGAGTATCATTCATTGCTTTTTGCAATGTTTTGCGATATGGAATCTTGAATCTCGGGTCAACCACGTTCAAAAGCTTTCTGAACTTTTTGCCATCCACAACCCGAAATCTTTGCATATCGTCAGCAATCTATTCCAAAATACATTTTGTTATTGCTTTTTTCATGGGTGCGTTTGGCTGGCTCACAGATGGATGTGGAACGTCCTCTACAATGCATTTGGGTGGTATCATCGAAGATGGCCTATTATAGACTAGATTGTCTTGCAAATTTTTGAGGCAGTTTACACTTGGCAATTTGGCTGTTAGCTGACTTTTTAAAGTAAATCCATACCACTGACTTGCGCAAACGTTTTTGGGCTCACCTCTGCACTGTCGTCAATTGTGGCCATTCCAGCTTCTTTAACAAGAAAATTGCTGTTAATAGGATACTGCTTGACATTGAATGCACACAAACGCAAACACACACACACGTTAAATATGCGAACATGAAATTGCCAAGCACTTACCAGTGGACTTTTTCGTTCCAAATAACGTTCCATAATCCGTAGCCGCCAACCTGCAAAGCTGGAATGAAGGACGCCAAAAATATCGATAAACTCGAAATTCTTTTCGAAGTTCCCCATTCCAACTGCCTTATCAATAATATCGATATTTCCTCGATATGCAGTTAAAACTAAAGCCAGGGAGGAAACAGGTGATATCACGCCCCTTTCAAAAAATGTCTCTGACGGCTTTTCCAATAGACCGATTGATACGAAAATTTTACAAAGTGGTACTGACGACCTATTGATAATCCCTGGTTATACTTGGTTGTGATTTGATAAAGGGGCGTGGCACCGCCCATACAACTTGGAAATTCAAAAGGCTATGTCTCATGAACTATCAGATGTATGAAGATGAGATTTGGTATATAAGTTGTTGGTGCAGTATAAATTACAGCCAGCGCAAAAGCGGTCGGTGCCACGCCTATTTTCAAAATATCTTTTATTTAATAATTACAATAATAAGTACCACAACCGAAGAATATTTACTTACTTACTTACTTAAGTGGCCAATTACAATTTACGAAACGTAGTTCATAAATTTGAGGCCTGAAGTAATAAAGAATTCCACACGCTTCGGTCTTCTGCGTGTGTTCTCCAGTTAGTCCTACCAGATGATGGCACATCGCCTACCACTTGGTCCTTCCAACGGAGTTTGGGTCTCCCTGCTCTGCGCCGTCCTTCAGGTTCGCCTTCAAACACCTTTCTCGCTGGAGCATTTACATCCATCCTGGCAACATGTCCCAGCCATCGAAGTCGTTGGATTCTGACTCTTTTAGCTACGTCGATGTCGTGGTAAAGCTCATACAGCCCATGGTTCATCCGATGGCGAAACTGGCCTTCGACACAGATAGGTCCATATATTTTTCGGAGTACTTTTCTCTCGAATACTCCCAGGTTTTGTATGTCCGTTGTAGTAAGCACCCATGATTCGGCACCATACAACAGAACAGGTAAGATAAGCACCTGGTATAGCTGTTTCTTAGTATTCCGAGAGAAGGTGGTGTTACTAAAGTGCTGCCGAAGTCCGTAGAAACATCTATTGGCTAGCACTATTCTCCGTTTAATTTCTTGGCTGACATTATTCATCTTGTTGACGGAAGATCCGAGGTAGGTAAATTCGTCGACTACCTCAAAACAATAATTGTCAACGTTCACGGTGCGTCCCCATCGAGAGGACTCTTTGTTCTTTGTTTGACCGCTAAACCCATTTTTGCTGACTCCTTTTCTAGTGATGAGAAAACTGCAGTAACATCCCGCAGATTTCGGCCAATGATGTCTATATCATCGGCATAGGCTAGTGGCATGTGGCTCTTGTGGAATATGGTGCCAGACATGTTGACACCAGCCTTTCTCATCACCTTCTCCATAACTATATTAAATAGTGTACAGGACAGGCTATCGCCCTGCCTGAGACCTCTTTCCGTGTTGAATGGTTCAGACTGATCCTTACCAATCTTAACCGAGGATTTGGTGTTGTCTAAGGTACATTTGCAAAGTCGAATCAGCTTTGCAGGAATACCAAACTCAGACATGGCCTCATAAAGCCTATTCCTTATCGGAGAGTCGAAGGCAGCTTTGTAGTCGACAAAGAGGTGGTAGGTGTCGATCTGCTTTTCATGGGTTTTTTCCAGGATTTGTCGTAAGGTGAATATTTGATCCGTCGTAGATTTGCAAGGTCTAAAGCCGCACTAATATGGTCCAATTAGTTTTTCTACAATTGGCTTTAGACGTTCACACAATATGCTTGAAAGGACCTTGTACGCAATTGGTAATATGCTTATTCCACGGTAGTTCTTACATTCACTACGATCTCCTTTCTTGTATATGGGACATAACAGACTGAGACTCCAATCCCCGGGCATGCTCTCCTCTTGCCAGATGTTCTCCATGAGCTGATGCATGCTCCTAATCAGCTCCTCCCCGCCAGCCTTAAACAATTCAGCAGGGAGACCATCGGCTCCAGCAGCTATGTTGTTTTTAAGGCGGGAGATGGCCATACGTATCTCGCTCTGGCTCGGAGGTGGACAGTTAATACCATCGTCATGGATTGGAGCGGGGTCTTCTGGAGTGGTGTCAGTATCCAGTAAATTTCTAAAGTGATCTCTCCATATCTTCAGAACGTTATCCGGGTCCGTCACTAGCTGACCATCGCTGTCCTTGCTGGAGGGCAACCCTGTTCCACGCATTCTCGCTTTCACTCTCTTGTAGAATTTTCGGGCTTCCCCTCTACTTCGGAGCAACTCAGTGCACTCATCCTGCCTCTTCTTCAGCTCCTTCTTTTTTCTTCTAAAAAGACGAGTTGCCTGTCGTCTCTTCTCCCTGTGCCGTTCACGAACAGCTCGCGTTGCCATTGGCTGCAGTTTCGCCCTGTATGCAGCAACCGTCTCTCTCGTGGCAGTGCGACATTCATCATCGTACCAGGCATCTTCTTGAGACGGCTTTGAGTACCCAAGTACGCCTCTCGCAGCCCGTTCTAAGGAGTCGGCTATATTTTGCCACAGCGAGGTTATATTGTCAGGGGTTGGAGCATTCCGCAGCAGTTGAGTTAGGTGGTTGGAGTAAGCGTTTGCTACCTCTGTGGTCCGCAGTTTACCGATGTCCAGCTTTCGTTGTGCCTGGTTACGTACGTTTTTCGCCATGCTTAGCCTTGTGCGTACCTTAACTGCGGTAAGGAAGTGATCGGAGTCAATGTTCGCACCCCTAATCACTCGTACGTCCAGAACACTCGATGCGTGCCTTCCATCGACTACCACATGATCAATCTGATTCCTCGTCAATTGATCTGGAGATAACCATGTTGCCTTATAAATATTTTTATGGTCAAATCTAGTACTGCTAACTACCATATTTTTTGCCGCATAGAAATCAATCAGTCTGATGCCATTGTTCGACGTTTCGGTGTGCAGACTGAATTTTCCGATGGTAGGCTCAAATGCGGTTTCCCTGCCTATTTTAGCATTAAAATCAATCGCCTAGTACAATTTTAATGTCATGGCTCGGGCTACGGTCATATACATTTTCTAGGCTCTCGTAGAACTCGTCTTTGTCCTCATCGCTTTTCTCTTCTGTCGGAGCATGGGCACATATAAGTGTTATGTGGAAAAACTTAGTTTTGACTCTTATGGTGGCTATACGTTCACACACCGGGTTGAACCTTGAGACTAGGTGTCGCAGTCTCTTGCCAACCACAAATCCACATCCAAACTCGTGCTTGTCCGCATGGCCACTATAGTAGATGTCGCACGTCTTCATGCGCGAGCACCCGTGTCCCGTCCACCGGATTTCCTGTAAAGCGGTTATGTCAGCCTTGTATTCTTCGAGGACTTCCGCCAGTTGGATAGAGGCACACTGTATAGTGTTCTAACATTCCAGGTGCATATCCTTAAATCATGGTCCTTAATTCGTTTGCGGTGGTCGTCAACATTTTGGGGGGTCCATTTTATTCTTTTCTTACTTCTTTTCATTGCAATAGTTTATACGTCGGTTGCGGGTTGCAAGCCCAGCGCACCACGTCGCAGTTTTCTCCTCCTGCCAGGATTTTATTACAGCCGCCCATTCTGGGTCAGACGCTGACCAGGGTACCGCTCACTCTGAGCAGACGTGCCTGGGTTTTAGGTTTCGCCCCTCACAGTTAGTCGTGCTCTGACGGGTGTCAGAGGCACGCTTCCAGGCGTCACCACGTGGAGGTACTCCGTCCGCAGTAGTACTACGAATACGGAGCTCTGTGAGTAGACTTGAAGTGCAATTGGCAAGGATCACTCTGGGTTTGCCAAGTTAAACCGATCAGAAGCTTTACCTTGCATTACACTCCCGACGCCCAAGAATATTTAATATAATAAATTAAAGCATACGTAGTTATTTTTTATTTATTTTTTTTAACGTCTTGAACCGCAGCAATTGATATTGAAAGACATTAACACGTCTTTTCGGTTTAAAGTTTTATTTCAGAGTATCGACAAATTATATTCATAGGAAAAATATGTTACTAACAAAAACAAATGTTACTCGATTAAATTCAAAAACAATACAGCAAGTCTAATAATACAAAGTAGTATTTTAAACAAATATTCTCAACATAAAGCCTCCACCAGAAATAGTTTATAAGAAATAAAGCAAAGTAATCGTCGAAACAATTTAAGTATATAATAATAATAGACTTAATTTGATCCACCCGTAGAGAGAATATGTAAAAGATGATATGTAAAAGATGATATGCAAAAGATGATAATATCTAGTTGGACGTATAGGCACTCTGACAAAAAAAAAAACTAGAAACTTAAAAATTAGACAATACCACACCATTCAAGCCTTTAAAAATAAAAACTGAACTCAACAAAGTTCTCCTACTTTTCAATGTAGGGAGTAAGGTTTCTCTCCCGCCCGGGAATTCCCGGGATTCCCGGACATTTTTAATTCCCGGTTTCCCGGGAAATTAAAACACCTTAGGGAGAGCAAATTTTAGGAGCTTTAAAGAAGCGAATTGAAGAAAGAAGGGACAAGGGATTTTATACTTTAGTGTATTTCAAACTGCTTCAAATCAAAAAGTGATCGCTTACGCTGAACAAATTAATACTCGACTTTTTAAAGAAGACGTTATCGATGAATTTCTGGAATCAGACGAAATTCCTATTTGTGACATTAGTACCGAAAGACCATTTGCGGATATTTTAACCGATTCCATAACAAATGCAAATGTTGCATCAAGTAAAAGACTACTTAATAACTCGATAAAAAAGGATTTACAATTTTACGAAGCAAGTGGAAAAGCAGCAGGAAATGTCGCCTTTTAATTGAATGCTCTTCTGAGAATAAGGCCAACATCAGTTGAAAGCGAGAGAATATTTTCAACAACAGGGAAATTTATAAATAGAATTAGAAACAGATTGTCTGTTGAAACCATTAACGCTCTTTCCGTTTTAAAAACTTATTTTCAAAATGACAAATTAACTTTTATTGTTTAACTAATATTTTTATATATACTTTAAAATGAATGTTTTTCGTTTGTTATGTTTTTGTTTTACTTGCAGCATGTATTATATGATCTCTTAAATTAACAAATAAATATATATGTACATACTGCAAAATTGTATAAAATTAACATAGTTTGTCTTGTTTTTCTACTGCACGAAATTTCCCGGGAATTCCCGGGAATCCCGGGAAAGGCAAAATTTTTTCCCGGTTTCCCGGGAAATGAAAAGTCCGGGAAAAAGAGAAACTCTAGTAGGGAGACAAACTAATTGTAATCTGCGTGAGTATGAGGGTAGCACATGTCCCTGATCTCAGCGAAAATCTCTAAGACAAAAAAGTAAAAGCTGTTTCTGGACCGATTTAATCATGACTAACGAAGTAAATAACTGCCTCGTCACATAGGGAGAGAAACTCTACACCCAATACTATGGATCGAACACATTTACTGTTTTGAATAATGTTCATCCAAACCAAGGGCGTACTGTGCGTACAGAAGAAGCCATCGCCGCTGTATATGCAAGTATGACAGGCATCCTTTCTTAGCAACACAGTCTCTGCTAGAGATGGATTTAGACCTGGGTATTTACCCATTTATACCCACTTTCATACCCGGGTATTTATCTAATTTTGGGTAAATACTAATTTGTATAACAAATACTCGTTGTTACGTAAAGTAAGAGAAATGTGAACCCAGGGTAAATACCAGGGTAATTACATTTGAATATCCAATTTATCATTAAGGTATTTACCATTGTCCCATCACTAGTCTCTGCAAATGTTGAGAAAAGATCTTGGTCTACATCCACATAAGATCCAAATGGTGGAAGAATTAGATCGAGTGGAAAATCAATTCTCATGCCAATTAAAATCATCCGGAGGAGAAATGGTTCACTTTGTTAAGGCAAACGTTTGGTGACCAAATTATTTTCATTTGCGGTCAATAGGCGAAGAAGCCACGCCAAAAGTGTTTTTTACGCCCAAGGAGATAGTTAGTATACAGACGGTTAGTAGTAACGGGTACAGATACAAATAAAAAATGTATTTTGATCGTTAGCGGATGTCTGTTTTCTGTTTTCGATTAGTGAAAGAAGTAGAAGTAGAAAAAACTTAATCTACATGTCTGCACTATAAATTTGACTTTGCTGATGAACTTTTTATCTCGATCATAGAGCCTAAGATATTAAGCATTTAAAACATTAAAACTTCCTTGGTTAAATTCCATGTTACGTAGTTACTTGAAATTAGTTACATAAGTTACAAAACTCAACATATTTTGTCAAGATTAAGAAACGTTTTCAAAATACTTGGTAGACCAACAAATATATAAATTACCGGTTATTTAGCACTTGGGAAATTAAGAAAATTCTGTGAAATATATTATAAGTTAATATGTAATAGCGAAAGATTGCCGGACCGACTAGTACCATCATTAAAATAATGGTAGTCTACTGGAAGAAGTTTGGGAAAACATTATAAAATTGTAATAAGTGGTAACTTATTAAGGGTTTTGTTTGTGATTTGATTATTTATTTATACTCTGGACCGAAATAAGACTAAAAGTCAGTACTCGGTCTCAGAGTCGCATTAGCCACTAAAGTCCACATAGGTCTATTAGAGTCTTAATGCAGTTGGTATTGATGAGCCTTTTAAGTGAAAGTCGAGAGGTTTTAAGTTTTATTAAACTTTATTTGTCGCTTTCTACATTAAGACTGATACATTTGGTATACAAGTTTGAGCTTAGGTGCGACCAAGTAAAATCCTTAAAGTCGTCTAGTAAAATACAGAATTGAAATATTTACAATTTGAAACGAAACATTTACATTAGAGCTACAAACTATCAGGTACTCGATTAAGCATTAAGATACTTGTTGAATTATTAAAAATAGTTAAAATGATAATCTTTATATTAATTATAAACAACAGCCGCTACAACCTCCCCCTCTGGTGCATTAATCGCCTCGATAATGCGACCAGGACCTTTAAACATGGCAAGGCTACTTCAAACGCAACGATCTTCTCGGCGCGTTGATGTGGGTGTTATTTGTTGTGATAACATCATCCTCTTCCGTGATGTGTTGTTCTGTTGATTGGTTTGTTGATTGTTGACATGCTTCGTTTTGGGAAGATTGGGAAAATCCTTGTTGCAGAATCGCTTTGGAAAAATATATCATACTTGGTATTTTTTTATCGTAGACTTGCAAATTAATAAGGCATTAGTTATCCCACTCCCCCTGCAGTAATACAACCTCGATCGCATTGTCCAATTTTCAACTTCACTTTTTCTTCCTTCGATTGCTTACGTTCAGTACAATATTAGCCTTACTTGAATTTATGGCATCCACGGTAGAATTATGGCTTACATTCTGCATTCCTACGTTCAGTGCAATCTATGCCTTACTAGATTTTATGTTAGCAGTTGTATAATTTTTGCTCTATTCTCAGTAAGATTTCCTACGTTCAGTGCTAAATTGCCTTACTAGTGCTTTGGTTTCGAAAGTCGTTATATTTGGTGCTTATAATTTTGTCAAATATTATAAATTCGACGTAAGTTATCACTGAGGGCTTGGCATTTTATCCGAGATCGCATTGTTATAAACGCCCTTTGGTATCCCTTTTTTAATCATCTTTGTGAGAGAGATGCTTAAATACGTGAGAGTATATCACAAGAGCTTTAGGAACGAACTGGAACTGAAACACCAGTAACTTGTAAGAACTGTCCCAATATAAGCACCAATACATCCAACAGCTTTTCGATGATATCGGTGTTTACAACAACTGCTTATGCTGATGATGAAACGACCGAATTAGATCACAGGAGAACTTTTGCAACAACAATTTGCAGTGATGAGACAACAAAACAGGGAAACACCACTGACCGTCTGGTCGATGTCTAGACGGTACAATAACAACGCTTATGCTCTCAATGTTTGAGCGGTACACATGCATTACTTGTCTGATCGACGTCTAGGCTTTACAACAATTCTTGTCTGGTCGGTGTCTAGGCGGTACAACATCAACACACAGGTCTTCTGTAAGGTTGCCGCGAAATAGCATTGATGTTTACCGCGAGACAACGATGATGGACATATACAGCAGCCGGTGATGGTTTCGTCTGTTTATTTTGGCAAATTTGTGTTTCTGCACAAAAAATTTGTTCTGCGATTTTGTTGCGTATGCAACGGTTCCTCTGGAAGTTATTTTTGTGCAAAATTTCTGCAATTTTTGCACAAAAAGTTTTTACGTTGGGCGCCAATTGTAATAAGTGGTAACTTATTAAGGGTTTTGTTTGTGATTTGATTATTTATTTATACTCTGGACCGAAATAAGACTAAAAGTCAGTACTCGGTCTCAGAGTCGCATTAGCCACTAAAGTCCACATAGGTCTATTAGAGTCTTAATGCAGTTGGTATTGATGAGCCTTTTAAGTGAAAGTCGAGAGGTTTTAAGTTTTATTAAACTTTATTTGTCGCTTTCTACATTAAGACTGATACATTTGGTATACAAGTTTGAGCTTAGGTGCGACCAAGTAAAATCCTTAAAGTCGTCTAGTAAAATACAGAATTGAAACATTTACAATTTGAAACGAAACATTTACATTAGAGCTACAAACTATCAGGTACTCGATTAAGCATTAAGATACTTGTTGAATTATTAAAAATAGTTAAAATGATAATCTTTATATTAATTATAAACAACAGCCGCTACAAAATATTGATTTTTGTACGGTTGCCTCCTTAGGGGTTTAAGATTGGGGGTAGTTATGTGTGGGAAATATGTAAGTGAAGGTCGGATTACATACGTACATGATTTGTTATTTTGAATTAAGGTCATAACTTGATTGTTTCGGATAACAGAAGTTTAAAATTGCAGTTAATCCTAATCAGTAAAAAACTCAATTACGATTATTTTGATGATACATTGTTTGGCATTTTTGGTGCCAATGTACATTACATTAATTTTATAAGAAACTATATCCTGGCTTATACAGTGTCCATCCGAATGTCCGTCCGATTGTGTATGATTATAAAAGGGGTTAAGGGTGATTGATCTAATCTTCGACTTTCAAATAGTTTCGGGCCGCAAAATATATAGAGACTTCAAGATACTGTCACAGCAAAATGTTCAAGACAATCGGATAAAGATTCTTTATATAATGTACCGAATATTTTTAAACCATTCATTTAATAGTAATTTAATTTTCGGAAATTTGTTTCAGCAAAATCGGACTAGTCGTTGTTGAGTTAAGTCAATCCATGGCCTCAGGCGTGGCTACTGGAACTTTAAAACTTTAAGCCCCCAGCCGCACGGGTTAACATACTTCAATTGCTCTAAAACTTTGGCTTTCCTTAAATCTGCAAAAACTTAAATTTTTAGGAATGGCACCGACAAAGTTCTGCAATTTTTTGCCCATACAACTTGCAACTAAGGTCCCAATCGCTAATGAATCTTATTAATCTTAAATAAATAATTTAATTTTTATTGCTGGCAATCCTTGCGCAGTTTTTTTTAAGATTAAATTGGGAATGCCTTAATTGAAAATACAGATCTTCTACAATGTAATTTTAAAAACAATAGCAGCGTTTCTTTGGGCTGCCAAAACCACTAAGAGAGACTCTGTGTTGAACTTCAATAACATCCGTGGAATACGTGATCTCTCGGACGTTGTGAGCTGCTTGGGAACCTCCAAAGAAAGACTCAAATTAGAAAAATTACCCATTCCCAAATGTAGAAGTTATAGTATATTTAAAAAAAGAAATAGAAAATTTAATTTTTTTCCACATAATATATTAAGTTTTTGATCATTTTTTATGGTCAAACTGTTTAATCCTTAAAAAAATTGGCACAGATCCCTTTATTTAACAATAACCGAATTTTTGTATGTTATTTAAGGACTGTCCAGCTCACTAATGAATTTTTTTTTTGTAATATTCATAAAACATTTTTTACGGTCCCCGATCGTGTAGAATTCCGCCTTCTTAAAAAATAACGACCATATTAAACGATTTGTATATATATTTTTTAAAATCTATATCATTATTAAATTTTTTTTTTCAGATCCTTTTAAAGCTGATGAATAGACAACGATAACTTTAGTGAAACGATTGTGCGAAAGACCTAAAAAAATACAACAGAAATCGTGAATATGAGTAGTTTTGCTGATAATAAGAATGTAAGCGAAAGCACACAACAACAATCCACTGAAAAACAACAAACATACAATACAGAAGAAACATTAGAAACAACAAATAAAGTCATTGACAACAGTGCAAATAAGAATTTAAGTGAAAAAGCAATTGACAGTGAAGCATTAAACAACAGGGCAACAACAAAAGCTTCGGTAATAAGCTCTGAAATTAGCAAAATATCTTTTGAAAATCTAAAAAAATCGACAAATGTTACGTTCGCCGCGCAACAGCCACTAACAATTGCCTCATCCGGTGGGTCCACAATGCCCCCAGGTGATATAGAGCAACAAGTGGAAAGTGATTCCAAACAAGTTATCCATAGCGAAAGAGATAATCAACGAAAACAAGGCTTAAAATTCAGCACAAGTTCCGGATATACTTTGACTCGGCCAAATGATGGCTCTGCGTCAACATCGCATATTTTACCGGAAGCGTTTGCTGTGCCAGCGCAATCGCCGACGCCAACAACAGCTCCGTCACCATTGCCCCCCTTGCCAACAGGTTTAGGTTCATCCTTCGGTACACATTTACCACACATTTCCAGTGAGCCGACATTTGGTGTCCAGCTGCGCAACAAGCAACAAGATCAGTCCAGTACAAAAGGAACATTAGAAAATACTGCAACATACTATAACAACAACAGCGGCAGTGTGAGTGCCTCAGCATCCCCGAATATGGTGCGAAAAGTATCAGATGGGTCGATGGTTATACCACGGCGAGTATCGTTTCCAAAAAGCGACGATGAGCTCGTCACGGGCTATTTGGAGCCAGCAAATCCTTGGGAGCATGGTAAGTTAAGTTGCTATTCGTTCAATACAATATGATTATCAGCAGATGCACTGCATCAATTTATCGATTTAAGGCTTGTACTAAGTTCGTTCATACAAAAAATTGTTGAGCAACTTTCATTTGTTCGCTACATAATCCGCCAAAATATTTTCAAATTTTAATTTTTAATGTTATACCCGTGGTTTTCATAAACAACCGCTTATATTGCAAATCTTGTTTTTAAGGAGAGCAAAAAATACGAAATTTATATTGTAAAACATGAATACTTAACCATTTGTTAACCGATTTGCATAAACAAATATCAGTTTTACTTATGAAAGCGTGTACTTTTTGAATAAAATTAATTGAATAAATTACATACGATAACAACAAAAAGACACCAGCTATAACATTTTTCAATTCAATGTATTTCGTTAATTTAACGGACATACATTTATTGTTTGATCTTTAAATGTAAAAACTGTGATATATGGGTAACTCCAGCCATACTTCTTATGTTTCGATCGTACAATCAATTGCAAAAAATGCACTTAAAATTGTTAATTTTTTGTATTTTAAATTATATTTTGAATTCTCCTTACCAGCTCTACATTATGCCTATGTTATGTTAGAAGTGAGTTATATTTGTTGTTAAAATTTCGAAAGTCTGCGTGTGGATTATAATTTAGTATATGCACTTAATTATTTCATAAAATAGACCAATAGTGCTTTGGAAATATGTTTTTGTTGGGCAAATTTGTTCCTCTGGTTTTTAACCACGAGGTAATGAGGTAACGAGGTAATTATGTTACTGACGTTATGTGACAAATATTCCCATAGCTGCGAAATGTTTAGTTAAGCCATTGTATTATTTGCGAAATTATAAGAGTGGAAAAAGGTGACCAGATCATTAATATAAATGGGAAATGATATGTTCATACATTGTCCTGCCTCCAAAGTAATTGATACATATAAATTTTTGTAAGTAGTTTCCACAAAAAAACATTTGCCTTCTATTCGTTCTACTTTTTAGAATATAAAAATCATTTTTTTCGATTTCCCAATGTAACGGGAAATGACGCTAGGTAGAAGCCATTTATGTACCAACTGTTAATATCTATTTAAATACATAACTATGAAATGTGCCAAGATACAAGGACACAAATTGAATGTGTCTTAGGGGAAAGTTGTCCATAAGAATGTAATCCTTTTGCAGGAGTTTCTTGTTTTATTCTTATGACTCAATTTATATAAAAAATGTTTCTGATGGTCAAACAAACCTACATTTTAAATTTTACTTAAATTGGTCCATTCGTTGAATTTTACCAGCGCCAACTACCGGGTCCATTTGTACACCAATTTTTTCACATGTCAAACAAATTTCAGGTAATCTGGTCCATACGTTCAAACCAATGACGTTCAACATACTGGGTTTGTGTAAAATATAAATACAATATAAATTTTGAAAAATAGTCCACTCCAGCGCCACATACCGTTACAGTTAGCTTGGTCCATTCGTTCAAAATTTCTGGATGAATCCATCTCATTTTTTCGGCTCCAACCATTTCGAAGTTTGGGGACCACAACGAATTGAATGGTATATTTTTGTTGTTGTTTGGGATTCCGCCCCATATTCTGCACTTCCGCCAAGGGCAAAAATTCAAGTATTTATAGAAACTTACGGCCTTATTTATAGAAAGTTGTAAGAGGCTTATAAATAGGCTTTTTCTTTTCTCCCACTTTTCCATTTCCCGGCAAATCGGGAAATTTTTAACAATCCCGGGAATTCCCGGGATTTCCCGGGATTTCCCGATTCAATCACACAAAACATACATCAAGTCGGAAGGTCTTAAACTTACTGGATTTTTTTTTAAATCTTAACCTCACTGAAAAGCGGTCCTCAACTGGTTTGAGGCTTACCTAAAATATTGACAAAAATTTATGTTTCAGTTTTTATAAAATATTGTGTTTTTACATCTACTTACATTTAACATCTACTTTGAAAGGTCGACATTTCTAAACCGCTTGAGGTTACTTAAAAAGTGTACCCAATTCAGTGGTGGTTTCAGAAATTTTATTTTACCACAATTGACCGAAAAAAAAATTTAAAATTTTAAATTTTGATAGAATATACCTTAATAACTGAAAGAGATATTCAGCAACACTTAACGTGTTTTTGTTTGTCTTACATAGTAGCTTCTTAACCCTACGGTCAATAACCGGGAACTTGGGTGCCTTTTTCAACTTTAAACCGCTGTCATTTCTTAAGTAACAGACAGCGATGAAACTCCAAATCGAAATCTAGAACATTTTAATATAATCAGAACAATACTTTTAAAGATGTGATAATCGTACGGTTTTTTTTTTCCTATCGGCCCCACTCTGCTATGGTATACCCTTTAGGTCATAAGCTGACGATCTTTTCACTAACGTACGCCAGCTGAAGGTTTTATTTAAAAAAAAAATACCTATAAAATATCATCTGACAAAGATTAAACCGGGATAGATAATATTATTTTTATATATAATTTATTACTTTTCCAAATGTTTTTCTATAAATTGATGTAAGCTGTGCCATAAGCCGGGTCGATCTATATGGAGAAAAAAAATATATGAATGTTACCGCCTTATATGAACAGTCTTATAAAAACAAATTCGGAGGTGCAAAATTTTTATTTTTGTGGGCGTGGCAAAAACGCCGGTTTTGACGTTTTGTCCATAACTTTGTTATTCCCTGTCCGATTCTTGAAGATGGATTAACAAGAGCTTTGTTATTAATATAGTTACTTAAAACTATGACGTCATATTCCAGTGGTTCTCAACATTGTATCCGTAAAAACCCCCCTAATCATAAAATTTTCTGATGCAGATTTTAAGCCCTGTAGAAACTATAAAATAATTGCGAAATAGATTTCCTCATGATCCGATATGGCATTAAGCGTCATCATACTTAATTTACATTGGTCGCTAAAAAAAATCTTTGGAAGTTCATCAGTTAGATAGTATTCCGATTATTTGGTATTTTCGAATATTGATTTTTATTTGTTTGAACTTTATTTATTTTTCAATTGTACACGTTTTATAACAAACGAATGTAATAAAAATAAACAAATGTATATTTCGCATTATCACATGTACTGACTTTTTTTTTGTTTATGAATAAAAATTAACGGTTTTTTCTAAAATTGTTAAAAGTTTTTCAAGGCCTTCAAATCTACATCAACAAATTATATGCTTAGGGGTGTTTTTAAGAATACAATGATGAGAACCGCTGGAAGATGGCGTCGTAGTTAAAAGTCTTTAACACACTAACAAAGCTGTGGCTAATACCTTTTCAACGATGCATAGATCTTGACAATCGGTATACAAATAACCATGTTATGGTAAAAACCCCGAATCCGGCGTTTTTGCCGCGACCACAGAAAATTTTTTTTCGCTCCCCCGAATTTGTTTTTACTTAATTTTTCATATAAGGCGGTAACATTGACAACTATTTTTTCGACCCGGCTTACTGTGCCACTCTTATCGGGAACATAATTTAATCCGAAATTAACAATTGTTATTAATTTCCTAATAGCCAAAGATTTAGAAATTTTTAGTTTTTACTGGCTGTCTGAATGCTTATTAATTTCCCGGGAATTCCTAGTAAAATTTGCGAGATTGCGGGAATCCCGGGAATTCTCGAAGATTAACTCTACTAGTAAATCTAAATAGACACTTTTCATTCATGAATTCCATTTCAAAAAGTATTTCTCCAAAAATCTTCAAAAATTATTTAAAAAAAAAGAAATAATATCCGTGATGTTTAAACAATCAAAACAAGGAAATAATATAATCGGTAACCGATTACTATTTCAACATTAGAAAAGAAAATACAATATTTTATGTAATTTTAATCGTAATCTAATGTTTTATAGTTATTATAAGTGCAAATAAATGTATCCGATTATAAAGCTTTTGTATCTGATTATAAAGCCACCGGAACACAAAAACCTAACGGGATGATGACTCGTTTATTAATACAATTTCTTATTAACGGTTTTTTAGAGCTAAACAATACAATAGCTAAAGAAAGTTTCATATCAACATTAGAAATTTTTTTTATGAATAAGGCCGTTAATTTATTACTACTTTCATTGGCCATTACTTTTAAACCAGTCCATATATTCTTTTCTGCAATACTCGATTTGTTTGTTGAGGTGATTGCTTTACGCAGAAGGTTTCAAAAAATTGTATCTCGAGTTTTTGATTTTTCCTGATTTAAAAACTCGATAATAAGACGCTATTTTTTTTATAAAAAAACACAATTTTTAAATTGTATTCAGCCAGTTCGGCAAATTTATCCAATTTATTGTGTTGGCCATTTCTTTTTAATAACATTGTACCCCTTCGTCTAGAACTTAAAATATAGGTCAAAATACAAACAACTTTGGCAAAAAAAAAATTCTACAAAAATTATTTAAAAAAAATCCGCTACAAAAAAATGTTTTTTAAATTTTTCTTGATCAGTAACCCCATCTCTATCAGAAAAAAGTGGTATCCAAAGACCAAAATGGCTGTAAACTACCCGCCAGTTTTTTAAGAAATCAATTGCCACTAAATACTAGTTACGTAGTCGATTACAGGAGGTTAATTTCCACATGATACTAGCTATATGGTAGAATACAGCGAACTAGCTACTGAGCTTGATCCAAGTAAACGAGGACGGGTCAATTTGAATGCGTGTTTGCTAAAATGTTTTATTTTTATTTCGTCATATTTGCTATTTGTTGTTTGTTTGTCCCGTTAGTTGAGTGAAAAAAAAACAAACTTGAATATTTGGTGGTGGAGTTTTAATTATTGCAAGCGTTCTTTAGTCGCAATTTGATAATCGTGGAAGTAAAGTGCTTGTTATTAATTATATTATTGTAATTAAAGAAGTTAGAATCTGAATATTACTTTGATAAGTATTTAATAAGTATTAATTAATCAACAGTCCCAAAGAAATAGTGTATATATAGTGTATAGTGTATATAGTGTATAGTGTATAGTGTATATAGTGTAATCGATGCCTCACTGTACAATCGATGCCTCACTATACATATATCGTTGGAAAGGTCGAAGATTCTTCTTTCTTCCAAACCCATTTAGGTATCAAAACTCGGATAAAAATTGACTGAGTTATAAGCTCATAAAAAAAAAACTTAATTTCCCTTTGCACCCCATGAATGAGGTATGAGATAGCTTCACGCGTTGTTGTGAAATAACACGCTTTCTATTTTAGATTCACAACTTACGGCACCTACTTGTTTATCGACGAATGTGAACGTCACTGTTTGAGAAGCTCTTACTAGACACGCCGATTGACTCGACACTTATACTGCGAAGTTGCTCGTGTGTTCTAACCACTATGCCACGGCCGGTTCCGGTAGGTTATAAGCTCATATGTGGGGAAATATCCGTAAGCTATTTTACAACATGCACGAGGTCACTCCCCAAGTTCTAAATGACAGCAACAGTATGTTATTATTAGTTGATGAATAAGAAAAAGAAAATCTAATAATAATATCAGAAGTTATATTTTGAAGTTTCACCCTCCTAAGAAAGAGAGTCCTATCTCCATTTTGAGATATGTAACTTATACGTTCTATATCTTTCGAGTCTTAAATTAAATATTATTGAAAACTATTAAAAATGTATCTAATATATCTGAATCATTTTTAAATTTTTTAAAAATATTTATCTCTACAATTAAAGGAAAGTATAAAACTTTACTTTTTTAAGAAAATTACTGAAAAGTAATTGTTATTAACAAAAGTTTTATAAATAATTACGGTTGTTAATACTTTTTCTATCATAATAAATACATATGAGCAATTCCACATTTTACACACCAACATTGTAAAATATTGTTGTTATTTTGTGTTAAAAAAAGTGGGTCTTGATATTTATCTCGTTAGTTGGAGTGAAAATAATATTGCTTTATTTAATGTAACACGCTCAAAATATTTAGACCAACTTAAGTGTTTTTTTTCTCACATTCATTTGATATATGGGTAAATCCTGTGTTGCGGACGTTACATTCGTACGATTTTATGTTTTGTTTTATTAATACCGTTTGCGTTATGAATGAGATTTTTTCTATAAACTTCAGCAACAACAGTTGTTTAATAGTACTTTGAAATGGCATTTAATTGTTAATTGTACAATTAATTGTTAATTACTTTTGGATGTCAACGTGCATTTGCATCTATTTTAGCAAATATTTCATAGAAACCAGACAAATCTAAACACATAAAGGAAAAAGGAATATTTAAGAATTTTAAAAAGACTTTATATAAGAGTTTTAAATTTATTGGTTCGTAGAAAAAATTTAAATTCGTCTGTTGTGGACGTAACGTTGCGAGCGTTACATTTTTTCCTACTATGTTATTTATCATAAAAAATTGTATCAACATCAGTCAGGCTGCTAAGGAGCTGTTGACAACCACAGGTATAAATATAAGAATTGTATGAATGGACCCGGTAGGTGGCGCTGGAGTGGACTTATTGCGAAAATTTTAATGGGTGGACTTCTGGAATTTAACGGAAATTTTGAATGTATTTTTGAGAGATTACGAGAAAACAGTTTATGTACAAATGACCCGACAGGTGGCACTGGGAGGACTTATTTCGAAAATTTGAATGGATGGACCAATTTAACTAAAGTTCAGAATGTATGTTTGTTTGATCATGAGAAACAATTTTATGTACATCACAAAAACTTCATATGAGTTCATAATTGCTGTGTTCAATAAATATAATATTTGAAAAAATTCATTCCGTTGCGGACTTTACACGCTTTGTCATTCATTTTTTTCTGTAAAATGGTGTAAAAATACACATTTATGTGCTATTTACTTATGAATTTTGTACTTAACCTAAAATTGGCCATGGGGCTTTTAATTACAAGATGAAATAAATGAAATGAAAAATATTTTTTAAGTGCACTATTGGCTCTCTTGACGAACATACTTCTATTGTTGAAAAACTAAAAATTAGAGCAGTTAAATTTAAAAAAAAAACTTGTTTACTTTATATTATATATATCTTCTGAATGACCTACCGAGGCGTTTTTTACACTTAATTGTAAACAATTGATTAGATTTTAAGTTTATTATAAAATGTAAAACAAATGTGGTGGTTTTTACCATTTTTATGAACATCTTAAAAACAAATATTTAAAAAAACCAATAAAAACACGAGGATGGGGGTATACCTGCCATTCATAAATGGATCACCGAAAAATCGTATGCCATATATATTTTGAAGGTTAAATATAAAGCTCATTTTAACTTTAACAAATATTGTGGTTTTGACAACTTTAAAATTCTGTCCTTGGTATACATTCGGATTTACCCAAAAAAAAAATAATAAGTTAAGCAGGGAAATATAAAATTTTTGGGAAAAATAATAAATAAGATGTTATATGTTTTTTTTTTCTGCAAAACATTCTTTTGTGCAGAAATTATCCAATTGGACAGAAGTGTCTTAATACTGTAGTCCGTACGCTTCGACAATTCTAAAGATAGCACAAACCAGAGATAAAAAAAAAAACAAAATTTCTTTCATGTTAAAAAAGGATAAGCTAGGACTTTCTTTCAAGTGTTACCATTTGTTACCATTTTGGGTCAACCTAATTATCATTCAGGCTAGGTGTGTTCATATCATATTCAGCATATGTCGGCAGCAAGCACGATCCTCCCAATTAGATTGTATCAGAGTTCCCACGACAGTGATATGGTACAATACGTTTGGTACAGAACGACTTTGACAGATTTTCGTCGTATTTTCACTGAAAACTTGTTACAACAGCTGAGATAGCTGTGGTGATTATTCTTTTTTTTACTTTATTTTTCTGTTATGGTAGGTTTAACGGCCAAATTTTTCATCCAAGAGATGTGGCAGCATGCTGTGTTGATTTTTAAAGGCCACCACTGAAGACTTCTTCTTTCACATAACACATTCGGAATTTCTTGACCGTGGTATCTCCCAAATCAATGTAATCGAATACAAAACATTTTTGCCGATTTTGCGTCACTGTTCCTTTGTTTCACTATTTTTCTGACTTTATTTTTCCAGACAGACATTCGGAGTATAGTGTTAACAGTGCTCTACAGATTAACAAGTTTATAGTGTTAACAGTGCTCTACAGATTAACAAGTTGAAAAAGCCTACGGAATAAGTGATGTTAGTTCTTGATATACTACTTGCTACTCGGAAGAAATTTCTAATGCGGAAGCATTTAACATTCTCGCATTTGTTTTGCATTTTAATCATTATTTTATCACTGTCTTTCTTAGCTTTTTTACACTTCCTGTCACCTATTTCAATTGAATTGATTTATTTATTATTTATTGTCATTCATCTGAAAACCAAAACAAACAAGCCTTTAGTATTTTGATTGAATTCCTTAATAAGTTTTTGTTTTTAAATGATTTTAAAGATTTCCATACCACGTTAAAAAGTATATACATACATACATACTTATGTACGTATTGTTTTAATTTCTCTTGTTATTATTATTGTATTCAATCAAGAGAGAGCTAATAACAAGAGAGATGTGACGTATTCCCAGACGACATGATGTCTCCTTTGTTTCTACATGGGGATACAACGTGCTAATGTATACATGCCCATACCTATACTTTCATTCTTACATACATATATACACATATGTACATATATTATACACTGTTGGATGATGAATCTTTGGTGTTATTTAGATGAATTGTTGATGCCATACACTTGTCGATATGTCAGACTGTCCGTAGCTGGGTTGTGGGTGGTGTTATTTTTTAAACTTCTGTTGTTTGGGTGTCCGCCCGAAAGCCTTTTGATCTTGTGCCAATTCCATACTACATTTTGCATGTTTACCTGTGTTCCTAGATATGAATTCATCAATCTAAGATGATTCATATACAATATGGTGTAGTCGCCGCCGCCAATGCAATAAATATGTAATTGTGTCTAATTAATAAGAGGATGATAATAAAGTAGGGAAAAAGACACTCACACATATCGTTTCCTCAAAATACGGATGTCGTATGTAGCAAAATTAAACTTTTCAGGAGACGGATTTAAATGTTTAACATTAAATATCTTCAAAGTGGCCCTATGGATTCTATCGTGTTTTCGATTGAATATACTCTGAATTTTTTTATTTTCATCACCCCAAGTCAAATTTACAGCAATAATAATTACAAAGACGTAATTAGCCTTTTTGGAACATAATACATTTGTCGTATGTGGCATTTTGTCACAACAAGTTATTTTGAGTAAACATACAACTAGAAGCCTTTTGGAAATATATAAATTGGTAAAGAAAAATTTCGAAATTTTGTGACACACTATGAAATAATATAATAACAAAGAAATTATTTATTCAACGAAAAATAAAATTTTAAACAAAAATTACATAATTTTTACATGATATGTATGAGAAAAAAAATTATCTATAAATCTTTGAAAAGGTATTCATAAAAATTCTGACCACTTTCTGCACCAAATTACACATCATGCTTTTTAAATCCTTTACTTTGTTGACATCAAGTTTCTTGGTTTTTAATATTGATATTTGTATTTTAAAGAATTTGTCGTGTATACCCAATATGCGTCGAAAATTTTGTTTTGTAACAGTCTTATAAATCAATTCACGTTTGGATTATTATATTCAATATATTTTATTTTAGTGAATGGAATGCATTTAAAATACAGTGTTTCTGCTTTCAACGAACAATTTTTGAAATCAGTTCTATCCATTTCTATAATTCTTAACTTGGTTTTTTTTGTATACGGCATTTCTTAATATACGTGCCAGTGCCGTTTGACTTGGAATTTCTAAATGTTTTAACTGCTGTTGCTCAATGACACTGTGTTCACAGGACACTTCCAAAATCTCTGAGTTTTCAGATTAAAAAAGTATATAGGTAGACTTAGTAAGGACATTAATATTGTTACAACTTTGAACACATAAATTTCAATAGTAGAATGAAATATTTCTCTCGATTATCACATGGTTTATAAAAGCCAAACACTTTAGCGTTAGAATGTAACGGGATATCAAAATTGCTTCAGGTATCACCATGGAGTGGTCAGGTAAACGGAACTGTAACGCTGTTATAGGGCTTTTTAAGTATGAAATCAAAAAAGGTGACATTTTCAAAACGCTCCGACCGCTTGGGATTGGTCAAATGTTTGTATACCGGTACTTAAAACTGTTTTAGGAGACTGAAGATGTCAATGACCCCCACCGATCGGACCGTTCATGCACAGTTCGACCGACGATAGTCATTAAAGCCGTTAATTCAAAAATTCAGCGAAAACCCGCGCGAATCTAAAAAAAATACTTACATACTTGCGGCCGTATTCATAAAATGTTATAAGAGGTTTATAAACCATTTTGAAGCAAATTTCGAGAAAACAGTATTCATAAATGATTCACATCTTCAATAAGTTAAAGTAGGGTTGTCACTACTTTAAGCATGCTATAACTTGACATTTGTACAATTTATTGAATATCTATAAATTTTAGATCTTTATTTGAGTTTTTCGGCATTTTTAATATGAGAAAGAGCCGTTTCATGTATTCATTGTATAGGATATTGTCTTCATAATCATTCCGCACATAGAAAAGTATCTAAATAGACACTTTTCGTTCATGAATTTCATTTTGAAAAATATATTTTCAAAAATCTTCAAAAATATTTTGTAAATAGTTAAATAATATTCGTGATGTAAAACTAATTAAAACAAGGAAACAATGTAATCGGTATCCGATTATGTTTTCAACATGAGGGAATGAAAATGCAATATTTAAATGCCATTTTTACTTTAACGTCTTTCTAACCGTCATGAGAATCATAGTTAATGTAAAATTGAGCTACAATTATGTTCATAGTTATTATAACTGCAAATAAATGTTTGGTAACCGATTATAAAGCTTATTTTTATACATCATTAATGACCATTAACATAAAGCTTAAGTACTGATAAAAAACGTTTATAATTACAATTTCTTATTAAAGGTTTTTTAGAGCTAAATAATACTTTAGCTAGAGAACGATTCATACCTTACTTAACTTACTTAATTTCCCTTTGCACCCCATGAATGAGGGAATGTTGTGAATTAACACGCTTTCTATTCTTAGATTCACAACTAACGGCACCTACTTGTTTATCGACGAATGCGAACGTCACTGTGGGAAGCTCTTACTAGACACGCCGATTGACTCGACACTTAATACTGCGAAGTTGCTGTCAACAACATTCGAGGGGAGCCGACAATGAAAGAAAAAATTTTTTAAGATGACTGGAGCCAGGTTTGAACTTGCGATCACCCGCATGGTAGTCGCGTGTTCTAACCACTATGCCACGGCCGGTCCCGTAGTATATACTGAAATAATGGGTCCACTTGCCCCGCTCCTTCTGGTACCTCCCATACAAATTAGCATAACCTTTTATAGATTATTGAAGCTAAAAACCACATTTTTGCTCTGTTGTTAACAAAACTTTGCACATCTTAGTTTTTTTTACACTATTCTAATGTGGTAACAAAACTAAGCATATCGGTTCAGATTTAGATATAGCCCCCATATATATGTGTGTTTCACGATATATACTTTTTTTTACAGAGGTAGTGAAGTTTGATTATAATTATAAACAATAAATAAACTCTTGACATACAAGTATTGCATATCGTTGGAAAGGAAATAAAATAATGTTTAATAATATACAAAAATTAATAAAAAGCAGATTTTATTTTGGGCATGATTCTGAGTCAAATATAAAATTTGGTCAAAACGTATTTTTTGATGAAATAATATCTTATATGAAAAATAGCGTAAAATTCAAACGGACTGGAATATCTTAACGAAATTTTGAAATGATGTACATAAAATTGCGCTTAAAAAAACTAATAACAATATGTTGCCATATCTTACAACAAAATACCCAAAATCCCAAAAATATGTTCCAAAATTCCGAATTTTTTACTAAAATGGCCACACTGTCTTTGTTTATGGCAGGGATGTTGAAATCCGTTACGGTTAATTAGTCGACATATGTGGTCAAAAAAATATATAAAGAGCTTTCTCGTTGGCGCTTTGCGATTTGAGAATTTTCAAAAACAATTTTTTTTTTTCAAAAATGGGGTATTTTTGACTTCCCTTGCCGGGAAACCATTTTACTGAACTGATTCAAATTTAGCATTAAATGCATCTGAATGAACATTTCTACAAGAAATAATAAAACAATTGCCACCTCCCCGAAGATTTTTTTTTTACAAACGAAAGAATATATTCGCCTTTTTGCAAAAAAACAGTAAAAATATGCATTTTTTTTGGAAACTTTTACTTGCGATGCTTATAACTTTTGATTGAAACAATATATTTGCATTATTTTTTCAGCAGTTTCATTCAGAATTTTATAACATAACTAACGATATAAATATCTTTAAAATCAAGGAAAAACTGAGCTCACGCCCTTAAAAATACTAAATCAACCTCGTCTAAAAATGACACAATTTCTCAAATTCATATTTTCTCAAATATCTCTTGACCTAAATGAGATATCATGTGCATGTAAGCATGTTTTTTGAAGGTTTTTCGAAGCACTATCTGAATGCAAAAAATCTTTTAAATCGGTTCATAAATGCACATTCCTCAAGCATTCGAAATTTTGAAACATCCGAGGTGACCAACTTTGGAGGGCCACACAGTGGCTCCCCCTAGGGAGCCGAATATTTCCAAATCATCTCGAAAACATCCGTATTTTGAGGTAGCGATATGATGGATGTGGACTACAACTCACTACTGAGACAGTTCTTGACTTAACCTTTTTTAACAATACCAATTATAAAAATCAAATACTGACAATCATTAAGATACAAATTGCCATTACATCCCTCAGAGAAAGGAATGAGATATAGAACAGAATCGAGCATTAAAGTAAGTTAACACTCTTCTTTTTTAGACTCACACTAGAGGTTACCACAAGCAGTGTTGCCGTTGTGCGACTAAAGTGGCAATTTGACCCTTTTTTGAAGCCATGCCACTTTTGCTGCCCCTTTTTCACAAATCCCCTTTTTTGCCACTTTTTTTAATATCTGCTACTTTTCACAAACCAAGATGTTTGTATGCTTACCGGAGAGAAAAGTACTCTTTATTTTGTAAAGCCTACCGTTGAATAAAAGCGCCTCCGCAATTAATTTGGGATCGGCAAATGCTATAAAGAGCAACATTTTGAAAAATATCTGACGAAATACTATTCAGAATTAGTATAAATAATATACAACTGATTGCTGTAAGATATTTAGACCATAATTTAATTAAGGCTAGTGAAGACCGGCCGTGGCATAGTGGTTAGAACACGCGACCACCATGCGGGAGATCGCAGGTTCAAACCTGGCTCCAGTCATCTTAAAAGAAAAAAAATAAAATTTTCTTTCATTGTCGGCTCCCCTCGAATGTTGTTTGACAGCAACTTCGCAGTATTAAGCGTCGATTCAATCGTCGTGTCTAGTAAGAGCTTCTCAAAACCGTGACGTTCGCATTCGTCGATAAACAGTAGGTGCCGTTAGTTGTGAATCTAAAAATAGAAAGCGTGTTAATTCACAACAACGCGAGAAGCTATCCCATACCTCATTCATGGGGTGCAAAGGGAAATTAAGTTTTTTTTTTTTTAAGTGAAGACATAAATTATTCTGACAAAGTATCTGAGTATAGTCATATTATACAAAATTCTGAGGCATTCATATATGAAAACCAATAGAAAAATTATGAATACTTATTTTGTATAACTGACATATAACTTTTTTTGTACAAAGAAGGCAATTTAAAAAATAGTTTGAATGACGTGAAATGAAATTTATTTTAATTTGTATCTTATAAATTGACTATACCACAAGCAGTGCTTTCGCAGATCGTATATTTTGAAAGCTGGCACTGATGAAGAGTAAATTAACTAATAAGTTAAAAGTAAAAACACGTGAAGCAATGCTTTCAGCTTTGAATTTGCTGGACACGAAGCTGGAAGACTGGACACCTAATGAGGTACTTGCAAAAAGTATCAACATGAAGTTTCTAAAAAATAACAGCCATATTTATAAACATTTATAAAGGTTTATAAATTATTATGAATAAGGCCTTAAATCTGTTTGAACAAAAATTCAATTTTGATCTCCAAACATATATACAATGTATATATATATTATACATATGGGCATATCCGCCAAATGGTCAACCAGGACCGAAAAAAATTTTTTCATAAACATTGTATGTTTTTTGGATATTCTCATAGAGAAAAGTCCAAATTTTCATAATACAATGGATTCATGACATACCTCAGTTGTTTTTATGAAGAAATTTGCCTGAGAACTGAAAAAATTTAATTTCTTCACTTTTAGTTACTTTTAAAAGCATTTTTATATTTAATTATTTCGCAAGCAAAACATATGATATGATTGCACTGTTTTTACCAAATCTCTTTATTGCAATCTAATAAGAAGAGAAAAATACAAAGAGAGCGAAAAATGATCAATTAACAGTTAATTTTTTATTTTGCTTCTTATCTATGTTCTAATCGTACGTTCGCGACCAAAAACATAACTTTATTGTAATTGCTTCGCATTGAGTGCAAGCAGGTGTTTAAAAATTCATGTGTTAAGTCATTTCGGTGTAAAGATTTAAAATATTAAGAATATTTGGGGTTAATACTAACCAAACTTTTTATATTGATTTTTAAATTGGCGTACGTTCGCGACCGTAAGTATTGGTTTTTTTTTTAACTTTTTTTTTTGTTTAATATGCATATAAATATTCGTAGATGGCTAAAACAAATGAAAATAAACATACCCGGTATTACAATAAAATTAAAAACGATCCACAAAAATTAAAAGAATTGCGCGAAAAAGCAGCAGAAAGAATGAAAAAACGCCGCTTAGCATTGGCAAGCAAAAAAAATCGAGCTGTTCTAAAAGAAATTCAAGAAAAAGAACGTGAGAGGCTGAAAAATTATAGAGAAAAGAAGAAAAAAGAAGCCCAAGAAAAAGAAGAACAGAAAGAGTATACATGTAAACAAACTATGGGCAAGGCTTTAAAAAAGGCAGAAAGAGCATTGCCAACCAATTTAAACATAAAAATTGTGATAATAAAAGCACTGTTTGAAAAGTATTGCAAGCAAGAAAATGAAAACAAAAACAATGCCAAAAAAGTTAACTTGGATTGGGAAGCACGGCGTAAATTGGTTACGGACATTTACTTGCGTGATGATGTTAGCGTTCAGTCGGCTGCCAAAAAGGACACTATTGTTGTAAATGGAGAAATAGTTGCCAAACGGTATATGTTGCTCACTGTATCTGAAGCTTACGAAGCTTACAAAAATGAGTTAGTTGGAGAACGCGTAAGCCGGACAACATTTTTCGAAAATCGACCAAAACATGTCCAACTCTCAACCAAAACTCCGCATAGTATGTGTATGTGTAAGTAGCTGCCAATTTAAAAACAAATTTATTTTTTGGAGCTTAGCCGATTTGAGGGCTTACTTTGGTTGTACAAAAATAGAGTGGAACTATTATGCAACTTCCCATGGGAAAGGTGCAGTTGATGGCGTGGGAGCGGTAATTAAAAGAAAAGTTTGGTCATTGACTAAAACAAAAAACCTTGTTTTAAATGATGCGTTAGCTTTTTACAACTGTGCACAAAAACACATAACTGGAATCAAAATGTTATACATTGCAGCTGATACAATTAATAAGATGTCAACATCTATAATAAAGAAATGGGAAGATGTACCAAATGTTCCAGGTATCAGAACAATACATTCCATTTATTCTGATAAAAATGTTAAATTAAGCACAGGTCGGACGGCCTATTCCTTAAAAGCCCAAATACCATAAAGATTTAATTACCTTAAATTGAATACAGCTTTTATTTTCTTGTTATAAATTAATTTCTAGTTAAGATTTCACATTTAATAAATTTTTCATTCTTTCTATAAATGTTATTATACACATAAAATCGAGTTATAAGTGTTTTTTTTTAAGGAAATTTTAAATTATTTATAAAAAGTAGTGGAAAAAACAAAAAAAAACCATATAAAAATAACATGGAAAAATCGTACGTTCGCGACCCGTACGTTCGCGACCAGTACTTTATTCAATTAAAAAAAAACCAATGGATATATTTTTTGATGTGAATTGACTCGATAGAAAGCTACATGAATCTATTTTAAAAGTAAAGTTATCGCATTAGAATATTCCATCCCAATTCGCAGATTTTTCCATTTTACTACATTAAGCCAAAGTCGACTTCTATTTTGCGTACGTTCGCGACCACGTGTTTTTTGCAATTTTCATGAAAATAAAAACTCGATGTACTCCATAATTTACACTAAGCAAAGAGCTCACAAAATGCTATCGAAACGCAAAAAAAATTTTTCAAAAAATGTTTTTTTAAAATTTTTTTTGTGCATTAAACGCGTACGAACGTACGTTCGCGACCCCTGGAAATGCCCATATGCCTTGTAATGTATTGTTTTTTTTAGTATATTTTACATCTTAATGTAATAAACTGAGTTGTTTTTTGTATAGTATTGTTATTTTTTATTTAATTTTATTGTTTTGTTTAAATAAAATGAATTTGCGACTTTTTTAAAAAAAATCCCCTTTTTGTGCCACTTTTTGAAATTTTTCAACGGTAACCCTGACCACAAGACGAATTGATTGAATTGTGATAGTTGCGACATCAAATCATTGTCAAGTCATGCCTTGTAGCTCATACTAGTTGGTTATAAGCATGCGACAAAAATGTAGCGCATGATTCAGGAACAATGAATTGGTTAACGAACACAATTCGTTCCAGATGATTGTTGGATATGAAAATTTGTATGTGTGTTTGGATTCAGTTGGTGGTGACTAGGGTGTTCAAAACCGAAACCGAAAAACCGGTTTTATAATTTAAAACCGTGTGCCGGTTTTTGCAAAAATGCCATTTTCGAATAACCGGTTTAACCGAGTTTTATCGTTCGGGTACTCGGTTTTTTAAATTGCTTTGTTACAAAATACTCCCTGTGTCCTAAAATTTTGTGCTGTAGAGGTTTTTCGACATCATATCTCATCAATCATCAGCAAAAAGTACACAAAATCGAGATTGAAAAAAGGAAAGTTCCTGAAGTAGCGCACTCATCAACAACAGCGAGATGATAAACAAGCTGCAGTCAATAATAGAAAAGAAAAAGTTGATGAGTGGAGCGAAATATGAAATTTAAATACGTAAATGTCACCCTGAGATGTCATGATCCGGAATAACAAAATCACGAGCTTTTTAATCTTGCATTGGAACAGTTAAAACACGCCGGAACTGCAACCCACATTCAAAATTTGGTAGACAACAAACTTAAAGAATTTGGAATTATCTTTGACAAAGATATAGCAGCTTCCAAACATGATGGAGCAGTGACAATGAAGAAATATGGGGGAAAGACATATACTACCGGAATTCCAATTGTGCTTAAATCATGCGATACATCTCTACGTTGTGGACATTATTTTGCCAAAAAAGTGGATCAACAAGTCGAAGTGGATCTCGCCGACGATGATAGTGACGATGATGAATGCGGTGAAATAGTGAAAGTAGAAAAAATCATAAGAGCTCATTAAAAACGGGTCTCAAATTATCGCAATATTGCGGAAGCATGTTAATTCATTTAACTAGTCGAGCGAAAAAAAAGAAAATTGCAGAACTATGTTTTCCAGGAGCCCAATAAAGAACCATTGTCGATGTGAAACACCGGTGGAGCTCCTTATCTTCAATGATTGAACAGTTTCTAAGAATTTACCCATGTGTCAACGATGCGCTTATGGATTTGGGGGAAACTCCATTCAGCTCAAAAGAATTAAAAAATTTCAGAGATTTAAGCTCAGCGATTATCAAATGATTTAGCGATTCTAATCGACGCTGAAAAAGTATATGCGTTTATACTGAAACAGCTCAAAAATATTGACTCCACATATGCTCGGGAGCTGCGAGGCAAAATTATAGCAAGATTTAAGGAAAAAATAATACAAACATTGAATACCCTAATTATATATCTTAGCTCCGGAAAATAGAGAAAGCTCATCCTGTGTAAAGTATTCTAAAAGCGAAGCGAAAACGATAGAATATGCGAACGAACTTTTTAAAAGACTTTATCCTGCAATTTCCCGAACAACGGCAGAGCCTAGAAACAGTTCAGATTGTAAGATGGAGGAATCCCCTAATGGTAGTCTTTGCAACGCTTTAAACAGGACAATAAATAACATCCAAAATCCACCACTGAAAACAAATTGCAATGACACAAGCCTATATGATGATTTCAACTATTTCGATAGATTTAATAAAAGGACAGAAAAGCTCAACATCCTTCTAACCGCGCTTTTGTCAATAAATCCTACTTCCACAATTAGTGAGCGCGTGTTTTCTGTACCAAGCTTTATAAAAACGAAACAGATGAATAGACTCAAAATTTAACACCTAAATTGCATACTATGTCTTAAATACTATTTTAAAAAACAAAATTAAAAAATTTCAAAAATGTATTCTTTGCCAAAATACTATTTTATAAAATAAAATGAAAGTGATTCCAAAAATTTATTAAAAAGTAAAAACACAAAATAAAACAACACATTTCTTACCTTTTGTAAATTAATGCATTTTTTAAACCAAATTATTTTTTTTACTTTTATTTTTAACTTTTTAAGAAAAAAACCGAAAAAACCGGTTAAACCGGTTTTCTTTCAAATGCTGTATTCGATTCCGATTTTTCGAATAACTCGGAAACCGGGTTTTTAAAAAAAGGAGATATTTGAACACTCTAGTGGTGACTAACATCAATACGTGACCTTCGATAGCTCAGTGGAAGCGACGTAGACTAGCAATCCGAAGGTGCCGGGTTCGATTCCCGGCCGGGGCACTGGACAAATCAACATCGATGAAAAATTACTTTTCAAATACTTTCGAGTTCTCCAGCCAACAAAACTCATCCTAGATGCTTCCACTACAAAAATCCAGATTGCGCAAGGATCAAGGAAAAAGGAAAATGATTTATCAACATCGCATATAAATCAACAAGCCAGCTGGCGCCATCTTTGGTGGAATTTGGCGGTTAAAACTCAGACCAACAACACCTTACAATCTTTGACACAAACCTTGTTATCTACTAAGGAACTGTAACAGTGGGTTTTACATTTTTCTGCAAACATTTCGGGAAGCAGTTCGAATTGATCAAATTACGACAAATGCCTGCAATCAAAGTACTATATTGTATTATTTCTTTTCGCTTATAGACCCGGTACGCACGTGCTCGGTCAGCTAGCTAGTTGTAAAAAGGCGGTATGCTTAGCGATCAGCTAAGATTAAACCTTCGTTGGTATGCCAAACCTCTCAGTACAATATGCATAGTTACAGCTCTTGGTATAAGAGAGGCTGCTTTCAAGCCTATGCTTGTGATAACTGCCAATTATCAAAGAAGTTATTACACCCACGTACTATACTGTTGGCAGAGTGAGAACGCGAACAATTATTTTTTTTTTTCTTTCTTCGTTCTTGCGGTTCTAACTATCTTTCTATTTACTAGGTAAATTTGAGTACGAATCAACGTCAGATATGGTAAAAAGAAAATATAGATGTACAATATAAAAAAATGATATATAACTTCGAGAGTAAAAAATATAATAATTATATGGATATAAAATCCAACATTACAACACAGACAGTGCAGAGTAAGACCAATAACGAGACAATGGCTGAAGCTAAGATTTTATATCTTTCGCGTGAAATTTTCCAATATTTTTGCCATTCATATCTTCAAGCTCATAATAAGAGGACCCGTGTTTCGCTATCACTCTGGCTTTTTCGTATTGATTTGCCAATTTACTATTGAAATGATCTACGGCTTTTGATTGAGCAAAGTTTTTCCGAAATACTATCTGGCCTATATCATAATTAATCGGTCGAGATCGCAGATTATAGGTTTTTAAATTTTTCTCGTACGACTTCCTGATGTTCTCCTGTGCTTTTTGTCGAATTAATTCTAGCTTTTCTTCATATTTCACACTGGCTGATGATTCATCTAATAGATTTAATTGTCTTAACAGTTTATACGATTGACCATTTAATAACATATTCTGTCCGAATAAAATGTAGTACGGTGAAAAACCAGTAGAAGCATGTATTGAACTTCTTAGAGCACAGCTTATTGATGAAAGCTTTTCATCCCAGTCTTTTTGATGTGGCTTTACATAAGATCGAATGGCTGCTAATACGGAACGATTTACTCGTTCACTGGCGTTAGCCTGAGGTGAGTAAATTGCGGTCAGATTATGAAAAACCCCATACGATTTCAAAAATGATTCAAAGAGATTGGATTTAAATTGAACCCCGTTATCAGTTGTGATAACCTCAGGCACACCAAAAATGTGAAAAATTCTTTTCTCAATAAATTCCACAATAACATTGGTGGTGAACTTTTTAATGGGTTCCAAAAAATGAAATTTCGACAGATGGTCCAAAACTATAATTATGCCAATGTTCCCAGATGACGATCTTGGATAAGGTCCAAGCAAATCTAAATATAATTTTTGAAAAGGTCTTTTGGAAATTTGTTGTTGACCCATTGGAGGGCGTAAAATCTTATTAGTGTGTTTAGTTTGTTTACAAATTTCACAAGACAAAATGTAATCGGTAATTTGTTTTACCATTTTTGGCCAGAAGAAGAAAGTTTTAATTCTGTTTAAGGTTTTGCCAACTCCACCATGAGCACAGAGAGGGTGGTCATGAGCTCTTCTGATAAGGTCTTGAGTCATAGATGTTGGAATCCAAAGTTTCCAGGACTTTTGTTCTTGTATTTCATTTCCTGTGGCGAACTCAACCCGTTTGTAAATAAACCCATCTTCTATTTTAATATCAGGTAGATATTTAAGTTTGGACTGACATTTTTCTATCAATGATAGATAATCAGAGGATTTGAATTCCGGGGAGTCCAAATCTATTTCCAAAGAATTTTCTATTTCATCAATAATTATCTTGTTTTGGTCTATGCAATCTATGGAGTCATTATTTTCAGAGTAAATTCGAGATAAAGTGTCAGGAACAATATTTTGGCTGCCTTTTCTATGGGTTATCGTAAAACGAAAACCCTGAAGTTTGAGTGCCCAACGAGCAAGTCTACCATGTAAATCTGATTGCTGCATCAGCCATTTAAGAGAAGCATGATCGGTGATAATTTCAAAGTCGTGACCTTCAACATAAGCACGAAACTTTTTCACAGCCATGATGGCAGCCAAGCACTCTTGCTCTGAAACCGTGTAATTTTTCTGTGGAGATGTCAACTTATGGCTCATGTACGCAATGGGTACTTCCTCTCCTTCGTCATTCCTCTGAGCCAGAACTGCTCCAATACCGTATTTGCTGGCATCGCATTGAATGGAAAAGGGACGCGAAAAGTCTGGGTTGTGAAGAACAGGTGCCGAACACAGCGCATTTTTCAAGGACTCAAAAGATTTTTCACCCTCAGCAAACCATATAAATTTCCTAGATTTTTGTAACATGTCCGTTAATGGAGCGCTAAGGGAAGCATAATTGCGCACAAATCGCCTATACCACCCACAAGTTCCTAAAAATCTTCGAAGCTGTTTCACCGAAGTCGGCAGAGGAAATTCGCTTATGGCCCGAACTTTTTCCGGATCTGTTTTTATTGTTCCATACCCTATAATATGGCCTAAATATTTAACTTCTTTTATCACAAACTTACTCTTTTCAATATTTATTGTTAGTTTAGCTTTCCGTATGCATAAGGCAATTTCGTGCAATAATTCCATGTGCTCATCAAAAGTTTCTGTAATTAAGAGCAAGTCGTCCAAATATACAAATACTTGCGTGCGTAGGTGAGGAGGAATGACTTTGTCCATGAGACGTGTCATCGTCTGTGGCGCGTTACAAAGTCCAAACGGCATAGTAACGAACTGGTATAGTGGACGACCAGGTACAGTGAAAGCCGTTTTCTCCTTTGACCCTTCATCTAACGGAATTTGCCAGAAAGCGTCCTTAAGGTCAAGACTTGTAATAAATCTGGCCTTTGGGAGCCTACTAAGAATTCCGTCGATTAAAGGTAAAGGATAAGCGTCTTTCACCGTAACACTGTTAACCTTCCTTGCGTCCAGGCACAGCCGTACCTTACCAGGCTTTACAACAAGAGCCACAGGCGATGACCATGGACTCTGTGATTCTTCAATAACGCCCAACTGTAGCATTCTATCCACTTCTGCAAAGAGAAGTTTTTCTACAGCTGGCGATACAGAAAAGTGTCTCTGTTTTATAGGCCTGTTTTCACCGGTATCAATGACATGCGATACTAGAGACGTTCGCCCTAAACCCTCTTTTGCATAGGATGGAAACGCATTTATTGCTGTAGCCAGTTTTTGCTCTTGATCATCTGTTAAATAATGTCTATTAGATTCATGTTTAATTTCATTTACTATTGGCTGTATATTGCTATTGTGTTCGCCAAATAAATCTTTGGCCAAACCGAAAGATCTAACAAAATCAACGCCTAGATAAAGGTTTTGTGATAATTTTGGAATTATTATGAAATCTAAACTTTTGGTTGTTCCTCTAAAAGTAATATCCGTAGTGACTTTACCAACAGCACAGTGACTACTGCCGTCAGCTGTTTTCAAAATTATTCTAAATTTATCCCATTTTGATTTGTTATTAGTGAGGAAGTTGTTTGCATACTCGGAACCAAAGCAAGATATCGATGCACCGGTATCAATCATTCCAATGACATCGTCATTAAATATTTGTACTGTGACAAATGGTCTTAAATCAAAACTTTTCACATTCGAAATTATAGCAGAACAAAAACATTTTCTAGTTTTCACAACTTTCCTCCAAAAATCTCTAAGTCGCCTAGTAGAACGCTTAACTTGTTTTACTTTTATTTCTTCCAATAACTCTTCATTGAAAATTCGACTTCTTATTAGATTGTATTCCTTAAGTCGTAAGTGATAAGGTTTCCAATGTTGTGGAACGACAACATTACCCGCATTATTACCTAAAATTAAATTTGTAGAATCATTTTGTATTGGCGCTATGAGCGGTTTGTTTTCAGAATTTTGGGTTTTCTCTACGATTGATTTGGTTTCGTTGTGTTTGGTTTGCTCTTCGCCTGGGTCTGGAAGTTTTTTGGAAACCTATTGCATTTTGCGCAGTTAGGCTTATAAGTGTTTGGGGAACCACAACCGTAGCAAAACACTGTCCTCTCAGCCATACACTCATCATATTTATGCCCCGGCTCAGAGCAATTCCAACATATTAATTCCCTAATCTCATCTAATTCCACGACGTCATCTTCTTCAGCAAGACTGTGCGATTCTAATTCAGAAATGTTTCGACGAGGCAACATATTTCTGTTCGGTCGGGTACTACAATTTAGTTCGTCTTCTAAAATTTCATGCTTTCTCACAAATTCCCTTAATTTGGATACGGAACTAATATAGAAGTGAAGTAACCCTTTTCGAACTTCTGGGCGTAAGTTCCGTTTCAAAATCTCTACCATTTCCGATTCGTGTAGAGGTAACTGTAGCCGATCTGTTATTTTTAATATTGCGTCATAAAACGCATCAAATCGTTCACCCACCTTTTGCTTACGTCCTCGTAACTGGTCTAAGTAGTCATAGTCTGTCCGTCTATCGCGGAATTGATTAGCCAACTCGCGACATAGAGAACTCCAATCTAATGTTGGGCTAGTCCTGTGGTAACGCCAGTACCAATGTAAAGCTTTATCTCTGAAAAGCAAATGTGCATGCCGGCACACAATATCGAAGTCACCTCGTAAACTTTGTCTCGTTAAGGCGTTAATTCTGTAGATAAAATCATCAACGGAGAGAACATCTTCATTGTCACCACTAAACAAAATATGCCATCCAGAAATTATACTACAAATTTTATCCGTAGTTAACTCAAAAGCTCTAGCGTTTCGACCGTATTGACGCCTGTTTTGTACGTCCCTGTTGGATACGTTATCTATGTTTTGAGCTCTACTACTATCTATATTCGTATGTTGCGATATATTTACATATGCCAACTGTCTGCATACAGCTTCGTCTATAAGGTGCTGTAGAGACTCTTCACTAACATTATAAGGATTTTGTAACCCGGATTGGTTATGCGCGTTAGCATTACGCTTAGAAATGTTAAGTCCATTATTTGAAAACTGTGACTGATTTTGATTAGTCCTATTTAATCCTGGAGTCTGAGATACATTACTATTAACGTTGTTCTGTATATTTCGGTTGTTCTTTTTCTTCTGTGGAGCTTTTGGAATGGTACCCGTCGGATTGGTATTATGTTTCGGGGATTGTGGACCCGGTCCAGACGCTCCTAATTCTGCTGAAAAATTATACGGTTTTAGTGTCGTTTGTCGACACGATTTAAAACAAATTGCACATGCATACGTCTCTTCCAAAACTCTTATAATACATTCCCTGTGAAACACATGGCCGCATTGAGTGATTACCAAATTCTCATCAATTTCATAATCGGTCTTGCAGATTGAACATTGCTTTAAAGTATCCGGTCTAATCAGATTAGGAATATTTTCATTGCTATGTCTGAGAGACATATTCGCAAAAATAAAAAAAAAAGGTTGTAAATGTAGATAATGGTTGTAAAACTTAAGGTTTTCGATAAAAAGGTTTGCGACTATAATACGATCCTTTAATTTTCATGAAAAGTGTGTATCAAAACTGACTTTAATTATAAATGAAAATTGCAATTTGAATATCGAAAAACGAAAAGTGGACGCTTGACAAAAATTGTATTCATTTGTAACAATCGTAATTCCAAAACTTTTGAATATTCTAATTCAAAATGGTCTTTTCAATGCAATTAACTCAGATTTTTATTTAAATCAAAAATCACCAAACATAAAGAAACGAACACCAGTTATCACAGTGGATTGTCAAATAGAATGTATACATCTACATGCAATTATTCCAGCTATGAACTTCAGGTATTTCGTTCAAGGCAAATAGAAACCTTATTAAACAATACAACAGTGATTGACACAATCAAATAGAAAAAGATAAAATTGATTCAATTCTAACAACAATTTATGGTGTAATTATGAGGTTACCAAAATAATCAGAAGATGTTAATATATGCCTTTGTAATTTTCACGATTTGTTCAAAAGGTCTGACATTTCGGTGCCCCACGTTGGGCGCCATTTATTTGTAACAGTGGGTTTTACATTTTTCTGCAAACATTTCGGGAAGCAGTTCGAATTGATCAAATTACGACAAATGCCTGCAATCAAAGTACTATATTGTATTATTTCTTTTCGCTTATAGACCCGGTACGCACGTGCTCGGTCAGCTAGCTAGTTGTAAAAAGGCGGTATGCTTAGCGATCAGCTAAGATTAAACCTTCGTTGGTATGCCAAACCTCTCAGTACAATATGCATAGTTACAGCTCTTGGTATAAGAGAGGCTGCTTTCAAGCCTATGCTTGTGATAACTGCCAATTATCAAAGAAGTTATTACACCCACGTACTATACTGTTGGCAGAGTGAGAACGCGAACAATTATTTTTTTTTTTCTTTCTTCGTTCTTGCGGTTCTAACTATCTCTCTATTTACTAGGTAAATTTGAGTACGAATCAACGTCAGATATGGTAAAAAGAAAATATAGATGTACAATATAAAAAAATGATATATAACTTCGAGAGTAAAAAATATAATAATTATATGGATATAAAATCCAACATTACAGAACGAAACAGAGTTGCCAGCAATGATCGTATGATAATTGGATTATATGCCCGATCGAGTGCCGATAAATTGAAATCGGTATAAAGAATTTTTGTTGTTACAACAACAACAACATCTAGAATCAATACATGTCAGTTGCGTGAAATTCTGTTGACGTTGATGATATGTTCATAATAGCAGACTCGCCGACAGGTGGTGTCTACCTGAAACTCTAGAACTCGTAGAGTAGACAAATTACGGAATCAATATATCATTTGGAATTAAAATTAAACAAAAATATCATTTAGTGCTGTTAATCGGATTGGCTTTTGAGCAATTCGTCTATTTGCTTAACGCTTAATATCAAATTTCTTAAGCCGGTAATTTCTGCAAATTACAGTGCAACTTCGACAATTTGGACACATAAAGTTTGAGCGTCGGTCGGATGATCGATTGGTCCGAACTATAGTGTTTTTTTTTTAAATAAAATAAGTGAATTAAAATATAAATACAGTAAACCGGTTTTGGTTGGTTTTTCCAAAATTGTAAAATGAAAATATGTCAAATTACTTACTTACTTACTTAGCTGGTACTTCTATGCAATCCCAGTGGATTATATACCGCACGTAGAAAAATATTATAAGCGCCTCGATCTTCTGCGCTTCTTCTCCAGTTAGTCACACCGAGTTCTGTAAGGTTCTCAGTAACCTGGTCTTTCCAACGGAGTTTAGGTCGCCCTCTTCTGCGCCGTCCATCGAGTTCATTGTCGAAGACTTTTCGAGCTGGAGCATTTTCGTCCATGCGTACAACATGACCTAGCCAACGCAACCGTTGCACCTTAATGCGTTTGACCACATCAATGTCAGTGTACAGCTCGTACAGCTCATGATTCATACGACGCCGATACTCTCCGTTAACGATGATGGGCCCATATATTTTACGGAGTATTTTTCTCTCGAATACCGCCAGAACCGATTCATCCGCTTGTGTCATAACCCAGGATTCTGAGCCATACATTAGGACAGGTAGAACCAGTATCTGGTATAGCTGGAGTTTTGTTCGTCGAGAGAGGGCTCTGTCATTGAATAGCTTGCTTAGTCCGTAGTAGCATTTATTTGCAAGCAGGATTCTTCTCCGGATTTCTAGGCTGACATTATTTTCTTTGTTGATGGCGGAGCCTAGGTAGACAAAATTATTTACCACCTCGAAATTATAGTTGTCAACGTTCACGCAGTTTCCCAAACGAGTAGATTCTTTGTTCGTTGAAACTAATAACTTCGTTTTGTCCTCGTTCACCGTAAGGCCCATTTTCGCTGATTCCTTCTGAATACCTGAGAAGGCTGCAGTCACATCCCGCAGTTTTCGACCGATGATGTCTACGTCATCAGCGTACGCGAGTAGCATGTGGCTTTTGTTAAATATAGTGCCACTCGTGTTTACTGCAGCTTTTCTCATTATCATCTCCATCACAATGTTGAAGAGATCGCACGATAGGCCGTCGCCTTGTTTTAGGCCTCGTCTGGTATAGAATGGCTCCGTAAGGTCCTTGCCAATCTTCACTGAAGACTTCGTGTCAGTCAGCGTCATTCCGCAAAGACGTATCAGCTTCGCTGGAATACCAAACTCAGCCATGGCTTCAAGTAATTTCTGCCGTATCGGGCTGTCGAAGGCAGCTTTATAGTCGACAAAAAGATGGTACGTGTCGATCTGTTTCTCTTGGGTCTTTTCCAGGATTTGCCGAAGTGTGAAAATCTGGTCAGTTGTTGATTTTCCAGGTCTAAAGCCACACTGATAAGGCCCGATCAGGTTGGATAACACTGGCTTTAGTCTTTCACATAGCACACTCGACAGGACCTTATATGCGATGGGTAAAAGGCTGATCCCGCGGTAGTTGGAGCACACACTTGGATCACCTTTTTTCAGCACAGGACATAATACGCTTACATTCCAATCGTCGGGCATGCACTCTTTAAGCCAAACCGTGCGCAGGAGCTGGTGCATGCTCGTTATCAACTCCTCGCCACCGGACTTGAAGAGCTCTGCGGGCAGACCGTCGGCACCGGCTGCTTTGTTGTTTTTCAGCCGCGATATTGCTCTTCTTACCTCGGCTTGACTTGGTGGTGGGCAATCTAAGCCGTCGTCGACAATTGGCGTGATAACTTCACGTGCGCTGCCTTCTGGAACCAGCAGTTGCTGGAAGTGTTCTCTCCATATGTGCAGCACACTCTGCGTATCCGTGACCAGATTTCCATCACTGTCCTTACAGGTGGGGAGGCCATTACCGTATCCATTTGCTCTTACTTTCTGGTAAAATTTTCGGGCCTCACCTCTATCCCTGTATCGCTCTATATCCTCGCTCTCCCGTTCCTTCATCTGACGTTTTTTTCGCCTAAATAGCTGTCTCGCCCGTTTTACTTTCTCCTTATGCCGTTCCCTAACAGCACGGGTTACAATTGGCTGTAGCGTTGCCATGTAAGCAGCATCCTGTTCCTCAGACGCTATGCGACATTCTTCATCGTACCAGGATTCGTCTGAGCGCCGCTTTTCATATCCCAGCACGGTTGTTGCGGCGGTTGCCATGGAATGCGCAATATGCTGCCACTGTGTATCGGGAACGTCAGAAGTAGAGGCGTTGTGTCGTAAAAGTTGGGAGAGTTGGTCGGAGTAGGCAGTAGCTATCTCTGGGGTTTGCAGCTTCGCGATGTCCAGCTTTCTTTGTGTTTGGTTACGTGCGTTTTTCGCTCTGCTCAATCTTGTGCGAACCTTGGCTGCAACAAGGTAATGATCCGAGCCAATATTAGCACCACGGATCACACGCACGTCCATGACACTAGATGCATGCCTGCCATCAATTACCACATGATCAATTTGATTTTTGGTGTTTTGATCGGGGGATAGCCAAGTTGCCTTGTGGATATCTTTGTGCTGGAATCTGGTTCCGCTAACTACCATGTTCCTTCCCGCTGCGAAGCTAACCAGCCTAAACCCGTTGTCTGACGTGTCGGTATGCAGGCTGAATTTACCGATCGATGGACCAAGAACATCTTCCCTTCCTATTTTTGCATTAAAGTCTCCCAGAACAATTTTAATGTCGTGGCCAGGGCAGCGGTCGTATGTTTCCTCTAGGCGCTCGTAAAATGCATCTTTAATCTCATCGTCTTTATCTTCCGTCGGGGCGTGTACACAAATCAGCGTGATGTAAAAATATTTCGCCCGGATGCGAATGGTGGCTATACGGTCACTTACAGGGTTAAACCGCGAGACCAGGTGTCGAAGTCTCTTGCCGACTATGAAACCACATCCAAATTCGTGTCTTTCTGCATGGCAGCTGTAAAAGATGTCACAGTTCTTTCGTCGTGTGCATCCCTGTCCCGTCCATCTCATTTCCTGTATGGCGGTGATGTCAGCCTTGTATTTGTCGAGGACATCCGCCAGTTGGATAGAGGCACCATCTCTGTAAAGAGTTCGGACATTCCAGGTGCATATCCTTAAATCATGGTCCTTATATCGTTTGCGGGGGTCGTCAACATTTGGGGGGGTTCTTGTTATATTTATTCTCCGTGTTTTCATAATAAATTTTGTTTAAGGAGAGTGGCTTATTAGGCCACCGCTCCCGATCCTAGTTTCTTGGGGCTGCCAAAGCCACTAGGAGAGCCTATGTTGAGCTTCAGTAACTTCTGTTACCTACTTCCTAAGACGCATCGGTGGTAGCATGCCGATTAGGTTACTCAACGTTTCGCCTTCTAACTCTAGCTAACTTCAAAGCGGTTGCTTTAAAGTCATTGCCCAGGGAATACTTGGTCTAAGACCGGAAGTAGTTAGCTGCTTGGACAGTGCCGCAAAGGAATCGATTCTGGTCACTCCCAAGTGAGTGACAGTCAGTAACTTTCAGCCTCTGGGCAAAGTCCCATTCCCCATTCGCATATGCGAATGCGAATTATTCGCATTGTTTTTTACATTCGCTTTCGCATTCGCATTCGCATAAATATATATTTCAATATTCGCATTCGCATTCGCTTTCGCAAAAAAAATATTCCAATATTCGCATTCTTACAAGTGATAGTAATAGTGAGACTGATGACGACATGCAAGAGATTACGTTTTCAGTCTCTCATGCTATAAAATTGTTAGCTGAATACAATAAAGAGAATAAAAATCATATTTCAGAAGATCCTTTATTGTGGTGGAAACGAAACAGCTCGAAATACCAAAAGTTAGTACCTTTGGCACGCCAGTTCTTAGCTACGCCTCCGGGAAGTGTTCCCAGCGAACAGTTGTTTAGTGGAGCTGGACTTATCTATGATCCACTAAGAACTAGATTGCATAGCGAAAAAGCAGTGAAGCTTCTTTTTGTTAAATACAACATGGCTCTACTAAACTTTGAATACTGAATACGTTAAAGTTTTCGAAAGTAAATAAAATTATTGTTTATTACCTAAAAGACTGAATTTCTGAGAATTATATATATTTTTGTTTTACTTTGAAATCAATATTTTATGCTTAATTACTTAACTGGAATACATATTTTTATTTGAAAAGGCAAACAGTAGGAATGATACTAAATTATTCGTTTACATATACCATTTTTTGCGATTCGATAAACAATTTTGGAATATTCGCTTTCGCATTCGCATTCGCAAAAACCAAATATAAGTATTCGCATTCGCATTCGCTTTCGCAAAAAAAATATTCCAATATTCGCATTTGCATTCGCATTCGCTAAAGCACATTCGTTACATCCCTACTATACATGATCGACCTAACACACATACCTACATCACATACCACTTCTTTATTTGGATTCTGGAGACGCATAAATCGAATAGTAATAAATGTTATGTTCATATGTACATAAGTATGTAAATTGATTAACATACCAAGGTACATAGTAAACATTTGTATCTCTTTATTTTGTTTTAGACTTAAGTTTATGACTTTGTTGTTTCGTTTATAGATTCTTTCGCATTTGTTGTTAGTTTTAAGCTGATAAAAAGCAGTACTTTTCTACACTATGCGAGATTTTCTGCTAATATTTCAGAACTAATTAACATTCACATCAAACACGATACCATACCAAACCACCATACGATATGGTTCGCAAAAGCACGAGTACGAGTACGACAAGAGCATTCGTTAGCCGAGTGTTTCAGTTTGTTTAATAATACATAACATAACGAAGAATAAACAAATAGTAGTACTACTTTTACGTCATTAGTTTGTTTAAAGTTGAACGATAAATATTGAATATGTTGATAGTGGTCTGAAGAGGTTTGTGTGATAATGACAATCTAGTTAACCAAAGCCTCCAACAAATAAACAAAATTTTCCACTTGAAAGAGTTCTCACCCAGCGGCGGAAATCATGAGAAGGAAGGCCTTCGTTCATGAGTTTGAAGGCCTTCTTTTGGATCCGGTATGCCTTCCTTGGCCTTCTTTCTTCCTTTCTTTTTTTACATTGCATGACATTGGAAAATAAGGCCTTCCGTCGCTGGTTTCCATAAGAAGGCCTTATGGATGCTTTCTATAAGAAGGCCTCATGGAAACTTTCTATAAAGGGGCCCTATGGAAGCTTTCTATAAGAAGACATAATGGAAGGCCAGCATACACATGAAAAAATAATGACTTGCAAATTAAACAAAAACTATACAGTGCACCCTCAAATTATTTAGTTTTTTTGAGAGCGCACCGGTTATTTTTAGATATTTCTCACTTATATATATTTTTCTTTATACTTACATTTTTTTCCAACGACAGTAAACATTGCTGGAGTTTGAACCCACTACCTCGTGATTGTTAATCAGCCATGCTACTGTCTAGCCTATGAAGATGCATTCGAATTGTGTGGTTGAAACTAATGATACACTGTTTAAAAAAATCCCTTCCACGGAAATTAACAATTTTTTCCATTTGGAAGACATCCAATACCCCTTATATTTGGAAGCGAGAGGGTATGTGTATGAAATCCCTCTGCCTTCTTTTCTGAGGCCTCTGGCAGGCCTTAATAAAAGTTGAAAAAAAACGTACTAACAATTCATTCCATTTAGAAGGCATGCAATACCCCATTTATTTGTAAGCGAGAGGGGATGTGTATGAAATCCCTCTGCCTTCTTTTTACATGTCTTTGGCAGGTCAGTCCATAAAATGCCTAAATCTGATGAAAAATCATGCGTTCTGTATTCCTTATTTGAAATGTTATTCCCAAATAATGGCTACTGCATGCATTATATGAGGAAGGCCTCTCAAATTCTGCCGCTGGGCAAATGACTCTTAATATTATTGGGTTTCGGCCCAATACAATCACAATATAAGTTTGTGTTGGTGAATTGCTCTCTCCCCTCTCTAACTCTAGTGAAGGAAATTGTTATATAGTTTTTTTTATAACTATAAATAAAATTATAATATAAAAATCTAGGAAATAATTGATAAATATTGCGTGCTAACAACAAGCGACACAATCGCGTCGGACGAATGCTCATTGTGCTTGTTTTCATTCAATGTGTGACCGAATGCGTGTGTGCGCCCATGGGCTACATTACGCCGTTGACTGCTCTATATAATGAAAAACGCTCTATGGGACTTATAAGACTTATCTGTGGCCGTGTGGAAAACCTTGTTAACTCCACTAATTGCGATAATACAGATGACAAACAAAAAAGAAAGTGTGTTTCAACTAGGGATGTAAAGAATGTGCTGTAGCGAATGCGAATATTGGAATATTTTTTTTTGCGAAAGCGAATGCGAATACTTAGTTTTGGTTTTGCGAATGCGAAAGCGAATATTCTAAAATTGTTTGGCGAATATCAAAAATGGTTTACGTAAACTTATAATCTAGTTTCATTCCTCCTTTCAAATAAAAATATGTATTCCAGTTAAGTAATTAAACATAAAATATTTATTTCAAAGTAAAACAAAAACAAAATATATATTATTCTCAGAAATTCAGTCTTTAAGGAAACTAAACAATAATTTTATTTACTTTCAAAAACTTTGACGTATTCAGTATTTAAAGTTTAGTAGAACCAAGTTGTATTTAACAAAAAGAAGCTTCGATGCTTTTTCGCTATGCAATCTAGTTCTTAGTGGATCATAGATAAGTCCGTCTCCACTAAACAACTGTTCGCAGGGCACACTTCCCGGAGGCGTAGCTAAGAACTGGCGTGCCAAAGGTACTAACTTTTGGTATTTTGAGCTGTTTCGTTTCCACCACAATACAGGATCTTCTGAAGTATGAATTTTTTTTCTCTTTATTGTATTGAGCTAACAATTTTTTTTCATGAGAGGCTGAAAACGTGACCTCTTGCATGTCGTCGTCAGTCTCATTATTACTTGTATTTAAGAAATTTTTTTGCGAATGCGAAAGCGAATGCGAATATTGAAATATATATTTATACGAATGCGAATGCGAAAGCGAATGTACAAAATGATGCGAATAATTCGCATTCATTACATCCCTAGTTTCAACGACCGTTACAGTCGTTACAAAAAATGAAAATAGTTTTGGATATCAACGTGCATTTGCATTTATTTTAGCAAATATTGCATAGTAACCAGGAAAATCGAAATACATAAAGGAAAGAGGAATATTTAAGGATTTTAAAAAGACTTTAATATGAGTTATACATTTATTGGGTCATACAAAAAATTTAAATTCGTCTGTTGCGGACGTTAAGATTTATAATTACACTTTGTTAAAAAATTTCAAAAGTTTCTGTATCTGGGACAATTACTAATTGGTTTTACTGTAAATGTGGAAAGTAGAACAGTTTTTGAGATATCGTCAAATATCCATTTTTAGTGTTTTGAAAAAAGGTAGGTCTACTAAAATGCTATCATCTCTGGTTTTAGTTCTCAAAAAATGTTTGTAAGATATTATTCTATCATGTAGTTGTCTGAAACCGGAGTAATTTTTACGGAAACACGGAAAGAAACTTAATGAAAGGCTTGAAAAATCATCTACATTTTTACAAAAATCTAAGTTTGAAGTGCCATAACTTTGTCATTTATGATTGGATTTTAAACAGCCATCGTTTTATTTTCGTCACAGTTTGCAAAAAAACCGTTATACTTTTCACATATGTATCAGATTTGAATTCAGCATGAAATTTTACATAACGATCAAGCCGAAGTCAAAATTTTTTTTGCTTTGTGTTATTTTATGAATGGACCCGGTACGTGGCTCTGCAGTGAACTTATTTCGATAATTTTAATGGATGGACCAATTTTACTGAAAATTAGAAAGGTTGTGCCTTGGTGGTCTTTTTCAGAAAATATGAATTTAACTGATATTCAGAATGTTTGTTTGTTTGATCATTAGAATAATTTTATGTACATTTGCATTGATACAATGCAGATCAATATGGTACTGTCACCAGAAAAGCCGACTAACCGCAATACATGCCAGTAACGTGAAATTTTGTTGATGTTGATGCAATGCTCACAATGTCAGACCCGCCACCTGGTGGTGTCGTGTACCTGAAACTCTAGAACTAGTCACTTATTCCACAAACACTGCGCAGTGTTTAATAAAGATAGTTTTTGAAATAATTTACTCCACTTGATTACACACTTTGTTAATCATATTTTTTTGTAAAATGGTGTAAAAATTTATATTTATGTACAGTCGAACTTCTCTATAACGAACTTCTCTATAGCGTATTTCCCTCTATAACGATTTTTTTCAAAAACGCTACATTTTTCTAATGTTTTTCACACATTTTACCTCTCTATAACTTAGTTTTCTCTATAGCGAAGCTTATTAACAACACAGTCGGTGTTAAATGTGTCACCTAATGTTATTTATGTTTTTTAAATCCCTATTGTTTTGTATTGGCAACCCTTTTAAGTTATTTACATGAATTCCCTTTTTGACATTTTCTTTTGCCTTAACTAGGACAGAGACGAGAGATCGCAAGTAGTTGTTGACTGACATTGAAACCGCGAACACCTCTTCTCAATAAGTGTACATTTCATCATTATATTAATAAACCATCATTTTCAAATATTAACTTTGAACAGTGTTTTAATTCCGAAAGGCAAACGGTTTTGTCAGATCCCCCACGTGGACCATCCTTATGACAAATGTACCAAAAAATCTCTATAGCGAATTTTTTTGGCAGTCGCAAAATTCCATTGAATTTCTGCACACACAAAGAACATTATTGCAATCAAGAAATAATGCCTCGATGAAGGGAAATTTTAAAGTTTAAAGCAAACGAAAATAACGTCGTTATTTCATATGAAATGAGTTTCAATGTTTGTAGAAATTTGTATGTATCGCAATAGCATCTAAATAAAATAATCAGTAGTTTCTCTATAGCTAATTTTCTCTATAACGTAGAAATCAGCGACTCCCAGTGATTACGTTATAGACAAGTTCGATTTTATATATAAATTAAGCTCACTATTGGCTGTCTTTACGTTACATGCGTGTGCCCATCTTTACTTAACATTACTTACATCTTTTGAACGAGTTACCGATGCGTTTATTACATTTTATTGTAGACAATTGATTAGATTTAAAGTTTATTATAAAATGGAAAACAAATATGGGGCTTTTACCATTTTTATGAACATCTAAAAAACATATTTTTTAGAAAAAAAAACAAATAAAAACACGAGGTAGGTGCAGGTTTAGACCTGCCATTCATAAATGGATCACAAAAAAGCTTACTCACTTCTGTCCTTGGTATGCATTATTTCGGATTTACCCATATGATATTTGTGTTATTTTTGATAACTTAAAAACAAATTAAAAAAAATAAACACATCTTTTTAGTTTGAACGGCCCATTACACACTGTTACAAATAAAAAAAAACATTGAAGGAACTTTAGGGGTTACTTAGGGCGTGGTGTAGGTATGATCAAGTATGGAGTAATCTTGACTTCCGGTTTAAAGAACCGGGTTTTTTGGTCTTTCCTCAATAGTAACGGTTTTGGAAAGAAGAATCTTAAATTCCAACGATATATATATTTATATAGATAAGTTGCCACATCTGTATGTTATTGCCTCAAAATTGTAAACTTTTGTCATATTTATGACTATTTTTTATATTTGAAGATGTTTTTTTTATTTGTGTATAAAAATTGGTGAACAAATGGTGAAGTTATCCATGTTTTTCGAGGAACGTAATTTTCATATCTCATAATAAAATCCAACAGTTGAACAAAATTAAGAACAACACCAAAACCAAATATTTTCTTTATTTTCAGTCAACTTCGTTCGATTCGTTGTTGATGCCCTGATAATGGGAACATCTTTTTACCATACTTGGGAACTTTCATTACCAGGGCAAGCGGAAATATGCACTAATGAAAATATCCTTAAAATAGCAAAATATGCTCTTAAGATCGTAACATATGCTCATAAAATAAAAAAATATGCTCTAAAAATTTAAGCCACAAAAATTTTCTTCTTCATCACCATTAAATCCACTTAGGACCTTTAAAATGCCGTTATATTTGTTGGCTGATTCGAATCACGTTCCAGTTTTTGGGCTCCCGCCCCATATTCTGCACTTCAGCTATACTTTGTTATGATCAAATCAATTATTGTTCACAAAATTACAAATGAGGCATTGGTAGGTAGATATCACACAACCATCGTTCATGTTACGCGTTTACTGGCAGGTACACATATACCCGAAAATGTACAAACAACATACATATATCTATTTATTGTGTAATTTGTGAGAAAAAGACACATTTGTCTCGCTACAAAATCTTTAGTCTGGAAGGAACGTAGGTCCGATCGATAGCACAAACGTAATGATTGTGTTATGAAAAAAAAACGTTTATATTCGTAGCGCAGGGAATTAAATTTGCCGTCAAAAAGTTGAAGAAAACAATGACGAATCAAAACACTTCAACATTTATCAAATCTTAAATTCTCAATTTACTAATCATTTATTTGTTTTTATAGAGAGTGTAATAAATCCACTGTTATCAGACTTGATTTATGACAAAAATACATAAACTATAACTAGTTGTTTGTACTGTGAAAGCCAAATAATATTCGGCTTTAGCATCAAAACAAGTTTTCTTATCTATCGCCATCCTCCATTCTGTAGTTAATGGCTCTATCACATAACGTTTAATTAGCGAAAATCTGATAGATCACGGCTAGGGAGCAACAAGTGTTTTCTTACCTGGATGGAGAGCACAGAATAAGTATGGTCAGCGATTTGAACATATCTATGCATGTGATACTCGTATTGCGTGAGTTTTTAATTAAACCATTTGTAACTAAGATACATATACGTAATTCTTTATTGTACTTCGATGATGGTCGATAATTAAGAGATAGACTTACTTTTCAGACAGCATTAAAATATGATACTATTCGTATTATTTCAATTTTTCGTATTGGATGATAGTACTCCGCTTCGGATATTATGGTTTTTAGCAAAATGTTCCTTGATTTGAGAAAATTTACGACTGTCGTTTGTACTGAATTTTTGCTAATTTTACTTTTTATACAGATCGCCAAATCTATAAGATGCGTGCTCATTTGCATTTTCGTGAATATAGCTTTATCCGTCTGGTCTGGGCGATAGTCGTTCTATTCCCTCTCTTCCATTCTTATCCCTAAAAGTACAAATTTAATACAACACTCTCTGTAGTTGAGTACATACTAGTAGATTGTATAAATGTACATTTCTATTAAATTTGTTTTTACTACTCTTCTCTGCAAGTATGATACCATCTTAGAGTTCTTGACCCATTTCTATTGTAGTATTGTTCAACTTGGCATTTGTCTCACATATTTGTCTGTCCCCTTGTCCGTTTGTAGTCGACTCGTGGTTATCGCAAAACCAATAACAATTGACATTGGGCCAATAGTATTTGTTCTTGCAAAATAAATTTCTATCAAAATAAGTGAAACAACGTAAATAAATATTGTGATAAGTCAGAACGGCCACAATGGCACTTATTGTTAAACAAATTGTCAAACTTGCATTTTATCTAAATATCTGTTTATTCGTATGTATGTACATACGTTTGTATGTACATAACTTCTGGAATTACCTGAGAAAATTGAAGTAATGAGAAATAATATATGCAAATACACCTAAGCTATGTACACAAACAACTCCAGACAAAATAAAAAGTCTGTAGAATATAAATAAACAAACTGTTTTTAGTACTTTAGTGCTAATGCCGTAGAGTACGAACGAGTAGATAGATACAAATTACCCTACCACACTCCCTCACATATTTTATTGACAATAACAAATTAATTGATACGAAAATGTATCAATTAAATATTTTTATTTCTATTTAAAAAAATATAATTTTTCAATGATAAATAAGGCGCGATTGTATAATTTTGTTCCGGTTTTTGATAAGTGAATAAGTTTTATTTGGCAAATGGTGATAGAAAATAATTAAATATATATTGTATAGTAGTTCAACGATCATGACGAAATATTTATGCTTTCGGCTTCTTCAAATAAACAGCATGCGCCAAATATTTTTTGCAAATGTTATTAAAAATTTCAATCATTTGTCCGTTCACCAAAATGATTCAAATTGGACATTACATGAGTTAATATAAATAAATTTTCTAAAAAGAAATAAAAACGGAAATATCGTCTGGCTAAAGAAAATTGTTTTTTTTTCATGTGAAAGAATGTAATCGCCTTTTTGGTAAAAACACGTTAATATAGGGAAGATTTCTAAATGAGAAGCGTGTGACGTTTGATTGGAGCAAATTTTTTTCAGTTATTTTATTGTAAATTTTGTTAGCAAATCAATGATGTCATTTATTTCAATTTATAAAAGTTGCACATTAGGGCCGATTAAAAAAAAAACGGTTATAAGTTCACAACTTTTAAAGTATTGTTCTGATCATTTTGAAATGTGCTAGACATTTGTAAAGAAGGAGTCAGACTTTTAGAGGCACCCTGCGTCAACACAGTTGAAGATACAGGGTGTCAAAGTTGACCAATTTGATGCTGTTGAAACTTTCAAAGTCTGGTACCTCTACACTTATAGGCGGATTACAAATATGTTTCACTTTAAACTACTATGTAAGGAAAACAAAAAACATTCGCGAGCCAAGAGCCCAAATGAAAAGCTGGCTCGCGAGCCGAGAGCTACAAAATTTAAACTGAGCTCTTGGCTCGCGAGTCAGAAAGTACTTTGTACTTTTTTCTAACAGAGTACTTTTTTGCACCGATAAATTCTTTTTGGTTCATAGTACTTTTTGGTACAAAGTAATTTATTATGTACCAAAGAACTTTTTTATGACTAAAAGTAATTTTTGGTACAAAAAAGTACTCTGATACAAAAAAAGGTACTTTGTGTCGAAAAGTACATTAAAAATACTTTTTGGTACAAAAAAAGGGCTCTAGTACAAAAAAAGGACTTTGTGAAACAGAAAAGTCCTTTTGGCCAATGAAAGTACTTTTTGGTATAAAGTACTTTTTGGTATAAAAAAGTACTTTTGGTACTTAGCTCGCGAGCCAGCTCTTTATTTGGGCCGATGGCTCGGGAGCCGAGAGCTCGTTTGAAATTTGGGGCTCCTGGCTCGCGAGCCGAAAAGAGCGACGCAATACGTATTTTGGTATAAACCCAAAAATAATATTTCGATTAGTAAGTACCGGAAAAAACTATTTAAAAAAAATAATATCTTTGTAGAAGATTTTAGTTTTTTAATAATAAAACTTTAACAAAGTATAGGCGTCCCAAGTTGCGAAAAATTATAGAGATTATCTTCCAATCTTAATGAAATCCACAGATGTTGTTTATACTGCAAAAATGTATACGAAAAGTAAAAAAAAATAATTAAAAAAAACTGAAAACTTCAAAATATGCTTTTATATGCATAAACCCCCAAAACATGCCGGAAGGATTCTAATATGAATTTGCATATGCAAGTATGCAATGCATACTTTTGTTGGCCCTGTATATGACATATGAAACATTCATCATATTTAAAAATTATGCAACAGTCCAACGATAACAATTCAGTTTACATGCATAATAAGGGGGATTTTTAATTAATCATTCGAACGTCTTTCTTAAGAATCTTTTATATGCCAGTCGATCGTATATGGTCCAAATTTAAATCTCATGAAGTCGATCTACACCGTTCCATATTTCATTTTTGATAGTATCTACAATAATGTTATTAAGGAATTTGCGTCGTATTCCCATACAGAAAATAGAGTGAATAATGACTTTGGCGATATTATTATTTATTGCCACATTTTCAGCTAGTAAAATTTAAAAAATTTGATAAAAAAAATTGTTGAAGTTTTTTGATGAGCTTCTTTTGTTTTCATACCCGTGGTTCGTCGTAGGAGAAAGTGGTCTTCAGAAAAGTTACACCTTACACTTAGTGATCTAATATAATAAAAATTGCGTACAGTCAACCTATGAAGATGGACTTTTCCTGTTTTGGATGGGAAAATCGTGTGCCTTGGTCAACGGAGAAACTAAACTGATGACAGTTTGTAGTACTAAACATTATCAACATTTTGATAAACATACATACATACATACGATAGTGTCTATTTTATATGAGCTTGAAAAATCACTTGTCATTATAGTCCAATACGGAATACAAATTATCCCCTAGTAAAAGAAAGTGTCGTCATATTTGACTTTAGGCGGGTATATTGGTACAAATTGACACCAAAGACGCTGTTGAAAAATTTCATTTCATTTCATTTCATTTCATTTATTTTTACAATCTTGTAATTAAAGCCTCTTGGCCAATATTATATAAATTACAATATGCATAAATTATGAAAAACTACTCCATGTGGAAATTAAACAAAAGAAAATTTGTAAACAATAAATAATTAATATAAATAGGAAATGTTCATTAAATTAAATTAACTAGTATAAATAGCTAACATCGCTACAAAAAAGGTGCATTATAAGTATAAAAAAGTAAACATTAATAAAAAAAAAATTTAGAATCAAAAAACATTGGACTGCATATGTCGAATAAGTTTATTGCGAAAGATGGAAAAAGAAATATTAAAAGTTTTTAGTTCATTGGGCAGAGTGTTAAAGATACGAGCTACTCTTACATTAAAACAACGTTCTGTAAGATGACAAAGCTTAGGAATAAGCATTTGTCTTCTTCGAACAGAATGGCAAAATTTAAAGGTTTGGTGCACAAAACTTGGGCTTTGGCTTGCAAAAATTTTATAAAAACATAACAACAAACGTTGGTCAATAAATGTATTAAACGAACATCCCAGAAATTTAGCTACGAAAGGCGTTATGTGTACACGACCTTTAAGCGAAAATATATAGCGAACAGCTCTGTTTAGTGATAACTGAACAAGCTTCTTATATTTTTGATTAGCAGAAGAATATACCTCTAGGCAGTACAAAATATTTGGCATTACTAAGGCATGAACAAGTTGTTTTTTAACAAAAAGTGGAAGCGATAAATGTGTGGTGTACAAGTGTTTGATTGCATAATTAACCTTTGAAACTACATTACTAATGTGTTTTTCAAAGCTCAACCTGTCATCCAACAAAACACCTAAACAGGTCATGTTATGTACGAACTCAACAACAACCCCATTATAAACTACACCCAAGTCCACATTCCTTTTAGCTGAAAAAAGCAAAGCTTTGGACTTAGAAGCATTAATACTCAATCTATTTTCCAGAACCCATTCATACATTGTATCCAGTGCATATTTGATTTTCCCTTGAAGAACGTCCAGGAAATCATATTCACCAATAAACAACAACTGGATGTCGTCAGCAAAGGCATATGGTTTACAAAATGTTAAAATATTTTGAAAAAGATCATTAATATAAAGTATGAAAAAAAGTGGCCCAAGGACTGAACCTTGCGGAACTCCACTTCTTACACGAAGCACGTTACTACATCTACCTTCTACACAGACTTATTGACTCCTACCAGACAGATACGAATAATTTAGGCTGCACGCATTGCTTGCAAATCCGTATAAGTCAAATAATTTTGAAATTAGAACAGCATAATCTACTCTGTCAAAAGCTTTTTCAAGATCCCAAGACACAAGGACACATACATAGTTTGTTCCCACCGTAATTTTCACGGATTTGATCAGTTAAACCCAAGAGTAAGGAAGTAGTAGAATAAAGTAGTAGTATAATCTTTTTCAATAATTTTAAGATATTTTATACCCCTTATTTCTCGCAAAGTGACATTCAAGACGCTGAACGAAATTAGTTCAAATACATCGCAATCAAAGTATTTGTTGCCGCGAATCCCAGTATTTTTAGCACATTAATAAAAAATCGCATAATTTATCAAACTTTTAACTCTCTGTTTCATAAAATGGGAATAAAATGATATTAATTGTAATAATAAGTAATATATTATTACTACTTAATATTACTAATTAATACGTTCATTTTTATGAATGCACCCTCCAATATATATGGCTCTAACCATCAAAATTATAAAAAAAGCCGAACTATAAATGTCCAGAACATCAAAAAAACATTTTTAAACAATTCTAAATTTTTGTTTTGGAACTAAAGTGAGTTGTTTTATAAAGTCTGGTATTTATTTTTATAGCTTCCTCGTTGAATGGAATATTGTCATAAATTTATATGCATTTTATTACATAAGGCAGAATGTTTGAGAAAATAATTTAAAAAAAATCTTAATACAAATATTTTAAGAGCAGTTATATCGAATAGTGCCTCACAGCGAATTATAAGAATATTATAAACTTATTTAGAATAATTCGGTATCCTGGCTCACTTTGTTATTCCATAGACGCTTTTTTCCGCCTGAAAAAGCGTTTTATCTTACTTCTCTTCTCATTATATAGCTCCGTCAACGCACGCATTGCCATTTTCTGCAGTTTTGCCTCATATGCAGCATATTTTTTTTTCAGACATTGCGCCACATTCCTTATCGTACTTGTCTAAGCATTGTTTTTATATAGCCCAGCATCGTCGTTGCAGCAGTGGCCATAGAATTCGCAATATGCTGCCACTGGGTGTCGGGAACATTAGAAATAGGGGGTTGATTTGAAGTAATTGAGAGAGTTGGTTGGACATGCATTGGACATTGGTGGCATGCAGCTTTGTAATGCCTAACTTCATTTGCTTTCAGTTAGGAGCATTTTTAACACTACTTAACCGCGTGCGTACCTTAACTGCAAATAGTTGGCCGTCAAAGTCAATATTTGGACCACGCGTCACTCGTGCCTTTCATCGATTACCACGTTCTTTCCTTTTGATCAGGGGATATCCAGGCTGCCTTGTGGATGTCTTTATGCGGGAATCTGGTTCCACTCACTCATTCATAGATTGCATCTTATATGTAATGGGCAGGGCCGCGGTCATATAGTTCTTTCAGGCGCTCGTGGATTGCATCTTTAATGTTATCGTCGTTGTCTTTCGTTGGGCGTGTTCACAAATTAGCGTGATGTAAAAATATTTCGCCTTGACGCGTATATTGGCTTTTGGGCCACGTTTCTTTCTGAATGTCCCAATTCTTTTGTCGTGTTCATCCCTGTCCCGTCCTTTCATTTCCTGTATGGCCTTTTATAACGTTTGCGGGGGGTTTCTTGTTTTTCCTTTTCTTGTTTCTATACCTGATTCTCTTTTTTTGGGCTGTCAAAGCCGCTAAGATTGCCGTTGCATTGAGCTTCAGTATATTCTCTTACCACGAAACCTCTTCATACCAAGTTTTATTCGCATTAGAAGTTCCTTCGTATTAAGGCCAAATTTTTCACAAATCTTACCAATGTGCATTGCAGATGGGCTAGAAAAACAGGCAAAATTCGTCAGTGTTTGGCGAAATTTTCTCTGTGAGCTTTACTCTTAACTTTTATTCGAAATAAGTTATTTCCATTTGATTCTAAAGGATCATGCATTTTTTTTAAAGATAATTAAAATGCAGTTTATTGCCTTTACCTAGACAGTACGGTTGCCCAAAATATACTTTGAGTAAGCGATAAGTCCTTCGCTTTGAAAAAATCTATGACATTATCATCCAACCACCTTCTAATGCCAAGTTTTCTTTTAACAAGTGTTGTTTATTGTTTGTCCTTTTCAGTTTGTATGGTTAAAAGCATTTCGGAAATTGCTGAGCTGTATATGACATCATGCCAGAAACACAATACGATGCCATTACAATGTGTGCTGGACCATCTGAAGGCGGTGGATCTGACGAAACAACTGAGGCAACCAATGCTATCCCTCAAGTCAATACAACTGGCGCCAAGTGATTGTGAAGCATTGGAGGAAGTCTTGAAAAGGGTAAGTTCAACACTCACACCACCCATAACGAGGGGACGAAATCATAATACACAAATAAAACGTAAAATAGAAAGAAGAAAGGAATGTGAGAAGTTATAAAGTGTGTCAGTGTGACCGTAATGTGTAAGCACACAATGGGTGGGATGTTGGGAACAACAGTTATGGTCATGACCTATTTTAAGTTCACATAATTATATAGTTTGCGAAAGTAGAATGATATAAATGAGAAAGTTGCACCCTTGATGGTGGATAGACGTAGTCTCTTACCAGAGCTTAATAAAATAAAATACTCGTAATAATAAATTGCACAGTTCATATTGATGTGTGGTGGAACAGGATAAGAGTAGACAAACAGATAAATGCGAAGAAATTTTCCAAAGAAATTATTTGTGATCTTTTTCAATTGATAGCTGCTTGTCATAATGACAGTACTGACACATTCTACTGTCATTATGACAAGCAGCGATCTTCGGCCGGTATATTAGGGGTACAGCGTTAGTGATGTTTGTAAAAATTGAGCTTAAAGAAGAAGATCCAAGCTTTTTTCAAATAGTTCATACAAAATTTCTTGCATTTGAAAAATAAGAAGAGTTAACCTATAATGGTCAACGACATTATCATCTCAGCCACATCGAAACCGTTTCAACAACAGTAAATATTAAATACAAGCGGGAAGCGGACAGTCTGTCGAAAGCTACAGTCAACATATGCATATGCAGTCAACTCGCGGAAACGTTAACATTCCGAAGCATTAAAACAAAGATTTGGGGAATCCTCAAATAACAAAACACCTTGCTCAACATGAAGATCTTAATTTTGTAACGATTGTTACACGAAAATGATGCAATCTTTAAACTTTAAAGAATATTTCTAAAGTCTTCATAACAATAATAAGTGGAAAAATTTATGTTTGTAACGTGTTAGCTAAGAAACCAAGAGTTTTAAGCCTAATAGATGATGCAGATATTGTGGAGAGGTTCGACATACGAAAAGGTTCGAATGTCGAAAATGTGGGTAAAATCGTAATCGTTAACACACTCAAGAATAATTAGTTGGCGTTTCTGAGAATTTACAGTATAACTGATCTTGGTTTGGCTACATCCTAATGCCAAATTGCGCAAAGACAACAACAGTTGTCGCACAGTTGGTGGTAGAAATGCAAGGAAACACGTGGAGTTTTTTTTAAAAACCTATGGTTGCTGCAGGGTCGTTCCACTGGTCAATGCGCTGTTTGAACTCTGATTTGGTGGATACAGGTTTACACTTTGTTCGGTATCTGTGTCTTCACACGAGTTGAGTTAATTACTCCCCCTTATTACGTAGTCGACTTTCGACAACATTCGATTGTTTTTTGTATTCGTATAAAATTATTAATAATTAACAGAAATGTTTAGTTCAAGAGAGTTTAGTGTTGAGAATTTTTCATCATCTTTTTCATTCAATCCACTGATTTTTCTGTTTATAAAATTCTCAACTCTAAATCATTATAAGACAAAAAATTATGGCTAAACCTGCCTAATCAACGGTCACTTATTTTATCTCACTCGAGGAGTTTGGTTAATATTGAATACAAAGTTCTATTCGGCCCTGCATTCGATTTATATTCCGAGCATATCTGAAACTATGTCCGGAACAATTACTGCTTGAATGCCGTCGACTATTTAAATGCAGTTCCTTGTTCACTGACAATCTTTTACATATATATTTTTCAGGTGCAGTACAAAGCAATTGATTTCTCAGACTGCAAGCTGAATGAAATAGCAGCCAGTGCTCTCTTTGATATGATTGAATACTATGAGGCTACTAATGAACTGGACATTTCGTCAAACGCCCAGGGCATGACACACAGAGGATGGATATCGTGCACCTATATGATAAGTCACAGTCGGGAATTACTGGTGCTAAATGCAGAAGGCAATCCGATTACAAAGATAAGTGCCGACCACTTGGGAAACGCTTTGAACACGTCAAATCTACACACGTTGAAATTGGAACACTGTAACTTAAAAGGAGCACCTTTGAGTGGTCTATGTAAGTTTACTGCTGAATTTGGACGGGCGCTGTCATTCGTGAATTGAAATGAAATTGTTGTCTTTGCAGGTTTTAAACTGTGGCACAATCGAGTGCTAAAAGAGCTTTGGATAGCATACAATGAGTTGGACAGTAATGATGCAGATACGATAGCGGAAATGTTGAAAGTAAATCATTACTTGGAGCTAATTGATATAAGCAATAATAATATAGGCGATGATGGCCTACGGCACATTGTCATGTCACTGATTATGCAATCAAAGGAGTTGGAAAGGCGTACGACATTTCAACGTACAGCTGCCATTGATGACGATGAAAGTATGTCGCCATTTGAGTCCTCACCACCTGTAGATTTGTGTGGCGGCAGTGAGAGTAGTAGTGGAGGATCAGAATGGAGAGGGACGGACGATAATGTGACGAATCCAATGATAGAGGAAGTGACTGTAGTCAGTGAACCGAAATGCAAAAAGCCCTTGTCCACAATTGAGGAGAGAAATAAAAGCGGAAGCGGTGAAGAATCAAGCTGCCTAGATGGGCCTGTCGTCAATGAACCCCCAAAGCCAGTGTCATCATTCAAACCTCCGCTGATATCAACGGTAGGCTCGACTATAGAGGAAATTGATCCCGACGAGGACACCGACGAAACGGTGCGTTCAAGCACTCTGAAAAACGGTGCTGCTGGCGGACAATCTATGTTGGACAAACTGCTGTCAATGAACAGCGAGAGTAGTAGTGAAGAAGGTGTCTCCAACCTATCAACAGACACCCTGGCAGCATGTTGCTCCGAAGAGGCTAGTCTAATAAGCGATGACATATTCGATGTCGGCGCCACAGCCACCACCACGATAACGATAGCATGCGCAAATGTAAATTCGCCTGCAATGGAGGATAGTGGAGAAGCAACAGCTACAGTGAGTGCCATTACAAACCCCACAATTGCGTCATCTGTAACGAGGTCGTCGGTTCCGGATTCCCTCAGAGAAGAAGCGTCGGCCATGATAGATAAAACTGCAGTGAAAAGTTTGTCGGAAACTGTTAAAACCGTTTTGAGCGAAACTCCCACCAAATTACCTACGACGCCAGCAACAGCAGCAGCAGCAACGCAGTCGTCCAGCGTCCCCACACCCCATGTAAATAATAATGCGAATAATAACAACAATAATGACAACAACAATGCCAATATGACACAGTCAACATCTTCATCAGTATTTCCAAGCAATGTAGGGGAACAAATCATAGCCTCGACGGGCGTTTTCGAGGTGACGGCGGATGATAGAAACTGTTCACTAAGTGGTGGGGGTGGTGTCGGTGGCGTAGGAAGTGACGGAGCGCGAGAAAACATGGATCTTGCTAATGTTATGCCACAGCACGCAGCAAGCAAAGCGTTGGATGTGAACAAGAATACAAAGTTGGGAGAAGATTTCGACGATACCCACAGTACAGATTCAGCGTTCGAAAGTGCCTCGGAAGGTGATATAAGTCGTCATCTGCCGGAAGAATTTACCCGCCTCTCAGCATCCTTGGAAAGTACGCGATTAGATGACATTGCCAAAGAATTCTCTATCGAAACTGCAACCATAGCATCTGAGTCAAATGAGTGTTTGATAGCGGCAGCGGCTCACGTGACACCGTCATCAACCCCAACACCTCAAAAATTGCCCTTTGCAAAAATTTCAACACCATTGCCAGAAAGGGATCGAACGGCGACGGATTCACAACTATCTACGTCGTTGCCATCGGCTGCCGATGGGACCATAACTCCTCCCGCTATTCACGTTGGTTTCGGTGTCGTATCACACCCCACGGAATCGCTCATAATGGATTCAGTTGGCGCTTTGCGAGAGAAAATGCCAAAGGTTACTATTGCTCAGGATAGTATAGCTCAGAAGTACAAAACGAATAGTGTAATAAGTACCAGCCCCAGTCAAACACCTCCGCCCCCTTCAACCTCTCCCGGAGGCGCAAGCATCGGCCTACGGCGGACTGAATCCTCATGCGCGTTCCTCACACAGTCCACGCGTAATCGCTCACAGAGTACGGATAGCCTGTGCAGTGACAATTCCCTGGATGGCAGTATAGGCAGCGGCGATCTTAACTTTTCATCGTCGGCACAGCTCAATGAAAAACTGACCAAAAACGACACACTGTCGAGGCAGCAACGGCATCTTGATTCCGCGGCGGAGACCAGCGTTAGGTCTCCAGGCGGACTTAAGGCCCTGGCCTTGTGGAACAACAATTTATCGAAGAATGCGGGCCTTTACATTTCGAATCTGTTGTCGGACACTGTGTCCCTAGAGTTGCTCAATATTGGCAAGAATTGTTTGACGAACGAATTTGTCTCCTCCATTAAGGACAGTCTAACAAAGAACACCACTTTGACCACGTTGGGTCTGCAAAGCGCTCACCTCAGCGCCGAAGGTATAGAGACGCTAACTTCAATTATGACCTTTGGGGGCAACAGCACCTTGCAACGAATTGATATACGAGGTAACAAAGTCGAAGTGGAAAGTTTATCGAAAATAGCTGAGGTTCTGAAATCCAACACTACGGTGACTCAAATCGATATCGACGACGAACCCAAACGACTGTCAGTGGGAAGTGAGGCACATTTAGACTATGCACGTGTATTGGAGAACGTGCGTTCTATGTGCGCCCGCAACGAGAAATCCCAGGCCCAGATGCAGCAGGAGAAGGCATCTGCAAACCCTCTCAACAAGAGACGTGGGGGCTATTATCTAGGCTCGAGGAAAATCTCATTGACTTGCCACAGTCGACCTATTATAGATACTTCTAGTCCCGTAGTAGTGACATGTTCGGCGCCCTCTAACAGCAAACTGGACGTCAAACGCAAGCCCGGTACCCGGCTTCGGTCTCCGGTCCCCAGTCCCACAACAATATCGCCGTCGTCTTCGCCGAATCGTGCAAGCAGATTTCAAGTGTTTCGTGTTGCCGAAGTAAGCCCACTGACTTCGCCCAATATACAAAAGCACATGGGCGGACTCGCTGGCACTAAGGCCATGTCAAGCAGTAGTGTTTTTATACAATCGGTTTCTTCGGACGGAGGTAATGTGGGTTCAGCATATCCAAACATAACATCAACATCGCTGCCAACCTCCTGTTCCCTGCCATCCATGGCAACGATTTCTTCATCAACGCAATCCATTAAGCGATTGTCAGTTTCACCTCGCTCGCGATTTCACGTGCGAAAAATTTACGAGGACCCCAGTGTACCACTGGCCAGCCGCACCATACCCCCAATAACACCACCCATCAATCCCCCTCCAACTCCAATATCTAAGAATGCGAAGGAGACAGTGACACAACAAAGCACAGAGGCTACACCACCAGATACACGAACTCCGTTTACCTCTCCGACAATTGTTACACCGCCCACCCTACCATCTCCATACCTAGCCTCAATGTCGCCTTCGTCGACGTCTAATACACAACAACTGAACAATACAACCACCGATTCTTGTGCAACTCCTATTTTAAATGTCAGAGAGCATCCTCCCACAACACAACGTGAACAAAGTACAAATACTACAAAACCTAATGACAACATTACCAATCAATCCACAATAGCACCTGTTGCTGATACGACTTCGAGCAGCAGCACACTTCAGCCCTCCCCCTCCATCTTATCGACCCTATCCGCCTTTTCTTCATCGTCATCGAATTCAGACACTTCACCGTCATCGACGTCGTCGTCATCGTCTTCGTCCTCCACTTCTCCTGCAAGCAATATCGATTCCACGGATTCCTCATCTTCATCGTCAGTTTCGCCTCCAGTACATTCAGCACACGAAACACTCATCGATCCACACGACTTAACTGTTTCTGGCCAATGCCCAATTGCAGTTTTCGGTGACAATGACATAACGTTGACAAAGAATTCTGTGAACGAAGCACTTGTGTCAGCAGCGGCTTCGGCAGTTGCAAGTGAAGGCATGCACACATTTACATCTGATGACAATGTTGCACCAACAACAACAGTACAACAACAACGCGTGCGCAAAGTCTCCTGGATAGCAAACCCGACAGCTGTTGACAAGCTGTTAACGCTCTTTCACAATCCATTTCAACGGAGCTCATCGCCAGAGTCAAAAGGCACAACAATAGCAGCAACATCGGTTACTACGGCATCACCAGGAGGTATACACTTTAGTCAGAGTAAGTTTCCTGCAGAAGCGACGGATCGATGGTCCAATTAATCTAGGTTATATATAAAAAGCAAACAGATGCAACTTTTAACACGGCACATTTTAGGAAAAATTATAGGGAAATAATAATAGTGTATATTAGCGTTTAGTTATAAATATCTAGCAGGGGTAATACTAGTTTCATACTAGTTTTCCATAGACAGTGAAATAGTTCATCTTCTATACAAACAACTGTCTCATTAACAGCCAGACGCCCTAGTCTTAGGGGCGATTGTCCCTTTTGTATTAGTATAGAACCAGTAAGTTGTACGGTAGATGTTTTTTTTACCAAATTTTTAAAAATAAGTTCCTTAAATATTTCAAAACTGTTTTTTTCGTATTTATCAGGTTTCTAAATCCCCGTTTATTTTGATCTCTTTTTCTAAGGAAACACCACGGTTTAATAACTTTCGCTTATGAATACTTGAAATGTCAATGGGCCCATGCACATAATATAGGTCCATCCATGCTTATGGTTTTGGGAGCAAATAAAGAAAATGCAATCGATACATATCGTTGGTATACTGCGCAAACTGACCAACTTTTGTTTTGATGTATTGACATAAAAATGATCTAATAACAATAGCGGTTTTCACATTTGGTAGTAAATTACCCTTGTAGACTTTGTTAATCTTGTTAATGTACTAACATTTACAACACTGCAACAACAAAATGTATTAGACCACAAATTACTACGCCGAGGTTAAAAAATCCCGCAAAAAGCTGTATGTAGTAAACATGTGTGATAAATTTACAAGAATAAAAACAGCTGATAGTCAAAAATATTTGCCGGCAAAAATATTTGATTTGATTTTTAAATTTAAATTTTGTGATAACTATTAAAAGTGTTTAGTAGAATATGGATAAAAACTTAAACTTTTTACGTATTTAAGATCTCAAAATGACAAAAACCAAAACATAAATCAGCTGACTTTTTTTAATAAAAAATAAACAGTATTCAAATTAACGAAATCGACTGAAAATCAATTGTTCGTTAAATCGGCAAACCACTGTGAATAGCCAATGCACTACTAGAGTTCTAAACTGGATCAATTCAGTTGTCTATTACAAGAGAAAAAAATCAACATTACTCGTTTTAAAAGAGTTTGCTTTTCCTCTCGTATATATTGATATTTATAAAATTACGTAGAGATGCTTTAAATGTTATACAATTACTAATGTCCTATTTGAAATTTCGCCATCTTATTTGTTTAGCACCCCTGGATCCATCTGCAGTAGAACAACAACAGCATCTACATACGGCTTGCAACAAAAGTCTAATGCCTTTAAGGAAACAATCTCCACCTTCGTGGTCGAAACTCGGCACGGACATATTGACCGCTGCTGGCAGTAACAATGTGGACTTGGCTAACACCGTGGCAACAACGGCAGCGGCAGTCGTAACGGAACAGTCTCGCTCGTTTTTAGACGCGGCCTACAAACCATTTCGTGACTTTAGCAAACAAGTATTTCGACAGAACTTATCATTCGGCAATGAGGCGGTAACAACGGGATCCACTACGACAATAACATCATCTACGGTAAATAACCCGAATAGTGGGGCAGGGACTGCTGACATCCCATGTGGAGAAGCTGGATCAACAGAACTTACTGAAGTTGTAAGCGCCAGTGGCAGCGGCGGCGGCGGCGGTGTTGCAAGCACCTGTGTCGTAACATCATCGTCAATTCCACCCAATGTGGAATGTCATGCCGACTATTTACCCACCGATATAAAACTAGAGATCAAGGAAAACATTTCACCAGAGCACACAATTAACGAAGAGACATTGCATACAATGCAGAAACTGTATGGCAGTACTGCGACAGCGGCATCAACTGTAACTACAACATCATGTACCACAGACTTAAGGCACGACCGTGAGGACCACCTCAAGACCACGTCTAAGGATACCCAAACGCGATTCGAAAACGAGTAAACACAGAATGTATGAAGCAGTTACCGCACAATACCGAACAACAAGCCACAACAATACAAGTAGTTTTCGTTCCAATTCCCTCTTATTAAAAGAAACCGCAATTGCAGCGTTCTTAGTTCTCTGTTTTCCCACCACCCGAATTTTTACACATGTCGGTTCAATTCTCACCTACAGAGAATCTTTGAAGCGACCCCTCCCCCTCCCATTATTTTTGATTAATTGTAAGTAGTTATACACAAGTACACAAGTTTTTTTTGTTTCTTCCTAATATTAAGTGTTTTTTTTTCTCTTAACTTTTCTCCTCTTGTTTAAATTTGTTACAACTAATATTATTGATCTTACGCTTAAGAGTTTTTCTATTATTACTACATATTATTATTATGTTGATTATTATTAATCTACTTATTTTTAAATTGCAGTAAATACTACATAGTGTGTTTTAATTCCTTATACATGTGTCGGATTAAGTTAAGTGAAGTGAAGAGACGTGGTCAAATGTAGAGCAGGACTAATTAAAAAAAAATTGTGGGGATAGACGGAGGCGTAAATATGCTGTTTGTGGAGATTAGAATCTATTCATTGCCACAGAAATGTATTTCTTAAGAGAAAGCAACATCAATTCTGTGGACATTTGACAACGCCATACCAACATATCATTTTACAAAACAATTTATTTCATTTTATGCCTCTTAATTTTTTTTTCAATAGGGCTTTTGAAAAAACATCTTATTTCGAAACAAGTTCTTTTGTGAAATTCAAAATTTAAAGAATATGTAACTTAATTCGAAATAAGTTACCTCTTATTCTTGAACTTCAGTTTTACAAAAACACTTACTTCGACATAGGATGCAGTAATTAAAATTTTCTCGCTCAAAAGAAACTTGACGAAATTCATTTTGACAAAAGAACTTATTTTTTTGGTTTTTTTATTGTTTGGAAAACGATTACGGCTAGAGTTCAGAAACCAGGCTTAAAATATATCTCAAATATTAATTTTTAATATTAGTCCTTGACATTTCCTTAAATTTTATATACAAAATGTTTTGGGTACTATTAAATGTGTTTGTATTTTGGAAATATGTTGTTATGTCAAATGTCCACAGAATTGATTCTTTATCATCTATAAATATAAAATTAAGGATTTTCTTTGGCTATATTACAATTCCTACATGTTTAAGTTGCGGCAAGCTTGAGACGATAAATGGGATTATCTTTGCTTCTAACTTATTGTAGCAGAAACTAAAACTGAGTCCACATACACTTTCATATGTTGGTAATTTACCAAAATGTCTCCTTCTGAAGATGTCTGTCTGTATTACAAATTATAATATAAGCAGTAGCGGTTTTCACCCTTTTGTAGTAAAGAAGCCTTGTACACATTTTTAATCTTGTTCATGTAGTTAACGTACTAACATTTACAACACTGCAACAACAAAATTTATTTTACTAAAATTTACTACGCCGAGATTAAAAAATCCCACTAATAAACAGCTGATCGTCGAAAATATTTGAGACCAAAAATATTTGGTTTGTTTTTTAATTTTAAATTTTGTGATAACTATTATAAGAGTTTGTAAAATATGGATAATAAATTTTTTACGTATTTAAGGGTTTAAACTGATGAAAACCATAACAAACAAATATCAACTGATTAATTTAAAAATGGTAGTAAATAAAACAGAGTTTGCTAAGTTAACTTGAAGGGTGAAAACCGCTAGTAATTTCAATGAAAAAGATCGCCTATACAATTCTAACCTAAATGTGACACATTCCACATCTTAAAAAAATTGGCAGTTGGAAGAATTTTCAAACGAACTCTGAAATATGAAGCTTGCAGCACAATTGATTTATTCGAAAGTAGTTCTTCACTGGTTCCCAAAAGACTGTAACTGTAATGCATAACTAACTTGTTTTCTTTCAACTGTAGATGGAACACTGTCGTCCTTGGATTACCTTGTTTTAATCGGAATAAAAAGTAAAAGCGGTAATAGTAATTTGATTACGGAATGATTATCATTTTTTATTTTTAGGATTTCGTTTCATTTCTCTGTCTCTCTCTAACTGATGAAAAACGAAACTAGTTGTTCACATCCTAGTGAGCTAGATTCTTTCCATACAAAAATGCCGATTATATCCAAATATACTATCTTAAACTAGTTTCATACTATTAATAAAGATGTTAACCTGAACTAATTTAAAATTGACTCATTAGTGATAGTTTTGTTCAAAAATATTATAACTAGATCAGAAATATAAATTAAAGATATAAGATACATTAATTAGATTTAATAAACAACTTTCCGAAAAATATTCCAAATAATATTTAAAGTAAAGTAGTTCACAATTCCATATTTTAGTAGTAGTGGGTTTAGTTCATTTAGAAGTACGTAGTACGTTTTTAAACTGTTTAAGGTCTTATTATGCATGAATTTCATTAGAATAACATCTAAGATTCAAAAAGAAAAGCCAAATTAAGTCGACCTTTTTTGTATTTAAAGATTAAGAAAAGTTGCAATTTCTCTGTAAATACTGAAAATACGCTTTCCCGTAGTATATTGAGCCTCCATGATAGTTGTGTTTACAATTCGACGGTCAATAACAATAACGTTAATAGCTGATAATGATAGCATATCGCCACATAAAATGCAAAAAGGAGTAAACCTCATTTTCATAATTTTACAACTAAAGCAAAGAAAATTATAAAATGAAAAATATTTTATTTTAGACACAATTTTTTTTACTGCTTCTCTTAAGATCGACATTGTGTGTATTTTTGGACGTGAAAATCATAATTTGTTTTGTTTTACGCCTTGTACATTTTATTCTTTAAAAAAAAACTAATTTTTATTTTTTGAGAGTTACGCCTTTTTGCATTTTAGATGACGATATGTTTTACTTTCGTTCTACCGCATAGGCAGTATTGACACTTTTTCGGACACAAGTTCGTATATAGGTAGCATAGCACAGTAACGTATACTATACAAGTTTTTTCTGTATACAAAAAGTAAAATATAGAAAAATATTGTTGGTTAAATTTTACGGTAATAATGAAGTTTATAGCACCTTTTTGCATACGCTGAATATAATGGAATCCACCGCTACCAGAACCAAGTCGTCACTTTTGACTAAATTTGAAATTTAAAATTATTGAATATCCTTAGAAAGCTTAGCTTAAATAGCGTTTACTGAAAGTACTTTCGTCTACCCCACGCATACATATTAAGTGTGTTACTGTTGAAAGTCGCAATGAATGTGACTGGAGGTGTCAACAGTTTTATTGAAATTGTAAAAATTAGTAATTTCGTGATTGTTATTTTTAATTGGATTGTTAGAGAACATCTTAACGGTGATCGCTTACATTTAATGTTTTATTTATAAATTTTTAATTCCTGGAGATGATCCTCGAAGAGGATTGAAATATTGATTAAAAATAATAATAATAAAAAAGAAAAAATTTGACCTCGAGCTAAAATATTTTACCAAGTAAATGAATTAAAAAATGTTTACAACTTTAATTCTATTCTAACAAATAATAAAAAAATGGGTAACATTTTAATGTAAGCGTTTCATAAACCTTTCTATGTTTTGAAAATGGTTTCTGGCTTTAGTACCTATCACTACCAAGCGTGTTAAACTTTTTTGTCCACAGTCAGAATCAGATGTATTCTTAAAAAATAATAACAACAACAAATAAATCAGTGCAATGGCTTACATCGCTTTTACTGAAAGTAATTTCATCCAACTCCTAGCGCATTTTATTAAAATTGCGTAAATTAGAGATTTCGTGAATGTAATTTTAATAAATATTTTCTGTACGTTATAAGTTTTTCTTCCCTAATTTGTTTTGCCAATTGTTATGGGTACATTTTTTTTTGTTTAGCGGTGCTACATAATTTCGATCTTGTGTCCGCTTCGGAAAATACTACAAAACAATGTCCGTCTCTTTCGTTTTACCACATTGTCAGTTTTTTTTTTCAAATTTTAACTTTTTCCGTTGCATCTGTCCTCAATATTTAGGTAACTTTGTATACAATTCATGCAATCGAAACCTTCCTTCACCTTATTTAGGTATAACCGTAACAATGAATATAAAATTAATAACATTTTATTGCTTCCATTTTCAAGCGTTCATATTCCTTTAAATTCAGTGTTCACGAATTTATAGTCCCAAGCGTTTTAAACTTTTTCCAATTGTTAAATGATATTTGTCAACAATCAGAAACAGATCAGATGGCGCAATGAGTTCTTAAAAAAAAAAACAAATAAATCAGAATCAGAAAGCAAATAAATACAATCAGTGAAAATATAAATAGTCCCGGCCAACGTCATTTTCAACATTAACCGCGTACACATTAAAATGCTTTTACAAACTTAAACAAATCTGCTATTTGATGAGATGATAAGAACAATAAGGTACCTATGATAGCCTTCAATAAAATAATATGTAGGCCTGCCAAAGCACACAAATGCATACACATAAGAGAAGAATGAAGCCGATTGTAATGATCTTGCGCAGAAAGCAAAACATATAAAACAGCAAAATGACAACAACCACAACAAATACCCCCCCATCCCCATTGATCTCAATGTATGTGATAATGTCGCAACCCTAAAAGGGCTGCGTCGCTTACTAATTACTAATAATGCAGTTCATTATAGTTAGTCAAACTAAATAAAACAAAAACAAAAAAAAAAAAACGGAAACAATTATTAATAAATAATTACTTGGTATATTATAATTATTAATTATTGTTAATTAATTATTATTATTATTTTCTTTTTATATAGACTTATATACTGTCCGCTCCTTTTGTATGTCATTTTTATTTTAAATTCATTTTATTAGAAAAAAAATGTTACAAATATTAATATGTATAATTTTGCTGTTTTGTGTGAGAGGTTTTTCAAAGATGTCTCATTCTGCTTCTATGTGTATGTATGCTGGGACAGTTAATCCTCAACCAAAGTGGAGGATACACACCACTGCTAGGCCATGGCCGGGTTACATAGACACATGATGATAATCTAGTGATGAGTGCTAAAACTGTTGGTTACATGGCATAGACCGAAAATCCCACTCAGCGTGATGGTGAATGATCACGAATAGAATATGAATCCAAAGAGTAAATTACAAATGAATATAACCAATGTACACTTCTTTACCAATCAATCATTAATTGATGACATGATATGATGTAGAGTACATCATTCGAAATCGCAATAAACGTAAATGTAAAAACAAGAAAGGACGACAAGCTAGAAATGACAAAAAAGAAAAGAAAAGTAAAACTGTAACAATATATTTTACAAAAATGAAATAATCATAACAACATGCATAAAACCTATTCTGTTAAAACATTTATTGACAGATAGAATATTGTTCTAAACAAACTAATACCGGATGTACCCTAATTTTTTTTACTTAAATGTTTTTAATCTATTTCCAAAAATAAATTTATAATTTCGGCCTAGTTCTTAAACATTATTATCTAATAAAGTTACATTTGGCAAAGCTACACTTAAGATAACTGTTCTAGATTTTCAAATGTAAAATATTACATACATTGAAAATAAAAATTGAATATATTACTATAATTTAAGAGAACTAACAAAAAACAAATGTCTAAATTTAGTTATAACATTAAAATTAATCTTTTAAAGAAAAAGCTGAAAAACTATTTCATATAATATTTTATTTTCTCTTTATTTCGCCTTTTTACTATGTGGCAAAGAAAAAGAAAATGCCGAACAAAAATTGAGTTATTTTATAAATGCATATTTCGTACTTAAGTTGCACACTTTGCTTTCAATTCTACAAGACTAAATTTGTAATTAATTTTAATTTTTTTTTACATGTTAATATCTTTAAATTTATTGTTTTAAAGACGTTAATAAAACTCGACAGTGCTATGATTTATAATTCGACAGAAAAAAAATTGTCCAAAGTCCATGAGAACCTTTAACCTACAGAATTGGAAAGATTGTTTTTGCCAAAGATTTTCTAATCAAATGTCTTCAAAACGATAAGCGATTAAACTATGAATGCCTGCCTACCCAAGAAAAAGATGTTGTCGATAACATTGATATATTCATGTGTATTGCTCGATTTTAAAATGATCTCCCATAATAAAGATCGTTTGTAACATATTTGTAAAGCTTCTGCAGCCGTTAGTTGTACTAAACTTACATTTCAAAAATTAATAAAATTTTCAGTACCCAAAGCAGTAGTTCTAAGCAGTCACTTGACGTGCTATGTATTCTACTTGCACCACTGGCATTCGTGAACGAGTTGTAAATTGAATCGACAGAAATTGTATATAATCGTCTTGCTCTAATAACGGATCTCGATCGAAATTCATAAAATCGTTCGTATACAAATGTAAATGTTTTATGAGTGCAACTTATCTATAGGAGACTAAAGATCTTTCTATTTTATTTCTATTTTAAGCTAGTGGTATACTTGCAATTTCTATGTTCTTCTTCTCTGTAAAAAGCAGAAAAATAATGTCAGCTGACTGACTATTCAATAGTATTTCAACTATGTAACAGAATGTTTTGTTTTGTCCTCTCAATATGAGGATGAGTACAACATCGATGATCCGAAAAGCTGAAATTTCGAATGAAATAATTTGATCACTAGAGGGAGAGGGTGGTGATTGGGGTCCTGGCAACATTGGGACAAGGGTTTTTTTCTTGTGTTGCATTATGTGTTTCTATGGGGTTTTGACATGGGAAATTCAAATACGAAATCAGAATTTTGCTATCAGGCATAGTTTTTTTTTTGGTTATTTGAAAAAAAGTTTTGTTATTCATTAATAATTTTTATGGAGGTAATTGCTTAAGTTAAGTTAAGTTAATTGCTGAAAAAAATTAGTAGAAACAGGTGGCAGTAGATACATGTCGGTTCGGATGCAATTATCGCCCTATTCAATTTTATTATCACCTTATTCTTTTTTTAATATTCTACGTGAAATTGGGATGCAACATGTCCTTAAAAATTCATTTTTTGCATTCTCATTTGGATTTCTTCCATAAATGCTACAGCGACGTGTCCGATGAATATGATGAACGGTTACACAAAAACATTTTAACTTTAGAAAAACGTTATGCAGGAAAATAGATGCCTACTATACTCGCTGACTGCTGCTGGAATACTTTAGGAGTCTGCAAGGGTATTCAGCATAAAATAAATAACATTATTAACTAATAGAATATATATATTTGTTCTTCTTATTTTTCATGCTTTAAGCTTTACTAGTATCGGTTATTGTATTTAGAAAAGATTCTGTTGGATCAAATAAAGTTTTCTTTACGTTAATGCAAAATGTATTTTAATGCAACATAAAGAAAGAAAAAAAATTAAATCCAAATTAGTAAACACTGTTCCTGATGAAGAAATCTAAAAACATATGAAATCGTGATATTAATTACCATATGAATCACAATTCAGATACCCAAACAAATATTTTTTTTTGTAGAACAGTGTAATTGTTCAAATTACAATTTCTCAGAACATGACTTCGTCGCAACTTCAACGAATGCTAATCAATCTATAAAAATGAATCATTTCTTTGTCTGTGTGTTGTTAAGGTTCTTGGGCTCTCAAGAGATGGAGTGGTGAGAGATTGTAACTAGATCACAGAACAACGGATTTGATCTGATGTTCTGTGTTTTACCCTCACCACTTCAGTTGGATGATTTTTTCTATTCCCATCCCCCCCTCCTCCCCCACATTAAGGTTTACGTTTCAAAGAATATCCTAATAATTCACAGTGGTGTGATCTGGGATTTATTTATAAAATAATTTTCATAGAAAAAAAAGTTAACAACTAAATTATTAATCAACACTAAAACTAACCTTAACTTAATAATAACTGTTTGGCATGCTAAAGCTGATTATAATGCTGAATAAACATGTTTAATTTTAATAATTTTACAAACTTTTACGATTTTTTTAATTACAAAACACAAATGGAGGATATAAAATTTACACAATATAATTGAAAATTTTTTTTATTAGTTGTTTTAATATTAATTTTTAGTTTTTACTATTTTAAATTGTTTGTCTTCAATAGAGCTTTATAATTTTAAAAATGAAATATACATACTATACATACATATAAATATATACATACACATAAATATATACAGATATATAAAATGAAACAAAGAATAGAAAACAATTCGAAAGAAACAAAAATGAAAATACAAACAACAATTTATCGGTTAGTTTAAGGATTTCAAAACAAAAACTATATACAACAACAAATACAACAGATCTTGAAGGAAATTATTGTCATTACACTAAAAAAAACTACATGAAATCTATTATAATTATGTATGATAATAATCATAAACAGAAATAAACAAATCAACAAATCTTAAATTTAATATTAACAACAACAACAATAAGAAAGAAAAATAAATGCAAACAAATTACAAACATGAATACAATAACAATAAAAAAAACAATGTGTTTATTTTATTTGAATTACAATGAAGTAACCAAAATACTATCTACTATCATTTAGTCAACCAAAAGTAATGATAATAACAATGAATGAAATAAAATAATATTAAAAATAAATGAAACAAAATCACAAAATAAAATCTATTCAAAACAGATATTAGCACAATGATCTTTTTTCTTAAAAAGCGGTGGCATTGCAGCTATTGTGCAATTTCTGCGTTAATACCTCTATGATATACTGCATCAAAATGCTCATCACCAGTAAGTTGAACATTATACGATGATGGAAATGGAATATATTAACAAAAGGGTTTACAGGTAAAGCTGTTTTTCTCGAATTTAAAAGGGTGTAAGCATATATAAGATTTTATCAAACAAAGTAGTATAGTAGTAGTATGATGATGACGTAGAGCACGACGGGCCGCAAAGCTGAAATAAAGCTTATGGCAAATCTGTTGGTAGCGAAACCAACAACAAAACATGTTGTTTGAAAGCCAACGGCTTTTTCAACATAAACAATCAAAACATGAAAGAAGTTAAGCAAATGGTTTCTCATAGTGAATGGTTGTGAAATTTTTCGAGTCTATGCACTCAAGAAAGAATTCTCATTTTGTTGTTAATTCTGGTGCATAAGACTTGATAAACATTTTGCAATCATTATACCAAAGTCTGCTGATGAGGATTCGTGGCTGAATCCGAAACAGCTGTACAGAATGCCTGGCATTATGAGAATATCATTCTGCTTTTAACTTCTTTCAAAACCCCTGGGTTTGAGCTTGAAATAAATTCCAAATCAATGTTCATACAAACAGACCGAATAAATACAAACACAACGATGTAGTGTATGATTTAATGGTAATGATTTAATGGTAGTTATTTATTTCAAAACAATATAGATGATGAAAATAAAATGCCTCCACAAAAATTTAAAGAATCAAAATTGTCGTTGTCCGGCCTTCTCAATCTAATACGGGAATATAAAAAATGTCAATGAGAAGTTGGAAACATCTTCATCTTATTCTTTCTGTAATTTTATTATTTCCCATTTGTCTTTATTTAGTTAAAAAGAAATAAAAAATGCTTTTTACAAAAACATATTATTAAACTAAAAAATAATACCTAAATATATTGTGATTGATTAAAATGTAATGGCAGATATTATACTATGCTAAAATTCATGTATAGAAGAAAATAGGAAAATAACCATGATAATAATTTATTTTTTTTTTCTCCCAACTCCCAGTTAAAGTACTTATGGTTTTAATTTTCCATCCCTGACATTTCTATTGTCGCTGTTCAATCTTACCATTTCACTCAGAATTGAAAGATACCATGTATCCCATGTATGTTTCAACCCGTTAACGGTAAAATGCAGTACAGTAGAAGCGTAGTTTAGTACACGCACTTACACTACATAAATTTTTCACTCAAATCCGATAATGACATTTTTGCCTATCTGCAGCTTGATTCGTGGTGATCAAGTGCAAGGCAAATTCTTTTCAAAATTGGCAGCAGTGAGTTAAGTTCACAAGAATTAAAAGATTGGAAAAAAAGTGAAAAGTGTCAGAAAAGAAGTTTTCATATATAGTTATTTTGTCATAAGTGGAGATCTTAAAAGTAAAATCCTTATTTTCTAAAGGTAAAATATAGAATTTTTTTTTTTTATAAAAAGTGTTATTTTTAGTGTTTTTTTTTAAACGATTAATCTGGAAGGAGTACGCACGATTTATTTCATTCGTCCCGATCAATAAAATTGTGCTAAGTTTCTACCCACAGAAGAAAAAAAGTAAATCTGGAAAAAAGAAAAGGGTAAATATTTCTTATCAAACCTGCTATCACGCAATTTGGTGACTGTCCGTTTTTTTCCCTAGTTTTCATCAATTTTACTGTCTCTCGAGTCTTACATCGGCCACAAGGGCCTACGCGACCGCGTGTGTTGCTAAATTGGACCGAGAGACATAACCTTTAAAGGAGCTTTGTAAAATTCCCGCATCACGTTACGTAACGTAACCATTGTTCAGCTTCAACAAAGTTTTGTTTATATTAGTTTAAAATTCAAATTGAACCACAAATTTAGAATTATTCTAAAATATGTTTTTTGATTGTTGACCTCTTAATTATAATATTGGGATTTGGTTCGGCTATAGGGTCTGAATTTAAAGACAATTTTTATGTTGTACTTTTATTCCATTTATTTATTTCCGATATTTCGACTAACATCGTTAGTCATCATCAGGGTTATCTATTAATCACAAAAATACAAAAATGTTACAAATTAACACACAAATAAACATATTTTTACAATGACAGAAATTCTTACAAAAATGGGCAGCTACAATAATACTGTCCTGAGTCAGTTTCTGTGAACTACTAGCTATTTGGTCGTCTGTATTTGTCAATAATATGTCTATACATCTGAGAGCAATTTGATGTGTCGCTCTTGTAATTTAATCTCTGGTCCAACGGTGTATCAATTATGTGCAGCATTTCTAGAGTATATCTTTGGGCGTAATTTCTCTCTTCCACAAGTATCTCTACGTCGTCAAAATTTGGTCTGTGTCCTGTTAGAGTACTGTGGGCTGCAAGTGCGGTTTTTTGTTCTATTGGTTTCCCCGTAGCTTTTTGGTCAGTTTTATGCGATGCCAATCTTGATTTTAGTTTCGTCTTTGTTGTTCCAACATATACCTTTGCGCATATGTCGGATCCGTCCCCATTACATTTTATTTTATACACTAAGTTGGACTTATCTTCTTTTTCCACTTTAGCTTTCGTCTTGCTAAACAATTTGTGCGTCGTATTATGTGTTTTTTGAGCCATTTCTATTTTATTTTTATCGTAGATATTTGAATGTTTTAATCTGTCTGAAAATCCAGGTACATATGTGATCGATTTATATGTCTTAGGCTCTTTGGTAACATTTTCAATGTTATTTGTTTTGCATGCCTTGCCCAGTAATTCGGTTATTGTTCTGTTTGGAAAACTGTTCATTCGTAATATGTTCTTAATTTTGTTTATGTTCGTTTTATGATATTCCTTGTCACTTATTTTTAATGTTCTTTTTATAAAGTTTATTGCAGTGTTTATAATTGTACGTCTTGGATGTTTAGAATAGAAGTTAATAATTCTGCCTGAGGCAGTTTCCTTCTGGTACCAGTCAAATTTAATATTATTTTTCTCCCTGATGACCAGGATGTCCAAGTATGGGAGTTTTTTATTGTCTTCCATCTCCATAGTAAATTGTATTTGTTTGTTGAAACTATTTAAAGTTCTTAGTGTAGTTTCAACTTCGCTTTTCTTAATAATGCAGAAAATGTCATCTACATATTTTGTCAACACTTTGGGCTTTTGTGTTAACTTATTCATTGAGGTATATAATAATTCTTCCATCACTATATCCGCAATTACTGGGGAAGCTGGTGAGCCCATTGGCATGCCTTTTTTCTGCTCATATATTTTCCCTTCATAGTTAAAGTATCTATTATCTTTGATGCAAAAAGTGAGAATATCAATAAATAATTCTTTTGGTATATCGGTGAAATTTTTCAATGTGTCCCATCTGTTCTCTATCGTCTTTAGAGCTAGATTTACCGGTACACTAGGGAATAAGGAAACCACATCAAATGATGTCAAAATTTCGTCTTCTTCAATAAGTATGTTGCTAATTTTTGTTTTAAAATCTAGTGCATCATTCACATTATATTGTGAGTCCTTTGTTAAATTTTTAAGTACATTGATGACATATCTGCACAGTCCATATGCGGGAGAATTGATTGATGAACAAATTGGACGAAGAGGTGTTCCATTTTTGTGGATTTTAGGGAGACCGTATATCCTTGGCGCAATAGCTGTTCTGTTTATTAGTTTCGTCCGTTCTGTCATGTTAATTATACCTTTATTGTATAATTTTTCTACTAAATTGTTTTTAGTTTGGAGGGTTGATGTTGGATCCTTTTTCAACCTTTTATATGTGCATAAATCCCCTACTATTGTGTCCATTTTATTTTTATAATCGGACTTAGTCATCGCTACTGTTTTTCCTCCTTTATCTGCACACACTATTAATATGTCAGAATTTTCTTTCAAAAAAGTTTTCGTCTGTCCCACTGTGTTAATAATCAGTTTAACGAATGAACAGTTTTCCAAACAGAACAATAACCGAATTACTGGGCAAGGCATGCAAAACAAATAACATTGAAAATGTTACCAAAGAGCCTAAGACATATAAATCGATCACATATGTACCTGGATTTTCAGACAGATTAAAACATTCAAATATCTACGATAAAAATAAAATAGAAATGGCTCAAAAAACACATAATACGACGCACAAATTGTTTAGCAAGACGAAAGCTAAAGTGGAAAAAGAAGATAAGTCCAACTTAGTGTATAAAATAAAATGTAATGGGGACGGATCCGACATATGCGAAAAGGTATATGTTGGAACAACAAAGACGAAACTAAAATCAAGATTGGCATCGCATAAAACTGACCAAAAAGCTACGGGGAAACCAATAGAACAAAAAACCGCACTTGCAGCCCACAGTACTCTAACAGGACACAGACCAAATTTTGACGACGTAGAGATACTTGTGGAAGAGAGAAATTACGCCCAAAGATATACTCTAGAAATGCTGCACATAATTGATACACCGTTGGACCAGAGATTAAATTACAAGAGCGACACATCAAATTGCTCTCAGATGTATAGACATATTATTGACAAATACAGACGACCAAATAGCTAGTAGTTCACAGAAGCTGACTCAGGACAGTATTATTGTAGCTGCCCATTTTTGTAAGAATTTCTGTCATTGTAAAAATATGTTTATTTGTGTGTTAATTTGTAACATTTTTGTATTTTTGTGATTAATAGATAACCCTGATGATGACTAACGATGTTAGTCGAAATATCGGAAATAAATAAATGGAATAAAAGTACAACATAAAAATTGTCTTTAAATTCAGACCCTATAGCCGAACCAAATCCCAATATTATTCTAAAATTTAACTAAATCTCTAAATTTCTTCAAAAAGTTAAAAAAAAAATATATACATAACCTTATTCACTAAGGCCTAGATTATTAAAACTAAAAATTATTTTTTTTGTAAAGTTCTTACAGTTGAACTACAGAAAAAATAATACTAGTTATATTTAAAATTTAATTATGATTTTGATTTTTTTTTAATTTTGAAAATTTATACTATTTATTTGAATTTGAATCGAAAAAATACTTAAATTTAAAGTTAGTTGAATTAAATTTTACTTTTAAATGTCTAGCAACACCAAAACCTTATCTATAAGATTCGAAACATTTTTTTTAACATCTCAACATTTTCCGGGAATTCATCTTCAAACTACGCTGGAAGGCCTTCTCTCATCGTTGGATGAACCACCACCGAAAAAAAAACTAAGTGAGAAACCAATTTACTCTAAAAACAAAATAATTTATAACTTGATATAAGTTTGACAAACTAAAATGAGTAAGAGAGAGATAGTTGCGAATGTCTCTTTCGTCTCTTTCCTAAACCGCTGTGATCAGGTTTTGTTGTTGTTGTTTTTTTTTGATATTTTTGCTATACTAAGAAGTTGTTAGTGTTAAAATTTCTTTTTTGCTCATTATTTTTATGTTTTATTTTGATTATGTTTCGTATTCTTACTAGAAAATAAACCAGAGAAAAGAAAATGGTAAAAATGAATATGGAATAAATTTCTTTGGTATGTAAAACACAGGGCCGGCGGTTAAAGGTTTTGATAAAGGGGGTTTTTTGAAAAAAAAAGTTGCCAATGAAAAATCCAATGGATGGGTGGGTTTTGAGGCCTAGAGCTTTCACATCTTTGCTCTTAACGATTTTTTTTTGTATGAATATGTGTGTTAGTCCGTTTAAAGGGGAATTTGTTAAATATTTCGGGTAATGGGCCACAAAGCGCGCGTGATAATTTTTTTTATTTTTGTAATTGTTTAGTATGTTTTGCGGGACAAGAACCCAGCCCACTTCTCCGTTACAGAGTTAGCTTGCCGAGCACGCGCGTACCGTTCCAAAAACTCTAGTATCGAACAACAATGTATCCGATTCTTATCGTGTATATTGTATGTTTCTACAGTTAAAATCGCACATTACAAAAAGTAAAAAAAAAACTGTTTTATATATAAACTTTTTTTAATATTTCAATGTTGTAAGGCTAATATCCAAAAGGGTCTATCTAACACAACTCACAAGAGCTTGTTAAAAATCAGTCGTAGGCCTGTAGATAAATGCATTATTATTACTTTACAGGAGAAGGAAAAAACTGAATAAAACGAAATGATTTTATACGTTATTTGACAGTTAAAGCAGTTTTTTAATGTCTATAAACTTTTTATTTATTAACATAACTTAATTCTGTTTGTTCGAAACCGATTTCGTGAAAAAACAAGACACGTCCTTTTCATATTAAGTCATCTACATGTTGTCCAACACAGTGTTCTACACAAGCAGTGTTTGAAAGGGATCAAACGGAATGTATACATTTTACAGTGGGAAAAGTGACATGTCACATGTAACATCAAAAAGTATAAATAAGTAACAAGAGGAAACAATTCGTTTCCCCTTACGTCAAATTTTCCCCACACTTTTTTTTCAAGCGAGTGGGTATTTAAGACCACCGATACGAAGTTGTTTAATTGATTATATGAAAAAAATACATTCGATTTGAATTACTTTAAAGATTTTTTTTCTTTTCTTTGCTGCATACTTTTTTTTTTTTGCTGCATACTTGTAAATGGTTTTTAATTGAATGGCTGAGAACAACAAGAACCTGTTTTTAAAATTTTCAAAACATCCCCAAAACCGCTGTTACCGATTTTCGTACCTGATTTCGTAAACTGATTTTAAATAACTCAGCGGATTTGGAAAGCAGAGACTACGGCCTTTTGAACGATATATAAAGTTCTATAGATAACTTGTCACACCAGTCCACTTTTGCCTCGAAACCGCAAACTTTTCGGATATTTGCACTAGTCTTTGCTATATTTAATGTAAAAAATAACAGGAACGAATATAGATATTGAAAATATGCTCATATACTTGTTTGTAGATATTGACCTGACAAATTGTTGAAATATATGGCGGTCAGCAATAACATACATCGCAATACAATTTCAAAATTTGTTGTTAATTTTTTTTTCAAAAATACTCCCACTTTTGCCTCTAATATCTCGATATCTATAAGAGATATGGTTGTCTAACTATCGATGCGAAATTTCGCACAATATATCATAATTTTGTAAACAACAAACGAAAGGTAGAGCTCGATGTTAAACTTTGCTACTTATAACTTTTATTTAACGAAATTCCCAAAAATCTCATATAAGCTACACCCTAATATACGTCTAGTTTGCTATTTGTAATTATCCAGTAGTATACGTTATTTTTAACTTTAAAGTAGTCACACACATATGAAGTACATCGTCTGTGTCGTAGCAAAAGTAGTTATGTGTTATTCTTTAATTTTACAGGAGAGCAACAAAACTGTTTTATTTCACCATTCCGCTTTAATTTTTTAGATTTTAAATTTTTTATATATACATTTTATATCTTTTTTAAATTTGTTTTAAAAAAATTGGCATTTCCACGCAATTTAAAAAAAAATACAAATAACTACTTTTAGTATGACATTTTTTGGAAGCTTTCCATATCGTTACCTTAATATACAAAGGCCCTAACTCATGAAAAACGAAGTTTACAGGAGGAGGAAAAAACTTAATAAAACAAGAAACACACCAGATACAAAAACATTTAAAATGCAGTTTTTATTAGCTTATAACTTCGCTATTTTTCAACGCATCTCCGTAAATTTTTTATGGAACGATTTACGATTTCAAAAAATTATGAGTTGGGGCCTTTCTATATTTAGGTAACGATATATTTTTGTGTCAACGTAACTACTTTTGCCTACAATAAATTTAAAAAATCTATTCTTTTTTGGGATTTAAGTTTAAAGTCTGTTACGGATATTACTTTTACGCAATTTCCAGTTTGGAGAAGATCTTCAGCTGAAGTTGATTTAGAAATTAAATTCTTAAGTTTTCAAAATATCTTTGATATACATGCATATATCAATAAGGGCATTTGAACAAGTTTTCGCGATTTACATCACCGGCATCATTGAATTTGCAGTAATTTCTTATCTTCACTATCCTCATGGTTCTCTTTGATATTTTTCCTTTTTTTTTAAATCCTATTAGTTCTTATGTATGTTATATTGAGAAGGAAAAAAATTATTTAAACAAAATAAGTTATGTGGCTTAAAACACAGCTACTTTTGCTAACTTCAGAACTACTCAACGTATGGTAAATTTAAATTAAATTTAGTAAAACCAATACTTTTTTAACAATGTTCGATTTAGGAATTGTATTTTTTTTTCGTAAATATGTAACAGCAAATATTGACGTGTGTGGGCGGCACCTCGGCCCTTTTTGCCAACTTAGTTAAAAATAGCCTGTCTGCTATACTATGAAATTTTCAGAACGATCAAACTATTATTATGACTGTTAAAACGGTTTCTTTTAAATGGGGCGTGGTACAGCCCACATCCACCCTGGCTGTAATTCATTAGGGTGGTCGGAAGTTATATGAGAAAAAAAAAAGTTTAAGAATTTTGTCGGTGCCAACCCCCAAAAAGTCTTTGCAGATTTTAGGATAACCAAACTTTGAGCACGATTGGAGTATGTTAACCCGAGCCGCTTTGGGCTAAAAACAAAAATCCGAAACGATTTATTTGCATAGTCAACAGTTACGCTGTTATAAATAAATTAATGGAAAAAAATTCTATTTAAATATTAATAAAAAATTCAAAACGGTAAACAATTTAAGTCTTACTACTTTCTCGTAATGTCACATAACCTATGAACAAAATGAGACATAGATCATGAAAATCGATTATCGCGTTTCGCTTTTATTCACCATAAGTGAATGTATCTCATTTTAGAAAATATAAGTTTTTTTCATTCATATTCATTCATTTTATTTATTTAGTATTTAAAATACTTTTAATACAACAAAAGAACAAAGTAATACAGATAATACATATTTTAAAAATTGATATTACAAATTAAACAATATTTTTTACAAACAGTACACAGTTTCTTTTAAAAATAATATTATTTGTTTCATTTTTAATGTAATTTGGAAGTGTGTTGAACAATTTAAGCCCTTTGTAAAAGAGGGTTGTCTGCTTTGCTGATGTCATTGATCGATGTAATCTAAAGTTTTCACCATTTCTAAGTTCGTATGGTTGTATTTCGCCTACGTAGTTTAATTGTTCGCAAAGGTATTCTGGTGCCTTGCCCTGCTTCATTTTTCTTATAAATATAAGGGTGTTTAGTTGTAGTCTTTGTGTAATATTTAGCCATTTTAAACATTCAAGCATTGTCCTTATTGGTGTCTATCGATTGCACTTTAAAATACTCCGCATTGCTTTATTCTGGAGTTTTTGCATTCTTTCCAATTGAGTTTCACGGCAGCATGTGTACAAAATCGTAGATCCGAATTCAAAGTGTGGTTTTATCATCGTATTGTAAATGTTTATTGCAGTTATGTATGAAATATTAATTCTAATCCTTTTTAGGAAACCAATCTTTTTGCCAATTTTTTTGCAAATATATTCTCTATGCTCTTTGAACTTAAGCTTCGCGTCTATTATAAAACCAAGGTATTTTATTTTATTAACTTTTTCAATAACTTCGCCATTTATTTCAAAATTTTCGTCACTAATCATGTTAATTTCCATTATCTTCGTCTTTTTTTCATTTAATTTTAGTTTATTCATTTTCAACCAAATATTTATATTATTTATATCGAGAGTCATATTTTCCCGGCATTGCTCATCTGTATCTTCCTCTGTGAAAATTAGTGTGTCGTCCGCATAAAGTACAATTTCACTTTTCTGTAGTACATCTGGCATATCATTTATATATATAATAAATAATAAAGCACCCAGTATCGAACCCTGTGGTACACCGTATTTATTGTCAATTTTTTCGGACATGGCCCCGTTAACTCTAGTAATTTGTTTTCTGTTTGATAGGTGTGATTCAAACCATTTAAGTTCTGTGCCTCGTATTCCATACATGTAGAGTAGGGTAATAACTTTTTGCATTTTTTGCAAATATCAAATCTCCCCAGACAAAATCATGTAGGGCATGGAAAAATATTAAGAACTACGTTTTTAGTTTTTCGCTATCGTTAAAAAAGGTTACGCACCAAACGCGTTAAAGTTTTGAATCAAACAAAGTTTAAAAAATTTTTTTTTGTAAAACATGCTTTGTAAAACATCGCGTACTTTGAACCTAAAGTTTATATCTTACAATACCTACTTATAATCATTTATTGTTATTATTTATATATACTTACATATGTATAAACCATATTTAAAAAAAACTGTTATTAAAAAAAATTAAAAAAAAACATATATTAAAGGCATTTTAGAAATCGCTGTCGGTGCGTAAGGTTTTTTTAGCAAATTGAACTGAAATAGTTTTTTTTATCATTAATACAAAAGTTATTACCCTAATGTAGAGTTTTCTAATTAATATTATTCTATCTATAGTCTCAAATGCACGTTTGAAGTCAAGAAATACAGCCATAATTTTTTTGTTTTTTTCTATATTCTTCCATCTGCTTATAAGATAGTTAACCGTAGTCTCACACGAATATTTTTTTCGGAAGCCCGATTGGTATTTTGATAGAATATTGTACTTTTCGATATATTTTTCGTTGGGTAGCCGGCGACCTAAACACATCGTAGTTCGTAGTGTAGTTAGCAGTAGCACTAATAATACTTGTTCAGAGACGCCCTGCCTGTGGGACTCTGTTCAAGTATCCTTGCCATATCCATACAGGATATGTGGGGGATGGGCGTGTCCTTCAAGATAATTTGATATAGTCTAACGCAGTTGTCAGTAATATAACACAAACAAATCGAGCTAAATTTGGTTTAATACTAACAACAATTTTGAAAAATATAAGTGTTTTCCATTTCAGGATATATGGAAGGTTGTCGTGTCCTACGAGATAATTTGATATAATTCAACACAGTTGTCAGTAATATACCACAGACAAATCGAGCTAAATTTGGTTTAATACTAACAACAATTTTTGAAAATTTATTTTTTTTCATTTCAGGATATATGGGCCGATTTTCACAAAACTTCGTTTTTTTCCTTTCCTATTTATAAAAGCAATGTATACTAATTTTCCTTTTTTAATTAAAACACGACACTGTGCGGAGTAGCTACCGGAATCATAAAAATGGAATAACCTTTTGGTTTTTACTTATTTTTATTAACTCTATGAATAAAACAAAGTCATCAACGTTTTTCCCAAAGAATTTTGTACATATCCTCAAACAAATTTTTTAAATTCATTCAGTACGATTATCCATATTCATTGTATCAAAAAATCATAATTTTTGTCAAATAAGATACCTTCTCTTAATTGTAAATAAAAACGAAACGCGTCCATCGTATTTTATGGTTTATGTCTCATTTTGTTCATAGGGTATGTGGCATTACGAAAAATTAGTAAGAGTTTACACTTTTTAGCGTTTTGGATTTTTTATAATACTTATAAATGATTTTTCAAGCTCTAGGTCTGTTTTTGTAAATTTTTATTTTTTATTTATTTTATTCGATATTTCGCCTTCCTTTGGATGGCATCTTCAGGAATTTTTTTATATCTAAAACAAAAAACAACAAATTTTCGCATACATACATTTTTCACTTAACAAAAACAAATTCTTACACAGTAACAATAATCAAACGTCTTGCTACAAATACATTTTATATTGAACTAGTTACACATATGATTTTTGTTTGTTTATTATGTGTCTGTAGTTTTGCGCTATATTGTCAACATCGTTTTTGTAATTTATTCTCTTCTCTTGCGGTACGTTTATGATGTGAAGCATCTCTAGAGTAAAGCGTTTGTTGTAGTTTTTCTCTGTCTGTAATATCCTAACGTTTTCTAAGTTCGGTGTGTGCCCTCTCTCTGCACAGTGGGAGTCTAGTGCAGTTTTTTGGGTTGGTAAATTACTCCTATTTCTTAGATCTGATCTGTGTCGTGATATTCTTGTCTTAAGTTTTTTTTGTCGTTCCAACATATGATTTGTCGCATATGTTGTTCCCGTCACCAGTGCAATCAATCTTATATATAAGGTTGGACTTTTCCATTCTGTCAACTTTACTTTTTTTGTTTGTGAATAGTTTGCGCAAATTATTTGATGTTGTTGATGCTATTACGTATTTTGTTTTCTCATATATGTCCGAGTGTATTAATCTTTCTGTTATTCCTGGTACATATGTCATTGTTTTATATATTCTTTCCGGTTTTTCTTCGGGTGTGCATTTTCTTTTATTTTCCCATATCAGTTTCCTAATAAGTTTTTTTGGGAATGCATTTTTCTTTAAGATGTCCATAATTTTCCTCTTATTGTCTTTATGAAATTGTCGGTCGCTTATATTGAGCACTCGATCGACTAGATTTTTAGCCGTATTTATAATTATTGTCTTTGGTTGGCACGAATAATAATACGGCCCGAGGCAGTTGGTTTTTGATACCAGTCAGTCTTAATTATATTTCCTCTTCGTATAATAATACAATCCAAATATGGGGTCTACCGTTTTGCTCCTCTTCTACAGTAAATTTTATTTGTCCATGAAAACTGTTGAGTTCTTTTAACGTCTCGTTTATCGCATTAACTTTAATTATTCCAAACAGGTCGTCTACGTACTTGGTAAGTAATCTGGGTTTGATTTTAAGTTTTTACACACAATGGTGTAATAACTCTTCCATGACTAAGTCAGCTATAATAGGTGAAGCTGGAGATCCCATTGGTAGTCCTTTCGTTTGCGCATATATTTTATCTTTGGATTTAAAATATCGGTTTTCCTTAATACAAAATTTTAATATCTTTAAAAAGAGTTCCTTTGGCATCGCAGTATGTTTTTTAATCTCTTCCCATTTCTAAATGATTACGTCAAAAGCGAAGTCAACTGGTATACTTGGAAATAAAGATATTACGTCAAGGAAATTAACTTTTCGTCATCACATATATAATATTTTAAATATAAAAAATAGATTTTTTAGGCAAATTTTTGGTTTTTTGCTAAAATTAATTTATAACTACGAAACTGTTGATTATTATGAAATGAAATGAAGAAAGTAAAGAATTTCAATTCCTTAATTTCAGATTTTTGTTTCATCAAAATTGGACTGGTCGCTCTTGAGTTATGCCTCCCAAACGTGGCTGCACTAGCTTAAAAATTCTAAGACCAAAGCGGCGCGGGTTAACAATACGCTTTTCTACATTAAGCCATCGATATGAAAACTCATTTCATACAGAAAACAGAAAATAGATTGCGAGGCGCAAACTTTTTCAAATATATAGGGTCGGGAAACTTGCATCTGAGCAATTTGCACGGCGGATTGATACCGTTTTATTGATATGCTGCCACTTTTCTCGCCATGCTTTTGTGAACTTCAACCTGTTTGATGCCTTATTCTGGACATTACTCTCCCATGACCACTACATAATTTAATGGCCTGTGACGCATGGTAAGGTGAATTGATTTATAAGACTGAAAGAAACTTGATGTCAACAAAGTAAAAGATTTAAAAAGCATGATGTGCTATTCGGTACTGATAGTAATCGGAATTTTTTTGAAGAACTATTCAAATATCTATAGTTAATATTTTTCACATACTTATTATTAAAAATAACCCTTTTTTTCAAAAATACACCCACTTTTAAATCAAATAAATCGTTATAGAGCAATTCCATATGAAAACGATCAAAAATGGCAAATTTTTGGACGACCCCTCTCCGATTTTAAAATAAATAGTCTCAATCGATTGCCCAGCAAAAAATAATGTACAGTAAACTACGGATAAGTGCACATCGCATAAATGCAAAAACCGCATAAGTGCACTGGAACTTGAAGCCATTAGCCTTTTTGAAACTTTTACATACAAAAATACACGGATAAGTGCAACACGCATAAATGCAAAAACCGGATAAATGCACAACTTTTGCTAACCTGAAAGTACTTTTTTAGTACAACTTTGCATGCATAAATGCAAATCTCTCATACTACATATATGTATATTATAATTTAGAGAAACTGGAGAAAAAAATATATAAGGTTGGAACAGAAAACACGGTTCAAAAAAAGATTTCAGACAATGATTGCAATTATTCATTAACTGCTCTTATTTTGGCACATAACTGAATATTTTTAATTTTTTTGTATGAAATATAAAAACACTAAAACAATGAAATATAATGATTTTTTTTTCCTTAAACTGAACTGATTTTTATAAGTTTTTATTAAAAACCTGTTAGGTAATGTAAACCAAATAAAAATAAAAACATTAAACAGCTTTATATTTTAATTATATTCTTAAAGTTCCGTCCAAACTAAACTTGTGTTACAGATTAATAAAAAAAAAAACTAATGTTTGTATAAATGCAATAATCGTGCACTTATGCAATGTTTGTATATATGCAATAGTTGTGCACTTATCCGAGTGTTGTATAAATGCAAAAACCGCAAAAGTGCACAAAAAGTCGCGCGAAAACCGATGTGCACTTATCCGTAGTCTACTGTACCTACATATTTTTTTTTTTTTATAGTGACTGGTTTAGTGGTGGTGTACACCACTGTCATGTGACAAAATTGAAGAATTCTTCATAAGGGACCTCATTGAAAGTTGTTTTAAAAAAAAACTACTAAAGCGATCGCAACGAGTGATAGCTCGTTTAAAGTGACTTTAATTTTATAATGATGCCAAGACAATTGAAATTTTTAATAAATATTGTAATTAAGTATAAGCAGCAAAATAAGAAAGATTTGTTCTTCATAAATGTATTTTTAACTGTAAAATAATTTTTAAAATGTATTTTTAATAATAAAATAAAATAATGTTAAATAATTAAAAATAATTCAATTATAAAAAATATAAAAACAATGAGAACAAGGTGGTCTCTTAAATGCTCTTCTCCTGTCCAAACAAGGAGTCGGGGCCCATTTTTTTATTGCTGATTCTTAAAGCAAAAATTATGAGGAATCCAAAAAAAAATAAAATTAGGCGGAAAATTTATGAGCTTCTGTGGAAAATCGGAAAATTTAATTTTCATGGGAAAAAAGGTAAATTTCTGAGAAAAATTAGGAAAATTTTATTTTTCAATTAAAGCCTGATTCAATACCTTTCCAACGTTGCGATCGCTTTAGTATTTTTTTTTTAAAACAACTTTCAATGAGGTCCCTTATGAAGAATTCTTCAATTTTGTCACATGACAGTGGTGTACACCACCACCAACCAGTCACTATAAAAAAAAAAAAATATGTAGGTATATTATTTTTTGCTGGGCAATCGATTGAGACTATTTATTTTAAAATCGGAGAGGGGTCGTCCAAAAGGTGATCGCTTTCATATGGAATTGCTCTATATATAAGAGATATGGAAAGTACATCCATATAATTTTATACGTTGTCACTTCATCTATTCAACGGCATATTACGATACTAGTTCATCTATCTACGATAAACTGTTTTGAACACAAAAATCGAACTTTGACCTTTTTGCGGCACATTAAGGTTTTTCATACTTTAGTTTTTTGATATGATCTTGTGTCACACTAACGTCACATAGTGTTATTGTTATTCTCTTAGTTCGTTTTAAGATAATTTCAAAATAATAAATAATTGCCAATAGGTTTTTTTTTTCAAGAGTTGTGAAAAGTGTTATGTAGCAGCGTATAACGTCATAACGCCATTAACCATAATGTCTTGTCAGCGCCCTTTGCTATAAAAAAAAAACAATTTTAAAATCCAAATGATTGTCGAATAAAGAAAAATGCGTAACGACGTATCACTTTTAAAATCACTTTATAGGAGCGCGCCAGCACATATCGTGGTCGTTTTCGTTTTCGTACGGCAAAGAAAGTGTCAAAGTATTCTATCAATCCATGCACATCTAATGACATTTGAGTAATCTTATTCAAATTGCGTGAGGCCACATAAAATACTTGGACCTGGAAGATTGTTATGGTTACGTTCATGCAGATTGTTGTGTTCTCGCTACTCTTTGAGAGATTGTGACCATTATATTGGGCCAGGTAAAATACAATTTTGTGCGCAGATAATAATTATTCAGGATCACGTTTTATTTATACATATGAATGCTCGTGCACGGAGGTATTAACACTGTGATGCACAATATAATTAACACAAATATTTATGTCCGCATAGTAGTCTCAGGTGTGGGTGAATCCGTATGTGTTGATGCACGCAGTGAGCACTGAGTGACACGTCGCCGTGTATTATCATCGTACATTTGAAAGTTTTAATCTCAGTGATAAATAAATATGGGAGTCAATGTGACACCACACGGACGTGTCCAATACAAATGAGGAGCTCATTAATCGGCAGATAACAGCAGGATGTGAATTGTTGGCGATGTAATTGATTGGATGTCCACATCGTCCACCTTGTATGGTATTGAGATCAGGTATATGGTTGGTGCCATGGCTATAATCTTACTTAGTTAAGGAATCGAATACTTACAATGCCTTTGCAAATGTGGAGTGAAAAAATTATGATATAAAATCCCATTTCTTTTTCTTTAAAACATGACCTTCGACAACAACACAACGAAAATTTGGCACTTATTACGACATACGGCTTAGAAATGAAGCTCCATCGATTCATTTGATAAGAAAATGGCAGCAAAAGTTCGAGGAGACAGGCTCATCGTTCAAGATTTATAAAAGAAATGCCTAAAGTTGACTTCGGAAACACAAACTCGGGCAACACGCCCTTACAATTCTTCGCCTACCCGGAGTTAGCCTCTGAATTCACAGATGTAAATAAAAACATAATTTTCCTTTACATCCTAAGAATGAGGTATTGAATAGCTTCTCGCGTTGTTGGAAATTATACGCTTTCTATTTTAAGAATTAGAACCGACGGATCGCCCCCATGGTAGTCACGTGTTCTAACCATCACGCCAAGGCCGGTCCGTAAATAAAGAGTTTCATTTGAAACTTAAAGTGATCCTGGAAGCAAAAGGTACATTGTTACGGTTGGCATCCAATGATCCCCACTTTACACATTTGCCTCTTTTATCCGGGTTTTATCTGTTCATTCCACACTAATACCCAGATTTGCGTCGTTAATTGGGACCGACAAAACGGGATGCAAAGCGAAACAACGCAAATCGAATCAGTTTTCTCCATATATTTGTATGCTTTTTTCGTTATTTCGTTCCAGAAGAATGTTTTCAGGAAAGTTGAAAATTTTTAGTATAAACAAATGAATACATATACAGTAGATAACGGATATAAGAAACTCAAAAAATACAAGAAATTTGTTTCTTATATGCGATTTTTTCTTATAAGCAATTATTGTCCGAAGAAAATTAATGTCCTGTACTTTAATAAACATTCTTATATGCGGGTTTTTCTTATAAAAGATGTTCTTATATCCGATAACTACTGTATATAATTTTTAATATTAATTGCAACAAAAAGATAACGTAAAGTAAAAAATTAACTAAAGCCAATTCATACAAGTAAAAAACCAACATAAACATATAATTAATTAAAGTTAAATACAATTTTTTTTTATTCGAAAAAATTATCACGTCAGGGTTCTGTTCTATAGCTTTCTATATTTCGGCTATATTTTGATAGAATTCTAGTGTTCACAAATTTAAGTTGAAATTCGCTCTCATTAAACTTTTCGCATATTAAATGGTATTTCATGTCAATATGCTCTGTTCTATTATGATATTCAGGATTCTTAATTATAATCTATATATATAAAAGGCTTGGGTGACTGACTGATCATTGCCCAGGACAAACGGCTAAAGCTAGAACCTTGTAATTTAGGTTGTAGGTTCCTTTTATGATGTAGGCGCGCACTAAAAGGGATTTTTGGAAATTCGGACTGCAAGGGGGTAAACTAGGCGTAGTACCGCCCCATATAACTCAAATTTTGAAATGGCTGTATCTTTTAAACCATTATAGGTTCAAAGTCGAGATTTGGTACGTATATATAAGAAGTAATACTATTTTTGTGGACAGAGGGCGGTGCCACGCCCCTTTTAAACAAATTGTTATATTGGCCAAATAAATGGACCGATTGCCATGAAATTTTCACTGTGTAGCACTATCCGTAGCGCCTCTATCATAGGCTACATGAAAACATAATTAGACAAACGGACGTGGCACCGCCCACACAAACCAAAATTCCAACCGGTCATATTTCACGAGCCATTAAAGGTAAGAAGATGAGATTTGCTACATATGTAAATGGTACATGAGGGATTACGCCTCGTTGTATATACAAAATCTATATCTATATATAAAAAATTGCTTACTGGCTATAGATAGGATGATGAAATTTGGGGTGGTTGCTTCCTTTTTCGAATAAACGTCAGCTATGAATTGATTTTTGGATATTCGTGCTTTTAGGGGTAAAAAAGACCCGACCAATCGGCTAATGCTATAATCGAAGAAATTTATATGAGCATGCTCAACATTAAATTGGATTTTAGGTTTTTTCGAAATCCAATATTTCTGGGTAAAATAATCGAAAAAGAGATGAAAATGTTACTATCGGCCAGACCAAACGGCTAATGATATAGTCATGATAATTTATATGGACTTGGAACGAAGCAAGGACGGTTTTCGAAATTCTTACCACTTTAAGGGTAAAAAATGCCAAAAAGGTAAGCTGGTACTTAATGGCTAAATGTATATTTTAGTTGTGCGATGTGAAGTAATTTTTCGAAATTCGTTCTTTAGTTGTAAAAATACCGAAAAAGGAATAAAAAACAGACCAAATGCCTAAAGGTTGAGTTACGAAAATGTACATTGAATTAGAGAGCCGCCAGATTGGGGTTCTTAGAAATTTGAACATTTAGGGGTTAAAAGGCAGAAAAGGGGTAAAACTGGTACAATCACCCGGACCAAAGGGCTAAAGCTTTAATCGTATACGGGCATTCTTCCTATGGAATTAGAGGGAGTACCAGTCCAATTTAGTTGTGCGATACGAATGTATCTTATGATATTCGAACTTGTGGCGATAATAAAGGCCTTAAGCGCTACAATCACTCAGACTGATGGGATAAAGCTACAATCACATAAATGGGGTGTTCGTTCGTCTTATGAAGCGTTTGCATTTTATCTGTATTGCTTAAATTCAAAAGAAGGTTCATTGTAAGTTACGGTGAAGCAACGCGAGCCGGGAAAGCTAGTTAATTATAATTATATACCGCGCCCACGTATCGAAAATAAATATTTTTTGCACCTTCATATCTAATATACATATGTATATCTATAGTGCTTTAGATGCTCTGTGGATAAATAATACTTTTGCCACGCCAATTCCGCCCAATAATCAAACATGAAACTTTGGTCTGTATATTCACACCTGCTGTGCTTTACGTGCATCGTATTTTATTTCTTTGAGACTGTCTGGTCATTTTATAAAAAATGTTCTATAAACCTACATTCTAAATTTCACTTAAATAAAATTCGGCAAATTTGTCGATAGAAATTTAGCCCAGAGCCTTGTCCATTAATTTTTTTTCTCATGATCAAACAAATATACATTCTAACTTTCATACAAATTGGACATATGTTCAAAAGAAAGATGTTTAGCATACTGGGTTTGAGTAAAACTGGACCATCATTATACATAAATTTCCGCAATTAGTCTACTCCAGCGCCATATACCGGGTCTTTACATACGAAAATTTGTTTCTTATGTTCAAACATACATTCTGAATTTCAGTTAAATATGTCCATTCGTTCAAATTTTCGATATAAATTCACCCCAGCACTACCTACCTGTTCTAATTGAATATAAAATTGTTTGTCGTGATCAAACAAATATACATTTTAAATTTCAGGTAAATTGGTCAATTCATTCTAAACAAACGATATAAATCCACCCAAGCGTCACCTACCAGGTCCATTTGTAAATAAAATTTTTTCTCATGATCAAACAAACATACATTCTGAATTTCAATTAAATTGGTCCATCCATAAAAAATTTCTATGTAAATCCACCCCAGCGCCACCTAGCTGTATGAAAAGAAAATGGTAACTACTCTCATACCTACCAACTATACCTACAAATTTTCATAAAGATTGGCCTTACCGACTTGACATACTTCCTGGCATCTTGATCCTTTTAGTAAGTTTCCCTTTATTCTCAGCACACGTATACTGGGCCCATAACCAGTTAAAAGAAATGTTTATTGATTGAAGATTTTAGTAGAACTGAACATTATACGAAAATGTTTAATTAACAAATCAAAGCTGATTTAGTTTTGTTTAAAAAAAGCTGCTGTGATAAAACAAATAAATCATATAACCACAGTATTCACTACAAAATATACATTTACATCAACATATAGTTACACGGGGTCTCCACCTGAAATAATGTTTGGCATAATATCTGAGAAAACGTCGACAGAATGAGAGAAGACATTTCTTCAATTTCATCTAAATGTTAAACAAGGGGAAAACGTAGCTATGTTATTCTTATAACATTTAATTTTTGACTCGCTCTCGTACAGTAAACATGTGTTGTTCATGGATGTTTTTATTGTGTGCGTGGCTTGTCTTTTTGTTTTTTTTATAATTTTTTGTAAAAAAATGCAGAATAATAATTAAATTGATTTTTTGGCTGTATTTTTATTTCACAATTGTACACTTTTCACAAGAATTACATTTTCAATGATGGCGTCTGTTTATTGTTATGATTGTGTGTGCTGTTTTTGACAGCCAATATTATAACATAGTTGTTACGACAATTGTCGTGACAACTGTATCTTGACATGTATTAAAATACAAACGATAACACTATTTGAGTGTCCACACGTAACATAATACACTCTGCGATTGAATTTGACGTTCGCTGATATAAAAATATTATATCTTGTCTCTGGTGTAGACCCCATGTTATAACACAATTGTGTTATGTAAGAAAACTACAATTGTTGCGTTGAATTGAGTGTGAACAATTTAGAGATCGAAACAAAGCACTAAACAAGTTTCCAAACTGCTTTATTAATCCCGACACAATAAATATATTTATTAATGAGTTGAAAGAATTATCTACAAACTCACAAGAATATAAACAAAGATTTAAAAAAATAAAACACGAATTACATGAGCCGTAAATTAATTTATACAGATGGCTCAAGTTCCGAGAATGGTACCAGCTTTATCAATGCCTTACTTAAATTTTACCAGAATATAGTACTAACTTCTCTGCTGAAATTTTAGCAGAGTAGGTATTCGCTCGTCCTTTTCGGCTCTCGGCTCGGTAGCCAGGAGCCTCAAAACTACAAAAGAGCTCAAATAAAGATCTGGCTCGCGAGCCTAGAGTAACAAAATTTCAAATGAGCTCTCGCCAAGAGCCCCCCTCCCTCTCTTGGCTTTTTAATTGCAATAATTATTTTTATTGGCCAAAAAGTACTTTTCTGTTGCACAAAGTACTTTTTTTGTACCAAAAAGTATTTTTAATGTACTATTCGGCACAAAGTCCTTTTTTGCACCAAAGTACTTTTTTCATGCCAAAAAGTACTTTTATTTACTTTACTTTACTTTTTTGTACCAGAGTACTTTTTTGTACCAAAAATTACAATTTGTACTGATTCCGTTTCTGCGTTAGATTTTTCACCTACTAGGATAAATTATTATCGAATAACAAACTGACATTAAACATATTTTGGTACCAGACCACTGTAAATTATGATGAGTCTGCAGATAACCACGCCCAATCTTTCATCGGTCGACATACACAATAATTTGAAAGATAAATTCAAACCACTGAATAGTACAAAAAAAAACATTAAAAAAACTAAATGCTTGATAGCTTTTGAGGTCACTCGATCACAAACTTCTAGAAGAAATTATCAAATCAAATTAAATCGACTAAGATTTGGTAACTCTAGAATTACTAATGCTAATGTCATCGACATAAACCTATCAAAACAATGTCCATTCTGAAACTTTTATTCCATTAACATTAATCACATTTTTCCCGATTGTCCACAGATTAATATCTATTAAAACGTTTTCCACTACAATCACGTTTTATTTCAACTAATACACCCTAAAAAGACTTCTGATGAGATCAAAATAAGTGTTAATTTCTTAATGATAATTAAGGCCACCGATGTCATAGCTCATTATAAAAAAACCTGTTTTTTTTGTCTTTCCTACTTAAAAAATGTGCAATGGCAACATGTGTCTCAGTTAATGTATTCCTTTAAACTCATAATTAAAATAAAAAAATATATTTTATCAATTCTGTAAATTTTAAAAGGTTGTCTTTAATCATAAATCTATTTATCCATAAACTAATATCTTTTAATAGTTCGTGTTTCCATTAGAAAAACCAAAAAACAAAAAAAAAACCAAATTTTTTTAAAAAAGACTATTACAAATTTTAATTTCTACACTGAATTACGTTCACGAATCGTATAACATGTATAAGTACGACATCAAATTCTTTAAACGCTCCAATTGTTACTTTTTACAAAATGTACATATCCATGAGCGTTCACACATACACTTGCATAAACAGATAGCCGTTGAACAGTACTGTGATAATTGTTATATCCTGCCGAATGGAATGGGTAGTACGATATTACAATGGCAGGAATTTCAAAAAATGTTTGCATTGGTATTTACGTTATTTTGTATTTGTGATGTTTTTACTAGATTCAACCAAATATGCGTGGCATTTTCATATGTATTTATGGATGTATGAGTGATTTTTGTGAGCATTGCGGGAAATAGTAAGGGCTTTCAATACACTGTGTAATCTATCGATTATATACATATATGATTGTTGCACTACTGAGTGACTGACTGATCACCGCGCAGACCTAACTGCTAAAACTATAACTATTTGCCTTATGTAAACAGCTAAAGCTACAATCGCAAATTGTGTTTTTCCAAATTAGTTAATTTAAAAGTTAAAAAGGAGCAACAGATGTACCATCACTCGGACTAAACATCTAAAGCCGAAACTAAAATTGGGGAGGTCTACCTTCACCTTATGAAGTATCGTACATTTAGCTACAGAAAAGAACCAAAGTGGTACCTTCGCTCAGACAAAACGGCTAAAACTACAATCATAATAATTGAGGTATACGTTTACCCTACGAAGCAGTTGTGTGATAATAAAAAATAATGTAATAATAAGGAAATTTGTAATTTAAGGAATAAAAAGGTACCATCTCCTAGACAATACGGCAAGAGTTTCGAACACAAAAATGGATTATATGTTCACCCAATTGAGTGTTTGTGTAATGAGAACGGGTTTTTTCTATATTTGTGATACTATCCCCCATTAAACACATTTCGATAGTCAAACTATTTTCCTATGGATTATGCATACATTAATGATTTTATATGCTAAAATTCATAAAAAGCTTGTCTTGTCGTAAACAGTTTGTGTTTTATTTCAGAGCCAATATTATTTGTAACGTCATTTCGATGAAATACTAAACAAATATTATTACTGGCTTTCAAGTTGAGAGGTAAACAAGTATATATAAAATCTAATTGTGAATGTTGTGCATCAGTGCAATCAGTGCGAGATAACCAACTTTTGAAATTTAAGACGGAACTTAAGTTATAACTTTCTACAGAATTTGGGGTATATAAACCCACCTCGTTTGCTACTACCCATGCACACCTATATGGTAGAATTTTATTATTGTCAATTTAAAAATTAAGATGTTGATACAAGTGATACCATCGTGTTTGGTGCTTCCTTTATAAAATACAGTTGAACCTCGATTATCCGGCAGTACAGAAATTTCACCTTATCTTACGTCACCGAATGCAAGATATTGTTCAAGTCTTGAGTTGTTGAAGTAATTAAAATAACATTTCTTATGTATTATTTTTTGCTTGCTTGTGTAACAAAACCGTAAAAAATTGACTTATTTGTATAGGAGGTACAATTACGGGCAGCACTGCGTGTCTGATTTTTCCGTAATCTATGTTCAATGAACGCTTACCTTGGCAAAATTTGTGCGAATTCAGTGTAAATATATAAATGATACGTACTTATGTAAAAGGGGAAATATCGTTTATTTATATGGGAGGTACCAGTAGGGGTGTGTCATATAATAAGGGTTTCTAAGGTTTTGCTTCCTATTACAAGATAAATAAATTGACAAAATTTGATTATTCTCAGGTGCCGGTTTGGATGTTATGTGAGAAATATTAATTTTCCAAAAAAAGGTCATTTTGATTGGGTGAACCGATATAGTCAATATTCATTTCTGATTCAAATTTTCATAATCGTACAACTAACTCAAAATTGTACTGAATTAAGTGTACTTATGTAAGATATTGAGGGTGAATTCGGTCATTTGTATGGGAGGTACCAGAAGGTGTGTGTCAAATACCCAGTAGAAAGTTCCGTCATACACGACTTTGTCGTCAACGCTGTCCTCAAGACAAAATGTAAAAAATGTATGTACTTGTCGTCAAAACACTCGGTTGACGACAAGCTGACCGACAAAATACTAATGTAGTCGTGCATCAAACACATTCAACAAAACCAAAAGAAAAAAAAAAGTGTTGCTATGATAATGGGAACAAAAAAATGTAATCTGACGTAAACAATTTTTAGTTTTTTAAACGGACGAGTAAACATCAACAATTTTATAGTTTGAAATCTCGAATAAAGGTGAATGCCGTATAAAAGTTTATATTCTTCATTTCTCTCTTGGTCAGTAGTTTTTCAAAATATAAACAATTCGTCATACTAATAAAAAGCTAAAAAAAAACAGCTAAAAATCCATCTTTTAAAAAGGTACCAAAGTATTTAAAAATTCATACTAATATGGCTTGAATGACAATTCAAGACATACATAGGCATCAACAACAATTTGACCGAAATTTTCACCCATTAGGTCGTGCATGATTGTGTGGGCGACAGGTCGCTTGTATATGCATCAACGAATCGGACACTTGTATGAAGATTTCGTCTACGATTTGTATGTTCGGTCCCCTAAATGTCATCAACGATTTACTATGGTCATGCACCCATCCTTGAGGATGTCTTGCAGACACTTCCTACTGGGTAGTTAGGTTTTGCCTTATATCACAAGATAAATTAACCGACCAAATTTTCTTTACCCCCCAAGTGTCCGTTTGAGGCTCCGCGCTCGCGATTCTAGCTCCTAATTTGGGAGCTGGCTCTCGAGCCGAGAGCACATTTGTAGTTTTAAGGCCCCTGGTTGGCGAGCCCGAGAGCCAAAAAGAGCGAGAAAATACGTCCACTGACATACATAACCGCTCATTGAATCACTTTCAGAGCCAATTGATACCACGGTTAATAGAGGCATTAAATCAAACACGCAAGGTGCTGGCTAACAGATGTACCCGGTCAATAGAGACGCGGATAATCGAGGTTCAACTGCATCTTAAATCCTCAAAGCTTTTACAGGCAATTCCAAGGCAAATGTTGTAGAGACCACATTATTACTAGAAGGATTTGTTCTTATTGCTAAATCCCGGTACTTATTAAGACCTTTTCAGCAAGCCCCTAATCCAGATTTGAACCAATGTCTGTACAATATCGGTTGTTTATTATATTCAGAAAGGATTAATTGCTCAAACATTCCTAAATGAAACATTTTAGAAAAACAATAATTAAATGTACCTTCTTATTGGCCCAGAATTATTCTAGCAATGTCCCTTCGCCAAAGCTTAAATCAAATACTAAGTGTTAGAAATTAGTGCGATAGTTATACTTCAAATCGAGGATACTTTACCCTTTACATTGAGTGGTTTTTCTTTGTCAAACAAAATTTCAAACTGCTGAAATAAAAAAAAACGGTTTGTCGGTTTTGGTTTTCTAACCTCTAATCACCATGTTACGCCATAATGTGTAATCGATGAAACTGTCTCGAGTATTTACAATGGTTTATGAATACTCCAATCATATTAAGGATTTTCTTCGTCAAATGCCTGTTGATGTGGCAACAATGAATGGAATGTCAGGACGCCTGTTGGTGCGAAATCTGCGTATGGCTGTAAACAAGGCAACACTTGACGACTTGACATAGAATTCGTGTCGTTGCCGCTGGTGTCAATGTGCCATCATTTTTTTCACTTTTTAGTTCCACCAGCAGAGTGGGTAGGAGATGGAATAATAACCAATAATGAGTGAATTATATTTGGCTGAGCGGAAGTATGTTTGAGTAACCTAATCGGCATGCTACCACCGATGCGTCTTAGGAACTAGGTAACAGAAGCTACTGAAACTCAACACAGGCTCTCTTAGTGGCTTTGGCAGCCCCAAGAAACTAAGATCGGGAACGGTGGCCTAATAAGCCACTCTCCTTAAACAAAAATTTATTATGAAAACACGAAGAAAACGAAAAACACGAACCCCCCAAATGTTGACGACCCCCGCAAACGATATAAGGACCATGATTTAAGGATATGCACCTGGAATGTCCGAACTCTATACAGAGATGGTGCCTCTATCCAACTGGTGGATGTCCTCGACAAATACAAAGCTGACATCACCGCCATACAGGAAATGAGATGGACGGGAGAGGGATGCACACGACGGAAGAACTGTGACATCTTTTACAGCTGCCATGCAGAAAGACACGAATTTGGATGTGGTTTCATAGTCGGCAAGAGGCTTCGACACCTGGTCTCGCGGTTTAACCCTGTAAATGACCGTATAGCCACCATTCGCATCCGGGCGAAGTATTTTAACATTACGCTGATTTGTGTACACTCCCCGACGGAAGACAAAGACGATGACATCAAAGATGCATTCTATGAGCGCCTGGAGGATATATATGACCGCTGCCCTGCACATGAATTGTTCTGGGAGATTTTAATGCTAAAATAGGAAGGGAAGATGCTCTTGGTTCAGCAGTCGGAAAAATCAGTCTACACAACAACACCTCCGATAACGGATTCAGACTGGTAAGTTTCGCGTCGGCAAGAAACATGGTTGTGAGTGGAACCAGATTCCCGCATAAAGATATCCACAAGGCAACCTGGATATCTCCCGATCAAAATACAAGAAATCAGATTGATCACGTGGTAATTGATGGAAGGCATGTCTCAAGCGTTATGGACGTGCGTGTGATGCGCGGTGCAAATATCGACTCGGATCACCACCTAGTTGCAGCCAAGGTACGCACACGATTAAGTAGAGCTAAAAACACTCTTAATCAAACGCAAAGGAAGCTAGACATCACAAAGCTGCAGACCACTGAGATAGCCAATGCCTACTCCAACCAGCTCTCTCAATTACTCCATACAAATCCCCCTAGTTCTGATGTTCCCGACATGCAGTGGCAGCATATTGCGAATTCTATGACCACTGCCGCAACAACCGTACTGGGTTATGAAAAACCACGCTCAGACAAGCCCTGGTACGATGACGAATGTCGCGAAATGTCTGAGGTAATGGATGCTGCATACAAGGCAAAACTGCAGCCAATGGCGACGCGTGCGGTGACGGAGCGTTATAAAGAGAAAAGAAGGGAGATGAAACGCCTGTTCAGACGGAAAAAGCGTCTGTGGAAGAAAAGAGAGAGCCAGGATATCGAAAACTACAGGGATAGAGGTGAGGCCCGAAAGTTCTACCAAAAGGTTAAAAGTAAAGGTTTTGGAACAGGGATCCCCACCTGTAAGGACAGAGACGGAAATCTGGTCACGGACACTCAGAGTGTGCTGCAAATATGGAGGGAACACTTTCAATCTCTTCTCGTTCCCGAAGGCAGCATAAGTGACGGAATCGCACCAATCATCGACGATGGAGTAGATTGTCCACCACCGAGCCAAAACGAGATCAGCACGGCAATTGCCCGGCTTAAAAATAATAAAGCTGCGGGAGCCGATGGACTGCCGGCAGAGCTTTTTAAAGCCGGCGGCGATGACCTGGTAACATGCATGCACCAGCTCATAAACATGATTTGGCTCAGAGAATACATGCCCGATGATTGGAATCTGAGTGTCCTATGTCCCGTGCTTAAGAAAGGCGATCCTAGTGTGTGTACCAACTATCGCGGGATTAGCCTTTTACCCATCGCATACAAGGTCCTGTCTAGTGTGTTATGTGAAAGACTAAAGCCCCTCCTGGCGAACCTGATTGGACCTTATCAGTGTGGCTTTAGACCTGGTAAATCCACCACTGACCAGATATTCACGCTACGACAAATCCTGGAGAAGACCCAAGAAATGCAGATCGATACCTACCATCTGTTCATCGATTACAAAGATGCATTTGACAGTCCGATACGACAGAAATTGTTGGATGCTATGGCTGAGTTTGGTATCCCCGCAAAACTAATTCGACTCTGCGGGATGACACTGACTGACACGAAGTCTTCAGTGAAAATTGGCAAAAATCTGTCAGAGCCATTTTCTACCAAGCGAGGCTTTAGACAAGGCGATAGTCTGTCCTGCGATCTCTTTAACATCGTAATGGAGATGATCATGCGGAAAGCAGCAGTAAACAGGAATGGCACCATATTTAACAAAAGCCACATGTTGCTCGCGTATGCTGATGATATCGATATTATTGGACGTGGATTGCGAGATGTTACTGCGGCTTTTTCGAGCATTGAAAAGCAGTCGGCTGAAGTGGGTCTGGTGATAAACGAGGACAAAACCAAGTTATTTGTTTCAACGAACAAAGAGTCCACTCGTCTGGGACGCTGCGTGAACGTTGACAACTATAATTTTGAAGTGGTAGATGATTTTGTCTACCTTGGCTCCGCCATAAACAAAAATAATAATGTCAGCCTCGAAATCAAAAGACGAGTATTGATCGCAAACTAAGATCGGGAGCGGTGGCCTAATAAGCCACTCTCCTTAAACAAAATTTATTATGAAAACACGGAGAATAAATAAAACAAGAACCCCCCCAAATATTGACGACCCCCGCAAACGATATAAGGACCATGATTTAAGGATATGCACCTGGAATGTCCAAACTCTTTACAGAGATGGTGCCTCTATCCAACTGGCGGGTGTCCTCGACAAATACAAGGCTGACATCACCGCCATACAGGAAATGAGATGGACGGGACAGGGATGCACACGACGAAAGAACTGTGACATCTTTTACAGCTGCCATGCAGAAAGACACGAATTTGGATGTGGTTTCATAGTCGGCAAGAGACTTCGACACCTGGTCTCGCGGTTTAACCCTGTAAGTGACCGAATAGTTACCATTCGCATCCGGGCGAAATATTTTTACATCACGCTGATTTGTGTACACGCCCCGACGGAAGATAAAGACGATGAGATTAAAAATGCATTTTACGAGCGCCTATAGGAAACATACGACCGCTGCCCTGGCCACGACATTAAAATTGTTCTGGGAGACTTTAATGCAAAAATAGGAAGGAAAGATGTTATTGGTCCATCGATCGGTAAATGCAGCCTGCATACCGACACGTCAGTTGTCTTAGGCTGGTTAGCTTCGCAGCGGGAAGGAACATGGTAGTGAGTGGAACCAGATTCCAGCACAAAGATATCCACAAGGCAACTTGGCTATCCCCCGATCAAAACACCAAAAATCAAATTGATCATGTGGTAATTGATGGCAGGCATGCATCTAGTGTCATGGACGTGCGATCCGTGGTGCTAATTTTGGTTTGCAGTTGGTGCGCACCAAGGTGCGATGAAGAATGTCGCATAGCGTCTGAGGAACAGGATGCTGCTTATAGGGCAACGCTACAGCCAATTGCAACCCGTGCTGTTAGGGAACGGCATAAGAAGAAAGCAAAACGGGCGAGACAGCTATTTTGGCGGAAAAAACGTCAGATGAAGGAACGGGAGAACGAGGATATTGAGCGATACAGAGATAGAGGTGAGGCCCGAAAATTTTACCAGAAAGTAAGAGCAAATGGATACGGTAATGGCCTCCCCACCTGTAAGGACAGTGATGGAAATCTGGTCACGGATACGCAAAGTGTGCTGCACATATGGAGAGAACACTTCCAGAAACTGCTGGTTCCAGAAGGCAGCGCACATGAAGTTATCACGCCAATTGTCGACGACGGCTTAGATTGCCCACCACCAAGTCAAGCCGAGGTAAGAAGAGCAATATCACGGCTGAAAAACAACAAAGCAGCCGGTGCCGACGGTTTGCCCGCAGAGCTCTTCAAGTCCGGTGGCGAGGAGCTGATAACGAGCACGCACCAGCTCCTGCGCACGGTTTGGCTTAAAGAGTGCATGCCCGACGATTGTCCTGTGCTGAAAAAAGGTGATCCAAGTGTGTGCTCCAACTACCGCGGGATCAGCCTTTTACCCATCGCATATAAGGTCCTGTCGAGTGTGCTATGTGAGAGACTAAAGCCAGTGTTATCCAACCTGATCGGGCCTTATCAGTGTGGCTTTAGACCTGGAAAATCAACAACTGACCAGATTTTCACACTTCGGCAAATCCTGGAAAAGACCCAAGAGAAACAGATCGACACGTACCATCTTTTTGTCGACTATAAAGCTGCCTTCGACAGCCCGATACGGCAGAAATTACTTGAAGCCATGGCTGAGTTTGGTATTCCAGCGAAGCTGATACGTCTTTGCGGAATGACGCTGACTGACACAAAGTCTTCAGTAAAGATTGGCAAGGACCTTACGGAGCCATTCTATACCAGACGAGGCCTAAAACAAGGCGACGGACTATCGTGCGATCTCTTCAACATTGTGATGGAGATGATAATGAGAAAAGCTGCAGTAAACACGAGTGGCACTATATTCAACAAAAGCCACATACTACTCGCGTACGCTGATGACGTAGACATCATCGGTCGAAAACTGCGGGATGTGACTGCAGCATTCTCAGGTATACAGAAGGAATCAGCGAAAATGGGCCTAACGGTGAACGAGGACAAAACGAAGTTATTAGTTTCAACGAACAAAGAATCTACTCGTTTGGGAAACTGCGTGAACGTTGACAACTATAATTTCGAGGTGGTAGATAATTTTGTCTACCTAGGCTCCGCCATCAACAAAGAAAATAATGTCAGCCTAGAAATCCGGAGAAGAATCCTGCTTGCAAATAAATGCTACTACGGACTAAGCAAGCGATTCAATGACAGAGCCCTCTCTCGACGAACAAAACTCCAGCTATACCAGATACTGGTTCTACCTGTCCTAATGTATGGCTCAGAATCCTGGGTTATGACACAAGCGGATGAATCGGTTCTGGCGGTATTCGAGAGAAAAATACTCCGTAAAATATATGGGCCCATCATCTTTAACGGAGAGTATCGGCGTCGGTTGAATCATGAGCTGTACGAGCTGTACACTGACATTGACGTGGTCAAACGCATTAAGGTGCAACGGTTACGTTGGCTAGGTCATGTTGTACGCATGGACGAAAATGCTCCAGCTCGAAAAGTCTTCGACAATGAACTCGATGGACGGCGCAGAAGAGGGCGACCAAAACTCCGTTGGAAAGACCAGGTTACTGAGAACCTTACAGAACTCGGTGTGACTAACTGGAGAAGAAGCGCAGAAGATCGAGGCGCCTATAATATTTTTCTACGTGCGGTATATAATCCACTGGGATTGCAAAGAAGTACCAGCTAAGTAAGTAAGTAAGTAAGTACTCAAAGCCGTCTCAAGAAGATGCCTGGTACGATGATGAATGTCGCAATGCCACGAGAGAGACGGATGCTGCATACAGGGCAAAACTGCAGCCAATGGAAACGCGAGCTGTTCGTGAACGGCACAGGGAGAAGAGACGACAGGCAACTCGTCTTTTTAGAAGAAAAAAGAAGGAGTTTAAGGCTGGCGGGGAGGAGCTGATTAGGAGCATGCATCAGCTAATGGAGAACATCTGGCAAGAGGAGAGCATGCCCGGGGATTGGAGTCTCAGTCTGTTATGTCCCATATACAAGAAAGGAGATCGTAGTGAATGTAAGAACTATCGTGGAATAAGCCTATTACCAATTGCTTACAAGGTCCTTTCAAGCATATTGTGTGAACGTCTAAAGCCAGTTGTAGAAAAACTAATTGGACCATATCAGTGCGCCTTTAGACCTGGCAAATCTACGACGGATCAAATATTCACCTTACGACAGATCCTGGAAAAAACCCATGAAAAGCAGATAGACACCTACCACCTCTTTGTCGACTACAAAGCTGCCTTCGACTCTCCGATAAGGAATAGGCTTTATGAGACCATGTCTGAGTTTGGTATTCCCGCAAAGCAGATTCGACTTTGCAAATGTACCTTAGACAACACCAAATCCTCTGTTAAGATTGGTAAGGATCAGTCTGATCCATTTAACACGGAAAGAGGTCTCAGGCAGGGCGATAGCCTGTCCTGTACACTATTTAATATAGTTATGGAGAAGGTGATGAGAAAGGCTGGTGTCAACATGTCTGGCACCATATTCCACAAGAGCCACATGCCACTAGCCTATGCTGATGATATAGACATCATTTTTCGAAATCTGCGGGATGTTACTGCAGTTTTCTCATCACTAGAAAAGGAGTCAGCAAAAATGGGTTTAGCGGTCAACGAGGACAAAACAAAAATAATGATTTCGACGAACAAAGAGTCCTCTCGTTGGGGACGCACCGTGAACGTTGACAATTATTGTTTTGAGGTAGTCGACGAGTTTACCTACCTCGGATCTTCCGTCAACAAGAAAAATAATGTCAGCCAAGAAATTAAACGGAGAATAGTGCTAGCCAATATATGATCTACGGACTTCGGCAGCACTTTAGTAACACCACCTTATCTCGGAATACTAAGAAACAGCTATACCAGGTGCTAATCTTACCCGTTCTTTTGTATGCTGCCGAATCATGGGTGCTTACGACAACGGACATACAAAACCTGGGAGTATTCGAGAGAAAAGTACTCCGAAAAATTTATGGAATTTATGGTTTCGCCATCGGATGAACCATGAGCTGTATGAGCTTTACCACGACATCGACGTAGCTAAAAGAGTCAGAATGCAACGACTACGATGGCTGGGTCATGTTGCCAGGATGGATGTAAATGCTCCAGCGAGAAAGGTGTTTGAAGGCGAACCTGAAGGACGGCGCAGAGCAGGGAGACCCAAACTCCGTTGGAAGGACCAAGTGGTAGGCGATGTGCCATCATCTGGTAGGACTAACTGGAGAACACACGCTGAAGACCGAAGCGTGTGGAATTCTTTAGTACTTCAGGCCTCAAACTTATGAACCATGCTCGTTGTAATGGGCCACTTAAGTAAGTAAGTATCCGAATAGATGGATGGTAAGCCAAATTAACATTCTCTTGTAAATTTTGGCTGAAAAAAAACTAGTTTTAAATGACCTTTAATTTCTTATAAAATGTCCATAACGGATTTCGTTATGAGTCTGAAACGGATTCAAAAAGGATCAGAAACGGAAATCAGAAAATAGGAAATCATCCGACTCAGATTTCTTATGAAATTCCTAAACTTCCTAAACTTTTTCACATTAGGCAATCGTATCCGTTTCGGATCCGAAACGGATTCAAAAAATGATCCGAAAAGGAAATTATTTTCGAATAAAATGTACTAGACTCGCATAATTTGGCGTCGTATCATTGCATAGTAAAAAGAAAGCATTGCTGTCAACGAGATCTGATTGTCTGTTGTGATCTCTGAAAGCACAAAACCCACAAAACCCTAGCTTATACATTATGCACATGGCTTAGACGTAGCAGTTCTATAACAATGACATAGAAATGTCGGAGAAGCGTTATAATAAATTAATCGAATTTGTATAAATTTCGCGCAAAAGTTGTTGCTTTATAAGACAAAACACATTCGAGTGCACCATGTACATGCCTTCAATTAATTAAATATTTCCATAACAAGGAATTATAAGCTGGAACTATATCGGCTGTCTCGTTGCTGCCAACGTCGACGGGGGCATTAATGCGTACTGCGTATGATATGAAAACTCATTCACATTCGCTCAGTCAGCTTGAAATGAAAGCCGGTATATTTTCTAGTGGTTGTTGTTGGGATTTGCATGAAAAATAACATTTCACTACTGCTGATGTTTTCAATTCCGTAACGAAATCGTCGTGGGTGTTAGTTAGCGGTCGTGGTGTAACGATGATGGTGGTGAATTCCACACATTCTGCTCTCCATCCACCCACTCACAAGTGTCGCACTTAACAGAGAATTTAACAGTTCTGCTTCAGCTACACACAAACACACACACGAGCGTTTTGTTGTACTACCCCTATAGTGCTGCTACTGGTTCGTGTGTCGATTTAACCTGTAGAGATCTTTTGGATACAAATCATAACGAAAACCAGTCGGCGGATAATGTTAACAACGACAACGCTCACTTCGTTTTTCGTGTGCGCCGATGTTACTTCCCCCGGCGAAACAATCTGCGAAACATTAAAGGAATTCACTTGTGCGGCCATCGTTTAGTTACAGTTGTCGCGTCGTTAAGGGAAGTTCACAGGCGGAAATAGCGAACGGATGTCAAATTCTAACGGCCAGTGATTAAACGATTGGCGTAACGGATAACTAAATTTGAATTGTGTAAAGTGAAATGAATAAAGAAATCAAATTTGGTTTAATACTATAAATAAATGTTCGAAGTGGTGCTTACGGTGTGAGACTTGTGTGTGGCGCTTTAAAAAAGTTATTTCGTGTAATCTGACAAGTGATGGATAACAATAATGATATGAATCAAGTTCAAACACCGTCGACAATAGATCGCAGCTCTTCCTCCACGGACACTTTTATGGATTCGCAAAGTTATGGCTGGTGTCGTTTCAGGCCCAAATGTTTACAACGATTTTGTACTGCCAAATGGGCACTGTTTTGGCTCTGCTGGGGCGGCGCAATGCAAGGTAGGCACTGAAGTTAAGTAGTGCAGGTAAATTGCATAAAATTATCTTATTATGAGTGAATTTTGAAGTAAATCGCATATTTAGAACTAGATGAAAAGAAGGTATTAAAGAACTTAGTTGATTTTGTGGAAAATGCCATTACAAGCGACGGAATTTATTATTCAAAAAGCATGGTTTCTTATGTCGAATAAATAAACAGACAGTCAGGAATAAGAAAAACAACAGCGAAATCTAGTAAAAAGAGAATGACCGCATGTGACTGTTTTTTTTTTTTGGCCGAAGCCTAATTTGCGGTTTAAATCTATCATTCGTCCGAAACTGACGCCAAAGTTTTTAATAGTTTTATCTATAATATAAAAATAAGTCGCTGAATGTGTTGCTAAGCGCAAAACTCGAGAACGGTTGGACCGATATGGCTCAATTTTTTTTTCAGTTATTCGTAATTGCCAGGAGTAGGTTTTTACGGAGGAAAATTTTGGAAAACCCTCCGGAAAAGCCGGAAAATTGGAAAAACCGAAAATTGATTTTTTGTATGGAATATGGTGTGCAATTGTTACGAATTATTTTTCGAATGGAAAAATAAAATTTTTTTTTTTAGCTGGAAAAATAAGGAAAATGTCAAAAAAAAAATTCTCTTTTTTTTCGACAAAATTTTGCATCTTATCGTATGTTTTGGTAATTTTGGGCGATGTAGATGCGAACAATTTCGAACAATTATGACTTTTCGAATGGAAAAATAGAAAAAAATCTTGGTGGAAAACTCGGAAAATTCCGGAAAAATTCGAAATTTTTTAATTTTTTTTCATCGAAATTTAGATTTTTGTCGTATGATTTGATAGTTTTGGGCGATGTAACTGCGAAAAATTTTAGATAATTATTCCGACATGACTTTCCGAATGGAAAAATATACAAATTCTTGGTGGAAAACTCCGTTTAGGAAGAGTTATTTACTAGACTAATGCCTCCTATTAGACAATCAAACTTTATTTCAATAATTAGTCAGAACGTCCGTAATAATCAAACGCAAAAGTAACGTACCAAAAAATTAATGGACACGTGCCCATATTGCACAGTTTTGCGCTGCACAATCACCACCTCAAATTTAACAAAATGTTTCTAGAAGAAGATCAGTCGTAAACATAGACCTTTGAATATGATTCCACAATCGCGTACAAAGATCTTCGCTGCGTTGATATCGGTTCATTGTCTGTCGTATGCCAGCATTGCAATACATTGAAGTTACAATCGGAAACTCCCGGCTTATGCTGCGCTGATTGCAAGGTGAAATTGCCGTTTTGACTCATCCTCATTCGATGAGATGAAAAGTGCAACCTATATTATGTATTCACAAACTTTAAAGGCGTTTTCAGTAAAATTTTCATTTTACACATACCTTGGTTTAGAATTAAGGTATCCATTTGATCACATGCATGTTAACAACCTTTTCAAAATATCTACTGGCGCTCAAGGGCGTAGCCAGGATCTTATGTAGGGGGGGGGGGGGCAGTCGGTTTTACATTTCATGTTAATAGTTTATTTACAAAAAAAAAAAAAACAATTAAAACTAAGTACCTAACGAAAAATCAATACTCATTGTTTTAACAATATTTTATTAAACAATGGTATTTCTTTAAAAAATTTTAGGTCGTCGAATTTCAAAAAAAAAATATTTTTATTCATCTGTTTTTTTTTTGTTTTTTTTTTGACATATACAATTTTAAGCCGGAATTCTTGACAAATTTTAAAATTTTTTTCTTGTTTTATTTGAAACAAACTGTGCACTGAATAACCGTTTTTTTATTCTGAATTCCTCATGGTTATTTTTTTTTAAATGTGTCAAAGTCGATGAAAAAAAAATAATTTTTGACTTTAATTTCAAATTTGTTTTGGGTTTATGGGCTCAAATCGATTTTCGCAGACCATAGTTGGATTTTTGGATATGCCGTCTTCGACAAAGTTGTTTTAAATAAGTCTAGCTTATCAGAAATCCCAACTGTAGCTTGGCGAAAATCTAGTCAACCCCTTAAACACTATTCAAAGTAAAAAAACTTTTAATAAAGTTCTGTACAAAACCGTCATTGTAACTCAAAAATCTAATGATGCAGTACGATTCCGAATAAGGTTAATACAGTCGAGTCTGGTTTTATATATTTTTTCATCTACCATAGTGTTCTTATTCACAGAATGTAATCTACAAATCCAAAGAACTAATTAATTTAGTCTCATGTCTTGTAAAAAGAATCGATTCGAAAATCGAGTACGGAATCAGTTGCCCCAAAAATAATTAGTTTCGCAATCGATTGCTTTTTTTTTTTAAATATTTTTACTGTTTTCGTTTAATTGGCTGCATCCGGCTCGCATCGAAGTACCATTCTATTACTCCAATTTCCCAAGACCTTGTTAATGCTTTCGGGCTGTAGCTCACGGATTGCTTTGATATTGGTTTGAATCGCTTCTGGATTAAAATAAACTATGATTTTAAAATTAACTTGTATTTGGTCCACCATATATATCATTTGACACGAAAAAGTGTACAGTTAAAGGAAACACGTTGGGCCTTAAGAATCTGAAAAGCGAATTCAATTCTGGAAAAGTGTCAGTCTGTCTGGGCGGCTGGCTGGTGTGGAGGAGAACTCGAATAAACTTTACTGACCCTTTTAAAGATTTAATTTTCAAAATTAGGTTTTAACTTCCTAAATAAAAACATAACTTCCTAATGAAAAACTGGAAGATATTTGAATTTGGTACATTTACATACATACTAAGTATCATTCTTGCAATTGCACTAAATACAGTTAAAATTTTGCACAATCTTATCGCTTATTGAACGTTAACTTACGAATTATAAAGAGCCTAGCTCGGCGTACTAGTACTTCCAATACAAGGTAGTCTAAATTTTCCCAATAATTTCAAGGAGGAACTTATAATATTTTGTCTGGCCAACAGATACCACTGCACAAGCAGAACAATAACAATGCATAAGTACTTTTACTTAAAAATCAGTTAATTTCATTGAATCCGAGTTAAAAAATATCCACTACAATTTTTGAGAGTGAACATATGGTGAGTGTTTATTAGTCAGTTCACCTTTTGTAAAATTTCTGTACTATTTTATTTAAATTTTCATATTTTCTAGGATTTTGACCAATTTTTAAAGCAGCTGCCCCCCCTGCTCCTACCTGGCTACGCCCTTGCTGGCGCTTTGTAATGGCTAAATTCCTGTTGATGTTTCAACTGTATTGATGACGTTCCCGTCAAATATTTTCAAAGGAGAGGAAGTCCTTATCCCTCGAATTTCTATTATTTTAACCGATTTTCCCTTACAATTCTAGCGATTTCAATACCCTATTCGATTGGCTTTTGCGATGACAATCAATAAATCGCAAGGCCAATCATTGGAAGTTGGTGGGATCAATCTCAAATTTCTCAGTTTTTCGCGTGTTAACAAACTGTCTTCATTGTTTGTGTTTTTCACTGTGCTTATTTTTTTGTGAAGAGCGGCCTTTCACTGATTTCGATTAAATTCAAATAAGTTACATTAAAGTTTGAACTTTATGTGTTTTAATATTACTCTGGAGTTTATATGAAGGCGTAAACTTGGAGCGAGACGAAGTTTGCCGAGTCAGAAGTTGTATGGCAGAACAACGTTTGCCGGGTCAGCTAGTTAAAAATAAAAATAAAATATACACCATATTTTTTAACATTTCTTATTGTATCGTTCTCGTTTTATTTATCATGATTTAATTTGATAAACCGTATTTGTATTTGCATATTTGTGAGATTTGAGCGTTTATCTCACTCAACAAATAATAATTTGCAGTCAGTATCAGAGATTGTCTTTCGTACAGTGTGACGTATGTGACATACGTAAACAGCGTTGTAAACCTTACGTCGCAAAATGCAGACTATCATGAATGAGAAATAAATTTGAATTTTTGGTAATTTTATAACCGATGCCAAAAACTGTTGGATAATTTGATGAGAACAATAAGATCAATTCAAACAAATTCCATAAAAAAATTCCCTCGGATAATATTAAAATAAATTGCGTTCCAAACTTTTTAATAGTTGCTTAAATCATTCAATTTTTTAAATTCGGTTGTCAGATTCCTCAAAAATGTTTTGAGTATTTGTTTTAAATTTTTTTAATACTTTAAATAGAATTATTGAATTCATGCTTCAAATTATCATGACAAAAATCATGACAAAAACCTTAAAACATATTTTTAGAAAAAAAAAATCGAGTATTTGATGGTAAAAACGCGGTTTCTTCGATATTCGAAAAGTTAACTTTTCAAAGAAACCGAAACCGAATAAGAAAAATAAACCGATTTTAACCGGTTATGAAGAACCGAGCCGATCATCCTAACGGCTACCCAATTAGCGGCCCGCCAAATCATTTTGTAAGGCTCGCGGATGATTTTGGAAAATGCGTACATAATTTTATCAAACTTAAATGAACTCAATCTCAACTTGAAAGATAAGTGTTGTTTGTTAGTGTAAGCGGATCGTCTTGATTAGTTATCAATTTATGTTAGTGTCGAATAATACATCAAATTGGCTAAACGATCATATTGTGCGATATTTGGGAGTAATCAAAGCATTTGAGCGCATGCTGACTGTGTTCGAAAGTGATTTAACAGACCAAGTTTTTTTTTGTATTTTCCATCTCTGAAAACCTCACTTGAACATTCTGAGCATCCTAATAATCTTTAGCAAAATGCTATATTGTTGAAAGATGTGAGATCGGAGTTTTCTGTTCCTTTGAAGATTTTGTTCAAATGAGTTTTTGTTTCGCCTTATTAAGATAAAATTTTCTGCTAAACTCTCTGGAAACTGGGTTTCTCAACAGTCCAATTGTTTTCAAACATTAATTGAGCTGCAGTAAAGTTGGAATTAATTGCGTTTCAAGAAAATATTGTTCTGAATTTCAGGAGTCTTCTCAGCCTGTCGGGCTTGCCTATTTTTGGGTAAACATGGTTACTGGGGATTCATATCCTAATTTATAGAAAACTGTAATCAGTTTTTCAAAATGTTTGGAGTTGACTGCTTTTCATCAAAAAAAATGTTTCCATTTCGTTTTTAAAATAAATTAAATTTTAAAATATGAAAAAACCCAAAAAAAAAAAATTATTTAAATATAAAAAAAAAACAGAAAAAAAAATTAAAAATAGATGGGAAACCAAAAAAATATTAATACTATAATATAAATATAAAAAAAATATTATATAATATGAAAAATATAAAAAACAAAAAAAAATTAAAACCCAAAAAAAAAGAAATAAAAAAAAAACGAAAAAAAGGTAATTAAAATTTTCCTGACCTCCATGTGGTGAATCCTGGGTAATACTAAGTAAATAACTTCTAAACACAGATGCAAAGCTGCCCGCTAGCTTTTAATAAAACTCAAATGCGACCGTAGCCGTTTTATATATTATTACAGCGATATCTCACGCATTTGAATGACTATTATTTGTTATTTTAGAATCTTTCTACAATAATGAAAGTCAATTAACGTACAAATTTAAAATTTCTGGAAAATTTAATAATATTTACAACTACTAAGCACTTTCCGGTGTTTTGAAGTTAATCCTTCATCTTTTTATCAATTTTTTTTAGTTCCACCATTTAAGGCTAGTGTAAATTTCGAAAAATGTGTGGACTCTTTTCTACTTTAGTCGTTGAATTTAGATTGTTTGCACACATTTTTAAATTTCAATATTTGCACAAGTTTCGTGTGTTGGATACGTAGTGTACTTGCAAGCTGTATAGACAAAGTGATAACTTTAGACAGGTGTTAAAATTATAATGCTTTCAGCATAGATAAAAATGCTTTTGTTAGTTAATTTGTTAATTTCAATGTCAAATTTATATACCGAAAAAATACATGAAATAACCCTAAAAAACATATAGTTGATAAGACCTAGGTGGTGGTAACTAAAAAAAAAATAATTTATTTAACAATTTTGCTATATTTAATGCTATATTTAATGTCCAAAAAAACTGTTTTTTTACGCTTGATATCTCTGGAACGGTTAAAGACATTGCAAATATGCACTTATACTTTTTTGTAGAGTTTGACTTGATATATGCTAAATTGTTCAAATATATGGTGGTTTGCAATAATATACATCGCAATACAATTTCAAAATCAAATATCTCGATATCTATAAGAGATACGGTAAGTCCCAACATATACTTTTACTAGCTTTCCCGGCTCGCGTTGCTTCACCCATACTTACAATGAATCTTCTTATGAATTTAAGCAATACAGGTAAAGTCATCATAAGACGAACAAACACCCCATTTATGTGATTGTAGCTTTATCCCATTAGTCTAAGTGATTGTACCGCTTTAGTACCTTATTATACCTAAAAGTACGAATTTCAAAAGATACATTCGTAACGCACATTTAAAATGGACTGGTACTCCCTCTAATTCTATAGGCATCATCATCAAATACGATTATAGATTTAGCCTTTTGATTTAGGTGATGGTACCAGTTTTATCCCATTTCTGCCTGTTTACGCCTAAATGTTCGAATTTCTACAACTTCTTCTGTTGGCTCTCTTATTCTATAGGCAGCAATTCTATTTACATTTTCGTAACTTTACCTTTAGGCAGTTGGTCTGGACTATAGTACCAGAATTTCAATAAATTATTTCACATCGCACAACTAAAATATTCACTTCAATTTTTGCGACTATGCCTTTAGCCGTTTAGTACCAGTTTATCACTTTCTGCATTTTTACTCCTAAAAGGTAAGAATTTCGAAAACCGTCCTTACTTCATTCTAATTCCATAGGCAGCAAGCCCATAAAAATTATCATGATTATAGCATTAGCCGTTTGGTCTGAGCGAAAGTAAAATTTATATCTCTTTTTCGATTTTTTTACCCAGAAATATCGGATATCACAAAACCCTTCAATCCACTTTGATAGCGAGCATGTCCATATCAATTTCTGCGATACCCCTAAAAGTACGAATATCTAAAAATCCATTCCTAGCTGACAATTATTTGAAAAGGGGAACAACCACCCCATATTTCATCTTCCTATTTACACCCACTAAGCAATTTGAAAGATATAGATAATGAAAATGTTATCACAATCATTCTATTAATATGACTGACAAACAGTTTATACAGAAGGGGCGTGGCACCGCTTATTTCCCAGAGATACATTATCCGCCATGCACCAAATGCAAATTTTATCTTCTTACCTTTAATGGCCTGTGAAATATGATCGATTAAAATTTTGGTTTGTGTATGCAGTGCCACGCCCCTTTGTCTCATAATGTTTTTTTATGTAGCCGCTGACAGTTCTAAACAGTGAAAATTTTGTTGCAATCGGTCCCTTCATTTCACCGGGATAACAATTTTTTCCAAAGGGGCGTGGCACCGCCCATTTCCCAGTCAGACGTATTCCTTTTTGTATCAGTAACATTTGTAGCAAATCTCATCTTCATACCTCTAATGGCTATTGAGATATGACCGATTTAAATTCTGTTTGTGTGGGCGGTGCCACACCCCTTTGTCTAATTTTGTTTTCATGTAGCCTATGATAGAGGCCCTGCGGACAGTACCTCACAGTGAAAATTTCATTACAATCGGTCCATTTATTTGGCCAGTATAACAATTTTTCAATAAGGGGCGTGGCACTGCCCATTTTCCAGCAAGACCTAATCCTTCTGATACCAGTAACATATGTAGCAAATCTCATCTTCATACCCCTAATGGCTCGGGCTATATGACTAACTCAAATTTCGGTTTGTCTGGGCGGTGCCACGCCCCTTTTTCTAATATTGTTTTTATGTAGCCTATGGTACTACACAGTTAAAATTTCATTTTGCCCAGAAAACGATTTTTTTCAAAAGGGGCGTGGAACTGCCCATTTTCCAGCCAGACGTATTCCTCTTTGTATCACTAACATTTGTAGCAAATCTCATCTTTATACCTCTATTGGCTATTGATATATTGAATCTTCTTATGTTTGTGTGAGCGGTGCCACACCCCTTTGTCTAATTTTGTTTTCATGTATCCTATGATAGAGACCTTGCGGACAGTACCTCACAGTGAAAATTTCATTACAATCGGTCCATTCATTCAGTCAGTATAACAATTTTTCAATAAAGGGCGCGGCACCGCCCACTTTTTATAAACAAAAATTATTTTTTCTTATACGACCTATATACGTACCAAATCTCGAGTTCATACCTATAATGGTTTAAAAGATACAGCCATTTGGCCAGTTGTATGGCGCGGTGCCACGCCCATTTTACCCCCTTGCAGTCCGAATTTCCAAAAATCCCTTCTTAGTGCGCGCCTACGACATAAAAGAAACTTACATTCTAAATTTCACGGTTCTAGCTTTAGCCGTTTGGGCTGGGGAAATTTCCAAAAATCCTATATAAGGAACTTTTCGAAATCAACTACAAATACCTTTAACTACGTAACTACGAACTTTTCTCAGTGGATATTTAATTCATGTGCAAAAATTCGTATATAAGTACGCAAGCCTCTTATGTTAAGGAAATATCGTTGCTTTTAGTGGAACGGATGGATACATCATGTGTAAATTATCGATTAATGTTTAATAAAAGAAGAAAAAGCTGAAATTGAATAATTTTCATATTAAAAAATAACAATCAAAAATTTTCGACTTTTGCAGAATGGTAGACTACTTAATAATAAAATTGCAATTCACTTACAATAAACTTAAGTTTAACAGGCGATTGTCCGCAATTATAGTGTTCAAATCATAGAGCAATATAATAGACAGAGGCGCCAACTCGCTCGTGAAATTTAGGTTCCAGAGGCTCGTAAAAACTGTAGGGGAAATGTTTGAAAGGAGAGACAATGTGGATCATATGTTGCGCATGGAAGAACGAGGTTTAAAAGAAAATACTGCGTTTTGCAAAAACTTAACAATTTTCACATTCTTTCATTAACTTTTAATATTAAATTTTTAAGAAAAGAATTAAACTTTTCATAAAAGTGGAAACTCACAAAACTTTGAAAACGTTTCTTCTAAAACTTACATTTGCAATAAGCTAAGTTAAAATTAAGGTATCGATATGATCACAAATTAATCTAATTTTTTTAATTGGAAACTTGGTTTAGTATATATCTGCTCTTAAAAGTGTTATGGAAGTTTTAATGAAAGCATCCTTTGATATAAGTCCAAAGAATATAGCATAAGCATAAACAACCTTCAATATGCCGATTGCTCAGAACTATCCCGGCAATGTTTCGAGTAAATACTTTTCAAGTAAAGTATGGCTTACACGCTATCTACCCACATCCCCTCAAACACAAAAGTGAGATAGCTTAATTAGAAAACATCCCAATAGGAAGTTCCGTCATACACGACAAAAGACATAGGATATGAAAGTTGCGTCCCTCGGAAAACATAAATAAATTAACTATTTGTTAATAGATTTTTACAAACAAGTATGCGTTTAACTCGTGAAGGCGTGCACTTTCTGAATAACATAGTAAACATTAGGGTGTCCTTATAAAATAGGGGCTACAAACTTCATCAAACTTAAAAAATAGTGAAAAAATTACAAAAGTTTGAAATTTCGAGGCAAAAAACAAACAGGTATGACAAGTTACCAATATAACTATATATATATGGTTGGAAAGGCCGCAGTCTCTTCTTTCTAAATTCACTGAGAAATTTAAAATCGGTTGATATTCAACCATGTTACTGGCTTATAAGTGCGTAAAGGTTCGAAAAACCGGTATCAACGTGGACTTTATGAGCTATTTAGGGGTCCTAGACACGTTCAGATTGGATTGATATGTTCACGAAAGTTGTTTATCTTTACCAGGGCTACAATTTTGGCGAACAGTGTTAGAGAAAAATTTGGACTCCCTCAAAGTAATGATCAAAAAAGTGAAAAAATAATAAATTCTTCTTTAATTTTTTTTGAAAAAGGGCAGGTATAACCAACCTTTGTGACATAATTTATTAATAAAGTTAGTGCACAAAACTCTCAGCTACATTATTGCCGAATACTGTTTAGCGCTATCACGGAGTGTGAGTTAGCTGTTGGACAAAAACTGATGACACCTTTTTTCATGGGGCTCACTGATTTTGAGAATCTTTTGGGGGCCCATAAAAAAAAAAATTGGTCACCAATCTCGCCAAACTGAGTATAGGGGACGCGATAGTAGACGCGAATCTATACTATCCCGTTTTTGTATTTTTTCACTGTTGCACTGTGTAATCAGTGTTTGATTTGCTGTTAGCTGACTTAGACTTATTTGTTTTTTTCCCTAGTATACTATTTATTTATGGAACAATGCGTTAGTTGGGCATTTCAATTACACTGCTTTACACGTTTACCCCCATCCTACGTCTATCACCACAATCAACAATTCTTTTTGACTTTGCGCATTTGGGGACCGCTATCCTTTACTCGGTTACTTTTTTGACTTAAATTCAAGTTTATTTGTCACAACGGATCAAATATTTTCTCATTTAACAATAAGAGCTGTATTAATTTAATTATCATGTGGGAGTTTGTGTCTGTGTTTCGCAGAAAATCGTTAAATTAGAAACATTTGAATTCAATGTGTTGTTGGTCTGTTTTCTCAACTTTAAATTGAATGCAGTGACATGGGCTGAGATTCAATTTAATGATCATAAGCACAGACCAGTGTGATGAGCTTGAAATGAGATTTCAATTATAGAAAAAGTTTGGGAAGGAAAAGGTTTTATTACTTTGATTTGTTTTTAATTGAATTTGGCAGGTACGTGTTAATATATATCTATAACAAAATTTATTAATTCAATAAATGGTGACATCTATAAATGGTATAGCTCATAGTAATACAGTGAGTGAAACATACTCCCATATTTATGTAAATATATAACCAGCATATATATTTACTCCATATGCTTTTTTAATTTCTTTCTTATCATAAATGGTTCTTACTTTAAATTTATTTGTTCGTCATGCAAACAAATGGATATTTGTGGTACGTGTAGAACACTCGTCCCATATGTAAGTTTGGCCATTCAAATGTTAACGCATAAACGTAAACGCGATTATTTACTACCGGCAATATGCATTGAAAGGAGAAAATATAGAAATGTCGAATTACTTTTAAAATTTCCTGGCAAATTTGGCGCTTTATGACCTGGGTAATTGTTTAAATCTAACGTAATTTTAAATTCAAATTAGTGTTTTTCTTATTGATAAACAGGGTAACCGGAAATATTCACTAATCATTGTTTTTTAATCGTGTTTTATGCGCTTAAAATAAATAAAATGAATTAAAATTCTTACTAACATTTTCCTTGTTAGAACTTAATAGGCAGAGACATTTCTGCCTGTCGCATCTATAGTTTTATCTAATGAGATCCATAAAAATGGATTTTTCAGTTTTGCTCGTATATTGTCCATGCAGTCGTTGTATACATTTTTTAAATGTTTTTTTCTGTCGTTTCAGATGGCACTTGGTAGTCCGTGTATTCCTCAAATAGTTTTCTTATATTCTGGTTTCTCTTTTTTGTCAGGTGGTTTTTGAAAGTCTACCGAAACACTCCGGCAAAAACAATTGTTTTGTCTGTGTATAAAATTTTCTTTAATACTTAACATTAAATTGAATTTTGTATATAATTTAATTTTAAATTTTAAATTATAAATTGTGATAGTATAATATAAATTCATTGCAAAATTTATAAGTTTTAAGGGAACTACTGATTATTTGGTTGTATGTGTATATTTCATTTAACTGCTATTTCGATACATACAAATTTATATAAGCATTGAAACTTATTTCATATGAAAGAACGACGTTATTCTCGTTTGTCTCAAACTTTTAAATTTCTCTTCTTCCACAAAATTTTCACATCTATTCAGAAAGGAAAAAAAATCATCTGGGACATTATTATTTGATTCCATAAATGAACTCATTGGAATTTTGCGACTGCTAAAAATGTTTGCTATATAGTAGTTTTTTTGGTACATAAAATACCAGTTGTGTTGTTAAATAAGCTTCGTTACAAAGAAAACTACTTTATAGAGAAATTCGGAAAATGGAAATACAAGATTTTTAAACGTTTTTTGAAATATACCAAATATGCTGAAAATTGGTATTTTTAAAAAAATATGCTTTAATAAATATGAAAATATTTTTTTTTTAAATATGCTTTTAAAACCAAATTATGCTAAAATAAGGCTTTATACTTAAAATATGCAAAAATATGCTCTAACAAATAGGTGTAACAACGCTTGTAAGAGTATGAAACACATAAATAACATACCCATTTGATAATATCTCGTTCTAAAAAAAACATGCATTTGCAAACTTCCCGTTGCCCTGCTCATAACTCTTTGTTCCATCACATTAGAAAAACATAAATCTTTGATACTTTACAAGCTGTAACTTGATCTTAGTTTTAACTTTCGTAGAACCTTTCATACAACACGACCAATAAGGCAAAAACAACACCTATTGGTATGAATTGCATTGCACTTGATGATGGTAAAATCTGAAGCATTTATGTTTTTACAAAATGTGATATTGTGACAATCAGACTTCAAATCTTAAGATATTTTTTAACATAACTATTGAGATTTTCACACTATTTTTTTAAAGCTTCACATACTTTAACAGCTTTTTTTTAGCTTTAATTTTTTATTATAAATACAAGGTGGGCCAAATGAAATCATCCGATGTTGTATGGCTCTTTATTTTTTTAAATGAAAAACTTTGATTCTGTTTTTTTGAATTACATCTCGCTGGGAAATGGGAGGTAGCATACCCCATTTTAAAAAGTCGTTATGTCGGTCATATAATTGAACCGATTGTAATAAAATGTTTATCATCTACAAGAAGTCATCCGATGTTGTTAGGCTTTCATTTTTTTTTTCTAAATTAAAAACTTCGATTCTGTTTTTTGATTATGTTTAGTTTCTAATGGTTGGGGTAATTTTTAGTTTTCCAAAAATATGTTGTTTTAGCAAAATCTCCTATTTCTAGAGAGGTAACATAACACATCCAGATCATCTGAAAATCAACTCAAATTAAAATATTTCAAATTTATCCGTTTAATAAATACGAAATTAGTTAAAAAAGTGGAACCAATATTGCTTTATTTAATGTAACACACGCTCATACAATATAAATATCAACTTAAATTTTTTTCACATTTATTTGAAATATCTAGATAAATAAGTTAAAAAATAAAAAAAAGAGAGTGTTAGATATTTTCCGCAAAACTATCTTTTCTGCAGAAAATTTCAAAGTAGGCAAAAGTATCTTAAAGCTGAAATCCGTACGCTTACAATGATATATCGATATAATATCTCTACGATTTGACAATGGAATCATGGGGCAAAAAACGTCACTTCTTAATAAAAGCTCAAAACGGATATAAAAAACAGAAATCCTTTTATCTTAAAAAATGGATCAGCTAGGATTTTGATTAAGAAGATTTTTAATGCCAAATTGACTCCCAACAAAACCCCACTTTTTGTTTTTATTACCATTTTAGGTCAACATATAATATTTATCATTCAGGCGAAGTGTGTACTGGATAGACAATGGAAAGAATTCAAAAATTGTCATATAAGACCAAGACGAATTAAATAAAAATTTTGTAAAAATTCCACAAAGTTCTTTAGTCTAAAATTCTCGATAGTGTTGATCATAAGGTCACATCCAGATCTCAGCTTGTAGTAATTGGTACACAACAATTTAAATCACTTAATATCTCGTAAGGCGTACCATAAAATTCCATGCCGGAGCCAGTGTTGTACCATTTTTGTTACAAATTGTATTATAGACTGACGAAAAAATCAAATATAAATTTAGCAATTTTTTTTTTTTTTTTTTTTAGATAATTTGTAATTGTTGATTAAGTTGAGATTGCGAGAATGATATCTCGTTCCCAGTAAGGTACAGTTCTGCCGAAATGTACTTAATGGGTCACATAGTTTGGGTACCTCAAAATATAGTTGGATTTTCGAAAACATATATGTACAAAGGCTGTGACATCTTATTTACACACCCCTGGTGTAGGGTGTACACCGGTTGCCATGCATAATGTGAGGGTCATTCGGTCAACTTCTCAGTCATCACCCCCCCACGGAACTAATACCTCCACCTGACTAAATGTGATTATCCTCTAAAGTGTCAATTGAATGGGCTCCTTTGATCTATTCGATATTTATGTATTTGAATGTGGCAAACTGTTATTATCTCGTGTTCCTCCGCCTGTGATGCTGAATATTATAATCCTCTTAAGTGGTCATTTTCGAATAAACGAAACGAGCACCCATTTCCCATTTCCCACTGCCTCCGATTCAGTGATAGTTGTGGTTGCAGTGTCAAATGCGCACAATAAACAAACGGGTATCATCTCCAAACACTGGTCGAGCGTTTAGCATTTAAATGTCGTGCAGCCGTTACAGATTACGTGCCACCGCATGACTCCATGCCGGGGCACGGTTCAATCCATGAATTGGCCACTAATAGGCCATGTTGTGGCAGGCAGAGGCTAAATGCACCAGGGCGCCAATACATCGGAATCGCAGCGTATCTGTTGCTTGTTGCTGCAACAATTGCTGAAAATTTCAATAGCTGTGTGCAGTGCTGGATGGAAGGGGCGGGGTGTTGTGTTGTGTTTATACTGGTGTGCAGGCAGGCAGGCTGGCTGACTGGCTACTAGAATGATGACACAGCTATTCGGAAGCAATCAAATATTATAAATATTTCGTTACTATGGACCACGCGCCCGCTATTATGTGATGGCGATAAATCTTTGTAAACGCTTTCGTTACAGCTGCTCTCGCTCGCTCCGTTGCTGGTGGTGCATGGCACGTGACCGAAAATATTAATCAGCCAACGTGAAATTTGCATGAATTATGGGAAATTTACGGGATCAGCCAACTTCAGCGGAGCAACAACAGGAACGACAACCATGGCTACAGGTCGGTCAATTTGTGTGCAACTCAATCTGGCATTGCCCGCAAAGCATTTTGCCCCACACCTCCCTGGCAGGCTTTCAAGCATTTAATCATTTCATAGCGCACGCCAGTGGGAAGGACACTTAGTTCGAGTGAGTGTGTTTGTTGTCCTTTAGTGGGAAAACAAATACATAATTTCTGTTATCCCGGATGAAATGTTAATGTTTTCAACGACTCTGGCATATTGAAATAATCTTTTTCATAAACAGCACCACCATCACCCACAGCAGAAGCAGCAGCAGCTCCATTGCCATGCGGCATATTCAAATTTATTGTATTTACGTTACCTTTCGTCGTTTTAGGTAATCCATACACTCACACTCATACAGGCACATACACAATAAACGACCGGCCTTTTTCAAAATCTATGAGGTCAGTTTTGAATGAATTGAATTGAATACAGGAACCTCAATACTTTTTTTTTGAGCTGTGTTTATCCCCAAGTCCAGATGGAGTCCTTTGTTCTACTGATTTGAAGGGAGAAGAGGTCTATTTCCTCGAATGTGTGTCAGTCGCCTATAGTGACATGGAGATATTCTAACACATTAGCTTCTGGGTGTGTCCTTAATAAGAGAGCTGCATTTTAAATGAGATTTAGTCTTTACAAAGTGGAATGGTACAGTGCAATTGGATCACTTGGGCATTGTGAAATTGTGCTTACAAAAATACCATAGAAAATCTTGGCGCATTAAATTGTAAAATTAACAAAAAGGTGCAGAGATGTAAATGAAGCTCACAAATTGTGTGGTTCAAGACTCCGTCTGTGAGGCAAATGTTGGCAAGATATAGGGGATACACATTAATGTGTGTAAGCAACAAGAATATGGTTACGGAAAATATTTGTTTTTTTTTATCCGATAGTGATTTACTACAGTAAGGAAGATCAGATCAAGTCAGAAAATGTCTTAATTTAAAGACAACTATGCTGGCCTCAGACATTCTGAAGTCAGCTTCTATATCGGCACAATATTTTTTACGGTCTTTTTTTTTGTATAGCTTGGCAGCATTTTGTTTCTTTGTCTTATTGATCTTGTATTGAAATATGCTTTTAACCGGTCTATTCTGACGTGGTTACAATAGTCACCACGGTTGCAATAGACTACTTTGGTTACAAAATCAAAAAATCGGTATTCCGAATCCTTGTTACCGTGACAATTGTTACAAAAATTGTTACCTGCCAAAAAGGAGGTAACAAGGTAGTTTCAGCCCCTTGAAATAATATTTTGAGTTTTAAAAAAATTTTAAATTATTGAAGTCGTGGGTAAAACCCTTTTAGCCCCTTTTGCTAAGAGATGTAGTGGCAAAATTTGTGTAAAGGGAACAACCGCCAAGAAACCTGCGGGACAGCTGTGACCAATTCTCCATGACACAGATTTTTTTTCCAATATTCCCGACTGTCCACTTAACTTGGGGTACGTGTCGCCTACTTAAGCTCTTTCAAATTTGTATAAATATATAAAAAGTAAAAATATGTTTACTTTTCTCTGTATTGTGTTTTCATTTTTTGTTTTTTTAAATTCAAAAATTAGCCATAAATTGTTAATAATTTACATTTCACCACAAGGTGAACTTTTCTTGTTACGAAATTACCAGAATTCCCGTAACAAGAATTGGTTACAAAAATTTATAGTGACAAATTTTTGTAACCAAATTATTAAAATAGGGCCGTAAGAGTAAAAACCGTTTAGAAAAATTTAATATGTAATAGTTTTTGTGATAATAAGCCTTACGCTTAACAAAACTTAAGAAACTATAGAAGAACGGTTTTAAATTTGTGTAGAAAATCCAAAAGAAACTCTTGTGAATATATTACTGATATAATCATGTAATTAGCCTATATTCTCAATTGTAGAAATAACTTCTAAAAATTACATTTTATTAAACTATTGTTAAAAGAGATAGTACCAACAACTGTAGCAAAGATTCTCAAACAAGATTAAGTTTTATAACTATACTAGCTTTCCCGGCTCGCGTTGCTTCACCCGTAATTACAATGAATCTTCTTACGAATTTAAGCAATACAGGTAAATTGCAAACGCTTTATAACACGATCGATATGTGATTGCAACTTCATCCTATTGGTCCGTATTATTGTACCGATTAAGTCCCTTTTTATCCCTTTAAGTAAGGATTTCAAAAGATATATTCGTATCGCACAACTAAATGGACTGGTGTCCCCACTAATTCTATAGGATCCCTCTTCGACCTTTTTACACCTAAATGTTTTTAAAAACCTCAAAACCCCAACGGCTCTCTAATTCTACAGAGAGCAATTCTATATGGGTATTTCCAGCTAAATTCGCTAAATTTCACAAATTGTCGTAGACACTTCAAGTTGCTGTGGAAAATTGTGTGTGTCCGTAACGCACTTTGTATTAGTCATAATTTTGAATACAACATTTTAAGTAAAGTTTCATTAAAAGATCAGTATCTTCAGGCATTTAGTATAAGCAATAGTATCAGTTTTCTCTCTTTTATTTTTACACCTAAAGAACGAATTTTAAAAAATTACTCAAGTATTCACTTAAATTTTTGCGACAATACCTTTAGTATGTTTTATACTATTTCGACCTGTTTTACTCCTAAGATGTACGAATTTCGAAAACCCTCCTTGCATCGTATTAATTGTCATGATTATAATATTAGCCGTTTGGTCTTAGCGACAGTAACATATTTATCCCTTTTCGATTTTTTTATCCATAAATATCATATTTCCAAAAAACTTTATAAATTTTCGCGATTATAACATTAGCCAATTGGTGTGGGTGATGGTATAAGTTTTATCCCTTATTGGTAATTTTTACACCTTAAAGTACAAATTTTCAAAAATCCCTTCTTAGCTGACGTTTACACGAAAAGGAGAACAACCACCCCAAATTTCATCATTCATCTACAGCCATTCAACCCAATCAGTTAGTTCACCATTTTGAAACATATGAAATTGTAATTAAAATCGTTCTATTTATATGACCAACATAACAATTATTTCAAATGGGGCGTGGCACCGCCCATTTCCCAGCGAGACGTAATCCCCTATGTTCCATATATATATATAGCAAATCTCATCTTCATACCTTCAATGGCTCGTGAAATATGACCGATTGAAATTTTGGAATGTGTGGGCGGTGTCACGTCTCTTTGTCTAAATATGTTTTCATGTAGCCTATGATAGACGCCCTCCGGACAGCACTTCACAGTAAAAATTTCATTGCAATCGGTCCATTTATTTCGCCCAGATAACGATTTTTCAAAAGGGGTGTGGCACCTCCCATTTTCGAGCGAGACGTTATCCTCTTTGTATCAGTAACATATGTAGCAAATCTCATCTTCATACCTCTAACGGCTTTTGAGATATGATCGATTGAAATTTCGGTTTGTGTGGGCGGTGCCACGCCCCTTTGTCTAATTATGTTTCATGTAGCCTATGATAGAGGTTCTATGGACTGTATCACACATAGAAAATTCAATTGCAATCGGTTCATTTATTTGGCCAATATAACTATTTTTTTAAAAAGGGGTGTGGCACCGCCCACTTTCCACAAACAAAGTATTTTTTCTTATACGACCGATATACGTACCAAATCTCGACTTCATACCTGTAATAGTTTATAAGATACAGCCATTTTAAAATTCAAGTTGTATGGGGCGGTGTCACGCCCAGTTTACCCCGTTGCAGTCCGATTTTCCAAAAATCCCTTCTTAGTGCGCGCCTACGCCATAAAAGAAACCTACATGCTAAATTTCACGGTTCTAGCTTTAGCCGTTTGGGCTGGGGAGTGATCAGTCAGTCACCCAAGCCTTTTAAATATATAGATAGTAAGTTTTTATGTAGTATGTTTAAATACTTGTTGTATAAGACCTTAGAATTTTTGTTCTTCTAAATTACTTGTAACATTACACATTAAATATTTAAAGTGTTTCAAAGAGCAATGTCGCGGCTTAAAAATAATATAGCAACTGATGTCGACGGACATCCTCCTCAAATTCGGAGGTTATGAGCTAATGACGAGTATGAACCAGCTCCTACGCACGATTTGCTTCAACGTATTTTAAAAAAGGTGATTCAAGTGTGTGCTTCAATTACAGCGGGGTCATCCTTGAAAAAAGTTGAAATAACATGAATTGCGGAAAAAATACAGATTCTCTAAAATCAGATGAAAATCCCAAAAGAAAATTTTGGCAACAAATCCGAAAGGAAACGAAACTCCAACTAAAAAAAAAATGAGAATGGAAGATGAGCCATATTTGGGTATATCTAAAAATCAACTTTCCCAAAAGCTTTCTAGCCAACTCGGGGAATCATGTTCATCACAATATTGTGTAAAAGGTGCATTAAGAAACTGTTCAGTGTTTACCTGAAAGGAAATATTCAAATTGTTTTGGGAAATGTGTTGGAAACAAAAGCGGATGTATGTAACTGGTCTTATTAACATTTCTGAGAAAAAAACAATAACATATTTCCTGAGACAGAATTTAAGCAGATTACAAGTATGCCGACACATGTTTCATTCAAAACTAGGTCTAAAGGAATGGTCCAAAATTGGATTGACTCTGCCGGTAAACACTTGCGAACACTGTTTAACGGTAGAGCAAACCCAACAGTCCCGATAAATTACACAAGGGAACAAAATTGAACTTTTTGAGTGTTGTTTAGAATTCTATAGCAGTTTTTTACTAATTTGAGGTCGCTGATTTCAAATCTAATCTCCATTTTTCTCCATCAGCTCGAATTTTTAAGTTACAGGTACTAATCGTATTTTCGACTTTTTTCCAAAAAATTATAGTTCAAAAAATCATAATTTTTTTTCATAAGCCGGATTTTAAAATTTTGTTTTTTTTTAAAGATATCGTTGTTACCTTTGAAAAAAATCAAATTTTATAATATCACAAAAAAAATGTCTGAGTAAGGCTGTTTTATTCAAAAAAAAATTACACATTTTAAGTTTCTTCACGCTGAAAGTTAATCGGTTTGGGGCAAACTGTTATTTTTATTAGTTTTATTGAATATCATATTAAAGTAGCTTTCTAAAACATGTATGTACATAATAATCGATTGAAAATTGAATGAGTTATGCTAAGTTTGGTGATAACAGATTTTTCGCATTTTTTTGTTCCTACCCAAAAAAAATTTTAATTTTGTATTTTTAAAAATCATGACAAATTTGCAAATTTATTTATAGTTTAATTTATAGTTTTGCCTCCTATTACAATATTAATTAACTGACCAAATTTAATTAATCGGCAGTTGTCAATTTGGAAGTACAGGGAGAAATATTAATTGTCCAAAAATAGGTAATTTTGTATGGGAGGTACCAGAAGGGGTGATCCGATATAGAGCAAATTCATTCCTGATTCATATTTTCATAACCGTAAAACTTACGCATAGTTTGACTGAATTCAGTGTACTTACAAAAAAGATATGTATGTAAGACTATTGGCGTGAGTTCGGTCATTTGTATGGGAGATACCAGAAGGGGTATGGCAACGATTTCGGTTTTTTTTAGGGTTTGTCTACTTTTGCAAGATAAATAACAAAAAATTAATTTAAATATCCTCCAGTAGTCTGTATGGCAGCTATCGAAGATATATTAATTATCCAAAAATAGGTAATTTTGTATGGGAGGTACCAGAAGGGGTGGGGCTATTCCGCATATTTACAATTCCATAAGTTCGTTTCGAAAAATATTAATACTAATAAATTTTCATACCGATCCGTTAAGGTTTGCTCGAGTTACACTTTCACAAACGTATTAATAAATGTTATTTCTGTATGGAAATCGCAATTTTTGTAAATTCAGTTATCTTAGTAAATTGTCGACAAAATCAAAAGTTGTGCACAGATTTCAATGAAATAAAGCTCATTTGATTTAAACTATATTAAACTAAATGTTTTAAGACCAACACTGTGATTTTTGTTGCATTATTTTTTTATTTTGTAAAATTTTTGTTTTTTTTTTTAAACTACAACGATATTTCTGAAACTACTAGGCCAAATTAAAAACAATGTAGGCACGGATTAAAGATAATTTTGTTGACGAATTTCAGTTTTTTTTTAATTGAATATGGTGAACCGTTTTCAAGTTTTTTAAATATTTGTAGTGGAAGTGCCTTAGTTTTGGACATAACGGTATATCGCGAAAAGTCGAGCTGATACAGTTCTTAAACAACAAATACCTTGTTCCCTTGTGTTATCAAGCACTAATCATTCAGCAGCAGGTAAGCATATTGAAAAATGGAGACTCATTATTGTCGACAAGACTCCAAAAATGTATATTTCCAAGCAAATTTTTGTTCATATCAAGAAATTTACAAGATTTATGTCGCTGAGTGCGAATCCAAAAAAGGAAAATAAAAGTATAAAATTATCATATCCTTCTTTCGCAGAAATAATAAAGAAATCGAACTATTCGATTTTTAAGCCCAAAAAGATCAATAAAAGTCATTAATGAAGATTATCAAAAACATAAAGATGACATTAAAAAATGCGCGAAGAAAAACATAATGGCATTAAAAATTCTGAATCCGAAGTAAGTGCAGTTTTTTGTATGGATGTGCAAGCGGTTAAGTTGCCACCACAAATCAAGTGCTGCGTGTTATAAAATAAAATTACAGCTGCATAATTTCACTTTTTACAACTTTGTCTCACATGATTCAGACAATTTCATTTTGGATGAGACAGACGGAAATCTAATCTCTTTCGTTTTGGCAACATGCATTATTAAGCACTTGAGAAAATTCAACGCTCGTTTCCCAAATATACATCATGTAATAATTTATCCGCACGGTTTTTTTTATCAAAATCGGAATTTTATTTTGGCTAATGCCTCGCTGGCCTTTTCTAAGGAAACATATATAACGATTGAACAGAAATTGTTAATAAGTGGTCATACAAGCTCACCATTTGCATTATGTTTTTTTTTTAATTTCGAAAAAAAGTTCGTAGTATTCTCATCGTTACGCTCAGGTAAATAATATTATTATATAAATATGTACTCACATATTGTCTTAATATTTAGGCAGAGTCGTTAAAGACCCGACTGTGAATATGATACGAGCTTTGGCGTATTACCTGTCAGTATAAATTTATTTTAAAACTGCAATAACCGATGACTATGATTTGCTTCCGCCGAGATCAATTAGAAAAACTATTTCAGATATTGCTCCTGAAAGACTTTACATATTTTCCCCGTTTAAGGAATTTACATATTATATTAAAAAGATATGGCAGCACACTGTTATTCACTGATTTAAGGGCCATATAATGTTTAATTCAAAATTTCCGTGAAAATATTCGAGTCCGTTTGAATTTTACGCTATTTTTTATAATTTCTCAAAATTACTTTTTGACAAAATTTTAAAATGCGTTTTTGATTAATTTTAATAAATTATTAAACGTCATGTTTTGCCCTTTCCAGTGGTATACTGTATATCAAGTGTTCATTTATCCTTTATAATTATAATCAAACTTGACTTTCGCTGTAAATATCCTATAATTGGTTGTAAGACATATATATATATATATATATGGGGGCTATTTCTAAATCTTAACTTATTCGCTTACATTGGTTACCAAATAACATGTAGCAATATAATTGTGCTAATATCTTAGTGAGGTCAAAACTTAGTTTCTCGTTAAAATCAAATTCTTCAAATTTTAGGATAAATCAGAAATATGGTTTAAATATTTTTTTTGTAAACTACAATAAAAATTAACGATGTTGTATTTGTAATAAAATTACCTTTCCAAAGATGTATCATACGTAAGTCTGACTTTTATACTCTTAAAGTTATACGACTTCAAACTCTTAGGTGTTATAAGCAGACTTCCGATATTAATACCAAAATTCAGTATTTTTTAATTTTTTCCTCATAAAAAAACGAACTTACAAGTTCATAATCAAACATTTCTTTCAATTGTTCTATTTGAATTTAACAAATGTTCGAAATTATATTGAACTCTTGTGTTCAATAAAAAATTTTCAACCGATGAAAAAACTAAATAACGAACAATTGTTCAAAATAAAGTTATTTATCATTGTTGAAAAAAATATTAAACGTTCATGTACAAAAAAATAATGAACTTTTACATATCGTACCGAAACTAGAATGTCATAAATATTGTGTCGACCAATTTAAACGCAAGAAATATGTTTGTATTAAGATAGAGCTCTTAGAGCTATGTATTTTCCCTTACATCTAATGAATGAGATATGATCGATACTATACCATCGCCAATAACAGAGGCCAGGTATTTCGAGTTTTGCTGAATACTGTGAAATAATCAACTTGATTAACCTTTATAGAACCCATCGTCAGTTTTTTTTATTATAATTTGAAACGAACATTGTTCGAAAAGATTTTCAACTCTAAAGTTGAAAAAAATATTCAACTTGAATGTTATTTATCTTTGTTGAAATAAAATTTTATAGTTTTTCCAACATTGTTCATTATTTATTTTGAACATGAGAGTTATGTTTTCAAACAAACATTCTTAGAAAACATATTGAACTCATGTGTTGAGAAATATTTTTCATCTTCTATGTTATTTATTTTTGTTAGAAACATAAAAAGTATCGTTTTCCGAACCATGGTTATAAGTCAACTTTTGAGATTACACATATATGGCAAATTTATGCAAAGATATTTCCTAAATAAAACTTAAATCTAATGAAAAATGTAGTAAATACGTTAATTTGGAAATATTTTTATAAAAAAAAAAAACAGAAAAAACAGTTTCTGGTAAACACTTCAAATTTTGTATTTATCATCGGCTGTAAACTGCGGAATGTGACTGCTGCCTTCTTTGGAATGCAGAAGGAATCTCCAGAAATCGGTTTAACGGTAAACTAGGAAAAAAACAAAGTTATTAGTTTCAACTAATAAAGAATCTACTCGTTTGCGAAGCATGAACGTTGACAACTTTTATTTCGAAGGGGTAATTCTCGTACAAATTGAGTGTTAAGACTAATTACAAAATGTATAATACTTTTAGAATTTAAAAAAATCGGACAAATTTCCGGCTATCTGCCATACAATTAATAGATGTGACCAAAATGTTCAAACGATCAAAAAAACGATCAATTAACTATGGTATAGAATCGAATATGCATTTTCTTTGTCACACCCCCTTCGAGTAACTAGAGAACCAACGCAAATACTGTTAATATGTTCTTTGTAGAAATTTTGCAATTTACTTTCTTTTGTACAAATATCCTATCTCTTCTCTTCAAACATGAACAGTTTTAAGGGCAGCAACATACGTCGACCTAAGTTATTTTTTAAGATCGGATATAACGTGGCGTATATTAGCAAGTACTTTCCTGAAAGATAAACGATCATTTTAAAAACATGTGAGCGTTTTCCAACACCTATGGACGTTTCCATGATTCGATGTTACCTAGCAATTTGACAAATGTATTGTATTCCCTCAAAAGCACACTTCCCCCAACTCCCAGGGACGAGTAGGCATATATGTAAATACAAACAACATCCACCAGGCAGGAGCAGTTCACAGATTATCACAACAATAACTTAAGAGCGGCCATCCCTTCCCTACTGAGTGCCACTTTGCGGCGTCTTTGTGACAACCGTTTCCTAGCGATTCCCTTCGTATTTATGATTTTTACTCTGCTCGTCGATGAGGAGACATTTATTCTTTGATTGTGATAAGAAGCGTTTTAATTCTACGAATGACGCTGATTTCCATGTGAACATGTCACGGTGCACACGACAGTCGCTCTCAACTTGTGGCACTTGAGTGAGGCACATGTGAACTTAATAATATGAATTTTTGTTGCCTTTTAACGGTACATTTGTCTATTCCAGGTCTAATAGTGAACGGATTCATCAATGTGGTAATAACGACGATTGAGAGGCGCTTCGGCCTGCGTTCTCGCCAGACGGGACTGGTAGCAAGTGGCTACGACATCGCCTCCTTCATATGTCTGGTGCCGGTAACATATTTTGGGGGACGTTTAGGTGCCTCGAAGCCACGCATAATTGCATGGGGCATCGTCTTGCTGGGTTTGGGCTCGCTCACTTTTGCCCTGCCCCACTTTTTGGTGGGGCCATATCACGCCACAATGTCAACGACCAACACCTGTGCAGCGACAAGTGGCGATGGCAATGCCACAATCTTGCAGGTTTGAATGTGAATGTATTTGAACATGGATTGTCCGTCCGTCTTGAATATTTATTTAATGTTTCAGACCTGCGACATCGTAATCAAGGACATTACTTCAAATGGCGACTATACGGACGATGGCGGCTATGGCGACGGAAGCAATGAAAATCTAACATGGACTGTGTGGCTCTTCTTTGCCGCCCAATTGTTGCACGGCGCTGGAGCATCGCCGCTTTTTACCCTTGGCGTTACTTACATCGATGAAAATGTATCGAAGAAAATGTCCTCCGTATACTTGGGTAAGTTTACCAGTGCACGGTTGGAGGGGGATGAGGTGAGCTGGAGGCTGGATGATAATAAAAAGCTCCAGTGATGCATAAATTCCTATTTGCAAATTTTAGTTGTGTCAGATGCTTTGCCGTTTATAGTGGTAGACATGGGTAAATATCACAATTCGTTTTCTGCTTTTTAAGATGCAATACTTCTTTATGCCACAAATTTTCATTCAGTGGTGTCTGGCTGCATTATTTGGTTGACCGGCGTAATAACAGGTATTCGGTTATCCCATCGGTTTAATAAATTCTTTCCCCAATGGGCGACCATGTTAACGGTCGTTAAACCAAATTTTAATAGAGAAACATGTTGCATAGTATCCCATATAAATTATAAACATAGAATGTTAGAATGTAAACAATGGAGGAATTAAAAATACTCATACTTTGGGCATCTGTATAATTAATTTGATGCTGTTGACAGCAACATCACAGTACAGTGTCGAGTCAATTGACATGTCAAGTACAATTCTCTCAAACAGCTGACGTTCGCATTTTTCTATAAAGAGGAGGTGCCGTTATGTCTAAAAATATAAATGTTGTTAATTCACAATAACACGAGAAGCTATCCCTATTTGATTTTCCACGCACATACATATGTAATGTCAGAATATAACTTTTTGCAAATATCAAAAATATCACGGCATAGCCGTTTGGGGCATACAATAATATTCTGTCCCTTTTTTCTATAGTGAAAAAAGTGTTCGCACCGAAAGCGATATCTAAAGTATTGACAAATCCTTCGGTTGAACTCTTCGGCAGGAAAGCTGAACTTTTGTCAACAATAATACAGACGTTTATATGTAAACACATAGAACTAAGTACAAAGGATGGAATATATTTACCGTTCGTCACACACAGGCGGAATGTTTGAAAAAAAAGTGGGAGTGATATTATCGTATTTGATGAAGACACACGCTGCTGTATGCCCTCCCCCTTGTTCCACCCAAACCCTCAGTCTGTTGCCAAAGAGCAAGTGTGGTATGTTTGTATTGACCCAGTTTAAAGCAGAATACTAGTGTAAATCGAGCGAAGTTTGTTCCCAGCTTGTCGTAGCTCATCACTACGCAACTAAATCATTTGAAGCTTATTAAACACGAGGAGTCCTTTGGAAACTGCTGACGCCGTGGAATGTCAGAAGTTGATTTGATGCCGCTGCATAATAAGCGAGATACTGTGCCACATGCTACTTGTGTGTGCGTGTGTGTGTCTACTATGCATCATCACCAACCACATAGCAAAACAAGAGGGCTTCCATAGCATCCTTGCACGATGCTCCGTTGCTACTTATGTCTCGCAGCTACTCACACCAATTGTTTAGCCTGTGTTCGAGCGTGTTTTGGGTTTTCAAATGTAAACACAATGAAAACATTAGAAAATTTATTGGTTTCCAGTTAAGATAATCTAGCATGGATGGCCCCAAAAACAATTTCGCAGACAAAGAGACTAATTTGCTTGTAAATGGGGGTTTCCCAGCATCGTCTTCGTCACTTTTCACACAACTCAATACAATTCGATACGTCTCGGAAAACATATTGAATTCGTGGTTGCTCAGCACAGTCTTTTTGTTTATTTGCTTGGCAGTCCCAACCCCACACTCCATTTGGAAATTTGTTAATTGGAATTCATATGAGTAAATGCGGGACGGAATCAATATGTGGCGACGGGCGGATATTGTTATGAGATGACGTAAAAGATGTTTCAAATTTAGTGTAATGCTGCTCTTGATGTATTTCTTCTACAGGAACCTACTACACGATGACAATGATAGGCCCGGCAGTCGGTTACGTACTGGGAGGACAACTCTTATTAATTTACACGGATTTCCTTCAGATCGATGTGACCACGTAAGTATATGACTGCGTGTCCTTCTGAGGACACGCGAGCTGTTATAAATAAACTTTAACTATCTTGTTAGACTGAAATACAAATCTTAATTAAATTTAAAGATATAAGCTGTGTTCTGGTACTCCCTTAAACGTAGAACTTGTAATGAAGCAATTTTACGAAATAATTCAGCAGCATATAACTAAAGGTTAGCTGGATATTCTCCCCAGTTGAACCCGTCGAAAATATGTGGATACGGTCAACCATTTATTAAGATCCTCAAATCCATTTCGGCATATTGTTGAAACCTTGGTAGATAACTTTAACAGCAAAAAATACAGCTGAGTAATTCCTTATGGTCTCATGATTAATTCCACGAGACCATGAGGCTAGCTCGTACTACTATGGGGGGTCAGCAGGTGGCGGATATCTGAACGGCCTACAGATATGTAGGTTAACTAAGATTAATAAGTGGGCCCCGACCAGAGTGGTAGAGACAGAGGGTGTACTATAAAAACGTACATGTGCGTGATGACGAGGTTAAAGACGCCCACTTGAAGAAACATATGACTGTAGCCCAGGCCATTATGTTAAAATCATGCTGGGAGTTTTTAATGCCAAAATATGCCGGGAGAATGTTTTTAGCCCACCAGTCGGAAAATTTAGTCTCCATACTGACACATCGCCAAATGGAATCAGACTGATAGATTTCTCTGCAGCAAGAAACATGGTAATAAGCAGCACACGATTTGTCCACAAAAACATTCACAAGGCAACGTGGATATCTCCCGATCAAGTTACGAGAAACTAAAAAGATTACGTGTCAAGTGTCTTAGACGTACGAGTGATCAGGGTTGCGAACATCAACTCGGATCACCAGCTCACTGCAGTAAAGCTGTGTACTAGGCTAAACAAGGCGAAAACCCTGCGTAAGGCACCGAAAAAGCTGGACATCGCAGACCGCGAAGATAGCCAACGCCTATTCCAAGCAACTCACTCAACAACTTTGTGATTCTCCAAATCATGAAAATACTAGCGCGCAATGACAATATATTGCCCACTCGATGGAAAGAACTGTGCGGTCCGTACTGGATTATGTGATGACGAATGCCGCAATACCTCCCGGGAACAGCAGAAAAGGACGTTACTGACCCCGAGAGCGTACTGAGAATATGGAAAGAACACTTCTGCAGCCTATTGATGTCCGAAAACCCGGCTGCTGAAGACTGTGTACCAATCCGAGACGATAACATCGAGTGTCCCCCTCCGAGCCAAGCTGAGATAAAAAACTGTCGTATCCCGCCTAAAGAACAACAAAGCCGCTGGGCCTAATGGTGTTCCAGCTGAACTGTTCAAGTTGGGTGGAGTTGAGCTTGTTTTGAGCATGCAACAGCTCATAAGAGGATTGGAATACCAGGGTGCTATGTCCTACCTACAAAAAATGTAAACGTAGTGAGTGTAAAAACTACCGTGGAATTAGCCTCAAACCGATTGCGTGTAAGGTCCTCTCTTTCATACTGTGTGAACGTCTTAAGCCAATTATCAGTGCGGCTTTAGACCAGGCAAATCCATGACGGATGAAATATTTACTCTACGGCAGATTCTGGAAAAAATCCATGAGAAGCAAATCGACACTTACCAACTCTTTGTTGATTACAAAGCTGCCTTCGATTGTCCCATCAGGCATCGACTATACGAAGCCATGTCTGAGTTCGGTATCCATGCGAAGATAATTCGCCTCTGCCTTTGGATCTATCTACGCCACTCGATACGACGAGACTTCTTAGACAGGGTGATGGTTTGCATGCATACTGTTCAACATATTGATGGTGAAGGTGTTAAGGAAAGCAGAGGTAAACATGTCTGGCTTTATATTTAATAAGAGCGACATACTGCTCGCATATGCCGATGATATCTACATTATCGGTCGGACGATGCGAGAGGTAAAAGCTGTCTTCTCATCTGTTGAAAAGGAGCCCGCGAAAATGGGTTTGGCAATGAATGAGAATAAGACGAAGTTAATGTTGTGAACTATTGCTTTGAGGTAGTGGATGAATTCATCTACCTCGGATCCGCCATGGACAAAAACAACAGTGTCAGCCTAGAAATAAAACGGAGAATAGTGCTCGTCAACAGGTGTTTCTTTGGGCTACGCGAGCACATCATAAACATCACCCTATCTCGAACCACCAAAGTCCAACTGTACCACGTACAAATTTTACCGGTCCTACTGTATGTCTCCGAATCTTGGGTGCTTACACAGGCGGGATTAAGGATTCGAATGAACCATAAGCTGTACGAGTAATGCCACGACATTTATGTGGTCAAGCGAATCAAAGTGCAACGATTACGCTGACTAGGCCATGTCGTGAGAATGGATTAGAAAACTTCAGCGCGAAAGGTATTCTATCAAGAACTCGAAGGACGGCGCAAAAGAGGGAGACCGCGACTACGTTGGAAGGACTAGGTGGAGGAATCACACTGACTGCGGTCTGACTGGAGTCGTTGCGCACAAGATCGAAGCGAATGGAAATCTCTTATCATTTCGGCCTCTGACTTAGACAATAAGATATAAATATATATGTTGTCAAGTTGTTTTTAAGGCTAATAATAACAGTAATTTCATGAGAAGCGCACATGATTCTCGAATTTGAATGAATTTGAATTTGACAAAAAATTAGCTAAAATGTAACTTAAAGTGCACCGAAAAATAATTAGTTCTTTAAAAAAAAAAATTGAGATTTGGCAGTAAGAAAATTTTGGTAATTTTTTTTAAAAAATCGAACTTTGTTTTGAATTAGTAAATTTTAAAATTCTATCAAAAAATAAATATTTGTAATATTCCTAATAACATTTCATGTAGAATTTTAAAAACTTAATTAACATTTGAAATTGAAATAGAATAGATTCAGAAGAACCGAAGGCATTTGTAAAAAAACTTTAAAAGTTGATTAATATTAAATAATGTTTTCAGGACAAAGGCTTTCTCCAATATCGTCTGCATTAAAACGTGTTAAAGAGTCTCCACTAGCAGCAGTGATTTTGTCTAAAGTTCCGTTCATTTCTGAAGTTTAAAGTATCATATTGCGTAGATATATCAGCTTTGCAGAGACATTAAACCCATTCATGACTTCAAATTGTTGTCCCGTATGATTTCCATGCATATTAATGTGATTTCCGTGGGTCTTTTCTCAAAGCTTCAGTCTGTAGCCAGTAGGTCTTGCATTGACATTCCATTTCACAGGTAACTGTGTGCCGGTATGATATTAACAAAAAATACATACCAAATAATAAATCTACTTGTAATAACAATCACAGTCATCACAGCTTTTAATTCCAATTGCGCTGATGTTTCTCGGTTCGACGCCGCAATCCCCTCTACGGGAGGTTGTAAAAACCAAGTTAACAACTTAAGATTACACGACAAACAAAATGGCCATAAATCATAATGTGGTGCATGATATCGCAAATACACATTCACATGAGTGTGTATTTACATATGACACGGCGACTTGTCCGCCGAGCAGGAGGGATCTCCCCCACCCCAGTGTCGTGAAACAGCCCATACGTGAGTCGCATCCTTAAGGAGTAAAGTCGCTGGGCGCGAGCGGAGAACCAATGACGGAGGCAGCACATAAAGCGCGTTAAGTCTGTTGTAAATCACTTTCGCACAAACTGTTCCAAACCGAACTGGGTGCCTGGGGACTAATAAAACACAATTTCAACACTGACAACTAAATATGGTATAGATTACGTGTTGACAGAGCGCGCGTAAAGTCCTGGCAGGTGAATGGAAAAGGCGGAGCTGTTGCTACCACATGGTGGTGATCATCCCTTATTTGTTGCCAGGATAATAATGATGTGAGTTAACATCATTGGTTAAATGATGTATTTGCTTTTGGTGTCCCGGCATTCCGTTATGAGAGATATTAATGTTTTTAATTATCCTTTGTAATGTTTCCCCGGAGATAATACAATTGTGCCATCAGAAAGACACATTGGACGTTGTATTGCTCGAATCATACAGAACTTAATCAATAAATAAAAATAAATTTGGTAGCTTGAATACTTGATCTTTGTTGCATTGTAAGTAATTGTTTTTCAATTAATTACTCTCATTTTTCTCCAATCACAGACTTACTTTAACCAGTGCCAGTAAAGTCTGGATAGGAGCCTGGTGGATTGGTTTCGTTGTAGCTGCCCTGGTGTGTTTCCTCCTGGCCATACCAATATTCGGTTATCCTACATCACTGCCGGGCTCGGAGAGACTACAACAGGAAAAAGTCTCGGAGGCCTACAACACCAACAAGGCGTTAGAGGAACCCACTAGCTTCACCAAACTGAAGGAGTTGCCCATGGCCCTAATATCGTTGCTGAAAAATCCCACTTTTGTCTTCTTGAACTTAGCAGGAGCGTCAGAGGGTATGGTCATTGCCGGGTTTTCAGCCTTCTTGCCCAAATTAATTGAGAATCAGTTTAGCATCTCGCCCGTGTGGTCGGCGTTGCTGATGGGTCTGATTACCGTACCCGCGGGTGGTGGAGGCACATTCCTCGGGGGCTATCTGGTCAAGAGATTCAATCTTAATTGCTCCGGCATAATACGAACGTGTTTGTTAGCTACCCTTGTGGCTACGGTGTTTACCAGTTGTTTCATGTTGTCGTGCCCGAATCTACAATTTGCCGGAGTAACTTCTTCTTACCAGGGACACTTTAGCACGCAACTGAGCTCGGAAGTGGCTATAGATCTGGATGCCGGCTGCAATGCCAACTGCTCCTGCAGCCGATACATGTACGACCCAATATGTGGCATAAACAATGTCATGTACTATAATCCTTGTTACGCCGGCTGCTCCTTGGAGATGTCCCATAACGAGAGTAAATCGTACAAAGATTGCGGTTGCATCTCACCGATAGTTGGGGACGGCGGTCCATCATCGAGGGGACACGAGGCCACCAATACCATGTGTACGTCGTCATGTCAATATCTGCCATATTTTGTAGCCTTGTGTTTTATGCTGATGTTGTTCACATTCTTGGCCACAATGCCAGCGTTATCGGCCACGTTAAGGTAATGTAATAAATAACATTTAGTTTGTTTCATGTGTGTATCATATATAAAATATATCAAACAATTTATACCCGTAATGTTTTTGTTTACGGACTGTTGTTACACAGTGCAACACATAAATTGGTGCCGCCTTCGTACCCACCTATTTTTGAAGTATATACCGAGACTAAAAAAATCCCCAAAGGATTTTGCCCCATTACATCGGAAAATTTTTTTATGGATACTCCAATATTTTTACCTCAATACGATTTTTTGACCATTTTTAGGGAGTCCATATTTCATAAACTGTTCGGAATTTTTTCTTTTCGTCTTTGGCAAACTTGTAGATCTAAACCAGAGCAAATAGATCGACCCAAAAAAATGGCATCTAGTGCCTGAAAATTGTAAAAATATGAGATGAAAGGCTATTTTCACCATAAAATTATGATTATAACACTAGTTTACAGCCATTTTGCGGCAGAGTTCTAAATAATTTTTTTCTATAGATTTCGGCCTCCTAAACACGAATATGAGATTTAAAAATTTTTCCTCTGATTAGTTTTCAAGATATGAATTTTTGAATTATTTTGCAAATTTTTTATGAGATGCATCAGCTTATTGGAGAATAATTCGTAAACGTATCCAACGATTTGGACAAGAGTAGTATCCAACTAAAGGTAATGTGCTCCCCTAAAACATTTCTATACAAGCTTTTAACATCGGTTGGGTAGTTCTGATGGTAGGAGCAATTAAAGTTAAAAAAACAAATTTTTTTGTGCAAAAATCACTGATCTAAATTGATAAAAAAATTTATAAAAAATATTAATCGCAAAAATAAATCCAATTTCATAAATTGAGTATAAAGATTGGACTTTCCCGAGGAAAACAAGCCATCATATATAAAAATTGGGTGATAAGAGGGAGAGTTACACGTTTTTAAATAGGACACTACAAATCATAAATTTTTTGATTTTAATCATACCACGGTAGGTTTAGAGCTAAACTTTACGTTGCATGAAAATTACGATAAAAAGTGGAAATGCCACTGTATTATGGGTTGATCATGCATCACGAAAATGTTTAATTTGAAATCCTAGCTGATCATTTTTAGAAAATATCGATTTTTCATTTCTGCCGACTGGACCAAAAGTCTTATTACTTTTTCAACGATGATAGAAAAAAACTGGAAGAATGAAATAAAAACTTATTATTTATTATAAAAGCACACAAACAGGGATTTATGCATGATCATTGATTATTTTGGCATTGCTGCAACCTGTAGATTTAAAATGCATTTTAAGCCTACATTTTTGAAAAATATCAATATTTTCCATTTTTAAACCAGATATATATATGCTTATATTGCAATTAATAAATATTCCACTTTTCTAATACTGAAAAAATTTTTCTTAGGCGGTTACACGGTTTAAAAATTAAAAATATAGAGATTTTTTAAAAATATTGGCTTAAAATGCACTTCAAGCCTCCAAATTGAAGCAATGTCAAAATAATCAATGATCATACAAGAATCCCTGTTTATGTACTTTTATAACAATCAAACAGTTTTTATCTCATTGGTCCGGTTTTTTACTGTCAACGTTTAAAAAGTAATAAGACTTTTGGTCCAGTCGGCAGAAATTAAAAATATCGATATTTTCTAAAAATGATCAGCTAGGATTTCAAATTAAACATTTTCGTGATGCATGATCAACCAATAATACAGTGGCATTTCCACTTTTTATCGTCATTTTCATGCAACGTAAAGTTTAGCTCTAAGCCTACCGTGATATGATTTAACTGAAAAAATTTATGATTTGTAGTGTCCTATTTAAAAATGTGTAACTCTCCCTCTTATCACCCAATTTTTATATATGATGGCTTGTTTTCCTCGGGAAAGTCCAATCTTTATACTCAATTTATGAAATTGGATTTATTTTTGCGATTAATATTTTTTATAAATTTTTTTATCAATTTAAATCAGTGATTTTTGGACAAAAAAATTGGTTTTTTAAACTTTAATTGCTCCTACCATCAGAACTACCTAACCGATGTTAAAAGCTTGTATAGAAATGTTTTAGGGGAGTACATTACCTTTAATTGGAGGTCACTCTTGTCCAAATCGTTGGATGCGTTTACGAATTATTCTCCAATAAGCTGATGCATCTCACAAAAAATTTGCAAAATAATTCAAAAATTCATATCTTGAAAACTAATCAGAGGAAAAATTTTTAAACTTCATATTCGTGTTTAGGAGGCCGAAATCTATAGAAAAAAATTATTTAGAACTCTGCAGCTGACAAAAAATAAAGATTTGTAAACTGGTGTAATAAGTAATATTCCACATAAATTATACGGCACGGAGTACAACGAAATAAATTTTGTGTGGAAAACATCATGAAAAAATATAATTTTTTCACATATTTTTGCAATTTTCATGCACTGGATGCAATTTTTTTGGGTCGGACTATTTGACACTTTTTTGCTCTGGTTTAGATCTACAACTTTGCCGAAGACAAAAAGAAAAATTTTCGAACGGTTAATGAAATATGGACTCCGTAAAAATGATAAAAAAAATCGTGTTGGGGTTGAAAATATTGGAGTATCCATAAAAAAAATGTTTCAATGTAATGGGGCCAACTCCTTTGGGGATTTTTTTAGTCTCTGTATATACTTCAAAAATATCTGGGTACGAAGGCGGCACCAGACGATGACCTTAGAAATGTTGCACTGTGTTATTAAAGCTAAAACAAACAAAATGCCGATATTTAAAATTAAAATTTCGAAAGAAAAATATTATAAAATCTGTCCGATTTTGAACTCAAAAGTGTTTTCTATTCAATACATAATCACTTTGGCTTAAATATACAACAACAAAAATTCAAAGCTGAACAATAACAAAAGAAAGATACACGTAGAACATGAAAGTACTTATTTGGCACGATAGAACATTTTAAAAAAAAAATTTTAAAGAAATTTCAAATTAATCTAACGAAATTTATGGCTATGGGCTAAACATTTAGGGATAGCAGATTTTATCTAGTCACCCATCTCTCAGAGTTGCCGAGGGGAATTACATTGCTTATGTATTCGGAAAACGACTGCATTTGTCAGCTCTATCCAGTAACCTAATATTTTAGAAAAGACATGCCAATTGGCTCGACACTATACTGCGAAGTTGCTGTCGACAACATCGAGGGGCTACCGATTAAAAAAATGTAGAAGACACGAGGCAGATATTAAACCATTGATATACCGCATCAGAGTCGCGTGTTCTTACCTTCATCGGCCCTAGATGAGTTAGTTATTTTATACATTAGTAGGTTTCGCGTTGCTCTGGCGCCAATTACACATGGGTGACGTTGATGTTTTTTAAAAGAAAATTTTTAATTTTTACAATAAAAATAAAAATTAAGAGTTATTTTAGATTTTTGTTTTAAAAGTTACAAATAAGAGTTATTCCGTAACTTTTATTTTAAAAAATCAAAAATAAAAGTTAAACCTTAATATCTTTTTAACCAAGTGACGGATTACTCACATGTCTTTCAAGGACTTATAAGGATCCTACTATTTTCTATCATATTGCATTAATGCATCTGTATCCTGTTGCAGTACTAAATGTAGTATTTAGTTGCAAACAAAATATGAACAAATACATATAAAAAGATTGTTACTATCAAAGATGTTGACTGCTGTTACAATCTAATCACGATTGGTTCATTACTTGGGGCTCTGGCCCACCTTGTATTTGTCGGTATTTTGTTTGCAAGTAAATACTACAGCAAATGGTTAAGATGGAATGACAAATAATTCTATATTGAGTGCAGTAGGAGAATGCATCATATCCGCTTTGCAATCATTATACCAAAGTCTGCTCACGAGAATTCGTGGCTGAACCCGAAACAGCTGTACAGACTGCCTGGCATTGTGAGAATATCATTCTGCTATAAACTTCTTTTAAAAAACACTGGTCTTGAGCTTAAAACAAATTCCAAATATAGATTTATATATTACACTGTACGACACGATTTTTCACCCATGATCAAACTGACCAGATTCTGAAAATATAGCTAAAATAAAAATATACGTATCTGCCAGTTTTTCTAGATCAGCTCATTTAAGTTTTTTACGAGCAATTCAATTTTTGGAGCAAAGCTCCCATATAACGACTTGAAAGTGACTTCTTCTTGTTCGCAGAACTTTGCGAGTTGTTAACAGATTTTGATGAATTTTTTTTTATTGTTTTTCAAAAGGCCAAGAGTGGGTTCTGACGAAGCCAAAATTTAAAATTTGTCCCAAATTAAATAAGTCACAAATTTTGTCACAAATTTATTTTGTCAACACATTTTCCTAGTCCGAACCAGCTCCTAGCCATTTGAAAAACATTTTAAAAAAAATGTGACAATTTGTGACAATTTTAATTTTTGACAAATTATAAATTTGGACTTTGTTAGAACCAGCCCCTGGCCTTTTGAAACATATTTAAAAAAAATTCATCAAAATCTGTTGACAATTTGTTTGTGACAAATTTAATTTGTGACAAACTTTAAATTTGGGATCGGTCAGAACTACATCCAGGCCATTTGAAATACATTAAAAAAAAATTCGTCAAAATCTATTAACAACTCTCTGATATCTGCGTACAGGAAGAAGTCACTTTCAAGTCGTTGTATGGGAGCTTTGCTCCAAAATTGAATTGCTCGTAAAAAACTTAAATGAGCTGGGGGGTTACTATGTAACTCGATTCGAAAGTTAAATATTGCGAATTCGGATTTTTCCTACCAACTAATTCGAATTCGCAAATACATTTCCTACTTTCGAGTTGCCATATCCGATTGTCGGATACTCATACTCTACTTTCGGATATGCATCACTATGTATTTCGAATTTATATGTCAGAATCGGTCGAAAGTTGACATTTGTACTCGTTTGATGTTTAGTTAACGGATGATACATAAAAAGATCTTTAAAAAATCGAAACAACGATAGCAGACGCTGAAAAATGTAAGTATTTCTTAAATATATATATATTGGTTGATAAATGTTAATTCAAGTCTTTTTCAATAGGGAAAATACTACGAAAAATTTAAATACCAAGCAAAGCCAATTTGAGATCATGCTCAACTTTATGACGGAGCATCCACAGTTGGCTAAGGGGTACATAAATGCTGCGGACGCCAAACAAGCCAATGATTTATGGGCACGATTGGTAGAATACCTAAATGCAGCCGGTCCACCAATGCGGCAAGTGGTCGGTTGGAAAAAGGTAAGTAATACAAAGTTTGTCCATAAATGGAAATTAATTTTTTCTCCTTAGGTTTGGGCAGTCCACAAGACCCACCTTAAGGCCAAATTGCGGAAGAACCGCATAAATTTTTCGGGCACAGGCGGTGGGCCGGCAAAAATGTGTTCATTCACCGCACTTGAAGAAAGTGTAATAAATGTACTTCAAATGAAGGAGGCGGTTGACGGTATGAGTGGGGTGAGAAAATTTGGAGCAAACAGTACCTACACAACTGGCGACCATACTGCTACGGGAACCAGTAACAACGCCGAGCAAGATGTTAACACTGTACATGACACACTGTCCCTTCCCCACCTCATTGTTCATCAACTGCTCGCACACCCATCACACCACGAGCACCATTCAATCGCGCTGTGCCGTCTTCACTTTCTAACCAAAGGGCAACCGAATCCATTTTTATAAGAAACAAATATTTCTTATTAACTTTTATTTTTATTGTTTTGTTATTTTTGACATTTTTGCGTAGGAAATGCTGCCAACTTTGAATAATACATTCGAAAGTACTGCCAAAAATAGTTCCAATTAGTGGCAGCACTTTTCACTCGATCCGAAAGTGTTACATGGTAAGAGCTCAAATTCGGATCGAATACAACTTTCGAGCTGTTCGAACTTTCGAATCGAGTTACATAGTAACCCCCCTGATCTAGAAAAACTGGGAGATACGTACATTTTTATTTTAGCTATATTTTCAGAATCTGGTCAGTTTGTTCATGGGTGAGGTCAAAAGTTTAAATTTGTCCTACAGTGTTATAAAATATTATTACTGTTAAGATGTTGAGTGCTGTTAATTACTTAGGGCTCTGGGCCACCTTGTATCTGTTGGTATTTTGTTTGCAAGTAAACGTCCTTGAAGGACTGTGATGTATCATAATAATGAATCATAGATCAAGAATCTTTTTAAATTTTAGTAATCCGTCACTTGGCTAAAAAGATATTAAGGTTTAACTTTTATTTTTGATTATTAAAAATAAAAGTTACAGTATAACTCTTATTTGTAACTTATAAAATAAAAATCAAAAATAACACTTATTTTTAATTTCTTTTTGTAAAAATCAAAAATAACTGTTATTTTTATTGTAAAAATCAAAATTAACTGTTATATCGTAACTTTTATTTTAAAAATTAAAAATAAGTGTTATTTTATAACTTTTAAATAAAAATTTGAAAATAATTGTTATATTGCAATTTCGATTTTAAAACTTATAACAGTTACTTTCCCTGCACATACTTATTTAGTTTGAAAAGTTTTTTCCTTCAACATATTCTCATAAATGTTAGTGTAAATTGGAATTTAAAAAAAAAAATGCAAAGAGAACCATGAGGATAGTGAAGATAAGCCATTACTGCAAATTCAATGATGTCGTTGATATAAATAACGAAAAGTTGTTCAAACACCCTTATTCATATATGTATATCAATTATTTTTCCAAATTTAGCAATTTATTTTCTTAATCATCTGTATCGGAAGATTTTTGCTAAACAGGAAATTGCGTAAAAGTAATTCGGCTATTAGGTATACTATTTTAAACCTACATATCGTTACCTTAATATAGAAAGGCCCCAACTCATAATTTTTTTAAATCGTGTTTTTTGCCGATTCTGAGAGAGCACCATCAGATACACCTTCCATAAAAAATTTACGGAGATGCGTTGAAAAATAGCGAAGTTATAAGTTTTAAAAACTGCATTTTAAATGTTTTTGTATCTGGTGTGTTTCTTGTTTTATTAAGGTTTTTTCCTCCTCCTGTAAACTTCGTTTTTCATGAGTTAGGGCCTTTGTATATTAAGGTAACGATATATTTATGTGAAGATAAATTAATTAAAAGCTTAAAAAATGTCTTATCAAAAGAAGTTATTTTTTGTTTAAAAATAAATATATTATATATATATTTTCGACAATGTTCAAGCTATACTAATTTTTTTTCAACAAATCCTTTAAAGATTTAAAAAATAAAAAATAAAAAATTTATAATTTGTACCGGAAAACAGATTATTCTTTGCTCTCCTGCACACATAACTACATTAGCTTCAACACAGATGATATTTTGAATCATTTCTACAAAATTTCTGTCATTTGTTATAAATATTCGGCGTTATTTATAACAATAGAATTTACACATATTTTTAAAAATTACTCGCAATTTTTTGGACACGCGACTATCGTACAGATAGAACCATGTAGTCAATGTCAATAAGCTGAATCAACTAATAGTGATAAAAGTTATTTTGTCTAAAGATGCTTGGCAGTTTAAAGTATATTTGAAGTATCTAATGAAATACGCGCTCATCAACAAATGTGTATTATATTTATGAGCTACCACCATTCTTTTGTAATCTACTGATCGATTGTTAATTGAGATTACATCACTGTTAGTATGTCTTAACAGTAATGTAGTGTAACCTAACATCCTAAAAATATGCTTTGAAATATTGCAATCTTAGATATGAAAATAGAGAATACTGTAGGAGATTACCAACAGAAATTTGTAAAAATTATAACAAATAGTTATGTATACCAAACGTAGTTACGGCAAATTATAACTATCGATCTTATGTACTTGTATCTGTCAGTTGTTGCCTTGCTAGTTTTTTGTGATACTGCTACAGTCCACTCAGCAAATTTTAAATTTGGCTTTAGCATTTTGCATTATAAGACATTGATGCCAAGTCTTGCAACATTTCATTGCCTTGGAAATCTACTAATTGTTATTTAATTGTTCACACTCTTGAATATACATATTACACTTTCATTGTCCATTAGTCGATTTTTATTTTATCATCCTCTATCACATTACCATCATCAGATCATTAACACCTGCTCCTTCTTACTCAATTTCAGATGTGTTTACGACGATCAACGTTCTTTCGCTTTGGGTATTCAATGGATCAAGGTGCGACTGTTGGGAACGATACCGGCTCCCTTGATATTTGGCGCTCTCATTGATGAAACCTGTATTTTGTGGCAAGAAACATGTGACGAACAAGTCGGTGCATGTTTGGTATTCGAAAATTCTCGAATGAGTCGGTAAGTTGGCGATCAAAAGTCGTTGAGTCGCATCTCACTCACTCCGTTTCTTTGTTCAAATGTGCAGATACATGTGGATTCTGGCACTGACTGGTAAATTGTGTTCCGTGGTGTTTTTCTTTGCTGCCTGGTGGTTTTACTTACCACCCAAACAAGCGAACGAGGAAGTCGCCGGAACTGTTAAGGACGAACCAAACAACAGTTCTGCCCCCATCAGCACTGTTGAGAGCGTTATGGTGGTGACAACAGCATCGGCCAGCTAAACGCACGACTGTTATGTTGAGGGTGGTTGTGATGTTATGTTAACATCACCGCGGAGGAACGAGGTCGCAGCTCACTCAACAAGTGTGGCTTCCTCAGTACATGTTCGATGAGTTGTGCCGCTGTGACGTAGTAGCAATGGTGTAAAAACAGCTGATTTCATTCATGACGAGCAAAGGATCTCATTGACATGCGTCCGACCAATCATATGACTGTCTGTCATTCACGTACTTACACGCACATTAAAATGCATTTTTACATTCCCACATACATATAGAAATATAAACAAACATACATACATACATAGGTATACAAACACACGTGAACGAAATATTTACACGCACGCATACTAAGTACATATGTAATAGTTTAAGATTTTATACGTCTGTGCATTTGTGTTTATAATTAAATTTATGCTTAATTAATATTACGAAATAAATAATATTGTATGTGTATTCCAATAATTCTATTTGTGTTTGCGTTTATTGAAGATATGGCAAGGCACTGGCAAGGATACTTCAGGGTGAGAAGAGGACGAAAGGTCAGGGTGGATGGGCAACCATTATGGTAAAACGTGATGTGATTTTTTGATTGACTGCTTAATGTATTTTGTAAGATTTTAAACTATATATTTCATCAGAGGCAATGAAGCAGGCAAAATATTTCACAGGTCAAGGTTGGGGTGTCCTTAAGTGCGCCTCTGTCTATTGATTTACTTAATAATGCCTTCACACAAATGAATAGGCGCACGTAGTCGACGTTGCATGCATATGTAGTATGGCAAACAGTATCATGATATGGATATTGCGCTTTAGCGACAGATGAGTTCATTTTACATCAAACTTGGCGTACTGATTTTAGATTTTTAAAACGGATTACAAGAGACGTCTAAGATGCCTCTAAAAAAAATTATATGAATGAAACGAGTTTGAGATACATCTTTTCCTGTTTTTGAGATTTGCACTGAAATTTTGAGAATTTTCATAATTAATACTCGCATATGTCACTTTTTGTCGATTTCGAGTTAATGTGGCATATTGCCTTATTATACCCTCACCCTACGGGTAGGGGGGTATAGATCAATTGATACGACCCAGAAGGAGTCAATTAAGACCCTAGCTTTCTTTGAACCAAATTCGATTCATGACTTTTTAAGTCGCTTGAGCCATGTCCGTCTGTCTGGCTGTCCGGCTGGTAAACACGATAAGTTTCGAAAGACGCAAACAAATGTTTTGAAATTTTGCATGAGTTAATATTCCCCCAAAACTACTTACGGTATTGCAAATGGACTACATGGCCCCGTCCCTTCCGGTACCTCCCATACAAATTCATCATTCCGCCCACATTAGAAATCGAGTAATAATATCAATACAACCAAAATCGTACCCAAACTCTGTATTTAATTAAACTATAACAGGGTAAAGTTTTGGAAAAAAATTTTAAGTCTAGCCACGCCACTTCTGTTACCTGCCATACAAATGTACCTTTCCTCCCACTTTAGAGATGGAGTAATAATACGCGGTCGTACCCAAATTCTTTATTTAGTAAAACTACAGCAGGATAGAGTTTTGGGGAAAAAACTGGAAGTCTAGCCACGCCCCAGCCGGTACCCCCGATACCCATCTGGTACTTTGGAAATCGGTGAATATTATTAATAGACCTAACGCGATCGTGTCCAAATTCCGTATTTAGTAAAGCTCAAGCAGGATACAGTTTTTGAGGAAAAAATCTGGAAGTCTAGACACGCACCTTCTGGTATCTCCCATATAAATGTACTTCTCCGCCCACTTTGGGGATGGAGTAATAATATCAACACACTCGACACGATCGCGCCCAAATTCTGTATTTTGTTAAGCAATAGTTTTGTAGAAAAAAAAACTGAAAGTCTAGCCGCGCCCCATCTGGTGCCTCCCAACAAATACACCACTCCGCCCACTTTAGAAATCGAGTAATTATATCAATATAAAAATAAAAATTGTTTAACGAATTAAAAATGCTTTTATATTTATAATAGGTAGGCATTTAAGTTTCATTATTACATAGTAAAAAGTTTTTCTGAGCAGTTTGAATTTTTCACTAATAATTTAATAATTTTATAATGGGTTTGGTTTCATTGTTCGTTTAAATATCTATTCTATTAGGGCTAATATAATTTGTTTGACAAGAGTTGTGTGAAATGGATTATGTTGACAGCTGGCAGAGCGGATAGCTATTGCGATAGTTGCCAAACTATCTCATCAGCACCCTTTGCTGTGCCTTCTAATTATTTTATGTCTAATAATTTTCCCAAAGTAACGTACCATCACAACAATTTTTATAATAATAAACAACCCAACTACCCCAGTATCTAATAAAACACGTCTTATCTCTTACGAATTTAGTCTTTTATTAGTTTTTGAATAAAATAAATATATGTATGTATTTGTATTTGAAGCTTATATGCCTTATCTATATATATAAAAATAAGTTGCATTGTGTTAGAAATTGATGTTCACTGGAATGCGTGAACCGATTTTGTTTCTGCAAACTTCATATGAAAGGTGACGTTAATACCAAGGTTTTTATGTATAAACGGTCTTTGTATGTGCATTGGTTCTTGAGTTATAGCGAACACTGCATTCATTTCGAAACATGTATGTGTGTGTGTGTGTGTGTGTGGGGATGTGTGTATTGTTGTAACGTATGGGCTCGAAAACGGCTAGACCGATTTTGATGAAATTTTCAGGGAATCTTCCGAATAACCTCGCAAGTAACGTAGGCTAAACATTGTTTGAATTTTTCCACATTTAGGGGGTGAAAATAGCAAAAGGGATAAAAACTCCCCTTTCCTATATATATATGTTTGTATGTTTGCAACGTATGGACTCGAAAACGGCTGTGCCGATTTTAATGAAATTTTCAGAGTATCTTCAGAATAACCCCGCGGATAACATAGGCAATACATTGTTTGGAGTTTTCCACATTTAGGGAATAGAAATTGGCAATTCGTTGCTATTCCATTTTACTCAAACCATTCATTTAATTTATATACTTAGCTATTGTAAATCACATCTTAGGGGATCTATGAAATAAACGGCTTTTCTAATAGACCGATTGATACGAAAATTTTACCAAGTGGTACTGTTGACCTGTTGATAGTCCCTGGCTATATTTGGTTGTGATTGGATAAAGGGGCGTGGCACCGCCCATACAACTTGAAAATTAAAAGAGCTATATCTCATGAACTATCAGAGGTATGAAGATGATATATATATATGTGTTCCTCTAACTCCCATTGGAGCATAGGGCGTCAATATGAAGATGAGATTTGGTATATATGTTGTTGGAGCAGTATTAATTACATCCAGGGAGGAAGTGGGCGGTGCCATGCCCTCTTTTCAAAAATCGCTCTAACGGCTTTTCTAATATATCGATTGATACGAAAATGTTACCAAGTGGTACTGTTGACCTGTTGATAGTCCCAGGGTATATTTGGTTGTGGGGCGTTGGATAAAGGGGCGTGGCACCGCCCATTCAACTTGAAAATTAAAAGGGCTATATCTCATGAACTATCAGAGGTATGAATATGAGATTTGTAACATATGTTGTTGTTGCAGTATGAGTTACAGTAAATGTGGAAATGGGTTGTTCCACACCCCTTTTTAAAACAAACGGTTAAAACTGTCAAAATTCCACAGTATATTTTTTTATTTGCAAAAATCGTAACCAAAATCGGAATCTACGATGAATTTAAAGAAAATTTCACCAAAAAACTTTGTGTCTAAAATCAATTCCTAGCTCGCGTTGGAAAGCATGGAGATTTCAAATAAAGATTTTTTTGTTTTTAAATGAGCACAAACCGAAAACTTCAGATATATATTTTCTGAGACCTTCTGCGTAAAACTGACTTCCCTACAAACTAAATAAGGTATTACAGAAGCAAATCTATGTATTTGTTAAAAAGTTATGGCCTCTGAGAGTTGGCATACAGAAATTAAGTTTTTAAAAATCATTTTTCAGAATATTGGGCGGGATCCCAATAAAAAATCAAAAATATACTATTCTTTTCGACTTGGTCTCCAAACATCCGAATGGTAGGTAAAAATTAGAGCCGGGCCTATTGGTCTGAAGTAACTGAATAATTGCTCATTGCTAAAAAAATATCTCTACCTGAGGGTGCATATGATGAAGTGAAGTTGAGGTGCAGCTAATACAAGCCATCGACGCTGTAGACGTTAGTGTGTCAGGGGACTCGAATTTATCGAACCGACGTCTTTCTTAGCAACTCGGTCTCTGCAAATGCTGAGGAAAGATCTTGGCCCACATTCATATAAAATCCAACTGGTAGAAGAACTAGAGCCAGTGGGCGGTCAATTGATTTTTTTTATTTATCATGTCATTGCACATTATTTAAAGGAGAAATGGTTCCAACACGACGGTGTAACATGCCATACAGCGCGTGAGACCATCACTTTGTTAAGCCAAACGTTGGTGACCGATGTATCTCAAAAAATGGTAATACGAGTTCAATACAAAAATAGTATTCCGGATTATTCTTGATCCGTGTGAGAAGAAGACATGACAAAAGGAGTTTTTATGGCTAAAGGCATGAAGCTTCAAACGGAATTTTCATTTGCGGTCAATAGGAGAAGGCATAACAAAAATGTTTTTTTTATGACCAAAGAGATAGTTAGCTTACAGATGGTTCATGCTACTACGGATCAAAATAAATAATTTTGATCTTTAGAGGAATGTCTGTTTCCGATTTTTGGAAGAAGTGGTTTTTCGCCCTACATACAGAAAAAACTTAATCTACATGCCGGCACTAAAGGTATGACTTTGCTGATGAACTTTTTATTAGCATTTACAACAATAAAACTTAATTGGTTAACTTTAATGTTAAGGAGTTACTTTAAATAAGTTACATAACTAAATAAACTCAATATATTATTGTCGAGCTTAAGTACCGTTTTCAAAGTACTTTGTAGACCTAATGTGAAATATATTACAAGTTAATATGCAATAGCGAAGCATTGCCGGGCCCACTAGTTTACAATATATACAAGTTTTATAACGATAACTTTATGTTAACTTGACGAAATTTATTATATATTTCCTTTTTTTGTTTCAATTGGATCCAAGGGTTAAGCTGTTATATCTTAAAAGAAATTAAAATTATTTTTGAATAACTGTTCTTGTAATAACGACTTTAAGTTTTTCCGTGTGTTCTACAGCACCCGACAATTTCATTGAAAAACAACGTAACTCATTATGGGTGCTCAATTTCTGTCTTTATTTTAATATATTAGATATGTTGTTAATTGTGCACACACTTTAGTCCTCTATTACTAAATATTATTTTCATCCTTCTGTAGCCGGTGCATATACGGCTGAATAATTATCTTATAAATATTATCTCCACAACATACAGGCCCATTAAAAAAAAACTATGAAAAATATTGTTTAACAAAATGTCTGATGCATGAGAATTTTGATTTAATTTTTGTGGTAATTTTATATTAGCGATATTTAATATATCGTCGATGTGTTGCATCGGCTTTTTGTGTTTCTGAGATATTGATGATTTAAATTAAATGACCGCTCGTGTTTTAGATAACAAATAAATTGGTTTGATACAATAACTACTTTAAATCGAAAAAAAAACGAGTTTTGGGTCACTTTTGCATCATTAAGTCCATTTTACAGTCAATTCACTTTTTCGCAGCACACCGACGATATGCGATATCTACATACATTTTTTGTCCATATTGAAAATGGCATGAACTTCTACGACCCGTTTGTAATGGTTAGCAATTACATTTACTATTATATTAAGTATTTTAACTCTTTTGTGCTCTTCATAAATAATGGTCCTGTTGATTAGTACTATATAAAGTTATTTTTAGTACTAAAGTGTTGACATATTCGATTCGACAGACCTGGTGCATTTCGACCATGTCATTGCTTCTTATCTTATACTGTAACAAACTTTACCTTAATGTAATATTCTTTGTCTGACATGTTTCTATTCCTGATACTGTGTTTTTTCTGACACTGAACTCTTCCCCACGACGAGAACAAACATTTCAAACTGTTGCTTAGTAACTCATAGGGAAACAACCTCTTATGTGCATCATTGATTAGGGAAACAACCTCTTACGTGCATCATTGAGTTTTTGCAGAATATTGACGTTATATAAAATTTTTATAATTTTGCAAGAAGTCCATTTAAAGTATTGAAACCTCAAAAAGAAATATGGGCATTTTAGCTTTTTATAGCAATTATATACACTTATACTTATCTCAAACATGTTATCCTTTACCCAATTGATCTAGAAGTCCTAAAAGACATATCAAGTTAAAAAAAAAAACATTAAAAAAGCCGACATATCAATTTATGCCATGGCGGTGCATATATAAAAGGTGGTTAAATTGTAAGGGCCGATGTTAAATGTGAACCACACCTAAACGTCAAGTTCTGCATTTCATTTGACGTTTCTCAATTTCAGACAAACTCAATTTTAACCATGGAAAGATACACAATCGAGCAACGCGTTAAGGTTATTCAGGCTTATTATGAAAATAGGCGTTCAAATCAAAATGCATATCGTGGCAACAGTGGATGATAAATTTTTCAAAGAAAATCATCTTCAGTGATGGGGCACATTTTCACCTGAGTGCATTCGTCAAAAAGCAGAAGTGAATGTCGAAAAACCAATGCACCCAGAAAGAGTGATTGTTTGGTGCGGTTTATGGGCTGGCGGCATCATCGGGCCGTATTTTTACCAAAATGAGGCCGGTCAGTCTTATTACTGTGAATGGTGTTCGCTATCGTGAGATGAGATGAGATGATAACGTACTTTTTATGGCCCGGATTGGAAAATATTGTAACACAGCTAACGAAACAATGACTCTTTTGCGCGACAAATTCAATGGCCGTGTTCTTCTTTCTTTTGGGTTATTTTAAAGAAAAGGTGTACGTCGATAAGCCAGCAACAATTCAAGAGCTAAAGGATGAGATAATTCGGCACATTAACGGCATAGAACCTCAATTATGCCTCAGCGTCAACGAAAATTTGGACCATCGAATGGAGGTGAGCCGCCGAAGTCGCGCGGCCCTTTGGCCGATATTTTGTTTCATACATAATTGAACCATACCAATATTATTATAATAAAAAGAAATGACAATAATTTCCTAAATAATTTGTGACGACGCTTCTCTCCGATAGCGACAATATATCGAAATATTTTCTCTCCTTTATTAATCATCCTTATAAACTGTAGGTGCCGTTTTGTGAGTTAACATAGAAAACGTGTTAATCCACAACAATACGAGAAGCTTTCCCATATCACATTCATGGGATAGCAAAATTGCGTCCTCGAAAAACATGAATAACGTAACTATTTGTTCAACAATTTTTACCAACAGATATGCGTTTTACACATGACAAAATTGACTTTTTAAATAATATAATAAACATTAGGGCTATGTACTGAAATAGTGGCTAAAAACTTCTTCAAACTTAAAAAATAAGCATATATATAGTTCGAAATGGGTAAGAGGCTTCCTTCCAAAACCGTTAATAAATCCAAAATTGGTTCGGAACCGACTGAGTTATCAGCTCAAGAGTGAGGAAAGATGTTTATATGTATACCCGGCAAACTTCGCTCGCTCCTAAGGTAACGCCATCATTTAGTAGTAAAACACAGATAGTTCAAGTTTTAATCTGATTTACTTGAATTCAATCGAAATCTATGAAAAGCGATCTGATAAACAATGTTTTTCGATTTATTTCTGGCGTAAAAACAAACAATGAAGACTGTTTGCCAACACGCAAACAGACAACGCACAGCTGACCGTGTGAAAAGCAGGGAAATTCGAGGTTGATTCCACAAATTTCCAACGATTGGCCTTACGATTTATTGATTGTTTTCGCAAATACCAATTGAATTCGATTGAATTGGAAGGGAAGATCGGTTGGAATAATATAAATTCGAGGGATAAGGACTACCTCTCGTTTGAATTTGCCCTTGATGATCGTCGCTTTAATTACAATTTCGGATGATTCAGATTTCGCAAAATGATCATGATCGATCCTACCTTCAGCTGCAAATTATGCGTCGTAGTTTCTGGCACATCTAGAGAGTTAAAAAATTCTGTTGAATAGTTGGTCGCCTCATTCTCGTTAAATCATCGTTCGGTCATCTGCCTCCAAAGCTCGTTTATGCGCCATCGTGCATTGATTCCAAAAAATGATTTAGCGGAATGTGCAGAATGTTCGGCAGGTGCAACGTGGCTATGATGATCGCAAACAATGTACGAATTTGATTCGCTGGAGCAGAAACAGTTGTTGGCGAGATTCTCGAAGTGTGGCGACTGATTAAAACTAACTAAATTGAGACGCTCCGTTTCGACCTTGACGTTTATGTCAACGCAGTACTGTTGAAATAAACGGCGATATCTTAACAGATGATTGTCAACATCTTGTGAGCTAAACATTTTATTCGTTTCTTCTCCTGAAATACGAATTCGAACTTAAAGGGATAATGAAAAAGAACTGATGACTTGTAAACAAACCTGTCGTTCTATTGACCATCTTTAAATTGAGGTGATAGCCATCCTTTTCACCACAGAACATTAACAGGTGGGTATTGAAGTGAATCATATGACTGATGAGTCTCTTACACGTGCCTTACTTGTCCATCATCCCGAAGCTTGAGAACAATATCATAATATTCCGAAATTTTTCAAGCATCATAACGAATTTTCCATCTTTACATCGTCTAAAACCATCAAATCAATCGAGTTTTTTCCGAGATTCCCACCAAAAATTTTTCTATTTTTCCATTCGAAGTCATTTTGGAATGATTATCCGAAATTTTTTACACTTACATCATTCAAAATTATCAAAACATAAAATAAAATGTAAACTTTCGTCAAAAAAAAAATTTAAATTTTTGAAATTTTTCCATAATTTTCCAACCAAAATTCTCTATTTTTTCAACCGAAAAGCAACAACGGAACAATTACACACAAAATCTAATACAAAAATTGAATTTGCTGTGCAAAATGTTTCCGAAAAAATCCAAATTTTTCCAGAATTTTCCGAATTTTCCAACAAAATTTTTCTTTTTTTCCATTCGAAAAGCTATTCGTAACAATTGCAAACAAAATTCCATACAAAAAAGCAATTTTGGATTTTTCCAATTTCCCGACTTTTCCGGAGGATTTTCCCAAAATTTTCTTTCACATAAACCTTCTCCTGGCAATTACGAACAACTGAAAAAAAATTTCAGAAAAATCGGTCCAGCCGTTCTCAATTGATGAATTACTATACATTTTTGCCACCGTTTTTATATATATAAATATATATACATAGATGTAATTTTTAATGATATTTGTAAGGTACATATAGCGTAGGGCATTTCGTTTGTTGATGTATCCCTTACATTATAGCATTGCATTAAAAAATCTGGCAACATTGACAAAATTAAGAGTTTTAAATAACAAAACCGCGGTGAATTGCTCAGCGGGAGAGCGCATACGCTAACAAAATACTTACCAAAACATAGAGGAAGAGAGAGTGATAAAAATAACAAAACATATGAGCACAATAACAATCGATCCAAGTGGTCCATTCTGGGGACGATTAGGAGGAACAACAACAAAATTGGTGGTGTGGACACTTTGTCAAATGATGTCAACACGTGCAAGTATGAAAATATGATGAAAAACAAGAGAAATCGACAAATTGAATATGTATTATAAAAATATGTATACGAAGGCAAAGCAAATGTTTACATTAAGGGATATAAATAAACACACAAGGTAGTTTATATACACGTATTTCATACGTATTTAAGTACATAAAAACATACCTTCATACATATGTCCAAATTAATAGAATACAAAAGCGCATACAAATATCTTTATACTTAATTAAACAATAAGCTAAAAGTAAATCCAAAAAAAAATCTAAATTATTTATGTATTTGTATCTAAACTTGCAACATTCAAGTTCCCTTTGTCGCAATTAAACAGTCGTAACAAAGCTTCATAGCTACATATTACAGAATGTATTATGTGATATTACACAGATATAAACCAAACCACCCTTTTCTCGCTTAGCCATAGGTAAACAAAACAGCTGTTTGTGACCTTTTCCTTCGTCTAAGTTTTAAGAGAGTGAATTCGCTTTTTCTTACTCATTTTGTATTTTTCTCCACCGTTTACCAGCAACAAAGAGAACCATGTTCTCTTACTAGGTATGGGATGGTTGAAAAAATTGTACAAAATGTACTAAGATGATCGAAGACAGTTTTTCAATAGGAATTACCAACTGATAAAACAATTTACAACTTTATGATAGTCGTTATTGAGGTTTATAATTAAACTTAGTTCTAAAATTGAATTCTGGCAACAATAAATAAAAAAATATTCTTATAAAAATATGCTAAGGTAATTTGCGTTCTTATATTTCTATCCGTTTTGGTTGATGGTTTTGGTTGTATGCATTTCATATAAATACATACATTTAGGTTAATCTTTGTTGAATCGACGAGGTCTTGTTTTACTTCAAAATTCTTAGCGAAATAGTAATTAGTATAGAAATAGAAATAAAACTGCAATACAACTTGAGAACAATATTATAACAATTGTGGATTCACAACTAATTTTTAACAAGGCTTGAGAAACTCTTATTACACACAATTGTTTCTTTAGTATGCACACGAAAAGAATCAACAAGTGCCGCAAGGCTTGAAAAGATCTTGTTATGCACAACCTTTTCTTAAGTAGGTAAGTGAAATTTGCCAATTTGTTTGTTTTGAGTTTTGCATTCAGTGCTCAAATTTTAAAGTGAGTGGAAATATAATTGTGTTGTGTGAAAAATAATTGGTAATATTTTAATAAAATTCCTAATAAATATAAAAAAAGTGATAGAAGCTGAAGACAATATGAGTGTCGTAAGCTTATTCTACAATTGTAAGAATAAGCTTATAGTAAGCGTGTGCATTTAATATTATCAATAAGAGTTCCAATTCGATTTTTCTATAATTGTTACACAAACATTTTACAAGAAATTCTCAACTCTTTTTCAAGCTTAAGGCTTGTGTTGGTAAGCTTATTACAATATTATTCTCAAGTCATTTGGTATATTGGGAGGCTTTACAGAAAAGGAGAACACACAAGTTAATCGATTTGGCATTCAGTAAGGGAGGGAGAAGTAAGAAGAGGGGTGCTGTATTGCCAGCACTTGAATACACGCTTTGGTCCTTTCCCTAACTGAAGTTGGCTACATATTGATTTTACTCTTCTCATTCTCTTCACATTAATAATAATAATCATTAATAATTCTTCAATGACGAATTAAATAAAAAGTTTCTTGCTTTTAATTTTAATAGTTTTTCACAAAATCGCTAGATCTTACTTAGTTTACACAAAAACTAAAGTAGGTTAGTGGTCAAAACAAAATGTGAGAATATCACAAAAAGCAAACACGAAAATAACAAACGTTACTAGTTGCTGAAACTAATGTTACCCTGTGTGGATGCTACTGGCTACTTTAAAAGAGAATCCAAGTTTTATGGTTTAGTTTCGATCAACATTGGTTTCGGTGCGAAATATGGGTACTCAGAGCTGTTGTACGTATTCAGAAAATAAAGATTTAAAAAGAGACCAATAATCTATTGCACGCTACCAAACTTAGCACAAATATTGTGCTCTATTGCAAGAGCATTATTATGCCATCAGTTTTAAAATTTTAGCAGGTTTGAGTATTTCGCTAAGAAATTAAAATGCAAAAAGCTGCTTCGCATGATATGTATGGCTTGCAACTTACCACGTGAGCTGACTGTCTAATGTCCCAAATGCCATGCCGCAAATGTACTTCAGTGTCCATCCATCCGTCTCATCCCTGAGATGAATTCTCTTCGTTCACTCTGTCTGGCACGGTCTGAGTCGGAGAAGTCACACAAAAGCTTAGAGATACAATGCTCGTTAGTTTATTGGTGTTAGCTCAGTAAATCGGTCGCAAAAACGGAACGCGAAGCGAGTGATTTTTTAAAAGTAGCCATTTGTTACAACAACAATACACCAGTGTATACTAAACCAAAACAACAATCGAAATCAAAGAATCTCTTGTGTTTGTGCGTGTGTGTGTGTATTTGAGTGAGTGTATCTTGAAGGTACAAAATTTAACGAAAGTGTATCCACCACCTATGTATGTGTTCCGTTTGGGTGGTGTGAAGCGGGGGGATACCGTATGTGTCGTATGAGTGCATGTCTGTCTGTCTGTCGGTCCGTGCATAATACACGTAACCATCAAGCATAATCGCATCCAACGACAGAGGCCAATTACAAAATTTCCAACGCACAAAGAATCATAACAACAGCAACAACAACTACAATCAGATAATAACGATGTGAAACGAAGGAGAGGAAACAGATACATCACATAGTGTACCGATACACTTCGAGTGTGTGTTCGTCTGATTGATTTTGTGATCGGTGCGGTGTCACCGCCGTGCTCATTGTGTCGATGTTGTCGCCGTGCGGTGAAAAAGGTCAATCACCTGTGTGTGCGTACACGTCTCTATGTGCGTATCTGCAAGAAAACCAGAAGCTCCGGAAGCTAAACATTCGTGTTGTGTGCATCTTCGTGGTGAAAATTTGCCAATAAATTGTCAGAATTAGTTAATTTGAGTCTGCGGAAATTAATTCAAAAGAACATCGACCTGAATTGAGTTCGTCATAAAGCTGTGTGCTCCACCAGCCATCCATTCATTCTTCATGTTTTGGCCAAAACCACAACGCCAACATCATCAAAAAAAAAAACACAAAACCTACCTTTGCGAATTTATTCTGTTTCTTCAGCTTCGTTCTCACGTATAAATATGGATTTACAAACACCACAAACTATTCCTCAATCGGAATAATGAACAAACGAACCAAACATCGATCTGGCTTAAAAATAAACAAAGAACTTAACACATCTGCAAATCTAGCTCTCCATCTCTCTCTCACACTCTTCAAAGTTTTCAGGCAAAGACAAAATTGGCACTGACAATAACAATAACAAAACTAGCTTCACCACCAGCTATCCTCATTATTGTCGCCATCGCCATTGCCAGCGTCATCATCGTGTTACAGCTCCTCTTAAGCATTCGCTCTCAATCCATTTTGTTTTGTGGTTTACCTTTTGCTACTGCTCCCCCTCATCCATTGGTCCGTTTGTCTTTTTTGTTTAGTCTACCACCTATCATGTCATTATGTTTGGATTCAGTTTTGCAATACTCGCAAAGTTTCACGCAAAAAACTGAATTGTAGTGAATACTCGTTTTTTATTTCAGTCCATTTAAATCGAAAAGAAACACAATACGGGTCAACCGGCTCTGATTGACTGACTCAGTGATGTGATGGATTCGTTGTACCTTCCACATACCACCACCAACACCAATAAACAACCTTTACTTTCAATTTCAACCAACAACAAGTAGAAAAATTTTAGGGAACTTTGTTCAAAATTTGCATTCACTTAATCCAAGAAATCAAAGAAAAAAAAAACCAATCAAGAAAAACAGGATATAGTTGTACAGTGATGAATTAAACCTGCATATGAATAGTCTTCGTAAATAGTAATAGACACGTGGCTTAAAGTTTCGTATAAATTAATAATCACAGTCGGATTCCACGACATAAAATATTTGTATTCCTTTGACTTTCAGGAGTTCCGAACCAAAATATCGATTCAAATACCATTATAATTCCGATGATATTAACTTCTGTTCTGTAATATTTTGCTAGTACCAGCTGTTTATTATTTCACAAAGTCTAAAGTGGTAACTTTTTAAGCAATAGGTTCGATCGATGTTTTTAAAAAAAAATTACGACTTAAGAAATGTTGGAGCAATTTACTGCTTAGGTCGACCGGGGTGCACCATAAGTTTATTAATTATTTTAATAAGCCTGATTCCAGTGCCGTTGAAACCCTACATTTAAATAAAGACTGTCGGAAAACACTGACACACATAAGCTCTGCTGAAAGTTTATTTCTGATAAAAATGGAAAAGATCAAATGAAATTTGTAGGAGAGAACATCCATTAGGACAAACAGAAATGAAATACGGTTAATTTTCAGATTAATTCAAATTTAATTTAACATGTTTACGTGATACGTAAAGAGTAAGTTGACCGAGAAATGAACGATTGGATCCTCCATTTTGCCAAGACACTGGAAAACACGATGTTGAAAATATTATGAAATAGGTATATTGATATTCATATATCGACCAAAAATCAGATTTATGTACTATGAAAAGAGAATGTTGACCTTTTAAGAATTTAGCTAGAGTTCAAATACTAATTCAATACACACATATTTCGCTTCGCGATGTCATTGCTAACTTTGTTTATGTTTGTTTGAAGCTGACAAATTGGTCCTACATACCTGACGTAAACTTTAAAAGTCAGCATTTTTGGCTTCGTGTGCTCACATTAAATACACCACATTCGAATCGATTTAATTCAATGATTGATATTTATTTTTTTTGTAGTTTGTTTGCGGTTTTTATTTTGGCCAATGCCGTTCTCTTGGTGTCGCATAACCATTCTAGCTTTGTAAAGTTGTAGTAGAAGGAAAGGCACTAATTTACTTTAAATTTGTAATGGGTATTCGTTTAATCTTACTGACAAGTTTTGCTAATTTCTGATATTGACGGAATTAACTTCCACAGGTATATTGAGCCTGAATCGTTTTCACCCATATCAAATCTGCCAAGTTTTTAAGAATATATCTTCGAACAGACGAGAACAATCTAAATAAATAAAAATCAAGCAGTATATTTTATATATTAGTGGAAAATGCAATTCTTAAAAAGAGACACATATCGTATTTTAAGAATTAAACGAAATACTTTTAACGTAATGTATGTATATTAGTCAGATCTGTGAAAAATTTGGCCTTATTATGAAGGAGGCTTCCAATGGACTTAAAACACGGTAATAAGGGTGTCTTTGGCGTCGCTTAATTCGAATCCGGAGTAAAATTTTGATAAAACGCAATAAAGGATACAAAATAATGTGCCTAAAGGGCTCTAGGGTGCGCTGATTTCGAATCTGGATTCCAATTTTTAAAAACCAAAAATGGCGGCTACGAAATGATGGTCATTTTTCAACCGATAATGTGCCTATGGGGGTTTTTGGGGTCGCTTGTTTCGAATCTGGAGTCACATAAAAAAAACAAAATGGAGGATACAAATGGCGGGCATTTTATTATTTAACTTAAGTGATATTGTGCCTAAGAGGAATTCGAGGTCGTAGAATTCCAGCTTTTTTTAAAAAAGAAAAAAATTCCGCCATTCTGTACCCGCCATTTTTTTTTGATTATATTTTTATCTTTTAAACTTTAATCTACCGTTAGTTACAACTCTCCACATTTTGCCTTAATATTTTATATTACTAATACTCATAACATAAGTATTCTTTGAATGGCTACTGCGTACCAGTAAATTGTCACATGAATAAAAAAAATGTATAAATTTGGCATTTTTATTTTTTGAATTTCGGTCAGAAAATTCCAATTTCCTACCAATGTGCATTTAGAACTAAGGGAACGAAGTTGGTTGGAAACTTGCTACTGAACCATTCGATTCTCATGATATAAATCCTACTTCAATACAAGAGGGTTTGAGTAATGTGTTGATCATAGTCCCAATTACTTTACGACAACTGCGTACAGAACATCTACGCACTTCGTCCTATTTATAACGATTTATATGTTCAATTAATGCGGAAAGGGGATCTTGCGAAAGGTGATCCAGTCTACTAAAGATCAGATCCCATCAGTGCTGGTTCGTAGCTCGTGATACCCGTAACTTCTAGATCGAAATGAGTAATATATCATAAAAACACATATAATCTCAATTGATTTAAGCCAATTATGTGAAAATAATTGACATAATTGATACCATATTAGCGTTTTTGCTTTAGGTGAATATGCGCAGTCAATGGATACCCAAAGGTTTATTTATGTATAACTACAATTATTTTTTTTTTATTTGGCTTTTCAACATTTGGTCCTAATCAATAAATGTCATTCTTTTGAAATTATTTTTGGCCACAAATAGCACAAAAGTGATTTGCAAAGCAAATAAACAATGACAAATACTTACACTAGGCAATGGTGATCATGTCGATGCCCTTCTCCATACATAAGAAGGCATTTACGAAAATACATACAATGTCAAGTTTTCCTGTTCAAGCTTAGAATATCGTTAACAGTTGCAAATATCTACATGCAAAGAAAGACAACTGAGAAAAATCAACAATAAAAATAAAAAATCGATTTTTCTTCCGGATTTCAGAGCAGAATTAGCTGAACTTTGAATAGTAGCTATCGATGTGTGGGATGATTTGACTATTTGAAAGTCTCTTGAACAGTTACTCGAAAAGTTTGTCATAACATATAATGTATGTCGTTACATAAATATATAAAGACAACTCATATTTTTCCAAAATTGGTTATTTTATTGATTCATGTTGACTACGTCCTGATACACCTTGTTTTGAAATCTCTTACTGATTAGATGAAAAATAGAGCTAATGTTTTGAATAAAAACGGCATCAAAAAATCCTTTTTATAGTTTGTCCAATTTTGATACCTTTTTTCCTCCTCCTGCATACTTTGCTTTTAATGGGTTAAGTCTTTTTTATATTAAGGTATCGATGTATATTTCCTAATCTTTTTGAATACGATTACGGGCGACATTTGCTCATATTTTCAGTGTCATTTCTATTTTGTCGTTCAGTGTCATTTATATTATTTTGTCGCCTAAAATAATATTTGTCTCTCTCACACATCACACAGGAGGCAGTCCTTTGACATTCCCTTTATACCTGAACTGATCATATGAAACTTTTATATATTTTTTGTTGTCACTACTGCAGCCGTTGTGTGATATGTACATATATTGGATGGTAGGGTGCTGGCATGCAACCTCTTCACATGTATAATAATTATCATGATAATAAAGATTTCTTAAGGTTTCGTTTTTGTCCCCCGATACTCTTATTCTTTCTCAAACAATATTTAAAATCGAGGCGAATCCATTTTAAGATATTTTTATGGCACTTGTAACAATAGGACATACTTACGTGCATACGTGTGTGTACGTTTATATACAACGTATACAAATATTCATCATGAACAAGTTTACATTTGATATGAGTATTTGGGTGCCTAAAACGATTGAAACACGCACAGAACGGCGCATATAAAATTCGTCTCCTCCTGCAAATTTTAAAAATTCATCCACAAGGGAATGGCTAGAATCATGCAAACTTAGACGAAACGGTAGACGAGCGAATTATGAAAAGTCTCGTGTTTTTGCATTGGCAAAGAGCGTGTGCGGTAGCAACGCGACGAAGGTGGCGCCGTTCCGTGTCTGCGTGAGACTGCCCGTACACCGGCACACATCGGTCACTAAGCTGACCACCACACAAAATAATTGTTGCTTGGAGGCATTGAGTTAACGTTGGCTGCCCGTTGCTCTGGCGAGATTCATTGTTGGTCTTTTGACGTATGACACACCACGAAATACGGATAAAAAATGAGTGACGAAACGAAATGAAGATGTGCGAAGATTTTTAGAAGTCGCGATATGCAAATTCAAATGTCTGTTCTGAAATTGCTATCGTTCTTATAGATTCCTTACCCGTTTTGTTTGTAATTAGAATCCGTACCTTCCTTCTATTCGAAGTCCATCTAGAATTGGTTCCGCATTTCACGTAATTATGATGTCATTTGTGCTCTTCAGTATATTCAGAACCAAGTCATCTGATGCGCGTCATTTGGATGGGAAGAACCGGCTAAGCAGTGGTGTTAAAGTTCTCGCCGGGTTTGAAATATGTTAAGCAAACCCCAAATTTGCGAGATAATGATGCCCATAGTATTCAGTCTTCTTTAAAGTCCTAGGGAAGATATTTTTATCTGATCAACTGCTGAGGTCCCAAATAAAATGATTTCTTTTCGTTGTAAACTAACTATGTACATTAGGGTAATAACTATTTTTGGACAACATTCTCCCCAGGGCTTTTCTAATGGCAAATATTGTATTAATGATAAAAAAAACTATTTCAGTTCAATTTGCTAAAAAAAACCTTACGCACCGACAGCGATTTCTAAAATGCCTTTAATATGTGTTTTTTAATTTTTTTTTAATAAAATTTTTATTTTAAATATGGTTTATACATATGTATGTATGTAAACAAATTATAACAATAAATGATTAAAAGTAGGTATTGTAAGATATAAACTTTAGGTTCAAAATACGCGATGTTTTACAAAGCGGATATATATCTTATACTGTTTTTATTTCAATAAATTTCTTTTTTTAACTTTGTTTGATTCAAAACTTTAACGCGATTGGTGCGTAACCTTTTTTAACGATAGCGAAAAACTAAAAACGCAGTTCTTAATATTTTTCCATGCCCTACACGATTTTGTCTGGGGAGATTTGATATTTGCAAAAAATGCAAAAAGTTATTACCCTAATGTACATATACTAGAGAAATGAGATTAGTTCATGACATGTTTTTCACTTATATCGGCTAATGAAAGTCCGACTGCAAATACCGAAAGATGCTGAAACAAGTGGGAAGGTATCTCTCGGATTGATCTGCAAAAATAGTTATACATATATTCACTATGATGTCGCTTAAAACGCTACAACTTGATTCCATTGCACCACGTTTACTTATCTAAATCGATGTGTCTCTCTGGGAATTCTTTCCCTCCGTTAATATCAACTGCATTTTGTTGTTATCGTTATAAAAATCGCTCACATTTTGTTTTCCTTTGTGGAGCTCCGTTGAACACTGAACAAGGTTTGTCCGTGTTTTTTGGTGTTGTTGTGGCGACCGTGGCAGAGGGGTAGTTTGGCTAAGCGACAGAGTGGATTGTTGGATGTTTGGAGCCGGTCGGTCGGTTGTTTGTTGTGTTCGTCGATTGAGAAATATTTTTGACAGTTGTTAGTGTTGTGGCTGGTACTCGCATTGTTTTGGACTTGATGTGGGTCGGGTTTGTTGGTCTGTTGGTTTGTGCGGTGGCTAATACGGAACCGAAATAAAACAACAACGAACACAGCGACAATGGCTGAAAATCAACATTGAGTGCTGCTGCTGGGCATTACATAAAAAAACCACTCGGGATAATATATTTATTTGAATGTGTTTTCTTGTTTTCTTTTTTCAGATTTAATTTTACTTTTGGTTTCCTCTCGCAAATGACGCCAAACCATTTAGTTAATGGCAAAGAAAAGTGTTAAGATATTTGGTTAAAATGTGAATTTGCATAAATGAATAAAATCAGCAAATAATAATAAAAAATTTGAAATAAACGAATGAATACGAGTTTGAAAAAGAAAAAACAAAACATCAGAAATCTTTATAAAATTATAACTCAAATTTGCGTCCAGTTTTAACATTTGGCATTTAGCTATAATTTGGTGAGAGGTGACAACAACAAAAAAAAAAAACAACAAATCAACGTGAAAAACAACAACAAAACAAGGCTCTGCCTTCTCTTCTAAATCTCGCTCAGAATCTGAATGTCTACAAAGGTAAGTTTCTGTGTGCTCTTTCTCTCAATGTCGCTCTTTGCTACGATTTTTATGTAAATTGTTATATTTAAAAATTCTTCTAGATAAAATTTAATGTAGCCTTTGGTGCTTTAACTGTTCGGGGTCCATTGTCAGAATTAATTTATTTATATTTGCCATAAATATACATATGTATATATTTCTCTAGCTATCGTTTATTTCTTTCTTTGCTGTATCAAAGATATCGTAGCGTTGCCACGTTGAGTGTACATTAGACCGGGTCACGACAAGATGTATGACAAGATGTATTTGCAGCAATACCACAAATATTTTTTCTCGTAGTTGCCTTATTTTCGAAAATTATTGCATACTTTTTAGCGCAATTAGTGTTTACAATTCCATGCGGATGAAGATATTTAACTTCACCAATATTCAAGCAACGAAATTATGAAGATACAAGATAAAAAATGGAAGTAATAACAATAAAATAAAAGCATAATTATGAACTTTTTGTACAATTCCTAAGCCATTTGCAGCATTGAATGTTTTGAACGATGCAGTTATTCAGCGTTTGCAGTGACTGATAAAAAGCGTCTGAGGTATATTTTTGCAAAACTAGAAACTCGTGAACGGAACTTGAGTCGCGCCAATATTTGCTATAATTACATATCATCTCTCTCTTTGGGATTTAATTTGTAATAAATATAATATTTCCATTGTAACTAGATTAAAAATGAATTATCCCAGGAAAATATTTCAATTTTTTTTAATATTAATATTTATTTTTTAATATTTGCCCTCGACTTTTGAAATTATTTTTTTTTATATGGGGACCGACCCGGTCTAGTGTACATGTTCATTTCTGGTCAAAGTAGGTTAAGTTTTCTCTGGTTGAATTTTTAGAATTTTTATTTGGAAACATGCAATGGCAGATATATTATTTGGTATAGAGGAAAATGTTTTTTAAATATTACATTTTAAAAGAAAACTGTTAATAAAGTTATTTTTATGACGATAGTTTTTAACTTGGCATCGAAAATGGCAAATGGTAGAGTCTGATGAATTCGAAGTGAAAAAGATATGTCTTTTTAAAAGACGAAATTTAGTATGTAGACTTGCTACTAAAATGTAAAAGTTTTTGACGAAACAAGGAAGTTATTCTATTTTGTCTCTATGAAATCGGCTCTACCGTTCTAGAGTAAGAGATTTAAAAAAATATCCTCCAAATATAAAGATTTTTTCCTCCATAATTAAAACCATTGCGATTATATTTGTGTTCATGAGTCTACCATTTAAAATTCAAATAAAGTGCCAGATTTGGTTTCAATACATTTTCAAAAAACTTATATGAGAAAAAAAATATTAAGATTTTACCACACCTTTATTCTGGAATTTGTGATAATATTGATTAAGTAGTTTTACCGCTTATGGCAAATTTGTTGGTTGCAAAAACAACAACGAAACATGAAATAAGTGATTGCGAATGTATTTTTATTATAGTGCTTACTTGGAATGATTTTCGAAAGATTTCGCATTTAGCCTCGAGGTTTGGGTGTATAAGACTAGATAAATATTTCACAATCATTAAACCAAGTCTACTGATGAGGATTCGTGATAATACTTCTCTGATGGCTTTGAGCTTGAAAAAAAAGTAAATATAGGACATCGTAAGGGAGAGTTGGCAGACTTTGGGTAGGCTTATAATTCTATAGCAGGAGAAATTCTATATCATTTAAGGGTTTAAACATGTAGTGTAATAATTTAAACTTCCATAGCTCATAAATTGGATAAATTGTTTTAGACACAGTTTTATATAAATGTACTTTACTTTTATATAATTATATTACTTAATAGATATATTATATTTTCAGCTCTTTAGAGATCTTGCAAACTTGTAGAATCTACAATGTAGATCATTTAAATGCCAAGTAATTGTCCTATTATTCAAGAAAATTTTAGATTTATGAACAAGATGCTGTGATGCTCCAGGTCGAAAGCTTTAAAAAAGTTATATGCCCGCAGCGCCTCCCCAGACACTGTCTAATCCATTGCAAATTGTATTTATGATATTAATGGGTACTAATTCCTATCTTAAAACCGAATCACATTGGATATAACATTTCAGGTTTTGAGTATCTGATTTAGAAAAATATCGTGTGAACCCAGTTTTGTCCGGTTTTTCGGAAATTGTATACTAAAAGTAAAAAACATATATCGTCAATATAACATATTCCGTCAATCCAAACAAAATTACTATTGATAAAATGTTACAACTGTGAACTGTAAAAAGTTATTACCACTAAAAGTTTCACAAATAATATGACCGTCATACGGAAGAAAAAGGTCCAAAGAATTTGGATCAAATCATGTGGCAACTACGCCGATAAGCTCTCTTTTACAGTGCTCAAATTTACTGACTATTTGTAAGATTCAAGAGAATGTTATTATTCTCTTTTATCTGCGCAAAATGTATCTCATACTCTCGTGGCTACTCTTATGTCTTCGTCACGCTCACGTGCGTACCACTTTGTCATCTCTTACTTGCTCCTAGAGATTCGTAAATATTTTTGTAATGCTTTTGTTTTTGTTTTAACTTTTGGACCATCTGTCAGTCTGTTTGCATGGCCGAGTGTCAACATCATTTTGTGAATTTTCGATTCATCGTTAAGTTGACTTACAACAACACAAGTAAGTAAAACTTGACAAAAAAAATCGGCTTCGTGTGTGTTCGGAAGAAAGTAATAACTTCAGATACAACAACGTCAGTGCATAGTGGGAGGAGTAGGCAATAAAGCCCCAAAGAATAGCTAGGAGGTGGGTTAGTAAATAAACTATGAAAGCCAACTGACATGTAACACAGTTATGTAAACAACAGACATCGGCCATAGCTACGCCAAAGAGTGTAAAATTGGTGTGAATTTCCCCAAAATAAAATCTGGTGAAAAGTGTTTGTCTCGAATGTACGAAATGCAGATTGAAGTTTTATTGTTTGATAGCCCACCAGCTAAGCCAAGCCAAGATTAACTATGCTTCATATTTTCCGCTACTGCTTTGATTACGTTTTTGGCCGCAATTGTGGAAATGAATCATAGACTAAACTTTCACCGAAATTAACTAACCCCCTTTGCAGTGATAGAAAAAAATAATAGACGAACGAAATGTTACACCTAAAGAATGAAATCAATATCAAAATAAAAATAGTATAGCTTTGTTTTACGTGGGCAGTTTAAAAAGTCAGTGACAGATTCTGTCTGCCGACAAATGGTCAATTTGTTCTGTATAAAGATAAGGCAAGACATAAACGGAATGAATCAATTTCGAAGGACGTAAGAATTACAGAAATAATTGTTCTATTAACTACTGATCCCTAATTGTTTCAGAAATTTGCATGTCAATAATTTATGACCATTGGTATGACTTGTTGGCAAATTCATAATAACCCTCGCAAAACCTAAATGTATCTATTAGCTTGACAGGTGGCCTTAATATCTTATAATGGTTAATCGTATTCAATGTACTCCAAAAATATTTGATTATTTTTCTAAAACTTACAGGAACTTACTGTAATTTTATACACTCTGGTATCCCCGATTCATATTTTTTTTATAAAATCTACTGATTGACCGATCCATGATATTTCAGATATTGAATGCTAGCACTTCAATATTGGATTTTAGTTGTTTTTTTACAGCATTTGAACTTTTTTATTTAGCCTGCAAAAAAATTTGAAGAGCCCAAGCGTCTCATTCTTATTCTGAAATCAGAACATATTAACAGTGAAAAATAGCACCAATCTGCTAAAAATTAAACGCAAATACAATAGCAGATCGCTTTCTACAGCAATGTTTCATATAAATTTGCGACTAATACCACATTTTCATCTTATTTGTTGATTTGGAGCCAATCATTTAATTTGAATTTTGTAGTTTTTCAGAAGACAATTTGAGGACATCAAATTTGTTTTAATCCGTGCACCCTACGACCACCCGAAATAGTATTAATCATGCTGTATCGTCATTTGATTTCTGATCGAAACGAGGCGCATATCGCATATATCTGGGACCGGCGGTGGCATAGTGGTTAGAACACGCGACTACCATGCAGGAGATCACAGGTTCAACTCCTGGCTCCAGTCATCTTAAAAGAAAAATGTTCTTTCATTGTCGGCTCCCCTCGAATGTTGTCGACAGCAACTTCGCAGTATTAGTGTCGAGTCAATCGGCATGTCTAGTAAGAGCTACTCAAACAGTGACGTTCGCATTCATCGATAAACAAGTAGGTGCCGATAAACAAGTAGTTGTGAATCTAAGAATAGAAAGCGGTTTAATTCACAACAACGCAAGAAGCTATCCCATACCTCATTCGTGGGGTGTAAAGGGAATTTTCCTTTTGTTATTACTTAAGTCTGATGAACTTTTTTTGTAAAAATTTGCATTGCAATCACGTTGTTTTTTATTTATAACTGACTTTTCAAACATCCCTCGTATGTTTGTATCTATAAGCATAAATCCTAACAATACATTCATATTGCCTACTTTGGCTATTCGCTGCTGAATGCCGAAAAATATTCGAATGCCAATAAGCGGAAGCCACACAAACCGATGAAAGCCATTTTCGAAATAATGAAATCGAAAGTGTGCCAATTGGATAATTCCATTAAGCCCATTAGAGAGCTGTGCATGTTGCTAGGAATACGTGACATTAAAAATATGCATCACAGCGGGATAATTGAAAGTCACTTAAAAAGTTTTATTTTATAATCTATAATAAGGTAGACAGGTAGGAAAAATCATTAAAAGTTAATGAGAAATAACCTGTAGAGAAACTTCTTGTTGTCGGTCCAACGACAGTGTTCTTCTTATGTCATTGAATTCTAGAATAGTTCACATAGTTGTTTTTTAAACTATTTCTGTTTAATTGCAGATACATTGTTCGCATGTTAAAATTCTTTTGTTTTCCGTGTAACACCTTTATAAAGTATTCAATATTCTTGTGTTGAATTTACCTTCTAGTTACTGTCACTCCCCTTTATTCAATGAGCACAAACTTTGCTATCGTTATGCTTCAAAGTTTGAACGGCAATCGAACCTGGCGACCGACGACAACATCCACCAATTTCATCAAATTTGTTTAATGCAAAACTCTTGTCTCTTATCTTCTGCTATTACTTAACTACAACTTTAAATTTTAGTTTCCAATTTATGACTTTAGACGTCTTCCACATCACACCCAGAGTTGTTTAGGAAAATTCAGACGGGAGGGAGGTTCGTTTGTTAGTTGTCTCGTGGGTTCGTATCTCTATTTCTCCGATAACAAAGTTACACATCCGTTAGCAAGCAAACAAACTTGTTTGTATCACAATAATGTAGAAGATGGAAATTATATTTATTATCTCTTTCTGACACAGCAGCAGTAGTTAAAATTTCATCACTTGGCCGTTGTTGTCTTGAAATAATTTCTTATTATCAGTTTCGAAAAAAGATAGAAAAAGAAAAATCTAATTCATTCGCTAGAAGAGTCAACAGCTCAAGTGAATTTGGAGCGTAATTTACTCAAGTCAATATTTATTCGGGAACAACTTAATTAAGAACGCAATGGAAGTGATCGCGTATCAGACGATGTTTACCAGATGAATACGCAGTAGGGATATATGTATTTGTTTACGCTTCGGCGATATTGCGACAATAAGTTATGTTAGATTTTGGCGACACGGTGGCAAATTATTTTTTATTACGAAAACAATGATTTCAGTTTCTGGAGACCGTTTGCATGTAGTTTAGAGCAATGTTATATTACAAGTTGAGTTGGTGTAGATAGACAGCCTCTAGTTGGGTACGTAGAAAACTAATAATAATCATATAAATAATTAACATTTATTTTAGACATTTGGGCAATTTCATGATCAATTAGATGAAAATCAGTTCGACTTCATTTGTTTTTTACTTCCTTAACTTTTTATGTAACCCGTAAGAAGCTCTTTAATTAGTAAAAGAGAACAAAACCATTCATGTCCTAAAATATCAGCAACCAAAGAGGTGACATGACGTGACAAAAATAGAAGTAAAGTCGGAATTTTTTTTGGTAAAACCTTTTCTAATATATTTTGTAATATTATAAGTTTATTTTACAAATATGTTATTAATAATTCAAAGAGGTAACCAGATCATTAATGCAATTTTGCAGTCTTATTACTTATAATGAAACCTTAGATAAGCTTTGGACATTTTAATTTAACAAAATTTAAGTATTTTATTTGAGATCATCATCGTGAACGGCGAGTACCGTCGTCGAATGAGTCATGAGCTGTACAAAGACATCGACGTAGTCAAGAGCGTTCAAATAGACCGAATGCGCTGGCTTGGATACGTTGTACGAATGGACGAAAACGTTCCGGCTCGAAAAGTCTTTGGCAATAAACTCGATGGGCGGCGCAGGAGTGGGAGACCAAAACTCCGATAGATGGACCAGGTGAAAGAGCTGTTAACTAAGGTTGGAATACTTTTCTACTGATGAATACATTTTTGTTGTTGCTGCCATTAAAGAAGAAGAATTCACATTCACGCCAAAATCAAAAAACACGTTTATACCAAAATCAAGTACTGCGTGATATATTATAGAATCAGATCAGGGGAAATTTAGCTTTTTAACTGGTTCTATTTGATTTACAGAGAGACATTTTTTATTTTAAATAGATCCGTTCTGATAAGTGACTTCGGATTTTCGCTTAATATTTTCTGATTCTTTACTGATGTTTTTTAAATTTCACTTTAAAATGTTTTTATTTTCAATTTCTGATTTAAAAATTTTATTTTTGAATTTTAATTCATCTAATCCTATTCAGAAATGATGTTTTTTAAATTTCAACTAAACTTAAACTTAAACTCTAAGTTCAGTTGATCCTTAGCGAGCGGCCTATATTTTCTGAATTCAAATTAAAATTTTCGTTTCGTTTTTTTTATTAACTTTTCTGAAATTAAATTAGAGATTTTCCAACTCATTTTACTCGCAATGTTAGATTTGTATACCCTAAGTTTGTTCTTCCGGGTAGGTTTGACAATTTATGTAAACAAATGATCAGCATCGAATTCCGAGTCAATTTAAATATGTCCATCTGTCTGTCCTCGCAATAACAGCCGTAGTTGAGAATCTATTGAGATAAAATTTATATGCAAACTTCTATTCTCCAAGCGGAGGTTAAGTTCTAAGAACAGTAGTATCAGATAGGATTATAGGAATCGTATTGCACGATTAGTTATCTTCGCCCTTCGTACTAACAATTATGAGCTTAAATCGTGCTAAAAGCTTATATTGATTTTTGGCAAGCTATAGTTGGGTTTTTGGATAAGCTGTCTTCGACAAAGTTGTTTAAAATAGTCAAGCTTATCCAAAAATTCAACTATAGCTTATTGAAATTCTATATAACCTCTTAAAACCAAACTCGGAGGAAACTAAATTCTAAAAAAAATGTGTATGAAGGCATGAAAACTGAATGGAATATAGGTCTCCGAAGACATGAAATACCCCAAATGTACTTTTATAGATGATTTTTCATATTCTTTGAATCGACTCTTGACCAAATAATTCAAACTTCAAAGCACTGTAAAAAATATTTGTGACGTAGTGGAGCAAAATAGTGTTTAGGGTTTTGTTACTGAGGTCAAATGCTATCGTTTGATATTGGCTTGGTTCACCCCCCGAAAAAGTGTGTTGCACTGTGTTATTTATACTACAATATATGTATTTAATTTAACATAACATAACTCCATTTAATTTAACATAACATAACTTAGAGTATATACGTTTTTTTATTGATAAAATTCAGTGGCGTCTTAACCGCATGTGACTGGATAGAAGTTAATTATCACATATTTTGGTTATTGCATGCTGCATATATGTATATATTAAAACATTTACGAATATATATGCTCTACCTTCTGGAACCACATTTAGCTATACCTATTCTGACTATCTAACAAATAAACAAACTTAAAAGCCCGCAAATAAATGATTAGCATTTACGTCTCTTTTGCGTTATCAGCTGGCTTTAAGTTAACTCGTGGAAAGACGTATAAATTCACTGCAGCTTTCGGGTGATAGAAATCATTTTTACATCAACACTTTTGTTTGATTAAGATTAAATTGTTATTAAATTGCTATAAAGATTAAAATCAGAAAAATTGCATTTTATTAAAACAAAAAATACATTTTTGAGATAACAATACATCGCTGATCCAAACAATTGTTCTTTCATGAGTTAGTAAATTTTAGCATGTCTAAATAGTTTTGGACAAAATAATATGGATTTCCATAGGTATACGTTGCTGTCCCTTAACTTGTATCAGATATACCATGCATACATTTAACAGCAACTAAGCCGAGCAACTAATCGAGCAATAAATAGCCCACTAAAAATTTGGTTATTATCAACTAAGAATTGCTTTGTTTTGGCTTCAAAATTTTGTTGAATGACGTGAGACATTTAACTTAGGCCGGCCTTAATTAACGGTAAGATGATAAAAATTCAACCTTAAGTCAGCTATATAACGGAATCTGTTGATTAGACAAAGTGTTGAACAACTTTTGTGAAGCATGATTACTAGACGATTTGAATCCTTGAACTTTAATACCTACATAAGAGGGTAGGGTACCGTTTGCTCGATAGCCCAATAAACGTTTGCAGTTGTATTGTTTTTAAATTATTTAACACCAGTTCCGACTTCCTTTAGCCAAATCCGGATGCAATTTTTGTTTGCAATAGAATCGAAATCAATACTAAACAAACACGAATGTTCGAACATTTTGGACGAATGTATTTGAGCTTATGCACACTCCGGATGGAGATTTATAGATAGCAAATGCAAAAAAATAAACTTGTTTAAAAACGCAAAAGCCAAACGAAAACATTTAAGATTTTATTTACTTATTTGTGGTTTAATGGAACCAGTTTCACATGTCTCACGTTATGTCTTGTGTCCGTAGTCGATGAGGCAACACAAACTTGGATTGGCTTTGGGGACTTTGTCTTCGCTTCATTTGATAATTAATTTGAAATTTGTTAATGAATTAATTGGGGTGAAGTTTAGGAAATGTCGAACGTGAAATGTGTTAAATACCTGTAATTTGGCTTTCGTTTCATATCGTAGGTATCCTACCTTATGTGTTATCGGAACCTGTTCGTGACTATCGTGTGAACGGTACTTACCTCTGTTATAGATTAACAAAAGCATTTTTGACTCATTTAATATTTTAGTAATACGCGTCTGTAAAACTTGACAAAAATCTCTTCTGGCAGTTGGCTAAAAATATATATATTAGGTTGATTCTTATTTGGCAAAAAAAAAATGTTTTTGGAATTTTTCATGGGCCAAGTAAAAATTTTGTTAAGACGTATAAAAAAACTCTATGTGAATTTTTTTAATTTTTTTCTTAAAGGTTTAGGGGTCGCTACCGGGGTTTGAAATTCAAAATTTTACCGTCATGCTGAGGGATAAGCGGAATAACTCGAGTAAACCTTAACTGATCCTTATGAAAATTTTTCAGTATTAATATTTTCCATAACGAAGTAATGGAATTGTAAATGGGCAGAATTGCCCCACCCCTTCTGGTACCTCCCATACAAAATTACCTATTTTTTGATAATTATTATTTCTCCCATAACTTTCAAACGGGCAGATGGATGGCATTTAAACTTGGTCAGTTTAATAACCCTGTAATAACAGATAAACCCTCGGAAAATCAAAACCTTTGTCACACCCCTTCTGGTACCTCCCATACAAATGACCGAATAACCCCCACATTTTTACCTACATATCTTTGTAGTAACAATACTGATTTCAATAAAATTTTGTGTGAGACGAACACATGCAAAAATTTGACTCGTGGGTGAATATGGACTATATCGACCAACCCCTTCTGGTACCTCCCATACAAAATTACCTATTTTTAGACAAAATATTTTTTACCAATAATTTCCAAATGGACAGCTGGATGGCATTTAAACTTGGTCAGTTTAATAACCTTGTAATAACAGATAAACCCACAGAAAATCAAAACCTTTGTCACACTCCTTCTGGTACCTCCCATACAAATGGCCGAATTAACCCCCATATTTTTACATACATTTTTTTGTAAGTATGCTGAATTTATTTATATTTTGCTAAAGATATACGCTTATTGTAATTTTACTAATGCTTATCTTAAATATAAATCTAGTTTAATGAATGTTATTAGATATTCAACATAGATAATGCAACGCTATTGTCTTGCCCCCCCTCCACTAATTATCAGCCCAACTTAGGAATTTTTACAGTACAGTTAATAAGAAATGATTTATTTCAAATTTGTTCATCAGTTTTTGTTGTATTATTATTTAAAAAGGTACATTTCGAAAATAAAAATTAAATTAAACAGTTAAAAAATAATATTAAAATACACATTTAATATATTAATATTAAACATGAATTCATTGCATGAAAAACTTAACATTAAAAAATATAATTATAAACAACTGTATTACCATAATGTGTATGCAATTTATTGTATTCCTGCATCAAGGCAACTCCGTGTTCAACAATATCATTAACCACCTTCAACCAAGAACGAACTAATTCTTTATTTAATTTAAAGTCTGCATCTTGCTCCCAATCTTCAACCATCTTCTTCTTAATTTCATGAGAAACTTTGTCATCAAAAATGCTAATCCAACCAGCTCTTCCTAAAAATACCAGAGATGACCTAGAATTTGTTTTAAGGCTATTGCCGCTGTCTCTTTATTAATTGTTGCATAAGACTTCAAGTCTTTTAATAACTGGAGGTCATTTCTTGAAGCAAGAGGTGCAGAAGTGGATTCAAACCAATATTTAAGGTAAATATTAATTATCAAAATGCAAACATACTGTATTCCACATAATTTGCTTTCGTTTAACTTGAACTGCTCTCTGAATAAATATATTTTTAAGGAATATATTGCCTTAGTCTTCCATCTAGCACGGTGAAGACCTGCTGGTGCTCTGAAGAATATTAAGTAGCTTAAGTAGCTCTTTGTAGTCCTCTCGTGGCTGAAACTCTTTAAGCTGATTTTCGGCAAAACAAATAGCATTCGCAGAATTCTTTACTTGTCTTAATATGAGATCATCCGATATGCCAGGTTTAAAATTGGAATGATCAATTTTTGTCCAGGCATTTTTAAACCTCTTAAAAAGTACTATTTCAGGACCGGTTGATATTCCCGAAATACAATGCATAAGTCATATTATATGACTTCTACGTTTAAAACTGCGCATTCGTACAAACATTTTAAGTTAACATATGAAAAAAATCAAAATTTTCTGTCAAATAAGTAGCATATATGTAAAACTATGAGAGTGAATTCGGTCATTTGTATGGGAGGTACCAGAAGGGGTGTGACAAAGGTTTCGATTTTCTGGGGGTTTATCTGTTATTACAAGGTAATTAAACTGACCAAGTTTAAATGCCATCCAGCTGTCCGTTTGGAAATTATTGGTAAAAAATAATTTGTCTAAAAATAGGTAATTTTGTATGGGAGGTACCAGAAGCGGTTGTCCAATATAGTCCATATTCACTCACGAGTCAAATTTTTGCACGTGTTCATCTCACACAAAATTTTATTTAATTCAGTATTTTTGCTAAAAAGATATGTAGGTAAAAATGTGGGGGTTAATTCGGTCATTTGTATGGGAGGTACCGGAAGGGGTGTGACAAAGGTTTCAATTTTCTGGGGGTTTATCTGTTATTACAAGGCAATTAAACTGACAAATTTTAAATGTCAGCAAGCTGTCCGTTTGGAAATTATTGGTAAATAATTATTTGTCTAAAAATAGGTGATTTTGTATGGGAGGTACCAGAAGGGGTTGGTCGATATAGTCCATATTCACTCACGAGTCAAATTTTTGCATGTGTTCGTCTCACACAAAATTTTATTGAAATCAGTATTGTTACTACAAAGATATGTAGGTAAAAATGTGGGGGTTATTCGGTCATTTGTATGGGAGGTACCAGAAGGGGTGTGACAAAGGTTTTGATTTTCCGAGGGTTTATCTGTTATTACAGGGTTATTAAACTGACCAAGTTTAAATGCCATCCATCTGCCCGTTTGAAAGTTATGGAAGAAATAATAATTATCAAAAAATAGGTAATTTTCTATGGGAGGTACCAGAAGGGGTGGGGCAATTCTGCCCATTTACAATTCCATTACTTCGTTATGGAAAATATTAATACTGAAAAATTTTCATAAGGATCAGTTAAGGTTTACTCGAGTTATTCCGCTTATCCCTCAGCATGACGGTAAAATTTTGAATTTCAAACCCCGGTAGCGACCCCTAAACCTTTAAGAAAAAAATTAAAAAAATTCACATAGAGTTTTTTTGTACGTCTTAATAAAATTTTAACTTGGCCCATGAAAAATTCCAAAAACATTTTTTAAGACTCACCCTAATATATATGCATCACTAACGCTGAATATAACGCCTGACAATTACTATCAATATTGTTACTTACATTAGTGATTTGCAGTCTTTAAGGGGTTAAAGATAGGTTAAAGATATCCGAACCTTAGAGTATTAAAAATTTACGTGAATTTGACGACATACAATTGCTCATAGTTATTTTTTTTAAAACGAGCTGCAACAAATTAGTCAACTTTGGGACACAATAAACTTTAAGGGCGTCAAGGATCAACATCTAGGGTTGGAACTCAATTTTTTAATTTAAATTGTTAGAATCTTTAACGGCATCTACGTTATCAAAGTTGATATTTATTATCGTAATATCCGAGAGCCGTACCAAAGTGGTTTAGTCGTTCTAACCCGCGCACGTGTTTATCCACCTTTGTATATCCTAAGTATTGCCCGCGTTGTTTTATTTTTTTTTTTTTTTAAATTTTAACATTTGTGTTTTTCATCGCATTTTAGTGTTAAGCAAACAAAACTAACCTCAAGTTAACACAGCGTACGATTGTGTGGTTATTTCAACATCATTATTATTGTAAAAACAAAGTATTCATAGTAATCCGTCGATTGAGACATTTGTGTAAATAGAAATTTAAACTAGTGCGAGTAAAAACGATTCGATCGTAGGCAAATAAGTAAACAGCTGATAACGTGGCGGACGTTGAATATAAAACTGCGGTTTGTTTTTTTGAATATTGAAATAGTAGACCATAAGCAGCACCCATTTGGGATGATCACCACTTACAACATATTGTAGCGATAACACAAACACGATTTCTTGCTGCGAGTCCATTATAAAACATAGCCCGAAAGGCACTTGACTGCGAACTTTTTCAATGAAGGCGAAATTAAATTAAAATTTATTAAACTGACAATTAAAATGCAAAATGGACAATGAATGGCGATGCATCTTGATCTTGTGGCCGTAAGACTTACAAAGTTTGTGGCTTATTGATATTCTGGATTTGTAGCTACGTTTTGTTCTTAGCTAAAGTGAGATGGTAGAGGTCGACCGTGTCAGACTCTACAAGAATATGGGAAATAAATTTATCCAAAATAATCTAAATACAGTTTTCGGTATAAATACTGTGAAAGGGGGTATTGCCAATGGCATGATTTTAATAATAGACGTTTTGTTTCTTTATCACTTTGGAATGCGTGTATTGGTGACAAATTCAAATTTCAAGAGTAGTGTGTTTCAAATAAAGCCTCAAAAGCCTCCTGCAAGCTTCTAAAAAACATTCGTCCAGCATGAACTAACATTTTTCCAGAATCGGTTGTTTTGGACATTGTGTGGTGTTTTTCAGATAATTTAGAAGTTTTCGGGTCCCTACCTGGTGTGTGGGCTAGAAGGCGACCCGGATGATATGATTTGTAAAACATTTTTGGGTTATTTTAAATAAGTTCTAAGCCATTGTTCATATTTGTGTGAACAATGAAAAAGTACAGATTTCGCAATACTGTGCGCTGTTTTAATCTTGTTATGCAAACGGATGTAAACACTGCTTTAGCAGTGAATAGGGTACATACCATCATGCAGTTCCTTTTTCCGATAAAACAAAGAAAACGTTTTTGTTGGCCTTGTGTCATAAAAAACACATCCAAACATGTTGACTCACTCAACACAACAGTTAAACAATAAAATGGGATGTCAGATGTCTGAGTTATGACTTATGCTAATTAAACCAAAGAAATTTGGCATGTTCATTACTGTTCTTTTGTGGGAGTATCGTTTTGTCCGCTAACAAAATAAGAAAGTTCAAAAATACACCCGAAGTCCCGTCTAGTCGCTTGACGATCGATAAATATTCATTTTGCAAATTAATATTAACATGCTAAAATGTACAAAATTGTAACTAAGTGTGTTATTTTTAGCCCAACAAATAACTTGAGCATGCAGAAGCTGACAAGTGGCAGAATGAGGAGTGAGGGGCAAACAGACATACTATACATTATACATATGTATACACACTTTGCTATGTAAATATGTATCCACATACGTAAGTAGATTTGTATGTTTGCAACATTATGATTCGTACTTATTGTAAGCAGCACTTTACCTACATAACACTTGGAGCACAACGGCGCTGTAGTGCTTTGAAGCCTCAAAAGCCCCTCTGGCACTTTGGTATTGAATGTCAGGCATCACTGCAACGAGCGAGACATCAACGCCAAGATGTAAAGGTTGATTGAATGCAAGAACGCTAACCGGTTTTGTTAAAAACTCGGTTTTTGCTCTGAGACGACTCTTAAAATATATTAAGGGAATAGATAGGAACACAAAAGGGACAACAAAAAAACGCGAGCAGGAAGCTTTGTAAATGATCAAGAAGCTTTGTAAAAGAACGATTACCGGTTGACATTTTGATGAAAATTCTGTTGTGTAGAATATTAGTTACATAACAGGTATATAATAGGCACACATGTTGCACTTTCCATTCGGAACGAAATGCAATGGCAGTTATCGTGGTGTAATAAGTGTCTTCTAAAGATTTCGAAAATATTCGATATTCATATTTATTACTTTACTTTATCACCAATTGGTTAGAAATTTCACAGTGCTACACCCTTTTTGGGGGGTGAACCAATGTCAAATGATAGAATTTTACCTCAGAAACAAAACCTTAAACTCCACTTTGATCCACAGTGGTTTGAAGTTTGATTTTTTTTTTTTTTGGTAAAATGTCATATCGAACAATATGGAAAATCATGTATAAAAATACATTTGGGATTGTTCATGTCTTCGGACACATATATTAAAATTTTCGAGTGAATATTTCCTCGGAACATTTTAACCTCCCTACCGTATTGTACGTTTTATGGTTCGGACTTTTCCGATTTTGATGGTGATATTGATTTAATATGTTCTTTATATAGAAATAAAATTAAAATATGGGTATTTCCTGGAGTTGCGGACGCACGTTTTTTTTTCTTATTTTGTAGTTTTTTTTTCTTATTTTGTAGTTTTCTCTAAAATTTTAAATATTTTGAAGATTATGTTTATATAAATAATGTAGATTTTGGACAGTACTATAATGTTCTTTTAATTAAACTTTACTTAAAATGTTCTATTCAAAATTATGACTAAAACAAAGTGCGTTATGGACACACACAAATTTCCACAGCAACTTGAAGTGTCTATGCGATCAGTATATTCTTCTTTGTAAATTAAAGAAGACATGTTGGGGTTTTATAAACAACACTTAAATCACACTTAAAAAGTTTACCTTTTATGCTACTTCAATCTAAATGTGCGTTGCGGACACACGTTACGGACACACACATATTTTAATGGATAACTCAGAGCAGCAAAAAAAAAAACAATACCTGGAAATTATACTATTTTTCTGGTAGGTGCTGCTGAGCACTACAAGAATCTGTTTTTCAAATTTCCCAAAACCGCTAAAATTTTTAGTTACGGGTAAAAAACCGGTTTTTGGTACTTTTACGCATTTATAAGCCATTTACTTGGATAAATATGAACTGAGTTTTAGTTTCTCAGCGGATTTGGAAAGAAGAGTCTTTCCAACGATGTATAAAGTTTGTTTTGTTAAAGTTCAATAAATTCATTATATAATTACAAAAACAACAAGTTAAAAAAATATAATTTTTTACTATAAAATCGTGCGTCCTTCCCTGGAAATATCCATATACTAACGGAAGACATGTAAGTGCTGGTAAATATCCATAATTAAAACGTATTATCACACGATCCCATATAAGCACCAAAATTTAATTAATTTATGGTAATATTTTATTTTTCATTTTTTTACATTTGACTCGTACAGGTTATTTGTTTTTAAATTTTTCGTAGAATATATCTATCAAATATTCTAATATCTGACCTCCCTTCAAAATTATCTTTCAAGCAGTTTTTCAAAACTGAGCTAAAAATGTCCCATACGGGATATATTCTGAGGAAATGTTCTCCTGGAAATTTCAATATAGGTCTCCCAAATGTATTTTTACACATGAATTTCATATTTTTTGATTCGACTTTTGACCAAAAATGTACAATTTGAATCCACTGGAAAAATTTAACGTTTTGAAACAAAATGAAGTTTAAGGTTTTGTTACTGATGTCAAATGCTATCGTTTGATATTGGTATCATTCAAACCCGAGACAATGACCCTCAAATTGTTGCATTGTTTTATTAACCCCCAAAAAAATCTCCAATAAAAAACAAGTTCTAATTGCTTAACTAAAAATTTTATATTTTTTATGTGGATCGCAGACATCGAAACATCGAACCTTAATGTTGAAAGACGCTCTACGGGAATGAACCAGTACACCACCAGTCACTGAATCGGTTCCCTGGGGTACATGAACCTCTCCTAGTTTCATAACTCTGAACTTGCTAAAGTGTTAGTTGACACCTTACCAGCACTTAGAAAGTCCAGTTTCAGTGGTTTCAGTTCTTAAACTAGTTGCAAACGATTTTAGATAAGTATCCATATAAATGTTTTCTTCTCGTAACACAATTGTATAACTCATCAAGCAAATATACAAATTCTAAATAAACTTCATTGCATTACAAATGAGATCAATGATGAGCAAAACTTATATATGGATTTAGTCTCATAGTTTTATTGACTTGCTTATTCTAACTTAACTTAATTTCCCTTTGAACTCCATGAATGAGGTATGGGATAGCTTCTCGCGTTGTTGTGAATTAACACGCTTTCTATTTTTAGACTCACAACTAAAGGCACCTACTTGTTTATAGACGAATGCGAACGTCACTGTTTGAGAAGATCTTACTAGACACGACGATTGAATCGACGCTTAATACTGCGAAGTTGCTGTCAACAACATTTGAGGGGAGCCGACAATGAAAGAAAATTTTATTTATTTTTTTTCTTTTAAGATGACTGGAGCCAGGTTTGAACCTGCGATCTCCCGCATGGTAGTCACGTGTTCTAACCACTATGCCACGGCCGGTCCCAAATTATTCTATAGTTGATAAAAATAAATTTAACTTTATTCAATTTAAAATAAGAGAGGATGTGCCACCAAACAGACTGTCATCTGTAACTCCTTTGGAATGCCCCTACCTATTTTTCACCTGCTATGTTATTATAAGTATTTGAAGATATTTATGTTCTACCAATCTATTACTCGGTTTTTAACAAGTTCTTGACGACTCTAATGCCTACACCTAGCAACTATGCAATGCGAGGGCCTTTTCCTCTATTTGTTTACCTTTCCTCTTTATGACAGTGTTAATCTTTCGTTTGCCATCATTTCATCATGTTTTCTCTTGTTCTTACTTGTTTGTTTTTATTTTCTCGGTTTCTTGGTTGGCAAACTTTGATGTCGGAGGAATTGCAAAAGTTCCCAGTTTCGTCAAGTCTTTGCTCCCCACATTTCTGCTTTGCCAAGCATTTCTATTTCCTCATTTTGTCCCATTCATCCCAGCCAGCCGGCGAGTAACTCAACTATCCAGTGTGCATGGGTGAAGGGGCCAATTGAGTGGTGGTGGGAGGAGAGGGGTTGGGTCGGGAGGGCATCAGTGGAGCGGATTGTGGCAAGAAGGTTCAATGAACTTGGGAGAAATGATAAACAATGAATTGTTTATATTTGATTTACATAAATATACTTGTGAATGAAATATACTAAGAAATTTAAGTAAATAACTATCCGGGTAGGTAAACTCAAACAGATTAACATTTGCCGACGGACATTACGTTTAGACATTGAGTGCTTGTTGTTCTCGCTGTTTGTCGGCTTTATGTATTTGTTCTATCTCAAGACATGGTCCAGTGACTCAGCTATCGCATTTACCCAACAAACCATTCTCTAAGTAAAATGTAACTATGCTGGAGAATAAGCTTATCATAACAAAATTCCTTCAACATTTCATAAGCATTATTATTATAGGTTTATTTATTTGCAAAATAAGAACACTTTCTAAATGGTGTATTAAAAACGCTTAACATAGGAACAGCATTTGCAACACCACTAGTTATACACTTTGGCAGGGTAACAATTTTGTAAATATGATTACAAAAGACTTATGCTCGCTATAGTTTTGTAAATGTTTTGTTATTGATGTCCCGTTATTTTAACGCGTCGTTTTCCATGATTTGTGAGATTCCACAGTCTTCTTGTGTACTTTGATGAGTGTAGTTGAATGAAGTTTACAAAACATTTACATTACATTTACAAAACTATAGCGAGCATATGACTTTTGTAATCATATTTGCAAAACGGTTACCCTGACGAAGTGTATAACAAGTGGTGTTGTAAATGCTGTTGCTATGTTAAGCGTTTTAATACACCATTTAAAAAGTATTCTTATTTTGCAAATAAATAAACATATCATAATAATGCTTATGAAATGTTGAAGAAATTTTGTTATGAAAAGCTTATTCTCCAGCATAGTTACATTTTACTTAGAGAATGGTTTGTTGGGTAGATAGCAACCGCGCGTTTAACATGTATCGCAATCGACGGCTTGAAGATATTGTGGCCGCCAGATAACTGATTAATGACGCGTTTAAAATTTCATAAAGCATGATTGTTCGAATGAATGGCTATGCAAACGTCATTCGATGCCATTTATACCGGGCGGACTGAGATATCTTTAAAGATCATTTTAACAAAATATTATCATTGAAATTGGAAATTCAAATGCACTGGCGCTAGATTTGATGATACGTTAAATTCATTCATGACTGAAATATACAAATCTTTAGTAACTGAAATCCCAATAAAGCTTTAAAGTATCTACTCCTATAAATTTAAATACTAACGAGGCTTAAAGATTTTGTTTAATTTTATTTTGAACGTAAAATTTATTGGGCGTGTGTTTCTTATCTTATCTATGGATGCAAATAAAAATTGTTTATTTTTTGTTAAGCAACAAGCTTTACAAAAACATAACGGCATTGAACAGTAAGTAGGTGCCGTTTGTGTGAGTCTTAAAATAGAAGTGTGTTAATTCACTTAAATGTGAGAAAGATTCCCATATCTCGTTTATGGCACACAACGACAATTTTTTGTATTTTAAAATAGGATTAGTCAACCAATACAGAAATTTCAGTCAGGTAAACGGACTGATAAATATCATCAGCCAATATAAGATTTTGTTTAAGACTTGAGTTATTGAAATTAATAGATTTTTAAAAATAAATTACTTATGTATTATTTTTTGTCTGCATGTAGAGCAAAAACATACAAAATTTGACCTATTTGTAAAGAATGTACAATAGGGTAATAACTTTTTGCATTTTTTGCAAATATCAAATCTCCCCAGACGAAATCGTGTAGGGCATGGAAAAATATTAAGAACTGCGTTTTTAGTTTTTCGCTATCGTTAAAAAAGGTTACGCACCAAACGCGTTAAAGTTTCGAATCAAACAAAGTTTAAAAAAAATTTATTGAAATAAAAATAGTACAAAACATCGCGTATTTTCAACCTAAAGTTTATATCTAACAATACCTACTTTTAATCATTTATTGTTATTATTTTTTTACATACCTACAAATGTATAAACCATATTTAAAAAAAATTTTATGAAAAAAAATTGAAAAAACGTATATAAAAGGCATTTTAGAAATCGCTGTCGGTGCGTAAGGTTTTTTCAGCAAATTTAACTGAAATAGTTTTTTTTATCATTAATACAATATTTGCCATTAGAAAAGCCCTGGGGAGAATGTTGTCCAAAAAAAGTTATTACCCTAATGTACAATTAGGGGCAGCACAACGTGTCTGATTTTTTTTCGTATGTAAAAGGGGAAATATCCCATATATTTATATGGGAAGTACCAGAAGGGGTGTGCAAATTAACTGACCAAATTTGATTATCCCCCCAGGTGCCGGTTTAGAAGTTATGGGACAAATATTAATTTTCCAAACCAAGTCATTATGTATGGGAGGTACCAGTAGGGGTGATCCGATATAGTCAATATTTATTTCTGATTAAAATCTTCATAACCGTACACCTTACGCAAAATTTTACTGAATTCAGTGTACTTACAAAAAAGTTATGTATGTGAAACTATGGGGGTGGGTTCGGTCATTTGTATGGGAGGTATCAACAGGGGTGTGTCAAATAGTTAGGTTTTCTGAGGTTTTGCATTCTATCAGAAGATAATTTTACCGATCAATTTTCATTTCCCCCCAAGTGTCCGTTTGGAAGTTATGGGAGAAATATTAACTTTCCAAAAATAGGTAATTTTGTATGGGAGGTACAAGAAGGCGTGAACCGATATAGTGCATATTCATTCCTAATTCAACATTTCATAAGAAAACGTCATACGCAATTTGAGTAAACTAAGTTTACTAACAAAAAGATATGTATGTAAAAGTATGAGGGTCAATTCGGTCATTTGTATGGGAGGTACCAGCAGGGGTGGGCAAAGGTTTTGGTTTTCTTAGGGTTTGTCTATTTTTGCAAGATAAATAAACTGACCAAATTCAAACATCCGACAGTTGTCCGTTTGGAAGTTATCGAAGAAATATTAATTTTCCAAAAATAGGTAATTTTGTATGGGAGGTACCAGAAGGGGTGGGGCTATTCAGCCCATTTACAATACCATAAGAAAAATATTAAAACTGGTAAATTTTCATACCGATCCGTTTAGGATTACTCGAGTTATCCTGCTGACCAGCCATCCAGCCAGCCAGACAGACGGACATAGCTCGTCTTAAAAAGTCCTGAAACGAATTTGGTCTTAAGATACTTGGGGTCTAACTCGTCTCCTTTAATGCGTTACACTTTTTTTCGTATCAAATGATATATACCCTCATCCCTAAGGGTGATGGTATAAAAATATGAATTCTTATAGGGACAAAAGTTACGACGCACAGAGCGACCGATTGAAAAAACACGTCAAAAATATCTCAACTGTTCTGATCATTTTGAAATGTTCTCGACATTTGTAGAGCAGGAGTTAGGCTTTCAGAATTTTGCATTCAGAGGCACATGTGGCACATGGCAAAAGTAGTTCTCGTCCAGCGAATGTAGAAATAATATTCATATAGACTCGCTGATTGCTAGAATCCCTGCAATATCACACTCATAGAATGCAAAACTTCTGTTTTGATCTTACTTACATGATTGCTTATGTGACTGCCATGCAGATAAAGGTATGCAATTTCACTCCGTTTCATACCTTGTCAAATTACAGTTGATAGGTAGCGATAATTAAGTTTCATTCAGTTTCAGTCAACATATGTATAACGTGACATTTACACTAGAGTTGGTAATTTTTTTTTGTCTAGTTTCCAAAACATTAAAGGTCTTTGCAAATCTGTTATGTAAACGAACGCACTAGAAACATAATTTCTTTGGCACACCAATTTAACATGTTCCATGTCGAACAGCATTGGCATAAATTGTGGGTTGGTTTTTGAAACACAAATAAGAGCAGACTTACGTCTACATTAGAAGCCCTACAAGAAGCAAACTGGGGTTTGGACTGAGTGGTAACACTACACAGGCAACGCGACACTTTGACGTTGATCCATGTTACCTAATGGGGTGGAATAGTGCTGTCATGTTGAGATAGAATGCCAGGGTAAGTTTTCGTTTGATCTAATATTACATTAAGGTGTCCTGCCAAATTTACAAAAGTTAATATAACTGTACATTGGAATATTTTATCTGCAGGATATTTGTACTTGTGCTTACAACGAATATGCTATAACGACATTAAACTCAGCTAACTTTAATGTCGTAATACCCTAAACGAAATTACACCGAAAACCCGAGAGAACATTTTAGATTCAAACTTTTGTGAGAACTGCAGTAAAGAAGGGGGTGTGTCTGCAGTGTAACTGATGCTTTACTCCTGTACTACTTTGATTTATTCGGCTGAAAAATTTGTGTTTAACCGGCGGATATAGAAGATCATTTACAATACATAGGGCCGTTTTCTCATTAGTCGATTATCTTTTTTCTTAACGAAAAACTGTAGATTAAAAAAAATTAGGTTTTCTCAATGTCTCATTTGGCTTTGTTCTATCGCAAAGCTAACCAGCCCTCATCTGCCGGTTATTTATTTGCCGTACAGATAAACTCAATCAGTTGACTGCTGTTCATAGCTTTTTTGTTTTCCAAGATATATTTTTGATTTATAACCAAAACAATAAGCAGCAGGTCATCTTCAGTGGTAAAATGTTTCATACATTGCTTTTACTTGTCATCCCAGGAGCGGAAAAGACGAGGCATTGTAAAAATATGCCTGCAAACATGCCTTCAAAGGCATTTTGTTGACATTCAAATACGCCTTCCTTTTCCAGGCATGTATACAGTAGAGATGGGCATTCGACACGTGATTAGCGTGAATCACGCGTGATTCACGCGTGAATGTGAGTAAGTTGGAAATTTGCTCACGTGAGCGTGCATGAACATGAGCATCAAAAAAATCTTCGTGCATGAGCGTGCGTGAGTGTATACTTTGCGTGAATCACGCTACTCACGCTAATCACGCAAAGCAAAAAAATGAGCTTAACACAGAATTGGGTATTTGCATTTGTCATTACATTGATAAAGATTTCAATTTTTGTGTGAATGTTTTAGGAAATCATGACTTTATTCTTGGTAATCTATAATATAAAAATAAGTCGCTGAATGTGTTGCTAAGCGCAAAACTCGAGAACGGTTGGACCGATTTGGCTCAATTTGTTTTTCAGTTATTCGTAATTGCCAGGAGTAGGTTTTTACGAAAGAAAATTTTGGAAAACCTTCCGGAAAAGTCGGGAAATTGGAAAACCCGAATATTGCTTTTTTGTATGGAATTTTTTTGCAATTGTTATGAATGATTTTTCGAATGGAAAAATAAAAAAAATTTTGTTGGAAAATTCGGAAAATTCCGGAAAAATTCGAAAAATTTTAATACTATTTATCGACGAAATTTTGCTTTTTGTCGTACTATTTGATAGTTTTGAACGATGTAACTTGCGAAAAATTTCGGATAATTATTCCGAAATGACTTTCCGAATAGAAAAATATATAAATTGTCGGTGGAAAACTCGGAAAATTCCAAAAAAAATCGAAAAATGTGAATTTTTTCGGCAAAATTTTGCATTTCATCGCCTGATTTGAGGTAAATCGAAATTAAATTTTTGTCGGTTTTCGAATGGAAAAATAGAAAATTTAAGTTGGAAAATTATGGAAAATGCCAAAAAAAAATATTTTTTTCGACAAAATTTTGCATCTTATCGTATGTTTTGGTAATTTTGGGCGTGAACAATTGTGAACAATTTCGAACAATTATGACTTTTCGAATGGAAAAATAGAAAAATTCTTGGTGGAAAACTCGGAAAATTCCAGAAAAAAATCGAAAGATTTTAATGCCTTCGACAAAATTAATTCATATAATAATTCATCAACTGAGAACGGCTGGACCGATTTTGCTGATATTTTTTCAGTTGTTGCAATTGCCAGGAGAAGGGAAAATCCTCCGGAAAAGCCGGGAAATTGGAATAACCGAAAATTGTTTTTTTTTGGTATGGAATTTTATGTGCAATAATTGCGAATGACTTTTCGAATGGAAAAATAGAAAATTTTTGTTTTAAAATTCCGGAAGAATTCGAAAATTTTAAATTTTTTTTCGACGAAATTTATCTTTTTGTCGTATGATTTGACGATGTTACTGCGAAAATTTTTAGATAATTATTCCGACATTACTTTCCGAATGGAAAATAGACAAATTCTTAATGGAAAACTCGGAAAAACTCGAAAAATTTGGATTTTTCGAAAGGACATGGTTGTTTTTACGGAGAGTTATTTACTGGACTAAAGCCTGCTATTAGACAATCAAACTTTGGACGGCGTACGCGACCTGCTATAATTAGTCAGAACGTCCGTAATAATCAAACGCAAAAGGAACGGGCCAAAAAAATTTTGGGAGACGTGCCCATATTGCACAGTTTCGCGCTGCACAATCACCACCTCAAATTCGACAAAATGTTACTAGAAGAAGACCAGTCGTAAATATAGACTATAATCGAGCTGCTTTTGAATACGATTCCACAATCGCCTACAAAGATCTTTGCTGCGTTGATATCGGTTCATAGTCTGTCGTATGCCAGCATTGCAATGCATTGAAGTTACAATCGGAAAATCCCGTCATTCGGAGCCGAAGTTGTTGATCAACCCGGCAACAATCCGAGTTAAAAGGTAATGGCGTCTCATTACACAGTGGAACAGTGAAAAAAAAACGCACGAACATAGTTATGCAGTTCAGATAGTATTACTGGAGCTGAGTAAACCCCTAGCTCAGTGAAAAATATTTTTTTCACTTTTTTAAAATAGGTCGCAAAAACATTTTATTTCTTTTCGTTGCTTAAAAAAGAAACGAAGACATAATATTCAATGATATTAAATATTCTAGGAATATCTTAAGCAAAGTGTAAACTAAGGCAAGGTTTTGCCCAACGTTCGAATGTTTCCGAAAAAGTTTGATTTTGTGTCAGTGTTATTATTAAAAACTATTCCTCCCGTTTTGCTCGAAATTGCTTCCACACATTCAGATTCAAGGTCAAATACATCATCGAGCTGCCGCTTTGTTACCACCACCAAACGAAGATCATAAGTTCATTAAGATCTATTTCGTTGGTGATTCTGCAATAGAACTAGATCAACGTTGTGAAATTTTTACTTCAATAAAACACGAAATAATCGAACAGTTGCAATATTTTCTGCATTGGATACAATTATAGTGTTCAAATACTTGAATTTTTCAGAAAACCGGTTTCCGGTTTATTCGAAAAATACCTTTATCCAACAATTCGGTTTTCGAATACATGATTTAGTAGATTTAGGATATTTTAACTTAACATATTAGTGCAATCTATATGATGTACTCACAAACTTTAAAGGCGTTTTCTGTAAAATTTTAAATTTACACATACCTTGGCTTAGAATTAAGGTATCGATTTGATCACATGCATGTTAACAACCTTTTTACCATTCCATATGAATATAGACGGCGTGCTACTCATTTCAAGGTGAGATCCCAATCTATTTTAAGATGAGATCGCAACTGTATTCTTTTTGCGATCGAACATTTTTGTTAGGAGATAACTGCATTTAAAGTTGTTCATATGAATATCGACGGCTTCACAGGTACTGCAGGGTGAGAATGTGGAATCACACGATATTGTTCTCAAGCGTCGGGAAACTCATCGGTCATATGATGCACTTCAATACCTGTTGATGTTCTGCCGTGGAGAGGGCAAATATCACCACAATAAAGATGGTAAATACAACGACAGGTTTGTTTACAAGTCATCAGGAAAAGAAACGAATAAAAAGGTTAGCTCAAATAATTTTTATGCGTATAGATCGCAAATTGCGTTAGCTGTTGCATCATCTGCTGCCACTTTTTTGAAAGGCGGTCAAACTGCACACCCCGCTTTGAAGTTGGCGATTAATCTTCTCACAGTTGACAAGCCATTGGGCACAATATCCAGAAGTTCAGCGACAGCGAAATTGTTGCGAGAATGCAAAATCATCATTTGGGATGAATGCACGATAGCGCTTCAACGAGCTTTCTAGGCAGTTGACCGAAAGATGAAGGATTTATGAAGTGATTCGAAACGATTTGGTGGGGGCTACAATATTTCTGCCGGAAGATTTTCGTCAAACGCTTCTCGCCATCCTCATTTACCCATTCGATTGGCTTTTGCGATGACAATCAATAAATCGCAAAGCCAATCATTGGAAGTTTGTGGGATCAACCTCGAATTTCTCAGTTTATTTTAGCGCCGAAAAACAAATCGAAAAACATTGTTTATCAGACCGCTCTTCACTGATTTCGATTAAATTCAATTAAGTCACATTAAGATTTTAACTATATGTGTTTTAATATTACTCTGGAGCTTATAAGAAGGCGTTAACTTGGAGCGAGACGAAGTTCGCCGAGTCAGAAGTTGTATGGCAGAACAACGTTTGCCGGGTCAGCTAGTATTAAAATATAAATTAATCTATATATATTTGGGTGACTGACTGATCACTCCTCAGCCCAAACGGCTAAAGCTAGAACCGTGAAATTTAGAATGTAGGTTTCTTTTATGACGTAGGCACGCACTAAGAAGGGATTTTTGGAAATTCGGACTGAAAGGGGGTTAAATGGGCGTGGCACCGCCCCATACAACTGGAATTTTAAAATGACTGTATCTTTTGAACAATTATAGGTACGAAGTCGAGATTTGGTACTTATATCAGTCGTATTAGAATAAATACTTTGTTTGTGGAAAAAGGGCGGTGCCACACCCATTTTTTAAAAATAGTAATAGTGGCTAAATAAATGGACCGATTGCATTAGAATTTTCTATGTGTGACACTGTCCATAGGGCCTCTATCATAGGCTGCATGAAAACATAATTAGAAAAAGGGGCGTGGTACCGCCCATAGAAACCGAAATTTTAATCGGTATTATCTCAAGAGCCATTAGAGGTATGAAGGTGAGACTTGCTACATATGTTACTGGAACAAGAAAGACTGCGTTTCGCTGGGAAATGGGCGGGTCCACGCCCCATTTGAAAAAACTTTATATAGGCGAAATGAATGACCCGATTTCAATAACATTTTCACTGTGTAGTACTATCCATTTGTCCTTTATCATAGGCAACATGAAAACATAAATATACAAAAAGGGGCACCGCCCACACAAACCAACATTTTAATCGGTCATATTTCACGAGCCATGTAAGGTATGAAGATGAGATTTGCTACATATATAAAGGGACCAATAGAGATTACGTCTCGCTGGGAAATAGGCGGTGCCGCGGCTTAAGGTATAGTCGACAAAATTGAAGTGAATATTTTAGTTGTGCGATGTGAAGTAATTATTCGAAATTCGTTTTTTAGGTGTACAAATACCGAAAAAGGGATAAAGTGGTACTATCGCCCAGACCAAAGGCCTAAAGATAGAGTTACGAAAATGTATATTGAATTACTTCCTTTAGAATCCGCCAGAAGGGGATTTTAGAAATTCGAACATTTAGGGATAATAAGGCCGAAAAGGGAAAAAACTGGTACCATCACTAAGACTTAACGGCTAAAGCTTTAATTGTATATGGGCATGTTTCCTATAGAATAAAAGAAGTTACCAGTCAATTTTAATTGTGCGATACGAATGAGAAAGGGAATGTGCAGGCCTTGCCTGCCTATGACACCCTATGTTAATTTGAAATGAAGACTGCATTTGAAGGGTAGGGCTTCTGACTGCCTTTGCAGGCCTGTAAGAAGGCCATTTTTTGCTGCTGGGATTATTTAAGTTTTATTTCGTTTTTGTTAAATGTATGTGTTTTCTTATTTTTTAACACTTCGAAAATAACTGATTTATATCAAAAATTTGTCAACTGTCTCATCTATTTTTTGGGGTATTGGCAACTGAAAAATAATTTTTTGTCGGTATATTGAGAAAACCAAAATCGTTAACGAACAGTTTATCATTCTAACAAATTTTTGTCGAGATTTAGTAACAGGAAGTTTGTCGATACATTGAGAAAACGGCCAATAGTGTACATTTTCATCGAATATGTGTACGATCATGTACACATGATCTAACGGATATGTTTGTGTTCAGTTAAAATTGTATATTTTACGATTTCTTATATTACTCCGAACCGAAAATGTTGCAGTTATTTCGTAATATTCGCTGTGATGCTTTGTCGTCAACCTATTGTTTTGAGATGGCATTTGATTCGTTAGCAAACGTTCAGTCATTTCGCGTTTCCTACCATCTAATACCAGTATTGGATAATCAGGTTGTTGTCAGCAACACTTTTTTTATGGTCATGATCACATAAATACTTCAATTGGCCAAGACAGATGACTCATGTGTTTTTGTTTCTTTTTAAAGCGGCTATTCTGTCTCATTGTTATAATCAATTGTTTTTGCCACAAAACGTAAATGTTTTGCTGTCATTATTTACCAGTATTTTTTGATTCAGGAGACAGACAAAGCTTTATAACGTAACGTCGCGACGTTTTGATGAAATCCACATCAACATTTGTTAATGTCATTGCGAACAGACAAATTGACCACCAGTACTTTCATGCAAAATTGCCATTGAAGGGAATGATGTGAATTAGCCTCTTCTTTTGTATTTGTGTGTGTGCTTACATGGGCTTCTTCCAAATAGTTGCTTAAATAAAATGCAATTTTGATTTTTGATACTGTCCGCTACTCACAACACAGCTATAAAAAGTTGCGCCAAAGACTTGGCCATCGCCATGGAATCGCTTCATTGGTGCTTATACGATTGTCAGGGTCGTCGTGCGAAATATCTTCACACCTATGTGAGTTTTGTCTTAGCTGATTGACAAGGTAAAGTACTGCAGATATTTGTATCACTAGGTATTACGTTATGATACGTTATACATACATAGATGTGTGTTGTATTCGCTTATATGGCTGTCATAGACATATCGATGAAAAGCAGATTATTAAAAGAACTGCCAAAACATTGAACTATTATCCAACAAAGTAGTCCTTCCATGGTAATCAAACATATCTCACGTATCCCTCAAACCAACAACGCCGCAGCCATAGGTGGTTGTTGGTCCACTATTCCCCTATTCCATGACGCAGTTAACATAATCGTGGTGTTTCGATAAGCTTGATCATATCGGCATATAACTTACAATGCTCCTGGTGTACAAGACCTTGAAACTTTCTCCTAAGGAGTATTTAGTACCGCAAAACTCCTAGAACTAATAATCTACTCTCTTAACCCTACCGAAATACAAAAACTAACAAACTGCTCTTCCGTTCCGCCCAAACCATTTGAATAATTTATTAGACAAAAAATATATTATAAAAATTGTTTTGCAGTTCCAGTTTTTTTTATTACAGTAAATTAAATTTCGCCCCACACGTTGGGATTGGGGAGAGCGGGAAGGACACCCAACACATTATGTGCATTGCAATGACAAACACTTGCACGTTGACGATTTTTTAATAAAATAAAAATTCTAGAGATTCTTCCTTCCCTTTTGTCCTGCGATGAAGGTTAACACTTTTGAGCTTTCATTGTTTGGCGCATTTAATGGCGGGCTGGTTGGTTAGTTGGTTAGTTGGCAGCGGAGTAGATTCCAAATTGCCTGCCATGATAGTGCAATGTCATGGCTGCATTTTGCCATTGCATATGTACGTGGCGTGTACAGCCATGCGAACACAAGCCAGCACCATGTAGACCGAACCCATACATATTTCATCTGCGGGAAGCTGCATTAAGGCGAAAGCTTAGAATAAAGAAGAGAAAAGCGGAATGTCAAATACTCTATGCACTCTAGAAGAATAAAATGAAAAGTAATGTCCTTACGTGACCATGAAAATTCTTACAAACATTCTTGTGTGTATGTGGTATGGTGTGGGTATAGCTTGACTACAGTGACTGTCAATAGAAAGTTTCGACTAGGCCAATTGACAAGTTGATGGCTTATTTTTCCGTTAAAAAAAGTTTGATTAAAATGAACAAAATTTCTGGTAAATAATTTTAAAAATTAAATTATACAAATTTGATTTACTTTTAATACTTTAATAACATTTAATTATATGATACGAGAATAAAATTGAAAGATACGAGTTAGACACTAGGTATCGTAGGACGATGTTCATTACAGGCTGCTGGTCATCACGATGACTCGAGTACAAATTTGCCATTGATGATCTGGGATTCAAGTAAGCGAAAGAAAAACGTCACTTTTTGAAACAAGCTTTAAAAAATTACATGTTTTCCAAAAATTTCCTATTTCTGGTATCCCTAGTAAAACTATTTAGGACTATTTCTGGTCGGTCTTTTCATGACCCTTTTGATAATATTTTGCCTCAAAATTCAAATTTGATTTGGAGTAGGTGTTCTAGAGTAACCTAAAATTTTTCAAATCTAATGATTTTATGTTGCTTCATATATCCTGTGGTTGTTGGCAGTTGACCGGTCGTGGCAAGATGGTTAGAAGACGCGACTACCACGCGGGAGATCCCAGGTTCAACTTCTGGCTCCAGTCATCTAAAAAATAAAAAATAAATCTTTCATTGTCGGCCCATTCGATGTTGTTGTTAGCAACTTCGCTGTATTAGTGTCGAGTCAATCGGCATGTCTAGTAAAAGCTTGTCAAACAGTGACGTTCGAATTCGTCGATAAACAAGTAGGTACCGTTAGTTGTGAATCTAAAAAACAACGCGAGAAGCTATCCCATACCTCATTAATGGGATGGAAAGGGAAATTAAGTTTTATTAAGTTTGTTGGCAGTTCTATAACCGTATTTATTTGCCTTTTTTTGTTATTGGTATTTATTGTCTATACGCCTTTTGAATAAATTATTCCGAAAAAAAATTTTGTATGTGATATTGCATTAATGCAGAACAATATAAAATTTATTTGAAGAAAGTCCAGTGTCCAGTGTAAAATATTATTATTATGTTTGTTGTCATAGCTAAAATAGATGCTCTTCTTTCGCTACCTACACATTTTAAGCAGTTTCGTCCTTTACTGTATCCTGCATTATGACATCCTTGATGCCTATTGTACAACACCAATACAGACCAACATCCAACCACCATTTTACGGGTAATATGGTAACTTGTCATTCATCTTTTGTAGACATTCAAAAGTCAGTCTCAGGCCCAAGTGCACTGCATTGGCGTAAGGTTCAATTTTAAGGAATGTTGCTCAATCAACACTCAAAAAAAAAACTCAACCTATTATTATATTCTATTATAAATAGGCAATGTGTTATGTGCACATGGTTAGCACACAGTGTGTTTAAACGTTTGTCATTAAAACAAGGACGTAACAAACACACACACATACACACAAATCCTAGCGGACGAAAGTTCCCAGCAAACCATTTTCCCCGAATTCGGTCAGATGTCGGACAGAAAGTCTGCACAAGTTGCCGATTCTGATGCCGAATTCTGTCAGCATTCTGTCCGAAAGTTATATGGGTGGTTGACAAGAATTCGGACCGAAATGTCTGGGAAATTCGGAAACTTGTGCGGACTTTTCGGTCAGATATCTGAGGGAAATTTCGAAGGGACTTTTGGATTTTTCTGAAGTAACTCTGGCAAATAATCCGAAAATTGCCAGAAATATTTGACAGTATATGGATATTTTTACGAGAATTCGTGAGATTTTCGGACAGAATTCTGGGGGGTTACTATGTAACTCGATTCGAAAGTTCGAACAGCTCGAAAGTTGTATTCGATCCGAATTTGAGCTCTTACCATGTAACACTTCCGGATCGAGTGAAAAGTGCTGCCACTAATTGGAACTATTTTTGGCAGTACTTTCGAATGTATTATTCAAAGTTGGCAGCATTTCCTACGCAAAAATGTCAAAAATAACAAAACAATAAAAATAAAAGTTAACAAGAAATATTTGTTTCTTATAAAAATGGATTCGGTTGCCCTTTGGTTAGAAAGTGAAGACGGCACTGCGCGATTGAATGGTGCCGTTGTGTGATGGGTGTGCGAGCAGTTGATGAACAACGAGGTGGGGAAGGGACAGTGTGTCATGTACAGTGTTAACATCTTGCTCGGCGTTGTTACTGGTTCCCGTAGCAGTGTGGTCGCCAGTTGTGTAGGTACTGTTTGCTCCAAATTTTCTCACCCCACTCATACCGTCAACCGCCTCCTTCATTTGAAGTAAATTAATTACACTTTCTTCAAGTGCGGTGAATGAACACATTTTTGCCGGCCCACCGCCTTTGCCCGAAAAATTAATGCGGTTCTTCCGCAATTTGGCCTTAAGGTGGTCTGCCCAAACCTAAGGAGAAACAATTAATTTCCATTTATGGACAAACTTTGTATTACTTACCTTTTTCCAACCGACCACTTGCCGCATTGGTGGACCGGCTGCATTTAGGTCTTCTACCAATCGTGCCCATAAATCATTGGTGGCTTGTTTGGCGTCCGCAGCTTTTATGTACCCCTTAGCCAACTGTGGATGCTCCGTCATAAAGTTGAGCATGATCTCAAATTGGCTTTGCTTGGTATTTAAATTTTTCGTAGTATTTTCCCTATTGAAAAAGACTTGAATTAACATTTATCAACCAATATATATATATTTAAGAAATACTTACATTTTTCAGCGTCTGCTATCGTTGTTTCGATTTTTTAAAGATCTTTTTATGTATCATCCGTTAACTAAACATCAAACGAGTACAAATGTCAACTTTCGACCGATTCTGACATCTAAATTCGAAATACATAGTGATGCATATCCGAAAGTAGAGTATGAGTATCCGACAATCGGATATGGCAACTCGAAAGTAGGAAATGTATTTGCGAATTCGAGTTAGTTGGTAGGAAAAATCCGAATTCGTAATATTTAACTTTCGAATCGAGTTACATAGTAACCCCCCTGAATAAAGAGATTTCTGTTATCCTTCTGGTTTTTTTTATTAATCCCATTTATACAAAAATTCAAAAAATATTTTTTCTTTTATTTATTTTTAATAACAATAAAAAAAAAATGTCACAAATTTCTGCCAATAGTTTTTACAAGTACTTCAGCATCTTCCTTCACTTTTTTGCCTGACGAGACGGCATTTCTTTTCTTATTTTACCCTTAAATTTTAACACACTTTTCGCGATGTGACGTCTTTATCTATTGATTGCACAATTTTAACTGATAATATGGATGAAAAACACACATTGGAATGCGCAACGCACTTGACAAACAACAACAAAAAAACCCGTTTTAGAAATTCCTAAACTGGTTTTCTTTTGTTATTGTTGTTTGTCAAGAGAGAACAAAACAAAAAATGCCCTAGCGACAGGTTTCTCTTGTGGGAAGAAGAAGAACAAAAAACTCCCTTTCGAGAATGATCAGACAAAATCGTTTAATGAGTATAAAAATTTAGAGAACGTGCAGACTTGGCGCACAAAATTCGGAAGAGTGTGCAGAAAAACTCGGCTTTATTTCTGAAGGCATTTATGACGATTTCGTTCATTTTCGGCAAATTTTCTGATGAAATGTAAGAGAAATATCTGATGTCCGACATGTCGGAACTTTTGGTTTGCTGGGTTGTAAGGCCTTTGTTATATGAGACTTGAAGGCCTTTTTTTTGGAATTCACAAAAACTTCTCTTTGTATGGTCTACATACTTTTTTGGTGTTATGTATATAGATCCGACACAGCTGCACTCATAGCTGCTAATATAACTTCTTCTGACACGTAGACTTTTTAAAATGCTTACTGATAAATGTATTTAATTTTAGCTCCTGCTTTGTTTTATTTTGAAGTGGGCTAGCTATAATGTGTGAATTCAACTGAATTTTAGAATAGGAGTTAGACACAAATGTGTATGAATTTTTATAAGGATATCAGTACATCAGTTAACTCTATCATAATACCTTTTGGCCACATGTAAGTGGCATCCTGGATTTGTTAATTAACAATAAGAAATATTACCTAAAATCTTTTCTTATGAAAAATTTGTTCTATTCATGATCCATGTTCAGTTTCAAGATGTCAAGCCTTCTATGTTTTACACCCCTGGGGTGTCGTATGTATGTGCATGAACAAGTTTAACACACAAAGCATGCGGCGTACATTGATACTCGCGGAAAAAATTGGTTCAATTCGATCGATGAAGATGTGTGTGTACGTGTGCATGCAGGGGTTTGTACCAATCAATTGTCCCATAATTATTATAAATCATCATGATATTGGCAACTTTCCTCGGTCCATCTTTCCCCTCACATCTCTGGCCCATCTACGTCGGCTTTGGCAATTGCATGAAATTGTTCACCAATAATCAGAGACATTTTCCACATCAATATTGATGGCGTTGTTGTTGTAGCTTAATTATTGTGTCAAATTCAATGATATAAAAAAATCATACAATGATACAACATGATATTGTTTATATTTTTTACAGCAACATGATAATTTTGTCGCCTACATTACATACCCACATATATGTAAGGGATCATACATTTATATTTCCAAAGACAAATTCGTCACAGCAAAAGAAATATAAAGACAATATCTTGATGTAATTCACGTGGAAATAAACCGTGGTACTCAAGTCTCTCACAAAGACATACAAAATATTTAATTAACAAATTTCAGTTTGTTACATAAACATTACATTTTCTTTCTTTATTTTTCGAAAATTGCCACAGTATCTCGGTTTTCAGTTTAGTATCGCAATAGACTACATTTCGTATTTTGTGAAAATGAATGGCGCTGTGGGATCGGTATCGCTGTGATATCTTATTTTCAAAACGTGTCACACAAATTGGGAAACACTGGATGACGGTTGGTAGAACAGTTATAAATTGAAATGGAAGTAGAATTTTTTCGATATGTGTATTTTCTGGCGTTGTGGACAGACATTTTTTTATTTTGTAGTTTTCTCGAATATTTTGAAGATTATGTTTATATTAAAAATTGTAGATTTTAGACAGTACTATAATGTTCTTTTAATGAAAGTTTACTTAAAATGTTATATTTATAATTATGACGAACGCAAAGTGCGTTATGGACGCACACAATTTTCCATTGACATTTAAAGTAAACATTTGTAAAATTTAGCGGGAGATAATTTCCTGGGGAATCTATTTTTCCCGAGAATAAAATCCTCCTATTCTAAACAAACGGGAAGAATAAGAATAATAATAAGGGAGAGAGAATTTCGATTGTTCGATGTCAGCTGTTTTGTTTGGCTAACAATTTGCAAATTACTTTTATGAAATTCAAACCTAAAAAGTGAATAAAGTGAGTATAAACAACAAAAAACCTATACAAACAAAAACAATAAAAATATGTAGGTACAGTGCTACGTTTGTGATGATATTTGAAGCAGAAAACTCTGCAATTTCCCCGCTTGTGAAATTGAGGACAGTTCTTCGCTTCTTTGCCGAAGGTGGCTATTAGACAGGGATAGAAAAAGATTGGGAAATCCATGCTTAAATGTAATGTTAGTACTTAAAAATAACTATTAACAGGTGTGTGATAATATAAGAATCGATGATGTATTAAGGAATTTGTAATAAATTTTGAATTTCGTAATATTTTTAACAGAGGTCTGTAGACGAGTTAACATGGGAAAAATCAATAAAAAACGTAATGTTTTTAAGATATGAGCAATACACTCATAAGCCCGGACATGCTCTCACAGAGGGCTTCCCAAAAATGTAGTCCTTATATTCCACTTACATAAAGGGTTTTAAAATAAGAGGTGTTATTTTGATATTCAAAGAAAAATTAAATTTTTTGAGATAAATGATCGGATATTTATTTCGTAATAAAGTAGAAGGTATGTCGTTAATAATGGAAAAAAACAACATCAGCCAAATGGCCCTTATCTTCCACGTAGCACCAAAGGTAGAAGTAGCAAGGTGTAAAATCACAAGATCTCTTTGGCCAATTGTGATCACCTCTTCGAGAAATAACACGGTCCTGAAACTTTTCCAGTAAAAGATCAATGTTTTCGTTGCTTGGATGACACATAGCGCCGTCTTGTTGAGAGTAAACGTTGTCCAGATCAATACCATCCAACTCCGACCATAAAAATCATTAATCATCTCTAATGGCGTAGTTTCTACTTGTCAAATGTCAAAGAATAAAGTGACAGCTACCGAGAGAGCGGGCCATTCACAATAACACCTCTCATTGGAAAACCCTTTACAAGTGCATACTTAATACAGTTTTACCCAGTATTCCTAAACTAAGTGTTTTACCTAAACCGAATTTATACAAGGACATGCTACTAAAAATATTGTCCTTATATTTCAGAACAATTTCAGAACTTTTGAATTAATATGCAATGGACAAATTTAACAGTTTTACCCACTTTGCCTAAACGAAAAATTTATCCCGAACTTATACCACGATTTATTACTATTAAGGACATTCAAAAAATATAGTCATTATATTTCAGAACAATTTAAAAACTTGAATTAGGTGATAGTTGTTGTTATAACTGTAGTAGATTTTGTTTATAACGACAATGAGTGGACCAGGAATTGTCGTCAATGTAGCCAAAATTCCAAAAATTTAACAAATATAAGATGGAACACAAATTTATTTTCATTTATTTTCTAATATTTTCAAGTTTTATTTGAGTGTTATTAACTGCGGCTTTTTGAATCTCATTTTCTTTTTTTTAAACGAATTCGACTGAACATCTAATAAAGGCATGAACTTTTTTAAAATTTCAAAAGCATTTAATGTTTCTGAAAATGAAGGACTTTCAATTGTGGGCTCGTTGTCATTAATGACTTCTTATCTTGTTCTCTACAAGATAATTATTTGCTAAGTGATAATGTTTCTTTTGCCCCCAAGATTCCTAAACAAATCTCAAAAAACTGCCGAATCTTACACTTGTGTGCTGAGTTAAGACACTGTACAAAATATTCTCTCACACATCTAACGCTCCTATCACCGCCAATGATATCGTGATGATTGTCTAAAACGCTAAGTGTAAATATTTTCCAATTGCCCTCAATTTACAACTTGATATCCCACTGTGCGCATGATGGCGCTGTGGTTGGTTTTTTATGTTTCGTTGAAATCACATTAACTGTGAGCAGATGCACTTGTAACGTAACGGAAAAGAAAGAAAACTGAATACCACATGAATACAATCTACGCTCCAATTAATTTTTGAAGCATTTCTACTCTAGTACAAACTGTGTACATCATGTTATATGGAGAATATAGGTACTTAGGAGCGGTGGCGACGTCCATGAATAAACACGGCAGCCACAACCCACCAAACACCCCCAGACGAAATGTGGATTGTTATCAAATTATCGGTTTCTTATTTGGTGGAGACAACCGCACATATGTTAGACAGTATGAATTTGGTTTTATCTCTATGAGTACCGCATTTCAATCATGTGGTAATTTATATATTTATAAAAAATTGTGCTTGACAAGAAAACTCTCTGGGGAATCAAAATCCGTTTCATTGCCTTATTCGTATGCAAAGTGGCACTTGAATCAGTGACAAGTCTTTCGCGTTTCCAAATCACCAACATCGTTTATAATCATGGAATTCCCATCGGCGTATTTGCTGTAGCTTATGTGTGCGTGTGTAATTGTGTTCTTGAACTTGAAACGAGATTTCTTACGAGCTTATATTTTGTCATCAGAATCTAACCAACTCAGATCGTTTAAAATTCATAACATTCAACTCAAATCAAATATGGTGAACTCTTTGCTTTCTATGATCGCAAGAACATTTAGCGACAATCGAATTTCAATAGGTTACGACGTTACCTGAGAAAACAAGTGGAACTTCATGGCCATCGTTTGAAAGACACCATCGTGAGTAGAGGGTATCGTTGCCATATGAATTATGAGCTGTATAGGATATTGCGTAGTCAAGCGCGTCCAAATAGAGTGAATGTATTGCGACTGGGACATGTTTTGCGATAGTATGGAAACGAGCTTGCCCGAAAAGTCTTCGGCAATAAACACGATGTGTGGCTTCAGTCGGGTCTACCTACTACTACAAAGTTATATTAATTAATTTAAAATTCCAAAAAACACTGTAAAAACTTATATTATTATACAGTGAAACTTCGATATAACGAATCTAGAGGGGACCGAAAAATACTTCGTTATAGCTATTGATTCGTTATACATATGCATTGTGAAACCTTGGTATAACGAAATTTAAAGAAATACGAATGAAATTCGTTATAACTATAGTTTTTTTTTGCCCGAACTAACTAATTAACCATTTAGATAAACATTGCTCAACGACTTCATATTCTGCAAGGCGCAATCTTTTGCACTTTAAAGGTTTAGTGTTGCAAATAATCTCCCGATTTTTTAAAATTGTAGAAAGAGTACTCGGCGATATATTAAATTGTTTAGCAATTTCTTGCTTAGATTTGTCACCACGATCAACAGCATCAATTATAGAAATTTTTTCTCGTATAGAAATTGATTTACGCTTTAATACACTCATTTTGACAAAGAACCAAAACAGAACTGACTATGTAATTTGTGGCGCTTTACATATTAACCTGCAAAGACATTTACCTTTCGTTGGTTTTAAAAGGGACTTCCCCGTTTTGCTTAAAATTTAATTTTGCTTTATGCTTTATTCTGACTTCGTTGTATGGAGGCTATAGTTCAAGACTTCGTTATGTAGAGGCTTTTGATAATGACTTACACACTTAAAATGTTATATGTATGTATTACTCAATTATAATTTCGTTGTATAGAGGCTTTTGAAAAAATACTTCGCTATATAGAGGCTTTATAGATCAGAATTTTTTCGTTATAGATATAGAGCATTTTTGTATGAAAAACTTTGCAATAAAAAGGTTTTTTCAAGGGTCTCAGCTAAAAATTCGTTATATTGAGTTTTTCGTTATAACGAAGTTCGTAATATCGAAGTTTCACTGTAGTATATTATTATATAAGCCATCTTTAACTACACTTTGTTCCCAGAATGTTGTCTCTTTGGGGAAAAGCCTTTCAATTTTAGAGTTTTTAAAGCTGAAGCAGAAGTAGTTGCCGAATTCCTATAACAATCGAAAGGTGGGCTTAATTGTCTATTCATTGTCGTCTAACGAAATCATTCTATGTAAAACTAGAAGTCATTTAAACGAGTTAACAGCTGGCGTGTGCCCTAAAAGAATGCAAAAAGTTTTTCCGTTATCACATTAATTTTCGGTTGTTTATTTAAAGGAATCTCAACCATAGTGAATCAGGTTTAAGAAGCGGAGAGGATGAACGATTGTGCTAAAGTTGGGTACTTTTCTTTAATCGATTAAAAAATTTCAATCTGCTTGGCAGATATTCTAAGAAATTATATTGAAATTATCTTAAAACGTATTTTAACCCGACTTTTAGTATCAAGGATAGAACACTAGTTCTTTCAAATCAAACAAATCTTGAGCGAAAATCAATGCTTTCGCAACAAACACTAAACGTTTGACTTATGATAGTTTTTGTTTTTAAATTTATTATTATTGAGGGGGCACCATACATGAGCTTTGATGATTGTTTACATTTACCGGTCTATTCTGACGTCGTTACAATAGTCACCACGGTTACAATAGACTACTTTGGTTACAAAATCAAAAAATCGGTATTCCGAATCCTTGTTACCGTGACAATTGTTACAAAAATTGTTACCTGCCAAAAATGAGGTAACAAGGTAGTTTCAGCTCTTTGGAATACTATTTTGAGATGTAAAAAAAATTTTATTTTATTGAGGTCGTGGGTACAACATTTTTAGCTCTTTTTGCTATGGAAATGTAGTGGCAAAATGTGTGGAAAGGGTACAACCGCCGAGAAACCTGTGGGACGGCTGTGACAAATTCTCCATGGCACAGTATTTGTCCAACAATTTCGACTGTCCACTTACCTTGGGTATGTGTCGTCTCCTTAAGCTCAGTCAAATGTGTATAAATATCTAAAAATTAAAGATATGTTTACTTTTCTCTGTATTGTGTTTTCATTTTTTGTTTTTAAAATTCAAAAATTAGCTGTGAATTGTCAATAATTTACATTTCACCACAAGGTGAACTTTTCCTTGTTACTAAATTACCAGAATACCCGTAACAAGAATTGGTTACAAAATTGTAACAAATTTAGAGTGAAAAATTTTTGTAACCAAATTATTGGAATAGGGCCGTTAATGTCGAATTGATGGCATTTCTGATGGTAAAAATCATTTTAATTGGTGATGTTTCATTCTCGATTATAATAGGAAATTTTTGGTAATTCAAAAATATTTGTGATAAGTTAAAACAGACTTTGTCGGTCGTACTCGTGCTGATGCTATTGTTTGACTTATGTGTGGTGCCTAGAGTGTTCAAAACCGAAAACCGTCTAACCGGTTTTTTAAAAAATTTAATTTTCGGATACCCGTTTTAACTGGTCGGTCACTAATTTTATTGGTTAAGTTACTTAAAATTTATTTATATACGATATTCTTTGGCCAAAACTCAAAGGATGCTTTCATTAAAAGTAATAAAAACGAGAATTTGTTACAAAAATGCTAGAATGCTGTTTTGTCTAAACTTGTAATGGGTGGAAGGTCGTCGGTATTTAAAAAAAACCTTTAATCGCCATTATATTTGGAACTTCCCAAAAAGGAGCTAAACTTGTGATACAATAGTTGTGAAATCTCAAAGATATAGTTGGGGTCTCACCTTTAAATGACTAGGAAGCCGTCGATATTCGAAAGAAAACTTTGAAGTGCCTGAAAGGAACTTAATTTATGATAATTTGGGTGATCGTACAAAAAAATAAGTCTTTGCAGATTTTTGGATAGCTAAAGTTTGAGCACGATTGGAGTATGTTAACACGTGCCGCTTTGGGCCTCAAGGAGGGCATAACATAACCTATGAACAAAATAAGGCAAAGATAATGAAAATCGATGAACTCGCTTAAAATTAATAACAATAAGTAATAACCAAAATGTTATTTAATTTTTATGATTTGCGGTAGATACTCCGCACAGTGTCGTGTTTTCATACAAACGGATACCAAAAATAAAAGGAGTTATCATAAAGGAAGGAAAATCAGTATACATTGCTTTTATAAATACAAAATGGAAAAAACTTTTATTTTCCAAAATTGTTGTTGGTATTGAACCTCTATGTGTCTCTAATATATTGTCACACCTGTGTTGAATTATATCAAATTATCCCGAAGGACTCGCCCACCTCTCATATGTATATCCTGAATGGAAAAAACTTATATTTTCCAAAATGAAATACATTCACTTAATTGTGGATAAAAGCAAAAGGCAATAATCGATTTTCATGATCTATGTCTTATTTTGTTCATAGGTTATGTGACATATTTTTCCGTTTTTGATTTTTTATTATTTTTAATAGAATTTTTTAGGCAAAAAAACTACGATACTGCTTATTATAAAGAGATTTAATAAAAATTTGATTTCCTTTATTTTGTTTGGACTAGTCGTTCTTGAGTTATGACCCTAAAAAGTAGCTGTAGGAGCTTAAAAACTTGAGGCCCAAAGCAGTATGGGTTAACATACTCCAATCGTGCTCAAACTTTGGCTATCCTAAAATCTACAAAGACATAATTTTTGAAATTGGGATCTCACTATGAAATGAGAAGGATGCCGTCGATATTAGTTGGGAAATCACCAATATATATTTGACGTCTCATCTTAAAAAAAGTTGGGAACTCAACTTGAAATAGGTGGGAAGTGTGTCGATATTTATATGAAAAATTTTAAGAGCGTGGGTGCAAAACAGTCGATATTCATACGAAAACATCTAAGTGCGGTTATATCTTATTGTAAAAATTAGTTTAATTTATGATCATATCGATCCCTTAATTCTTAACTTTACTAATTGTAATATGTATGTTTTACAAGAAACGTGTTCAAAGTTTGTGAGAAGTATAGATTCCACATTAATGCTAAGTTCAAATTCCCTTTTATCTTCTGTTTGTCGACATTTTTTGAATTCCAAACAGAAGATATAAGGAAATTTGAACTTTAGAACTAGGGTATCGATGTTCATATGTTTTCAACTTCTTCTTCTTCTTCTAAATTGGCAGCAGCAACAAAAATTCGTCTATCAGTAGCCGCACGTGGAAACGAATTCCAAGCGCTTCAGTTTTTTTGCGCTTCGTAGATAGTTAGTCACACCAAGTGTAGATAACAGCTCTATCACCTGGTCCATCCATCGGAGTTTTGGTCGCCCCCTCCTACGCCGCTCATCGAGTTTATTGCCGAAGACTTTTCGACCACTTCAAAGTTATAGTTGTCAATGTCCACGCAGCGTCCCAAACGAGTGGACTCTTTGTTTGTTGAAATAAAAAACTGGGTTTTGTCCTCGTTTATCACCAGACCCACTTCAGCCGACTGCTTTTCAATGCTCGAAAAAGCCGCTGTAACAACCTGCAATCCACGGCCCATGATATCTGTATCATCGGCATACGTGAGCAACCTGTGATTTTTGTTGAAGATGGTACCATTTCTGTTTACTGCAGCCTTCCGCATAATCATCTCCATTACGATGTTGAATAGATCGCAGGACAAACTATCGCCTTGTCTAAAGACTCGCTTGGTAGAAAATGGCTCTGTCAGATTTTTGCCAATTTTAACTGAAGATTTCATGTCAGTCAGTCAGCCATCCTGCAAAGTCGTTGAAATTGGCCTTTCCATATTTGTCATGTATAGCTTCCACTACTTAATCGTGTGCGTACCTTGGCTGCAACAAGGTGGTGATCCGAGCCAATATTTGCACCGCGCATCACACGCATGTCCATAACGCTTGAGACTTGCCTTCCATCAATTACCACGTGATTAATCTGATTTCTTGTATATTGATCGGGAGATATCCAGGTTGCCTTGTGAATATCTTTGTGTGGGAATCTGGTTCCATTCACTACCATGTTTCTTGCCGACGCGAAGCTAACGAGTCTGAATCCATTATCGGAGGTGATGTTGTGCAGACTAAATTTTCTGACTGCTGAACCAAGAGCATCTTCCCTTCCTATTTTATCATTAAAATCTCCCAGAACAATTTTAATGTCATGTGCCGGGCAGCGGTCATTTATATCATCTAGGCGCTCATAGAATGCATCTTTAATGCCATCGTCTTTGTCTCCCGTCGGGTCGTGCACACAAATCAGCGTAATGTTAAAATATTTAGCCCGGATGCGGATAGTGGCTATTCCATCACTTACAGGGTTAAACCACGAGACCGGGAGTCGAAGTCTCTTGCCGACTATGAATCCACATCCAAATTCGTGTCTTTCTGCATGGCATATGTTTTGTTTTTTCGAAAAACCGGACAAAAGCGGCTAACCGGGTATTTTTAGTAAATCTACTATTTAAAAACCGAATTTTTATAAAAAGGTATTTTTCAAATAAAACCGAAACCGTTGCTTATCGCAGATGAGAAACTACAAATGTTTCGATAAAGTTTAAAAGTAAATATAGTCTAATAGTGAACTACATAGAATAAATGCGATATTTTGGAAAATTAAAAGTGATTCATATTGAGATTTGCTTTACAGCCGACCATTCTTTTGACAGTCTTTTAATATATATTGCCGATTTCAGTGTAACATGAACTAATGATTTATCTACATGTAAAAGGATTAGATCACATTTTAAATACGCTAGGTGGACCATTTCGTCCATAGAGCATCTGTGCGTACCAGATAATAAAATCCAGAAATTATCAGTATGATTAAGACTCAAATATTTGAATCGCTAATTGATATGTAGTTATTTATTTAATTGATAGTACTAAATAAGTCCCAGTTCATGTAATATTGTCAATTTTAAAGCGATCGAATTAGCGACGCTGTAATCACAGTTGCATTAATGGCCATCCCCACTTGGATAACATTATCCTCATTCAAGGGTGCTTAAATCTTAAAACCTTTAAAATGCTGACATTCTCCTCATCACACCCACTGTGTAAGCGGACATGTCACTGCATAATCACAATCGAAAAATTGTTATTATTCCCAGTGGCTGCCACTGCAGAAGCAAAACAGACGCACGCTATATTTTTGTCATACCTTTGATGGAGTAATGTCACTGTTATCTGTTAACAATCTCGGTGCAACTCACAATTGCCGCGTTGTCTTGCCCTATGAGGGGTCACATGTGGAGAATTACATTTGAGTGGGTTTTAAAGCAGGCGCGGGTGCTGCCCGGGGGATTGCGGCAATTAAATGCATGCAAATGTTTTATTTGCCGTTGTCGTTTGATTTAATTAACAATTAAAATGTGTAATGATAATGCAAACGACTCGTCGCTAAAAATCATCACAACAAACGTTAAAATGATTGACCATTCCATTCCAGTCCATTTATTGATCTGCCGTTTCTCTGTTCGTATCATTTCAGGAAATGCTATAATTCTATCTGGTTCTGCAACTGCGTCTAATTTTCAAGCAAACCGTTAAAAGCGAATGAGTTGAGATAATTATGACGGGCAAGAAACCGGAAAAGACCGGTCATTGTAGCTGCGCTTCGGATCAGCAATATGTGAATCCGTCGTTCGAACAAGACACCAACATCGGGGCATCGAGCTCGTACAGCGCCACTTCGCGCAGACACAGTGGTAACGCCGCGGATTGTAGTGTTGGCCCCACCACAGGAGTCACGGACAATGGATGTTGTGCCATTCACAGCAGTACCAGCAATACACATCGCAAGGGTGGTCACAGGTGAGTCGTCTTTCGTGTCATTGATTGTCTTGTAATGAAATATTGGAGCGGGCGGTCGAGAGCCTTCCCCATCCCCCTTTCACTTTTACTCGCATCGCTTTGTCAAGTGGTAATTGGTAGGTATTGACTTGCGGCCCGAATGTATTTATCCTGTGTAAATAATTGATGGTGGATGACTATTAGAGTGGAGCGGTTTATACAATCGCAATGGAATTCATAAGGGCAACTTTGTCAGGAATAATTGTGGGAGTGACCAAAAGTGTTTGCGATTATATCGTCTGAAATACATAGATTTTTCGAAACAGTAATTTTAATTCAAGGACGTATTGGTTATAAATAATTGCGATAACTTCAGCCGTTAATGGAGGATACTAAAACTTCGATCGATTTTAAAAATAGAGTACAACAGACTAATGACTGTCGTTTAAATTTAGTAGAAAATAACGGCATTTATAAATCGGTGCTGTCCCCTTTATCATCATGCTAGCACATTTTTTTTGGTAGTTCAGAAGTTTTCCAAAGACAAACACTGTTCATATTCTGGATCATGTTTGTAAGCAATGTAAAACTAGTTTATTATGTTATTGGTCCTAACGTGGAGGACACCACATGTTTTATCATGATCTTTTATTGCACGAAACCAGTAATGAATGTAAGAAAACTAGAACACAAGTTTGAGACCTATAACACCTGTGAATATATATATTTGGGCTGTTACCTCAAATAATAATAATATGACTTCAGATGCTGCCAAATTGTGTATGATAAAAATTAAGTATAAACAAATACATTTTAATTTTTTATTTAAAAACACATTATACGCTTATGAGCAAAAATTATACGCTCCACAGTATTTCGGTGCAGATTTACTGGAGAGGCCATACCCTATTAAAAATGTATGGGGCATACTTGTTCATCACTTGTGCTCCATCAACAGGCAATACAATTGCGTTGCAGAGCTAAAATCGGCAGCAATAGCGGCTTGGAACTCCTTAGAAAGTCCAACCCCACAAACACTGATAAATAGTATGACCGAAAAGCAATTTGGTACTTATTTGAAATAAGAGAGGTCATACGCATTTTTAAAAAGTGTGTTTTTTTATTTTAAATTTGTTTTTTGTTTTAATTATAAAGTTTGCAATTAAAAACCACTGCGTTTAATTTGATGATCACCCCAAAAAGTAAAAAAATGCACAAAAGTTAACTAAGCAAATTACAGATTTGTGTAAAAGTGTAGTTTTGGATTATATTTCATTCCTCATATTCGGTTTTTGGATTATGACCCCTCAAGTACATCTGCACCGAAATACAGTGGAGCGTATAATTATTCAGTGCATTATAAGATGCATAAAGATGCAAAATAAGATGCAAAAGAAAATTTTTTAGTAAACTTAAATGTCGCTATTTGAGTGAGTACGTGTCTCAAAAGTGTGGAAGTTCGCCTTTTTAGAAACACAAACATTTTAATATCTCAAAAGGAGTTCATCTGACCTTATTTTGTATGGCGGTATACACAAATGTTTTGATTTCCGTCAATCAATTGATTAATTTCATAAACAAGTAATACCTGAACTAAATCATTCAATACAGCATGACACGCTGTCGTTAAAACGGAAACAATTATTGAGAACTTTTATGTTAAGTGTGATAATGTCTCGGCTAACTATGGGGTTTCCTGCCGTCCTAATGCTCACAATTCATTACAATTTGTTGCCCAGAAAGAACAGATCTAAGCACTAACCAAAATTTTTAAATAGTGATATTTTGGTCATATCTGATCCCGTGTGTGTTTAGCAGAACAATTGTCATTGATCCGTTGCAAACGGATAATTATTATAGTGTTTTGTGTAGCTCTTATCAAGTCATTCTTTCCAAATGGCTAATGGGATTTTTAAGCAAAAACAAAAACTTACGAGGTATGTGTCGGTTGTTCCACATTAATTTATAACGATTCACTCTAGTGTCCACAGGTAGACATGACACGGGTACGTGGTGCATGCACTAGTAAAATCGATATAAAGCAATTTTCATGTTTCGCTTAAGTACAGCGGCACTATCGTTGTACTCGCTAGTATTAGAAACGTGCCAGGATAAGCATGACAGTACCGCGTCTATTATTTATCATCCGTTGAGTAAATAGGAATTGTCATCAGTAAAAATGTAAAGCGGAGCAAAGAGTAACATTATAGCTGGGGCTCATTTCATTCCTAATTTAATATTTCGTGTATGTGACAAGTGAATGGCCCGACTTTGGTCAATAACATTTTAATGTTGTTTGTGACGTCTCCAAATTTGAACCAGATTATTTCCTGTCTACTAATGTTGTAGTGTACCAACCACAAGTATCGGGTAATTGTTTTTTTTTCAATATGAACATTAATGTCAAAGAACATTTACGAGTCGTCCGATATGTAATTACACCATCAACCACATTAAGCATACACAATATCACATTTGTCATTTGAATGGATAATGATTAATTGTAGGAGTCTCCCTCGGGCGGTGGTTGTCTTATTGTTCTGTAAATTATACGTTGACATACATTTTAGTTGATATGTAGTATCAGGTAAAAAATTGGCTGGAAATACATCTTTATCTCTGGATGAATTATATTTATTGTAAACTATAATTATTCCCATCTCGCTTTAATAGAACCCAATATACAAATGGTGGATCAAAACACGGTTAAGAGCGTCCAGGCAGCTGTAATCACGTTCAGATGTTTCGATATTTTTTAACTAATAATTCGTCATTTCATAAATGTCAAATTGACCAATTTAGGTTAATTAAGAATTTAAATGAAAATATAAAACCAAAAAATTACGTACGTTCCGTAAATTTGTTTATAAACGTTTATATTCATAAAAAATTTCTAAAGTAGGTATGAAGCGTTCTCTAGCTAAAGTATTTTTTAGCTCGTAAAAACCTTTAATAAGAAATTGTATTCATAAACGTTTTTTATCAGCACTTTAGCTTTATGTATTCAGGTGGCAACGCCGACTGCTATTGGTCGTTACTGATGTAAAAAAACAGCTTTATAATCGGATACAAAAGCTTTATAATCGGATACCAAATATGTATTTCCACTTAAAATAACTATGAACATTATTGTAGCTCAATGTTTCATTATCTACGATTCTCGTGATGATAAGAAAGACGTTAAAGTAAAATTATATTAAAAAATGTGATTTTGTTTTCCTCATGTTGAAATTATAATCGGATACCGATTACATTGTTTCCTTGTTTTGATTGTTTATACATCACGAATATTATTTCATTATTTACAAATTATTTTTAAAGAATTTTGGAGAAATATTTTTCAAAATGGTATTTGAAAAGTGCTTATTTAGATACTTTTCTATGTGCGCAATGATTAAGAAGAAAATTTCCTACACAATGAATGCATGCAACAACACTTTTCAATACTAAAAATGCTGAAAAACTCAAAATAAAGATCTGAAATTCATAAATATGCAATAAATTGTACAAACATCAAGTTATAGCATGCTTAAAGTAGTGACAACCCTACTTTAACTTATTGAAGATGTGAATCGTTTATGAATATAGTTTTCTCGAAAATTGCGTAAAAATGGTTTATAAACCTCTTATAACTTTTTATGAATAAGGCCGAAAATTTACAAGTTTAAAAATTCTTTATTCATTCATTTCTTCTTCTTTGGAATGCATTCCCACACAGCCTCTAAACTATCTATAATGCTTGTTTAAATTTGAATTTGTAAACCTTCAATTTTTATATGAAGCCGCTCGCAAGTCTCCAAAGTAATGTTATAACATATGCGATTTTTTTTTCTATCCAATTTTCAGTGTTTTTATTAGTCTTTTAAATTTTAAAGTTATTATTTCGATTTCAAAGGGATCTACGATATATGCACAACAATTTATTCTATTTTTTTTAATTAAGAAATTCTTTAATTGCACTTTACTCAAACTCAAAAACTAGGTGGGGTTTCATTAGGTTGATCGATTCTTTGACAGTTTGAAACAGGTTTTTGGTTTCTTCGAAAAATTGCAATTCAAAATAAACTGTTTTCGGTTTTATAATAATAACCGGTTAACCGGTTTTTCTTAAAATATTAAAACGCCTAGAAATAATAATAAAAAATAGTTTTATTTAGTAAAATAAAAGTTATTTGAACAAAATCAAAACATAACAAAACAAAAAAGGATAATATAAATTGTATAATAAAACAAACAAAAAAGCCATTTTGCTTAAATACTTAGATACGGTTATTTGATGGTAAAAACCCGGTTTACTAGATTTAGAAAAGTCAACTTTTCAAAAAAAAACCGATTAAGCAAAATAAAAAAACGGTTTTAACCGGTTATTAAAAACCGGGCCGATCACCCTAGTTTTCATATGCAGGATAAAATTAATAGATATAGCGAATCCCACATCAGGCTCGAGGTGAAAGTTAAAAACTATTAACAATTTTGTAAGGATTATGGCACTATACGACATTGGAAAGTGTTTGATGCTTACTCTACTATAATATTTTCCAGGTAGTATTTTATCACTTGATTAGATATGAGAGAGCTTCCAGCATTTGTGTGAGTTAACACGCTTCTATTCACAACAGTGCCTACCTCTTTCACCACAGTAAAAGTTACATATTTTATGATATTTTTTAACAAGTTCATGAGATTTGAAAACATTGAAACCGTCTCTTGTATAATTTTAAAAATCGAGCATATAAACTTTTGCCATCATATAGTTTTTTCGAAATTTATGTTGCAAATGTTGTGATATTTTCTATGTAGAATTATTGGAAAGTGTTCTTTTTCAATTCAAGCTTTCAATTATTAATTTATTTTTAAATTTTTTCTAATCATATTTCCAGACGCCAAGAATCCATGTACCAGATGACCGGACTCTACTCAGAAACCAACAGTGGCGATGACAGCAGCATCGATTTGGCCGAGGACACGGCTTTAAGCTCATCGGTCAAGATTGGCAGCACTGCGGCGACCACGACATCCAATGTACTTACAAATAATGCCCGCAATCTTCAGGCCAAAACTTCCTCCTGCTCGGACACGGTCATCAAGTGTCACAGTCGCCAGTCGTCGGCCGTATTAGGAAACAACCCGCACAGTCACAACAACTTGCATGGCACCCAAAATGCCTACACGGTGGCAAGTAATAACCCCGCATGTGGCCTTAACGATGACGATGACTATCTGTTGCGTTCCCAAGACTGTGGCATACTGGGATGCCGGCCCAGAAGCGTCCAGAAGTTTGCGCGCATCAAGATCTTTGTGCTGCTGCTGTCCATGCTCGTCATGTTGCAGCAGGCGCTGAGTTCGGGCTACATCAACTCGGTGATAACCACAATAGAGAAGCGATTTGAGATACCGTCCAGTTATTCGGGCCTAATAGCGTCCAGCTATGAAATCGGCAATGTCATTACGGTGATATTCGTGAGCTACTTGGGAAGCAGGCGGCACATACCTGTTTGGATTGGAATTGGTTAGTATACTAGGCAGTCTCAATTGTATGGATTGTGAATAATTCTGTGAGTTTGTTCCACGTAGGCGCCGTCATTATGGGCATTGGTTCGCTGGTGTTTATGGTTCCACATTTCACGGGAGAAGACAATCCCGGCGTCAGCATAGCCAACGAGACGAGTGACAATATATGTCGTAGTGCTTTGGTGCGTAACCAGGATATGGATTTGGGCAGGCTTTCAAGTGGTCTGTCGAATCCTCCCCTGGCTCCGCACACTTTGCGTGAGGACAATTGTCTCGAGGGCAAATTATCTACATTCGGTCCTGTGCTACTCTTTGTCATAGCCCAGCTGCTGTTGGGATGTGGCGGCAGTCCACTGTTTACATTGGGCACAACGTACGTCGATGACCATGTCAAGACAGAGAGCTCCTCTATGTACATTGGTTGCATGTACAGTATGGCGGCCTTTGGTCCTGTTGTTGGTTTCCTATTGGGCGCATATTTGTTGTCCTTCCACATGGATTCACTTTCGTCCTCTATAATTTCCATAGGTAAGAGTGCGAGCACGTAAGCAAACTGCGAATTTAGCATGACTCCATTCCATTATTGGTTTCACCCTTAGATCCAGGAGATCGGCGATGGGTCGGCATGTGGTGGGGAGGTTTTCTACTGTGCGGCGTGTTGCTGATAATTGTGGCTATACCGTTTTTCTCTTTCCCAAAGGTAAGTTTGAAACCTTAGACATGCAATGTTGCCATTGCCTGCCAAAGGTCGTTGGAATTGAATTTTTGAATTCGTTTTGAATGTCATACCGACACCGGCAGAATTATTGAAATTTCGCAAATTAAAGAAAATGAATAACTAGTGTTCTCTTTTCCGCAGGTTTTAACCCATGAAAAGAAGAAAATTCGCAAAGCTTCAGTTATCGTGCAACCAGCAGTGCCCAACAATTCCAATAGTTTGCCTCGAAACACCGATGAAATGGGAAAGATTAAAAAGGAAATTGTTTCGGTGGCTACCAAAGAGGAGCCGGAGAAACCCAAAGTTGATACTGGTTATGGCAAGGATATCAAAGGTACAGTTGGACGCTAAGCGCATTTATTATCGGCTATCCTTACATTTATCTCTCTTCTGATATTTAGATATACCTCAGTCTATGCTGCGCTTGGTCACCAATCCGGTCTATATAGTAACATGCCTGGGTGCCTGCATGGAACTGATGATTGTGTCTGGTTTTGTAGTGTTCTTGCCCAAATATCTGGAGACCCAATTTAGTGTGGGCAAAAGTCAGGCGAGTGTCTTTACCGGATCCATTGCCATACCTGGAGCCTGTATTGGCATCTTCATAGGCGGCTGTGTACTTAAGCGTTTCCAGCTGAAACCGAAGGGCGCCGTGACATTCGTTCTAATCTCAAACGTCGTTTGTTTGGGTTGCTATGCGTTGCTGTTCTTCTTGGGCTGCGACAACCTAAAGATGGCTGGAACCACCATCCCCTATTACAACAACTCCAAACATGGAACCTTGGAACCGTTTCAAGTGAATCTGACTGCAGCTTGCAATTTTGGTTGCGAGTGTTTGACCAGCGACGTAGAGCCTGTTTGTGGCAACAATGGCCTGACCTATTTCAGTCCCTGCCACGCCGGATGCACGGCCTTCTCATCCAGTTCGAATTACACAAATTGCGCATGTAAGTATGATGGCGACTAAGATGGGAAGAGATTCTAAATGTACGTGTGTCTTTTTTGCAGGTGTTCATGCTAATATCTCTAGCAGCATTTATTTAGGAGCCGGTGGCAGTCAGGCCCAAGCCCTGAATGCCAACGAGAATTTCGATGAAGTCACTGTAGTTCCTGTCGCCACTGCCGGTCCTTGTGCCAACCCCTGCCGCAATATTTACCCATTCCTTATACTGCTTTTCTTTATGACCTTTATTGTGGCTGCCACTCAAATGCCTCTCCTAATGATCGTTTTGCGCTCCGTATCGGAAGAGGAACGATCCTTTGCCTTAGGCATGCAATTTGTTATATTCCGCTTATTCGGCTATATACCCGCTCCTATACTCTTTGGAAATCTCATCGATTCGACGTGTTTACTGTGGAAGTCAACCTGTGGCCAGAAGGGAGGTCGCTGTCTGCTTTATGATATCGAAAAGTTTCGATATAAGTAAGTGATCCGAGTGATTTGAGAATCTATCAAGAAGCGAGAGTGAACTTAATCCAAATGTATTTCCCTAGGTACGTCGGCCTATGCGCATCAGTTAAAATCGTGGCCCTGGTGATATTTATGATTGATTGGTGGTTGGTTAGACGTCGCAAACAATTGGATAAAATGAAGCCATTAAATGCAAGTGATCCGGTGATTGGTTCAATTATTAGTTTGGATAAACGTAAGTGCATTTAACGTGTACAAATTATGATCATCAAGTAAAGATTCTGAGCCAACATATTGATGTATCTAGCGGAGGCATTCTATTAAGTTCTTCTATAGAAGAGTGTAAAAAAGTCTAACAAAACATTATTTTGGTCTATAAGAAGTGTGCGCGTAACAAATTCGCTTTGGTATTCATTGTCCGATTATTAAGTTTGTTATATCGTTGAAGATGTATTAAAATGGGCTTTGTTATTTACTTAGAGACTGAATTTTTTTATAACAGTGGAACTGTTGAAATAATTTATGAATAAGATTAAAGAAATTGAAATTCTGAATTTTTCTAGAGTTTGTTTTTAGCATAACTGGACTAGGTAAACGTACTCCAATCGTGCTCAAAATTTGGCTGTCGCAAAATCTGTAAAGACTTATCATTCTCGAATTTTTTCCCGATACAAATTCGGTCACCAGTTTTTCATACCTGCATACAGTTGTTTTAGCTATTGCCATAGATACGCTACCTAATATATTGCCAACGTGTATCAGAATTATAGGCACACCCTAATGTCGTGGAAACCTTGACTTCAACTATGTCGTGTTCTAACTGTAGATGTGCACCACACACGTCTATTGCTGTTGCATCGATTGCCAAGTAAACAATTTTAATTCTCGTCAGCAATAAATCCTTAAATCATGATTGCGATGGTCGTCATTACAAAGTCCATTTTAAGACTATCGAATCGGGACCTAGTGTTGGGGCTGCCAAAGCCCCAACACGGGTAGTTGTACTGAGCTTAGGCAACTTTCAATATATAATTGCCTAAGACGCATGTTAATCAACATAGCACATTCTCACATTTGACGAATGTTCAATTGCATTGCCCGGGGAATATGTGATCTATAGAACGAACGAAGTGTGTATACAAGTTATTCAGAACTCAAGTTGGAGGCTAAACCACAAGAACACAGAACATTAAATTTTTATTGTGGCAGGTAAATCGGTGCAGGTAAATGCAATTTTCGAATGAGGGAAACAACTATTCCTTATCAGAAAATATTCCTTCATTATATAAAGGTACCCAAACTTCGAATGGGATATTTAACTAGCATATATATTTTTTAGTGTAATACCCTCTTACGCTCTGGGGGGCATAATTTATTCACCATACAATTTTACGGCATGTAAATGAAATCCATAACTAATTATATGTATTTTCCCCTAACAGTATTTGAAGAGAAACTTGGCGGTCATGACCCACATACTAACTACGATGATGGGGAAATCGCGTTAAAATCCGATGCTTACCGCCACTCACGCAATAATTCACGCACAATTCAACTAGAATATGGGTAAGGCCGGCCTCATTTATCCATGATTCCAATTTTAATACAGTTTTGACTCTTACAATAGATACGACAAGTGCAATAACACCTTGGCAGCAAATGCTCCAGCCGTTCCTCAAACCAAGTCTAAAAAACATTTCCGCAGTGCATCGTGTGACGTTAAGATGATACGGAGCTTTGCCAAAGAACACAACAATGCATCAAATGCCTCGGCGCCTTTGGATCCGAGCGAGACGTCGAAATTCAAGAACTTGAAGAAGCTTCATACACATTCCCGCAATAATTCAAGTGACCTTAACACCGAATTCCGCCACAAATTGGTAGCTCACTCCAACTCCTGCTCAAGGGATGACCCCAACTTCAGCATACGCTTCATACAGAACCAGCTCAAGCCCCAAGAAGACGAGGAGGACGAAGACGAGCTGACCACCGGCTGTGGTCATTTTGTGCGCAAGCACTCGCGTAATCATTCCTACGATCAAATTTATATGCCCAATAACATACGCTTTGATCCCGAGTTCTTCCGTGGCCACCACCATCACCACAACAACAAAAAGAACGTCAATCTGCTCAAGAATGTGGTGGAGAGTAAACTGAAGAACTCAAACGAATGCAGTGAAAATGCAATTACTTCGTCTGCAGATTCGCGCGGTCACTCGCGCAACAATTCAAAAGATTTAAACGTTAAAGTAGCTCAATTGGCGGTAAGCGGCAACAGCGTAGTAATGGCTGCACCCAGTGCTGCAACAAATACTGCTGCCGCCACACTAATCAATAATGAAACATCACTAAGTATTCTAAGGCACCGTCGCACGAATTCCAAGGATCTTAATCACACAAACACTGCAACCAGTACCGCGGTCCCTGGCCCTGGCGCAAGTGCAGCCGCATCGAAACACTCGCGCAATTCCTCACATCAGAAGATTCAAATTGACGACGATCGCAGCGGTCTCATCGATAATGACAACAACGAGAATGACGAAGAGGAGGACGTGGATCAGCAGGAAGTCGTCAATATCTAGACTGTACTGGTGGTGTCAATTTGTTTTGCTCTCAAGGTTTCCATAAAATAGTTTAACACTAACTAACTAAAAGTAACGACTATTACGCTAAGATTCTTTCCTATACTTATTGTATTAGTAGAGTGCAGTACATTCCCTTATGGTTTTTTGTTTTTAAATTTAATTTACACGGAAAGACAATAAATCCCCACTTGGCGATGGATAGAAAGATGACTCCCATTAGTATTTCAAGGAAATTCCATCGAATATGTATCGAATGCACAGGCAATGGTTGGGAATGCTTCCATATCACATATCAACAATGTTTAAGAGTTCAAAGAGTTCAATTGTTATCAAGTCTTAAAGACTTGCTTCAATTGTTGTCGGTTGGTCTCTTAACCTGATACTATTTCTAATTATTTATCCTGCGATTTTGTCGTAAGCAGGCTCGATAGCATTTTGATCGATACTGCAAAGATAAGAATGAGCTAGAACATTTGTGTCAATATTATCAGAATATATACATATATGTAAGAGTGGCTGTTATTCTGTTTCTCTTTGTTAAATTTATATTCAAACGTCAGTTTTTGCGTAAATGCCAGCTAAAATATTGTCAAATACAAATGTATTTCAGTTTTTTGTGATGTATAGAGTGGACGAAATCATTTTTTCATAATGAAATTACAAAATTCACAGAGTTCACCGAGAATTGCCTACATGCATGAACATTTTGTTGATATATACCCTGTTTACGATGCAATACACAATTAATATTGAGGGCCTAAGACCGAACTCACTACAGTTTTCAAACAAAATAGACTTAGAATTACGTATACGTCTAACGAGTAATTACTGAGCTCTTGTACGCTCTGTCCAGGCCGAAGTAATATTTGGGATATTCCTTGCCTAACGAAAAACTAAGTTCTCTCCAATTTCTAGTATTACCAAATAACATTCATTTATTTTTGTAACTTTCACCACATTCATAGTGAAATATAAATTTGGGAGTCATTGGGCCAACATCACCAGTGGTTTGTACTTAACCTATTTAGCTTTTCCGAATCTAAAACACATTGGGGCACCTATTACCTATCCTAAGAATTGCAGATATGAAGTGCAATACTAGACTTGTGCACACATGACTGGACAACCGAAATAGATGAAGTAGAGGAAGGATAACGACATAGCGACGGTAGCCAATTAGTCAGACACTGACTAACGACTACTTTTGATTGGTTGATTGGGGGTATGGAAGTGCATTCAAATCGATTCACACACAATAACTAATTAAGTAGATTTAGTTAAAAACAACAACAACAACAACTACAACTAATATCAATTACCGTATCTAGATACAAAATCGAATTGCGATTACTTAGATAGAAACAGTACACGAGTAACAATTTACCTTTTAAGCAAATAAGGACGGCTGGTCATGTATGTATGTATATAGATGATCCCCGTCGCCTAGATCTGATACCTGGACGGACTGACGCAACGTGCATGGACTTGGGTTATCGAACGATAACGATGAACATATATAAGTAGATAGAGTGTTTGTGTGATATGAAACGTAAAAGCAAATCGAAGTAACTGCTTTTAATATAATTTTACCCAACAAAAAAAAAAAAGAAAACAGCAAAAAAAAACAGAACAGAACAGAAATATTTTGTTAGATTTTAAGCGATTCTGAATGCAAGAAAACAAGTATATTAATAAATAACTATTTTACATTTTAGTAAATTGAAATAATTTTACACGGCCCCCTTTTCATCCCCTTCCTCAGCAATGCAGAATGCAACAATACTTACACATGCATACTTACGAGTTATTGTACATCCCTAGAAAGTAATCGAAACTAACTCTATATAGTAAATAAAATGCATAGAGAGATATTTTACATAATTTTTAAGTAGAATGAAATTTTATCAGTAATTTATGTTTTAACTTAAACAAACGAAAACGAGAGAATGTTCGCTAATGTTGTGTATTTCGAAACGAAATCCATAACGATATAATAAAATTATTTGAATAATAATCGTTGTTTGCATGAGTGTTTAAAGGGTGTTTTATCGATAAATTTTTAACTGCGAAATTTTTACAGGTGGTGGAAATCATGCTTTTTAATTGATTTTCATCAAAAATGAAAACCCAGAATTTCGTCGCTTACGTTTTTTTTTGGCGGTCAGGGCCCGATATGTCTTTTAATTTTGGCTTCAGACTTTTTCTGTACATTTGTTTAGTTGTGACCGGGACAACGATTTAACATGGTATTTGTCATTACTCTCATCGAAATATCTGAGACTATGTATGTCTCATGCCAATTTCGAATGCTTTTCTAAGTCGATGAAGACATAACATGACAGTTATAGAATCCAGTGCAGGTTTACATCTTGGTCCGAACGTCTTGGTGCCATCGTAATAATTGTCGATTACATCCGCAAGACATCATCTTGCAAATATCGTGAATGTCATCAATGTGTAATAGATTCCGTTCCTTTCATTTTAGCAGTCAGTGGTATGAAATCTGTCATCTCGACACGATATTTCCCATTTCATGTTACATATAAATCAGTCATAATGATTTCTCCTATAGAATTACAATATCAGGATTACCACAGGTGGTCTGAGAACAGAAGTTGGTAAGGATTGAACATGGTTTTGAGCTGCTGTTCGCTATTATATTTTGCTCTATGTGGGCTCTATGTTCAAGTTATTAAGCTATTAAATGCACCCAGTAATTTTTCACTCGAGTATTGTTGTTATTTTGAATTTAGCACGGTACACGCTATCGAGATGTTTACTAGCTCCGATCAAGACTCAACTGTGATTATATATCTTTTCAATCCTAACATAATCTAAGACACTTATCGATCAATAATTGTGAAGAGGGTCACAGAAACATGCCCTAACATTTTATTTTTCAAATGTTATTTTCTGATCTTCGATCATTTCGTTACGAAATCTGCACTACACTAAGCGAATGTCTAAAAGAGTTGAAAATTAAACAGAAATTTATAAAAAAAAGAACACTATATTAACATATAATAATACAGAATATGATAATACGATAATGAAATTCAGATTGAAAAAAATCCCCTTTTTAAAACAATTGTCAATGAAATATGTGCTGTGAAATGACATCTGCGTTAAATATCTTTAACCAGTAGAGGAATCAACCCTACATCATAATAATAAAACTAAATTATAAAAGAAAATTTTAAATAAATAATAATATTGTTTTTAATAGAGGATGAATTGCAGCTCTGAAAAATATTTAGGACAGAGACGAAAATGCAAACAAAGAAAGAAATGAACCTGATTTATACCAGATACAACTCTGCGCTTAATACATAAAAATATTTGTCCAAAAACAGGAAAAGATAATCCAAAATTGTAGAATTTTCATATGAATATGTTAGAAACTAACACGAAGAAATTTGTTTTTTCTTCTGATTTTAAAGAAACAAAATGCGCAATTTAAATTTTACAAATTTCACCTGCGAATACATTTCGCATTAATGGAAAAAAATGAATGGATATTTTGTAATTAGTTAAAAATTATGCCTTACACAATTAAATAAACAAATAATAATAATAACAAAACTAATTTATATGAATTATAAATAAAGTATTTTTAAGCGAATGACAAAATATTAGCCAACAAAATATAACTAATTGTTTTCTTTTATTTAACTAGTATTGATGGGCAAATGAGTAAAAAGGGCAAATTCAAGACGATTACAAAAAAATCATTTTACCAACTCGATTTAGTCATGATGTTTTGGTTGAAATAGGTATTCCATTTTGAATACTAACTGGCTGATTTTATGTAGCTCTTAAACAAAAGCGCCGCCTGAGAATAGCGATTTAACAAAATATTACGTATGTTACAAAATTGTAAGTAACATTGCCAAATTTGACTTATTTGAAATTTTTTTTGTATGTCAGCCAAAAACCTTTTAATATTGTCAAAGTCAAGACTGCAAAACACTGCAAAAGACGTTCGCACACCTTTAAAGTAAAAAAAAAATGTTGATGAAAACTCTAAAATTTTTATCTTGTTTTAGTTTTGCGGAATTGTTTTTTTTTTCAATATATCGGCAATCGCTAGCGAAACTTGGGACTGTACAGACCTAAGTTCATAGTTATAGTCATAAGTTATTTTCAGAACTTGTGACTTCATTTTTTAACATCGCCTTTTCCTTCTGATCGGGAGATAATCACCCTTATTCCCGTAGTCGTCGTCGACATCGTCGTCGTTTTTATGTCAACATCACTTCGATTCAACATCGTCGTCACATCAATGCTATTTCGGTATTCTGTAACTACAATGAGACGACGTCGACTGGTAATCGATAACATGAAAGAAATTACAACAGCTGATGTAACATTTGTGCATCAGCTGATATATTTTTGTGCCCGAATCAAATTCAAGCGATGGGGAAAGCAAAATACTGGAAAGGAAAATACTTCGACTATGATCCGACATCTTAAACTTGCCAAATAACGAGTATGTTCATCGGTGTTAAAATTGTAATTTGAGGTTACCTGTTGGCCGGCCTTCCAACCTTTTTTTTAGATTCGAGAACTACTTAAGTCTTAATAAAACAGCATTTAATTACGTAATAGTTCCTATAATGAAAAGTGAACTCAGGACATATGTTTCAGTCATAATTAAGTTGTCAGCAACATTGAGGTCCTTTGGACAGGGGCCGTACAACCTAAGTGTAAGTGCAGCCAGTAGTTGCAAGATTACTGTCGAAACCCTGAATGCATTAGAGAGGTGATTTGTCCACCTTGGATACAATTGGAAGTAACTGAAGATGACAAATCAGAAGCAAAAAATAAATTTTTAAGCAAAACAGGATTTACTGGAGTTATTGGATATGTCGATGGAACCCATATCAAAATTTTTGCTACAAATAAAGAAGACCAGATTCGTAGCTACAGCCGTAAAGGAGTCTTAAATGCGCTCCAAAGGAATTAAGTTTTTTTCACCAATTTTCTCACATCACCCCTTAAAATAAGACGAAATCCTTGTACCTATGAGGGATTTTGTTTCCAAGCCCCTATTTGTTACTCGACATTGTTACTCTTGACGTCATTAAACAAAACCTTTTTTTAAATTTACAAAAACCAAAATTATTCCTTTAAATTGTTTCAAGTCGTTACTAACAACTGTGACGACAGATTCAGAGTCGTTTCGATTCAACGCCGTCGTCACATTTCCTTACAGAATACCAAATTTGTGTCAATAGTTATCGAAAACGACTACGAGAATACCGATTTTACAGCGTCGTCACAAGACGACGTCGTTTTGCGTCGACGATGACTACGGGAATAAGGCCGAATACATACTCACAGAGACTTCGGACATCCGTGAGAACCACGGTGACGTTTGTCGTCTTTTCGCCACTGGGACTTTGGTCTTCTGTTTCCCTACTATGTCGTCGGTCATCTGTGCTACACAGGAATTTCGGTCGTTTGTTAAACCACAGTGGCTTTTGTCGTCTATTCGCCACATGGACTTCGGCCATCTGTTCACCACAGGTACATTAAGTCTTCAGTTCCCCCACAGTGACATTCATCGTCTGTTAACCACAGGAACTTCGGTTGTCTGTTCGTAAGGTAGATTATATCTAACAAATGTACATTAAATCATAAACTGTTGTCCTGCCCTGTCGGCCGAGCTTATTCCAGGATACCAAGCCCGCTATACGAATCTAATTCCCGAGCTGGTCTCCTAGAATTCTATTAACCGTTATCATTCCATCAATTACCATCGGTTATCTGTAAATCCACATCGTTAGCGACTCGCAAGTGTCCAAAGTGACGATATTTGAACATATCGTTGATACACTGAGTAAACTAAGTATCTCCACTTTTTGTGTTTCTGAGTTAAAAAAGAAAAGAGATTTCTTTACAGTGAGAATGCGAAATGTTGAGTAATTTAAAGGAATGCTACCACCGATGCGTCTTAGGAAGTAGGTAACAGAAGCTACTGAAGTTCATCACAGGCTCTCTTAGTGGCTTTGGCAGCCCCAAGGAACTAGGATCGGGCGCGGTGCACAGTGGTCCATTTGCCTGATCTAGCGTAACGAAATTAATAACATAAAAAATAATACAATTTTCGTGAAATGGAAAATTTTTCTAGAATAATATAACAAGAAGGAACCAAATGCAAAAAAAAAATTTCACAAAATTTTTTTTATTTAATTTTTTTTTATTTGTAGCCGTATTAAATTATTTCGAGTCAATACTCCACTCTGACGTAAAAAAGGTTGCAATTGCAGACCGACATGATGCCTAAAAATTGCAACACAGTGAGCAAAAGCAACTGAAAGCAGCAAATGTTGTGAATTTCATAAAATAACCGAAATATATTAACATAAAAGAAAAGTCTCTTCACCGGCTGATACCGGCTAACTAAGTTCTTCTCTACAGTAGTTCAAATTCGGTCACAAAAAGGGTTAAACAAAAGTGTTGATTTCTGCCACAATTTTCTAGCACCTCATATATTGCACACTTTTTTTTGTAAACCACATAACTTTATCTTTTAAAAAAATCCAAAATTAGCTTTCTCAATTTTTCAACATAATCTGCACACTTGTAAAAACGCGCCAAAACGGTTTTGTTGCAGCTGTTTTGACATTTGTTGTGTTTGAAAGCCGAAAGTTAATCAATTATAGCAAATTTGGAAGTTATCGATTTGCTAAATGAACAGTTAGTTATTGTCGGGAAATCAAATTTTGGTAGATTTCGAATGTCGAAAATTTAAATTTCGTTACGCTAAATCAGGGAAACCGACAACTGTGCGGTGGCCTAATAAACCACTCTCCTTAAACAAAACAATTATTATGAAAACACGAAGGAAAGAAAAAACAAGAAACCCCAAATGCTGACAGCCACCACAAACATTATAAGGACCATAATTTAAGGATATGCACCTGGAATGCCCGAACTTTATATAGAGATGGTGCGTCTATCCAACTGGCGGATGTCCTCGACAAATACAAGGCTGGCATCACCGCCATACAGGAAATGAGATGGACGAGACAGTGATGCACACGACGAAAGAACTGTGACATCTTTTATAGCTGCCATGCAGAAAGACACGAATTTGGATGTGGTTTCATAGTCGGCAAGAGACTTCGACTCTTGGTCTCGCGGTATAACCCTGTAAGTGACTGAATAGCCTCTATTCGCATCACGTCGAAATATTTTTACATTACGCTGATTTGTGTGCACGCCCCGACAGAAGGCAAAGAAATTTTAATGCTACAATAGGAAGGGAAGATGCTCTTGGTTCGGCAGTCGGAATATTCAGTCTGCACAACATCACCTTCGTTGGCTTTGCGTCGGCAAGAATCATGGTAGTGAGTGGAACCAGATTCCCGCATAAAGATTTTTACAAGACAACCTTGATATCCCCTGATCAAAATACAAGAACCCATATTGATCACATGGTAATTGATGGAAGGCATGTCTCAAGCGTTATGGACGTGCGTGTGATGCGCGGTGCAAATAGTGACTCGGATCACCACCTTGTTGCAGCCAAGGTACGCACACGATTAAGTAGAGCCAAAAGCACTCGTAATCAAACGCAAAGAAAGCTAGACATCACAAAGCTGACGGAGCGTTATAATGAGAAAAGGAGGGAGATGAAACTCCTGTTCAGGCGGAAAATAGAGCCAGAATATTGAAGACTACAGGAAAAGAGGTGAGGCCCGAAAGATCTACCAAAGGTTTGGAACTGGGATCTCCACCTGTAAGGACGGAGACGGAAATCTGGTCACGGACACTTATGGCCTGTTTTTGTAACTTATTTTTCAACCATTCGTACGTCAAGTGGCGAACGAGACATATTTTTGGTTTTTGTATTTTTATTTTGGGTGTAACAAAAAATATCTTTTTTTTTGTGAAATTTTTGGTTCGACAAACTTAAATACGGGCGAAACAAAACGTCATATTAGACAATCAGAAAATAGCAATCGTTGAGGTGTAACATTGTACAGAAAATTAAATATTGCTATTACAAATTAATATTTCTAAAAAAATTAAATGTTCTTTCTTGCAGCTTAGAACATTTTAAATACTTGTATATCGCCTCCTTAATAAAACAATAGTGTATAATTTTTTTGGTGTTTTGAGAAAATCGAGTTTAAAGTTTTCATCAAATCGGATGTCTATGAAATTTTCGAAGAAGAAATTATACACTATTTTTTCCAATGACCTTTTGACGAACTTTGTGGAAGTAGATTTTGACCAGGCATAGAATCAATGGTGGAGATTCTAAATATGCAATAAATGAGTGTATGAGCACATACACTATTGTTATGTTAATGGGACGATATGTACATTGTAATTTGGAAGTTGTTTGTTTAAAAAATTGACAACTGGTTCGTTTGGTATGTTTAGTGAAATCGATCTATGTTACTGTTTTCTGTTTTGTTATATTGTTACTTAAATCGTTATAGATTTCCATTCATACAACTATTAATTAATGCGGCTTTACACCTTTGACTTAGCTGTCTTCACTAAAGGCAGGGTTGCCCCCATCTTGTAAATACTTGATATTTTCCAATAGAAAAAGCTTTTGAAAATACCAAAACAATACATTGGCAAAAATGTACTTTGAAAAAAGGGCAATGAGTGAAATGAGCTTTTACTCCCGAACGAAAATAGAAAGAAAACACAAATAAAAACTCGATCGAATGGGTAGCACTCGCACGTCTGCCTACACGAAAAAGTTTGCTGAAGAGGCTATTAGAGTGTGCTGCAAATATGGAGGGAACACTTTCAATCTCTACTCGTTCCCGAAGGCAGCATAAGTGACGAAATTACACCAATCATAGACAACGGGGTAGATTGTCCACCACCGAGCCAAAATGAGATCACCACGGCGATCGCAAGGCTTAAAAATTATAAAGCTGCGGTAGCCGATGGACTTCCGACAGAGCTTTTTTAAGCCGGCGGCGATAAGCTGCTAACATGCACGCACCAGCTCATAAGCACGATTTGTCCCATGCTTAAGAACGTTCACCAACTATCGCGGGATTAGCCTTTTACCCATCGCATACAAGACAGGACGTCTAGTGTGTTATGTGAATGACTAAAGCCCATTCTGGCGAACCTGATTGGACCTTATCAGTGTGGCTTTAGACCCGGTAAATCCACGATCGACCAGATATTCACACCAAGAAATGTAGATCGACACCTACCATCTGTTCATCAACTACAAAGCTGCATTCGACGATACAACAGAAATTGTTGGATGCTAGGGCTGAGTTGGGTATCCGCGCAAAGTTAATACGACTTTGCGGGATGACTCTGACTGACACAAAGTCTTCAGTGAAAATTGGCAAAAATCGGTCACAGCGATTTTCTACCAAGCGAGGCTTTAGACAAGGCGATAGTCTGTCCTGCGATCTCTTTAAGATCGTAATGGATATGATCATGCGGAAGGCTGCAGTAAAAAGGAATGGTACCAACTTCAACAAAAGTCACATTTTGCTCGCGTATGCCGATGATATAGATATCATTGGCCGTGGATTGCGGGTTGTTACTGCGACTTTTTCGAGCATTGATAAGCAGTCGGCCGAAGTGGGTCTGATGATAAACGAGGACAACACCAAGTTATTTGTTTAACCAACAAAGAGTCCACTCGTTTGAGACGCTGGGTGAACGTTGACAACTATAACTTTGAATTGGTAGATAATTTTGTCTACCTAGGCTCCGCCATAAACAAACGTAATAATTTAATAACAAAGCGCTCTCTCGATGAACAAAGATCCAACTCTACCAGACTCTGATCCTACCTCTGTTGCTCTACAGCGCAGAATCCTGGGTAAAGACATGGGCGAACATTTTTCAGCACGAAAAAACGGTTTTCAGTACTTAAAACAGCATGGAAAACCCTTGAAATAAGTACGATTAATTTTATTTTCAGCACTTATTATTTTTTTTATTTATTGAAAAACAAACAAAAAACAATTTCACATCTATTAAAGAAGTAATAAAAACAATAAGTAAATTAACAAAATTATTCAGTCGGGTATTCATACAGAGAAAGTAATTTTCAAACCAAAAAAAAAAAATAAATTCTTACATTTCTTAAGGTGAAACTTTTACGCTGGTTAGTAAAAAAATTTCCATATATAGAAAAAACACGTTCCACGTCACACGATGAAACGGGAGCGTATTTAAAAGTGTTGATTCAGCAGGCGAATATTTTCCGATAAACGCACTTGTTGTTTTGGAATTTTTAAAAATAATATTGTTGATTTTAGTGATTTCCACAAAGCCAGGATTTCGCGCAAGTACGGCAGTCATTTTTTAAAATAATTTTTTTCAGATGTTATTCTATAGCATGTTTAATTGATTTTATTGTTTCCAAGCTTTCATTCAATGGCAATCCGCTTGACTCAATTTTTGTGATGACATGCCGGATGCACTTAAAGTTTGTTTTTATCAAGGAAAAGTCGGATTACAAATTTTCATCAGAAATAACGTCTTTGCTTTATCGCAATGCTTCAGAATCATGTTCGTTAAACTCTTGAATGACTTCCCTTATGTCTTCCAAATAATAAGTATAATACTCCGCTGCTTCCAACCACGTTCCCCATCGTGTGGTTATTGGTTAAGGTTATACAGACACATTAGGTTTCATTAGTTTAAATTTTTGTTTTCGATAAGGCGCCAGAAAACTATAGGAATATAACGAATCGAACGATCTAAGCTATCGATAAAAACTGGGCTATTACAAAATCTTGAACACAGGCTGTGTGTAAAATAAGAGGATAGTTTGCAAATTTAATACTACCTGTCATATTTTTATGAACCGCAAGGGCTTCTGATATGTAAAAATTTTCAATTGATAGAAACATATTTTAACAATATGTATCAAAAATTTAAATAAGGGCAAAGACAGCATAAAAAAGCACAAACCTTTTAAAAAAGCATGATCGCTTGATATCGTTAAATTAAGCACCATCAGCAATATCCAGCATATGCTGAAAATTGATCGCCCTAGTAATGACACAAGCGGATCAATCTATTCTGGGAGTCTTCGAGACAAAAATCTTACGCAAAATTTGATGGACAGGTATGTAGGTTAACTACGATTAATAAGTAGTCCCGGACCAGTGTGGTAGAGACCGAGGGCGTACTATAAAAAGTAACCTGTGGCTGATGACAAATCTAAAAAAAGGACTACACCACATGGGGTGTCATTTAGAGAGGTACAAATGGAGGGTGATGTCTCTGTGGCAGGGCTGCCAACAATATAGAAAAAACGTCACTTTTTTCAAAAAAATCGTCATAATCGGCAGTGTAAATAATATTAAAATATAACATATTATTGGATTAAAAACAAAACAAAAGTATTTTTTTCATATAAAAAACAGAAAATAAATAAAAAAAATATATATATACTTTTCTAAGGTAATGCTATTACTTCGTATCAGAGTTCGTAAATACTTATCATTGAGAAGTATTATTTTGCTCTTCTCCTCAAATACAACTCTATTTGCGAGCGACTCAATTTTGTGTTTTCATTTTCGACGTAAAAAGAAATGAGCGCTCGTTTGTTAATGCTCTAGAACGTCATCGCTCGTTGAATACTCTTTCGAAAGCACTCAACAAAAGAGTACTCATTGCTTTCAATGCTTTGATATTTCTCACTCAAAAGTTATTGCGATGATAAACTCTTTACAACAACAAAGCTAAGTTTTGAGTGCTCCTGTTTAATAACATGCTCATAACTGATTTGGTTTACAGGAATTACATACTTGTATCTGCTCTGCTAGCGTCGTTTTTCGAAGTTGTTCTTGATAAACATTTTGCGTACCACTGCATTAGAGTCACATTATTTTGTTTTTTCTCGTGCTAAAAAGTTAAAGTTGTTAAAGAACATGGGAAGATTTTCCAACATTGACAAAAAAGAATTCGTTTCTTACGATGAAACCAGCAATGTGTCAAAGTGCCTTAAATGTGGAAAAACATTTAAGGGGCAAGTGCTTCATAATATAAAACGGCACTACACAACAATCCATAAGCATAAGTTTGACGAGCAAATTATCAATCTTAATAATTTAGGTTTATTAAATGTAATTTTTAATATAAAATAAAATAAAAATAAATGATTCAATGTGTTAACAGTATTATTATTTCAAAAATAATAATAATTTTCTTACATACTACCTAAATATCAATGCATATTTTCCAAGCAACACAATTCATTTCTGTGTTCAACGAAACGACGGCACTTGAAAAATCAACATTATACATATGTTCACATTTGCTTATTTATGATTGATAAGTAAAATTCAATCGATCATTTTCGTGAAATGAGCGCTCCTTGTTTGCTTCAATGAGCGTACAATGAGTTATTCAATTTAAAAATTCTATTCAAACAAGCGGTCGCCATTTAACTTATCAAAGCGATGTATTGAATGAGTGAAACTAATGAGGACTTTATAGAAGAGAAGATTGCTTGATTGCTTTCGCTCACTTGTTTTGAAAATGATAAACTCATTGTAAAGATAACTCAAAAGAGCGAGAGCGTATTTTGATTGCTCTACGCACTCTGCTTCGTATACATAGTACATCAAATTTTTGTTTAAAATACAAGATACATACTTCAAGAACCATGATTGTTTGTACGAATTTAGACAAAACTGGAAATTCCAAAGTGAAATTCCCACGTTTTATTTCCGAAATTTTTTTCAAAAAACTTATTTCAATATTTTCAAATTTTTTTTTAAATTTAACTTCCTAACCTCTGAGTCGAATGATTGTCTTTCCATTTCTGAAATAAAAGTGGCAAATTCTTTTAAAATATCCATAAAAGAATTCTTTCTTTTTATCATTACTTTTTCGGAATGAATAACTTTTAACACACAGTATGACTTTGAAGAAGAATGCAAATAACTAAGCCATTGAAAACGGTGGCTTTAGAAAAATTTGTGTCAAATATGTCGATTGATAAAATATCGTCATTTCTGAGGCAAAAATCGGCCAATCGGCATTTTTCATTTTTTCAATATTGGCAGCCCTGCTCTGTGGTTTCCCTAGTCAAACAAAAAATGCATAACGCCTGTTCCATATTGGGCGGCTTCCTGGTCAGCCTCTGTCTCAGAAAGAGTGGCTGAAATAAATCCTGGCAGTAGGAAAAAAATGCGGAACCTAGTTGCCTGGGCTTGCCACCCGCATAATGACAGTGAATAAAATGAGAAATAAGAGAAAAAGGACCCCCCAAGATGTTGATGATTAGAGATATTCACCTGGAATGTAAGGATTCTATACCGACCAGGCCCTCCTCCTCCTACTGATATACAGGAAATCCGGTGGACTGGATATGGATGCTCGCGGATGAGGATGTGTGATGTGCACTACAGCTGCTACGCGGATAAGCATGAGTTTTGTTGTGGATTTGTGGTCATCCAGAGACTTCGACACCTTGTCTCTAGGTTTACTTCTGTCAGTAAACGAATCGCCACAATAAGAGTGAAGGCAATATTTTTCTATATCACGCTGATATGTGCTCATGCTCATGCATGCAAGGAGTAAAGTGTCGAGGTCAAAGACGATTTCTACGACCAACTTGAAGAAACATATGACCGTAGCCCGGGCCATGATGTTAAAATTCGTGCTGGGAGATTTGAATGCCAAATTAGGCCGGGAGAATGTCGTTAGCTCAACAGTCGGAAAATGTAGTCTGCATACTAACACATCGCCAAACAAAATCAAACTTATTGATTTCTCTGCAGCAAGGAACATGGTAATTAGCAGCACACGATTTGTCCACAAAAACATTCACAAGGCAACGTGGATACGGAATAATGTGTCCATTAGAGAATACAGGAACATAGGTGAAGCCCAAAAATTCTACCAGAACATGTTGTCCCTTCCCTCCTGGAATAGGTTTTGCCTTCTGTAAAGACAAGGATGGTCATCTCGTGACTGACTCTGAGCGTACTGAGAATATGGAAAGATCACTTCTGCAGTCTATTGATGTCTGAAAACTCGGTTGCTAAAGATTCCGCATCAATCCGAGACGATAACATCGAGTATATCCCTCCGTCTTTCCGTAAAAATTTTTCCGGTTTCAGACAATTAAATGAGAGAATAATATCTTACAAAAATGTGTTCCCCTTGGTCATCAAAACACTAAAAATTAATTCATCTACTTTGGATCCGCCATGGACAAAAACAACAGTGTCGCCAATAGATCTTTCTTTGGGCTACGCGAGCACTTCATAAACACCACCGAAGTCCAACTGTACCAGGTACTAATACTACCCGTCCTGCTGTATGCCTTCGAATTTTTTTTTGTACAGGCGGATGCAGCTCATCTGGCGGTATTTGAGAGAAAAATACTTCACAAAAAATACCAGCTGTACAAGTTATACCACGACATTGATGTCGGAGCAAAAGAGCGAGACTTCGTTGACGCTGGAAGGACCAGGTGGATGAATCACTAACGGTGCGAACAAGATCGAAGCGAATAGAAATATCTTATCATTTTGGCCTCTGACTTAGACACTATGATGTAAAAACATATATTGTCAAGTTGTTTTTAAGGCTAATAATAATGATAATACTTAGAGAAATCACCATACAAAGACTTAAACATAAACAACGTTGCCAAAATTCTAGCTCTGTTCGTCAAACTTATAGAGTACTTTGTCAAGCTTTCGGTGCACATAATCATTAATCTGAACAGCTAATACGCAATACTATGGATTGATACACTCTTTTGGATAATAATCATCCAAATCTAAGCCATCCCCGCTGTTGACGTGAGTGTGACTCGAATTTATCGATCCGACTCCGTTCTTACCATTGTGGTATCTTACTATTTTGAGGTCGAGGAATTAATTTGTGGTATTTATTTTTGTGCACCGCCAGAGGGCGATTTCGTAAATTTTTTTGGACTAGATCGCATTTTTTGTCTTTCTTAGAAATTATAGCCGTAGATTAAGAGCTATTGAGCTAAAATTTGGTATACAAGCATCTATCCTTCAAGCGGATATTAAGTTCTAAGATGGGTATGATCGAACAAAACCTACTCCCACCTCCCATACAAATTGTACCTTTTTGGGATTGTCCCTGCGATCACAGTCGTAGATTAAGAGCTAACGTGCTGAAATTTGGTATGCAAACTTATATTCCATAACCGGAGATTACGTTCTAAGGTGGACATGATCGGACAAAAACTACTACTACCTCCCATACAAAATAACCCTATTTGGGGGTGTCCGTCTGCTTGTCCTCGCGATTACAGCCGTAGATTAAGAGCTATCGGTCTAAAATTTGGTACGCAAACTTCTAACCTCTTAAAGAAAGTTAAGTTCTATGATGAGCAAGATCAGATAATAACTTCTCACACCCCTAAAAATGGGGAGTTTGCATTGGAGGTGGGAGAAGTTTTTGTCCGATCATGCTCATCTTTAAACTCAACTTCCTCTAAGGGGTTAGAAGTTCGCATACCAACTTTCAGCGGCGCAAATTGATTCCTCGACTCCAAATATAGTAAGATACCACAACTTTCCGGGATAAAAAGCATTATTTTATGACTTTTTATTGAATTTTTCTAGTTAGCCAGCGTTGCAAAAAAGCCAACTTCAAATGCGTTTAATGAAAAATCTAGCACTTAACTAAAAAAAAAACCCTAGAGGGTTTTGTTATGTATGACGTAAACTTTCATTTGCTTTTGGTTTTACCCCATTCCGATTTTGGTTGTTGCACAGTGTATTTTATGCTTAAAACGCGAATAGAGCCAGAAGATCTAAATAATGACATAATGTACATTAAGGCGGACCATATTAATTTTTTCGATTTTTCTTAAAAGCTCGATCGATTGAAAATGGACGTGCCGGTCTGAAGTTTGTGAAAAATAAGGTAAATAAATGTTGTTATTTTAGCATTTTCAATATATCCTTAATGATATATATTCACAATTTAACACTTTATCAGTTTTTCAATAAAGCAGGCGTTCCCAATCGGGGAGCACGCCTCTCCAGGGAGCTTAGAAAACTTCGAAAGAAGGCATGGAGATTTTAAAAATTTTGCCATTTTTGCGTACATTACTTTAAACGCAAATACAATTAAAGGAACAATACGACAATTTAAGTTTTTCCCAACACTTATATATTCTATGTACTGTTTACACTATCATTGCTAGAACAGGAAGGAAATTTGAAATGTGTCATAGAAGTCATTCTATCATCATCAAAACAAGTGACAATTGAAGCCGCCTTTTCAAAACTCTGTGTATGGATCTTTTGATTAACAGGAGTTAACCAACTTTAAAAGCAAATATGCGGTTTGCTCGTGACAGCATCCACATTCTAAATAAAAAAAATAATAGCGTATCTTAATGAAATAGTGGCTAAACAATTTTCAAACTTAAAAAATAGTCCAAAAAACCTAAAATGTTTTTAATTTGGAAGCAAAATCAGAAAGATGTGAGAAGTTATTTGTAGAACTTTATATACTGTGAAATGGTCTGAGACTCTTCTTTCCAAAACTCTTAATATATCAAAACTTGGTTCAGAACTGAATGACTTAAGAGCTCATAAATAAGGAAAGACCCGAAACCCCGGTTTTTAACCGTAAGTCAAGATTCATCACTCGACAAGACCTACAACATGCACTAGTGCACTCCACAAATTATTTCCATTCTGTAGTAGTGTGTATTTAATAAATAAATATTTGTTTATGAAGTAAGAAGGGGCACAGAAATTGTTATATGTTTTTAGGAAGCCCTGCCATCAAGAATCATCATCGTAGGGTTTTTTTTTATTAATTTCGACACTACATCTTTGCTAAATAAATTTCATTGCAAGATGGAGCTAGTTAGTTTTTCGAATGGTATACCATCGAACAAGGTGATGTTGTAGCAACTGATACAATATCATAATCAGGTAACATTATTTGATTACTGGTTTTTAACAAACAAACTCACTCTCTCACACTCTTAGCAATCTCTCTCTCTCTCTCTCCAATCAATCTAAATGAATAGCCTTATCGGCAAGTGGGTAATATTGATATTTGATAACGAATTCGTATCTGCATTATGAGCAAATACTCTACATTCATTGTTTATATACGAATATTCTGTGAGGCAGCCCAAGTCGACGGACAATTTATCGTAAGCATTTTATTAAAAATGGAAGAACGTGCCTCCCAGGCGTATTTCAGGCAAGCGGAATTGGATGCGGGTAAGTCAGAGAGACAATTAAGACGCAATACGTACACTATTAATACCTGGAGCGTTTTTATTTAAATAGCAAATGCTGAAAATGACCGACTGGTAGCGGAAAACGCTCGATTACGCCATCAATTAGAACGTCTAACCATCGATGAAAGGTCGAAATCCAGTCTGAATGTCGAGGCAAAACTGAAGGCATTTCAGTTCGAAGATGAACGAGATCGATTGCACGAAAACCTGGAGAAACTTAAGCGGAAATACAATCAGCTTCATGAGGCCTTTTTACTGAAAATTAAGCGCTGCAAGGCCCTCGAAGAAGTTTTCAGTCGCCAGAAGACTCTGAATGGCTTAGTCATGAAATCGGCGATAGCACAAAAAGAGAAAGGTCAGTTCACCTGCTAAAGATTTATATGAATCACAGTCGATGCAACTAATTCTATGTATATGATTTGTTTCAGAACAAAAAGTCTTACTAGAGAACAGACGATCGGCATTAATGGAACAATCAGCTATCGAAGCACTACAGGATGAAGTAGCATCGCTACGGAAGGAATTGGATGAGGCCTACGATATAATCGATGAGCTTGATTTTGAATTGGAGAGTGTAAGTGAAAGAAACTAATTGTTCGGTGTGTATCAAACTGACCAGATTCTGAAAATATAGCTCAAAATAAAATATACGTATCTCCCAGTTTTTCCAGATCAGCTCATATAAGTTTTTTACGAGCAATTCAATTTTTGGAGCATAGCTCCCACACGTCGACTCGAAAGTGACTTCTTCTTGGTGCAGAACTCTACGAGTTGTTAAAAGATTTTGATGAATTTTTTGAATTTTTTCAAATGGCCAAGAGCGACAATTTCAATTTTTGACGATTTGTGACAAATTTAATTTTAACAAATTTTTAATTTAGGCTTTGTTAGAACCCGCTCCTGGCCATTTGAAAAACCTTAAAAGAGAATTCATCAAAATCTGTTAACGATTCGCAGGGTTCAGTGAACAGCTCTTCGCTCCATAAATTGAATTGCTCTGGTCAGTTTGATCATGGGTGAAAATTCGTGTCGTACAGTGTAACTATTGTAAGGAGACACAACGGGTATACAGATGGAGCAAAAGTTCATTAGTCATTGTTATGCATAATGATGTCTCGAGAACTGATAGAGATATTGGTAATATTCACATATACTTTTTAAACATATAGATTTTAACATGATTAACCTTAGAAAGTGGAAATACACAATGGTCCACAACAATATACTTCGGAATCCAATTTCAAAATTTTAAATATTTTTTTCTAAAATTCCTCAACTTCTACATCAGATATTTGGACATCTATAAGAGATATGGTAAGAGCAGATACTTACTTTTATAGGTATTTACTACAGCTATGAAGCTAGATTACCAACATCACTAAAATACATATTTTTAACGATATTCAAAACAATCCCATATAAGGAACACCCTAATTCTCTTTGTGAACAAGTAAAGGAATGAAGTATTTCAGAAGTTGTTCAATTATGCAATTAGTATGTTTTTGGTAACAGGGCAGGAGGGCAATTGCAAGGACAGCGATGGCCAGCTAGTGACGGACCCGGATAACGTTCTGAAGATATGGAGAGATCATTTCTGGAATTTACTGGATACGGACACCACTCCAATTTATGACGATGGTATTAACTGTCCACCTCCGAGGCAGAGCGGGATACGTGTGGCAATCTCCCGCCTTAAAAACAACAAAGCTGCTGGAGCCGATAGTCTCCCTGCTGAATTGTTTAAGGCAGGCGGAGAGGAGCTGATTAGGAGCATGCATCAGCTCATGGATAGAGGAGAGCATGCCCGAGGATTGAACTACCGTGGAATAAGCCTATAACCAATTGCGTACTAGGTCCTTTCGAGCATTTATTGGCCCATATCAGTGGGGCTTTAGACCAGGTAAATCTACGACGTATCAAATATTCACCTTACGACAAATCCTGGAAATAACTCATGAAAAGCAGATCGACACCTACCACCTCTTTGTCGACTACAAAGCTGCCTTCGACTCTCCGATATGGAATAGGCTATATAAGGCCATGTCTGAGTTTTGTATTCCTGCAAAGCTGATTCGACTTTGCAGATGTATCTTGGAAAACACCAAATCCTCGGTTAAGATTGGTAAGGATTACTTTGAACCATTTAACGCGGAAAGAGGTCTCAGGCATTGTGATAGCTTGTCCTGTACACTATTTAATATAGTTATGGAGAAGGTGATGAGAAAGGCTGGTGGGCAACTAGTCTATGCCGATGATATAGACATCATTGGCCGAAATCTGCGGGATGTTACTGCAGTTCTCTCATCACTAGAAAAGAAGTCAGCAAAAATGGGTTTAGCGGTCAACGAGGACAAAACAAAAATAATACTTTCGACGAACAAAGAATCCTCTCGATGGGGGCGGCGAGTTTCGCCATCGAATGAACCCTGAGCTATATGAGCTTTACCACGACATCGACATAGCTAAAAGAGTCAGAATACAAAGACTACGATGGCTGGGACAAGTTGCCAAGATGGATGTAAATGATCCAGCGAGAAAGGTGTTTGAAGGCGAACCTGAAGGACGGCGCAGAGCAGGGAGACCCAAACTTCGTTGGAAGGACCAATTGGTTGACGATGTGCCACCATCTGGTAGGATTAACTGGAGAACGCACGCAAAAGACCGGAGCGTGTGGAATTCTTTTATACTTCTGACCTCAAATTTATGAACCACGTTCGTAAGTTGTTATTGGCAACTTATGTAAGTAAGTATGTTTTTGGTAAAGATGGCAAGTAAAAACATTGCATACAGGCCCAAATCTCCTAAAAACTGACTTTTTTTAAGCAGAGTCATTTTCAGTCCTATTTAATATAATATAATATGTTGTTTAGAGCAGTTATTCGGTGTAACCTAAACTGCAATATACTAAAAAAGTAAAAAAATTAGAATTTTATTAAGCGGACTATTAGCTACAACTTTGCTTAAGTATAGAAAGCGCTCTATTAAAAACTGTAGGAATTGTGGGCTAAAACTGTTGTCGCCATTTTACGAGAAACCCAAGGGTTTCAAAATGTTTAGGGGCCCAAACAAAATTTGGCATCTAATTTAGCCGAACTGAGCTTGGGTTTTACTCAGCTCCATTTGTAATATATAGTTACGTTCGGGTGTTTTTCACTGTTACTCTGTTCATTTTTTAACAATTTTACTTTACGAAACGATAGTAATCAAATTGGAAATGTTTTTATGTCTAGAGATTAAATATTTAACTGATATATGGCGCTAACAATTAAAGTTTTACTTTTTATTTTTTTTTTTTTTTTTAGATTGATTTCCTCGAGATGGAAAACCAGCGCCTGCAGGATGAATTACGCGCTACCAAAAAGCAAAAGTCTATACTAAGAACTGACAGTGATACAAGTCCCCTGGAACACGCTTATCCCGTTGATCTCGACGCACCTCCAAGATACACTGAGCTAGAAGGCGCTACAAGTTATTGTACGGATTCGTTGGCCGACTCCTTCGTCGGCGATCTGGATCCCGAGACAATTGAGAGAGCTGCATTAACTGAAAGTGTAAGTGATGACCACATTACAAATCGGTGTCCAGTTGACCATGATCCCTCTATTTTACAGTTAATTAAAACTGCCGAAGCTGAAAGTAATTGCCTACGTCGTGAATTGCTACGATCACGTCTGCAAAGAACCATTAGAGGTGTAAGACCCACAAGTAGCAGCGAAGCATAAGAATTGGTGACGGTTCCAACCCTCTGCCAATGGTTCATTGCAATAAAAAGTCAATCATTGGTTTTATCTTCACGTATTTATAGTTTTCCACATCAAACACACTTCGAACAAACATTATTACGAATTGGATAGTTAATGATATATGATGATGACGTTGAAAGCTACAAAGGGGTGTCGCTGTTGTTGTCTCTTTGTGTGTCAGCATTAAAATTTGTCACAACGCAAATCCGCATAATTCAGCATAATAATGTAATGTGGCCCCATTAAAGTGTCAACAAGCCTGTTTGTTGTTCCATTCTGCCAATCTAGGTAAATAAACTTTGAATTATGCGGACAACAATTCAATCCAATTGCTCTTAATATAATTTTTAAAAATGGAATAGCTAATTAACCTAAAACTAAAAAACAAAAGGGGGAATGAATTAACATATTATGTGAATACAAGATAAGCAGTTGTGATCGAGTTAATAGCAGCGTCAAAACATGTAATGAATTACATACATACTTACTTGAAAAAAGGTTAACGTAAATATAAAGCATATGTAGAGAATTACAATGACTTGTGCAAATGTAGAACTGATTGCAATTTTGCATTTTCAAATCGAAAACGTTAGTGAGGCAATCACAATAAAACCATTTTCATCAGCGACAAAAAAAAATTAAAAATGTCAACAAATTAATATATAAAAAATAATATAAATTTCAATTACACACCGTTATCTAACATTACTGATATTGTTAAAAGGATTATTTTTAAAAATTAAGTTACCACCAACTGGGTCTTATTAACTATACCTTGGTTTGGAAAAAATTCATCTGCGATATAGTTGAAATTTTAGTTGTTGCCAACTACGGAATTTTGTCGGTATAGTTTTATTTTGCATGTATTTAAATTAGAAGTAGTTCTTCTCTTCGTAATGTGAAATTCACCACATCTACCGTATATGGGAGTGCTTACCCTTTAAAGTTTGAGCAAAATGTTAGTTTTAATGTTATCTATACTATGTGGGTTCTATTCAATCCATCCATATTCTCTTCAGCATTATACAGAAAAAAAGTTGTAGAACTTTTATTCATTGTTACTATTTGTACTCATGTCAGTTATTACATGTAAACAATCATAACTTATCTTGGAACAAAAATAAAATGTTGAATAAGTTTTGTTATTTGTTAAGAGATAGGCGAATTTTTGTTTAAAATAACTGGCATTTCAAAAAAAGTGGTACCAAGTTCTCAGATTTATGTAATTACCCAATTGTTCGAGAAGCGGTGGCACTGCTATACAAGATTATTTCTGGTTACGTTTTGTAACATCTACGCTAACGGGGATACTTATGACGGCTAAGCTTAATGGACATTTTTCAAAAAGGTGCGTAAAATAAAAATGCGAACAAATTTTTTAATGCAAATATTTTTTTTCAAAACAACTGGTTTAAAATAACTGGCATTTCGTAAAAAGTGGTACCAAGTTCTTGAAAAGCGGTAGCCCTGCTTTCGCCGTTAAGTTTACCGGCTATACAAAATTATTTGTGGTTACGTTTTACGTTTTATATACGCTAACGGGGATTCATATGTCCGCTAAGCTTAACAGACATATCAAACCAGTACAGAAATTTCAGTCAGGTAAACTGACTGATAAATACCATCACCCAATATAAGATATTGTTAAAGGTATTGAAATTAATAAATTGTTAACTAAAATAAAATTACCTATTTATTATTATTTGTCTGCTTGTGAAGCAAAACCGTAAAAAATATGACTTATTTGTATTTGAGGTACTATTATTACACGCTATCTACCCATATCTACTCATATCCCCTCAACAACATGAGAGAGATAGCCTAATTAGAAAACATGTAGGAGTAAGCAAAGACACAAACTACAAAATTATAGCAAAGTAATATTGAATTATAGGAAGGTGGATACAAATTCAAATTGTACTGATTTGACAGCCGATAGGGGATATGGGTGGATAGCGTGTAAATCAGCCTTTAGTGTCTGATTTTTTTTCGTAAAACAACGTCCAATGAACTCTTACCTTGGCAAAATTTGTCTGAATTCAGTGTACATACATAAAGAAATGCATGTAAAAGGGACATATCTCCTATTAAAAGATAAATTTAAGTATGATTTACACGCTATCTACCCATATCTACTCATATCCCCTCAACAGCAAGAGCGAGATAGCCTAATTAGAAAACATGTAGGAGTAAGCAAAGACAAACACTACAAAATTATAGCAAAGTAATATTGAATTATAGGAAGGTGGATAGGAAATCAAAATGTACTGATTTGACAGGAGATAGGGGATATGGGTGGATAGCGTGTAAAGTATGGTTTACACGCTATCCACCCATATCTACTCATATCCCCTCAACAACATGAGCGAGATAGCCTAATTAGAAAACATGTAAGAGTAAGCAAAGACAAACACTACAAAATTATAGCAAAGTTATATTGAATTATAGGAAGGTGGATAGAAAATCAAAATGTACTGATTTGACATTAGATAGGGGATATGGGTGGATAGCGTGTAAATCAGCCTTAAATCAGCCTTAACTGATCAAATTTGATTATACACCAGGTGCCGGTGTAGAAGTTATAGGAGAAATATAAATTTTCCAAACAAGTTCATTTTGCATGGGAGGTATAAGAAGGGGTGATCCGATATAATCCACATTAATATCTGATTTAAATTTTCATAACCGTACAACTTATCCAAAATTTGACTGAATTTAGTGTACTTTCGAAAAAGATATGTATGTAAGACTATGGGGGTGAGTTAGGTCATTTGTATGGGAGGTACCAGAAGGGGTGTGTCGAATAGTTTGGTAACCTAAGATTTCGCCTACTAACACAATATAAATTAACCGACCAATTTCCCATTACTCCCTAAGTATCCGTTTGGACGTTATGGGAGAAATATTAATTTTCCACAAATAGGTCATTTTGTATGGAAGGTACCAGAAGGCGTGAACCGATATAGTCCATATTCCTACCTTTTCCAATTTGAGTCTTTTTATTCGTTTTTCACTTGGGAATAACCAGATATCTGGTCTCGCGGTTTAACACTGTAAATGACCCTATAGCCACTATTTGCATCTAGACGAGATATTTTTACATTACGCTGATTTGTGTGCACACCCCGACGGAAGACAAATACGATGACATTAAAGATGCATTCTATGTGCGCCTAAAGGATATATACCGCTGCTAGTGATTTTGATTTCCCGGGAAATCGGGATTTTTATTTCCTTTTTCCGGGATCCCGGAAAATCCCGGTCCAAAACAACAAATGCCTTTATCTAAGTATTAAAAAAATAGTTTTTATATTAATACAAACAATCAAATATGAAATGAAATATGAAAATAATTCTAAAAATCTCGTTTTATGATTTATCCGAAAAGTTGTTAATACTGAGACAAGCCTCTTATAGACAATCTCCTTTTAGACTTTGAACAAGGTGAGTGGCTTGGCGCTGGTTCTTCTCTTTTTATTAGAGGCTCGAATGGACCATGAATAATATGGGGGATGGGTAATTCGATCGCAGCTGATGGCGTTGTTGTTGTCGTTATTAATTTGTCTTAATATACGACAATATACCCAGTTGGAATAGTTTAATGAAAGTAGACTGTATTTAGCGGGTGGTCAAAGCGACAATTCTTCAAAGCTGGAAATCTCGGCAGTTAGTTTTGTTGATTTGAATCATACAATTTTTCATAGAGGTTGGGAAATTGTATGATTTGAGCAGAAATAAAAGAGATAAGTAGAATTATAATTAATTCAAAAGTAGGTTTTTTATTGGGAGAAAGCTGGGTGCTTACCGCTTGAGAGTTAGATGCTGACAAGACAGATTTTTAGTTTAAAAATTTTATAAGTGGACTTTACTTCGGTTTCGTTAAATCTTATTTAAAATATAACTCACAATAATGGTAGGCTATATATGTACTAATTAGACATGAAACCAAGAATAACTCATGGTAATGTACTATTATGGTACAATTTATAAACATAAAACTCAAAAATATAAAACCAGTTAAATGTTAAGTATAAACGTCGAGTTTATACAGACTTATTCAGATTTTCGAAATTTTAGGGGGAAAGAAGGTCTAACAAGTAAGGAACAGGTAACATTATCCAGGGCAACCGGCAAAGCTAATTCGTACTTTTTGGGGTAAAAAGGACAACAAGTATAAAAACCTTTACCATTGAGCGCTCTCTTTATAGAATTAGATAGCTACAAGAAGTTTTTTTTTGAAATTCGTCTTTTTAGGGGTAAAAAGGACCCAATCTAAACGACTAAAGCTATAATCGCACAAATCCATATCCAAAGCCATTTTTTCAAAATTCGTTCTTTACCCAGACCAACGGCTAAAGGTAGAATAGCAAAAATCTATAAGGCAATGCTTCTTATAGAATTTGAAAGCTACATGAGGAGATTTTTCAAAATTTTTACCTCTGAAAGAACAACCTAACCAAACCCAGACTAAACGGCTTAAGGTAGAATAGCAAATATGGGGCGGAGTATTTATTTTTGTAAGTCGTTGTGCGCTGTGAATTCATATCAAATTGGTACCATCACCCAGAGCAAATGCCTAGAGTTAGAAATGCGAATGTTGGGGCGAATATTTATTTTATGGAGCAATTGCGTGGTATTAAGGAATTTCGAACTTTCAGGAGTACAAAATAGGAAATGGGATGAAACTGTTACCATCACCCGGACCAAATGACTAAAGGTGAAATCGCGACAATTAGATTTAACACTAATTTTGTAGGGTAATTGTGAAATATGAAGGGAATTTTTGAGATTCGTACCCCCTCGCTCAGACCAAACACCTAAAGGTACAATCACCAAGTCCACCCACAAAAAAAGTTATATGTCAGTCAATCGGCTTAAAAATATTGTTTTAGAATATAGTTATGCCTATCTGTAAAGTTATTAAATAAAGCACACGTCTTCTCCGCTCAGTGATTCACATTCAAGTGTCGTTTATTTCAAATTCAATTTCAATTGTTTAATATCAGTGTTGCCATTGCCAGATACTACATTACTTCTCCCTTTGGGAAATTTATCAAGAAAAATTACTATTGTAATAATTATAAACATTAGCGTAATTTTCAAACCAAGTCTATCAGATGAGCAGATCGCCGAGTCGATCGTTTGATTAATGGATCATTTCCAGCCTTGTCATCTCCGCTTGTTTGCATTTCGTAGGGATCTTGACCAAGCCTTTTGAGATGAGAGACGTTCTTGTATATCTCCACATCTTGTTGTCTCCATATACTTTCTCTTTTCCCTTCTTCTCTTTATCACGATAACTTACTTTCTTACCTCTTTCCGATAGTTGGTAAATTGATGGAAATTTATCACGTATATTGCGACCTAAAAGTAGTTCTGCTGGCGTTTTTAATGTTGTTAAATGAGATGTTGAGCGATACATTAAAAGATAGTCCTGAAGGTCGTCTTTCCCGGTGCTTTGGCTTTGTCGTTCTACTTCACCGTTTTGCTGCGGCCAATATGGTATGGAGCTGTTCAACTCAATATTGTATTCCGAGCAAAAATTTTTAAATTCTTCGCTGACAAATTGTGATCCGTTGTCGGCTGTAATGCTTTGCGGTATCCCAAATCGAGCAAAAATAACACGCAGTCGCCTGATTGTGTTATTTGAGTCGATTTTCTTCATGATTTCTATTTCCACGAGTCGACTATAATAATTCACCATGACCAATAAATTGTGTCCCGATGGCAATGGACCTTAAAAATCGATTGCCAAATGTTGCCATGGCTCTAATGGCAACTCTTTTCTTTTCATTGGCTCTGGTGCTGATGGTGCAGCAACCAATGTGCAACCTCTGCAGTTTTTAACTACTTCCTCACAATCTTTGTCTATTTTAGGCCAACATACCTTTGCACGTAACCGACGTTTCATAACAGTCATACCTGGATGTCCTTCATGCGCCAAATGGATCGTCCTTCGACGTAGAACTTTTGCCTTTATCTAAGTATTAAAAAAATAGTTTTTATATTAATACAAACAATCAAATATGAAATGAAATATGAAAATAATTCTAAAAATCTCGTTTTATGATTTATCCGAAAAGTTGTTAATACTGAGACAAGCCTCTTATAGACAATCTCCTTTTAGACTTTGAACAAGGTGAGTGGCTTGGCGCTGGTTCTTCTCTTTTTATTAGAGGCTCGAATGGACCATGAATAATATGGGGGATGGGTAATTCGATCGCAGCTGATGGCGTTGTTGTTGTCGTTATTAATTTGTCTTAATATACGACAATATACCCAGTTGGAATAGTTTAATGAAAGTAGACTGTATTTAGCGGGTGGTCAAAGCGACAATTCTTCAAAGCTGGAAATCTCGGCAGTTAGTTTTGTTGATTTGAATCATACAATTTTTCATAGAGGTTGGGAAATTGTATGATTTGAGCAGAAATAAAAGAGATAAGTAGAATTATAATTAATTCAAAAGTAGGTTTTTTATTGGGAGAAAGCTGGGTGCTTACCGCTTGAGAGTTAGATGCTGACAAGACAGATTTTTAGTTTAAAAATTTTATAAGTGGACTTTACTTCGGTTTCGTTAAATCTTATTTAAAATATAACTCACAATAATGGTAGGCTATATATGTACTAATTAGACATGAAACCAAGAATAACTCATGGTAATGTACTATTATGGTACAATTTATAAACATAAAACTCAAAAATATAAAACCAGTTAAATGTTAAGTATAAACGTCGAGTTTATACAGACTTATTCAGATTTTCGAAATTTTAGGGGGAAAGAAGGTCTAACAAGTAAGGAACAGGTAACATTATCCAGGGCAACCGGCAAAGCTAATTCGTACTTTTTGGGGTAAAAAGGACAACAAGTATAAAAACCTTTACCATTGAGCGCTCTCTTTATAGAATTAGATAGCTACAAGAAGTTTTTTTTTGAAATTCGTCTTTTTAGGGGTAAAAAGGACCCAATCTAAACGACTAAAGCTATAATCGCACAAATCCATATCCAAAGCCATTTTTTCAAAATTCGTTCTTTACCCAGACCAACGGCTAAAGGTAGAATAGCAAAAATCTATAAGGCAATGCTTCTTATAGAATTTGAAAGCTACATGAGGAGATTTTTCAAAATTTTTACCTCTGAAAGAACAACCTAACCAAACCCAGACTAAACGGCTTAAGGTAGAATAGCAAATATGGGGCGGAGTATTTATTTTTGTAAGTCGTTGTGCGCTGTGAATTCATATCAAATTGGTACCATCACCCAGAGCAAATGCCTAGAGTTAGAAATGCGAATGTTGGGGCGAATATTTATTTTATGGAGCAATTGCGTGGTATTAAGGAATTTCGAACTTTCAGGAGTACAAAATAGGAAATGGGATGAAACTGTTACCATCACCCGGACCAAATGACTAAAGGTGAAATCGCGACAATTAGATTTAACACTAATTTTGTAGGGTAATTGTGAAATATGAAGGGAATTTTTGAGATTCGTACCCCCTCGCTCAGACCAAACACCTAAAGGTACAATCACCAAGTCCACCCACAAAAAAAGTTATATGTCAGTCAATCGGCTTAAAAATATTGTTTTAGAATATAGTTATGCCTATCTGTAAAGTTATTAAATAAAGCACACGTCTTCTCCGCTCAGTGATTCACATTCAAGTGTCGTTTATTTCAAATTCAATTTCAATTGTTTAATATCAGTGTTGCCATTGCCAGATACTACATTACTTCTCCCTTTGGGAAATTTATCAAGAAAAATTACTATTGTAATAATTATAAACATTAGCGTAATTTTCAAACCAAGTCTATCAGATGAGCAGATCGCCGAGTCGATCGTTTGATTAATGGATCATTTCCAGCCTTGTCATCTCCGCTTGTTTGCATTTCGTAGGGATCTTGACCAAGCCTTTTGAGATGAGAGACGTTCTTGTATATCTCCACATCTTGTTGTCTCCATATACTTTCTCTTTTCCCTTCTTCTCTTTATCACGATAACTTACTTTCTTACCTCTTTCCGATAGTTGGTAAATTGATGGAAATTTATCACGTATATTGCGACCTAAAAGTAGTTCTGCTGGCGTTTTTAATGTTGTTAAATGAGATGTTGAGCGATACATTAAAAGATAGTCCTGAAGGTCGTCTTTCCCGGTGCTTTGGCTTTGTCGTTCTACTTCACCGTTTTGCTGCGGCCAATATGGTATGGAGCTGTTCAACTCAATATTGTATTCCGAGCAAAAATTTTTAAATTCTTCGCTGACAAATTGTGATCCGTTGTCGGCTGTAATGCTTTGCGGTATCCCAAATCGAGCAAAAATAACACGCAGTCGCCTGATTGTGTTATTTGAGTCGATTTTCTTCATGATTTCTATTTCCACGAGTCGACTATAATAATTCACCATGACCAATAAATTGTGTCCCGATGGCAATGGACCTTAAAAATCGATTGCCAAATGTTGCCATGGCTCTAATGGCAACTCTTTTCTTTTCATTGGCTCTGGTGCTGATGGTGCAGCAACCAATGTGCAACCTCTGCAGTTTTTAACTACTTCCTCACAATCTTTGTCTATTTTAGGCCAACATACCTTTGCACGTAACCGACGTTTCATAACAGTCATACCTGGATGTCCTTCATGCGCCAAATGGATCGTCCTTCGACGTAGAACTTTTGGCATAACAAAAAGTGTTCCTCGTAATAGTATATCCCCTGCGATACATAACTCCGTCCCAAACAATTTGAATTGTTTTAACTCTTCCGGCCACGATTCCTTGTATGTAGCCTTTTTCATCGCGAGTATTGTTTGGTTCTTTTTCGATTCTTCTATTATTTCATTGATTTTTAACGCTTTAAGTGTTGCTGACCCTGTAATCCAGTTAACGTAGTGTTCCGAGAACTCATCGAATGTATTTTTGCCGCCCGATTCAGTCACCAATCTTGACAATGGGTCTGCGATATTATTTTTACCTTTCTAGTAAAAGATTGTAAACACAGAACCCAACATTAGATTCTGGCCCATGGGTTTGATTTCGTTCCAAAAATAATTTCTAGTGGTTTATGGTCGGTTACAAGGTCAAATTCTCTTCCGAATAAGTAGTAGTAGAACCTCTCTTCACCCCAGACAAGTGCCAGAGCCTCTTTCTCTGTTTGGCAATAACGTTTTTTAACATATGAGAGACTCTCACTTGCATATGAAATTACTCGTGAACCATTTCGGTTGAAATGTATCAGCACGGCTCCTAGTCTGACTGGACTTGCATCTGTGTACAGTTGAGTTTTGTCATTGATATCAGAATATCCTAATATTAACACGCTCGACATCAATTTTTGTAATTTGTCGAAAGATTCCTGATGTGCATTATTCCATTTGAAAACAATACCCTTATTAGTTAACGCTCGGAGTGGTTCGGTAATGGTAGCCAGGTCTGGCAGAAATTTCCCCACATATGTTACTAGGCCTAGGAAGCTTCGCACTTCCCCGGCTGTTTGTGGTACACGAAAATTATTGACGGCTGAAACTTTACTTTCCGTTGGGCTGATACTATTCTTTGACCATCGATGTCCGAGGAATTCTAGTTCACTCACTTTGTAGATGCATTTAGTATGATTCAAAGTAACGCCGTTCTCCTCAATCTTGGTTATTTTCACAACTCGTTTATTTAACTGAATTTGATTTTCACCAAATCTCAAAATATCATCTACATATATAAACGAAGCACCCTTCGCAGCCGCTTAATAGCTGTTCCATTATTCTTTGAAAATTTTTTGGTACACACGTGATGACAAACATGAGTCTAGTGTATCGGAAAAGACCTTTTCTGGTCATAAAAGTAGAATTTTCCTCTTGATTTTTCCGAAATTTCCACTTGATGAAACGCTTGTTTTATATCAAGTTTAGTAAATATTTTCCCTTCACTAATGTATAACATAAAGTTATCCATCGTTGGTAAAGGATAGTGCTCCCGTTGAATAGCTTCGTTAGTTCGATGCATGTCGATGTAAACACGTATATCCGTGTTATCGTCCTTTGGAATTGCAACTATCTGTGAGATCCATTTGGACGGTCCATCAACTTTTTCAATTATACCTTGTTTAAGGAGTTCATCGATCCTCTTGTCTACTGCTTGTTCCAATGGTACTGCAATTCGGCGATATGGTTGTGCAACTGGTATATCCACTACCAAATTTTTTATTTTACCAATTACCTGACAATTATCATCTATAGTGTCATTAATGCGATTCACATTAGTGCCAATTTTCAATATTCGCAGTTGCTTTGCGGTGTGATTTTCAATGAGAGGATCTCCTTCTGCTTCCATGGCGTAGAAATAGGCCAGTATTACCTTGCCATCGATCTCAATGCGAGCCTTGAAAATTGCCAGTACCTTTAATGGGAAACTACTATATGCTTTAAATCATATATAATTTCCCTTTCGCTGGTTTGTAACCACTATCTTCTTGGCTTTTAATTCAGAACAATTTTGGAGCCTATCAAATTAAACTTAGAGCCGGAGTCAATGGTACCCATTAGTTCTACTTGACCAAGTTTACATTTGATCATGTCCCCATTATGGTTTGAATTTATGCTAAACACATATTTATCGTCATTAAATCCAACATATTTGACAATGTTATTGTCTTGTTTGAATCGTTTTGGATAGTTTTCCTCATCCTTCGTATACGGTTCTCCATTGTCAGTATTTCTATTAATTAATCTTTTTGTTTTAATTCGACGTTTAGATTTGCATTTGGTGCCGAAATCGTTTCGTCAACCGCATTTATTGCACGTTTTTCTAATTGCTGGACACTTTTCGCTATTTGCTCGATGCCCTAAGTAACCACAACGAAAACATACATCAGCTTCATTTCTACGTTTATTCAGTTTAGACTGTTTAGTAATCGATTCAAGAACTTTGGATATTTTCAGGACAGTGTCCAAATTTGCATCGCCTTGTTTTAGCATTTCCTGTCGCATTCGCGCTGATTGACATTTTCAATAATTTGGTCCTTTATATTGTCCTCCAATTTTTCACTAAAATCATCGTTCCCCTAGGTTTTTAACCGCATAGCAAAACCACCGATATTTTCATTTTCTACTTGCTTGATCAATCGTAAAATGTGTCTTTCATATGTTGATTTTTGCTTTGGCAAAAAGAACTTGTTCGATTTGCTCAATGCTTTTCCATATATCGACGATGCACAACCATAACTTTCGGCCCATGGACCCCGTTGAATTTCTGTTTCCTATTCTAGCTCTGGTAATTTGCAATAAATTTCTTGAACTTTTCTTCCGGCAAAATGCAGTAACATGGCTAATTTTCTTTCCTCCTCTTCGATTCTGCTTGCTTTCATACAAAATTCAAACGATTGAACCCAATTTTTCCATTCTGGACCACTGTTATCTGCATGTTGTGCTTAATCAAACGGTGGAACAGCTAGACCCATGTATTGAAATTCACCTAGAAAAATAAGTGACTATATTAATTCAATTTACTAATATATTCGCTTCCAATAACCGATTTCCCTATTCCTCATATTGCCTTCAATTTATAGCCGGTATTTAAACCATATTTAAAAATTTCGGTATTTAAACCAATTTTCCATTTTCTCTTCGGTATTTAAACCAATTTTCCTTTTTCTCTTCGGTATTTAAACCAATTTTCGCTTTTCTCTTCGGTATTTAAACCAATTCACAGAGTATTTCCAATTTTTCAAGTAATGATCTCGGTATTAAAACCATTTTATATCGTATCAGTAGACAATATCGGTATTAAAACCAATTTCAAAAATAAAAACAAATATTTCGTTTTCGTTTTCTTTTCATCTTTCACTTAGATGTCAATTTCAAATTAATATTTTCCGACTTCAAAATTATTTTATTTGATTTCAAGAAAAAAAAATTCCTTTATCAAAAATTTAACAGCCGCACGATGTTGAAGCGAAATTTTGCATGCAAGGATTCAGAGCCACAATCTGCGCTGCTAGACTCCAGATCACTCATGAGAAAAGTTCGCAATCTAGAAAATCCATTTTTGTATGCTATATATTCCTCCTTTTTTTTGTAAATCCGTTTCTCCTCGTCGCCAATGTAAAGTTATTAAATAAAGCACACGTCTTCTCCGCTCAGTGATTCACATTCAAGTGTCGTTTATTTCAAATTCAATTTCAATTGTTTAATATCAGTGTTGCCATTGCCAGATACTACACTATCAATAAATAAGTATTCATCAACTCATGGACATGGTATTGCTGATCCATTTTAGCAATTCAATACGTTCGAGTTTTTCTCTAGATATCTAGACGGAAGACGATAGTGATGGTCAAGAAAATAGTCACCAATTGGTAATTTTATGGTAAACATTTGGAACACTTAATAATTTATGGTTCTAATGGATTTTAACTTATCAAACATTTTAATATTGACTCTTTAAATAAGCGTAACGAAATCCATATATAGCAAAATAATGCAGTTTTAAACTTTTAATAAAATAGAACTTTGTGTTTACTAGTAGGCTAAGTAATGTGCTTTTCATTCAAAAAGACCAATGCCATAAGATGTTACATCATCCGTCAAAATTAGAAAACTTTTTTAATATTCTGTCTATGAATATATGTAATTTTAAGAAGCTGTTTTGTGAAAGAAAGGATCAAACTTTCTGAGTGTTTTATATATACTGAAATTTTCTTTAAATTTATATGGGATCAGGAGTTAAAGTCCAACTTTATGTATAAAGTGAGTTGACTTTAAAAGTCTTACCGCCCCTTGTTTCAACGTAAAATTTTTTTTCTCACAATCTATTTTGTCATATTAGAAATTCTTGACGACGGAATTGATGCTTAGTATAAACACCAAAAGAATATTTCGAATAATTAGTACCGGAAAAACGTACTTTAAAAACTACAGCCTATGTAGAAGATATTAATTCATTGATATTAATTCTTTAACAAAACATTGACGTTTCAAGCTGTATATTATAGAGATTATTTTCACAACTTAAAGCAATAAACAGTTGTCTATTTTGCGAAAAAAATATATATGAATGTAAAAAAAATAATTATAAAAAACCTTAAATCCTAAAATATGCTTTTATATGCATGCCTGTAAGACTGTAATATGCATTTCATATGCTTTAATTTATACGAATTTTGAGAGTTTAGTTTAGAGGAGACGCGTACATTGACTTCAATTCGTATGCCTTTAAAGTGTAGCCCATTATCGCTTGGTACGCACTTTGTATGTTTAATAAATTAAAAACTAAATAAATAGAATTGCAATGTAGTCAATAAATGGCTTTTACATTACTGATGGAATTTTTAATTTAGAGTGCAACATTTGTATTGAAACTTTTAATTTAATAATGTAACTCAATATTATTATTCTGCTTTTATTTGCAGTCGTCAAATATTGCACCAGCCAGTATTCTTGTTGAATCAAAAAGTTTAAAAAGTTTAAAAATTTGCTTAAGCTCTTGTTGCTGTTATTGAAGTTAAATGTTATTAGGATGTGTATAATTTACATTATATGGGAAGATTATATAAATATAATAATAATTGGATTATTTGTTTTACATAATAAATAGACGGATGACATTGTCCCCATATTAACCTCCACATTGTGGCACACATCTTCTAAAATGGGTCCATCTCCGTGCAATGGACACTTGTGTACACACATCTATTACCAATCAATACATATGTATGTATTTCGTGTGTTTGTTTCAACATACATTTCAAGCTGTCAATCATGGCCATAATTTGTTTGGCGATTACTTGTGTGATCCTAATTCGATTCTCCACTTGCAGCCGACAGCGCCTGCGCCTTTTGCCTAATCCTGATGCAAATGCAAACGCAGCCGCAGTAATCAACATGTTGCAATCGGGGCGGCGGATTAGCGCTGGAAATGAATTTGTGGCATTTCAAAAATCTGGTCCAGCCGCAGACTCATAAATTATGCTCTTGTACTAACTGCCAGGCTAAAGTTGCATTCAATGTGCAGAGTGTGCAAAGTAAATACAGCCAGCCACGAAATATTCAAATAAAGTTTGTGTGTGTGTGCCGTGTTTTCCGATTACTTAGTAGCACTTTTTGTTGCCTTTGCTACAGTTTTCTTTGGTGCTAATTAAAATGCTACATAGGAGTTGCCGCTGTCTGTCCGTCCCGTCCGCCATGGTTCTGCACACAGCAGTCAGTGTGGCCCCGTCGCACGCCACTTGCCGGGCTGGAATGGGAGTGCGTGCGTCACATGCGACATGATTAGCTTTTTACTTAAATTGAACTTAAATTTTAATTTTTCTATTCGATTATTGTTTTTCTTCATTTTTGCCTCGAATTCATGTTGGAAGTGGAACTTTTTTTCTCGCTTTTCTGTGAATTTAACCCAGATTCGTGGGACAAGTTAGGCACCAGAACGTGAAAATCCACTTACGACATTATTTGATATCTCAACTGATCGGGCGGACGGAATGTGGTAGACAAATAATGCAAAACGGTCTAAAGTGATAACAGAAAACATTTAACTCGAAAAAACGGAAAGTGCATCGGTCACATATCCACCTAATAGCAGCGAATTACATACATATTTCGTAAGCAAAATTAAAATCAACCAATATGCTAAATTGATGGCAACAATTGTCGAATAAACTGAAAAAACTGCTGTAAACTGAAAGCACCGTTAATGGTCTGAGGGCTTCCAGGGCCTCGGGCTTGTTCACGTAAACACGCGACTTCAAAAAAACGCCACAAAAATGTCTGGAACGGATAAGAGCATCTTCCAATAGGATGACTTCTTTTGGGCCACCTTGTACGCATAATCGCTTATGTTTATAGCACTTGAAGGGAATGATAAAAAAGTAGTGTCAAAGACTTATGTTTATTAAATAATACATGGAGATATTTATGCATGTACGTATTTATTATTTGATTTTTGATTTTAATTTGTTTATCTTCATTTAGGTTAAATATTCGGCTCTATGAAAAATGCCCCAAATGCAAAATGCCCCAAAAAAAACGAAAAATTACCCAAAATAAAATTGGGCGAAAAAAAATGAAAAATGACCCAAAACTCAAGAACGAAATTTTCCCCAAAAATTATGAAAAATACCCCAAAAAAATATTCTTCTAAACAAATCTAGCATTATTAAAAGACGAATGCGGTGGGGGGCACGCCCCATTTCTTTATCATCTGCTCCATGATTTTTTTATTTTTTATTATATGGGAAAAAAATTGGGGTATTTTTCATACCCGCAAATTTGGGTCATTTTGCATATGAAAAATGACCCAAAATTAAAAAGCGAAATTTTACCTAAAATAAATGAAAAGCCCCAAAATTTATGGGGGATTTTTCATATGAAAAATTCCCAAATTTTGTATGGAAATTTTATTGGGTAATTTTTCATTTTTTTTTTTTGGGCATTTTGCATTTATGGCATTTTTCATAGAGCCTAAATATTCTGGTCAACCGAATGTCGTAATGTAAATTTATCTTAATTTTTTTATACAAATGTGCACGAATACAGTTTATATGAAGTTTCCTTATGTTTATCAAAGACAAATGCAAAAATAAAATTAAATACAAAATAAATACAGTCAAACTTCTTCATAAAGCACTTCTCTACATTTTCCTGTTGTTTTTCATACATTTTGACTTCTCTGTAGTAGTTTTCTCTTATAAACAACACAGCTGATGTTTTATGAACTAAATTCTCTATATAGAGAATTTTGTTTAGCAGTCGAAAAATTCCAATGAATTTCTGCACACACAAACATTTTTAGAATCGAAAAATACTGTCCCGGTTAAAATTGGTTCCTTCTTGAGTAGATGTGAAGATTTTGTCGATGAAATAAGTTTCAATCTTTATATATTAAATTCTACCGTACGTGTGTTGTGACTGAACTCCTCCTAAACGGCTGGACCGATTTGCATAAATTTTTTTGTATGCGTTTGGGTGCCGCCCCGGATGGTTTAGATTTACAATTCTGTCCAATTGGACAAAGGGGCGTGGCACCGCCCATACAACTTGAAAATCAAAAGTGCTGTATCTCATGAACTATCAGAGGTATGACGTTGAGATTTGGTATATATGTTGTTGAAGCAGTATTAATTTCAGCCAAGGTGGAAGTGGGCGGTGCCACGCCCCCTTTTCAAAAATCGCTCTAACGGCTTTTCTAATAGACCGATTGTTATTGGATAAAGGGGCGTGGCACCGTCCAAACAACTTGAAAATCAAAAGGGCTATATCTCATGCACTATCAGAGGTATGAAGATGAGATTTGGTATATATGTGGTTGGAGCAGTATTTATTACAGCCAGGATGGTAGAGGGGGGTGCCACGCCCCCTTTCAAAAATCGCTCTGCAGGCTTTTCTAATAGACAGATTGATACGAAAATTTTACCAAGTGGTACTGTTGACCTGTAGATAGTCCCTGGCTATATTTGGTTGTGATTGGATAAAGGGGCGTGGCACCGCCCATACAACTTGAAAATAAAAAGGGCTGTATCTCATGAACTATCAGGTATGAAGATGAGATTTGGTATATATGTTTTTGGAGCAGTATTAATTACTGCCAGGTAGGAAGAAGGCGGTGCCTCGCCCCTTTTTCAAAAATCGCTCTAAATGCTTTTCTAATAGACTGATTTATGAGATAATTTTAGAAAGTGATAGTCTCTGGCCGTACTTGGTTGTGATTGGATAAAGGAGCGTGGCACCGCCCATACAACTTGAAAGTAAAAAAGGTTTTATCTCATCAACTATCAGATGTATATAGATGAGATTTGTTACAGTATGATGTACTGCAGGGTGGAAGTGGGTTGTGCCACACCCCAGTTGAAATTTTCTTAGATTCCGATTTTGGTATACGATTAAATTGAGCAGGCTTTTTCGAAATAAATAAATAAAAGGTGCCGAGGCGCTGCCCCCTAACTTCAATATAATAATAGTCCGTACACCAGTCAGTGGAGGAAATAGACTAGCTGCGCAGACTAAAATAGTGATATGTTTTTAATATTTTAACAGGTATGTGTTTTTCAATTATTTCCAGGAGAACGAATCGGCAATATATGCTATAAAAAGAAAATTTAAGCAATATTCATTGGAGTTGGACCGGAAAACACCTTTTGTTTGATTGGGGGACAATTTTAATTTTTATAGATTATCAGAGGTAACATAAGGAAACTTTGTAAGTAACCTATGTATGGGGTATTTTTCTGTTAGGTATTTGTGTAAATCTTGCTGTCATACTAATCAAGTGTGATAAACTTTCTTTTAGTATACTTTGGAAAATCACCATACAAAGACTTACAATAGAACAACGGTTAAAAATAGTGGAAACTTATTTTAAAAATGCGCGTTCTGTTCGCCAAACTTATGGAGCACTTTGTCAAGTTTACGGTGCACATAATAATCCATCTGAGCAGCTAATAGAAGACATTGCCGCTGTAGACGAAAGTGTCACAAGGGTTTCGAATTTATCGAACCGACGCCGTTCTCAGCATCTCGGTCTCTATATAACATCCAACTGTTGGAAGAATTTGAGCCAGTGGACGATCAATTAATTTTGTTATTTCTCATGTCATGTCATTGCAAATCATTGGGAAGAGAAATGGTTCCAACACAACGGCATAACATGAAATACAGCGCGTGAGACCATCACTTTGTTAAGCCATACGTTTGGTGACCGAATTATCTCAAAAATGGTAATACGAGTTCAATACAAAGACAGTATTCGGAAATATTCTTGATCCATGGGAGAAGAAGACATGGCGAAAGAGGTTTTTATGGCTAAAGGCATAAATCTTCAAACGAAATTTTTATTTGAGATCATTAGGCGGAAAAGACATGACAAAAATGTTTTTTACGCCCAAAGAGATAGTTAGTATACAGAAGGTTCCGGGGAACCTACTAGCGGGAACCTACTACAGAAAAAAATAAAAATTGAATTTTGAACATTGAACTTTAGCAGAATGTCCTATTTGAGAAAGAAGTGGTTTTTCGCCCTACATACAGATATGATAGATATGACTTTGCTGATGAACTTTTTACTAACGTCATAGATCCTATGATATTAAGCAATTAAAAAACTTAATTGGTAAACTTCCATGTTAAGGATTTACTTGAAATTAGTTACATAACACAGTGCAACATTTCTAAGGTCATCGTCTGGTGCCGCCTTCGTACCCAGATATTTTTGAAGTATATACCGAGACTAAAAAAATCCCCAAAGGATTTGGCCCCATTACATCGAAACATTTTTTTATGGATACTCCAATATTTTCACCCCAACACGACACGTAGTGTGAATATCTGGTCGGTCGTGGATTTACCAGGTCTAAAGCCACTTGTTTATCGACAAATGCGAACATCACTGTTTGACAAGCTTTTACCAGACATGCCGATTGACTCGACACTTATACTGCGAAGTTGCTGTCGACAACATCGAGGGGGCCGGCAATTAAAGAAAAATTTAGATGACTGAAGCCGGGAATTGAACCACGGACCTCCCGCACGGTAATCGCGTGTTCTAATAACTATACCACGGCCGGTCCCTTTAGAAGAATACAGTTAACAGAAATATATTTCATTATTATCTAATTTACGATAACAATGTATACTTTTTAGAGCTGTCAAAACAAATTTATAAAAAAATTATGTATACTTTGTAGTTCAAATTATTGCATATTTGGTATAATTAATTTTTAATCTAGTTACCACAAAATATTCTTTTTATTACAAATAAAATCCAAAAAGAGTAAAGATATGTAATTATAGAAAATCTTGGCACGACTCAAGTTGGGTCTACCGTTCACGAAAATATACAACAAGTGCAAAATTCTGTTTATATTTAATTATTATTCCTTCCATTGTTTTGCTGGCATTTTTTTAATTTGCTGTTTAAACATTGCACTATGGTCCCAATGACAGGTTTTTGAGGCAAAAAGTCAATTTTTCAAGTCAACCATTTGAAAAAAATAGTAACGGAATTTTATATTTAACACTTTGAAACACTCAAATATTAAAAATTAAAGGCAGGTGGCAACTCATGACGACATGCCGAGCTGTCAAAGTTGTCATGTTTTGCTTTGTTACATTTGCTGACATTCAATCATAAACAAACATCAAAGGAATTTTGCTCGTCATACCAACACTTTGAAGATTATAAAAATTTTGTAAAATGGAAAACACTTGTAAAGGTATGCAAATTAAAATGTTATTCAAAATTTAAAAGAAAATAATTTGTGGTAAATAGTATTGTGTATTAACATGTGTTATATTTTTTGTGCAGTTTTTGTTGTCGTCCGTAGGTTCTTTGGAGTAGAACTATGTTTATCCGAGTGTATCTGTGAAAAAATGTATGGGTTGGGAAAGGTAATAATATGTACTATAATTTTTTAGTAAAACTATCTGCCCTAGAGTTGGACTTTCTAGTTCCTTTTGGTGAATCGTTCCTTTCAGTTCCGTTCATCAAAAGGAACTAGTTCGTTCCTTCTGTTCCTTTCGTTCCTTTTGATCTTTTCGTTCACTTATTCCTTTTCATCACTTCGTTCACCCGTTCAATTTGTTATGACTGTATTTTTGGTTAATTAAGTGAACGATTTGCAAACATATTGATATATGTAAGAGCTGCTTAAAAGTTTATGAAGTATTTTCATATTGTTTAAATGGTGTGTTTAAAAAAATAGTAATCAAAGGCTTTTTTTATAGGATTTATGAACCAATTTTCATAGCAAAATACAAAAATAATTTGTCTGCTGTATTTGTTGTGGTGATGCCACTACTTTAGAATTGTTACATATAAACATAAGAACAAGTGAACGAATGACTGAAAATGTCAAATGAACGAAAATAGCAAAAGGAACGAAAAGATCAGAAGGAACGAAAAGAGCAGTCGGAACGAAAAGACCAGAAAGAACTAAAAAGCAAAAGGAACGAAATGAGCGGAATATGTGGAACTAGTTCCAACCGTTCACTACATGGAATCGTTCATTGGAACTAGTTCGTTCCGGAACTATACAAGTCTAATCTGCCCCAATCTGCCGTTTTTCATAAAAATCTATTTCCAGATAATGTAAAACTTAAAAATCTGGATATTTTTAACTTTTGGTTGGAAAATGATAGAAACCCCATTAATGTTATCAACTGGATTTCTGCGAAATTTAATAGTCAAGTGTCAATGAAAACTGTATGTCGACAGTGAAAAATCAAATTAATAATTTCTGCGCACATGCTAAACAAAAGTGGGTTAAAAACCGGAGGACCACGAAGCGTACACTGTGAAGTACGAGCTTATTATGAGTTTAATTGATGGAAAAGTGTTAAACGTACTAACGGGAACAAAGAGTACTCAGTCGTGTCCAATATGAGGTGCAAATCCGAAACAGTTTTTGTTGATAAAAGATTTAAGCTCATCGGTGTTTCAGCCAAAATCGAATACATTAAAATATGGTATAAGCCCATTACACGCCATTCGATGCTTTGAATTTGTCCTTAATCTTTCATATAGACTTAATGTTAAAAAATGGCAAATTCGGAGTGCTGAGGACAAACTTATTATGCTAAAGAGAAAGACTGAAATTCAAGAACAATTTTGGCAAAAAATGGGCCTTCATGTCCATAAGCCAAAAACTAATGGGAGTGGCTCCACGAACGATGGCAATACGGCACGAAAAGCATTTTCTAATCCGGAACTATTTTCTTCTATAACCAACATTAATATCGACTTTTTAAAACATTTACGTATAATTCTTATCACAATTAACTCTGAATTTGAAATAAGTGACGACCACTTAAAAAAATTTTGCAGTGAGACTGCAGATATATATTTCAAAAATTATGAATGGTGCCCAATGTCAGCGACATTACATAAAATTTTAGCACATTCTTATCAAATATTGCAAGCGTCAATCGTACCTCTCGGATGTGCTGGTGAACATGCTTCTGAGGCGAGAAATAAATTTTATAAAAAAGACCGCATAGAGCATGCAAGAAAGGACTCTAGGGAGCATAATATAATGGATGTTTTTAACAGGGCCCTGGATTCTTCTGACCCATTATTATCAAGTATATATCTGAAAAACCGTCTTTCAAAAAAGAGAAGTTTGCAGTTTCCAAGAGAAGTTATTTCTCTTCTAAAGATTCCTGAAATCCCTGAGTATCAACTGCCAAGTACGTCAAATGCAGCTATAAATAAAGATATTTCAGATTCTTAAGAGGACGAAGAGGAATCATTTCATTTTAATTTCGAATTAGAAGTTGATGAATCAGAAAAGTGTCAAGTAAGAATTTATTACAAAAGACAATATTTTGTACGTATTAATTAAATTTTCTCTTTTAGATTGATTCATGATACCTTACATACCAAACACCCATTATGTTCTGAACACTCAACACTAAATAATTTTCAGCAAGAAATTTATTAGTTTTTAAGTAATTTTCTGAAATGTATTAATGAATTATTTTGTGATTTTAAGTTAGTTGCTAAATATATGTTATATCAAACAGAATGCTGCAATTATCGCTAAATTTCAAAGAGAGCTGTCTCTAGAGGTGGGTGTGGCAGTAGGCGGATTGACTTGAAATGTTTACTCAAGTTTTTGGTGACAGTTATAGTGCGTTAATTGAAAATTAGACAATTATAATTTGCCCGTGATCTTCAACCGCAGTGGCACTCTAATTCACCTACTGGAAGTGGGCGTGGCACTGTCCGATCGACTTGAATTTTTTACTGAAAACTTAAAAACACATTATAATCGTCTGTACGAAATTTGAAAGGTCCAGCTGTTTCCTGTGATTTATTGCCTCCAAAACCTGTCATTGGGACCATAGTGCATTGGTGACGCATGGAGTTGTAAGAACTATTTGCGTTAAAAAGTATGCAATAATTTTCGGTAATAATGCAAAGAACAAGAAAGAATAATTGTGTTAATGCTGTAAATAATTCTTGTGATACGTTACTTTTTTGTTTTCGAATAAAACCTTATACTTCCAAAGAAAAATGTTCTTGCGTTTAAAAGAGCTTTAATCCTAGTTTGTATTATGTAATAAAAATGTATACTCAAAACTGTAAAACATAACTGTTCTATGGAATAAAGCTTTAAAAAAAATGCTAATCAAAATATTCGAAAAATTACATATAACTGATTTGGAAGGCACAGCTTCGCTACGGTTTTTTGGTGAATCCGTGCTTATACGTTCTAACACCAAAATGTGTTGGAACGTTCTACTATTCCTACAACCTTCTTCGTACAACAAAGTTTGGTGGGGTGTTACTTGTTACAGAAACATCTATTCCCGCCAGTTTTGTTATTTTGATTAATGTGCTAATGTGCGATTTGCTACTATCTGCTTCCTTTTCATTCCCATGCCGATCAGCCAATAAGTGTATTTCGAAATGGATTAATAAAAGTTTTCAGTCAAAGAAATTTGCATTGAAAATGAATACAGTGCAGCTAGATGCCATAATATTCATAGAAACATTCAAAGATAAGTAAGCTGTGACAGGAAATCAAATCACTCGTATTAAATAATATTAACTTGTATAAATCCGGAATCAGCTAAACAAAAGTATTTTGTGGATTGCATTGCAAGTAGGAATGTCATACGAGAAATCCAGAATACTGGAATTAAAAAAAAAATTTGGATTTTTCGGAATTTTCTTGCTATTAAACTTAAAATGCAAAAAAAAAACATCCTCAATTAACTTCTAACTTTTAACACCTTGTATATACGGCTCCACGAAAAGCCCCCCAATGAAATAACGCCCAGGAAATAACCCCCAATGAAATAAACCCCAAAAAAATGGAAATAACACCCAAAAACAGTTATTTCATATGAAATAACACCCAATGATGAAAATGAAATAAACCCCATTAGCAACAAAAATGAAATTTTGCCCAAAATTCATAAAAGAGTCGGTTTCACCAAGGATTTCATCAAGTCAATATAGACCAACAGCAAAATTATTGAAATGAATCGTGTGGATCGTAGAGGTTCCACGAAAAGCCCCCCAATGAAATAACGCCCAAACGAGAAATGAAATATTCCCCAAATTTTTTTCATACATTTTTGGGTGTTATTTCATATAAAATAACTCACAAATTTTTTGGGCGGTTTTTCATTTATTTTTGGGAATTATTTCATTCCTCATTTGGGGTTTTCAAATTATGAAATAACACCCAACTAATTTTTGAAATTCGGGGCTTGTTTCATAGCGTGTATAATTTAGGTGTTATTTCATTTTTTATTGGGGGTTATTTCATTTTTAAAGCCGTTGGTTTTTGGGGGTTTTAATTATATAAAAATAGACCTTTTACAAGAAAACTTTTAGACTGTGAATACATTACAATATCTTTTGAATGTTTACAGATATTTCCATTTTTCATATTGGCGGATAGAAAATCAACAATATGCTACGAGCATTTTTTCATTTTGAAAATGATTTCTAAGAATGGAAATTTTTTTAAATTTGTAAGAGTTCTTCAGAGGGAGAAATTCAATAAAAGCAGAGAGTTTGATTTGCTTGTGAACAGTGGAGGTGGTTGTGTAAGGCCAAACGTAAAAGGCAAATTGTCTTCCGAACTACAAAAGTAGATCAGGGCCACAACGATCTACTATCGGCTCCACGAAAAGCCCCCCAATGAAATAACGCCCAGGATATCATTTCGACTTAAACACAATGCCCTTTGCTGCAACTTCTCCACTATCTTCACAGATCTTAAGGGAATAAAGTATCTCAAGGCAAATGAGAATTTTACCAAACGGTATGAAGATGATGTCCTCGAAGCATTCAACATGTTAGCATAACACAGCCACTCTAACTCTTGCCTATGCATGTTTCAATGCATAGGAGTTATGTTGTTGGCACAACCACGTACTGTGGACGTCCAGTGTTTGCTACAGCGTGCCATATTAAATAATAAATTTCAATATAATAGAAAAGTTTAATTGAAATACATGAAATCAATAATTTTCCACTTTAAATTAATGCATATACCCAGTATAGTAAATCGCAAATCATACAAATGTCCGCTTTGTCGTGCACGACCAGGTAAGCGTCACGTCGCCCACACAATCATGCACGACGTCTTCTTTCCTCTTTTCAATTTCTTACTTACTTACTTATTTTCCCTTTACACCCCATGAATGAGGTATGGGATGCTCCTCGCGTTGTTGTAGCACGCTTTCTATTTTTAGATTCACAACTAACGGCACCTACTAGTTTATCGCCGAATGCGAACGTCACTGTTTGAGAAGCTTTTACTAGACATGCCGATTGACTCGACACTTATACTGTGAAGTTGCTGTCGACAACATCGAGGGGGGCAGGCAATGAAAGACATTTATTTTTCCAGATCACCGCATCCCAGAGATGAACCTGGGGCCTCCCGCATGGTAGTCGTGTGTTCTAACCATCACGCCACGGCCGGTCCCTCTTCAATTTCATGTCATTATTATCAGGTTACGTTGCATTTTTTTTTTGTTCCCATTATCATAGCAACACATTTTTCTCTTAAATCTTTTGTAGGTCAGCCTGTCGTCAACCGAGTGTTTTGACGACAAGTACATCCATTTTTCACTTTTGTCTTGAGGACAACGTTGACGACAAAGACGTGTATGACGATACTTCCTAATGGGTGGTTTATATTTACTTTATGAGATACTTTCCGATGGCAACGTCTTAAAGACATCCTCAAAGTACAAGGAACTAGCGTTTGCATTTTCTTACTTAATTTGTTGACTGCATCAAGAACCGCTTAAATGATAATCCACTTTCTAATTATTCGGTTTTCGCCCAAAGTTTTAGTCATTCTCAAAACATCTCAACTCGACAAGCTCGTATATATTTCTTTTTTCGAGTTTTCCAGGAAATTTATTAGAAATTTGACGAGCCTCATTTCTCATTATTAAACCAGAAAATGCAGAACCCCACCACATTCCCCACGGTGCACAGTGTGACGACGACCCTATAACAAGACATCTGCATTTTAACATTTACCCTTTGCTAACCACAAGCGAGCGTTTCCTTTGATGCCCACACACATTAGTCGCTTGCGGACGGACACGGATTTTATTGCGTAGTCCATGTGTGGCACGAGTCAAATTGCTTTTTAAAAAGCGACTAAAGGTGTCACTAAAGCGATCGATTACATTTAATGTTTGCGGCCGTGTTTTTCTTCGTTTTTGTTTTGATGAATTTATGGCAAAAGCCTACTGATACAGCAACAACAACATCAACAACAGCTCCACTTGACGGCTATTGACAAATTTCTGTCGGTTGCGATGTCATGAACAGGCGGTTTGCCGCGTAACTTGCCACACCAGAATTAGTGGAATCATTAACAACGGCGGCGGTTGTTGCTGCTGCTGTGCTGCCGATGACGGTACAGCAGCCCGACACCGACACCGTCATCGGCATTAGTAAATAAATCCACAATAAATGTTGTAATTGTAATCGAAAGTGATTTCTTAACTATGCATTTGCATAATTTAAATTAATACTCGCAAAAAATCAGCAGCAAAGACCAAAACAAAAATACGCAGCTACTTTGCAAAGAGGTTCTACCGGTATCATATGAGGTGGAGGCAGATCATGTCTAATGACTCCTCGCACTCGCAATGTCTCCGGCCAAACCAGTGTCACAAATTGGAGTAGAGTTGCATCAGACGACGCCAGAATCACATGTTGCACAAACATAGTCGAACCACAGTGCGTAGTCGAACACTGACAGACAGACTGCCACACCAGCGCCATCCCCACCACCGGCAGCATAGCTCCAATTGATGCTAGTGGAAGCATCTACGGAAAGCACCGGCTGGGAAGGTGCAGCGCGAACTGCCACAACTATTTGCATGCCAGCAGCTTCTAGTGGCACTTGTTGTTGCCACACTGACGCGACAAACGCGGCAGCAACACGGACGCCTTCTTCATTTCTCGCTCAGCGCCAAAAACATCTTATCGGGTGTGAGTAATTCGTCACCGATTGTGCGGATATATAAACATGGGCAGGATTTGGATTTGTCATTAAAAACATTCAAACACTTGTTCGGTGAACACATCATCATCAACGAGAATATAATCAGAACAGCTAACGGTGATTCCGTCAGAAAAGAAATCTAAAGGATTATAATTTAGTCAAAGGATATTGTGATTCAAATATAGCAACAATGACCTGGAAGGTATGTATAAATTACTAGAGACGGTGTCGAATCAATAACAGAAGAAACTGAAAATTTGTCGAGTTCTCTGTCCGTGCCACAAAGTTTATTTGTACTCGTTACTGGTTCAAAGAGTACTTTGTACTTAAAACGTGTGTCAATTCGGAAGGATCACTGTGTCATTTGCATTCGTTTGACAGCACTGCTGGCTTATACATAATACTATCGTACAAAGTCTCAGAAATAGTTAAATTTCTTCCCCAAACCTCAGTAAAAGTGTTTTTACTTAAGAAAGTACCATTTTTGGAAACTCGATTTCAAGAGCACTTCCTAACAAAGCTTAAATGTTCTGTATGACACTTTTAAAAAAATAAAAACTACATGCTGTACACAAATTAGTGGATGACCTGAAATATTAGTAAAGGGTTTTTGTGTGTGTGTAAAACGTTATATTCAGATGAGATACTGAGATATGTTCTTCATAATCTCAAACACTAAAACTTTGCGTAAAATCATAAACTTTATCCAAATGCACTTAATCTTGGTGTCTGATTGTTTAATGTCCTTTATGAGATGTGGCACCATCCACCGGAACATACAACTTTACTCAACGGCAACTTTACTTTTTGACATTTCCATTGAGTCAATAAAAGAATAAAACGATTATGATGATTTTGAAATAAAGACAGTTCATTCATCCGACGAATATGAATAATTGTGAGTGTTATATAATTTCGACGCTTTCATCAGCTGATTTCTCATACAATAATCAGCAGGTACATAGTTCGAAATCAGAAAACACTAGAATTTACTTAATTGACCGTTTATTATTTCCAGAAAACGAAACTTCTAAAAAATCTCCTACCTAGTAAAAACTTCTCAAACAGTGACGTTCGAATTCGTTGATAAACAAGTAGGTGGAGTTAGTTGTGAATTCAAAAATAGAAAGCGTGTAAGTTCACAACAACGCGTTAAGCTATCCTATACCTTATTCAAGAGGTGTAAAGAGAAATTAAGTAAGTAAGTAGTAAGTGCAAGAGCTTCTTAATGTCATAGATGACAATATTCCTTTCAATCGAAAAATTCCGATATATGTACGCCGCACGTACAAAAATATTAAATGCGCTTCTTCTTAAGTTCGTCACACCAAGTTTTCCAAGGTTCACAGTAACCTAACCTTTCTTTCCAATGTCATCTTTTGGTCACCCTCTTCTGTGCCATCCAGCGACTTCATTGCTGAAGACTTTTCGAACTGGAGTATTTTCGACCATGTGTACAACATGACTCAGCCAACGCAATCGCCGAATTTTTATGCACATAACAACCACAATGTCGGCGTACAGCTCATAATTTATACGATGTTAATACCCTCTGTTAAAGATGATATATCATATTATGTATACATATTTAACGGCGTATTTTTTAACACTCCCTGAACCGATTCATTCGTTTTTGTCAATACCCAGCATTCTTCGCCATATGTGGACAACTTATAGCCAAATCATATTAACTTTAAAAAATTTTACAAAAACAAAAATAATTGTAAAAGCAATTGGTTATGTTTTTGTGGCATAAAGAAGTAGAAAAAATCAACCTAAAGTTATGTGCGGGACAAAAGAGGTCTAAAAGTGACTTGACTAATGTCTCCAGGCACATATCTATCTAATCAGGTATCTAATGTCAGGTAGATCCTATCAAAGGTTTTTGGATTTTTAGAAACATTCCCTTCTTATACAAAGACGTTTTATATATAGCCAATTTATTTTATTGGAATGCACAGCCTAACCCCATAATTCTAAAAAAATTTTAAACATCTGGATACTAAATTAAAACTAAGTAAATATGAATTGTTTCAAAAATATATTAGTTATAAACATAAACATGTATATAAGTAAACAAATACAAATTTTAAATAGTTTAAGAACAACACCGACAATTTTCCTTTCAACAATTGTTTTAATTGGCAAAGGTTTGATTACCATTATTACATTAAACAATTGCAATTCTTTTCGATTTCCTACATTTCAGATTGTTATTTGCTTGTTGGCCGTTGCCCAAATAGCCGTTAGCATTGAATTGAAAGCTGAACACGAACATGGACCCGTTGCTTATGAATTCCACTACTCGGTCCATGATCCACACACTGGTGACATTAAGAGCCAAAAGGAGGTGCGTAAAGATGACAAAGTTGAGGGCGTCTACGAGCTCATTGACTCTGATGGCCATCGTCGTATAGTCACCTACAAGGCCGATGATCACAGCGGTTTTGAGGCCATTGTCCACCGCGAGCCGACTGACATCAAAATCCCCCTGCCCGAAGCGCATGGCAAACTATTGACCACCACCAAATTGGTGGCCCACGCACCATTGGTACACTATGCCGCCGTGAAGCCAGCGATAGTGGCCAAGCATGTGTTGGGTCATGCACCCGAATATGGTAACTTTGTCTCTTTCTCCGGCCCATCCCACAACTATAAATATTAGGCAAAATAAAAAAGCGGCGACATGAAATGATTTGGATGGCAACGAAACCTATTTGTACGACACTTGGATCAAATTTCAGAATATTCTTTTGGTTTCCTCTTTCTGTTGTGCCCCCTCTTCCCCCTCATCATAATCGCATAGCTGTCTGTCTGCTGATTCAGCTTAAACCGCAGCAATTTCAACCAAACTAAACCACAAGAAACCCACAAAACTGAACTGTCTGTCATTCTCCGATTTTTATTGTGAACTCATAATATAAGACGACCGCACCGCACCGACTGTATGACGGACGGAAGTTATGTATGCGAAGGTGTGCATTTACTCATTAATTAATTAATTCTCATTATGCATAAATGTGAAGAACAAATTTAAAACAATTTATTGTTATTATTATTACGTGTATATATATTTTATAATTTTTTGTAAATAAAGTGTTGCAATGGAACTGCATCATAGTTCGTTAACGTGTGCACGGTTCTAGACAAGAACGCAAATTGATTGCATTTTTTATTTTCTGTTTGCGCACTGCAACACGGTGCACTGCCGGGCAATACAGTTCCATATACGTATATGTTGGAAATTAATATTTGGGAACAATAAAGGCATTAGCCGATAGGAATGTTGCAGGGGCAGATACAAGTATCGCACAAATTATTCAATGGATAATATTAATAACCTTCAACAACTGTACCCAAAAATATACATACTATATTGATGATGACTAAAGTGTCAACTATGTCGTGAGTGATATATCCCTAATAGCATAATTACTGTTAACGACACGTGGTTAATGGTAACGATGTACATATCCTCAGGGTATCTGCATATGAATTTGTAAATTATTGTATCGCTCATTTGATGCAAGACCGGCATAACTCAAAAAACGTGATTTTTAAGTTAAAGATGTAGAATTGTTCGTTATACCATAATTTATATTGTGTAAAAATTAATATTAATATATTTTATATACTGCGCTTCAAAACTATTTGATTTCCTCTTTTATGTACAAGTTGGGAATAAATTGGAAACCTTAAACGCGTTTATTTCGGGATCGATTTTTATGCCGGTCCTGCACCAAATGAGCGATATATACATTATTATTATTAGCCTTAAAAACAACTTCACAACATATATATTTATATCTTAGTGTCTAAGGTCGAAATAATTAGAGATTTCCATTCGCTTCGATCTTGTGCGCACCGTCTCCAGTCAGTCCTACCAAGCAGCGTCAGTGATTCCTCCACCTGGTTCTTGCAACGTAGTCGGGTCTCCCTCTTTTGCGCCGTCATTCGAGGTCTTGATAGAATACCTTTTGCGCTGGAGTTTCCTCATCCAATCTCACGACCAGCGTAATCGTTGCACTTTAATTCGCTTGACCACATCAATGTCGTGGTATAACTTATGAAGTGCTCGAGGAGGCCAAAGAATCACCTGTTGGCGAGCACTATTCTCCGTTTTATTTCAACGCTGACACTGTTGTTTTTGTCCATGGCGGATCCGAGATAGATAAATTTATCCACTACCTCGAAGCAATAGTACTCAACGTCCACGCTGCGTCCCCAACGGGTAGATACTTTGTTCGTCATGTCCTCATTCACTGCCAAACCCATTTTTGCAGGTTCCCTTTCAACAGATGAGGAGACAGCTGTTACCTCTCGCATCGTCTCGCATCGTGTCAGACATGTTAACCGCAACATTAGGGGTGCGATAGTTTTGTATGGAGATCGTTAGTAACAGGATTTGAATATGAACCACCCACTAATTTTATGTAGTTGGGAGAAAAAAAAGCATGAGACAAAAAATGGGGGAGGTGGGTGCGGATTAATGACAGAACATCGCGATCAAAGTTGGGGGGAAATGGGAAAAAATTCGCATCAAGCCCTGCAACAGCCTTTGAGTCGCCTCTAGAGGGGTAAAATGTATGACCGACCCCCTGTCAAAAAGAAATATCTGTTCCTCCTTGTTTCGTAATAGTACGGTGCAGTAGTCATCTATTAACTTCACACCTCTTTCGGCAGCGTCTTTGACAACAAATAATTAACACAACATTTCTTGGGCTTGCTGGTAGTCTTTCCCCTCTTCCCAGGTTTCTGGATCGATAACAGTGAAATCTGTTGACAATCCGAAGCGAGCGAAATATTTTGCTGTCTCAGGTGCGACGTAATGGCTCAAAACGTTGCTCGCGAGTTCTTTATGCACTTGTTTCGTTGTGAGTCTTTTCACACCTTCAAAGCCCAAGACATGTACTGGACGAGCCCGATCTTGGTTGCCACGGTACTTTTTCATGTTTTGTCCAAATACACATTGTGATACAAATCTGTTGAACTGTCCCCTCTTTGCATTATCATAGAGATAGCGAAGTGGATAGATGTATATGAACTAGTGCAATAGACAGTCCTGCCGTACCAATTGCCGCATAAAACTAGATGGTTGTTGTGTTTCATGAACGAAAAGTAACTTTTCAGGAGAGCAAAGAGACACATCTGTATTTTTCAATCTAAAATTTTTTATTATAACGGTAGAACAAAAATTACTAATAAATCATACATCATATTAAAAAAGGTTATTTTTTACCATTTCTTATATGAGGGGCGTTTAACTTTTGATTAAACTTAATTTCCTTGTATACCCCATGAATGAGGTACGATATATGAGATAGCTTCTCGCGGTGTTGTGAATTTACACGCTTTCTATTTTAAATTCACAACAAACGGCACCTACTTGTTTATCGACGAATGCGAACGTCACCGTTTGTGAAGCTTCCATTAGACATGCCGATTGACTTGACACTTATACAGCGAAGTTGATGTCGACAACATCGAGGGGGCCGGCAATGAAAGACAAATGAAGATGACTTGAGCCGGGAATCGAACTACGGATCTCCCGCATGGTAGTCGCGTGTTCTAACCACTATACCACCACCTTTTAACTTTTGATTGGAGCAATATATTTTCATCAAAAATTCGTCAATTTAATACCAAATTTAATTGGCAATCCAACGATATAAATTACTTTACATTCCAAAAAAAATGAGGTAGCAACCCTAAAAATATTATAAATACTTTTATTTCGCATTATTATTATCTCATGATCCAAATATCTCATAATTAATGATAAATGCACATAGTGGTCACCTCTGCCAATAGGGACCCAACAATCCAAATCATTTGAAAATATCTCAGCTTCAACAGGATATCATAATCCGTTCACAAGTTATAGAATTTACTAGCTGACCCGGCAAACGTTGTTCTGCCATACAACTTCGGACCCGGCGAACTTTGTCTCGCTCTTAAGTTAACGCCTTCATATAAGCACCAGGGTTATATTAAAACACAGATAGCTCTAATTTTAATGTCATTTATTTGAATGTAATCGAAATCAGTGAAAAGCGATTTGATAAACAATGTTTTTAGATTTGTTTTCCGGTGCAAAACCAAACAATGAAGACGGTTTGCCGACACGCGAACAGTCAACGTGCAGCTGACCGTGTGAAAAGCAGAAAATTCGAAATTGATCCCACAAACTTTCAATGATTAGCTTTGCGATTTATTGATTAATTCAGATTAAATTCGCTTGAAATGGAAGGACGACCGGTTGGAATAATATGAGTTCGTGGGATAAGGACTTCCTCTCCTTTAAATTTGCCCTTGATCATCAGTTTAATCATCAGTTTCTTGACGGACAACAGCGTACCTTTGCACAATTTCGGATGATTTACATTCCAAAACATAGTTATGATCGATCCCACATTCAGCTGTAAATTATGCGGCGAAATTCCTGGCACATGCTAGTATGGCTCGTTCACTAATCCAATCTAGATTTTTATAATTTTGTGCAATGCCCGCGAAAACTTTGGTGATGAATTCCTCCTTCGACGATGTAAACTCGCAAAAATTTGCCGGGAACGTCTTCAATCCAATTGAAACATCAACAGGAATTTGGCCATTACCAAGCACCAGTAGTTGCCTTGAAAATTCAGTAGCCGATAGGTCGTTTTGCAACATGACTCTCATATTTAGTCAGTTTCAACTTCTTGACATGCCGCCACAAAGACGACGATTTCAGGCATGCATTAATTTCAGAAGCAACAGTAGATTTTGGGATGACGGGAAGCGTTTGACGAAAATCTCCGGGCAGCATTCTATCGTCAACAACCTTAATCAGTGAATCGTACACGTTCGTTTGCTCGGCATTCAACGGCGGCACTCGGACTCTTTCAGTCAGCTCATCTCGATCAAAGTCTTGATCTCGTTGCAATTCGCGATTTAATGCATCGAGCATCGAACGATTTGGCGCTGGTATTTCCAATTTAGACAGTAGACTGACGCACATGAGCACGCACATGTTTTCGATCTGAAGTTAATTTCAAGATCGAAATTCGATGTTGTCGTAAGAACTCTGTCAGCCATCTTGTCCTCGGCAGATGACACGTGGCTATGATGATCGCAATCAATGTACGAATTTGATTCGCTGGAGCAGAAACGGTGGCCTCGGCGAGCATTGAGTCCCAATGCGTATCGTTTTCGAACAAATGCAAACGTTGGCGAGCTTTTGGAAATGTGGCGACTGATTGGAACGAATAAAATTGAGACCCTCCGTTTCGAACTTGAAGTACATGTTAACGCAGTACTGTTGAAATAACCGGCGATATCTTAACAGATGATTGTCATCATCTTGCCGAATTATCAAATGATACGCATTAGAACTCATTCTTTTGCCTGCTTTGATAATGATTTTGTAGTCGTCAGAATGCATTGTATTCAATGCGGTTTTGAACAATCGGACCAATGCGTTATGCTCATGCAGAAGATTTTGAAATTGTTCGACCATATCGCGTTTAATGTTATAACATAATAAATTTCACAATAATCCGAAATTTTCCATCATCATAACGAATTTTCCACCTTTACATCGACTAAAATCATTAAATCAGAAGATACAATGCAAAATTTCGTCGAAAAATTCAGCTTTTTCGAGTTTTTCCGGAATTTTCCAAGTTTTCCACCAAGAATTTTTCTATTATCCGAAATTGTTCACATTAATTTTAATGCAATCAAGCGATACAATGCAAAATTTTGTAGACAAAATTCAAGTTTTTCCTGAATTTTCCGAGTTTTCCTCCAAAATTTTTTCTATTTTTCCATTCGAAAAGTCATTTTGGAATAATTATCCGATAATTTTCAGTTACATTGTCCAAATTTATTAAATCTTACCATAAAATGAAAATTTCGTCGAAATTTTTTTTTTAAATTTTAGTATTTTTCCGGAATTTTTCAACAAAAATTTTCTGTTTTTATATTTAAAAAACCTTTCTGTAACAAAAAAGCAATTTTCTATTTTTTACAATTTTCCGATTTCAATTTTTATATATATATAAGTAGATTATAAAAATGTTTTTGATTTTAAAATATTAAATCGAATTGAACTAAGAGAATAACAAAATTTTCAAACAAACAAAAATCGAATTGTCAATAAAATCTTCGACAATATAAAAATAATAATAATAATTTCAATGAAAGTAGACCCAAGCATTTATATTGTCTAATAAGCATGCCTTACAAGGTACCCCCAGTACCTTTAACCAATATACCCAGTACCTATAACCAAATTTGTTTTCATTAACAAAATTGTTGTATGTATTACATAAAGATAGTTTATTTTCACATGAAAAAGAATATGGTCACCTTTTTTATGGTTCCACCAACACAACTTGTATTGGCAAACTGCAAATGTTGTTTTCATATAGCTGAGCACGTGCCATGTAAACAAACAAAAAATTAAAGTTGTTAAGTGTTTTATTCATACAGAAAACAAATTGCATTTTGAGTACATATTATACGAAATGGTATTTCGTGAAACTTTTCTTATGTTGCGTTAACAATTTAAAATGCCAAAATTTAGGTATTTTTAAAAAAATATGTCTTATTGTCAGAATATATAGGGGCTCAATGGTTGACTAATAGACAAATCAATTAAATTTCATGGCTTGGGAAATGTTTTATTGTTATATAACTTTTTCCACTAATTATAAAAATATGAACTAGAAATGCATACGTATGGTTTACACGCTATCTACCCATATCTACTCATATCCCCTCAACAACAAGAGCGAGATCGCCTAATTAGAAAACATGAAGGAGTAAGCAAAGACAAACACAACAAAATTATAGCAAAGTAATATTGAATTATAGGAAGGTGGAAAGGAAATCAAAATGTACTGATTTGTCAGGAGATAGGGGATATGGGTGGATAGCGTGTAAATCAGCCTTAAGATATTCCATTCTAGTAAAATTGTAAAGTGAAAATTTACGATATGATTTCAAACTTCAGTCGAAAACATAATTTTCATAGAAATTTATAACATTCCTTATATATAAAAACACATTTCATGTTAAGTTTTCAAGGTGGAAAGGAAATCAAAATGTACTGATTTGACAGGAGATAGGGGATATGGGTGGATAGCGTGTAAATCAGCCTTAAGATATTCCATTCTAGTAAAATTGTAAAGTGAAAACATACGATATGATTTCAAACTTCAGTCGAAAACATAATTTTCATAGAAATTTATAACATTCCTTATATATAAAAACACATTTCATGTTAAGTTTTCAAGGTATCTCAGCAAAACTTAGTCTATAATCGGACAGTTTAAAAATGTTTCTTTTGAACTTTCGTCATTTTTTGATATTTTGTAACCATCAATCAACGGTTCCTGGTAAATTTTGGTGTTATTGTAATTACCCTTTTAAAAGTATCGGTATTGGAAAAATATCAATATTAATAAAGTCTTAATATTAACAGATTGGATAGAAGTTCAAAATAAAAAAATTTCATGAAAATCTAAAATAAAATTTAAATATTGAAACTCATAAAAATATCATACAAAACCAATTTGAATATTTGCTTCATACATATATTTTTTTTAAATCACCATTATTAATGTGAATAGCTAATTTTTGGTTAATTTTTTCTTTATTCTTTATTCCCAAAGAAAGTTTCGCTATAATTATATTATAAGGCTATTATAAATGTATACCTTGTGCGATGTTAATATCGACGTATATTTTTCCGAAGTTCTCAAATGAATTCCAAATCCACTAAATGAATTCCAAATGACTAACGTCATCTTAGCGACATTCGACCAACCACCGATGTGTAGGGTATTCTAAAGATGAGTAATCGCTTCCCCATCACATAGAACTTGCAATCACTTCGTTAAATCTACAAATCTTTTATTTCCTCAGTTCATTTTTGTGGGTTTGTTATCAGAGAGTGCGCAGCAAAGCAGTGAATCTGATGAAATGAGTGATTTGCTGGTCGAGACGATGATACGGCCGCTGTATTTATTCGAAAGACAATCACGCTCCACGTTTAGACGGTAATACCCAGTGTGAAAGCATTAAGCCGTTGTCGCAGTGACAGATATATATCATGCAAATAAATTTAAAGACGCTTTACTTAGCAACAATAGCGACGTTGGCTCTTTACGTCGCACTCAACCCGGCTCTCGCTGAGGCTGCTATCCGCAATGACGCGTTTGTTCAGCACCACCGGCTACACCACCCAAGTGTACCTTTGAAGGACTACGGCCTGGCAGCGAGTGAAGATTCCCACCTCCGTTATCATTACCTTGCTGGTGGTCATCCACATCCTTATCATCTCCATCACCATCATCATTATCCCCAGTTGTCGCAGCAATCGCATCATTACACCCACAGCCAACAGCATGAAGACGCTCTATTAAGGGAGTCTGCTAAAGATCCAAAAAATCTCAGAAATGGAATTCTACACAATGGGGCATTAACGTACGACTTGGGAATGCCTCGTTATGAGATATTAAATGCTCATGAGCCACCAGAGATCATAACTTCCGATCAGCCCCACTACCACACGCACCTAAAGCAGTTGCAACAAACACAAAACTTTACTTTAGAAGACTTTGGGGCAACTGCAGCTCCTCAACCTCAACTCCAATCTCAACTCCAACCTCAACAACAAACTCCACACCCACCCACCACAGAAGAGCCGACAACAGAAGAACCACAACGAGAGCCAGAAACGACCACAACTACTGCGCATTCGGAGGAGATCACGCAGTCCGCAGTGCAGTCCGCGGAAGATCTGCAAGCAAACGTGGAAAGAGAAATCTCGAATGTCAAAAACAAACTCAAGAAATTCAATGAAGAAATCAAGAAGAAGGTTGATAAAAACTCTTACAATGCTCGGCCCAAAGAAAAGGATGTCAGTTTCGTAGTGATTCGAAAGGACGAACATTTAAGGAAGAAAATGAAACCGGCTCCATTTAAAGTGGCCACGCCTCATACAGCAGATGTCAAAAAGGATGACGAAAGAGAACCGCCAAAAGAAGTTGCAATACCATCACCAGGTGATGTGCAGCAACAATCACATTTCGAAGAAAGGCCCCCTGCACAAGGCGGCGTACTGGGAGTCTCAAATCTCCAGGACTTGTACATGCCGATACCGGGTGGAGCCGGAAAGTCTACGCTGTCTGTGTATCCCTATTCAGAAAGTTCGAATTTGTATTCCAACTTCCCAGCACCGCCACCAATTAGTCCAATGCAATATTCAGCTTTTAATCCTCATCTGGGAGTCCAAAACCCACTCAATAATTTCTACAATGCCCCAGAGGAGCAGCTGCCAATGAGTGTGGGCAACATTCACCGTCTGTATCGGTCAGCTTCTTTTCTAGAGAATAGTATGAAACCAATTGTACCGCAGCATTAACATTAGCATGATAAGATGTTCTAGGATTAATAATTTAATTTGTGTAGTAGTTAATAAAATTTATTTCTAAATGAAAACACTGTTTTTAATTTGAAACAATGACAAACAGCGATTATATTGGTTGAACAAAACGTAATTTACATACAGATGGGTATTTCCAAAAAAAAAGTAGAAAGTGATAGAAAAAAAAGTTAGAAACAAAATTTTTCTGGCTTCCAGCCTCCTGTCATCAACATTTTTCTTTCATTGCTGGCCCCCCTCGACGTTGTCAACAGCAACTTCGCAGTATAACTGTCGAGCCAATCGGCATGTCTAGTAGAAGCTTCTCAAACATTGACGTTCGCATTCGTCGATAAACAAGTAGGTGCCGTTTGTTGTGAATCTAAAATAGAAAGCGTGTTTATTCGCAATAACGGGAGAAGCTATCCCCTCATTTATGGGGTGTAAAGGGAAATTAAGTTTTTACAATTTACAATTTTTGGTATATAATTTTTACAAAATTCCCTAATTTCGCAAATAAAAAACTTTGTTAGTTTTTTTTTAAATAATCCTGTCATTAATTAAAAAAACGAAATTTATGTCACATCACGCAACGTCACGTCATGTTTCACATAATAGGTTGTACAAAGTAATGAAAAAGTTTTTGAAGTTCAGCAAATTTTAAAACAATTTTATTATATTCCAAATCATATTAAAAATGGTTTTACCAAAAAAGTCCGACTCAATTTAGGGATAAAAGAAAAAAATTACTTCTATTTTTGTCACGTAACGTCACCCTCTTTATTTGCTAATATTTTAGAACCATCAGTTCGTTTGGAATTCGTTTCTCTTACTAAATATAGAGCATCCTAAGTATTACACAAAAAGATAAAGAAGTAATAAAAAAATCTAGTTTTTCATTGTTTCTCATCTCATTGAAATGTACGACCTGTCACGTATGTGCTATGGAATTGCCCATATGTATAAATACCCACAAAACTTTGTTAAAGATTCCGTCAAAAACTTTACACGACTGTGAATATTAATTCTTGGTTTAAATTTTGTTAAAAATCATTACAGAAATTTATGTCGGGTGAACTGACTGATACGACTACGACTTTCGACCAGACTACGACTGCAGAAAATATCAATATCTCTGGGCAAGGGCGTAGCCATGATCTTATGCAGAGGGGGGGCAGTCGGTTTTACATTTCAAGTTGGTCACAATGGGGTCTGAAGATGAACTCGTCATGGAGTTCGAAACGCGTCATCCTAGTGCGTGACACACTGAATTTGACCAAAATATTTAAACAATAAAATAAAAAACACTTTTCTGATCGTAAGCCGAATTTGATGTATCATTTGATACACTTAACGTAAATTTAATTTCATGTTAATATTATTTTTTTTAAAAAAAGTACCTAACGAAAAATCAATACTCATTGTTTTGACAATATTTTATTAAACAAAGGTAGACTAAATTTTTTTTAAAAAATTTTAGGTTATCGAATTCCAATAAAATAATTTTATTTCATCTTTGATGCTTTTTTTTTTTGATATATGAAATTTTAAGCCGCTATTATTGCGCGATTTTTAAATATTTTTTTGTGTTATTTGAAACAAAATTGTGCACAGAATGAACGTTTTTTTTATTCTGAATTCATTATCGTTTTATTTAAATGTGTCAAAGTCGATGAAAAAATAATTTTTGACTTTAATTATAAATATTTTTTGGGGTTTATGGGCTCAAATCGATTTTCGGATATGCCGTCTTCGACAAAGATGTTTTAAATAAGTCGTGCTTATCCGAAATCCCAACTATAGCTTGTCGAAAATCTATTCAACCCCTTAAATCACTACTTAAAGTAAAAAAAAACTTTAAAAAAATTTTTGTACGAAACCGTCAAATCAAAAATCTAATGATGCAATACGATTCCGAATTAGGGTAACACCGTCAAGTTTGGTCTTCTTAATTTTTTCGACTACCACAGAGTTCTTTTTCACTGAATGTAATCTACAAATCCAAAGAACAATTATAATTAATTTAGTCTCATGTCTTGTTAAAAGAATCGATTCAGAAATCGAGTACGGAATATTTTTACTGTGTTCGTTTAAAAGGCTGCATCCGGAAGTACCTCATTCTGTCACCCCAATTTTCCAAGACCTTGTTAAAGCCTTCGGACTGTAGCTCACGGATTGCTTTGATGATATTGGCCTTAAGTGTTTGAATCGCTTCTGGATTAAAATAAACCATGATTTTAAAATCCGGGACCGGTCGTGGCATTGTGGTTAGAACACGCGACTACCATGCAGGCGATCCCGGGTTAGATTACCGCCTCCAGTCATCTACAGTTTTCTTTCATTGCCGGCCCCTCGATGTTGTCGGCAGCAACGTCACAGTATAAGTGTCGTATCAATCGGCATGTCTAGTAAAAGCTTCTCAAGCAGTGACGTTCGTTGTGAATCTAAAAATAGAAAGCGTGTTAACTCACAACAACGCGAGAAGCCATCCTATACCTCATTCATGGGGTGTAAAGGAAAATAAAGTTTTTTTTATGATTTTAAAATTAACTTGTATTTGGTCCACCTTCTAATCATTTGACAAGAGTGTAACGTGTTAAGGTAGACACGTTGGACCTTAAGAATCTGAAATGCGAATTCAATTCTGGATAAGTGTACATCTATCTGTGTGGCTGGCTGGTGTTCAGGAGAACTCGAGTAAACTTTAGAGATCCTTTTAAAGATTTAACAGTTTTATAATTTTTCAAAATTTAGTTTAACTTCCTAAATAAAAACATAACTTCCTAATCAAAAACTGGAAGATATTTCAATTTGGTACATTTCCATACGTACTAAGTATCTTTCTTGCAAGTGCACTAAATACAGGGATTTTTACAGATTTTCCAAGCTGTAGGGGGGTCAGTAGCCCCCCCTGCTCCTACCTGGCTACGCCCTTGTCTCTGGGCATTTGATCGAAAGAAGGATAAACCTCCCTGTTTCTTAGGTTTTACCTGGTAATACAAAATATTAGAAGCAAAATATTCTCAACGTTTTGAGGGGCAAATGTTTTTTTTTGTGCACAATTTTTCTGACTTCGGTTTACTTACAAAAAAGATAAAGATTACTATTAGGGTGGTTTCGGTCATTTGTATGGGTCGTTCCAGAATAGGTACCAGAACGGGAGTGACAAGTGTTTTAATTTTCTTAAGGTTTGTCTGTTATTACTAAACTGACATAACTTAAATTTCCTTCAGTTGTCCACTTGGAAGTTATGTAAAAAATATTAATTTATCAAAATACTTTATAATTTGAGATATTACTACCGTGTTTTTTTCCAATCAGCCCCACTGTGAGTTGTGTACTGACATTAAAACATTTAAAGTCTGTGGTCAAAATGCAAACTTTTCTCATTGTAGAAAAATTTGTTTCGTGTGGTGAAGAAAGTTTCTCTATTTTTCTGTGCCAAATGAAAACAAATAATGTGGATAAGTAATATCAAAAAAGATTGAAATGTATTTCAATTGCGAATAATGAGGAATAACGGTTTCACATGTGTTTAACTTGTTAATATTCATTTGTAAACATTTTGAATTTGTGAAATGATAATTTACAAAATTTGACATGACTTTAAGTTTTTTCTAAATGCCATTATTCAAAATTTTGATTTGAAACAATACAAATTTAACAATTCGATAGCCCAAAGTGACCCCTTAAATTTGGTATCTACACTGTCTCATTACATTAAAAACCAAGCACACAGGATTGTTCCCTTTCAGCTTTCAGAAATATATAGGCATTTGCATGACCCAAAATATGTATGTATGTTTCACACCGGTGGTTATAATAACAAAAAAGGAGGCGAGTGATATCCTTTCTTAAGACGAAATTCGTTCCTTTATCTATATGTGGGATTGTAAATAACCCACTTCTTTTGCCAAAATAACTCGTGTGCCTCTAACGCCGGTTTGGTTGGGCCAACCTAAAATTTATCTAAATAGTGCAAAGCAAACTTTGGTGTGTTTTAATATTAGAAACAAATTCACTTACATCCTGTTCTTAGTCAAATACGTATGGGTCACCTCATTGTGTAGACAGCACTATATGCAATAAATCGGCAATTGTCTGGTAACAGCTTTTTCTAATATATAAAGATGCGTGTTGACTACATCCAGTGGATAAATGTATAAAATGACTTGCATTTTCTTCAACATATTAAAAATCTAATTATTCTAATCATAATATTGTTTGCTTCGATTGCTTAACCACAAATGAAGGGTACTAGTACAAATGCGCAGGCCTTAAATGCTACTTTCGATCTCGTTTTTTAAAGTCCAGTAATGTCTGATAACTTTTCATTCAAATGGCTGCAAAAATTTCTAGTTTGACCCAAAATGATAGTGCGTACCACCAATTCACTCCAGTTTTAATTGGACAGTATCAAAGTCACGTACATTGACGGCTTAAAAAACTCAAATCGCTTTGTTATACGCAAATTAGTAAATCCAAAGAACACGGAGGAAAATTTGTGTTTTATGGAAAAATGAAATCCAACATGTGTTAGCTACAAATTCTAACACAATGCAGGCAAAGCTAATCTTATCACCTAAGGGAAAATATGCTGCAGCTCAAATAGCTGTCCGAACTAGCATTTACAATATTTTGGCTTTTTACAAAACGAATGCACTGATATGACCTATCATGAGATTTGCCCTCCCTCCCTACGTCCACTTCCCGCAGCACCCACAGATGTTATCAAGTGGAATCTATACACTGGGCGCATGACACGTTCTTCCGCAAGAAATTTTTGCTTAAAAAGACTGTGGGCTGACATAACATCAATCAAAATTCAAACAATGTTCGAGCCATTTAAAGCTCTGGTGACAGACGGTCTGACCTTTCGGTACCCGCAGCGGCACTATGTCTCTGTCATAGGTCGGCGGTGCAGGGGCCGCAGACGAACATTTTGAATGCGAACGTGCTACTCGAGCAAACTTCCGTCCATTGATGGATTGAGTTGGGTGCGCTTATTGCTTGAATAGTTCTGAATATTTGTCGGTTCTTATAAAAAGTCTGCACTAGTCATAAGCATAGCTTAGAAAGCACTTGGTTACGATTTGTTGACATACCAACGTTTGTCGTTGTGCTTTTGCTGTTTTACTTCCCCATTTCACACTTAGAGTTCTTGTGTTGTTCTTTATATATGGAACGTGAAGAATGAACGTTAGGGTAAGTAACCGAAGAGGGCGTGGACAACTACATCCGCATTGTAAGACAATGTAAACATCTGTTGTCTGTTACAGATTATTGTACGATTCTTGGTGCTATCTGGCGTGATCTCGTGCCACGCCATGTCTAGCTACCCCCGTGGGTGCTATGAATGCGTAGAAGAGGTATGGGAAGAGGTACCTTGCGATGAGGTTCCGCCAGATACCACGACAGAGCCGCCGCCAGATACAACCACAACGACACCACCTCCTACGACGACAACCACTGAGCCTATCACTACAACAACTCCGCCACCCACGACGCCCAACCCCACTGAAGGTCCCACAGATGATCCCTACAAGAAATGCTATTGCGAATGCAAAGTGGGATGTAAGGAGTTCTGCCGTAAAGTTGTCGTTCATCCCGAGGCAAAGAAACAAATTGTTCAAGTATCAAAAATCTCCGAACCGGTTGCCCAGGGCCGCATCGAGTCGACGCACTACCACCAACGAGAACTTATTGGCAAGAGTGTCTACGGCACTACTTCCAATGAGGTATATAACTCCGCCGTAGTTAAGCCTAAAACCTATGACACATTGCTGTCTGAGGTGCCCTTAGTAAAATCTCCGCCTTCAAATTACAACAGTATTCCCCCGAACCCCTACTATGCAAATCCTTCTGGGCATGGTACTTACGCAGACGCCTATGCCGGCATTAATAACATTGGCTCCGTTCAGTCATACACGCCTACACACACGGAATACTATTCGGCACCGGCAGCTTCAACATACGATTTTCCTATTCCCTTCGCAAATGCATTTTCCAAATTATCCATAACATCACCGAACAGCATTCCCAGCCACCCTGACTACGGTAACACTTTCCGCCAAAGAGCCCCATATCTGTCGCCGACGCCAGTTCAGAATTCCGAAATAGACACACGGATCACCGCGGGCAATCCGACGAATTATGATGACCCAATTGACTCGTACCTCAAGGAAATCATAAGTGGAAACCCTGCATCGAACTACCACCAGTCATATAAAGCATATGCGGCGACATTTAGATGATATCCCAATGTCCAGCTTAATTTGTAGACTAGTTTAAGTGATTATAAAAAAGAAAGTCGTACATACTCTGTTGCAATGCAGTGGCGAAATTTGTTGTATTCTTTTCCAGTTAAAATGAACTTGAAATCAACCCCAATTTAAACATGGGGGACAACTATATGTGTTTTTTTTTTTTTTATTTGTGCGTTACAAGAAAGGATAGGCTAAATTAGAAAATCATCACATTTTACCCCATCACCCACCATTAGTTCTACAACACATTGTGTTTAGTGCTGTTGTTTGTAAAACTACGTATCATTATTGCTATCGTCGATTACCCAAAACTTAAGATATGCTTTGGCCATTATCAGGGCACATTGTTCGGAAATCGGAATTTTCAAAAAATAATTTTGTCCAATTCGTACTTTTTTTGTTTATATATAGAGTTAACACTCCAAAGAAGAAGAAAAAACAAAAGTTTTGTACATGTGATAATTTACAATTATGTTTTAGCCAACCAAAGTTGACTTATGTTTTGGGTATTTGTCATATAAAATATTAAGGCAAAATATGGGGAGTTATAACTAACGGTAGATTGTAGTTTAAACAATAAAAATATTGTACGTTGATTGTGTATAATTCAATACAGAGTTTTTTGTTTCTGTTTCAATAAAATAGGGAATATTTTAAGAGGCTCAAGTAATTTGAAAATTTCTGATATTTCTTGGACATAAACATAAGTTAAATCACTTAACATCAGCAAACCCTTATGACTACGTTAAAATGTGATGTTTCTTCTGGGATAAGCTAAATAGGCAGCTTTTGCCCTTTGCATTTACCCTTTCTTCGTTAAAAATTTTGAAAAATTTAGTCCGAAGATTATGGGGACTTCTGATATGCATGAAACATAGCACTAAGGGTTTTTGGGGTCGCAGTACCGGAGTACTGGAGATGAGTAAAACCCTAGCTCAGTTGAGCTACCAATTATATTTTTGGGCCCCTAAACATTTTGAAATCCCTTGGGTCCCTGGAAAAAAATGGTATCTGTTTTTGGCCAACAATTTCAACAGTTTTAGTTATACACTCAAAAAAAAATCAAGTATTCCGTACTTAAATCATTCCCAAGCGGTGTCAAAAGTACGGTAAGTACGGATTTTCTTAAATCCAGTACGAAATGCTTGATCCAAGAACGGAAAAACCTAGACTGGAATTCTTATTTGTAGATGTATTAAGCTTTGTGGCGCTTGGTTTTTAAGTATAAAATTCTTAATAATACATGACATTAAGTCTGATGGGGCTTGATTTTTAAGTATAGAATTCTTGAATATAGATGGCATTAAGCCTGCTGGGGCTTGATTTTATTAAATAGTATGCAGATAGCGAATCAGAGAAGTCTAAACACACTGGTGCGAAAATTGCATCAACGAAGATCACACGTCACTTGATTCGCACAAGCCCTTAACACAATAGTGACGACTGTTACCATATGGTAACGTTGACAGCGTTAGATATTGCACGCAACAAAATAAACATAAGAATAAATGTCAAAAATTTTCTTTATTGATTTCATCAAAGCATGTTTTGATCTTTCATTCTTGATTTACCGCTATGCGATCGCACGTCAGTAGCGAGCGTTTTTGTTATTTGAGCAGAATATCAAATATCATAAAAACGAATTGGATGAATTATTTTGTATTTGGTTCTTTTTTTACCTATTTTAAAGATGTTACCATATGGTCACAGTCGTCATAACAGATGTAAGAATGGATATTTTTCTGAAATTTTTCGTCTTACTTTTTTTATGTAAAATTCATTTTTTTAACTACCCTGCAAACATTTTGCATCGCCGAATCATCGCCCGCGAATCGCAGACAGTTGTCTAACATCGCTGCGATGCATCGCGTGGAAGCTAAATGCGATTCACAGGCGAATCGCGAAAACGATCGCATGTGTGCCTGACGCGTACCACGTGTGTAGCGACCCACCAGCGGTTCGTGTACTGCGATTTGTGGGCGATTCCCGGAATCATCATGGATAGCCGGCGATTCGCGGACGATGATTCAGCGATGCAAAATGTTTGCAGGGTAATTTATATGTAGTACTGACAAAATCTTTTAAAAAATCCCATTATTTCGCTCTCGTCATTAAAGGGTTAAGATTTATACTTTATTGTAGAATATACACATTTAAATTCAAGTACGAATTTTGCAAAAAGTAAGCATTTTAAACTTAAATTTAGAAACCGAATTAATTGTGGGGAGAAAACTTTAAGCTAAGAGAGTAAATGTTATTTCTCTCCAAAACATTTTTTTTCTCAGAGATTTATGTAAGATGTTTTATTCTTACTTTGAGTCCGATATTACTTGATATTTATTCTCAGAATTTTTTACTTGAAAGTTGACAAGTTCATTCTTGATATTCTCCAATTAAGTTCGAAAATACTTAATTGAAGAATTTCATTCCTTTTTTAATAATTTCTACAGAGATTCATGTAAGATTTTTATTCTTACTTTAAGTCAGAAAAAACTTGATATTAATTCTAAGAACTTTTAACTTTAAAATTGAGAAGTTCGTACTTAAATTTAGTAATTAAGTTCGTACAAACTTAATTGGAAATCTTATTTAAAGAACTCATTAAGCCTAGTTTGGCTTGATTTTTAAGTGTAGAACTTTTAAATGTAGATGCCATTAAGCCTGGTGGCGCTTGATATTTAAGTGTAGAATTCTTAATTATAGATGACATTAAGCCTAGTGGGGCTTGATTTTTATTATATAATATGCGGATAGCTAATTGGATAGTTGCCAAAATATCTAATCAGTACCCTTTTGTTTCGCTTTTTACAATCATTACAAACCTTAAGTGTTATAAAAATGTATACGCTTAAATTCAAGTACGATTTTTCTAAAAAATGAGAATTTTAAACTTTAGAATGCGAATTAATTGTGGGGAGAAAACATTAAGCTAAGAGAGTAACTGTTATTTCTTTCCCAAACATTTTTTTGTCAGAGATTTCTGTAAGATTTTTTATTTTTACTTTTAGTCAGATACAATTTGATATTTATTCTAAGAATTTTTTTCTTGACAATGGACAAGTTCGTACTTAAAATTCTTAACTTAAGTCCGTACATACTTAATTCGAGAATTTCATTCTTACTTAAATTATTTCTACGCTTAAATTTTTGAACATATCCCGTTTTTTACTTGTTTTGAGAATAATTAGTACTATTCTCAAAGCAGTTTACTTTATTTTAGTTTATCAGTACTTTTTTGTAGACAGACTTAGTAGTAATAAACCGAAAAACGTTTGTATTTTTCAGTTCTATTTTTTATTAGGCTTCAGTCAACAAATGTTTTGTTCGTCGTTCTAAAGCACCAAGACCCAAGTTCTTTTTTTAAATATGACATTGATTTTTATCTTTTAAAGTTCGGGGCGGTTTCGCTGCATTTTTGAACTGGCAGCTTTGATGACTTGCTTCTTTCGAAGCATTGACCGTCTGATCGGTGGTGGTCTTTGATATCTTCAGTCTCCCAAGATAGTTTTATGTACCGGTATGCAAACATGCGACCAATCCCAAGCATTCGGAACGTTTTGAAAATTTATCCTTTTTTAATTTCGCACTTAATATCACTATAACAGCGATACGGTTCCTTTTATCCGACCACTCCATGGTGAAATCTGAAGAAATTTTGAATTCGCGTTACAGACTAATGTTATAGTGGTTGGCTTTCATAAACCATGCGGTAATCGAGGAAAATATTGAAATAAGTGAGTTCAAATTTGTTATAATATTTATGTCCCTACTTAGTACATTTGAATATGATGAATTTCATATCAAAACCTATAAAAAAGGGACATTTTCAATCCGACCCTCTTAGATTTTAATGAAATTTTGAATACAGCTACATTTTACCTACAAAAACACAACCTCATTTTTAGAAATTACATTTTTGAAAATAGTGAGATATTTATAAATAAACTTCAGCAAACAACAGTTATTTGAGAGTACTTTAAAATTACATTTAATTGTTTGCTTAACTACTTTTGACCAAAAAGATATTCGAGCCAAAAGTGCCGTTGCGGTCGTTACAAAAAATGGAAGTAGTTTTGGATGTCAACGTGTATTTACATTTATTTTAGCAAATATTGCATAGTAACAACAAAAATCGAAATACATAATGGAAAGAGGAATATTTAAGGATTCCAAAAATTTGAAATTCGTCCGTTGCGGACGTTACGTTGCGGGCGTTACACTTTTTCCTACTATCTTATTTATCCTAAAAAATTGTATCCACATCAGACAGTCTGTTAAGGAACTATTGACAAACACAGGTATAAATATAAGAATTGTATATATTTTATGAATAGACCCGGTAGGTATCGCTGGAGTGGACTTATTTCGAAAATTTGAGTGGATGGACCAATTTCACTGAAATTCAGAATGTATATTGGTTTGATAAAGAGAAAACATTTTATGTACAAATGGACCTGACAGGTGGCTCTGTATCTTTGGCTGTAACAGTAGAACTAATGCCCCCATTCCACAAACATTTCATATGAGTTTACAAATGCTGTGTTCAATAAATAAAATTTTAAAAAAATGCATTCCGTTGCGGTCGTTACACACTGTCATTAATTTTTTCCTGTAGAAGGGTGTTAAAATACATATTTATATATTTATATTTTAAGCGCACTATTGGCTCTCTTTACGATCATAATTCGATTGATGAAAAACTAAAAATTAAATCAGTTAAATTTAAAAAAACGTATTTTTCGTTGCGGACGTTACATGCCGTGTGTCCATCTTTACTTAATTTTATTTATATCTTCTGAATGAACTGCCAATGCATTTTTTACATCTTATTGTAGACAATTGATTAGATTTTAAGTTTATTATAAAATGGAAAATAAATATGGTGCTTTTTACCATTTTTATGAACATCTACAAAGCATATATTTAAAAAAAAACAAACAAAAACACGTAGTAGGTGTAGGTTTTCATGTATGGATCACTGAAAAAGCTTATGATTTATGTATCTTGAGGGTTAAATATATAGTCCATTTATGGATTAACAAATATATGTAATTTTAACAACTTTGAAATTCTTTCCTTGATATACATTATTTCAGATTTACCCATATGATGAATTTCATATCAAAACCTATAAAAAAGGGACATTTTTAACAAGAAATTTAGCATACAGATACATTTTAACTACAGAAACACAATTTAATTTTTAGAAATTAGATTTTTGGAAATATGTGGGCATGGCAAAGTATCGAAATATTTGAAAAATGACGGTAATAGGTACTTTTAAGCTGCGATTACTATGGAATGACTCAACCGATATGAAAGATCTTGGTGCCATTAGAAAGGTATATAAGTCAGCTTTCGAAAACATTCACTGTTTTTTGCCAAAAATAAAAGTTGAAACTTGGACAACACATCGAAGATCGAGTTCTTTTTTTTCCCAAAAAAAATATTTTTAGATAGGTCTATTTAATATATATAACATATCTAAAAACTAAAATGGGGTTTTCCTTTTTTTATTTTTAAAAAAATTTTAAGTAAATTCATCTCTTGTTAATTTCCTTATATTTTGATATATTTGTGTGACAAAAAAGAATAAAGTAGCTAAACTTTGGAAGTTATACAGATTTTTTGGTAATTCCAATAGATTAGAACAATAATCGTGTTATACATTTTTAAGACACCCCCAAAAATATGGACTTAACCTTGATAAATTTTGCGCAAGAAATACTTTTGACTTTCGGAATATTTGCTAACATTTACTGAAGTTTCATCTAAAGCTTTAAAAGAATGGAAGCTTTGAGTTCCTGTAATAGTATTATCATTTGTATACCTTGAAAATAGCTCTTCTTTTGTTTTGTTGTAGTCGTCAACGTCTGCATAAGCAACTTCTATGGAGGTCTTAAAAGTTTGTGAAACCCAATGATAAAGGTCTTTCGCCGTTTGAAGAAGTCACTTTAGACAATAGGTTTCTTTGAACCAAATTCGATTCATGACTTTTTTAATCGTTTGAGTCATGTCGCTGGTGCACACGATAACTTTCGAAAGACGCAACCAAATGTTTTGAAATTTTGCACGAGTTAATATTTCCCCAATTTGGCTACATGGCCCGCATATTCTGGTACCTCCCATACCAATACATGAATCCGCCCATTTTAGAAATCGAGTATTAACATCAATACACCCAACGGGATCGTACCCAAATTCTTTATGTAGTAAAGCTATAACAGAAAAAAGTTTTAGAAAGAAAAATGTAAAGTCTTGTCACGCCCCTTCTGGTACCTCCCATACAAATGTATCTTTTCGCTCACTTTAGGGATGGAGCAAAACCAACGCGATCGTACCCAAATTCTTTATTTAGTAAAGCTATAGCAGGATAGAGTTTTGGAGAAAAAACTGGAAGTCTAGCCACACCCCATCTGGTAACTCACATACCTATCTGGTACAGCTCACTTTAGAAATCGATTAATATTATAAATAGACCCAACGCGATCGTGCCAAATTCTGTATTTAGTAAAGCTATAGCAGGATACAGTTTTGGAAGCCTAGACACACCCCTTCTGGTACCTCCCATACAAATGTACCACTCCGCCCACTTTAGAAATTGAGTCGTAATATCAATATAATAGAAAATTTTATGTTTTACTGAGGGTGAGGGTATATGTAAGTCGGGTTGCCCGATTGAAACTTTCTTACTGTTTTTTTGCCAAGGAATTTGTAGAACACATGAATAAGGTGGTGAGATGCATTTACTTAAAATTTAAAAAAAAATAAAAACCCCATTTTAGTTTTTATATATGTTTTATATATTAAATAGACCTATCTAAAAATATTTTTTTTTAGAAAAAAAGACGATCTTCGAATGTTTTCCAAGTTTAAACTTTTATTTTTGTCATAAATTTTCAGTGTAATATAAAATTTTTACAGCTGACTTATATACCTTTCTAATGTCACCAAGATCTTTCAAATCGGTTGAGTCATTCCATAGTAATCGCAGCTTAAAAGTACCTATTACTGTCATTTTTCAAATATTTCGACATCTTGCCGCGCCCACAAATTTTCAAAAATTTAATTTCTACAAATGAGGTTGTGTTTCTATATGTAAGATCTAGCTGTATGCAAAATTTCATTAAAATCTGAGAGGGTCAGGTTCAATGAATATCGGTTTTGATATGAAATTCATTATATTTTATTATATCCGATATGATCTATATTCTGTAGGTCCTTAATATGATGCAGTTCCTGAAAACCTTTCGAAGGGATAAAGCAATTTTATGTGGTTTATTTATAAGGCAGCTATACATGTACGATAAACTCAAGCTGGGTGGTCCATTTTGTATGGAAGATATGTGGAAGTATTGTCGTACATGGTATTATGGTCATGTACGATGTATTATTATGTATTTAAGAAATGTATCTGAGTCAATATTTAAACGAATTGCACTTTAATTTACATTTGACGTCCAACATTTAAAATTCTTAAAATAATAACCACCACAAATGATCACTAGCATTAGAATGGGATCACAAATGTACAACGTTTATTGCGAACGCATGTGCGTATGTGTCATTAATGGAATTGTACATAGCACGCATATTTTATCTCAGCCGCCGCCATTCGATCGAAACGCAAAAAATCCAAATTCAAACCTTTGCAACATGAAACTGTGCCGCAGACAACATGAGCACGCGTCTGCTGTTTTGCTGGATGGATGGATATTTGTTGTTTGGTTCGCCTCTTGCCTGGCGGTTTGTTTCGGATGGGGTTGTGCAAACAGCTGACCCAACCCAAACGTGAAATCATTTGAATGCGTTTCGGAGAACAACTCAAACAGAAAAACTGTAGTAGTAGTATTGTGACTTGGAATAGTACAAGCAGATACTCGTCGTATCTCACTTTAACATTAGTACAAGTACCAGACATTCTTTTTACAATCAAATTATTCACAGCAACTCGATTTCCATTCGCCACCAATCAACAATTCAATTGCACGCACTTGCATTAGGGTGACATCGGAAATTCAACTTAAAAATATCAATGCTGCCAGTACACGGTAGTTCCGACCATAGGCCAAAAAACACAACACTGATCACAAAGTATTCGAACAAAATGTAAAATAAAAAAATTTTAAATGTCCAATCTTCATAATAACAAACCGGATTTTTCTGGAAAACTAACGGGACTTTCTTAAAAAAATAGAATTAGAACATGAACCCTTGTTTGCGCAGCTGAACGCTAATCGAATAATTCAAAACAAGAGTGCACTTTAAATCGGTCTGGTAGTTGCTTAAGTCTAAGAAATTAAATTATTTTTAATGGATTTTCAAGTTAAAAGAATTTATTTTATCTCCTGAAATTAATAAAAACAAACTTGTGGTGTAATTCTTGTAAAGTTAATGTTTTAGGTAACGTATTTGTTTATTCCTATTTTGTGCGTCTTTATTATGTTAATTCAAAGTTTTAGCCCCCCAGATTCCCCTTTAGGTTTCTTTTCTATTGTATTTATTTAAGTCTTAAGGTAATAAAAATGTTGAAATTAGTTGCGGAAATTTACATTTACCCTTACTCTCAATAAATCATAAAATTTTCTAGTATATTGATATTATTACTCGATCTCTACAGTGGGCGGAGTAGTACATTTGTATGGGTGGTACCACAAGGGGCGTGAATAGCCTTCCAATTTTTTCTCCAAAACTTTATCCTGTTATAGCTTTACTAAATACAGAATTTGGGTACGATCGCGTCGGATGTATTAATAGTATTACTCCATCTCTGAAGTGGACGCGGCTAAACTTCCAATTTTTTTTCTAAAACTTTATCTTGTTATAGGTTTACTTAATACACTCGATTTCTAAAGTGGACGGAATGATGAATTTGTATGGGAGGTACCAGAAGGAGTGGGGCCACGTAGCCTATTTGCAATACCGTAAGTAGTTTTGGGGAAATATTAACTCCTGCAAAATGTCAAAACATTTGTTTGAGTCTCTCGAAGGTTATCGTACATACCAGCCGGACGGACATGGCTCAAACGACTTAAAAAGTCATGAATCGAATTTGGTTCGAAGAAACCTATGGTCTAAAGTGAATCCTTCTATATGTTACATTTTTGGGTCGTATCAAGTGATATACATATACCCTCCTACCCGTAGGGTGAGGGTATAAAATGTGTTACGCATAAAAGAAGACGTGGTACACCCCAATTATCTTAAGACCAAATTTGTTTCAGGATTTTTCAAGACGATTGAGCCATGTTAGTCTGTGCGGCTGGCTGGATACCTGGTTGGCAGGATAATTCGAGTAAACCTTAACTGATCTTTATGGAAATTTATGTAATTGAAATGGGCAGAATCGCCAAGCCCTTTTGGTACTTACCTATTCATGGTTAATTAATATTTCCGAATTCCAAATGTAACACTACATGATCCTTTAACTTTGGCAGATAAATAAACTTATAAAAACATGTAAAACTCCAGAAAATCTAATAACTTTGGGAGAATACAGTCTATATTGCCCTACCGCTTTTGGAACCTCTCATACAAAATTACCTATATCTTTTTGGGAAAATTAATGTTTCTCGCGTAACATCCAAACGGAAAACTGGAGTATATTTAAATTTGTGTCAGTTTGATTATCTTGTAATCCTGCGCAAAACATCGGAAACCCGAAATATTTGTACCTCTCATACAAATGACCGAATTCACCTAGACGGTTTTACATGCGCATCTTTTTTGTAAGAGATATAGAATTAAACTTTTTACAACTGTTGTCAGTTTTGCTACATGTCTGTAAACGTCTGGCTATACGACCGAGGGACCTATTCTCAACCGTTTACGCATACATAAGAAGTTTCGTTTTAAATTGGTTAATTTCAGTAACTCGAGAGTTAAACAATGTCATGTATTTTTGTTTGAAATTTTTGAGGGAAATTTCGAAGGGACTTTTGGATTTTTCTAAAGTAACTCTGGCAAATAAACCGAAAATTGCCAGAAATATCTGACGGTATACGGAAATTTTTTACGAGATTTCGTGAGAATTTCAGACAGAATTCTGAATAAATGTACGAAAATCGTCAGAGATTTCTGTTTTTTTGTTTACACAAAAATTATTTTTTCTTAATTTTAACTAATTTCATTACCAGTTTTACTAATTTCATCGTCTTCTTCTGGCAATAATTTTTTTAACAGTACTTCAGCTTCTTTTTTTTTACTTTTATCTAATTGCCTGACGACAAAACATTTCTTTTCTTATTTTCTGATATATGCTATATTCACCTTAAATATTTGATACATATTTTGCGACGTCACGTCTTAATATTTTGATTGCACAATCATAACTGATAATGGGGATGAAAAACAGACATTGGAATGCGCAACGCGCTTGAAAAACAACAACAACAATAACCCGCTAAACAGGCTTTCTTTTGTTGTTGTTGTTTGTGAGAGAAAACAAAACAAAAAATGCCCTAGCTACAGGTTTCTCTTGTGGGAAGAAGAAGAACAAAAAACACCCTTTAGAGAATGTGCAGACAAAATCGTTTAAAGTGTAAAAAAATTCAGAGAACGAACAGACTTTGCGGACAAAATTCGAAAGAGTGTGCAGAAAAACTCGGTCTTGTTTCTGAAGGCATTTATCGTTTATTTTCGACAAATTTTCTGATGAAATGTAAATGTAAGAGAAACATCTGATGTCGGACACGTCGGAAGTTTTGGTTTGCTGGGTAGTTTCAATGCATTTAATTGCCACCCTAATGTACATACATGCGTGTACATGCTGGGCAGATAGCGCGATGTGTGAGCGTTTCGAGATAGTGGTGGCAGAGAACGAGCGTGGGTTGGCTGAATTTACCAAGTGATTCAATTTTGTGAAATGATGTGATCGTGGCAAAGGCAGCGTCGAATAAATTTGAAAATATTATGACCATTGTTATGGTGCAATAAATTATTATTTGTTTACCTTTTTGTGGCAACTGTAGAAACATATTATTTTCATGTCACAGAAGGAGCCACCGGCAAACTGACCCCAGAACCAAGTGACTCCTAGTTTTATACTGACAGTTGAAAAGTTTATGTATACTACGAGCAATGTGGATAATTAAAATTTCGGGTCTAGTGATTTACATGGCCTATTGCAATCTAGTACTGGTGCTGAACGTTTAGTTTTACATTAAAGTAGGATGTAATTACCTTTTACCACCAAAAAAAACTTTAAAAGCAAAAGCAGAGCCAAATGTTCTACGATGACACAACTATTACTATAAGGGTTAGGCTGTGAGCATTGACTATTGACTACACACCGAGATCTGCTGATCCATTGTGATTGTCCGTTAGAAAGAAAGGGGAGTAGAAAGAAGGAGGGATAGAGAAGGAAGAGAAAATCGTGGAAACACCAATTTTTATCCTTGCCCTCTTAGCCATGGTAGGCACATGAGGAGAGAGACTCTAGGTCTGATATGTTCCCCTAATTGTCTTAGCCTCCTACGTCTCGGACTCCTCATCGTCCTCTCATACACGGCAGTAGTCCGGTATGGAACTATCCTTTTGCCTGTCAGGTGCCTGAATTGCATAGACTTTTTAGAATTCCACAGGCCAGAGGTCACTCATGCACAGGCCAACCATGTACGCCGATCGGGATCTACATCTAATTGGGCCACAGCGATCTAGCAGTTATGATGTCGGTTCTGCAGTACCAATGTCTGCTGGCTGTTTTCTACATTCAATCCTCCACTAAGCCAAAAAGGTAACAAATGAGCGGGTAAACATCTTCTAGAGAGTCATGAGCAGACAAATATTGTTCGTATACCTAAAGTTCGCTAAAAACGATGTTCGCTAAAACAGTAAAGATTCATAGGAAAGGTGTTGGTTACAACTGTATGGTTGCTATAAACGGCGTTTATTATAATCGAACTCTACTGTACTAAAAGTTGAACTTTCTAGCCCATTCAAAAGACCTTAGTTCCCATATAAATTTTAAGGAATTCCCGTTTTTCACAAAACAGCTTCTAAAGATATAACATATTGGCAATATTTGCAAATAATCAAGCTCGAGGAAAGGTTTTTTTTGTTTTTTTTTTTATATTATTATTTTTATTCGATATTTCGATCTTTATGTATTTCAGAATTCCTGAAGATGATCCTCGAAGAAGATCGAAATATCGAATAAAAATAATAATATAAAAAACAAAAAAACCTGACCTCGAGCTTGATTATTTGAAAATATTATCAATTGATAACAAAAAAGTCGAATAAAAAATAAAAATAATAACAAAATTGATATTACATATATTAATAAACAGAATATTGGTCAAGATTTCATATATTTTTGGGATGTAAATCCCGGAAATCATGGATAAGTAAGTATACATAATATTTATTATACATTAAAAGATAATTAAGCAAGCCATTGAATTTAGCACGACCAAAATGTACAGAACTATACTTTTTACTGAAGAGTTACTAATTAATTGTCTGAATCTTATTCAAAAATCAAAAAGTGGACTTAATCAGTTTGACAAGTGAAGTATCCAGATAATGCTAAGCAATTCAATCAAGATATTATAATTTTAACTTTCTCAAAGTATATAAAAATGCCACTAAAATTCCATTGATTTATTTTAAAATGTTCACTCATGCAGGTAGAACCGCTAGACTCGAAATCATTATAATAATTCGTTCCTATTAATGTTTGTTTAATGCCATTTATTCTATTTACTCACGTTTTTTTCTTTTAGTTACATCTTTAGATAGCAGTTTAATTATCTTGGTGTTGAAACTATTGTTGTTTTACTATTAGTATTGAGTATTGTGTTTTTACTCCCTTCACAATTGCCTTTACAATCGTTACAATGGTTTTGTTACATTTGCATATCGCTTATTTGGTGAAAGACCGTCATAACTCAAAAAAATCGATTCTGAGATAAACGCGTTTAAAGTTTTCAATTTACACCCAACTTGTACGAAATTGAGGAATTGAAATAGCTCTCAAGCGGAGTGTATAAAATATATTAATGTGCATTTTTTTACACAACATGGAGTAGAACGAAGCGAACAATTCTAAATCATTAACTCAAAAATCACGTTTTTTTGAGTTATGACGGTCTTGCCTCAAATGAGCGTTATGTTGGTTGTGTTGTCTATCATAAATTTGTCGTGCTTAATAACACTTTGCGACAGTCAAAATCGGGATGGGATGAAACCAACGGGAAATGTTAGCGAAGCATTGCCGGGTCCTTTAGTTCAAAAATAAAAGTAACACAAAAAAAAAAACAAATTACACTGTGAGACAAATGGTAGGGGTCAGTGATCGGGAAGGGTTCAAACTACCGGGGAAAGTTATATCGGTCAAAAACAAGTTATACGTGGCCCGGCGTTTCGCTGGGTCACGTCTAGGAATCGAGATATATCGATTTGAAGTTAGTAAGTATTGTATAGGGGAATTTATCACGTTATAGGCTCTTTTGTTATATTGTCATATGGTGGCGTATGATTATCATAAGTAATATTCCACGTAAATCATACGCCACGGAGTACAACAGAGTTATTGTTACTGCTAAAAAATAAACCCAGTTCAAAATCATTTGATGAATGGAAAAGTGAAACTGTTGCTTATGTAGGGAAACGTTATATGAACAGATTAAAGGAATTGTAATTTTTAATTTTTTTAAATTTGTTTGAGCAAAATCGGACTAGTGGTTCTCGAGTTATGTCAAAAAGAAGACATAACTAACTTCAAATCGATATATCTCGATTCCTAGACGTGGCCCAGCGAAACGCCGGGATACGTATAACTATTTTTTTACCGATAAAACTTTCCCCGGTAGTTGGAACCCTTCCTGACCCCTACCATTTGTCTTACAGTGTAATATGTTTTTTTTTGTGTTACTTTTATTTTTTAACTAATGGACCCGGCAATGCTTCGCTATTGCAAAGTTGACGAATTTTTTTTAGGTTTGCCCTGCTTGCTTGGGATAACAATAAGCGTTGGCCCCATACGCTCTGCAAACAATTCGTTACCCCAAGGAAATATGCTCAGTCTAACAATTTTTAAATGTGCCAAATGTTACCGGTCTAACAAAGTCTTATTGTGCCAAATGCCACCGGCCGTTGCATGAAGGTTAGAACAAGCGACTACCATGCGGGAGATCCCAGGTCCAACACCTGGCTCAAGCCATCTAAATAAAATAATTTATTTAATTGCCGGCCCCCCTCGATGATGTCGACAGCAATTTCGCAGAACAAGTGTCGAGTCAATTCGCATGTCTAGTAAAAACTTTTCAAACAGCGACTTTCGCATTCGTCGATGAACAAATAGGTGTTAAGGGAAATTAAGTTTAATTCAGAAATATGTCGCTACTAAAAACTTAAAAATCAGTTTTTTGCAGAATATCCTTGAAAAAGGACTTGTCAGGACTTTTGTGGGCATGTTTTCATACCGTTGGATGCGTCTTAAAAACTCTTGCCTTTGATAATAATATTGCACATGTTGTCTTTAGATAAGTATCAAAATTTCTGAAAAACGGAAAACGGCGAATTATTTACGGAAATGTGCGAATCCAACAATCTCGTAATCGGTGGACCATTGTTCCCTCATAAAACAATAAACAAAGTCACGTGGATCTCCCCAACCAAACAACTCAAAACCAAATTGCAAACATCTCTTGAATCATATGGCCACAATACAAGGGCAGACTGGCCTGCGATAAAGGCCAACTTCGTTAACGCCACGAAGGATAGTATTGGCTACAAAATACCCGAGCGAAAAGAATGGATCTCATATGAAACATGGGACCTGATTTTAAAAGGGAAAAATGTAAGGCGGACCTCAACAAGTCGAAGAATCGAAACGAGAAGAGGAGTGCACAACAGGAACACAGACGTATAGACAAGGAAGTTAAGGCCAGTGCCAGGCATGACAAACGTCGCTAGACTGATAAACTTGCGAAAGAATCCCAGTCAGCCTCAGAAACACACAGAAGCCACGATCTATTCAAGATAACAAAACAACTGGAAAAGAAACAATTTGCATCCACCAAACCGCTAAAGGACAAGATTGAATGCTTTGTTGCGTCGAAGACCGGCCAATTGGATGTATGGACGGAACATTATAAAAAATTGCTGAATCCTATCTGAACGCAAACCACCCACACATGCCGCTGTCTCCAACACACTGAAAGGCATGATATTTCCATCGATTATCCAACGCTATCTGAAATAGATAATGCGACCAAATAAAGGAGACCTTACCGAATGTAAAAACTGGAGGGAAATAACGTTGTTCAACATGATAAACAATGTCCTTGCGATCATACTGAACAAACGATTGACAGACGCTCTCGCCGACGACATCCGCAGCGAACAGACTTTTTTTCGCCACAACAAATCCGGTGTTGATCATATTAACAATCTGAGAATAATCACGGAACAATCGGTAGAATGGCGATCACCCTTGTAAATGATATTCGTAGACTTTGAAAAAGCGTTTGACACCCTACAGCATTGCGCCATATGGAACGCACTTCGCTGCAAAGAAATTCAAGAAAATATCATATCTTTCATTGAGGCCCTATACATGAATTGCTATTAGCAGCCCCATAAATGTTAATGTAGGAATTTCCAAGGATGTCTACTATCGCCTTTTCTGTTTAAGGTGGTCATTGACAACATCATGGAGAAAGATGCATCAACAGATAGGGGCATCGTATGGCCGTCTCGAAGATCTGGATTATGCGGACGACATAAGTCTGTTGTCACATAAATTCGATGACATGCAGCTTATACTAACCGATATGAGTATCAAAGCAAAATCATGTGGCCTTAAACTAACATACCCAAGACCAAGGCAATGCGAGTTAATACTGCAAATATAACTATCTTCAAACTACAACAACAGATATCGAAGAAGTCAAGTCGTTTTGCTATGTGGAATGCATCATAACATCATCCGAAGGCTTTAAAGAGGACGTCATAAATCGCATTAACAAAGCCAGACAAGCCTATGGGCAACTTAAGCATGCTTGGAACTCAAATTTTATCTCGAGACGTATAAAGTTGAACATATTTAGCAGCTGTGTGAAATCAGTTGCCCTATACGGATGTGAATCATAGAATGCAGCTCATTGTGTTCACAAAGCACTTCAAGTTTTTATAACCCGATGCCTTCGTCGAACCTTAAAAATCTTTCGGCCAAACACAATTAAGCCTCTCGCATCGGACAAAGAGAATGGAACGCAATCGTTAAGGTCCAATGCTCCTTATGGGAACAACAGGAATTTATAATTTATTTATAACTTCAAAAAATGTCAGAAAATAAATAATAATAAAATTGGCATATTTATAGCTGTTGCACCGAATATTTTTTCTGACTGGCAATACGATTTTGAATAAATTTCGTGAAATATTGTTTGTAGGGATGTGATTATGTTATATTAACATTCATATTAATAATCTAAATATTAAAGTTGGATATTCCTATCCCTACATGCATACATTTGGTAAAATTTTTATATGATAAGGTCGTGTGGTCTTCGTTGATGCTATTTTCCAGCGGTGTGTTTAGGCTTCTCAATTCATTGATGAAGATTTTAACACTTAAAGTTTGTGATGATAGTTCGACAACTATCGAAATAGCTATCCGCCCTGCCAGCTGTCACATAAACCATTTCACACAACTCTTGTAAAATAAATTCTATTAGCAATAATAGAATAGATCTTTAACAGAACGATGAAAACATATTCATTGATTACAACCCCACGAATAAAGTTACTAATATAAGACAACCATTGTCTCCTTACTGAACGAATTGTCACGCAGTTAAAGTGTTGAACAAATGTATCTGAAGTTATCTCTGATGCAAGAATACTGATTGGATGACAAAATCAACATTTCGTTTGTCTTTCTTTTCGAATTGTAACGTATGTATGTATGTTTTTCATCGCCAACATAAATCAAGTGATATTATTTACTGTGTTTTTGCATTCGCTAATAAAAAGCAACAAAAAACCGTGGCAACAACTCATACAATTTTGAATGTAAGGTTAAAACCTCACAAGCAACTACAACAACTGCAACAGCAAGAAAGCAAAATTTTGTCTAATTGAGTAATAAGACGCAAACGCAGAATTGTTTTTGGTTTTTGTTTTTATTTTTTACTCTAACCAAATTCCAATACTATTGCTCGTACTTTCCGCTCTACCGTCGTGCCATGTCTATGGTCACATAGAGACATAGATAAAAGTGCTCCACATATTCAGATAGCAAAATTTTGGAAAACAAGAATTTCGCAGTCAAACCAAGAAGACGATAATCGGAGAGGAAAAAGGCAACAGCAAGAACATGCGGAGCAAGGCGAGGCTACGCGTTATTACACGCACCACTATGCAGCGGGGTGGAAGGAAGCGATGGTGGCCACACCAAACGCACTGAACCTGCTCCGTGGCAAGACCTGGAGTCATTCATATATAAATGTCGGCAGCCGACGAACAAGAATCGTAGTTCAGCTCAGGAGTTGCAAGTGATACAACCAACTAACCAAGCAAATCATATTTGTTTACTTCACAATTACCTAAACGCGAGTCATTCATCCTTATCCAAAAAAAAAAATACTTTATACTATCCTCAATATGTTCAAAGTAAGTGTGAGATTGGGTCCTTAGGCCATTTGATCCGACTTGTTTCTTTTTGGTTGCAGTTAATCGGTCTTTTGATTATCGGCGTCAGTGCTGCTCTCGCCATTGAGTATCCGTTGCCAGGACCCGTTTACCATGCACCCGCGTTGATTAAGCCGGCGTTGGTCAAGACTATCGAAGTAGAAGCTCCAGCCCACTACGACTTCTCTTACTCGGTGCATGATGAGCACACTGGAGACATTAAGAGCCAGACCGAATCTCGCAAGGGCGATCAAGTTCATGGTCAATACACTCTGATCGATGCTGATGGCTTCCTGCGTACTGTCGACTATACCTCCGATGCCCACAATGGCTTCAATGCTGTAGTACGACGTGATCCCTTGGGTCACAAAGTGGTCAAGGCTATAGCTCCCGTGGCCAAGGTAATCGCTCCATTGCCCATCCTCGGTGGTCACAAGCTATTGGCTGCGCCACATTTGGGACATCCCTTGGCTTACCATTAAGTGAGACGCGCTCCAGTAAATTCCACCCATACACGGTATCGTTGACGACTCGCTTTCTATTCATCATCCCATAGACCAGCCTTACCTATCAGTCACTCACAATAATAAGAACTGCTTGCGTAATTTTATATTCTGAGATTGTACCTAGAGTTAATCACACTTCATTCTATATTCTCATCATCTGGTAGTAAACGAACGTAAAATTGAGTAATTGAAGCCACCCCGGCCTGTTCACAGCCCCCTGCTCCCGCACCTGCATAAACTCTGCTGGCCATTATGATCTCTTTCTTTTCGCCCTCCTCCACCTGTCCGACTACAGAATCAATCAAGTCTACATTTAGTGGATTTAGCTTTTAGCTCAGGTCAGGTCGGGTGGTGGTTCAGTTGCGCATTCCAGCGTATCGTATTCCTGTGTAAATATGTCATTTTGAGTTAAATTAATACATACATACGAGTAAATACTTAAATACCTAATATAAATATATATTAAAATTACATACATGCCTACGGTCAACGCATGTATATATATGTACATAAATACAAGAACACACACAAACACACCTTGTCATAAAGATTGCAAAATAGCATTTTAGCAAAGATAATTCAAGAATAAAATGCAACCGAAAAATCCCAAAAAAAACAAATTACTTTTATTTGAAATTTAACGGCTACGCTTACAAAAGCTTACGAGGTAAAGCAAACGCGAAATAAAATAATTATATAAAAAAAAACATGGCATGCGTTAAGGCGCTATTAGAATTGGTGGACGCAGTCACGGGCATTTAAATAGCAGCATAGTTTTACACAAAAGCGCATAATCATTTTGAATAGAAATTTATGATAATTTTGAAATAAAAAACCCGGTTATAATACACAACCTGTACAAGGATAGATAAAATAACTAAATATATGAAAGGATACACTGGTCAAAAGAACAAAACATTGTCGACAATTAAAGCACAGAATCGAATAACGTTTTAAACGACAAAATTCAATTTGTTCAGATAACGCAAAAAAACTTTTTAAAGGTTTCAGACACTTTTCGAATATTTTTTTGGTTTATTATGAATGTATATGAAGAATTTCATATAAAACCTATTAAAAGGGACATTTTGAACCCGACCCCCTTCGGATTTTAATGAAATTTTGAATACAGCTACATTATACCTACAGAAACACAATTAAATTTTTTTTTTTTTAATTTTTAGAAATTAAATTTTTGAAAATATGTGGGCGTGGCAAGGTACCGAAATATTTGAAAAATGACGGTTATTGGTACTTTTAAGCTGCGATTACTATGGAATGAGTCAACCGATTTGAAAGATCTTAGTGCCATTCGAAAGTCAGATTTCGAAAACGAACATTGTAAAAATTTTATATTACACTTTTGCCAAAAATAAAAGTTTAAACTTGGAAAACACTACGAAGATCAAATCTTTTTTTTTCCAAAAAAAAATTTTAGATAGGCCTATTCAATATATATAACATATCTAAAAACTAAAATGGGGTTTTTCTTATTTTTTTTTAAATTTTTAAGTAAATGCACCTCACCAGCTTATTCATGTGTTCTACAAATTCCTTGACAAAAGGCAGTAAGAAAGTTTCAGTCGGGCAACCCGACTTATATCTACCATCACTCTCAATAAAACATACAATTTTCTATTATATTGATATTACGACTCGATTTCTAAAGTGAGCGGAGTGTTACATTTGTATGGGAGGTACCAGAAGAGGTGTGTCTAGACTTACAATTTTTTCTCCAAAACTGTATCCTGCTATAGCTTTACTAAATACAGAATTTAAGCACGACAGCGTTGGGTGTATTGATATTATTACTCGATTTCTAAGTTGGAAATATTAACTCGTGCAAAATTTCAAAACATTTGGTGCGTCTTTCCAAAGTAACCGTGCGCACCATCCGGACAGACAGACAGACAGACGGATATGGCTCAAACGATTTAAAAAGTGATGAATCGAATTTGGTTCAAAGAAACCTAGGGTCTAAAGTGACTCCTTCAAACGACGAAAGACCTTTATCATTGGGCTTCACAAACTTGTAAGACCTTCATAGAAGTTGCTTATGCAGACGCTGACGACTACAACAAAACAAAAGAAGAGCTATTTTCAAGATATAAAAATGCTAATACTTTTACAGGAACTCAAAGCTTCCATTCTTTTATACCTTTAAATGAAACTTCACTAAATGTTAGCAAATATTCCGATAGTCAACAGTATTTCTTGCGCAAAATTAATCATATTTTTCGAGGTGTCTGAAAAATTTATAATACGATTCTTGTTCTAATCTATTAGAATTGCCAAAAAAATCTGTATCACTTCCAAAGTTTAGTTACTTTATTCATTTTTGTCACCCAAAGATATCAAAATACATAAGGAACTTAAAAAGAGATGCATTTACTTAAAAATTTTTAAAAAAAAAATAAGAAAAACCCCATTTTAGTTTTTGGATATGTTATATATATTAAATAGACCTATCTAAAAATATTTTTTTTGGAAAAAAAGACTTGATCTTCGAAGTGTTTTCCAAGTGTAAACTTTTATTTTTGGCACAAAAATTTTTTCAGTGTAATATAAAATTTGTACAGTGTATTTGTACAAAGCTGACTTATATACCTTTCTAATGGCACCAAGATTTTGCAATTCGGTTGAGTCGTTCCATAGTAATTGCAGCTTAAAAGTACCTTTTACGGTCATTTTTCAAATATTTCGATACCTTGCCACGCCCATAATTTTCAAAAATGTAATTTCTAAGAATGAGGATATGTTCCTATAGGTAAAATCTAGCTGTATTCAAAATTTCATTAAAATCTGAGAAGGTCGGGTTCAATGAATATCGGTTTAGATATGAAATTCATCATATAGATTAAAAAGCTACATAAGCAAAAAAAATTGACATTTTGGGAAGCACTTACAACGTTCTTCCACTGACTAACACTTTCTAAGCGCATTTTGACTGCAAGAACGTGCATAAATTCTGCTTTTTAGTGTTTGAGCGATGCGTGCAAATAAAAAAGTTTTGAAAAAAATGAATCGTTATTCGCGGCTATGATTCAAGCAAGCATTTCCAAACTTCAATGGCAACTGGTTTCAATGCAATAAGTTTGCGCATCAAGCCAAAAATTTTTGTAAAAAAGAAGCAAGTTCGGCTACAAACACAAAGGCAGTGTCATTTATGGAGTACCGAAATAAAGTCACTGCAAATCTTAAATACAACAAATTTATTTTGAAACTAGATCCAGGCGCTATTGATCATATAGTCAGAGATAACTCCTAGTTTACTAGAAGAATTGAAAATAAAAGTTGCAAAAGAAAGTGAATAAATAATGGCAAAATATATTGGTGACATTAAGGTTGTTAGTAACAAAGGTGTCGAGATAAACATAAAGAATGCTCTGCTTGCTCCAGACTTATTAGATAATTAGATTTCAATAAGACGATTGATATCATTAAGACTAGAAGTGAATTTCGCTGAATAGGGTGCTTTGAAAAAGAAAAGTAATCAAATAGTATCTTCGGCCTACCCACATAATGGACTTTATATAATAACAAATAGCACAAACAGCGTCAGTCTGAGTGATAATAATAACAGAAACAACGGATAACAACAAATATAAGAAAGAGAAATACAGTTAGAATAAATTAAACTGCATTGAATCACCAACTGTGGCAATTAGAGCGTCAATAGCAACAAATACAAAGTTTTTGAAAGCTGTGTACTAGTTTTACCTCCAAGGCCCAGAGATGCGTTTTCGCATTACTCTCTTTGAAGACATGTGAATAAGATCTCAAACACATGGGTATTGGAACTAACCTAAAATTACGAAAGAAACAACTCAACTTATGATTCATAAGTATTTTTGATATTTGGAAAATTTTTCCAGAAGTTGCAGAAATTTTACGAAATCGAAAAAAAAAATCGCATTGGCAAAATGTTCCTATAAATTTTTCACCAAGATACACTCGAGTTACAAAGTAGCGCCTATGAGCAGTATTGTAGTATAAAATCTTGGAAACATTTTGATAGAGAATTCCATAATAACGGAGAGATATTCAGCAACACTAAACGTGTTTTTTGTTTGCCTTATAACGGCAAACTTCTTAAAAGTGAAATATGTTTGTAATCGGCCTATAACCAGTACCAGGCTTTGAAAGTTCCAGCAGCTCCAAAGTGGTCAAATTATCGCCAACTGTGTTGACACAAGGTGCGCCCAAAAATCTAAATTCCTGACACCTCCTCTACAGATGTCTAGAACATTTCAAAATAAAAGTTGTGATATTCTTACGGTGTTTTTCCCAATCGACCCCACTACGCGTACGCTGAAGGTTTTATTTATTAAAAAAAAAAGTTTATACCGGGAGGAAATAAAGAAGTAAATAAAAGAAGAATGCAATTTTGCAGTCCGTTTAATCAACACGGAATCTGAGATAAGCTTCGGATAATTTGATTTAATAAAATTTAAGTATTTGCCTTTTCTAATACAAGTCAGAAAAAAAATGTTGTCAACTTTTAATTTCATCACTGTTGACATTTCTGTGGAAATTCCATTATGTAGTTTTATACGATTATAACCAACTTTAAGGGCGAAAGGGTTAAGGATTGTAATAATAGTGGATAACTCACATTAAAAGGGCGCTTACGATGACATTGTGGCAAATATCGAAATGGCTCCACGAAAAGCCCCCCAATAAAATAATGCCCAAACAAGAAATGAAATATTCCGCAAATTTTTTTCATACATTTTTGGGTGTTATTTCATATGAAATAACTCCCAATTTTTTTGGGCCGTTTTTCATTTTTCTTTGGGAATTATTTCATTCCTCATTTGGGGTTTTCAAATTATGAAATAATCTCCAATGAAATAACACCCAACCGGTTTTTAAATTTGGGGATTGTTTCATATCGTGAATAATTTGGGTGTTATTTCATTTTTAGAGCTGTTGGTTTTTACGTGTTATAATTATATAATGATATTAAAATAGGCCTTTTACAAGAAAACTTTTAGCCTGTGAATATATTACAATATCTTTTGAATGTTTACAGATATTTCCATTTGTGTTCATATTGACGGATAGAAAATCAACAAAATGCTAAATTCGATTAGTGCACACTAAGAATGGAATTTTTTTTAAATTTGTAAGAGTTCTTCAAAAGGAAGAATTCAATAAAAACAAAGAGTTTGATTTGCTTTTGAACACGGGAGGTGGTTGTGTAAAGGCCAATCGTAAAAGAGCAAATTTTTTTTCGAACTGCAAAAAAGAGCAGGGCTACAACGATCTACGATCCACACGAGTCATTTCAATAATTTTGCGACTTTGCTGTTAGTCCATATTGACTTCATGAAATCCTTGGTGAAACTGACTCTTTTATGAATTTTGGGCATAATTTCATTTTTGTTGCTGATGGGGTTTATTTCATTTGGGGTTATTTCATTTTCATCATTATTGTTATTTCATATGAAATAACACCCAAATATTGGGGGTTGTTTCGTTTTCGCTTTGGAGTTTTTTTCATTTATTTTTCGATGTTATTTCATTTACAGTTTTTGGGTATTATTTCCAATTTTTTGGGGTTTATTTCATTGGGGGTTATTTCCTGGGCGTTTTTTTATTGGGGGGCTTTTCGTGGAGCCTATCGAAATGACATGACATATTAGTTGTCACATAATATTATAATATTATTATAATTGTTGTTGGCATGTTAAGTTTTATTGATTGTTAAGGTTTATATATCATTAAAGAGGTATTAACGATAGCTTTGTTAGTAACATAGTTCTCAACATTATGTCTTTAAAAACTTCCCTAATCATAAAATTTTCTGATGCAGATTTGAAGCTTTTTAAAAACTATTAAGCATTAACGAAATAATTGCCACATTTTCTCTCTAAACAAAAAAGTTATATAGATTTAAGATAGTTCGAAGCATACTTTTATAAAAAGTTTTTTTTTGAATTATACGTCTTACTAAAGTAAAACGTGACAAGGGAAAAGAATTTACCAAACCTAAATTGCAATAAAGCTTTACAAGAACTTTTTCCAAAATATTATTTACAAATTTTCCATCAATAAATGGTCTGCCTTTGTTAATATTTCTAAGCTTATTGTTTTGAGGCGCGAAGATTACTTTAATAAAACAACCGCTTCTTTGAGTTTCGTAGAGACAACTGATTTTATTTTCAAACACTTGTACTTAATAGCTAAATCTGAGAATACTTATTAAACTACTTAAAACTAACGAAGAAGCGAGAAAGAAATTATCAGCGTTTATCAGTCCGCAGACCACATGCATTATCAGCAACGTTTTATTACCCACTTAGGAAATCCCAAACCTTTCCCTTTCTTGCTTCTTATCAATAACCAGATTGTTGTGTTTGATCTGTAAATAGCTTGGTGTGTGTGATCTGCTTTGTTAAACCACACACAGCCAGATTATAATTTTCCTAAAGTATCATAACGCATAAGTAAATACATATGTCTTGTCCTTTATATTGGCACCTCCCCTAATGAGTTTACAAGGAATTTTCCTAATCAGCAGTGATCATAAAATACATACACTTAGTCAGGAATCATAAGACACATGTCTCGCACAACAATCTTTCGTCTGTTTAATAACCATTAAACACTTATAAAGCTTGATATATTCTTATTTAATTTGTTATTTGGAGATCTTGGTTTATTGGTTTCCACATTGATCAACCATTCTTTTAATTTTTCCACAAAAATTTGTTTGTTCGAATCGAACAGCTTTTGTTTTTCATTTTCATTTAAATTGTTTATTTCATCATGAAAAGAAAGTAAAAGTCGCTTACAGACATTTAAATTGTTTTCCTTAAATGTTTTATATCAAATAAGACATTGGGGATTACCAAACGCATTTTTAATCATAAAATATGTTTCGTACATTGCTACAATTTGTTTTTTTGTGCATTAAAAAAAACATCTGCATACATCCGCTGCACATGTTCTTTCGTCGCTGTTTCAGTGACGACCCGCCAGGAAATGGAACTGGTTCAAAACCTGTAGCATAGCTAGTTCCTAAGTAAACATGACTAGTTCCGACTAATTTACCTTCAATGGCTTTTAACTGGCGAATTTAACATGGGCTTGTCATTGGAGGAAATATACTCACTTCCCTCTGCATTACCCTGTACTAGCTACTGCTATAGTTCTAACATACCAACTACGTAACTGGTACATTGGTTCCAACTATTTCTCTAGTTCTTTATTATTGACTACGGACCTATTTCTTTGGGACTGTTTCTTTTACTAGTTCTTTTAGACTCAAATATAACAGATTTTCAGTTTTTTTTATTACGTTTTTATTTAGTTAAACGAATTTTATTTTAGTTATATTACATATTTTATTTTAAAAATATAATAAATTAAAAATATTATTTTGAACAATAAAAAATTAAAACATAATTGTTAGCTAATAGCAATGAATATAAATTTTCGAATTTGTTAATGCATTTTTTGCCGTGAATCCCATCTTACTTCACGATTATCAAATAGCGACTAAAGAACGCTTGCAAGCATTAAAACTCCACCACCAAATATTCAATTTTGTTTTTTTTCACTCAAGTAACGGGACATTTTTTGCTTTGCTTCACTTTCGTTGGAAGTTAATCGTAACAACAGAAAAAATGACGAAATAAAAAACAAATAATTTTAGCAAACACTTATTCAAATTGACCCGTCCTCGTTTACTTGGATCAAGCTCAGTAGTTAGATCGCTGTATTCTACCACATAGCTAGTATCATGTGAAAATTAACCTCCTGTAATCGACTACGTAACTAGTATTTAGTGGCAATTGATTTCTTTAAAAACTGGCGGGGACTGAAAGCAAGATAGTAAAGGCTGAAACACATACATAGAAAGCCTGGCATTCCTTTCATGCTTTCTTTGCAAGCATCAGCCTCGCCTTTGAAATTTCTAAAACACATAAGTGGCATATACTATACGCATATCCCAATATATGTTTGTCGGTAAACACAATATTGGACCTCAGTTTTGTCGAATATGAAATGTTTTCCTCAAACATCATAAAATTCTTATAATTTAATTAACGTTTTTTTGTTCTTTTGTCTGTTTGCACAAAATAAACTTCACAATCAGCTGATTTCAAATGTCAATGCTTGCGATGCTTACAAAATTTTTAATTTTTGTAAACTTTGCGCTTCGCTTGCGCCTGATGCTTTGGAGAACGCTTTTTATGTGAGCGCATTCGTAAGAACGAATATAATAAAAAAAACTTGACATATGCTTGATGCGAGGAAAGAAAGAAACGCTTTCTATGTGTTTCAGCCTTAACGGCCTTATTCATAGAAACTTATAAGGTGTTTATAAACCATTTTTAAGCAAATTTCGAGAAAACAATATTCATAAACGATTCACATCTTCAATAAGTTAAAGTAGGGTTGTCTCTACTTTAAGCGTGCTATAACTTGACGTTTGTACAATTTATTATTGTATGTTTATGAATTTGATATCTTTATTTTGAGTTTTTCGGCATTTGACCTATTGGAATGTTGCATGTATTCATTGTGTGAAAATTTTATGCTTAATCATTACGCACCTAGAAAAGTATCTAAATATACACTTTTCATTCATGAATTTCATTTTGAAAAATATTTCTCCAAAATTCTTCAAAAATAATTTGTAAATAATGAAATAATATTCGTGATGTATAATTACAAAACAAGGAAATAATGTAATCGGTATACGATTTTTATTTCAACATAAGGAAAAAAATAAAAATTTTTAATATAATTTTTACTTTAGCGTCTTTCTTATCGTCATGAAAATCGTAGTCAATGTAAAATTGAGCTACAATAATGTTCATAGTTATTATAAGTGGAAAAACATGTTTGGTACCAATAACAGTCGTCGTTGTCACCGGAACACATTATGCTAAAGGACTGATAACAAACTTTTATGAATACAATTTCTTATTAAAGATTTTTTAGAGCTAAAGAATACTTTAGCTAGAGACCGCTTCATATCCACCTTCGAAATTTTTTATGAATAAGGCCGTAAGAATACATGTGAGTTGAGCGCAGGGCTGCCAGTTTTTTTTAAGGCCAAATCCGCTAATTGAAATTTTTAATCCCCGAAAATTCCCACAAAAAAAAGCCAAAATCCCCGAAAAAATCCTCTTACTTTTAACTTAAATTCGAGCAAGTTTTAGGTTTTAAAATTAAAATTTATAATTTAGTTCAGTTTAACAAAACAAACAATACGATATCTCCAGTATAAAAAAAAATCAAACTTAAATAATATATTAAATTATTTTAGTAGTAATTAGAAACAAAATTTGTTTTTTATTTATTAAAAAAACAAAAAATTCATTTAGTTGAATACAAATTATATTTGTATTCAAAAACATCTTTAAAAAAATTCATATTGTATATATTATTATATATTAATCAGTTAATTAAATTCAGTCCTCTTACATAAATACGTATTATTTGTACTCCATTTTTCAGTCAATGTTTATAATATTAAAAACTTCAGATTCTAAACATTCGATGCCTTTTGCTAAATTTTTGTACATATTGTGAGACTTAAACCGCGTAAGCAATTCCGGTGACGGATTGTACTTATCACAACATATTGAATTTGTTGTTGAATATTGCCTCTAGAAGCTTATATTGAATTTTGTTGCGTAATTTAGTTTTGGTGGTGTTCATAATTGAGAATACTCTCTTCACGCAAGCATTACTAGTTGGCACGCAGAGCATATTCAAAACCATTTCAGCTAACTCCCTAACTGGTTGATTGCCTGCTGTATCCTGATAGGAATAAATTTTATGCCAAGCTGAGTTAAGATAAGTAATGATGACATCGCCAAAAATGTTTTTAAAATCCACGAATGGCATTTTCCGCCACTGAGATTCTTCTTATTAACATATATGACGCTCACGATAAACTGATGGTTTGTGAGTCGTGTTCCCACACATTGGTTTGGTAACGATAACTATACATGATTGCCAACCACTTTAACAAAATAGATAAGTGACACATTTGTGACTCTTTTTAGTAGATATCTAAATAAACGGGACAATATGTTTGATAATCCGCTAAAAAAACACATGTGCGAGAAAATTTAAAATATGATGAAAAATCCCCCTTTAATTCCTCAAACAAACGATGACATCCCCATAAAATTCCCATATTCCCAAGTCAAAAATTGCATCCCTTTTTTCAAATAAAAATCCCCAAAAAGGGAAAAAATCCCCTTAAATGGCAACGCTGCACAGTGGTTCCGTCCATAGGCCAAAAATCAAAAAACTAATCACAAAGTATTAAAATAAAATGTAAACAAATTATCTCTTAAATGTCCAATCTTCATAATGGTAAACCGGATTCTTCTGAAAATCTAACGGGACTTTTTAAAAATAGAATTTAATCATGAACATTTGTTCGCGCTTTTGTACGTTGGTCAAATAATTTTAAACAAGAGTGCACTTCAAAACGGATTGCTCATTGCATAAGTTTAAAAAATTAAATTATTTTAAATGGATTTTAAAACTAAAAGTATTTATTTAATCTCCACAAATTTATAAAAACTAACTTGTTTTGAATTTCTTGTCAAATTAATGTTTTAGGTAAAGTATTTGTTTGATCCTATTTTGTGCGACTTCATTATGATTATTTAGAGTTTTTATTGTGTTCCCCCCAGATCCCCCTTTAGGTCTCTTTTCCATTGTATTTGTCGTAGTCTTAAGGTAATAAAAGTGTTAAAGTTTGTTGCGGAAATTTGCGGATGTGCGTGTAGTTTTTAATACACTAAACCGCCTTTTTAGTAAATCCTCAAACTTAGGTAAGAGGATAAGTATAATTTCATAAGTGAAAAAGTGTAACGACCCCAATTATCTTAAAACAAAATTTGTTTAAAGATTTTTTAAGACGATTGTCCCATTTCCGTCGGTCCGGCTGGCTGGCGGGTTGGCTTGCTGGTTGGAAGGATAACTGATGGGCATGATAATTTGAGTAATCCTTAACTGATCTTTATGAAAATTTACCAGTTTTAATATTTTCCAAAATGAAGTTACATTATTGTAAAAAAGCAGAATTGCCCCACCCTTTCTGGTACCTCCCATGCAAACTTACCTATTTATGGATATTTCTTCCATTACTTCCAAACGAAACACTACATGATCATGAACTTTGGCGGACTAATAATCTTATAAAACCAGGTAAAACTACAGAAAATCGGAACATTTGCCGCGCCCCTCATTGTATATAAATGACCTAATTCAACGTAATATTCCCACAAGCATATTCTTTTTTAGTCAAATTTTTTCCAAGGAAAATTTAGGGTGGGATGTCTTATACAAAATTACCAACATATTTTTAGGAAAATTAATATTTCTCTCATAACATTTAAACGAAAAACTGGAGTATACTTGAATGTGGTCAGTTGGATTATCTTGTAATCCGACGCAACACCTCGGAAAACCGAAATATTAGCTTCAGACGGTTTTACATACATATCATTTTTGTAAGAGATATTGAATTGAACTTTTTATAACTGTTGTTAGTTTTTCTACATGTCTGTAAACTTCTGGCCATACGACCGAGAGTCCTATTCCCGATCGTTTAAGCTACCTAAGTAATTTCTTTTTCAATTTCATTAACTCGAGAGTAAAACAATGTCGTACATAGGGTGAGGGTATTTATCAGTCAGTTCACCTGATTGAAATTCCTGTACTGGCTTAAATATTTTTTAAGAGCCCTGCAGTACATTTCAGCTCTGTACTACCATTAGAAGTATTTTTGGCCGCGCCTCCATACAAGCGGATCCACTGTGCGCTGTCTGAGCGGGAAAAATTGTTCTATGAAATGAACACCACTGTTATAAAACCAAAAGTAAAGATATGACTCAGTCAATTCTTAACACAGTTTGGATTTTTTAATGGTTTTAGACACGCTATATATATTAATACTAGCTTTCCCGGCTCGCGTTGCTGCACCCGTACTTACAATGAATCTTATTAATCAATACAGGTAAAATGCAAAGGCTTCATAAGACGAACGGACACCACATTTATGTGATTGTTGTTTTATCACATTGGTCTGAGTGATTGTACCGCTTTAATCCCTTTAATACCTAAGAATTTCAAAAGATACATTCGTATCGCACAACTAAAATGAACTTGTACCCCCTCTAATTCTAAAGGGAGCATGCTCATATACTATTATGGCTTTAGCCGCTTGGTCTGGGTGATGGTACCAATTTTATCCTCTTTCGGCCTTTTTACCCCCATCTGGCGGCTCTCTAATTATATAGGGAGCAATGCTATTTATATTTCGTAACTCTACCTTTAGGCATTTGGTTTGTTTGATAGTACCAGTTTTATCCCTTTTTTGGTATTTTTTAAATCTAAGGAACGAATTTCGAAAAATTACTTCATATCGCACAACATAAACACAATTTTTCTGACCTAGTATCAGTTTTATCCCTTTTCGGACTTTTTCACCTAAAAAATACGAATTTCGAAAAACTTTGCTTCATTTTGAGTTACTCCTTAGCCTGATCATTCCAACAACGTCTAACTTACCGAAATTTAAAAATCCGTCTGCAAATTCATATAAATATCGCCAAGTACTACCTGTGCTAACAGTTTTACCACGTTTCCTTCTGCCCACCGATCGGAAATAAAATGTTCGTCTTCATATTCCCGTTAAACGAAAATAAATATTTTGTCGATATATTCATGTCTGTATTGCCGAGTACTATTAAAGCTTATTTACACTATTGGCATCATTGTGAGTATTTCTCTTCCAAAAGTGTAATGGAAGCCTAGTATTCATTGACTTTTGTTCCAACAACAGTACTTTTTGATAAAATAAAAATATTTTTTGATACAAAAAAATTTTTTTTGGCAAAATTAAAGAACTTTTCGGTACAATAAGAGTACTTTAATTGTGTACTTTAAAGGTACTTATTAGTACATCTAAAGTACTTTTTGGTACAATAAAGGTACTCTGTATTATAGCAATTGTTCTTTTTGGTGTAAAATAAAAGTAGTTTTTAATACAATAAATTGTACTTTTAAGTACAAAAAAATTTTAAAATTTGGTACCAATTAAGTACTTTTTGGTACAATAAATGTACTTTTTTGTACTTTTTTTAATACAATAAATTTACTTTTTCATCAATTAAATTGTACAATTTGGTATCGAGTATTATCTGTGTCTCAAATATTATCGCTCCAGGGCTCAAATACAGTTTTTCCACGTTTGAGAATATCAATTTGGTGTGCAAATTTTAACCTGAAGTGCCGAGTTCTAGCTATGTGCCAAATTTAATCTCTCTAGGGCTTCAATACAATTTGTTTACGCCCCCTCCACCCCAAGTTTCAAATTTAAAATGTAGTCTGCATCAGAGAATGACAATAAGTACTCGGCATTAATGTATACTTAAGTACATACCCATAATTTGTATACTTGTGTGGAACTATACCTAACACACAGAGAATACTTACAAACTATTACAAACTCTTATACACAAGTATACACAAAATACACTCGACGCACACGAGTCAGAAGCCGAAGCAGACTCAACTTAATTGTGAAGTTTTTTAGCTACGATAATGATCATCATAAATCATCGTGTTTGATCGTTCTTACATTCGTCAACTCTTCTAAGCACTACGGGTGACATGAGTACTCATGTACATTCCCATACTCTACGGAACATGACATGTATAACTACCCAGCAGCGGAAAAGACGAGGCATTGTAAAAATATGCCTGCAAACATGCCTTCAAAGGCATTTTGTTGACATTCAAATACGCCTTCCTTTTCCAGGCATGTATACAGGCTATAATAAGTCCTTCACTAAGCCTTACAAAAAATTCCATACCCATGCACATTTCGCTTCTCTAATGAGACCTGCAATGAGGCCTCTTACTAGGATGAGAATAGATCCCGCAGACATGCCTCTTTCCCTTCTTAAAACTGGCCTGTGAGCAGCCCTACTGTGTACCCCACAAAAATACCATAGATGTTCTCAAAGGGCATGCAAACTTTCTTGCTTTAAACAGGCCTGTTGACAGTCCTATTAGTAGAAGGCAGAATTGACGTTCATAGCCATGCACTTGTCACTTCTCCGATTAGGCCTGTTGACAGGCCTCTTAGGGGAAGGTAAGACAGATGCTGTTGTTTATGAAAACCACATGTTTGTTATTTGTCGTACAACAACTATATCACGTGATAGCCGAGTAGGTAGCATGCCCAACTATGAGTACTGAGGTCGCGAGTTCGATTCCCGCTGCTGGAGTTTAAAAAAAATAGTTATTACAAATTGTAATAAATATTGTATTAAAAATTTATAATAAGTAGGAAATCATTTAATATGGAAATAATTCGCATGTTTTTTTTTATTTAAGTCCTTCTAATAATGCTCTTTTGCAGGCCTGCAAGCTGGTCTGCAGTAGCAATGCCTCAAAGAAGGCCCTTGTTATTAGGACTCCAAGCTGGACATACTAGGCATGCCTACTGAAACGCCTTCAATGAGAAAAGGAATGTGCAGGCCTTGCCTGCCTATGACACCCTATGTTAATTTGAAATGAAGACTGCATTTGAAGGGTAGGGCTTCTGACTGCCTTTGCAGGCCTGTAAGAAGGCATACAAAGCCCCATTTTTTGCTGCTGGGTTGATCGTTTACAAGTATTGTATTAATGATAAAAAAAACTATTTCAGTTCAATTTGCTAAAAAAACCTTACGCACCGACAGCGATTTCTAAAATGCCTTTAATATATGTCTTTTAAATTTTTCTTAATAACAATTTTTTTTTAAATATGGTTTATACATATGTAAGTATGTAAACAAATAATAACAATAAATGATTAAAAGTAGGTATTGTAAGATATAAACATTAGGTTCAAAATACGCGATGTTTTACAAAGCGGATATATATCTTGTACTATTTTCATTTGAATAAAATTTTTTTTAAAACTTTGTTTGATTCAAAACTTTAACGTGTTTGGTGCGTAACCTTTTTTAACGATAGCGAAAAATTAAAAACGCAGTTCTTAATATTTTTCCATGCCCTACACGATTTTGTCTGAGGAGATTTGATATTTGCAAAAAATGCAAAAAGTTATTACCCTAATGTGCATGTTTGGACATTAATACTTCAACAGTACTCTTATTATACATTTTGTCATTCTCTGGTCTGCATATTCATATTCATGTTGACGTGTACTATCTGGGTGTCAAATTGTATCTCTCTAGGGCTTAAATACAGTTTTGCCATGCCCACTCCGCCCACTGATACAAAATTAAAATTTCGTCTGCATATTCATGTTGCAGAGTACTATCTGGATACCAAATTTTATCTCTCTAACTCTAAAAAAAAAGCAACCGCTTAGAAGTTAGCTAAAGTTAGAAGGCGAAATGTTGAGTAACCTAATCGGCATGCTACCACCGATGCGTCTTAGGAAGTAGGTAACAGAAGTTACTGAAGCTCAACACTGTCTCTCTTAGTGGCTTTAACAGCCCCAAGAAACTAGGATCGGGAGCGGTGGCCTAATAAACAAAATTTATTATGAAAACACGAAAAAAAGAAAAAACAAGAACCCCGCCAAATGTTGACGACCCCCGCAAACGATATAAGGACCATGATTTAAGGATATGCACCTGCAATGTCCGAACTCTTTACAGAGATGGTGCCTCTATCCAACTGGCGGATGTCCTCGATAAATACAAGGCTGACATCACCGCCATACAGGAAATGAGATGGTCCGGACAGGGATGCACACGACGAAAGAACTGTAACATCTTTTACAGCTGCCATGTAGAATGTGGGTAATAGTCGGCAAGAGACTTCGACACCTGGTCTCGCGGTTTAACCCTGTAAGCGACCGTATAGCCACCATTCGCATCCGGGCGAAATATTTTTACTTTACGCTGATTTGTGTACACGCCCCGACGGAAGACAAAGACGATGCATTCTATGAGCGCCTGGAGGATATATGTGACCGCTGCCCTACACATGACATTAATATTGTTCTGGGAGATTTTAATGCTAAAATAGGAAGGGAAGATGCTCTTGGTTCAGCAATCTGGATATCTCCCGATCAAAATACAAGAAATCAGATTGATCACATGGTAAAATTGATCACGGAAAAAGCGTCTGTGGAAGAAAAGAGAGAGTCAGGATATCGAAAACTACAGGGATAGAAGTGAGGCCCGAAAGTTCTACCAAAAGGTAAAAAGTAACGGTTTTGGAACGGGGATCCTCACCTGTAAGGACAGAGACGGAAATCTTCGAAATCCTGGAAAAGACCCAAGAAATGCAGATAGTGACCTACCATCTGTTCATCGATTACAAAGCTGCATTCTACAGTCCGATACGACTACAACTTTTTCGAGCATTGGAAAGCAGTCAGCGGAAGTAGGTCTGGTGATAAACGAGGACAACACCAAGTTATACTAACAAAGAGTCCACTCGTCTGGGACGCTGCGTGTACGTTGACAACTATAACTTTGAAGTGGTAGATGATTTTGTCTACCTTGGATCCGCCATAAACAAAAATAATAATGTCAGCCTGGAAATCAAAAGACGAGTATTGATCGCAAACCGCAGCTACTATGCGCTAAGCAATCGATTTAACAACAAAGCGCTCTCTTGAAGAACAAAGATCCAGCACACCAGACTCTGATCCTACCTGTCTTGCTCTACAGCGCAGAATCCTGGGTAATGACACAAGCGGATCAATCTATTCTGGGAGTCTTCGAGAGAAAAATACTCCGCAAAATATTTCGACCCATCATCGTGAACGGCGAGTACCGTCGTCGAATGAATCATGAGCTGTATGAGCTGTACAACGACATCGACGTGGTCAAGCGCGTTCAAATAGACCGAATGCGCTGGCTTGGACACGTTGTACGAATGGACGATAACGCTCCGGCTCGAAAAGTCTTCGGCAATAAACTCGATGGGCGGCGCAGGAGGGAAACTCCGATGGATGGACCAGGTGACGGAACTGTTAAGTAAGCTTGGTATGACGAACTATCTACGGAGCGCAAAAGACCGAAGCGCTTGGAATGCTTTTCTTCGTGCGGCTACTGATAGATGAATTTCTGTTGTTGCTGACAGTAAAGAAGAAGAAGAAGCTCTAAAAAAAAGTTTTGCCACGCCCACTCTGCGTAAAGGGTCAAAAATTAAAAAAAGTATAGCCTACGGTAATTTCCATATAGTACACTAACTGTCTTTCAAATTAGATTGAAATTTCTGACAAACATTTATAATATTAATAGGATAGGATGAAAATGTTATTACAATCATTCTATTTTTATGACCGACATAACAATTTCTTTCAAATAATAATTATGTTTTTATGTAGCCTATGATAGAGGGCCTATGGACAGTATTACACAAAGAAAATATATTTATTTGGCTAATATAACTACATATTTGTAAAAAGTAATTTTTCTTGTACGACCAAGAGATGTACCAAATCTCGACTTCGTACCTATAATAATTTATGAGAGCTGTATGGGACGGTGCCCCTCCCTTTTACCCCTTTGCAGTCCGAATTTCCAAAAATCCCTTCTTTGAGCCCGCCTACGGCTTAAAAGGAACCTACTTTCCAAATTTCAGTGTCCTAGCTTTAGCCGTTTGGACTGGGGTGATCACCCAAGCCTTTTATATATATAGATAAAAGATAACCTCATATAGCTGTCTGTTCTTGCCTTGATACCGCAAACCTTTTGTATTTTTGTCAGTTTTTTTACCCACTATTTTATTAGAATACTCTAATGTTTATTACTGTATTCAGAGAGTGCACGCCCTCACAAGTAAATCGCATATTAAGTATAAATCGGTCAACAAATTGTTCATTTATAAAAGTTTTACGATAAACGAAATTTTCATTTCGTATATTTTACTCACCTGGAAAACGGGATTTGGGAAATAAGCGGTTGCTTGTAAAAACCATAGATCCGGCTATGTCACAGCTAATATTTTCCGTCATTGCAACAATCCTAAGAGAGTGTCTACGGCTACCATATATTCCCATGGAGGGAACGAAAAGTAGTTTTCAAAAACTGGTCAAAGTAAAGCAAGTAATATGAATATCTCAGTTTTTTTTATTTCTTGACTTAGACCATTGCCATTCTAACTGGCACATATGTATCTACATAACGTAACTTAGTAATTTGTTAAGTGTGCTGATTTAAATTGTCCTCCAAACCATACTACAGCAAATGCAAACATTTACTCGTATAATTTTGTTCTGCTAGCACTATCAATGCTTTATTGAGAAAGAAAAAATATTGTGCTTTACTTATACTTTTAAAAATATCGCTTAACAATTACACAGTTATGTAGTTTTTGTCGCCACAGGATTGTCCAGCTTTTTTTATACTTGTCCAGTGTCCCGCTAAGATAAAATTTGTCCAGCTAAATAGTAATTTTGGAACAAAAAAAAATAACTTTTGAAAAATTTATAATTTTCATTTTCTAGAATGAATTGTTATTTTTTTGTTAATTAAATTTTTAATTGTTGTTCTTTTTATATTAAGATTTTTCCTTTTTATACCATCACCATTAGGGATATCATTTGATGCGAAAAAAAGTGTAACGCACTAAAGGAGAGGAGTTAAACCCCAAGTATCTTAAGACCAAATTCGTTTCAGGACTTTTTAAGACGATTGAGCTATGTCCGTCTGTCTGGCTGGGTGGATGGCTTTTGGGCAGGATAACTCGAGTAAACCTTAACGGATCGGTATGACAATTTAACAATATTAATAGTTTGCAAAACAAACTTATGGGATTGTAAATGGGCAGAATGGCCCCACCTCTTCTGGTACCTCCCATACAAAATTACCTATTTTTGGATAATTAATATTTCTTTCATAACCCCCAAACGCATGACCGGAGGATATTTATATTTGGTCAGTTTATTTATCTTGCAATAGTAGACAAACCCAAAGAAAACCGAAACCCTTAACACACCCCTTCTGGAACCTCCCATACAAATGACCAAATTGACCCTCATAGTTGTACATGCATATCTTTTTTGTCAGTAAACTTAATTCACTGAAATTTTGCGTATGATGTTCGTTTATGAAAATTAGATTTAGGAATGAATATGGACTATATCGGTTCACGCCTTCTGGAACCTATAATACAAAATTACTTATTTTTGGAAAAAAATATTTCTCCCATAACTTTCAAACGGAGACTATTGTATTACTTTAATTTTTCAAAAATGATAAAAAATGTTTTTTAAAAAAAAAAATTTATACAAAACTAACTTTTTTTCGAAGACATTTTTTGAAATTGTCCAGCTATTTTTGCAAAATCCAGTTTTTTTAATCCGAATGTCCAGCATTTTGCGAATCTGGATCTGGCAACCCTAATCACAGTACAGACGTTAAATACTATTTTATGAACTTAAACTTGCATAAATAGAAATCTATGGTTTTTCTTCCATCCATACTTTTTGATCGGAACTTACCGTGCCATGATTATGTTTTTCCGTCATAGTCAGTTTGCACTTTCATCGTCCTGAAATAATGAGTACCAAAGACTGGATCGCCAATATACAAATTACACACTGACAAAATGGAAAAAAAATTAAGGAACTTGGGGAGTGACCTGGTCCTTATGTAGATCTGGTCGAGTACAACATGACCCTATATACCAAAGTTTCCTAACATCCACAAAATCTTAACTTACGGTACAATAACTGGTTTTTCGGATCATTCCTCACTTATGAGCTTATAATTCATTTAATTCGTAACTACAAAAATTTGCGATTTTGAGTCAAAAACAGACAGATATGAAAAGTTATCTACATAAATGTACATATTGTTGGAAAAGTCTAAGATTATTCTTTCCAAAACCGTTAAGAAATCAAAACTCGGTTAAGAATTGACTGAGTTATAAGCTCATAAGTAAAAATCGGTTTTTTTTACCGTAACTCAAGGTTTTGAGAGTGTGAGCAAACTTTGATATACAGGGTCATGTTGTACTCGACCAGACCTACAATATGCACTAGGTCACTCCCCAAGTTCCAAATGACTGCCACATAGTGTTATTAATTTAATTTATTAATTTTACATCCAATGGATCTATTGCATCGGCTCTAACTTACCAAGGATAATTGCAACACATATTCCCTACATCAGACAAACTGGACTGATACTCATGTCCCTACAATTTCAACAGGTGTGATAGGATTATATTTACATATCACCTGTCCAACCAACAGAGCAACAAGTTTAGTAAGCGTATAATATATATTCACATCCGAATTGGTTATTCGACACTAGGGTGATCAATTATTCGGGTTTTTGCGAAAACCGGTTTTCGAATTATTCGAAAAATGGCAATTAAAAAAAACCGGTTGCTTATTTTGAAATTCACAAAAAACCGGATAATCCGGTTTTCAAAAGTATGCCAAATAACAAATTAAAACACAATTTTAGATCAAAAATTTTATTAACAAATAACAAAAAACAATTCAATTATACCTATAAGAAGTAAACTTTTAGTTTAATTATAATTACAATGCACAACATTAGTGAGATCAGTTTGTTTTTTTAACAAAGACAAACGAAACAAAACAATTCATTTGTAAATACTTGATTATATATAAATATATTTAATTTAATCTTTAGTTTTCCCTAAAGTAACATTTAAGAAATAAGATACAATTTAAGTTCTTTAGTGTATACCTATTTTTTTCTTTGGTTTTTATAAAACTTGATATTGAAAATGCTCTTTCACTCAATGTACTAGTTGGACTTATAGTGTACAAAGCGTTTAATAATCTGACAAGGTTTTGAGTCCTTTTGCCGCTCTTATCCATATATAAAAAATCAAAAATAATTTTTACTTGAATATTTTAGAAATGCGTCACTAATTGGGAGTTTACTCGTACTTAAATACAAAATGAGAGTATTCAGGGATTGAACACGTCGTTCTGATATACGTCTTTTTACAATATCATATAAATTTATTGATAATTGGTTTTGAATTGTTGAAAAGTGTTTAAGTAAAAAATGAAGGCATTTCAGCATTAGCTAAAGTCGGAGAGTTTGCAGAAAGTTTTTGTATAGACATTTCCAAAGGTTTAAGGGAGTCACTAAGCACAGACAAAGTTGCGATATTATTTTCACTAAATGTTGTCAGTCCTAAGTCCAATAAAGTATGATTTACCCATTTGTGCAATTTTAAAAATTGAGAAACCATATTGGCCGTAGAATTCCAGCGGTGCTTAACATCATGGATAACTTGAAGCTCCTTATTAAATTGGTCTTTTACAAACATTTTTCTTTCGCTTTTCAGCCGACTTATTAAACATTGAAGATTTATAAAACTGACAATTAGGTTGTTCGGCCGAAACAATGGAAAAGAGCATGTACGAATACACATTTAACACAATTATGAATAAATTTAAATAAAAAATATCGAACGCCAAAAAACCGATATTCGACAAAAAATAACCGGATTATTCGATATTCGAAAAACAGGGATTTAAAAAAAACCGACGGTTTTTATGAGTGAAAAAAACCGAGTAGCCGGTTTCTGAAAACCGAACTGATCACCCTATTCGACACCCATCCATCCTCTTTTGCGTTCAGTGCGAAATGGGAAATTCGGGTAAACTTTGTGGTTTACCAAAATGAATGCCATATTATCTTATAGATACGTATGACAGTGATAACAACCAACATAGTATGCGTCCATGTTTCTCCCAACTTCACATTTAACAAAATGAGTATTAGTGGTGTAAGGACCGCAATGGTGACGGGCACATGACAACAACCTCGATTGGAAAACTTCCAAAGCAATGTGTCGAAAGAGACGAAACACGGCACTAACTTCGTCATCTCTGGAAACTTAAGAAGAGTCGGCTAACAAAACTGAGTCACTAGACTAGTGATGAAAACACAAATACACCACACACACACACGTGCATTGTGAAGGGCTCGTACGTTTCACTCCCGTCGCAGACACTGATACACTTGCGCATGCGCTTGCGCACATCGCAGTGATAACATTATTACGCGTCGTTAACCACCGCTAGATGTTTGCAGACCCACCCTGCCAGCCACCCAGACGTTGTGTACGTTTTGTAACTGAAATCCATCGTTTGATATTGGATATCATTTCCTCTTTGAAGTCAGTTAAGATGCTGCGAATTGCATAACTCACCTACTAAAATGAGCAAATGAATGAATTTCGTACCGCCGCTGGTAGTCGATGATGCACTGGAGCAGTATAAAAGCTGCAGTCTGGCCCACCAAATGACATTCGAATTCTTACCTTCATCGGGTTTACATCTACCATCGTCGTCAGCTTCTTACTTCTTTAAACTACGACAATGAAAGTCATTGTAAGGCCATTAAGAACAAAACTCTGGTAAATTCTGGACTCAGTTCCGAACTCATCTGCTCCTTTTCTCTTACAGTGTGTTTCATTCGTTTTGGCTGTGTGCACCTTGGTCAGTGGCGGACTTATTGGCCACCCCGCAATCGAAATTACCGCCGATAGTCCACCTCACTACGAGTTCCAGTATTCGGTACATGACGCCCACACCGGCGACATTAAGGACCAGTTCGAGCATCGTCGCGGTGAGTATGTGACCGGACGCTACTCTCTCATTGAGCCCGATGGTCAACGCCGCATTGTAGACTACAGCTCCGACCCCCTGTTGGGCTTTTCGGCCCAAGTACGCCGCGAGTTGGTGGGAGGCGTCCATGCTACCGCACCCGTCGTTGAAGAGTGGCCAGCACCCGCCCATCGCCGTTAAGCCCCATAGAGATTTACCATTGAAATAATTTACCATTCATAATAGCTTCGATTTGTCGAACTTTAACAATAAAATCTTTATTTACACTCCAGACTGTAATCTGTGTAGTTCATTGGTTTGGTTCGTGTTTCACTCGGGCTCCTCTTACCAAACAAAAAAATTGAATAATTTGTATTCCTTAATTGTATCACAGCAACACTTATATCTATTTGAAAACAAAATCTGTATCCTTGTCTCGGTCATCCGAAAGCATCTTCGTTCGTTATTGTTGAACATCAAAATCGTGAGCATTGTAAATATGTCCAGGTTTATGTTACAGGTACCAGGATCGCGAAAGAGAGCTCTCACTAAGCATTGTTGCTTTCACAGTGCACTCTAATCTCATTGATCGTAATCTATCCAATACCAGACGGCTCTCTTACACATTGTTGGCGTATTTCAGCTTGACATTATCGGACACCATCCAGGCTGTTAGTTTCTCATCTTCGGTTTTGTTTGTCTCATCCCAGGGAAATGTGGAGTTCTGATTCGGTTGAATCTTGGCTCTGAAATTAGATAAACCGCACAAATGAATAAGACAACGAGTGGCAAAAACAACGATAATTAAGTGTCATAATCTAATTGTCGAATTTAAAAAAAAAAAAAACATGTTATACTACAAGTAAAACTACAGTGGTCACTACAGTAATACTAAATAGCGAAATGTATGAATTTACCTCGCGGACGAAACCTTCTGCCGCACAGGAAATGCATTTGTCCATTTTTCTATTGATGTTAATATACTGCAAATCTACGTTCTACTCTCTATATCTCTTTAACTACAACTAACACTGCACTAAGAAATAGGTAGATGGATTCATTGATTACCTTATAGGCCAGAATTCACAATCGTCGCCATCATTAGGATCTTTGGGTGAAAGGTTACTGTAAGTCCCAGATATGCACACACACACACGCATGTAATATGGACAGATGAATGAATGAATACAATGATGAGTGAATTGACATCAGAATGAAAGACATACATATGATGTTGAGTTTTAGGAAAGGTTATGATGCAGTGATCTTATGGAACAAGTGCCAAATTTATATCTAAAATATATTCTACTATATACACATTCCATTCCCATTAGGAGCGGATATTTATAACTTACCCATTGGTGGCAAACGAATCAGTACGACTGCCATTGGTTGCCTCCAGGCTGCTTAGTATATTTGAATGGTTTGCATGCGGCAGAGTAGAAGTTCGATCCGAGACGATATGGTCGGGAAACTTTTGGTCGCTCAGGTCCGAGTCCATCGATAGGTGGCCAAATAAGTCTTCCAGTAATATGTTCGATTTAGAATTACGTTGTCTTTTGGCGGAGCTCTTCAACTTTTTTCTGTGAACATTAAAGAAAAGACTTGCATTAGTTTAAAGTAATCATTAGTAAGGTGAGGTGTTTTGTAAAAATAACATGTTTCTTCTGATCAGTAAAGTTGCAGGAAGGAATTTTCATCCCGATACGACTCAGTGGCATCGGACATGGCTGAGAGATAAATTGGAGCGACTGGCCATTTGAAAAACATTAAAAAACATCAAAATCTGTTAACAACTCGCAGAGTTCTGCGAACAGAAAGAAGTCACTTTCGAGTCGCTGTACGAGAGCTTCGCTCCAAAAATTGAATTGCTCGTAAAAAACTTAAATGAGCTGATCTAGAAAAACTGGGAGATACGTATATTTTGTGTGAGCTATATTTTCAGAATCTGGTCAGTTTGATCATGGGTGAAAAATTGTGTCGTACAGTGTAATGGATGACGGTTGATCTAGTTTGCAACGCTGCAAATCTAACACCATTTGGTTCCCTTTTTCCACACCACAAAAAATAACTTGAATCTCTCCTGACGGAAAGACGGAGAGTGAAACTGAATGGGTTGTCTTCTTGACGTTCGTGTTTTATGTTCATCGGAACACCGATACAGATAGTCGCAATGAAACACCAACAGAGCCACATCTCAAAACTTACCATAAGCAAATTTAAGAACTGTGAGACCGGTATATTAAGTAGGCAACATTCTACTAAATCATTGTTTATAAATGCTGGCAAAAATGTTTTCAGTTCTTAGCCTAAGCATATGAAACAATGAATGTGCTAAAACATCTGTAAGCTAATAGAAAAACGCAGGAATGCGACATTAATAAGGCTGTAAAAAAGTCTTGTAGGAGTGATAAGAGGAAAGCAACATACTCTGTTGACTAGGAAATAGAAACGGGCAAGGGATATGCGAATATTGAAAAGTTGCAGTTCATAAATTTCGTCAAAACCGCCCGATTAGAAACAGTGACGGAGATCTTCTGACCGATCAACTGAACAACAACTTGGGAGAATTTTGAAACCTTAGTCAGTTGTACATCCCATTCTGATATCTAATGGCCTCGTTACTCAAAGTCAACCCAGTGCAGACAGCAGAAATGTTATATCCCTTAATGGCCCAAGAATGTTAAGAGAATAGAATCTTCCATGAATGGCTCATGGGTGCCCTCATTAAGTATCCAAATAAAGACGACCAATTATAGTAGACCATCCAAGATTCTGGTCAAACTACAGTTAATTAGGATAAACCAAATCGTAGAACCTATAATCCGCAAACAACAGCCGGTTTTCGTCGAACAGGTCAATGAGTGAAAAATCATTCCCTTTTAAGATTTTTACTGATCATAAAACCGCTTTCTATAGCGTAGCTCGTGAATGCATTTGGGCGTCTGTTGTGTTAAAGCACAATATGACAATTTTGAATGCAGAGTTCACCATAACTATCCGGCGGTTGGTCGTTTTACCAAAATTTTAAGTGTAACGACCAAACGCCCATACCTGACCTTAGCAAATACACTGCAAGTGTTTATGGTGGCCAAGAACTATCTCAAATCAAGAGCTTTTAAACAGATGCGATCAGGAGCCTGTGATAATACTAATTCATCGACGCAAATTGAAGTGCTCTAACCTCTTATTTAGCTTACCCCAATATCGTATCCAATTCATCATCGTTATCGTTGTTTTTGGCATTCCCTTCGTAATCCACAGGTTTACTCTGCACCATTACATCTCTCTCGCTCATCTTACTGTTGGCGTCCATATAACCGACCCGCGACCGAGCTGAGTAGTGATCGTTGCTGGCATAAACTTTACTCCCCATCAGATTGGCTTTCTCATACGAGTTGCGTAGAATCAACTCGGAGGGAGCATTCTGTTTGGACATGGCAACCTTCGAGAACATGTTGTACACTTTGCTGGGGTCGTTGGCAAGGATGTCTTGGGAGGGTCTGGTGTAGATGTAGTAACCTCCCATTTTGGCAGAGTTTTTGGCATTTTTGGCGGCTGTTTCGTACAGCGCATAGTTGCGCCCACCATTCACATAGATGGCGTTGCCTGGGCGATTGCCGCCGGCCACTACCTTACCGCTATGGAATGACACATTCGGATGGTGCTGCTGCAACGCCGGTGCAGGTACGGGTGTCTGTTGTTGAAGACCGAATAGTTGGGATATATTTCGATTCAGAAATATGTCGTTTATGGACTCAGTTCGTGCCAAGTTGTCGGTGCTCTGGTTGAGGTTACCCGTGCTGAGATAAATGTTACTAGAGGGAGCCAAAATTGTGTTGTAACGTATCGTCTCGCTCTTAACCGATGAACCCTCGTCTGATTGTTTGTTTGCCTTGGCCGTACCTTGGACAGGTGCAGGGGGATTCATTAGTCCGTTGGTGTTCATGGCAAGAAAGCTAATCTTGGGTATTTGGACATGGCTGACGTTTTTGGCTTGCTGAACCAGGATATGACCGTTTTTTGTGGCCTCTGATATGTCATTTCGGTTTTGGTTCTTATTACTGTTGTTGTTGTTATTGTTGTTGTGGCGATGTATCATGTCTGTCAGGTTCTGCAGTTTCTCTTGCACCGGAAGCACATTGTTCGACATGTTCTGCGTTAATCCTGAGTTGCCGCCGTACTTGGACGTCAGCCTAATGTTGGCCTTAGTTGCAGCTGCGGGCGATATTCGCTTCAAGGCATTGAAGTAGGGATACTTAAGGCTCTGTTGTGCCGTTGGCCTTTTGTCAGGATCATAGAGCAACAAATCCTCAAGTAAATCTAAACCCGCTTGACTGCAACGAGATACAATGGAGTTCAATGGGACTCTGACACAGTCCGGATATCGAAAATGTATGGCTGTCGCTAGGCGAAACCCATCGGGCCAATCATTCTATGGATATGGATGGATAAGATAATTAAACATTATTGTATGTCATTGCATTATTGAACCATTTACCTTATCGGGCGTCCCTAAAACGGAACATATTTTATACAATTGGTCGACTTCGCTGCTCCCCGGAAACAATGGGCGAAATGTGTATAATTCTGTCATTATGCAACCCATGGCCCACATGTCTATCGAGCTGCCATAGTTGGTTGAGTGCAATAGAACCTCCGGAGCCCGGTACCTAAATAGTGAAAATGCTTCGTGAAAGTTTTATTCTTGTAAAATCGTCCTACGTAGTACCCACCATCTTGTTGACACATAATCGGTGAATGGCGGCCTCGAACGAATTTCTCTTGCCAATCCAAAATCGGCGATTTTTATCAATTCCGGACCCGAGCAAAGAAGATTTTCCGGCTTAAGATCACGATGAAAAAATCCATGCCGGTGCATGAATGCCAAGCCCGTTAAAACCTAAAGAATAAATCGAATGTTCTGATTTAATTAAAAAAAAAACGCACAATGTTACATACCTGGAACAATATACTTTTTAACGTCGGCTCAGGCAAATGAGTTTCTCGATCTTTAATCATTTGATATAGGTTCTCTTTCATGTATTCAAATACAAAATACAGGGTGTCGTTTTCTCGGATAACCTCTTTGAGCTTAACAATATTCGGATGCGATAACTTTTTCAGTGACTGCAAAGACGGTGTTACCAAATGTTACGAAAGGTAGGTGGGAAATATACTATGATAGATATGACTAACCTTAACCTCCCTTAAATTCATGGCTTCCTCCCAAGAGTAATATTTTCGTTTCATTCGCTTAATGGCCACCTTTTCGCCGGTATCTTTGCGTTGGCCCAGGACGACTGTACCATAGGTACCATCACCCAGTTGAGTTAAAGTTATATATCGATTCATAGTTCATTAATTCGCAAATCTAAGCACCTAAAATAAAGGAAATTAGTTAAATTCTCTGATACAATGCCGTTCCAACGGATGGCTGAGCCGATAAATTATGATATATATTCGATAACTCTACACATTTTAAATGTTCTGATTTAATTCATATGTACATCCTTCATTGAGTTTTTGCTTTAATTAATTGTAGACGTAAAGAGCATTAAATAAATAAGATATATGAAACATATAACAAATTTATAATTAAAAACATAATATAATTAATAATAATATTTATTTTCTTTAATAAAACAAATTGCTCCAATTGTTTTGGAAAAGTCTGGTTAACCACATGCTTAAAATACAAGAGTTACAAAAGGGTACCATAAAAAAAGAAACTTGATAAAAAGGCAATGAAATGTCATTAAAGGGAAGTTGAACAGCATTGGTCCTTCCTCACGCGACACTAAGAATGGATGAAAGTTTTGGCTAACATAAAGATAAATGATTCATCTACGCACAGTACTTATTGTAGTTTGGGCAAGGCACACATTAAAATCATTTCCTGATCCTCTTTGATATCCTTTAGCGAGGATTCGCATAGTTCCTACAAGTTGTAATGTCTTAGTAACTCGCGTTGATCAATATTCGTCCTAAAGCGATACATACATATCGCTTTTAGAACGTATCTAAAAGCGTCCTTGGTCAATCTAAAGTTGCTTTTAAATCTGTGGAAAAACTATTTGAGTACAAATTCTACACCTTTTCTAATTGTAATTCAGAAAAAGCCAATTGAAAATCAGAAATTCTTCTTGAAATTCGGAAAGGACAATTGAAAATCAGAATTTGTATTTGAAATTCGGAAAAGAAAAATTGAAATTAAGAAAATCAAATTCAAATTCGGAAAAGACCAATTCAAAATCAGAAATTCTTCGTGAAATTCAGAAAAGACCAATTGAAAATTAGAAATTCTACTTGAAATTCTGAAAAGAACCATTGAAATTCAGAATTTTAAATTGAAAAACAGAATTTATATTTGAAATTCAGAAACGAACAATATTAAATCAGAATTTTTACTTAAAATTCAGAAAACGTCAAATGAAAATCAAAATTCTATTTGAAATTCAGAAAATATCAATTTAATATCAGAAATTCTACTTGAAGTTCAGAAAAGAACAATTGATATTCGGAATTTTAAGTTCAAAACCAGAATTTCTTAATGAATTTCAGAAAAGACAAATTGAAAATTAGAAATTCCAATTAAAATTCAGAATACACCAATTAAAATTCAGAAATTCTACTTGAAATTCCGAAAATACCAATTGAAAATCAGAAATTCTACTTGAAATTCATAAACGAACAATTGAGATTTAGAAATTCAAATTGAATTTCGGAAAAGATCATTTGAAAATCAGAATTTTAAATTAAAATTCAGAAAATAACAACTGAAAATCAGAAAGTTTTAATTGAAATTCAGAATATACAAATTGAAAATCAGAAATTCTACTTGAAATTAAGAAAATAAAAATTTTAATCAGCAACAATTGTCAGTTCCTTTGGTTGGTTGCCGAATATTAAAAACTTTGGGTTAAAATTTTGGAGTGCGCTGGAAAATAGCAAATATTTAAGCAGTTTAATTTTAAAAGTTAATCGATTATCATGAAGCTTAAAGATATATGCACTATTTGCAATGTAAGAATGGGCATAGGCGAAGTCAAGAGAATAATTCCGTGCAAGCACTTGTATCACAGTAAATGTGTGGAGGGATTCACAGAAGATATGTTACAACATGCCCTTTATGTAGAGGTATTATTACAAGCACGTGGTCCGAAAATCGTATAAACGATATAATCAACAAGACCACAGTCGAATAATTGATGCTGCCAACAGAGTATTAAACTGGACGGAGCTTGCTGCATCCTTAGGTGTGATATATAAAACAGCATATTCGTGGATAATGTCCGATAAAGAGGGTCCCTCGGCTCCAGGCTGTAAAAAACCTCGTCTTCTAAATAAAGATGATATAACATTATTGATATCGTGGATCAAAGCCAAACCACAAATAACTCTGAAAGAATCAAAGCTAAGAATATGGTGAATTGGAGAAATGGGTTTCAATACCAACAATTGCAAATACGATGCATGGAAGAATGTATTCGATATAAAATTGTCATGCACAACCGGATGCTATGAACAACGTAAATAATAAGGAAAAGAGAGCGCAATATGTTCGATCAATAAATGAATACATCCGTAACGGCAAACAAATCGTATTTATTGCATAAATGTTACTTCTGAGCCACAGTCAGAATATGATTGACTGCCTTGCCTTAAAGCACTTATATTGTGTTAATATGTTTCTGATTTTCAATTGATATTTTCTTATTATCAATTTGTCTTTTCTGAATTTCAATTTAAATTTTGTGATTTTCAATTGTTATTTTCTGAATTTCGATTGAAAATTCTGATTTTCAATAGGTCTTTTCCGATTTTCAATTTGATATTCTGAATTTTAATTGTTCTTTTCTGAATTTCATGTACAATTTCTGATTTTCAATTGGTATTTTCTAAATTTCAAGTTGAATTTCTGAATTTCAATTGGTGCACTTTGAATTTCAACTGAAATTTCTGATTTTCAATTAGCGTATTCTGAAATTCAAAAAGAAATTCTGGTTTTCAACTTAAAATTCCGAGTATCAATTGTTCTTTTCTGAATTTCAAATAAAATTTCTGATTTTCAATTGATGTTTTCTGAATTTCAAGTTTAATTTCTGAATTTCATCTGGTCTTTAATGAATATCAAGTAAGAATTCTGATTTTCCATTGTTCTTTTCTGAATATCAAATATAAATTCAGATTTTCAATTGAAAATTCTGAATTTCAATTGATTTTTTCTGAATTACAATTGTAAAAGGTGTAGATGAATCCACAGAAAAATTACATGAAACTTTGAAGAGCGAGTATGTTAGATCCGATTTCGAAATAATAGGTCATCCGATGTACTGATTTGGCACACAATTAATTTGTCTTAGGTTTTTTAAACAAATGGTAAAGGTTTTTAAAACTCAATAAATCTTGTTTAACCACAAATAACATTTAAAAAGCTTAACGTATACTTTTCCGCCTTTCCCGTTTAATATATTTTGTTTAATTTAATTGTTTCATTCAAGCGATTGTGGTAATAGGAGAAGGTACAAATAGGAAACGCCTAAGCCAGTCTTTAACGACTGGTTGTTGGTTGGGACCGGCCGTGGCATGATGGTTAGAACACGCGACTACCATGCGGGAGAACCCAGGTTTAAATCCTGGCTCCAGTCATCTAAAAAAAAAATTCTTTCATTACCGGCCCCCATCGATGTTGTCGACAGAAACTTCGCAGTATAAGTGTCGAGTCAATCGGTATTTTTAGTAAAAGCTTCTCAAACAGTGCCATTCGCATTCGTCGATAAACAAGTAGATAAACAACGCGAGAAGCATCCCATACCTCATTCATGGGTGTAAAGGGAAATTAAGTTTAAGTTTTGTTGGTGACAAATTTCTAAATGCCGAATTATCCAAGAACCGTGTGTTGTCAACTCGTTTTCAAATTGAACACACCGAAACCTTATTTTGTCGATTTCCGTTCTGTTCATAATACACTATCTAGGAGGCTATATGTAGCTACTTGGCTTTCACCTGTCACCAATTGCCCTTGAATTTTAATTAACAAAACACTGTGAGGGTATGGGGGTAATAAATTCGAATTTCACTCAATATGGCGGAGTACAAAAATATTTACTTACTCATTTGTTGAACAAACAAGTGCAGTATTGTCGATAAATGAATGAATGGCCGAATTTGTCATTTCGAATTCAAGGTCAGAGTCGTTAATCGTAATTTCGCCCCACATACTAGACACTAACATACTAGTTTGTAGAGGTTATACGAGTAATATATACGAGTATGTATATAAATGTCATTACTATTGAACTTTTTAATATTACACATATCACAATGAGAACGTACATAGTTATGTGTGTCTGTGAAAGCACATACAGTGGTGTGCGATGAAATAGAGTCGCACCTAACCAAAATTGTCAAAGCAAGAAAAATTCACAAAAAAATATATTTTTATGGATCTTTTAGTTATTTTTATTGAATTTCAATACTAATCTAACAAAATTGAATATCAGTGTGGAAGTTCAAAAATTAAAAAGGCACAGTCAAATAAAAATATCTCAAATTCCCAGGTTTTGGCTGTGAACAAAAATAGAGTCAACGAATTTATCGACTTGAAAGTTAATAAATTAGTGACTTAAATTAAAAAAATTGGTTAAGTTATATCTTTCTTTACCTCAGTACTTAGTAGAACAGCCATTACTTTTAATTACTTCGGCGGAACGATTTGGTATTGAATCCCCTAACTTTTGACAAGTCTGTATTGCAATATTATACCACAGAACTTTAATCATTGCCCATAGTTCATTCTTATCACATGTATTTTTTCCTTTAAGAGCTACTTTTAACTCCCGCCACAAATTCCTAACAGGATTTAAATCTGGCGATTGTGCAGGCCACCTTAAAACTCCAACTTTGTTATTTCGAAATCGAATTTGACATTTTCCATGTGTGATTTGGGTCGTTGTCTTGCTGAAACACCCATCAAAGTGGCATTTCCCATTCAGCATAAGGCATAATGATGTCATTCAGAACATTTGTGTAAACTTTAGCGTCTATTTTACCATAAACGAAACGTAAAAAGAAGAGATTAATTCCTCAAAGAACTTGCGGATTGGCCAGTAACCAAGTGGCGGTATATTTTGTGGTCATATGAAACGAGAGTGAAGTTTTTTTAACTCTCATCGCAGCGAGCTTCCTTTACAAAGACCACCCAACACCGATTATCGTCCCCATCAACGAATATCGTCCCCAACACACCATTATGACCATAAAACATGGTGGTGAAAACATACTGAAATGGGGTTACTTTTCGTACTATAGTACTGGGCCTGTATTTCGGTCTGAGGGTAAAATTTACGCTACATTTTACACAAATAATTAAAATGGCTTCATGATGCCTTATTCTGAATGGCAAATGCCACTTCGATGAGTGTTTTAGCAAGACAACGAACAGAAACACACATGGAGTTGGCTAAAATGAATTTCGAAAACTACAAAATTTAAGTATTAAGATGGCCTGCACAATTGCCAGACCTAAATAATGATGAGAATTTGTGGCGGGAGGTAAAAATGGCTCTGAAACGAAAGAATCCTTCTAATAAGGAATGAACAATGGACATTAATTGAAGCTGCTTGGAAGAATATTCCAATACAGACTTGTCAAAAGTTAGGGGATTCAATGCCAAAGCTTTGCACAGCAGCAAATAAAAATAATGGCTATTCTACAAACTACTGAGTTAAAGTAAGATATAACTTTAATATTTTTGTAATTTAAGTTACTTTTTCATTTACATTAAGGTTGATAAATTCTTTGACTCTATTTTTGTTCACAGCAAAAACCTGGGAATTTGAAATATTTTTATTTGTTTGTGCCATTTTATGTATTGAACTGCCACACCGATATTCGAATTTGTCAGATTAATATTGAAATTTAATAAAAATAACTAAAAGTTCCATATAAAAATATTTTTTTGAGCATTTTTCATGCTTTGACAATTTTGGTTAGGTGCGACTCTATTTCATCGCACACCACTGTATATATGTACCTATATCTATGTATTGCATATCATCTTAGAATAGAAATTGAAATTATTATAATAATAAAATTAGGGGGTCAATTTCTATAAATCAGTAGAAGGTAGTTAATTACATAGTTACAGAGTCCTTAATAAATAAATTGCTATCAAATCAATCAGTTGACAAAGTGGACAAGGGAAATGATAAAAAAAAAAACAATACATACGTTCGACTAAAGTCCCGTACATAAGGAAATGGTCGAATTAGATAATGTATGCAAATCTCTTATGAAACCTGCCAATGTTGAAGTCTGATGCCAAAAAATGTAGCAAATGTTCTTTCTTTACACACAAGTGATTGACATTGACCTACATAACCTAAATATACCCACACCATTTTATAAGATTCTCTGTATTCATGGGGAAAATCACGAATTTGGATGTGGATTTGTAATTGGCCAGAGACTTATACATCTTCACTCGCGGTTCACTCCTGTTAGTGATCGATCGGTTAATTTAGCTTACATATCGACACGTCCGACAACGTGTATAAGCTGGTTAGCTTCGTAACGGGAAGGAACATGGTAGTGAGTGGAATCAAGGCAACTTGGCTATTCCCCGATCAAAACACCAAAAATCAAATTGATCATGTGGTAATTGATGGAAGGCATGCATCTAGTGCCATGGATGTGCGCGAAATCCGTGGTGCTAATGTTAGCACGGAGCATTACCTGGTTGCAGCTAAGGTGCGCACAAGAGTGAGCAGACCTAAAATCGCACGTAACCAAACACAAAAAATGCTGCAGATCGCGAAGCTGCACACCCTAGTGATAGCCACTGCCTACTTTAACCAGCTCTCCCAACACAGTTGGAACATATTGCGCATTCTATGGAAACCGCCGCAGCAACCGTGCTGGTACGATGAAGAATGTCGCATAGGGTCTAAGGAATAGGATGCTGGTTATAGGGCAACGATACGGGCTGTTGGGGAACGGCATAAAAAGACAGTAAAAGAGGCAAAGCAGCTATTTAAGCGAACAAAACGTCAGGGATAGATGTGAAGCCCGAATATTGTACCAGAAATTGAAAGCAAAAGGCTACGGTAATGGGCTCCCCCTTCAGTAAGGACAAGAATGGAAGTCTAATTACAAATACGCAAAGTGTGCTGCATATATGAAGAGAACACTTGCAACAAATTCTGGTTTTAGAAGGCAGCGTACATGAAGGTATTACGCCAATTGTCGACGACGGCTTAGATTACCCACCACCAAGAAGAAGATATATCTACGGTTTTTCTTTTCTCACACTTTTCCATTTTTTTCAATCCCGGGAATAACCGGGAGTCTTGCCTGCTAAAATTCTTAACCAAATTGCAAATTATTTGATAGACTAATTTTATTGAACAAAGCTTAATGAATTTTAGGTTACATCCCACAGCGTTACTTAACTGGTTTGGGTTTACCTAAAATGACGACAAAAACGGCAATTTATCAATTTTTACAGGTTCAAGAAAATATCAATTTTGAAAGGTAGGAATTTCTATACCGCTTGAAATAACTTAAAATATTTTTGAAGTGCTTTCTTTTTGAAAGTATACCCAATTCAGTGGTGGTCATCAGCTGACGTTCTTTTCACCAACATATGACAGCTGATGCTTTTACTGGTTCAAAAGTAACGTATAAACTATCTTCTGACAAAGTTTCAACCTGGTGGATATGACTTATATGACATAGTGCTACTGTTCAACCCACCAACGGACCGGCAGCAAACGTTCACTAAGCTGCATTATTCAACTTTATTAAGCATTTAACGAAACCGGAGGAATTTAAGTCATTAAAATCTGTTGCTGGCTCGAAGACTAGGTAATATGATATTTAAATGTAATCCGAAATTAAAAAACGTTTTTTCATTTCCTAATAGCCAAAGGTTAAGAAATTTTCAGTTTTTACTGGTTGTCCGAATACTTATTAATTTTCCGGAAATTCCCGGTCTCTACATAATTTTATGACTCCGCTAAAGACCAGCGTAAAACACAAAACTTAAAAAAAAATGCTAAATTAAATAAGAAAATTAATATATTTTTGGGTCCGATTTTCTTGTAATTTCAACTCACTACAATTACATTTTTAAAAACTAAACCCCAAACGAAAATATAGGAAAATATAAGTGAATTTGTGGGGGAAAAAAGTCCTCCATTCTCATGTCACATTCAAAAATAGACTGGTGCTTGGACCTTTTCGGCTGATATCTACTTCGAATGTTCATGTTCGACATACATGGTAGATATATATACAGCTGATGATCTTTGTCCGTGACTGAATTAGCAGTTAACTCAAACAATAAAAACATTCTGATCTCGATAGCCAATTTGGTGTATTGTTTTAATACACTAAACAAATTGAAAAAATAGTTATTTTTGGGGCCTTTTTTCGTCTGATTCAAAACAAAAAAACAATAGTTGCTTCGGGATCTATTTCATTTTGGGCCCACCTTCATAATAAAAACAGACCCCAAATTTTGGTCGTGCTTTCATTTAAAATTTTGGGTGTAAGTTCATGGGGCCCATCTTCCGAAACGCTTAGTCCCTGAAAATTCGTACTCGACCGTATTTATATGATTTTTGTAAGATAAATTAAAAAAAAATCATAATACGTCGAGGTTCCGTTTTGAATTTCCTTTTACATTAGTTTAAATCAAATACGTTACGTTATAGTTATGGTTATTTCATCTGCGAAATTTGGAAATTTAAGTGATTTAAGTGAAAATTTCTGGGTTAAGTGATTTATATTTGTATAAAATACGAAAATTTAAAAAAAAAATTAGGTGCCAGTAGAAGTTTTAACCGTCTGCAAAGTAGTTAATTTACATTCAAAATTATTCAAATTATGTGAATAACTAATATTTGAAATAGCTGGCAAAGCAAATCGCAGATAATCTAGTAAATAGCTAATATTAGGCAGCTGTACACTAGAGTGATAACTTTTTGCATTTTTTGCAAATATCAAATCTCCCCAGACAAAATCGTGTAGGGCATGGAAAAATATTAAGAACTGCGTTTTTAGTTTTTCGCTATCGTTAAAAAAGGTTACGCACCAAACGCGTTTAAGTTTTGAGTCAAACTAAGTTTAAAAAAAAAAAATTTATTGAAATAAAAACAGTACAAGATATATATCCGCTTTGTAAAACATCGCGTATTTTGAACCTAAAGTTTATATCTTACAATACCTACTTTTAATCATTTATTGTTATTATTTGTTTACATATTACATATGTATAAACCATATTTAAAAAAAATTGTATTAAAAAAAATTAAAAAAAACATATATTAAAGGCATTTTAGAAATCGCTGTCGGTGCGTAAGGTTTTTTTAGCAAATTGAACTGAAATAGTTTTTTTTATCATTAATACAATATTTGCCATTAGAAAAGCCCTGGGGAGAATGTTGTCCAAAAATAGTTATTACCCTACTGTACACATCCTTAAGTCTTCTTCCAATCTGCGTTAAGTGTACTTTATTAGTATGATTGCACCTTACAGGAATTTTAACTCAAATCAAATTCCTAATACTAACAAATATATGTAAAAACAAACGTTAATGACCGATTTATAGTTATGTAGCAGCGAAAAAGGCATGCGAAGCTAGCCATTGTAATCAGTTCATCGTCATTGCAAGGGAAACGTTTTAAAACAGGTTACTAAGTAGTTATTTGTGGAGAGCAAAGGCTTATCTAACCGACGATATTTAGAGAAATGGACGACAGTTCAGCTTAGTATTAATTATAATAGTTAACGTTTCTTCATACATTTTAATTCAGTACTTAAGTTTCATTATCTTGTTGTATGATACCAATACTTGCAATATTTGTATGTAGACGCATGTAACGTCACAATATATCGGATCGTTTCACATACAAATACTATGTTACATACTATGGCTTAGGTATGTTTGTAGAATACTTCTCCTGGCGTATTTACCACCTCACCCATCAGTTGCCGTTTCGTACAATATCTTGGTTAAGTAGAAGCGGGACACCGGCGTTAACATTGAAGGAAATACTAGACGCGTGTTGTTAACACGTATTTGCCAAAAAAAAACGTTTGAAACAAAAGCATTTCCCTTTCCAACACTCACACACACGCATACTGTGTCATATAAATTGGCAATAATCGCACTAACATAGATTAAGGAACATTAAAAAGGTCTATCATAGATTACATTTCACTCGCTTTTAATTTTTTTTTTTTTTTGGAAAAACATTGATTTTGCATTTTTCACTTAATCACTTTATAAAATCTTTATCAAAATTTTTTAATAATGTAGTTGTGCAGATACTCAATTAATCAGTTATTTAAATGTTCGTCTGTAAAATAAGTCAATTGTATATTTATTTATTCGTAAATTTTATTATATATTCAAATTAATTGTGAATTGTGAAGTTCAGACTTGCCACTCATTATCAATCATAAAATTGTTTTTTTTTTAATTTTCAGAACAAATCACTGTTTTTATTTTTTTTAATTCACTTTATTAGTTTTGGAACTTTTGCTTGAATTATTTTCATAATTCGGAAATGGACAAGTTCCATTTTGTGTGTCACCATTTTTTAAATTATCATTATACGAAATTGCTTTTTAACAAATTACAGTCATTAAATAAAACATAAAACAAACGAGGACCGACGACCGCAACACTGACGCAGCTGGAGTCGAAGACCATAGGGGCAAATTGAGTACGTACAAGAAGACCGCAATATGCAACATTTCACTTACACTTTGGCAGAAGGAGAGCCACGAGAAACGTGGAGGGGAGATGAGTTGAGTTTGTCTTCTTCTTGTTTTCGTTAAGAATTAATTGACGCTTAATATTGATTGATTTAGGCAAATTTTATTCGACTATGATTTGGTGTTTAGATTCCACCCACGGGATTTATTTAAAACAACACTTCATCTATTTGTAGATTATCATAACAATTTTTTGATTTCCATAAGAAAATTTGTTTCTTTCTATTATTCTTTCCCTATTCGAAGAATTTGTGGCACTTGAAAACTTTTTTATCAAGAAGAGCAGCGTAGAAAACCGATACCACAACAACTATGGCCGTTACTAGCGCCAGTAAAAACGTTGCCAAGACTGTTGGGACGGATCTAGCCATTTGCAGCGACTTCCTTCCTTTTTCTTCTTTTGTTCACACACACACACACAATTTTACACGAGCTACAAATAGACAGCCACGGAAAAACACCAACACAGCAGTAAAAGCGTCAAGAGCGAAAGGGCAAATGTGGAAACACGCACCACACCGAAGGAACCCAAACCACCCCGATTTGTGTGGTACCACTACGAAAGCAAAGCCGACGACCAGCCGGGCCAACCGACAGCTCAAGAACAGGACACACTACAAAGCAAGAGGGCCAACCAAGTCTTGGCGAGGTAAAGACTTGCACCTGCTTGTCTGACCGTATTACACATTTGTTATTTTTTTGTTTTCAGGTATTTTTGGTAATTAAATTGCAAGAACTCACATGAAGGTGGGTATCAGTCCACTGAACCCTGCGTTCATGGACATGTACAAGTTGATGAAGGGTGGCTTTTGGTCTAGCGTAACCCATGGAAACGGCACATTGGTCTTAAGGCAACAATGACAAGGGAGCAAACTATTTAGTAATCGGTATTGGTCTGTTGTGGCGCTAATTTTGAATCACATTTCAAATGTCGAAAAACTCGACAGTTATGTGAGTCAGGTCGGCCATGACAGTGAGAATCTAACTTAATATAATAGGTATAATAATCAAGAATCACTAACTGGGAAAAGCTCTTCTATGTGTAAAAAAAGGTTGTTGTTGTAACCATATATGGGTTGGCTAGATGGTTCGCATCCCCTTTCATCACTCGAAGGCCTTTTGTATGGCCTTACTAAATCTCCCTCAGGTAATCATACTGCCCTTGTTAAATGTGAAGATCTTACCATAGATCTGATCAAATCTAGCGGAATGTACCATATCTGCTCCTATATCTAATCATATCTGGTGTCATATCTAATTATATCTGGCTTTAAATACAGTTATGTCTGGCATTTATATTAAGATGAAATTAGATTTGATGAGATATGGTTAATTTGCACAGATCTAAATATTTTGGATCTGTTGATATATAATCTGATGAATAGATCATCTCCAAGGGACGAGGATGGATTGCGCAAAGCGTTAAAGAAATCGAGAGAGCTATGGTACAACGACTCAAAGAAATTAAGCGACAGAGCGCAACCAAGTTTTATCTATCCACTTGTGCAAATTTTTTTGGTTAATTTCTGTATTTTTCTTATATATTATTTTATATTTGTAAATTTGATCTCATTGTACCAGAACAGATCCACTATAAATTTCTTAAATTTGATCAGAACTGATACAATTAGATATGATTATATCAAATTATATCTGGGGCAAATGTCGTATAACTTAGATCTAATTAAATACAATTAGATCAGTTCTGATCTAAGCAAATATAAACATTTTTCGGATCTGCCGAGGTCACATATATCCTGATATGAAAATAACTCAAATTTTAAAAAAAAAAGGTTGTTGGTATTGAACCAAATTTAGCTCAATTTGTCTCTAATATATTACAGACAATTGTGTTGAATTATATTAAATTATCTCGAAGGACACGCCCAACTCCCATATATCCTGAAATGAAAAAAATTTATATTTTCCAAAATTGTTATCTAAATATTGATCAGCATAGTACAGTTAGGCCCTTTTCAAATATTTTTGTACTCCTCCTAGCCCTACATTGGTGATATTGATATGAAATGAAAGAAGAAAATCTCAGCATTTAGTATTTATTTCTTGTTTCGACTTATCAGGAAAAAAATGTGCAAAATATATCCTTTTAAAAAATTTTCATTGAATATTCTTGAAAATTTGCAATAACACTATTTGGGAGAATTGCATGTTGGAGGCTATGGAATGCTTCTAAATATACTCAATTTCATAATTTTAGTAAAGAACTATTTAATGATTGGCACGGCAGTTTGGCCCTTTTGACATGTCATGACAATGTAAACGAAACCTGATTGACCCTCGCAGGCTGACCCTCCTTACGCAAGTATGTTAAGCATTTTTTTAATTTAGTACGACTACCACAGTGTAATCGACCATGTCTTAACTCAACAAAGTGCACTTAAGTAAAGCTTCACAGTCTATGTTTCGCATGCTTCTTCTTCTTCTTCTTTACTGGCAGCAACAACAGAAATTCATCTATCAGTAGCCGCACGTAGAAAACCATTCCAAGCGCTTCGGTCTCTTGCGCTCCGTAGATAGTTCGTCATACCAAGCTTACTTAACATTTCCGTCACCTGGTCTATCCATCGAGTTTATTGCCGAAGACTTTTCGAGCCGGAGCGTTATCGTCCATTCGTACAACGTGTCCACGCCAGCGCATTCGGTCTATTTGAACGCGCTTGACCACGTCGATGTCGTTGTACAGCTCATACAGCTCATGATTCATTCGACGACGGCACTCGCCGTTCACGATGATGGGTCCAAATATTTTGCGGAGTATTTTTCTCTCGAAGACTCCCAGAATAGATTGATCCGCTTGTGTCATTACTAGGGCGACCAATTTTCAGCACATGCTGAATATTGCTGATGCTGCTTAATTTAACGATTTCAAGTGATCTTGCTTATTTGTGCTTTTCATGCTGTTTTTGCCCTTATTTAAATTTTTGATACATTTTGATAAGATATGTTTCTATCAATTGAAAATTTTTACATATCACAAGCTCTTGCGGTTCATAAAAATATAACAGGTAGTATTAAATTTGCAAACTATCCTCTTATTTTACACACAGCCTGTGTTCAAGATTTTGTAATAGCCCTATTTTTATCGATAGCTTAGATCGTTCGATTCGTTATATTCCTATAGTTTTCAGGTGCCTTATCGAAAACAAAAATTTAAACTAATGCAACCTAATGTGCCTCTATAACCTAAACCAATAATGACACGATGAGGAACGTGGTTGGAAGCAGCGGAGTATTATACAAATTATTTGGAAGACATAAGGGAAGCCATTCAAGAGTTTAACGAAAATGATTCTGAAGCATTGCGATAAAGCAAAGAGTTTATTTCTAATAAAAATTTGTAATCCGACTTTTCCTTCATAAAAATTAACTTTAAGTGCAATTGGCATGCCGTCACAAAAATTGAGTCAAGCGGATTGCCATTGAATGAAAGTTTGGAAACAGTAAAATCAATTCAACATGCTATATAGAAAAACATCTGTTAAATTTTTTTTTTAAAAAATTACTGCCGTTCTTGCGCGAAATCCTGGCTTTGTGGAAATCAAGAATATTATTTTTAAAAATTCCAAAACAACAAGTGCGTTTATGGAAAAAATTCGCCTGCTGAATCAACATTTTTTAAATGCTCTCCCGTTTCATCGTGTGACGTGGAACCCGTTTTTTCTATATATGGAAATTTTTTTATAAACCAGCGTAAAAGTTCACCTTGGAAAATTTAAAAATGCACTTAGTGCTTAATTGTAATCGTGACATTGAACAAGGTATAATCTCACTTTAAGAAATTTAAAAATTACTTTCTTTGTATGAATACACGATTGAATAATTCGGTTAATTTACTTATTGTATTTTATTACTTCTTTAATAGATGTGAAATTGTTTTTTGTTTATTTTTCAATAAATAAAAAAAATTATAAATGCTGAATATAAAATCTATCGTGCTTATTTCAAGGGTTTTTCATGCTGTTTTAAGTACTGAAAACCGGAGCTGGATCTTTGTTTTTCGAGAGAGCGCTTTGTCGTTAAATCGCTTGATCAATACTCGTCTTTTGATTTCGAGGCTGACATTATTATTTTTGTTTATGGCGGAGCCAAGGTAGACAAAATCATCTACCAGTTCAAAATTATAGTTGTCAACGTTCACGCAGCGTCCCAGACGAGTGGACTCTTTGTTCGTTGAAACAAATAACTTGGTTTTGTCCTCATTTATCACCAGACCCACTTCAGCCGACTGCTTTTCAATGCTCGAAAAAGCCGCAGTAACATCCCGCAATCCACGTCCAATAATATCGATATCATCAGCATACGCGAGCAACATGTGGCTTTTGTTAAATATGGTGCCATTCCTGTTTACTGCTGCTTTCCGCATGATCATCTCCATTACGATGTTAAAGAGATCGCAGGACAGACTATCGCCTTGTCTAAAGCCTCGCTTGGTAGAAAATGGCTCTGACAGGTTTTTTTTGCCACTGAAGACTTCGTGTCAGTCAGTGTCATCCCGCAGAGTCGAATTAGTTTTGCGGGGATACCAAACTCAGCCATAGCATCCAACAATTTCTGTCGTATCGGACTGTCAAATGCAGCTTTGTAATCGATGAACAGATGGTAGGTATCGATCTGCATTTCTTGGGTCTTCTCCAGGATTTGTCGTAGCGTGAATATATGGTCGGTGGTGGATTTACCAGGTCTAAAGCCACACTGATAAGGTCCAATCAGGTTCGCCAGGAGGGGCTTTAGTCTTTCACATAACACACTAGACAGGACCTTGTATGCGATGGGAAAAAGGCTAATCCCGCGATAGTTGGTACACACACTACGATCGCCTTTCTTAAGCACGGGACATAGGACACTCAGATTCCAATCATCGGGCATGCATTCCCTGAGCCAAATCGTGTTTATGAGCTGGTGCATGCATGTTACCAGGTCATCGCCGCCGGCTTTAAAAAGCTCTGCCGGCAGTCTATCGGCTCCCGCAGCTTTATTATTTTTAAGCCGGGCAATTGCCGTGCTGATCTCGTTTTGGCTCGGTGGTGGACAATCTACTCCATCGTCGATGATTGGTGCGATTCCGTAACTTATGATGCCTTCGGGAACGAGAAGAGATTGAAAGTGTTCCCTCCATATTTGCAGCACACTCTGAGTGTCCGTGACCAGATTTCCGTCTCTGTCCTTACAGGTGGGGATCCCTGTTCCAAAACCATTACTTTTTACCTTTTGGTAGAACTTTCGGGCCTCACCTCTATCCCTGTAGTTTTCGCCTCTATCCCTGTAGTTTTCGTCTGAACAGGCGTTTCATCTCCCTCCTTTTCTCTTTATAACGCTCCGTCACCGCACGCGTCGCCATTGGCTGCAGTTTTGCCTTGTATGCAGCATCCATTTCCTCAGACATTTCGCGACATTCGTCGTCGTACCAGGGCTTGTCTGAGCGTGATTTTTCATAACCCAGTACGGTTATTGCGGCAGTGGTCATAGAATTCGCAATATGCTGCCACTGCATGTCGGGAACATCAGAACTAGGGGGATTTGTATGGAGTAATTGAGAGAGTTGGTTGGAGTAGGCATTGGCTATCTCAGTGGTCTGCAGCTTTGTGATGTCTAGCTTCCTTTGCGTTTGATTAAGAGTGTTTTTAGCTCTACTTAATCGTGTGCGTACCTTGGCTGCAACTAGGTGGTGATCCGAGTCGATATTTGCACCGCGCATCACACGCACGTCCATAACGCTTGAGACATGCCTTCCATCAATTACCACGTGATCAATCTGATTTCTTGTATTTTGATCGGGAGATATCCAGGTTGCCTTGTGGATATCTTTATGCGGGAATCTGGTTCCACTCACAACCATGTTTCTTGCCGACGCGAAACTTACCAGTCTGAATCCGTTATCGGAGGTGTTGTTGTGTAGACTGAATTTTCCGACTGCTGAACCAAGAGCATCTTCCCTTCCTATTTTAGCATTAAAATCTCCCAGAACAATTTTAATGTCATGTGCAGGGCAGCTGTCATATATATCTTCCAGGCGCTCATAGAATGCATCTTTGATGTCATCGTCTTTGTCTTCCGTCGGGGCGTGTACACAAATCAGCGTAATGTTAAAATATTTCGCCCGGATGCGAATGGTGGCTATACGGTCATTTACAGGGTTAAATCGCGAGACCAGGTGTCGAAGTCTCTTGCCGACTATGAAACCACATCCAAATTCGTGTCTTTCTGCATGGCAGCTGTAAAAGATGTCACAGTTCTTCCGTCGTGTGCATCCCTGTCCCGTCCATCTCATTTCCTGTATGGCGGTGATGTCAGCCTTGTTTTTGTCGAGGACATCCGCCAGTTGGATAGAGGCACCATCTCTGTATAGAGTTCGGACATTCCAGGTGCATATCCTTAAATCATGGTCCTTATATCGTTTGCGGGGGTCGTCAACATTTGGGGGGGTTCTTGTTTTTCGTTTTCTTCGTGTTTTCATAATAAATTTTTGTTTAAGGAGAGTGGCTTATTAGGCCACCGCTCCCGATGTTAGTTTCTTGGGGCTGCCAAAGCCACTAAGAGAGCCTGTGTTGAGTTTCAGTAACTTCTGTTACCTAGTTCCTAAGACGCATCGGTGGTAGCATGCCGATTAGGTTACTCAACATTTCGCCTTCTAACTCTAGCTAACTTCAAAGCGGTTGCTTTAAAGTCATTGCCCAGGGAATACTTGGTCTAAGACCGGAAGTAGTTAGCTGCTTGGACAGTGCCACAAAGGAATCGATTCTGGTCACTCCCAAGTGAGTGACAATCAGTAACTTTCCACCTCTGGGCAAAGTCCCATTCCCATGTTTCGCATGCTAGGACGATCAAAAAAGAAATATTTATTTTGAAATTAGTTTTTTTTCTGAAGAATGTTATTATCAGGGCAACCGGAAATATGCCCTAAAAATCGTGTTTTATACGCATAAAATATGACCTGAAAAATGGCAAAATATGACCTTAAAATCAACAAAAACATACTCTAAAAAATTAGTCACACAATTTTTTTCATATGAATTAAAAATATTTCTATTTAATGTAAAAAAACAGCTTAACAATTAAAAAAAAAACACTATATTTTATTAAATTCAGACTTTGTAAGTATTTTTGGTAAATTTACAAACACAAATGTGTAAGTAAAATAAAATAGAAATAAATATTTAAGTATTATTATTTAAGAAACAATTAAAAACATATCACATGAATTTATTTAACATTAAAGTAACAAATATCTTAAACCATGTTTCCTAAGTATTTCGGTGTTTTTGTATGTTGAGCATCTTATTTGAGATTGTTGTTGCAATAAACTACAAAATATTGAGATAAATTATCGAACAAAAAATTTTGTCTATTACAACGTAAAATGTTTTTGTACATTGAGAATGATCTTTCGACATCCACAGATGTAATTGGAAAGAATTTAAGGGACAGTATTTCCTTTACTTCGTATTTTGATGTTAATGTTGGCGCAGATCCACACAATTCTTTAAAAATACTTTTCACTTCTTCCAAGCTAACGTTTTTTGATATAATTTGATAAAATGTTTTTTACTATTAAATTTATTTCGGAATCCGATAAATTATCTATTAATTTAAAAGTATCTTCATTCACCTGAACTTGTTCAATAAGCGTAAGACCTGATGTTTGCAAATTTTTAATATGTTTTGCAATAAAACCATAATTTGAAGCAATATAAATCAAGTCAGATCTAGTTTGGGGGTCTGTCAAGGCATTTAGTTTTAATTGATTGTGCATCCTCATCGTTTAATGCTCTAAGGACGTCTAAAATGTCTTCATAATTGTTGGCATAGTAGTTGATTGTTTCAAGCCATGTTCCCCATCGTGTTGTTATAGCTTCTGAAGGTAATGGAAGGTCAGGAAACATTTGTTTAAAAAGTTCCTCTTTTAAAAATAACATCTCCACATTAGCAATAGTTTTATTTACGTTTTTATATAAATTCCTAATACATTCACACAATCGATGAACACCATGAGCAATATATGTCACATGCGTCACTTTCGGATAAAATGTCACTATAGCTTTTGCAGCCTTTACCATGTATGGAGCTGTATCCGTCACAAAAAGCAAACTATTATTCTTATTGAAGTTGACGTCCAGATTTTTGATGGCGTCGTCCCGTCGAGCAATTGTTGAGTGATAAGCAAGGCTGCTGTATGTAGTAAAAATTTCTCATTTGCGATTTCCTTAATACACCTGCTAAAATTTTTGCCACATTTCTGCCTGTTGCATCTATCGATTGAGATCCATATAAATTGATTTTTTAGTTTTGCTCGAATATTGTCCATGCAGTCGTTGTATACATTTTTGAAATGTTTAGTTCGAAGAACTGTTTCGTGTTCTTATATTTTGATTTCTCATTTTGAAAAGGAGAATGCCGGAAGATACAAAAGCTCGGCAGTTTTTCTTGAAAATCATGTTCTTTTGAAAGTCTACCGGAACATTCTGGCAAAAATAATTATTTGGTCTGCTTATTTTCACTTATATGACTTAGTTGATTATATTTGCAGCTTTCTACATGTTACTTCACTTGAAATATGCGATCTATAGAGGAATCCACCATCAGCTCGTAAGTCAGGAAACTTTTCTACAACCGCCTTTAGTTTTATCGGATTAGCTTTAGGCATTGGGTCTCATGCATAAAAACGAGTAAAAGGGCTGAGTTGAGTCAGGTGAGCAATTGCTCGTAAGTTGAGTTCAATCAAACAGCAACCAAGCATTACCAATAAGCAAAAATTTGGCATTGAATTAAAGGGGGAAAATATAATAAAAACCAGTGAGAAAGATTAAGTCGGGCAACCCGACATTCATATACCCTCACACTTAATAAAACATATAATTTTCTATTATATTAATATTATTACTCGATTTCTAAAGTGGGCGGAGTGGTACATTTGTATGGGAGGTACAAGAAGGGGCGCGGCTAGACTTTCAGTTTTTTTCTCCAAAACTTTGTCCTGTTAAAGCTTCACAAAGTACTGAATTTGTGCACGATCGTGTGTATTGATATTATTACTTCATTTCCAAAGTGGGCGGAGTTGTACATTTGTATGGGGGGTACCAGAAGGGGAGTGTCCAAACTTCCAGATTTTATCTCCAAAACTTTAAATACAGAATTTGGGTACAATCACGTTGGATTTATTGATAATATTACTCTATCTCTATAGTGGGCGGAAAGGTGCATTTGTATGGGAGGTACCAGAAGGGGCGTGGCTACACTTCAAATTTTTTTCTCCAAAACTTTATTCTGTTAAAGCTTTACGAAATACAGAATTTGGGTACGATTCCGTTGGGTGTATTGATGTTATTACTCGATTTCTTAAGTGGACGGAATGATGTATTTGTATGGGAGGTACCAGAAGGGGCGGGGCCAAGTAGCCCATTTGCAATGCAGTAAGTAGTTTTGGGAAATATGAACCGGTGCAAAATTTCAAAACATTTGGTTGCGTCTTTCGAAAGTTATCGTACGCACCAGCCGGACCGCCAGACATACAGACGGACATGGGTCAAACGACTTAAAGAGTCATGAATCGAATGTGGTTCAAAGAAACCTAGGGTCTAAAGTGACTATTTCTATGTGTTACCTCCTACCCGTAGGGTGAGGGTAAAAAAAATTAATAATTAAGAATACAAACCTGTATAATTTTTTTTTCTTCACTTGCTAAATTTGTTTTTCGCTGTTGATAACATTTTGTATTTCTTTGTGGCACAAAATATTCGGCCATGATTCCTTTTTATTATACGCGAGTCAACTATAAGGCAAGAGCTCACAAAAGAAAGCAAAAGCTTGTTTTTATGCATATGAAAATGAGCACAAGCACATCTAACTTAGTTAAAACTGAGCAAGATGAGATCAAACGTGAGCAGTGAGTAAAAGCAAATACATCAAATTTTATTATGCATACGACAAGCACCTTTTACTCAAAAATCGAGTCCGAGCTCAAGCTCACGTTTTATGCATGAGACCCATTATGTCCAGGGTCGAAATCGGTGGTGGTTGAAAAGCGCCTCTTTTTTATGCTTTGTTTACTTATTGAATAAGAAAGCGCGAAAAACGGGATTAATAAACGTTTAACATTTCAGTTGTATAAAACATGTAGTAGATTTGGCTGTTACTTTTTAAATAATCAAAGTTGTAAAGACACTTGTTTTTACTAACAAAAAAATAAAGAGAAAAGCATATAATATGCTTCAAAATTGATATTTTGTTATTTAAAAATTATGCTCCTAAAACCAAAATTTGCCGAAATATGACTGTATGGGTAAAATATGCCAAAATATGCCCTAACAAATAGGTCTCAAAACACTTGTAGGACCATGAAACATGTAAATACATTACCCATTTGTTAATATCTCGTTGTAAAAAAACATGCTGTAGCATATTTCCGGTTGCTCTGGTTATTATATAACCAAAAATTAACCAAATTATTAATTATGGATCACAACTTCCCAGCAAAGTCGGCGAAAATCGAATTAAGCCCATAATACCTACCCCTGAGAAAAAATAGTTTCTTTTTTTAGTTATCATGAGCACTTTATACAAATTTCTTGTTAAAATATTTTTTCTCAAGAAAAGGGGTTTATGTGCTTAATTCCATTTTCGCAGACTATAGTTGGATTTTCGGATATGCCGTCTTCGACAAAGTTGTTTAAAATAAGTCAAGCTTATCCAAAATCCCAATTATACTTAAAACCATTCTCAAAGTAAAAAAAAAACTTTTAAAAAAATTTTGTACGAAATCGAGTCTGATCTTGTCTATTTTTTCTACTACCGAAGTGTTCTTTTTCACTGAATATAATCTACAAATCCAAAGATTTAATTAATTTAGTCTCATGTCTTGTTAAAAGAATCGAAAAAAAGTGTAATGTATTAAAGGAGACACGTTGGACCTTAAGTATCTGAAGAGCGAATTCAATTCTGGAGCCATGTTTGTATGTCTGGGCGGCCTGCTGGTGTGCAGGATAACTTGAGTAAACTTTTCTGATACTTTTAAAGATTTAATAGTTTTATTCAGAGACCGTAACTCTTATAACTTTTATTTATAAAAGTCCCTCTGTAAGAGTTATTTTCTGATTTTTATTATATCTCTCCGAACATAAGACTTATTTTTGATTTATATTTTAAAAGTCCCAAAATAATAATTATTTCTGATTTATATTTTATCGCTCAGAAATAAGAGTTATTTTTGATTTCTATTTTAAAAGTCCCACAATAATAATTACACTATGCAACAAATGACGACTTTTTGAAAAATACAAAAACGGGATAGTATAGGTTCGATTCTACTATCGAAGGATAATAAATCCCTATACTCAGTTTGGCGAGATTGGTGACCAATTTTTTTTTATGGGCCCCTAAAGATTCTCAAAATCAGTGAGCCCCATGAAAAAAGGTGTGATCAGTTTTTGTCCAACAGCTAACTCACACTTCGTGATAGCGCTAAACTGTATTCGGCAATAATGTAGCTGGGAGTTTTGCGCACTAACTTTATTAACAAATTATGTCAAAAAGGTTGGTTATTCCTGCCCTTTTTCAAAAAAAATTGAAGAAGAATTTATTATTTTTTCACTTTTTTGTGCATTACTTTGAGGGAGTCCAAATTTTTCTCTAACACTGTTCGCCAAAATTGTAGCCCTGGTAAAGATAAACAACTTTCGTGAACATATCAATCCAATCTGAACGTGTCTAGGTAACCTAAATAGCTCATAAAGTCCACGTTGATACCGGTTTTTCGAACCTTTACGCACATATAAATCAGTAACGTGGTTGAATATCAACCGATTTTAAATTTCTCAGTGGATTTAGAAAGAAGAGACTGCGGCCTTTCCAACCATATATATAGTTATATTGGTAACTTGTCATATCTGTTTGTTTTTTGCCTCGAAATTTCAAACTTTTGTAATTTTTTCACTATTTTTAAGTTTGATGAAGTTTGTAGCCCCTATTTTATAAGGAAACCCTAATGTTTACTACTTTATTCAGAAAGTGCACGCTTTCACGAGTTAAACGCATACCTGTTTGTTAAAATCTGTTAACAAAAAGTTAAGTTATTAATGTTTTCCGAGGGACGCAACTATGCTAAAATCAAAGTTGAAGTAATTAACAACAAACCCAAAACAATGCTTCTTCTTCAACTCTTATATTTTAGTATACGATATGAAAGTTGCGTCCCTCGGAAAACATTAATAACTTAACTATTTGTTAACAGATTTTAACAAACAGGTATGCGTTTAACTCGTGAAAGAGTGCACTTTCTGAATAAAGTAGTAAACATTAGGGTGTCCTTATAAAATAGGGGCTACAAACTTCATCAAACTTAAAAATAGTGAAAAAATTACAAAAGTTTGAAATTTCGAGGCAAAAAACAAACAGATATGACAAGTTACCAATATAACTATATATATGGTTGGAAAGGCCGCAGTCTCTTCTTTCTAAATCCACTGAGAAATTTAAAATCGGTTGATATTCAACCACGTTACTGATTTATATGTGCGTAAAGGTTCGAAAAACCGGTATCAACGTGGACTTTATGAGCTATTTAGGTTACCTAGACACGTTCAGATTGGATTGATATGTTCACGAAAGTTGTTTATCTTTACCAGGGCTACAATTTTGGCGAACAGTGTTAGAGAAAAATTTGGACTCCCTCAAAGTAATGCACAAAAAAGTGAAAAAATAATAAATTCTTCTTCAATTTTTTTTGAAAAAGGGCAGGAATAACCAACCTTTTTGACATAATTTGTTAATAAAGTTAGTGCGCAAAACTCCCAGCTACATTATTGCCGAATACAGTTTAGCGCTATCACGAAGTGTGAGTTAGCTGTTGGACAAAAACTGATCACACCTTTTTTCATGGGGCTCACTGATTTTGAGAATCTTTAGGGGCCCATAAAAAAAAAATTGGTCACCAATCTCGCCAAACTGAGTATAGGGTTTTATTACCCTTCGATAGTAGAATCGAACCTATACTATCCCGTTTTTGTATTTTTTTCACTGTTGCACTGTGTTATTGAAGACTTTTTGAAATAGAAATCAAAAATAAAAATCATTCAATGAGTTTTTCAAATCCAAATCGAAAATAAAAATCAGCCTGAGACTTATATTTTTTCTGATGAAATATAAAACTCACTTGAAGACTTTTAATTTTTATTTGTTCAAATAAAAGTCTTTTGGTTCAATCGATATGCAAACAATATTTATATTCTGGCCAAAATAATTACAATTGTGGGACGTTCAGACCATATTTAACTCATAGCTACACAATGCAACGAAAAAACGATGGTTTTTACCATCACCCTTAGGGATGAAGATATATGTATATCATTTGTTACAAATAAAAGTTTAACGCATTAAAGGTAACGTGTTAGACCCCAAGTATCTAAAGACCAAATTGTTTCAGGACTTCTTAATACCATTGAGCCATGTCCGTCTGTTTGGCTGGCTGGTTGGGTCGTTGCAGGATAACTCGAGTAAACTTTAACTGATCCTTATGAAAATGTGCCAACATTTTTAAGTTAAGTAGACAAACTCATAGATAACCGAATAATTTGACACACTCCTTCTTGTACCTCCCATATGAATGACCAAATTTGTTCCTTAGTTCTACAGACATATCTTTTCTGTAATTAGAGTGAATTGTGTCAAATTTTGGACAAGGTAGTTGAATAATGGTTGAATATAAACCTATTTTGAGTTTTTCTGTGTATTTGAAAAGGACAGACTATGGCCTTTCCAAATCTATATATATAATATGTAGGTAACTTGTCATAAAATTTTGGGATTTTTTTTTTTAATTTTGAAGAAGTTTTTAGCCAAAACTTTTTTGCATTATCCTAATGTTTATTATATTATTCAGAAAGTGCACACTGTCGTGATTAAAACGCATACTTGTTTATAAAAATCGGTTAACAAATCGTTAAGTTATTAATAATTTTCAAGGAACCTGGGAGATAATTACATTTGGTCGGAGAAAAAATGCGATCTAACCCAAAAAAATGTAAAAAAGATCCCTCTGGCGTTAAAAATAAATATCAAAAATGGATTCCTTGACCCCAAAAACAGTAAGATTTATTATTATTATTAGCCTTTAAAACAACTTGACACATATATATATTTATATCTTAGTGCCTAAGTCAGAGGCCGAAATGATCACAGTAAGATACCTGTGATATAATTTAAGATTTTTGTTTAAATTAATAAGAATACCATTCAAAATGACATAATGCCAAGAAATAGTTAATTTCCGTGCATGAAAACTTTTTGAAAGTATATCTAGCTCACTAGCAATTTCTTCACTTTACTGCAACTTCACAACCGATTAATTTTATATATAAAATCCCTTCTATAAATTAACAAACACAATTGGACGGACAATCGGATGGAAACTGTATGTGCATGGATATAGCATCTAATAACGTAATGTACTAAGTATGTTTGTATTAAAGCGTTGTATTGGAATAAAATACAATATTTAGCAATACAAATGATTCTTGGTTGAATGAAGAATCAGCTTCAAAGGACAAGAGTTCTATAAAGATTTCTACAGTACCTCTGAGCATCCCAATGAAGCTATGATGCTCTTGTGAAACGATCCTTTGGGATTAACCCGATTATCGTCTTCAATCTGAAATACCGGCAAATACTTAGGATTGATAAAGCCTGCATTTGGTTGCATTTGCGAACTTGTAAAACAGTGTTGCGTGAGATGGTACACACCCGCCAATTAGATAATTTTTTTCGAGGTTATACAATTTTGCACCCTTTTTTGCATTGTTTAACTCACAGTTCGCGAACTATAAGTGAACACTTAGTCCAATTATTTTTAGTTAAACATACTCGTCTCGTTGAGCTGATCAAAAATATATATACATTTATTTTAACACGAACAACAATATTGCCGATATCAGCAAAAGACTTTTATTTCAGGCCTGAAGAAATAAAAATCATTAGGTGAGTTTTAAATTTTGTTTTGAAAAATATAAGTCTTTGATTGATTTTTATTTTTCGTTTGGCAAAATAAAACTCACTTCGTAATTTTTATTTCAAAAAGTTTTCAATAACTCTTATTCAAAGACTCAAAAAATTAAAATCAACAATAACTCTTATTTATTGAGGGATAGAATATAAATCAAAAATAACTCTTATTTGATGAGCGATATAATAAAAATCAAAAATAAGTGTTATTTGGGGACTTTTATAATAAAAATCACAAAATAAAAGTTTATTGCGAAATTCTACAGAGGGAGTAAGAACCAATGTATTGGTGTATTTAAAATAATTTTAGCACATTTCCTTCACATTGATTTTTTTAGTTGTTTAACTTCCTAATGAAAAATATAACTTCCTAATGAAAAACTGGACAATATTTGAATTTGGTCAGTTTAATTATCGTACAACAGTAGGTAAAATCTCAGAAATATTTTGTACAACCCTTTTGGTACCTTCAATACAAATGACCAAATTCACCCTTATACATTTACATATATACTACGCATCTTTGTTGCAAGTGCACTAAATACAGTTAAAATTTTGCACAATCTTATCGCTTATTGAACGTTTACTTACGAATAAAAAAGGGCCTCGTTCTGCGTACTAGTACTTCCAATACAAGGTAGTCTAAATTGTCCCAATAATTTCAAGGAGGAACTCTTAATATTTTGTAAATTCATTAGCACTTTCTAAACTGTAACCATTTCAACAGCATTGATATATGCCTGTAAACCTTTGGCCATCAGTTTCCAATGTACAAGCAGGACAATAACAATACATAAGTACTTTTACTTAAAAATCAGTTATTATCATTGGATCAGAGTTAAAAAAAATCCACTAAAATTTTGGAGAATGAACATAGAATGAAAGTTTTTATCAGTCAGATAACCTTAGTAAAATTTCTGTATTGTTTTATTTTGATTTTCATATTTTTCGGGATTTGATAAGCAGGCTATCAATGCAGGCCTGCTCCTACCAGGCTACGCCATTGGTACGCGACCAGACCTACAACATGCAAGGAACTTGGGGTCCTTACATTTTTTTCCATTCTGCAGCAGTGTGTTTTTAATAAATAAATATTTTTTTAAAAACATTAGTTTTATTCACTTTTATCGAAGGGAGCGCAGAAATTTCTATATGCCTTTGCCTTAATATTACAAATAGGTGTATACATTACTGGATTGTTCACTATATTGGAAGTTCTCATTACAAAGATTTCACTATACAAAATAATAAAACAATTCACTAATAACTTACGTTCCAACTCCGGCAATTGAAATTGCAAATTGAATTGAGGAGAACTGATCACCTTGAGGGACCGGCCGTGGCATAGTGGTTAGAACACGCGACTACCATGCGGGAGATCGCAGGTTCAAACCTGGCTCCAGTCATCTTAAAAGAAAAAAATAAATAAAATTTTCTTTCATTGTCGGCTCCCCTCGAATGTTGTTTGACAGCAACTTCGCAGTATTAAGCGTCGATTCAATCGTCGTGTCTAGTAAGAGCTTCTCAAACAGTGACGTTCGCATTCGTCGATAAACAAGTAGGTGCCGTTAGTTGTGAATCTAAAAATAGAAAGCGTGTTAATTCACAACAACGCGAGAAGCTATCCCATACCTCATTCATGGGGTGCAAAGGGAATTTAAGTTTAGTTTAAGATCACCTTGATAAACACATTTTGTCAAGATTTCTAGCGGGAAACATCTGTGGTGTTGAAATAACCTATGATTTAAAAATAAACTTGTATTTTGTCCACCCTGTAGAAGTACAGTGTAACTTCGACAATCCGGACACATATAGTTTAGTTTTAGGTTTGGTCTGATTATTGAGCTGTACGAACTGGAGAACATAAATTTTTTACTCTTTTGTTCAAGATATATACAATTGAACCTCGATTATCTGGGTCTTCATTAACCGGGTACATCTGTTAACCGGTAAGCTGTGCGTTTTATTCTATACCTCTATTAATCGTGATTTACCTCTACTAAAATTTTGAAATATGGTGTTTGCAAGTGATTCATTTATCGGTTATGTATGAGGTTATTTTACAAAAAATAATATGAATTTCGTATTTAGATATATGTAATAAATAAGAATTCTTGTATGTATGTATGTAATTAAATTACTAGAATTTACTACTATCTCTATTAACCGTGTTTTTCGACTATCCGTATTGCGTCCGGTCCCGAGAGATACGGATAATCGAGGTTCAACTGTATATTCAAAAACAAAAATTATAGTAGAAGATTCTTCTGCATTGTTAATAAATTTACAACAAATTAAGAGTTCCTCCTTGAAATTGTTGGAAAAATTTTGACTACCTTGTACTGTAGAGTATTTCATTTTTCTGACAGTTTAACTACTGCTGTAAGATAACTGAACTGGCCAAATTCAAATATCGTCAAGTTTTTCATTAGGAAGTTATGGGAGAAACATAACTTTTTTTTTAAAAAAATAGGTCGTTTTTATGCCTACTTACAATCCTAAAACTACAATTTGGAAAATCTTAGACCTGTCAATCTTTAAAAGGATCAGTACAGACAGCCGGAGTTAATGGCTCCAAAATTGAATTCGCTCTTCGGATACTTAAGGTCTAACGTGTCTCCTTTAATACGTTACACTTTTTCTCGTGTCAAATGATATAGAGGGTGGATCAAATACAAGTTAACTTTAAAATTATAAATGAAACTGAAACGATTTAAACACTTAAGCCAATATCATCAAAGCTAAGGTCTTGGTCTTACAATGGCAGCATTGTACGAGCATAAGGAATCTATTGTGGAAATTTTTAAGCAACTAATTCCGTACTCGATTACCTAATCGATTCTTTTAACAAGACAGTGAAAAAGAATTGATCGAGTAATCGTTAATATTTATGTTTGTTCTTTAACATGTGTTTTGTAATGCATACTTAGAAATGCAACCAGAAAATTAAGCTTCCCAAATGAGCTTCCCATATTATTTTTTTTTTTTTGGCTGGGAAGTTGTGATCCATAACACAGTGCAACATTTCTAAGGTCATCGTCTGGTGCCGCCTTCGAACCCAGCTATTTTTGAAGTATATATCAAGACTAAAAAAATCCCCAAAGGATTGGCCCCATTACATCGAAACATTTTTTTTATGGATACTCCAATATTTTCACCCCATTTTTCTTTTTGTCTTCGGCAAAGTTGTAGATCTGAACCATAGCAAAAAAAAGTGTCAAATAGACCGATCCAAAAAAATGCATCCCGGGCATGAAAATTGCAAAAATATGGGAAAAAAGGATATTTTTTCATAATGTTTTCCACACAAAATTTATTTCGTTGTACTCCGTGTCGTATGGTTTATGTGAAATATTACTTATTATAATCATAATTTTATGGTGAAAACATCATGAAAAAATAGCCTTTTTTCCCATATTTTTACAATTTTCATGCACTTGATGCAATTTTTTTGGGTAGGTCTGTTTGAGACTTTTTTGCTCTGGTTTGGATCTACAACTTTGCCGAAGACGAAAAGAAAAAATTCCGAACAGTTTATGAAATATGGACTCCCTAAAAATGGTAAAAAAATCGTATTGGGGTGGAAATATTGGAGTATCCATTAAAAAATGTTTCGATGTAATGGGGCCAAATCCTTTGGGGATTTTTTTAGTCTCGGTATATACTTCAAAAATAGCTGGGTTCGAAGGCGGCACCAATTTATGTGTTGCACTGTGTAATTAATGAAAATGTTTGTTCTTACTAATACAGCCAAAATACATGGAAACAAATTGATTTTGTTAACTTTATTGCACTTTTATAAGGAAACTTGTATTTGGCCCACCCTTTATAAACGGACTATTGGTTCCCCTTTGTTGATTTTTTTTTAATTTGGGAAAATGCTGCTCATGTCTTGTAAATGTTTTAAAAGTATTTCTCTATCGTCATGACATAACAAACTTTGTTCAACTTCTCTCAATCATTTAAATTTTTTTGTATTTTTTTTCTATGTAATAACATTATTCAGATAATGCGTTTAAGACAGTAAAAAAATATTTCTTTTTTAATCGTGAAGCTTTACTGTAGTGGACTTTGTTGAGTTAAAACCTGGACGATTCAACTGTGGTAGTCGAAAAAATAACAAGACCGGACTCGACGGTTTTACTCTAATTCGGAGCTGCATCATTAGTTTTTGAGTTACAATGATGTTTTCACAAAAATTTTTTTTACTAATATGGCGGATTTTTTTTATTTTTCAATTTTAACTCAATTTGAACAGCCATTAACTACTATTCGCTTGATTGTCCAAATAAAATTTTTAAGAAAGCTATTCCAAACATTTTGTGCTTCAACTTTTTGAAACAAACCCTTACTCTAAAACCAGGATTCTGAATCAATCCTGGTTTTAGAAAAAAAGTAAAAACTAATAATTGTAATTGAAATCCTAATTATGACCCATGAACGACACTATACAAGTGATAGTAGTGATCATGTATAGAAAAACTGAATACTCACTTTTTCATCCTCGATTTCATTTACTTGTAAAGGACTTTTAATTTTTTAAAGGATATAGAAGTTTGAACAATTTATTTATGTATTTCTCCTAGTTGACAGATGATGTAACATATCGTCCCCTAAGTAAAACAATAGTGTATAATTTTTTTGGTGTTTTGAGAAAATCGAGTTTAAAGTTTTCGTCAAATCGAATGTCTATGAAATTTTTGTAGAAGAAATTATACACTATTTTTTCCAATGACCTTTTGACGCACTTTGTGGAAGTAGATTTTGACGAAATTTTGACCAGGCATAGAAAATAATGGTGTATGAGCACATACACTATTGTTATATCACGGAGACGATATTATGGTATTGATCTATTTAAATGAAAATCACACTACTTAGCCTGCATTTAAACACGAAATATTAGTTTTTTGGTATATATTTTTGGTATATATGTTTGCAAAAAAATTTCATGGTGACTTTCACCAATTTGACTTATTATTTACAGAAGAATCTTAAATATCTCACAATAATTTTGGAAGTTCAAAATTTTTGGACACATAATCTAAAAAATATTTGAAATTATAGTCAAAAATTATTTTTTTTATAGACTTTGTCACATTTTAAAAAAAATTACGAAAATTCAGAATAAAAAAAACGTCCATTCTATGCACATTATTGTTTCTAATAACACAAGAAAAATATTTTTAAAATCGCTCAACAATTGCGGCCTAAAATTTGATATGTCCAAAAAACACAAAGATCATTAAAAATAATTTTTTGGTACTACATAAATGCGATGACCCAAAATCTGGTTCCACTCACAACCATGTTTCTTGCCGACGCGAAACTTACCAGTCTGAATCCGTTATCGGAGGTGTTGTTGTGTAGACTGAATTTTCCGACTGCTGAACCAAGAGCATCTTCCCTTCCTATTTTAGCATTAAAATCTCCCAGAACAATTTTAATGTCATGTGCAGGGCTGCGGTCATATATAAAAATATTTGAAATTAGTCAAAAATTATTTTTTTATAGACTTTGTCACATTTAAAAAAAAAAACGAAAATTCAGAATAAAAAAACTTACATTCTGTGCACATTATTGTTTCTTATAACACAAGAAAAATATTTTTAAAACCGCTCAACAATTGCGGTCTAAAATTTGATATGTCCAAAAAACACAAAGATCATTAAAAATAATTTTTGGTACTACATAAAAGCGATGACCCAAAATCTTTTTTAAAAAAATTTTAGAATACCCATGTTTAATAAAATATTGTCAAAACAATGAGTATTGATTTTTCATTAGGTACTTAGTATACATTTTTTTTGTAAACATAATATTAACATGAAATTAAAAACCGACTGCCCCCCCCCCCTGCATTAGATCCTGGCTACGCCCTTGCTAACCAATTTGAGCCCGCTGGAAAATCTTTCCTCCCTTTAGATAAAAGAATCTGGCATTTGCCTTTAAAATTTCTGATGTAATCGGGAATGATTGTTTTTTCGCTGCAAAAACATGTAATACGCTTCCTCTACTTCTGGCTTTTCTGCTTTATATAAATTTTTTTTATTTTCTAAAAAAATGTTTTATATCGTGCAAATGGTACCGGGTCCATTACACAGTGCAACAGTGAAAAAAACACCCGAACGAGACTATATAGGTTCGATAGTACAACCGGAGCTGAGTAAAACCCTAGCTCAGTTTGGCTAGATTGGCTACCAAATTTTTTTTTGGCCCCCTAAACTTTTTGAAATCCTTGGACCCCTTGAAAAAAGGTGACATCAATTTTTTTAAAAATACCCCCACTTCTATATCAAATATCTCGGCGTCTATAAGAGATATGGTAAAGCAAATACATATTATTTTAGGTCTTTATTTCAGCTATTGAACGGCTTGTTACTACTTAGTCTATATACGAAAGAAAAATACTCAGCGGCAATAAACTGATTTGAGAACGAATTCATACTTTAACCTCATTGCGGCACACCCTAATGTCCAACTATTGATACAAAATTTCTCACAATATATCCTATTAATATTATAAATGTGAATGTCTGTCTGTTTGTTTGTTTGTATGTTTGTTGCTCAATCACGCCTAAACGGCTGAACCGATTTCAATAAAATTTGGAAGGCAGTTAGTGTACTATATGGAAATTACTACAGGCTATATATTTCTTAATTTTTGACCCTATGGGCGGAGTGGGCGTGGCAAAACTTTTTTTGAGCTAGGGAGATAAAATTTGATACATGGATAGTATTCGGCAACACAAATATGAATATGCGTACGAAATTTTAATTTTGGACCAGTGGGCGGAGTGGGCGTGGTAAATTATAGTTTTAGAGCTAGAGAGATAAAATTTGATACACAGATAGTTCTCGGCAATACGAATATGAATGTGCAGACGCAATTTTAATTTTGGACCCAATGGGCGGAGTGGGCGTGGCAAAACTTTTTTTTAAACTAGAGAGATAAAATTTGATACCCAAATAGTACTCGACAACACGAGTATGAATATGCAGACGAAATTTTAGTTTTTGACCCAATGGGCGCAGTGGGCGTGGCAAAACTTTTTTTCGAGCTAGGGAGATAAAATTTGATACACAGATAGTAGTCGACATCACAAATATGAATATGCAGACGAAATTTTAACTTTGGACCCAATGGGCGGAGTGGGCGTGGCAAAACTTCTTTCGAGGTAGGGAGATAAAATTTGATACACAGATAGTACTCGACAACAAGAATATGAATATGCAGACGAAATTTTAATTTTTGACCCAATGGGCGGAGTGGGCGTGGAAAAACTGTTTTTTAGAGCTAGGGAGATACAATTTGATACCCAGATAGTACTCGACAACACGAATATGAATATGCAGACGAAATTTTAATTTTGGACCCAATGGGCGGAGTGGGCGTGGCAAAACTTTTTTTCGAGCTAGGGAGATAAAATTTGATACACAGATAGTACTCGGCAACACAAACATTAATATGCAGACGAAATTTTAATTTTAGGCCAGTGGGCGAAGGGGGTGTGGTAAAACATATTTTTCAAGCTAGGGAGATCAAATTTGAAACACAAATAGTACTCGACAACACAAATATGAATATGCAGACGACATTTTAATTTTGACCCAATGGGCAGAGTGGGCGTGGCAAAACTGTTTATAGAGCAGGAGAGATACAATTTGATACCCAAATAGTACTCGACAAAACGAATATGAATATGCAGACGAAATTTTAGTTTTTGACCCAATGGGCGCAGTGGGCGTAGCAAAATTTTTTTAGAGTTAGAGAGATAAAATTTGATAGCCAAATAGTACTCGACAACGCAAATATGAATATGCAGACGAAATTTTAATTTTTGACCTAATGGGCGGAGTGGGGGTAGCAAAATTGTTTTTTAGAGCTAGAGAGATACAATTTGATACCCAGATAGTACTCGACAACACAAATATGAATATGCAGACGAAATTTTAATTGTTTATCAGTTGGCGGAGTAGGCGTGGCAATACTTTTAATTTTGGTCCCAATTGGCGTATTGGGCGTGAATAAACATTTTTTTAGATCTAGAGATAGTACTCGACAACAAAAATATTAATATGCAGACGAAATTTTATTTTTGGATCCAATGGGCATATTGGGGTTGACAAAACTTTTTTAGGGATAGAGAGATACAATTTGATACCCAGATAGAACTAGACAACACGAATATTAATATGCAGTCGAAATTTTAATTGTTGGCCCAATGGGCGGATTGGCCGTGGCAAAACTTTTAGAGCTAATGGAATAAATTTTGTTACCCAGATAGTACTCGACAACACAAATATGAATATGCAGACGAATTTTAGTTTTGGACCCTATAGGCACATTGGTTATGGCAAAACTTTATGATATATACAATATGATACATACATACAATATGATATGATATGACAACAAAAATATGAATATGCAAACAAAATTCTAATTTTCGATCAATGGGCGGATTTAACGTATAACCCTAGAGGGAAATTTTCAGTATTTTTAATCAGTGGGTGGAGGGCGTGGCAAAACTGTATTTTAGCTCCAAAAAGATAATATTTGATACATATAGTATTTGGTACTATAATTACAAATTTGCGGCGGAAATTTTATTTGTATTTCAGCCCTCGAGAGAAGCAATACATTAAATTGATAATACTATGCGCAACAATTACAAAAGTTCAATCAGTGGGCGGATGGTCATAGTGAGATATATATAACATTCGACACAGTAAAACGTTGTTGAATGAACTGGTTTGGGAGTTACTTTGGGTAACGAATTGTTTACCGAGGGCATAAGATCAACGCTTACAAATAAGACAAATAAGAAAGCAAGCCAAACATATTACTATCGAGTTAATGAAACGTTGCCAAAGTATGTTTTAAAGTGGCATATGCACAGCTTTTATAACTGTGAGTCAATTTTAATTGATATTTGTGTATTATATTAAGTTAATTTTGTAATATTAGTCAATTATGCAATAGCGAAGCATTGCCGGGTTCACTAGTTCCTAATATTGGCAAAAAGAAACATAAGGTGAAGACAGATGACCAACATCGCGATTAATACATATTTTTAACGAAATTCGAAAAAATGCCATATAAGGAACACCCTAATGCTCTTTGTGAACAATAAAGGGGGTGGAGTATTCCGATCGTATTGGTTGTTTACAGAAGTTATTCAGTTCTACAATAAGTACGTTTTTGGTAAAGATAGCAAGTAAAAACATTGCACAATGGCCCAAAACTCCTAAAAAAACTGATTTGTTTAAAGTAGATAGTGGGTTTTGAGAGCTATTTAATATCCCTAGACTTGTTCAGATTGCATAGGTTTGTTCAGAAAAGTTATTCGGTGTTACCTAAACTACAATTTCACTGAATAGAGTATGCAAAAAATCTGGATTCCCTACGACTTATATTAAAAAAAGTGAAAAAATTAAAATTTTTATCGAAGTTTTTTGAAAATAATCGAGGGAAGTCTAATTTTTTTGGGAAATTTTATTATATTAGTTTCTTAAGCGCACTATTAGCTAAAACTTTGTTGAAGAAGAGAAAGAGCTAGATTAAAAACTGTAGAAACTGTTGGCCAACAATTGATGTCACCTTTTTTCAAGGGGTCCAAGGTTTAAATAAACAGTTTTTATCTCAAATATCCAGTTTTCTACTGTCATCGTTTAAAAAGTAAAAAGACTTTTGGTCCAGTCGGCAGAAATGAAAAATATCGATATTTTCTAAAAATGATCAGCTAGGATTTCAAATTAAACATTTTCGTGATGCATAATCAACCCATAATACAGTGGCATTTCCACTTTTTATTGTCATTTTCATGCAACGTAAAGTTTAGCTCTAAGCCTACCGTGATATGATTAAAATCAAAAAATTTATGATTTGCAGTGTCCTATTTAAAAACGTGTAACTCTCCCTCTTATCACCCAATATTTATATATGATGGCTTGTTTTCCTCGGTAAAGTCCAATCTTTATACTCAATTTATGAAATTGGATTTATTTTTGCGATTAATATTTTTTATAAATTTTTTTATCAATTTAAATCAGTGATTTTTGCACAAAAAAATTTGTTTTTTAAACTTTAATTGCTCCTACCATCAGAACTACCCAACCGATGTTAAAAGCTTGTATAGAAATGTTTTAGGGGAGCACATTTCCCTTAATTGGAGACCACTCTTGTCCAAATCGTTGAATGCGTTTACGAATTATTCTCCAATAAGCTGATGCATCTCATAAAAAATTTGCAAAATAATTCAAAAATTCATATCTTGAAAACTAATCAGAGGAAAAATTTTTAAATCTCATATTCGTGTTTAGGAGGCCGAAATCTATAGAAAAAAATTATTTAGAACTCTGCAGCTGATAAAAAATAAAGATTTGTAAACTGGTGTAATCGAAGTTGTAGTGTAATTGAAATTATCTTGTAGAAGTCCTTTGTGTCAAAGTAGAATAAATAAAGGAATGAAAAAAAACTTTGCTGCAGCTGATCCTATACGTAGAATGTCTACGAATCTAATTCATTATATTACCGACTCTTCTCTAAGGGTTGACCAAATTAAGTATATTATTATTATATACTAAAAAGACTAACGGCCCTATTCTAATAATTTGGTTACAAAAATTTGTCACTGTAAATTTGTTACAATTTTGAAACCAATTCTTGTTACGGGTATTCTGGTAATTAAGTAACAAGGAAAAGTTCACCTTGTGGTGAAATATAAATTATTGACAATTCTCAGCTTATTTTTGAATTTAAAAAAAACAAAAAATTAAAACACAATGTCGAGAAAAGTAAACATATTTTTAATTTTGAGATGTTTTACACATTTGACTGAGCTTAAGGAGACGACACATACCCCAGATAAGTGGACAGTCGAATATGTTGGACAAATACTGTGTCATGGAGAATTGGTCACAGCCGCCCCACAGGTTTCTTGGCGATTGTGCCCTTTCCACACATTTTGCCACTACATTTTCATAGCAAAAAGGAATAAAAGTGTTTTACCCACGACTTCAATAATTTAAATTTTTTTTTACATCTCAAAATATTATTCCAAAGAGCTGAAACTACCTTGTTACCTCCTTTTTGGCAGGTAACAATTTTTGTAACAATTGTTACGGTAACAAGGATTCGGAATACCGATTTTTTGATTTTGTAACCAAAGTAGTCTATTGTAACCGTGGTGACTATTGTAACCACTTCAGAATAGACCGGTAAGATGAATAGTTGTTGTCATTGTGCTACTAAACAACTGAAGCACTGCGACAAAATTTAAATTGTTCAGATGTTCCATTTCACCAGCCCACAAATATTCGACTTTTCTGTGCAAATCAGACTTCAAAACACTTTTTTCCATAGATTTTTACCAACTTAACAGCAAAATAATTTTTAAAAAATTTTCTTGGATGCCGCTTTTTTATAAATATTTTAGAAATTTTTTTTTAAATTTTTGGAGGTATATATTTTGGGTATCTTTTACCCGAACTTCATATATGTCACCTTAAGTTAAAGGCAACAAAACACTCCACAAGTTCTTTCTTGAAAGTTTTCAAATAAATGATGTCGTTTCAATGCTAGCGATTTCAATATCATGAAAAACAGCAATTTTTCTGTGAAATTTGGGGTGAAAAATTTATTTGTTGTCGTAAGAAAAATAGAAAACGGAATGCAAACTTCTATTTTGAATTTTTTTACAAATAGTTGACCCTTTTTCAAAGAAAACAGATCGAGGTAAGGTGACAAATCCCCAACAAGCCCCTCCTTATTTCCAGGATGGCGAACATGACAATCGTACGCCTTTAAAGTGAAAAATTAATAACGAAATCTTTGAATTTATTAAGCGAAATTCAGCTTTTGTAAATTTGTTTTTAGAATTGTTTTTTCATCACGCGACATTTATCGCGTGACATTTTTTCAATGACTATAGCTATATACACATATGGGCAATTCCGTGTTTTTTTTTATTTGCGAAATTACGGAATTTTACAAAGTTTATATGCCACAAATTGTTAATCCAGAACGTCAAATAAATATAGTCAAAATTTTGCAGCTTATTAATTAATGTTAACTATTATTGGAGTTATTTACTATTGTAACAAATAGTTTATAATAAGAGTGCACTTGCATCATCAGTAATGAGATAAGCTTTGGACATTTAAATTCATTAAAATTAAAGTATTCGTCTTTACTAACCCCAGTAAAAAAATATTTTAACATCTTTTTATTTGTTGATCACGGTAGACCTTTCTGTGGAATTGCCCACATGCTACATTTAAGAACTACAAAATGTTAACCGTAAGTAGCGCTCAATTGAAGGCAAGATCAACCATCTTAACTTTCTCCAATTTGAAGTTTCTAACTTAGTACCCAGCGAGGCCATTAACTGTTTTGATTACAACCTGCTTCCTGCCATAGCAACCACCGGCTCTGCATTTGTAGTCAAAATAACAAATAATAAAAAAATTTCACATTTTCAGTTAGTCCATCAGCAGCATGTCTCAAAACAAGAGCGATAGCAGTAAGAAAATGGATAACCTCAAGTCTTTGGAGGAGGTCATCTATCCTGAGATTGAACCGGGCATCATAAGTAAGTCAATGATAGAGAAGGCATATTTCGAAGAACACTACAAGGGGGAAGATGCTAAGCCGCAGCAATTAGATCCAGCGATGTACGAGCGTATCACCGCATTACGCCTAGATTTTAAAAGTAAGGACTTCGTTTTTTGTTGTTCTCTTGTGATTGGTAATGCATTTTGCAGATATTTTACGGATTGATCACCTGTGGATGTTGCCAAATCTGACCAGACTGGTTTTAAATTGCAATAAAATCGAAGTTATCGAACATATTGATATGCTGGTTAACTTGAAGGAACTCGACTTGAGTTTCAACTACATCGAGCGGATTGAAAATCTTGACAAACTGGTTAATTTGGAAATCCTCTCGCTGTTCAGCAATTTGATAACCAAACTCGAGAATCTCGATGCATTGGACAATATGATAATACTAAGCGTTGGAAACAATCTAATTAAAACGCTCGTTGGGGTGGGTATTGTTTGTTCGCCAGTAAATCTACTGCTCTTATCACATTAGTCGTTTTCTAGATAGAACGTTTTCGTTTTCTACCGAACCTTCAAGTTCTCAATCTGGAAGGAAATCCTATAGCGCAAGAGACAAATTTCTCAATGGCCGAATATGTGGCCGCAATATTGCCACATGTCAAGTACTATGAATATGTGGCCATTACTGATGACCAGCGTGAAAGGGCTAAACTACGGTTTTAGTAAGTTCAGCACTACTTTGTGACTAGCATTACGACACAATATAGAGCGAAATACAATTTCAGTCGCGAACTTCGGGAAATTGAATCCAACGAAGAGATGGAAATACACATTCGCGCTCAGAAGGCCAAAGAAGACAGTGACGCGGTCCGACTTTCATTGTGCTTCGTCGAGCTCCTGAATGGACACCAATTGTATCAGTCTCTATGGAAGGGTGACGAGGACGGTCGTATTTTGATGATGGTGGGTGCAACAGCCGAAGATCTGGCTGAGGAGTACGACAAGGATATGTTCGAACTAACGCAGGAGATCTACAAACTAGGATTGGAAAGAAATGAGCAACGCCAACGAGAAATTCAAGACTTTGAGTCTTGCATCAAAAAGGGTCATTTAGAGGTACAGCAAATGAGCCAGAACATTTTGGAGGAATTTATGCAACAAAAAGAGAAACTTTTCGAAAAAGCCATCGTGTGCCACAAGTACCTGGAGGCCAAATCCATTCGAGGAGAAGATGATGAAACCGAGGAAAGTATTCGGCATGCGGATCGATTGGAACACATAACGATGCAGTTTGATGATTTGGTTAACAATGTGTGGCAGCAGTTAATGAGCCAAGAATTGCATCTACATGAAGTTACAGAGGTAAGCACTGATTATTACACTGTTCTACAAAAAAAATATTTTTCTGGTTATCTGAATTGTGATTCCTATGGTTATTAATATCTTAAATAAAAATATTTTGTAGCTTTTCTTCATCAGACACAGTTTTTTAGTACATAATTTTAATTTGAATTTTCTTCTCTTTTCTATATGTTGCATTAAAATACATTTTGCATTTTGCGATATGAAAACTTTATTTGATCCAACAGAATCTTTTCTAAATACAATAACCGATACTAGTAGAGCTTAAATGATTTAATATAAGAAGAACTAATATGTATTTTCTTTTAATTAGCTGGCTCCATGTTGACCACTAACTAGCATTTAAATGCTTCACTTGCCAAATCGATTAACTCCACTTTTTCATTTTTTAAAACTTTAATTTCAAATAACTTATAAATTGCATATATTTGGTTAAAAAAAATTCTCCAATAATAAAAACTAACACTACTGAACATTTCCTACATCGTTACATTTGAAACATCATTTATTAAACTCAACAATTTTACAGCAGTTTACAAAATAATATCATTTGTTAAATGCAGTTAATCGATTTGACAAGTGAAACATTCATATATTACACAATGATTTGGGGCTAATTGACATAAAGAACTCATACTGGAGCATTTAACAACTGACTCACGTGATCAAAGGATCAAAATACACAACCAGTATGGAAAGTCTATGGTACGCTGAATTTAAAAAAAAAACGAAACATTTTAAAATTCATCTTTTTGCGGAGAAATGTTGTTGTGTTGGATGTATTTACATAGATAGGATGAAATGAAAACCCATGTGAATAGCCAATTTTCTGGAAAAAAAATCGAGTTAAAACAGAAACTTTAGGGGTGTTCTACAAAAAAAAAAACACGGAATTTTTTTACTATATACAATTAGGGTAGCCAGACGTACTGTTTTTAGCAGTACATGTACTGTTTTTTTGTTAATGTACTTTTTTATGCACAGCACCTAAAACAGTACGCAAAAGTACTGTTTTTCAAACCTTTTAATGTTTTTTTTATTTTACTGATATTTTATATAACAATCGAAGATAATATAAAACACTGTACAACTATATTTGTTATTGTTTTGGATGCATACAATTTTTAAAATAAGTTCGAAAATTACATTTTAACATCGCTGTAAGATACCCACACACTTAGGGATAAGGGTATATATCATATGATACGCGAAAGTATCAAATACGTTAAAACAAAATTCGTTTCAGAACTTTTTATGACGATTGATTCATGTCCGTCCGTCTGGCTGGGACGATAACTCGAGTAAACCTCCACTAATCCTTATGAAAATGTTAATAGTTTTCTAAACGAAGTCATGGGATTGTAAATAGTCCACGCCTATCCACCTTATGGTATCACCTATTTTTAAAAAATTTATGTTTCTTTTATAAATTTTAAACGAGAAACTGCTGGGTATTTTAACGTCGTCAGATTAATAACTTTATAAAAGTATAAAGTTATAAAAAGTATAAAGTTAAACAACAGTTGATGTGTCAACATTGGAATAAGAGAGATATTACACAAAGATGTAATAAATTGGACTTAGTGCTTAATTTCTGCATTAATTTCTTAAAGCTTTGCTTGTTCAGCAAATGCGCTTATGATAAAATATTATTTTTTTAACATTGTCTTTGTTGCTTATTGAATTAATTCTCAAAATATGCGAAGCTTAATACATTTTTATGTTTTATTTAAAATGTACTGTTTTTTATTCACTAATGTACTGTTTTTCCGATTTTTATATCTTTTATATATACAATAGAAATGGCACGACTGTCTAAAGCAAAGTGATTTAGCTTCATTGATATGAAATAAGAAACATTTGATACAGAAATGATTGAAGAACAAGGAATAACATTTTTTATTGAATGTGTTCATTTTATGTCAAACAAAAAAATGAGCTGCCAATAAGTTTCAAGTACTGACATTGTAAAAGTCGGTAAAGTATTTTTAAAATTTTGTTTTTATTTATTTCTTTACAATCTTGTAAATATTAAAAGTTTTGAAGGTATTACCTTCGTATAAATGATTTGTGAGAACCAATGTTTGTAGGTTGAAACGGGAGTAGAGCCCTTTTATGTAGGATGGAGCCGTAGATGCTCTGTGTAAGAAAAACTTGACTAATTATTATCAGGATCAAAATCAAGATGGTGACGGTGGCGCCGATAGTGTTATCAATAACAGTATGTTTTATTACAACAGATAGAAATACTCTTTGGTTTAAAATTTTTAATAATTAAAAATTTCAGCTCTTTTAAGGATTAAATCTTGAAAGATATTCAAAAAACGGTTAGCACAACTTAATTCATGTTTTCGTATTATGGGTTTCCCACTGTTTGCCTCACTTGTTACCAAAATTACCGATTCAATGTTATTAATTATTATTGCTGAATTTTAAAGTTTTGCTATCGTGTTATTCAAAAAAAGTAAAATTTGTCTAAAACAGTTTAAAGTATTGTATTTATTTCATTTATATTCTGGATTGCAACTTTAAACCCTTACGTAACAATATTTTTAGAAAATTCATATGCACGGATGGAAATATTATCCAATGTAAAGCTCTACGAGTTGCATTAAATAGGATCATGTTTAAATTATAATTTTTTATCTATAATTAATGGCAATTTTCATAAATTTGCAGGAAGCCGATTTAAAGTTTTGAAACCTCATAAAGGCATATTAGTTTTTTATGCAGCAATTTAACCGAATTATAATTATCTCAGATATATCATCCTTTGCAAACTTGTTCTAAAAGTCCTAAAGGACATATTAAGTAAAAAATTTGTTAAAAAAAGTTATAAATATCGCACTCGTTCAACAATACTGTATTAACTCAAAAACTTCAAAGTTTTCAGGAGACAAAAAACTGTTTTCTTAATGCTTAAAAAAGTTTTCATTAACAAAATATTAAGAAAACCCATGAATTGTTGTATTGCACCGCATAACCTTTATATTTGTTTATTGTCTGCAGAATGAAAAGCGATTTTTTTAGTCTTATCATTTTCTTGAATTATTTTTGTTTATAAGATTCAATCAAACAGTTGCAACTCAAAATACTAACCGCCTAAAAAAAATTAATTATTAAAATAACAACTTAACTCAAAATACTACTCTTTATAGGAAAAAACAATTATTTGTTAAGACCAGAGCTGTAAACTAATCATTACAATTTGTACTCATTACTGCTCAATTACAAATACAAGTACATCTAAAAAGGAATTGAAAGTTAACTACAATTCTAATTACATGAGGAATTGGAATTGAAACTAAAAGTCTCAACTACACAGGTTAATTACATTTCAATTAGCTCAATTACTTTTTAATTACAAGGAATTGAAAGGAATTGACGGAATTGGGAGGAATTGGAAGGAATTAAGAGGAATTGCTGCAATTTGGAAAGGTCCGTTATGTTAAAATATATTGCTCCCACTCTCCTTTTCTAAATTTTTTTATTGTTGTGGAACTTACAATTTCTACCAATAATTTCAAAATTATTTCAATACCTTTCCAAATTGCAGCAATTCCTCTTAATTCCTTCCAATTCCTCCCAATTCCGTCAATTCCTTTCAATTCCTTGTAATTAAAAAGTAATTGAGCTAATTGAAAAGTAATTAGGAATCATTACTTTCAAGTACAATTACCTGTGTAGTTGAGACTTTTAGTTTCAATTCCAATTCCTCATGTAATTATAATTGTAGTTAACTTTTAACTACTTTCGAACATGGTAGGTAATGATTACTTGTAATTGAGTTTACAGCTCTGGTTAAGACCACTCACTTCAAATAACTCAAAATAATTTTGTTTTCCTGATTCACAGAAATAAACCATTTCAGCAGCAAAAAGGTCACAACATTTTACTTTTTTTAGAAAGAGTAGTCAGAACTATGTGAGTTTTTAAACATAGGTGTTATGTATTGTTTTTTGATAAAATAAAAAAATTTTAAGCTAATACAGTATTTTTGAACGAGTGCGATAAATGATTTAGCTTTTACATAGGCATACACGAAAGTAAGACTGATAACTAACGCTCGTATATTTTTTTTGGACTAAAACAGTACATTTCACTGAAATTTTTTAAAAAAGCGGTACATCGATTTGGAAATACAGTACTTTCCGCAGTACATATTTACATAACTTTTGTGGTTGTTTTGTATTTGTCGTTTGAAGCAATTTGAATAAGCAATGCCGGCTTCGTTTTGAGGTAATTGTAGAAATCAACGCATTTGACGGCCAGAATCGCCTTCAATGTTTGCACATCTAATCGGGTTTAGGCTGACGTCCAAGATTCGCTCCAATGATGCGGAAGTTCCTGACAAACATAAAATATATTCAACGATCGTGGCCATTTCTTTGAATTCTAAATCAGCGTCATTGAGATGAATAAATATCTCCACTCACCGATCCACATTCGAAACATTGCCTTCTCTCCATTGCATAATTTTGTCCCCCGTTTTTGATATATCTAAATTGGGTGTGCAAATATACAGCATTTTTATAGGCATTGTACAAATTGTATTCCCTTAACTTGTTCATAACGGCTTCGACTTCATTCCATTAGTATTAAACCATTCAAATCAAAGCAGGCATAATTACCGAAAAAAAAATTCAGTGCGTAAAGCAGCCATCTCAACCGAATTGTATCCATTGTCAATAAGTTTTTATTTTTCTGCTACTACAGCTGAGGATAAAAAAATCATCCTCTTGACATATTTTTAGTGTTTCTTCGAACTTATTTTTGAAGTAAACAATGTTATTTCGTGAATTCGCTGTTCGCCGTTTATATTTCTATTATGTATCGAAAAACAGTACTTTGAGGGAGAAAAGCAGTACGCAGTTTTTGATGTCAAAAAACAGTACTGTACTGCAAAAAACAGTACAGATACGAGCCTTACTGATAACCAATGATTCATTTTCATAACATAACTTTGTCTGTCTTAAAGATTGCCCAAAAACATTGTTTTATCTCATAAGAAATTATGTAATATAAGATTACAATATCTGTCTTTTAGGAAACTACTATTAACTTCCAACGTAACGTACAAGAAATGATTGCAAAATTTGTCGAACATGCGCAAACGTATTTTGCTCAATTACGTGATGTAGCTGTCCACTTTTCAGAGAATTTAAACGAAATCGTCTCCCGCTTTATAGCCACTAAGTTGGCTATGCATGATTTTGACAGTGTGCCAGAGCCACTTAGGCCTTGCATGGAGGATCGAGAAGCTATCGGAAACCTTATTGCTGGCATGAAAGACACCCACACGCAGCGTATCGACCAACGGGAGGATCGCCTGATGCAGCGTAGTAGGCAATTCATCGACGACATGGTTGACAAACTGAATAGGCATGTATTCGTAAGGCGGCCATTGGACCAATTTGTATATCTCAGTATGTCGATTATTGTTTCAGGGATGAATTGGAGAGGAATCGTGCCAGAGTCTTGGAAATTAATACGTTTTTAGATACATTGACAGAGAAATTACAGTCACTCCAACAAGAAGTGCGAGATGAACTTCTAAACGAGGAAGAACGAAAATCAGCATGGTGATGTTTTTAAATTGATTTTTTTATATGTATTTGTATAGCAGTAACAATAAATGTAACAAAAAAATTTCAACGTGTAAATGCTGGCTGGTGATGACAAATCTGTAGCTGGTATCATCCACTTTCTTCTGTTAATCTATAAGAACTCGGGTCATGATGTGCACGCGGTAACTCCGTTATGGGGACGTACTCCTTAATTCGGTTGGGGTGGGTTAGTGAAAGATTGGACAAATAGTATACACAATTATTTCGACTTCTTTTTAAGACTCTCCAAATACAAGCCCAATCCTTTTTGAACACTTGGCTGATTAACAAAGAAGAGGAAAGCCTCCAAATCCTGTGAGCGCTCGTCCTCTAACTGCTGTATATCCTTGGACCTGAACTGTTGCTTTGTCATAGCGCGAGCAAATGGATTTGTTTTGGCAAACGATGCTATAAATTGCTCACATTTGGCTATAGCTTCTTCTTTTGTTTGTGCCACTTCATCGATTAGTCCCGCCTTTAAGGCTTCATCGGTGCTAAACATTTTACCCTGAGTCAAGGCCATCTCGGCCACACGTCTTGGCAAGACATTACAAAATGAAGCCATGAACCACTTGGGTGCCACAATGCCCAGTTTCGTTTCGTTCAGGCCGATGGTAAAATTAGGCAGCATGACCCGGTATTCGCAGCTGGAGGCCAAAAGACAACCACCGGCCGGCGAATGGCCCTAAAGAACAAGTCACAAATCAAAAAGTTATCGTAAAACAATTTAAATTTATTTTTTCAAATCCCTTACACATATAGCCGCCGCTGTGGGCACACTAGATCCGTACAGCGCCAGCCAAGCGTCTTGCAACGCAGTCCAGAAATCCCTAAGTCTGTCTTTATTTGGTTTATACATTTCCATAATATCCAGACCGGCAGAGAAGACAGTACTAGAAGACTATGAAAAATCCCAAATATGTAAATTCAATGGACTAACGGCCACTATTAATGGTTTCATACTTACAGAAGTGAGAATCAAACCACGACTTTTATTGCCCTCAATCTCGTCAATGGAGTCGCGTATGTCTCGTAACAACTCGAAGTTCAAACCATTCACCGGGGGACGATTCATGGTTAACGTGGCCACACCGGTTTTATCATTTACCTCCACCGTTGTCAATTTACCGCTGGAAGACATAGACCTAGCAGCATTCTGCACCAATGCCATGGTCGGCCTCCTCAGCATCTTTAATGTGACGGATTGCATCTCTTACCCACAGAAATAGATTGATTAGAAAACAGAATGGACTTTGACCGCCAAACGAACCGACTAATAAGTAAAATTCACCACCAAGTGCTACAATCAACAGTCGAAAATATATTCTCAATGTGGATTTAAGATATTTATTGGAACAGGAGGAAGGACTGAGTTAAACGTTAAAATTTCAACCAAGATGTGTTAATGTGTGTATTAATGTATGTATTAATTAATGTATTAATACAACTTGATTCCAACTGTTGATCGCGACTGCCTAGAAGTCGCTATCGGTCAGAGATGGAAAATATTGCTACAACTACATTACAGTGGATACGATACATTGGCTCTCAGGCAATTCCACTGCAAAATTTTGAATATCTCGCGCTGGCGAATCAATTTGCAACTGTAAATGATGAATGTCCTACGAACGGTGGCTGTTGCTTTAAGAAAATATTATTTTGTTTCGAGAAATAGTTTGTATTTTAGTACTAAATGGACGGCAATCGGGCTCATCACTGTCCGGCGATCAGCTGTTGGGGTTGCCAGATGTTGGAAAGCATAGTCTCTGTACAAAGGAATTATAGCCTTTTTACACCGGAACGCATTTAACATATTTCCGCGTTAATCCGCATCTTTGAAAGATGCGGCCCAAATGCTAAAATTTTTACATGTATTTTGTTGTTGGAAAGACGTTAGCATATTTTCGCATCCATGAAAGATGCGGAAAATTACACTGAGTTGTACTCTGAAAATGGGAATTTAAGCGATTTTTCTCAGTAATCTTGATCCGGCAACCACCATTTTCGATATTTGTTTACATTTATCGAAAAATTGCCAAACAACATGGACGGACAAAAAATTAAAATTTTTGCCAAAATATTAATAAATGATTATTGCAATTAGATAAAAGCATTCGCGCTTCGTGCAATACTGTCTCCGAAACAAGGTTAAATGGTTTGTGGCAGGAAAATATACTAGGTTTACAAGGAAAATGGAAATATGTGTCAGCTAGACAACAGCTGACAATATGCGAAACTGCAGTGTAAAACCACTTTTTAGCATTCCGCATCTTCAGCTCAAAATGCGGAATGCTTTTTTGGTGTAAAAAGGCTATTATATATCAGTGTTGTGATTATATGGCAGTTCTAAAAATGTTCTGTCATGTTCTAAAAATTCGACTAACTGATCAACATTTTTTATCTTGATTCAAAAATTGATTAATTGGAACTGAAAATCGATTTGGATTTCGAGTTGAAAATAATCGACGGTAAAGTGTCTACTTCCGCAGTTTGGTCGTGAAGACAAATCCGTTGTAAATAAAATAAGTCATTTCCTATATACATAAATCGAAGGATTAAATTCAATTTTATTCATATTTAAGTTAATAACGCCATTTTGACAAGAATTGCGAATTTCGGTTTGCCTTTTAAGTGATTTCAGCTAAATCGACACATGTCTCAGTTTCTAATTTCGTACAGTATGTATTTGTGACAATAATTCCAGTAAAATTTTTGAAAATAAATACAAACGCGCCGTAACTTGAGGAGTGGCATAGTCCATGTTGTAGGGCTGGTCAAGTAGTACATTAATATGTGTACCAAATTTCCCTAACGCTCTTTAAACATAGATTCACGGTTATAACCCCGTTTTTGTTTTGTTACTTTCCTTATCAATCAACCGATTCTTTTATCAGCGGTTTTCAAAAGGAAATCCTCAGACTGTTTCAGCGATGTATATAGTTATATTGATAACTAGTCATATTTGTCGGGTATTGCCTCAAAACCGCAAACTTATTGAATTTTTTTTTACTATTTTTGTAGTTTGAAGAAGTTTTTAACCACTTTTTTTAGAATAGACTCATGTTTATTATTTTATGCAGAAAATGAATGCCTTCACGTGAAAAATGCATATTTGTTTGTAAAAATTGGTTAACCAGTGATTAAATTACACAGTGCAACACACTTTTTCGGGGAGAACCAAAAGATATCATTCGATCGCAGTAGCAAAACTTTAAACTTCAATTTGCTTCACTACGTCACAACTTTATTCGGTCAATAGTCGAATCAAAGAATATGAATAATCATGTGTAAAAATATATTTGGAATATCTTATGTCTTCGGAGGCCTATATTAAAATTTTTAAGGGAATATTTCCTCGGAGCTTTCTAATTCTCTAGCTCCCACGCTTACATTTTTGGCCCAATTTTGGAAAACTGTTAAAAGTCAAATTTAGAAGCATTTTCCATACGGGTTGGATCTATTGTATTGTAAAAAAAAGTTGTGACGTAGTGGAACAAATATAGAGTTTATGGTTTTATTACTGAGGACAGATGCTACCATTTCGTCCCCTTAATATAACAATAGTGTATGTGCTCATACACCATTATTTTTGAATCTCCCTCATTGATTCTATGTCTGGTCAAAATTTCGGCGAAGAGCCAGTTGTAGCAGAGAAGGAGAACGAATACGAATGATTTTCTACTTATTTTTGATTTATGCAATGTAGACATTATTTAGTTATAATTGTTATTTGTAATAACCTAAATTGCAAATAAATGAATATGTACCAATAAATTGGCAAAACTATCAACAAATAATCTGAGTTTGTTAACTGTTACTGTTTTATCATGTTACAAATTGATATTTTTGTAATCAAATATTTCGGGAAACTACCGTACAATTATTGAATAAAACAGTGTATACCATACAAAATAAAATAGTGTATCAGATACATCATACGAATTTTTAAAAAATAAAACAGCCTATATGGCGTACTTGAGTTTTGAATGACATAATTATGGTCTTAAAGGAAGCGTAAAATAATAAAGCTTAGTCGAACTCGTCGAAAAAACCACCAAAACTTATATTAACCGCGATATTGAGGTTTTAATAGACATCCGATTTGACGAAAACTTTATACTTGATTTTCTCAAAACACCAAAAAAAGTATACACTATTGCTTTATTAAGGGGACGATTTGATATTAATTTGGTTCAATCTCGAAAATGCTCAAAAATAAACATTTTAACATTTCATTGATTTTATTTTGTAACCTTTGACTCGTAGAGGTTGTCTTAAGTGAAATTTTCCGGAAAGTATTTTTACCGAAGATTCTAGCCTTTGACCACCATCCAAAGTTGACTTTTAAGTTGTTATTCAAAATTGGTCCAAAATATAATATCCCATACGGGTGGGAGCTAGTGAGTTAAAATCTTCCGAGAGAATATCCCCCCGAAAATTTTAATATAGGTCACCGTATACATAAACTATCCCAAATGTATTTTTACATTAATTTTTCATATTCTTTGATTCGACTTTTGACCAAAAATATCAAATTTCAAACCACTTTAAAAAATTCTGACGTAGTAGAGCAAAACGGAGTTTAAGGTTTTGTTACTGGGGTCAAATGCTACCGTTTGATATTGGTTTCGTTCACCTCTGAGGCAATATCCTTCAAATTGTTGCATAGTGTTATTTAAGTTTTTTCAGAAATGCAATTTTCATATCATATACTAAAATCCATCAGTTAAAAAAAATGATTTGTTTTGGTGTTGTTATTAATTTTTGTCGACTGTTTTATTTTATTGGGACCGGCCGTGGCATAGTGATTAGAACACGCGACTACCATGCGGGAGATCACAGGTTCAACTCCTGGCTCCAGTCATCTTAAAAAAGAAAATACATTTTTCTTTCATTGTCGGCTCCCCTCGAATGTTGTCGACAGCAACTTCGCAGTATTAGTGTCGAGTCAATCGGCATGTCTAGTAAAAGCTTCTCAAACAGTGACGTTTGCATATGTCGATAAACAAGTAGATGCCGTTAGTTGTGAATCTAAAAATAGAAAGCGTGTTAATTCACAACAACGCGAGAAGCTATCCCATACCTCATTCATGGGGTGTAAAGGGAAAATAAGTTAAGTTTGATTTTATTAAGCGAGATAAACATTTCGTTTTTCGAAAAAACTTGAATAATTTATCACTTGTTAACCGGTTTTTACAAGCAAATATGCGTTTTACTCGTGAAAACTTGCACTTTCTGAATAAAATAATAAACATTAGGGTGTCGTAATAATATAGTGGCTAAACACTTCTACATGCTTAAAATTTTCGTTATCAAGACAAAGAACAGACAGCTGTGACAAGTTGTCTTTATAAATATACATACCTATGTATCGATGTAAAGCTCTAAGTTTCTTCTTTCTAAACCCGTTAAGAAAGCAAAACCTGCAATGTCTTTTGCGGCTGATAAATTCGCAGATATAGGCATGATATTAACTTAGTCTCAAAATGACTTCCATTTCGTGAAACGTCCGAAATACAAACTTAGCTTAACAGTTAAGTTTAATAAATTTATTTTATTTATATTTATTATACCAATAGATAGCTTTTCGATAACACACAGCTTTTCCCAAATATAAACTTGGATGGTATGAAATTCGTTAAAAGAAATGTCGTTTTTCCATATAAAATTAAATTTGTTTCAATATACAAATCATTTTGATGTTTTACATAAAAAGTTATTTTTTAAATATAAAATCTTGTTTTTGCATAGAATAGTTGGCAAAAAAAAACTATTTACTTTAAAATTTTGCACAGTAAGATTTTTAAAGTCCAAATTATGTGTTATACTAAAAGTTGGACTTTCTGCCTCGCTCGAAAACCTACGCTGCCATATAAGATTTCAGCAAATTCAATATTTTTGCAGATAAAATATTAAGAATGTTATATCTGTTATTCATTAACAGAACCTTAGAAAAGACCAACAGATAATTTGGGGATTACATGCATTATTGATGATAAAAATCTAGGTCAACCCTTGCGCAACTCAGGTTATTTTGTAAAAAAAACTATACCACACGTCGAAGAATGGAGTTCGCCATTGAATTGAGAATGTCTGAAATATATAGAATTGTAAAAACTCATGTAATGTCGTTTGAGCCAGATTTTGTCCCGCAGTGTAATCATTCTGCGAAATAAAAAAAAGTTTATGTTTACGTGAACAAAATTGTTTTCTTGGAACATAATTGAATAGTAACTAGTGGACGAAACCAGCGGCATTCTTAGAGTACAAATTCGGAAATATTATTAATTATTATCCGTCATAATTCTTATAAATTAAACTCATTGTGTATTGGGGTTCGGTTGCACAAAAATTTTTGTGGGGACATCAATCTTATACAGAATTTTATAGAATTATTAAACATCATTTTCAGCCCACAGTTGTTAAAACTGTGTTCATAAAAAAATTGGCATTGATGAATATTTTTTTTCCAATAGGAATATAAATTGGAGCAGAACCACTTTTATTTTTCTTTTTGTTGTTTTTCCTTATTGGTAGCAAAGGCGCCAGATTCGTTTATTTCAAAGATGTGTTGTAATGACTTAATCCATTATAACAAACCGATAAACTGTTTTAGAGGTAACAACTTCATATATGAAGTTTAAAACCTGTTGCTTATTTTTAAATGAAAGATGAATATATTTAATGTCACAGATATATATACAATATACAGGTATAACGACACAATAGCTTATAAATGAAATACAAAATAATGCTAAACGAAAACATCTCAATAATTAGAATTTCATTCAGTAATTTTCACGACATTCAGCAGTAGTTTTAGAGTTAATTGAATAAGTTTAAACAAATAAATAGTTAGAAGTTCATGAATTAATTAATGTAAAAAATAATAAGAAAATAGTTTTTCAAAAGTTTAAAATTACATTTCGATGAGAACGTTCATACTTCACATTTTCTTATACTGGACTGCATCGAATTCCTTACAAGAAATACAAATTTCATAACGAGTACTTGAACATTTTCAAAAGTATGTGCCACGACTCAATCTTCAGATGTCGAATCGTATTCATCTGAATGCGGCAATACATATCCGTACCACCACTCGTCGCCAAGTGAAAGACACAAATTATGCAATATGCATGCGCTCATGACTAGGTCAACTCTTTCAATCATATCCGTTGGATCTTCCAAATTAGACAGTCTCCAAAATCGGTCCTTGAGACTCTGAAATGCCAGTTCAACAAGGTATGCTGTCGGAAATGTGGGATTGTTGCAGCGATAACGTCGAGCTTTCTCCGCACTTTTAAAGTTGTCTTTGAACGAAGACACTAGCCACTCGGTTGGAATGTAATCGACATTGCCAACCATGGAAATCGAGTTCGGAAAGATGTCATCCGGAGAAAGTAGTATTTTTGCAAAAAGTGGTGACCTCTTCAAAACACGCATGCTGGACTTACTGCCGGGTTCTCCAAAGTAGACATCGGTGAATCTACAATTCCCGTCGACCACAGCTTGCAGAACAATGCTGTAATTTTGATCATCGTCCATATAGTTCATAGAGTTAATTGAGGGACGACCAATCCGTATACGGTTGCAACCTATTACACCAATAATGTCATCCATATTGTCCCACTCCTTAATGCTCTTGCACGCTTGACTAACATCGTCTGATCTTTTTGGCCAGTGCAAATATTCCTCCTTCAAGCTGTTAAGCCACAAACAAACTCGATGGACACACAACCGTGCGGTCGATCTGAAAACATCAAACGTTTTGGCTAGTGCGCGCCATGATATGCTTCGGGTCATGTAGTATATGTATATGTAGATATGTTCCTTGGATGTTACCCTGGTGTACTTTCTGTTTCTTCGACGGGAACCGATCCCTAGTACGGGAACCTGGAAATTCTCTGTAGAACGGCACATTTTCTAATTGTCTGCCCTGGAAATAAATTTCACCGAACTTACCGATGAGAAAATCCAAAGTGTTTCTGTTCATTCTCAGAAGAGTTTTACATTCACAGTCATTGTAGCCATCAATAATGGCGGTGAAATTAGATTCTCTAGGCATTTTCTGAAATATTGATGGGAAATCTGCATTCAAAATATTGAAGGTCGGCACGTACGTGCAAGAAACGTTTCCCAGGAAGGAGAAGACAGCAATTTTTAACTGCGGCGGCTGAGAATTTAAAAATTTCCAGCTAGCATTTCAAATGAAGATGATAACCGTAAACTAGTGACTGAGAAATCGAAATAAAAACCGACTATTTTGTTTCAAACTCGATTTTTTGTAACCGATTTCCCACTTAGTGATAATCGAAATCGATGTTCTGGTTGGATTAATCGAAATTTCGTACCAAATTAGAACGCGGTCATAAACTCATCAAAAACTGATTAGTGTTTGGAGTAAATAAAATAAATTAAATGATTAAAGAACAAAACAAACAAAACAAACAAAAAAAAAACATAAATCGATTTAAATAAATATAGTAGAAGACAACCACAAAAGTCGGCCCTTAAAATAATTTAAGTTTATTTTTCATTTCTGAAGATGATCATGAAAAAATAGTCAAAACATTGGATAAATACATTATACGCAAAATACTTGAAAAAAGAACAACAAAGATAACTAGGAATGGTCCAATTAAACATAAAATTAACAATATATATATAATAAAAAAAAACTCGTAAGGACATCAAATTAGCACTATCCGATTAGTCTGGAAATTATAATACGTCTGAGTACCCGCACATAGTGGAAACAAAAAATGGAATTTTGGTGTTTTGTTTTTGGTGGTCCGAAAAGAATGACATGCTCAATATTGCCAACCGGACCTCGCTCGATAAAATCCAAATCAGTCAAATTTTCTTAAGTAAGTTAACGACCGACTATTTTCAACTAAAAAATATCGATTTTCATTTCCGATTAATCGAGTTGGTTAAAAATCGATTTTCGTACCGATACCGTAAACAAATGTATGAGAGATGGAAACTGTAAGTTTTGGCACGTTTTGGGATAGAAACCAAATTTTCGTTTTTATTAAATTATTACGTAAAAGCACCCTAAAATATAGATTTCTAATATTTATAAACAAAGCGTTTAAATGATATTTACAACATTTGCAAAAATCTGTTTCCTTAACTTTGCTTTACAATCAAATATTTTATAGCACAGCGGTTTGAAGATTCAGCTTCACGCCGCTGACCAGGAAACATTTGACGATTTGACGTTTTAATTTGAAACACAAGCAAGTGTAGAAATACCAGCCGCCTATTTAAAGCAAACTGACACTATTTTATTTTTCCACTTCTGTCTACTTTTACGAAACATGTAATCGGCGGTTATCATTTTGCATCGACGGCTCGTAGATTTAGCAATTTTATTAGAATCAACTTGGTGTTTTTTTTAAGTTAAGTTGTGTAGCTAGCTAGAAAATTAATACCAACCGTAATTTTTTAAAAATAAATTTAAAACGCATCAATCACATAAAGATGTCTCTGTCTTCTTTGCAATATTTGAATGGACATTGAGCACTAGATGTCGCTGCCTACACTTGGTGTACATGGCAATCATGTTTACACGTCACATTCAGCTTTTGACAGCCGTTTGCTTTCGTATCTGCATTCGTCGTTTGCTCACCTCGGTCCAACACAGCTCACTCACTTTCTCTACGAATCGGCCGCAGTCGTTTTGTCAAAAGATATTTCAATTATAAATAAATAAATACCATGGGTGCCGACAAGAAACAACAAAAAGTCCAATCCTCTGGATTCACCAAAGAAGAGGAGCTGCTCTTGCAGGATTTCAGCAGGAATGTAAGCACAAAATCATCGGCCCTGTTCTATGGCAATGCATTCATCGTCTCCGCCGTCCCCATATGTAAGTAGTGTGACACGTCGATACCTTTGGCAATCAACATTTTGAGATCCGTCTGTATATTTGCTGCTTTCAGGGCTCTTCTGGCGTGTCCACAATATGGACTTGCTGCCTAGTGCCATCTTCTTCATCCTAATGACTGGCGCCAGCACCTACCTCATGGCCATGGCATACAAGAACATCAAATTCCAGCTGAAGCACAAGATTGCCTTCCGTCGCGAAGCTGCTGTGACCCGTGAAGTTAATCGTCAAATGGGCGATGACAAGAAAGTGACCCGCAAGGAGAAGGAGGAGCGCATCTTGTGGAAGAAGAACGAAGTTGCAGACTACGAAGCCACCACCTACTCCATCTTCTACAACAATGCCTTGTTCCTAGCCATCACCATCTTCATCAGCTTCTTTTTGTTGAAAAACTCTGCTCCTTTGGTCAACTACATCTTCTCCATTGGTTTGGCTAGCGGTGCCTTGGCGCTGTTCTCCACCAGCACGCAATCGAACTGAGAGTTGGGTTAAGCATCATGTATGAGACGGCGTGTCGTCGTGGACTACTACTCTAGATTTATTTTTTTTTTATTATTTACTTTGTAGAGATTATCGCGTTGTTTTTATTTCTACCCTTGCTTGTTTTAAATCATACATTTTTATAGAACGCGAGAAATATAAGATTTCATCAATATATTCCATGATTTTGCCAGTGGCAATATCAAATGTGAACTGTACTGTAACATTTTCTTCTAAGGAGAACGAATACAAAAAATAAAAACTAGAAACAACAACAAATAAAAACAATTTTTCCAAAAATTTGATGTGTATTTGTCTCACTTCTTCAAGAGTCCGCGGACAACAATTGCTTTTGTGATGTGGCATTGGTGTAAACATCAAACTGTCGGACCTATTTTTTTCTATCTTTAATACATTTATAAAATACGTCATATGTACAGGATTTTGATTGCAATTTATCTAAGATATCTATAAAGAAATAACGCAGAAAGGACCGTATAACCCAGTTATAGGTTCAGCTCAAAACGGTTGTTCGGACATCGCAATATCATAATGTAATATTTAATAAGTTTATGATATTGTAAGTTTCGCAAAATAAATTTTGCTTACAAAATTACAAATAATGACGAAAATGTACTTAGTTTTTTACACGTTTATTTGAAAATGATGCAAACAGTTAAATTATAAAATGCATAGTCAATTGTTTCTACGAAATGTGAACAAATTTTGTTTTTGAGCTAAGTAAACAGGTGTTTGATGACAATTGAACTCCAAACCGAAACGATATGAAACCGAAATTTTCGTTTTGAGGTTCTTTTGAAATATACACTTTTTAATTTATTGTTATATTTGTTAATTAAAAAAAAAAAATAGAATTATATGTCAGGAATGGATTAAAATCGTTTGAAATTCACCACATCTTTTATAAACGATCGTTTTGTAATCGACCTATTTTCATCACAGACTTGTACTGCCCTGCTAAGATAGAAAGTCTTTAGCGCTAAAATTCCAAAATTGAGATAATAACAAATTCGGAAGCATGAATTAGTTTCTGATTTTGCATTAAACTTTCATTACCTATTTTCAACTCTAATTGACCGAAAAACGTTAAGCAAAATGGTCACATCTACCACTTCTTCAAAAAAGTAATGACTTTTTCCCTTAGTATCTATAACTTTTTTTTTGAAAGTATGACTTTTATATCACACTATAGTTCTTGGAAACATGCCAGAACCTATTTTATTATAAAAGACTAAAAATATCAACTAATGTAGGTAAAGACACTATTATTATTGCGAAAAAATGCAAAGAATATTGAACTTATTTGTACAATTTGTCCATTTTCCCTACCTTATCATAAACATTTTCCGTTTGTTATATTTTGAAATCATTTTTAAAATTTTTCAAAATTTCAAAAATATTTAATTTTAAGACGCGATAGTTAAAAAACATTAAAACTAAATATCTCAAAACTACTAAAATGGAGATGTGACTTTCTTTCTAAGGAGGAAATAATTGTAAGTATTAAAAAAGAATATCACTGACACAGATTAATGTCCTAAAGAAACCGCATAATTTTTTTGTAGCTTGTACGTTATGTAACTTTTGTTTGCTAAAAAAAGGCACGAAAATTTATTTTTTTTTGTTTATTAGCGTAACTTTTTTGTCCTTTAATAAAAACAAATCCTTTAAATATTTTCCTAAAAAAAATTATAATTAAACAAAAATAACCGTAATAAACTTAAATTCAAATCAAAGATAACAACTAGATAATAAGAAAGTATTTTTGAGTATCCTGAAAAATATGATTTTTAACTTATGCGGTTATTATTAGTACTGCCTCCAGTCATCCACATTCTTCATTCTGTCGACAGAAACTGCGCAGTTTAGAGTCGAATTTTTTTTGTTATTATTAAACCCCAGAAATTGATAAAAATAAATTTGGCTGCCCTTAATAAAAGTTTAATTACAGAATTAATTGAGATTTGATTACATTATTGATATATACATATGTTGATGTTAATGCAATGCCTTTTAATTTTAGTATCAGGCAGTTACAAGATAAAAACATTTCAGGTAAGATTTGCTTGATTATTTAATGAGCTTCCAATCGCCCTCCCCAACAGTTTTGAAACAAATTTTCAAACACTTAATTAATACATAACATATCAGTAGTTGTTTTTAAGTCTTTTTTTATATCAAGCGTTGGTTTTGACTTTTTTTGAACAAATATATTTTATTTCAATAAAAAGACATAAAAACACACTTTTGTACTTAATCTAACATTAATTTAAAATAACTTTTGAAATGTAATAAATGCAACGCTCAATAATAGCTTAGTAATGTCACGAAACCTATAAACTTGTTAGCAGGATTCGATTAACAAAGCAATTCCTTGGCCACCACCAATACATGCAGATCCTACGGCAGTCTTTAGTTTTTTGCGTCTGAAAAAGAGTTACAAATATAATTAACATTTATATTAAATCCTTCTATGAGGAAACTTACTGCAACTCATGTGTCAAATGGCCGATAATACGATTGCCACTGGCGCCCAAGGGATGACCCAAAGCAATGGCACCACCATTTACATTTAACTTGTTGATATCAAGACCAAGAGCATCAGCACAAGCAAGTGTCTGAGCGGCAAAGGCTTCGTTAATCTACAAGTTGAGAACGGCGTTAGAAATATGAATATATTTGTGTAATCGGGACTGTAACTTACTTCGTATAGATCTATATCTTCCACCTTTTTGCCAGTTAGCTTTAAAACATTTTGGATGGCTGTAACTGGACCGATACCCATAATCTCGGGTGGGCAACCAACGTAAGAGTACGCGGCCAAACGAGCCAAAGGCTTCAAGTTGAACTCTTTAAGAGCCTCTTCGGAAGCTAAAATAACTGAAGAAGCACCATCACAGATACCCTGAAATTTACTTTGTTATAATATCAGTCATTCAAGCGATATATGAAAAACCTTACAGAAGCAGTGCCAGCTGTAACAACGCCGTTCTTTTTGAATAAAGATGGCAATTTGGCCAAACCTTCTAATGTGGTCTTTGGTCTGGGATGTTCATCAATGACGAAGTCGACTTCCTTGCCCTTAACTTTCAGTTTGGTTGGTGTGATTTCTGCTTTGAATGCACCTTCGTTTAGAGCCTTCTCCCAATTCCTTTGCGAGCGGAGCGAAAATTCATCGACGCGTTCACGTGAAATCTTATATTGTTCTGCCAAGTTTTCGGCTGTCAAAGCCATGGGCAATTTGCAGTATGTGTCAGTAAGACCAGCCCACAAGGAATCTTCCAAATTGTAGTTGGCGCCTAGTGTTGTGCCAAAACGAATGTTGCGAGCAATGAATGGAGCTTGTGACATATTTTCAACACCACCGGTTAGTGATATCTTAGCACTTCCCATAATGATATCCTGGGCACCATTGACTATAGACTGGAAACCGGATCCGCACAGGCGATTAACACCGAGGGCAGGTTTTTCAATTGGTACACCACATGAGAGGCTGACGTGACGTGGCAAGAAGGTACCATCGATGGAAGAGGACTATGCAAAGATAAAAGAATAAAAAAAAACCACACATAAAAACAAGAACAGGTTGACCTTCGAATAGAATGCAAATGGTTAAAGGGTAAACAAAAGACTACAAACAATAAAGACTTACTTACATTGAAAAGATTATTTTAGATAAAATCAGCTACAGAATACTGTATACACTGTGTGCCACAATCTAAATCTTTAAACCACATAACAACTCTTTAGCAAAATGTTTATCTTCTAGTTCCAAATCTAAAATCAGATAGACTCTTTAATTTTGCCTTGCCCTTGTTCTCGGTTTTATAACATGCAGTACTGAATGCATAATAACTCAACAAAGCTATCACACTAGCTTCGTCATTGTAAATTATGTTAAATCTTTCAGTGTAATATCTTTCTACATTGCTTAGATTCATTACATTTCAATTTTTTTATATTTTTTAATATTACTTATATTGTTTTGAAACTGAGCCGTCACATACTTTAGTTTTAAGACTTTATTCTTGCTGTATGTAACTTCTAATGGACTTGATATACTCTAAAGTTGTTTATTAATTGCAAACATTTTATAGCAATAATGCCTGCTTTCGTTATCTAACATATATGGCATTTGATCCTACTCACTTCTCATTGCGTTAGAATTTCGAAGGGTTTTCTTTAAATCGTTTGTTGCCGCAAATTTTGTTTTTATTTTGCACAAGCAGAATGCAATTGGAAACACATAATCCCTCATTTTTGATTGAACATTTGGCGATCGTAATCAAATTCCTCAGAATCTTCAATCTTTGTGAGAGTGACATTTTTATCTGTCTGATGATAGCGATGCGAAAATCAAGTCGTCGAATATGAAATAATCTAATCTAGATACTGTTAACCCAATTTTAGGACTTTATCTTTGTTCAAATGTTGTTACGTCACTGATTGTAACGAGTAACTCACATTGATGAATTAAGGCTGCCCTTCTCCATTTTTTCGCGGTTATATTTAAATATATTATTCGGCAATTTATTTTGAAAAAAAACCCTAATTCCTCCTGTGTTTTTATTTTTCTTTTATTCACTTTCCATAACCATTTGCCTGGAGCATGAATTCAAATAAGTGTAGAATGAAAAAAACGTGCATTGCAGGATGCTAAAAAAACTCATTATAATCGGGACAATATTGTTGTTGTCCAAAAATATCTCGCTATGAAGTTCATAAAATGAATCTTCGATAAAAACTTAAACAACATATCCCCTGCTTAACATGCTCTTTTTTTTAGAAATTGAGATTTTAATGCAGTAATGTACAATAAGAGTAACTCCATGTGAAGCGATAACAAGAGTTTTGGATCATGTACCTTAAAGTGCGCAGAAATGTAATTAGTACTTTAAAAAAACTGATATTCGGCCGTATGCAAATTTTAGGAGAGGTTTTTAAAAATTCTTCTAACTTTGTATTCTATTATTCACCATAAAATAGTAAAAAATGTTATTTAAGTAAGTTTAATGATGGTGACTTCAACGTCTCGAGAAAAAAATAAATTAAGAAAAAAATATTTTTTTTGATTTTGTCCAATTAAAGTTATCTGATATGTTAATTGGTATTGGAACGCCGAATGATAATGAGATTTTAAACCAATTAACACATCAGATAACTTTAATTGGCCAAAATCAAAAAATATATATTTTTCCAATTTTTTTTGTCATCTATTTTATTATTTATTTATTTATTTATTCATTTATTTCAGTAATACTAAGCCTATAAGGCCAAAAAAATATATTACACAGCAATACATTCCTGAGTATTCAAAATATCTAAGAGCTATAATCATACTTATACAATAAGTATTTCAATGAGTAAACAATGTAAATTAATACAATACTGAGTATTTAAAGATCTTAGAACTAATCATTCTTATACAAAAATATTTCTATGAATAAGAAGAAAAAAAAAATAAATACAATTCCAATAACAATTTCAAAGTTCAAATTGTATAACCCTAACATTGGCTCCCCAGCCGTAATTACTAAAAATAAGTGATTTAAATTAAAAAGCAAAACAAATTAGCGTTATAAATATAAGTCCTTATTAGTGACAATGAGCTCATTTATTTGGAGCGAATAATGACAAAATAATGAAAGGTACTTACAAACGTTGAGGTGCAAAAGTAATCAAGATATATATTAAAATTTAGTAAGAACACCTTTAACTATGTTTCCATTAAAGACAGATACGCAAACATTTTCAACCGAAAGGCATTGCTGGTATATCCGAAAGACCTCAAAGGGTTAGGAAGCTGATTCCAAAATCTAGCAACTCTAATAACAAAAGATCTCTCAAACACCGAATCCATTATTGCGGGTATTATTATTTGCAAATTTCTAGTGGAGCGTGAGAAACTGAATAAAGCGCAGAGAGAAACGGGTACACCATTTTTAATAACCTTGTAGAAAATCATTAAGTTACGATAATTTACAAAATTTAAAAATGAGCAGCCCAAAAATCTTTTTACAAATTCGGAAATATGCTCATATCTACGAACGTTAAACATAAACCTCGTAATAGTGTTCATGACGCGTTTCAATTTCAAAAGATTGCTACTGACTGTTCCTGACACTACCTCAAGCCCATACATAATTTGAGGCATTAAAAGAGCATAGACAAGCTTCCTTTTGACCTCAATTGGTAAATACACATTGGTTGAGTACAGGCTACGCAAAATACCGCAAACCCTCGAACGAATAACATCAATATGAGAATCAAATTTAAGCCCACTATCAATTACAATACCCAAACATTTGTGGCTAGTAACAAATTCAATTCTATTCCCACCTAAATAAAGGTTAAAAGCTATATGAGAAGTATGACGGCCAAATATAATTGCCTTAGTCTTTAATACGTTAATTGTTAATGCATTATCAGCGGTCCATCCCACCGTACAGCCAAGGCAATAATTAATTCTATTTTCTAGTGCATCAGGAAAGGCTCGATCACCACTGAAGTAAAGAAAGAAATCGTCTGCAAACATGAAAAGCGAGCATTATTTTCACCAATCCGATCGGCTGATGAGGTAATTGTCTGCGTTGTGCAGTAGGCGTTTAATTGTTTTTGTACAAAGGGTCTTATTCTTTATAATTGGTATTCTAAAACTGTGTACATTCTCATTGCGTACATACTTGGGAGGCATTAGCAATTACTATAATATTATAAATTTCGACTCGTTGTATATTTTCATCAGCGTAAGATTCATTCGAACAGGGTATTCTAACAAGTCACGATCGGTCCAAAAAGTATATACCATGCTTCGTTAGAGCAAACAGATATTGCATAGTATACATTTAAGGGTAATTAACTTCATTAAGACTGAGTACTGACTATCATACCGTTAGTAAAGTAAAAAGTATCATATGTACAATATTCACCTGCATATGGTGATTTATTATTATGTATATTAATTTTTTGAAAAATAAGTTTCCCAAAGGCGGTTAGCATTGTAATATGTATAAAATAAAATCAAATTATTATATTTTTTATATTGACCTTCTTTGCACTAAAAAAAAAATATTGTGATTTCAAAATTTATGTATGCCCGAATCGTCTGTACCGGAATCGCCCATATATGTATAATATAAAGGGTGTGCAATGTCAGTTTTTTCGACATGTATTGCATTCGTGTAAGAACTACGACGTTGTTTTTCTTACAGAGAGTATTTATTTGTAACTATGTATTGATAGTCTTCCAAAATCTTATTTTAGCAATTTCATATTCTTTGTTGCTAATATAATTTTCAATGTACATAATTTGTTTGATTAATGTGTACGTGCTACTTTGAAGTAGAAAATATGCAATGTATATCCTGCAACTTCTTAAATGTATATGAATATGCAGTTGTACACCAAAATCCAATTACTATCAATGTATATCAAATTGAATTCAATTTGCCTTAAATATCCATTTCCTATTTGACAGTCAGTTTAGGGGAACAAATCAAAATTGATAATTTCTTACCGTCATAATATGGCCAATAACAACAGTGTCAACTTGTTCAGGACTAATTCCTGAGGCTGCAATAGCAGCCTTGGCTGCGATTGTCTGCAGTTGTGTCTGGTTGATGTTCTTGAAAGCTCCTCCAAATGTACCAAAGGCTGTACGTTTGGCAGCAACAATATAAACTCCTGAAATTATTGATGTAGAAAATATTTTAAAAAGGGATCAAAACAAAGTGTATGCATGCATTCACATTTATATGTAGGTACGTAATAATGTTTATTCCAAAATAGAAAAACAACATTCACATTACGTCCAAAGTTCATCTACTTCTAGCAGCCGGTAAATGATGGTGAAAGTGATAAAAAAAAAGTCACCCATACATTCACAGGCTTAATTGTTTGTGTCTGCCTGTGGAAGGCACGTTCAAACAATAACAACAATTGGAACAGTCCAAAGTGCACACCGGAGATTACCGACTAACGTAGCACTTTTCGGTTGCAAACATATTGAATTGTTTTCCCTACGAGGGTTTTTTAAGCTTATACACATACCCTTTGTTATAGCAGACATTTTTAAGAACAATTATTATATCTTCGTAATATAAACGAAAAATTAAAACACTTTCTGAACCAGCTATTATACACCGTCCAAATTCCTCGACAAGCAAATAACGTATGTGTTGTCAGTTTACGATTAGATCACGGTACATTATTTTCTTCTTATCAAACAAGTGGCTCTCCCTGCATGATCGCATCAAAGAGTGGCCTATATTTTGTACCTTCATGTCAATGATGATAAGTCAGGGATGATAAGACGATAATGTGGTAATCGTACCAAATTCGATTAGTAAGTAAAAAAAAACGTAATTTCCCTATATCTCCCTTGAATGATTACACAGGCGTACTTGTCTATAGACATATATGATGGCATACCAAAACACGCTGTCTAATAGCATACGGCGTACATGCCAGATTTGTATGTTATTAACATTGTTTCGGAGGCAGTATTCTACGAAGCGCGAATGCTTTTGACCAATTTGAATAATTATTTATTAATAAGAGTTTTAACTAATTGTAATAATCATTTATTACTATTTTGGCAAAAATGTAAATTTTTTGTCCGTCCATGTTGTTTGCCATTTTTTCCGTTAAATGTAAACAAACAACGAAAATGGTGGTTGCCGGATCAACTTTACTGAGAAAATTCGCTTCAATTGAGCTTTTCAGAGTACAACTTTATGAATTTTTCCGCACCTTTCATGGATGCGAAAATATGTTAACATCTTTCCAACAACAAAATACATGTAAAAATTATAGCATTTTGGCCGCATCTTTCAAAAATGTGGAATAATGCGGAAATATGTTAAATGCGTTCTGGTGTAAAAAGGCTATAAGAGGTTCAACAACAATTATCTACTATGGGACAAAATTAAAATATTTATTTAGAGGTACACACTTCTTAAAATTACATCAAATTCGGAGCCACAATCTCTGCGATCGGTTCCCATGAAATTACGCCATATATTTTTTGTTAGACTGCTTCTAATTCAACTGAATGACTACTGAAAGGAACTTAAAAACAAATATTATCGTAAATAATTTAAACGTTATTTATGTTTCGTGCAATATAGTGAAATAAAATACAATTTCTAGAAAAAAATTGCTGAAATAATGTTTTTTTCGTACATATTTGAAAGAATTATGCGTTATTCAACATTTTCAACTATTTATTGTATATTTAAGTCTCAAATGCGAATTTACAGAAATATATTGCCCATTAATAAGTTGTCTCCATGACTAATTATAATGTAACATCACAACAAGACAGCAATACTAACTGTAATTTAGTTTTTAAAGTAGGCCATTTTCACACATATATTTTTACTTGCACGGCCAACGTTTTTAAACTTTTTAACTATGTAATTATTTAATACATATTTTAATAACTGTAAAGAAACATGTTACAAATTTCATTGCTTTTTTTTTAAATTTATGTTTCTTTTGTCTAAAATTTTAAACAAATCATTTAAAAAGTTAAAATTAGTACCTTATAACTGATAAACCGTATGTCCTTGCAAACGTAGTTATTGCCTATAGTCCAAAAGTGATTTCTTTGCTACTTTGGAAAGTAAATAAGCTAACTGTATAAAACTATTAACTAAAATAATAGAAACAAATGTATTCTAATAAAATATTGGATAAAAACTTTTTGAAACATAGTGATAAAAATCCAAAAAATTTGCGGTGTCAAATTAAATATATAAAGTTAGGTAGGTTGAAAGGTATAAGCTTCTTCTTTCCAAAACGGTTAAGAAATCAAAACTCAGTTAAGATTTGACGGAGTAATAAGCCTTCAAGTGAGGAAAGTAACGAAAACCCAAGATTTTGAGGGTGTAAGGGAAGTTTGATATACATATTAATTTTTACTCGACCAGACCTACAACATGCACTAGTTCACTCCTCAAGTTTCTTAAAGTTTTTCCATTCTGTAGCAGGATGTTGTGAAAACCTTTTTATAAAACGTTGAAGTTATGGTGTTTTTATCATAATAATTTCGTACATTATATTATGGTACATTATTTTGGGAAAAAAAATATTAGCTTTTTGACACCGGAACGCATTTAGCATATTTTCACATTATTCCGCATGTTGGAAAGATGTTAGCTTATTTTCGCATCCATGACTCTGAAATAGCTGTATTCAATCGATTTTTCCACCATTTACGTTGTTTGACATTTATCGGAAATGGACGGACAAAAAATTTACACATTTGCCGAAATATTAATAAATGACATGACATGTGTAAAATACACATCCTCTACTGGCAGCTTTACGCCACCGTCACACAGTGGGGATGTCTTCATACATTTGAGTGAAAAAATTATAAGGAGTACTCCTAGAGTGATGAAACTTGGCACCGAGCACTTTCTTAACGATATTAAGACAAATATAAAATTTCATCAAAATCGGCCACGCCCATCATATGCCGCCCATTTAACTCAAAATGAATTTTTCATACGAAATTTGTTATTTTATTCCAAATGTGTTGAAATTTAGCACAGACATTAAAATTAACGATATGAAAATGTTCTGAAAGTTTCATTAAAATCGGACACGCCTATCACATAGCGCCAATATAACTCAAAATGAATTTTTCATACGAAATTTGTTCTTTTATTCTGAATGTGTTGAAATTTAGCACACACATTACAATTAATAAATAGAAAATGTTCTGAAAGTTTCATCAAAATCGGCCACGCCCATCACATAGCGCCCATATAACTTCATACGAATTTGTCATTACATCTGCGTTCGTGGCAATTCGACTGCATTTTCGATATTTTTATAGTCTTTGTTACGATTTTCATGAGCCTCTTTGGATAGTAAGCCTACAGGAAAAATACACTTTTCAATTATATCCTTTCCATGAATGAGAATTTTGTGGAGTGAAGGTGGCATATTGTACCACTCGTACAGAGCAACACAACTTCTTTCAACATGTTCTATTTGAATTAAAAAAATAAAATAAAAAAAAATATAATACATATATAATATAAAAAAATATAAATTTTATTGAAAGGTGCAACTGGATGCACTTGAGTTTGATTGAATATGTAAGAACAGATATGAGACAATGTATTAGTAGTAATTTCCAACTGTAGGCAAATGTTTGGATAAAAAGGGATTTTTGTTATATGTTCATAAAAATAAAAAATAAAAAACGTAAGTCTCTGCAGAGATTATTTTTTCAATTTTAGTATATTGACGCGTCATTGACATTTAAAAAAAGGTGATTGTGTAGATTATTTTGTGCAAACAGACAAAAGAACCAAAAAAAATGTTAGATAAATTATACGAATTTTATGATGTTTTAGAAAAACATTGCATATACGACAAAAATTATGTCTAATATTGTGTTTACCGACAAACATATGATTGGATAAGCGTATAAAAAAAACGCGAGAAGCTATCCCATACCTCATTCATGGGTTGTAAAGAGAAATTAAGTGTTTTTAATTATTAATAAACAATAAATCCCGTGTGGTTTTCATCTGCAGCAATGTTCATTCACGTTTGTGCTATATCCAGGAGTATTGGACATAAAGAGGTGCAGCAGAAGCAATTTCGTGATATTGATAAGATGGCCGTCTCAGGCATACGCATTTTAAATGTTAGATACATGCTCCCGCCAAACTTTGCAAATAACAATACCAACATTAATCAGCTGCTTGCCGCCAAACGTAAGGAACTTAAGAAAAATGAATTTTCTGCAGGTTCCAAAATTATGTTAAGTTACTTTAAGTCATTAATAACTATTTTCATACAATATGTATGTAGTAGATTCAATCAGCTGGTCTCTTCTGTTAAGTTTTGTTGAGTTAAGTCAAGACTGATTGAGCCATAAGGCGAATTAGTTTTTAGCCGGTACACGAACCACTGAATAATTTGATGTGGGTCTTCTTCTTTAACAATTTACCTCAAGAATGCAACACTGGCCAAAGGCGACGAAAAAATCCCTTTTCTCATTTTGTTCGCATCAACACGAGCGGGATTTTTTCCGCAAACAGAGAAGAAAAAACGCTCGTAATAGTTTGTCTCACCGGAGGAAAAGTCATCTAGAGAAAAGCGAGAAGATTGGTCAAATGTTTAAAAGCAGCGAGAAAATCGTACAAATGTTTTAACAATCCAAGCGTAATTTCTCAGTTATTTCGACAGTTTTGGCAAAAGCGAAGCGAGAAAAGTTGCTGAAGCCTTTCGCACTAGTATTGGTTAATTGATTTTTGCCCCAAGTCAGCGAAGTGAAAGAGGAAAAATGTCGGAATCGGAGGCAGCCGTAGCAAATCCACCACCGAAGTCAAGTCTCAGTGACCTACGGCAGTTCCGTATCAATAAAAATGCCGCTGCATCATTGGCCCAAGCAAAGACAGGTAAGTTTGAGTTGTTGGTGGTGGTTTCTCGGAGAAAAGTGTCATGATAACTTCTGTTTATTCAGAGCGAGTTCCCGGCAAGAAACGCATACAGGTCATGGCAGATAGCGATAGCGACAGTGCAGATGTCGGGAATTCACCCAAAAAAATAAAATCTGAACTTAGTGTGAAGGAGAAAGAGGAACGCTTCTTGGCTGCTGCCAAAATATCGTCTGAATACGACACAATGGTAAGTGAAGCATAAATTTTCTTTGGCAAGGTACTAAATGCTGATGTTACTCTGCTAAAGGACGTCCAAGATTCGTTGGTGCGTTGCAGCTGGAATGTGTCGGAAGCAGTGAAGTATCTTAAGGAAAAGTGCACACCAAAAGGCCGAAACCCCACCGCCAGCTCAACACCTAAGCCGGCCACTAACGGCAGCAGTGCTAAACATTCGTCAAAACATAAGAAGTACGCGAACTCAGACTCAGAGGCTGATGATTCCGGTAATGAAGCATATTCAAAAGACCAGGTGTATGATAGCGAAGACAGCGACGCCGATGTTTCATCAGAAATGACCGGCCAGCGTAGGAAGGTATTCGACTTTATGAACAATGCTTCATTAATCGAATTGCAGACTGTCAAATCACTGTCGGAAAAGAAGGCCAGCATCATTGTGGAGATCAGGCCCTTCAAGGACTGGAATGATCTCCGCCAAAAGCTAGAGTCGAACAAAACCTTGTCGGCGGAAATGTTGAATAACGCCCAGGAACTTATAAACAAACAAAACAACGTGGCTACCATTTTAACGAAGTGCAACAAGCTGGTACAACGTCTGGAAACGGCCATTGAAGCCGGCGCCGGCATTGTTGAGCAGCCAAAAATTCTAAATAACAAATACAAACTGGCCGATTATCAGTTGATTGGCCTTAATTGGCTAACGGTGATGAATAAGCAACAAATGAACGGTATCCTTGCTGACGAGATGGGTTTGGGAAAGACCATTCAGGTTATTGCTTTCCTGGCATATCTCAAAGAGAACAAACTTTCGAAAGCTGCGCATTTAATTGTGGTGCCGTCGTCTACTCTAGACAACTGGGCAGTCGAGCTGGAGAGATGGTGCCCCAGCATGGTTGTGGAGAAATATCACGGAAGCCAGGAGGAAAGAAGGCGCATGCGTATACGATTCGCCAAGGAAGGATTCACCGGCTTTGATGTTCTTCTAACCACGTAAGCACTTCTGCCACATGGTAATAATTTTAAAGTAATACATTTCCATCTTTCTCTTTAGATATCACATCGTAGCTAGCACTCCGGAGGAACGCAAAATGTTCCGTGTTTGTAAATTACACTATGTGATCTTTGATGAGGCTCATATGCTAAAGAATATGACGACACAGCGTTATGCTAACTTAATAACAATTAATGCAGAAATGCGTATCCTTTTGACTGGTACACCCCTGCAAAATAACCTGTTGGAATTGATGTCCCTGCTCTGCTTTGTTATGCCTACATTCTTTGGCAAAAATGTTGAAGACATTAAAAGTTTATTTGGAAAGGTAAGAATGTGTTTGTGTTTTTTTAAATTACCGTTGTCGTTTAGCCACTGAAAACAATGCCTTCGTACGTAAACAATTTCCAGTATTTTCTAGGGTATAACTTATAGTAATGAATATGTACAGTCGAACTTCTCTATAACGTAGTCACTTTCTACACATTCGTCGATTTCTACATTATAGAGAAACTACTGATTATTTGTTGTATATAAACCCTAGCTTTTTCAATTTAAATTAATTTAAATTTCGTTTATTTCATTTAGGTTGTATTTTGATACATACGAATTTATGAAAACATTGAAACTTAGTTATTTCTAAAAAATTTCATCCGGAACAAATGATGTTCTTTGTGTTTGCATAAAGTCATTGCAATTTTGGGACTTAAACAAATTCGATTTAAAGAGGCTTTTTTGGTACATAAAACACCAGCTGTGTTGTAAAATAGGTTTCATTGCAGAGAAAACTACGTTATAGACAAATTAGTTATAGAGAGGTAAAAATGTACAAAACAAAACATTTGGAAAATTTTGTGTGTTTTGAAAAAAAAAATCGTTAGAAGTTCGCTATAGAGAAGTACGTTATAGAGAAGTTCGACTGTATATAAAAATATCTTAGTGATTGTAGCTTTGAATGTTAGGTCCGACATCTTACTATGTAATTTAATTAACGTTTACACCAACCAACAAAGTGAATAAATAGTTTGCCCTAAGAAAGCCACTACAGTGAATACTGGATATGTATAGGGAAGTGTACAAAAAAACATCTTTATCAAAAGACTAAGCTATGAATGACTATTAATGAAAAACGTTTAAATACGTTTACACTTTAATTTTATTTGTAATTGTTGGCTCTCAGGTTTAACTTAAAATCTCATTATTTTATGTTTGTGAATAGCTTTAGTACTGAAACCGGAGTATTCCACTACACAAATAAGCAATTTTGAAATTAATCTGAATATGAAATATTTCAAATACTGGCAAATTTGTGATATTTTTTGTTTTGTTGAGCTATTTTATTATTATATTTTCTACTTTAGTTACACACAATACATTTTCTTGTCCTTTTTTTCGTTTAAAATAGAAAAATAAAACGGACACTGGCAATGAAGAAATATCACAATTCCAAGAAACACAGATACAGAGGGCAAAGCGTATAATGAAACCTTTTGTGCTGAGACGTCTGAAAAAGGATGTCCTAAGTAATTTACCCAAAAAGTATACATACATTGTAAGTAATTTAGTCGACCTGCTGCTGTTTTTTGGTTTTGTTAACATTTTTTGATATGGTTCAGGAAAAAGTCCCAATGTCGGAAAGACAAAAACGGAGTTACAACGATTTGGTCGAGTACTATTCGAATAATCGTGGCGAAATTTGTAGTGGTGATCGTGCTGGCACAGCCATTATGATGGAGATGCGTAAATTAGCAAATCATCCACTGCTGCAACGTTACTATTTCAGCGATGAAAAATTACGGGAGTTCTCCAAACGATTGGCTACAGTTTCTACATACAAAAAGACCAATCCCCAATACATATTCGAGGAGTTGGCTGTGATGTCGGACTTCCAAGTGTGGCAGTTGTGTCACAAGCACGTAAGTCATTAACCTTCATTGGCTACAATAAAAATATATCTAACAAACATACGTACCATTTACTTGCAGGAACTGGATGATGTTGTTATACCTGATAGGCTTATATGTGAATCTGGCAAATTTAACCATCTGGACGCGCTTTTGCCCAAGTTAAAGGAGGAGGGTCATCGAGTTTTAATATTCAGTCAGTTCACGATGATGTTGGATATTGTGGAGCGATATCTGGACATACGCAAACATGGATACTGTCGCCTTGATGGCAATACGGCGGTAGAGGAGCGACAAGACATGATTAACGACTTCAACGCCGACTCGCAAATATTCATATTTCTGTTGTCGACAAAGGCTGGCGGTGTGGGCATTAACCTCACGGCTGCCGACACTTGTATCATACATGATATTGATTTTAATCCCTACAATGACAAACAGGCGGAGGATCGTTGCCATCGCATGGGCCAAACACGACCGGTCAGCATTTATCGTCTAATATCTGAAGGCACGATCGAGGAGGGCATGTTGATGGTTGCCCAGGAGAAACTTAAGCTCGAGCAAGATATTACGGCGTCCAACGAAAAGGGTGACGTTCAAGAAACTAAATGCGTTGTGAGGCTATTGACCATGGCCCTGGGCCTGGACAAGGAAGAGGAGGAACAATTAAACAAATCGATAAATAACTCTATAACATCTCCTTCCAAGTAATACTAATTTCATTAACCGTACTGCTACTGTAGTGCAAATGGCTACATAACTTGCTAATTGAAATTGCCTTTTTATTTTTATTAAACTAATTACTCTTTAATTTATTAATACAAACTAAAGTCTTTTTCACACCTATTTTGTTGTCCAACTAATGGATTCCTCTAATATATTAGTGTAAACCTCCATAAAAAAATATTGAATTACAAATGTATTTTCCTCCAACCATCCATCCATCCAAAAGCCCTAAGTTTGTAATCATTGTTAACAAAAATTTGGCTGTATTGCTATACACATACATACAGAGAACAACAATTTTGTAATTTACACATAAAACACGTTATAAATATGATTTGTTGATATTTTTTAAACTATTTTATTAATTTGCATTATTGAAACCCTTTTTCGTGCAACTGTTGTATAAAATGGCAGAAGAGAAAGTATCAACAATTGAACCATTCATTTCTCAATTTAGAAAAACAAATTCATGTTATCGGCTATTATTTTAAAGTTATTCTAAGACGAAAAACATTTTCCAATACAATTATTAAGAAGGTATATTTACTATAAATAAAGAATACGAAAATAGATAAAAAATCAATTGGTTTCTGAAATTATGTACGGCGGGCGAAATTTTTGACCACACGTGGAATTGAATTTATTATGCTAACAGTGCTAATCGAGTCGTAACCACCTTTGCAGTATTAATCCCTCATTCCTTTCAACTATGTAATCAGTAGCTTTGCCAGCGCTAAGATTTGTCATGTTTGAAATTTGACAAAATAATATTTATTTGTCAAGTTTAATTAATATTTTGAGCTCATGAGTGGGATTAAGCAATACGGACTTCTGGGAGATTTCGTTAAAGTGGTAATAGTAATAAAATAAAAAAAGTACAAATGAAATCTTTTTGAAACGGCACATAATCTTACTTTAAAATTATGTTGTGCTATACACTTTTTTACTTTATAATTTTGTTTAGTGTATTTTTAATTAAACTTTTCGTTTGCAGCTTTTACAAAATTCTAACCAAGATTTGAAAACAGCTTAAATAGCATTTTATTAATAACATGAGGTTTGACCGTCAATTTTATCGGATGTGATGCATTCAATGGCGAACTTTATTTTTCGGTGTATGGTACAGTTTTTTGTTTTGTCAAATTCCCTTTTCGTCATTTTCATCATTTCGCCATTTATTCACAATGTGAGTGAATGTGAGTAAACTTTAAAAATCCCATTTTGTAGTTTCATCGGAAAATTTTATTTTCACCATTAATGAGGGAGACAGCTTTTTCCTATCTATTTGCTTAAATAATACTTTGTTTAGTTCAGAAGAGTGAATTATTAGCCACTACTATCGATCCTACTTACTTGTGGCTGTCAACGCCACCAAGTGATCAAAAAAATCAAAGCATCTCAAAAAATAAGTGAAAATAAATATCTTAACAGCATTTAAATCTGAACTACGTTTTGCAATTAAACCTTACATGAACCAATCTTGTGCCAATTGTAAAGACCCATAATAACTAGCATGTATATATCACATGCATGAGATTTGGGAGAGCTCCTTATATTTGAATAAGTTAAAACACTTTTCTTTTAACTTACACAACGGGACCTACTGTTTAACGACGGTCCCGAATGTCAGCATATTGAGAAACTTTTATTAGACATGCCGATTGACTCGAATACTCCGAAATTGCTGCCTACTTTTTATTCTGCAACATTATTGTAATCATCATGCTCGAGCCCACTGTAACGGTTTTGGTTTTATACGCAAAATAACTTTTTACAACAATTCACTTTTCGAGTGTGTGTCTAAAATCAATTCCTAGCTTTCGCTGAGAGGTATGAAGATTTTAGATTAAGGTATTTAAAAACTAAAGATAATGAAAAAAAACTCTGCCTGAAATCTTCATGCTTCTCGCTAGGATTTGATTTTAGACACATAGTTTTTTGGTGAAATTTTCTTAGAATTCATCGTAGATTCCGATTATGGTTTACGATTACCACGTTTTTTTCGACCCGAACAAATTGAACTGCACTAATAATATTCATATTATAAGTACAGACATACTATCAAATATTTTAATGAACAACAAATTAATAGAAAAAAGTAAAGTACTAACAAACTAAATTATATTAATGGTAAATTTTTACTTTGATTTGTATATGTTGTAATGCCGCGTTTATGTACCTAAAACATCGTTTTATTTGTCAGTACTCCAAGATCTATATAATTATGTAATTAAAAAAATGGTTTCAAGTCAAAGTTTTGTAGTTTCATCTAAATTAAAACTTACACCTCAGTACATCGCACCAAATATACATATGGCCATTTCCACAGCAAGGTCCACAGTGATTGAAAAATTAAAAGTTGACAAATCATCCGTAAAAATTTATCGAAATCAAATCGGAAGTTAATAGAGATTCTCTAAAGTGCAAAAATAGTGCGACAAAAAAGTAGAGAAAATGATATTGCAAATTTTCAAAATCAAATCTAAATATTGAACTTTTTCTCAAGCTAGTGCACTATTTCTCAAGTAACGAACATTTGAAATTAAAAGCCGAAATATTTAATCATTTTTCTTACTTTGTAGTATTGTGATTTTAAAAATGATCACTAAATTAATTTATGTATATGGGTATTTCCAGCGGAAGGACGGACGATTTCATAGTAAAAAATTGCATATTTTTAACTTTTTGTTTTTGTAATCAAATAATAAATTTGTTGAAATTTAAAAAAACATACTATATATATCGTTGGAAATTCTCTTCATTCAAAGCCAACTGAGAAACTTTAAATCGGTTCATATTTATACGCGTTATTAGCTTATAAGTGGTTTTTATCCGTAACTTAAGATTTTGGGGGTTTTGTGAAATTTGAAAAACAGATTCTTGTAGTGCTTAGTAGCACCTACCAAAAATATAGTAATAATTCCCAGGTATTGTTTTTTTTAGTCGTTCTGTGTTATCCATATAACAATGCGTGGGTCCGGGAATGTGTGTCCACAACGTACATTTAGATTGAAGTAGCATAAAAGGTAGAAGTATTTTAAATGTAAAATAAGTTGTTTATAAAATCCCACCATATTTTCTTTGTTTTACAAAAAACAATATACTGGTCACATATGTATAAAATTTCGCTAAATATTATAAACTTTTATAGACACTTCAAGTGGCTGTGGAAAATTGTGTGTGTCCATAACGTACTTTGTGTTAGTCATAATTTTGAATACAACATTTGTCAGAGGATGGTCCCCGAAAATTAAAACTCTTTAGTTAATGTAATTAAATGAAATCGATCTTTTATTTCGCCGCTCACGTCTGTATCGATTGAGCGGTTAAACGAGACTCTCGATCTACACACAAACAGAAAGTGTGCTCAAGAAATTAATGTAATTTAATAAACGTCAAACAAAACGAAACATAAAATAACGAAAAGATGTTAATCAAAACAAAACATAAATTCAATGAAAACGACAGTAAGCTACGTTACATATTCAAACGTTTAGTACAAAGTGTACAAAAGACTTTTTATAAAATATTATTCGTGACAGCTCGGCTCTTCCTGACCCGACATCGCCCCGATGTCATCTTCGTACCATCCATCACCATCTTTTCATCTTTTCGGCGGTATAAACGGAACTGAAGGGCTTCTGACTGATACGAATACCTTTTATGTCTTCTAAAAGGTACCGATCTTTACCGAGAACTTTGGCAACTACGTAGGGTCCTCTAAAGCGTGGCTCCAGTTTTCGTGAGTCACCAGTCGATTGGAGATCACTTTGTGTGACGACTAAGTCATTCACTTGATACTGCTGGGCTTTAGCATGTTGCCGATCGAAACGCTTTTTCCATTGTTCTCGACACTTTTGCATATTCTGTAGAGCTTCCTTCTGAATTTCTTCAACTTGTACCTCTTCGTCGGGTTCGATGATCGCTGCTAATAATCGGTTTCTTATAACGTCTCTCAATTTAAAGTTATACACCAGCTCCTGTGGACTAAACCCGGTGGTGCAGTTCTTCTGGGAATTTACAGTCCACTGAACACGTAGTAGATAAGAATCCCAATCTCTAGGATCAGTCGTAGATGTTCGCAGATAATTTAAAATTATGTTGTTGGATCTCTTCACTTGGCCATTGGCTCTAGGTGTTCGTACGGCGGTCTTTATATGGGAGATGTCGAATTCGGCACAAAAGGACTCAAATTGCTTGGAGGTAAAGGCTGTACCTCTGTCCGACAATATTCGCTCTGGTAATCCAAAATATCCAAAAACTTCCGTCAACACATGCAGTACCGGTGATGTAGAAGTGGTTCACGATCAAAAATTTAGTAAATGCGTCACTAATAGCCAGAACGTAAACAAATCCTCTTTTGCTGCGTATAAATGGTCCTAGGTGGTCTATATGAAGGGTTTGGAACGGAACTGGGCTCGTCTCGCTGATCTGTATTTCTTCTTCGGGTCTCCCGGTCTTCGTTTTATTTAAACAACATTCAACGCAAGAGGCTATGTACACCTTTACATATTTGCGAATACGAGGAAACCAGAACGTTTGCGATAAGCGCTGAATAGATTTCTCAAGGCCAAAATGTCCCATGTCATCATGACAATATTTAACAATTCGCCAGCGGGCTGCCTTAGGTACAACAAATAATAACTTCCCATTCACTTTTCTATAGAGCCGTTCGTTTTCTAGTTGATAGTCATTTCGAAATTGACTTTCCTGCTCAGATTTTCGGTCTCCTCTCAGTACCATTATAATGTTCGCCAGATTCTCGTCATGCAACTGCATTGTTATAAGCCAATCTGTGGTATCGATGGAAATCTGCGCAACTTGTTCCTCCACTGGTGCTCTACTAATAGCATCAACATGAGACATACGACTCCCAGGACGATGGACACATTCGAAGTCGTACTCTAATAACCTCATCCACCATCTAGAAACTCGTGGCGCTATCTGCGTTTTGGCTCTCATTGTCGAAATCGCTGCGCAGTCAGTTACAACTCTAAACGGCTTTCCCAACAAATAAATTCTGAATCTTGCAAGAGATTCTACCACGGCTAATACTTTAAGTTCGTAACTATGATAACGTGATTCCGCCTGGTTACATACCCGGCTGAAATACATTACCGCATTCCAAGAACGTCCATCGTCGTTTGACTGGAGCAAAATACCGGCTAGCCCAACGCTGCTAGCATCAGTGTGAACTTCGTGGACAGCATTGAAATCGTACAGGGCCAGTACTGGTTCTTCACAGAGTTTACTCTTCAGTGTACAAAATGCGCTTTTCTGCTCTGATCCCCACAGGAAATTCTTCTCAGCTGTCTTCGTGGTTAATTGTGTGAGCGGCTTCGCAATAATTTGGAAATCACGGACGAGCTTCCGAAAAAATCCACACAACCCCATGAATCTTCGCACTTCAGTTGAGTTCTCTGGATCCTTATATTTCTGGATCGCAAGCAATTTAGCTCTGCCCGGCGTTATTCCACGCTCGTCTATACTATGGCCAAGAAAATCAATAGCGGTTTTCAAGAAGCTGCACTTGTCGTATCGCAAAGTCGATCCACATTGTTCTAAGATTTTCAAAAATCTTTCCAGAACCCTGATACCATTATCTGCCGTTCTGCTCGGTATGATAATTTCGTCTAGATAAGCTATCACGACGTCCGGCTTTGCCATAGCTGTTATCCTATTCATCATCTCTTGGAAAACGGATGGAACATTCACTAGCCCAAACGGCATCCGGTTGAGCTCGTAGTGACCATCTTGAGTAACAAATGCGGTGAACGGTTTGCTGCCTCCTCTACCTCTATTTGGTGGTAACCCATTTTCATATATAACACCGTGAAATATTTGGCACCCGAAAGCTGTGCCAAAATGTCTTCTATAATAGGCATTGGGAATGGTTGCCTTACCGTTACTTTATTTAGTCGACTGTAGTCGATACAAATCCTTAGTTCTCCGTTTTTCTTCTCATTTAAGACTATGGGCGAAACAAATGGTGATGACGATATTCGAATAATGTTTGCTTCAAGCATGTCGTCAATCATCTTACGTACAATTGGTCTACGGGCGAACGGTATTCGATACGGTTTCATACGTATAGGTTCCTCGGTACTTAGTTTGATGTCCATTTTAACGATATTACATTTTCCAATTGTTTTTATGTCTTTTCCGAAACGGCCGTCAAATCGGTTAAGAACATCGTTAAGACTGCTGATATATCGGTTGGTAACGTATTATTTATGTTATTTACTATTTTCTGAAAGTAACAATTATCGGCATCCATTACGAAACGGATATCTTTCGTGCACAAGATATATTTCCCGAATAACATGTCGTATAAAAGTTTATCGTCTTCGATGATCAACAAATACTCTTCCAATACCACGCCGTCAATCTTCATATTCAATTTGATTTTCTCAAAACACTCATACTGACCACCACCAAATCCGATCAGACGAATGTAACATTTTTCTTTTCCACCACAGTCAGCAACAATAGATTTTCGAATTAGGCTACGTGCACTATCACTGTCTATTAAAGCATTCACCGAAATATCTCCAATTATCACAGTTTTGTAAATCAATCCTCCGGTTGGATCATCTATTTGATTACACGTCGCGGATGCGGTTACGTTGGTTGTACACGTTGCAGAGGTATGTCCAGTACGAGAACATTTTTCACAGCGAGCTCGTCTCTGCGGTTCAGGACAGTTACGTGATATATGACCATGTTTTCGACAGTTGTAACAAGTTATTTCCGTTCCCGATTTTTCCACTGTATTGTTTTTGTTGCTAGATAAATTGTCTTTGGACCGGTCAACATATTTCTTGTTCGAATTATTTACTTTCGGGTTATAACTACTATTGTAACTGCTATAATTCGTTATCGCTCGTAAGAGTTCAAAACACGATGAGAAATTCATAACCGATAATACGGGTTTCATATCATTATCATTTACCCCGTTTATCACATACTTTATAATGGATTGATCATCCAAATTTGCAGTTCTCGCGATTGACAGAACTTTATAATAGAACATCTCCGGCAGTTCACCGATAGCGCGACGCATATTCATCAGCTGAATATGTGTTTCTGCAACGTTCTCAGTAGATGAGAATTCTGTTAGCAACGCCTCAACAAATTGACTCCACGACACAAAAACCTCAAAGCCAGAATCTACCCATAATTTTGCGACACCTTGCAGTTTGGTTTGCACTGCAAACAGAAGAACCTTGTCGTCCCAACCATATGATTGGCGCAAATGTTCGATACGACTTTACTGAAGTTATCGTTTTATCAGCTGGGTCAAATGATGTTAATATCGATATGATGTCTTTCACATTATTCGTTACAAAAGTTTGTTGTGGTTGTATTGGTGCGTACATGGCTTGTTGAGACATCGATGGTGTTGGTACGAACTGTTGTTGTACGTTAGACGTTCCTGGAACGTATTGTTGTTGGAATTGTACATGATTTTGCACAAAGGGTAACGGTTGAAAACACTGTGACGTCGAATATGTTATGACATTATGCATATTATTTTGACGAATTACCGATGGGATTGGGGTACAGTTTGTATAAATAGAATTCGTGTACTCTCTCGTGCCTTGTCGTTGTTCTGGAACTGTACGTTCGTCAGCCCAATAAACCGTGCGTCCTACACCGCTAGACACTGTTGAAAATGGAAATGATGTTTGTCGTCGAACACCACAAGTCGAGGTACTGGGAACGCCACATACCGTCGTAGGAACTCCCGATACCACAATATTCTCCGCTGAAGCTATCATGACTGGTGTATTATTCGTTGGGGTGTCAAATCCAATAAAATCAGGTGACGATGCACTCAATGGTGGATCTCCATCTCTCACATTTATGCTTCGAAAAGAATTGTCGTGAATCGAATTTTGTGACATTTCACATATTATTCTATAAATCCTGCCCGTATATTCTTTCGATTAGGTCTATCTTTTTACCACTTGTCGGTAAGCCAAGACTTGTACATTTTATCTTTAATTCGTCCACTTTTAGTTTATTCAACTATTCCATTTTTTCTTTTAATACTTTAAATTTTTCGCGATATATATGTATTCGCCATACACGTTCGGTGTATGCAATTTGCTGTTCACACACGGTCTCGTACTCAAGCTAAATAGATTTTTATATTTTCCGAGGCGCGGTTGTTCTTTTTCCGTTAAGATGTAGTCTATCCCACTTCTGAAGTTGTCAGAGGATGGTCCCCGAAAATTAAAACTCTTTAGTTAATGTAATTAAATATAATCGATCTTTTATTTCGTCGCTCACGTCTGTATCGATTGAGCGGTTAAACGAGACTCTCGATCTACACACAAACAGAAAGTGTGCTCAAGAAATTAATGTAATTTAATAAACGTCAAACAAAACGAAACATAAAATAACGAAAAGATGTTAATCAAAACAAAACATAAATTCAATGAAAACGACAGTAAGCTACGTTACATATTCAAACGTTTAGTACAAAGTGTACAAAAGACTTTTTATAAAATATTATTCGTGACACATTTTAATTAAAGTTTCATTAAAAGAGCGTTTTGGTACTGTCCAAAATCTACATTTTTTAATATGTTATATTTTACAAAATATTGAAACTTTTCGAGAAAACTACAAAATAAGAAAAAATCGTGCATCCGCAACGCTAGGCACACCTCGCCGAGTGGGTTGGCCTAAAATGGCAACAAAAACGGTAAATGGGGTTTTGTTGGGGGTCAATTGTACATTAAAAATCCACTTGAATCAAAATCCTAGTTGGTCCTTTTTTAAGATAAAAGGATTTTTCGTTTTTTTTACTCCGTTTTCGCTTTTTTTTAGAAGTGGCGTTCTTTGCCCCATGATTCCGCCATCAAATAATAGAGAAAGTATATCGTGTTATATCTCATTGGAAGCGTACGGACTTCAGGTTTAAGAAGACACCTTTCTCTATGATTTGATGGCGGAATCATGGGGCAAAGAACGCCACTTCTAAAAAAAAGCGAAAACGGAGTAAAAAAAAAACGAAAAAATCCTTTTATCTTAAAAAAGGATCAGTTATGGTTTTGATTCAAGTGGATTTTTAATGTATAATTGACCCCCAACAAAACCCCATTTACAGTTTTTGTTGCCATTTTAGGTCAACCCATTCGTCATTCAGGCGAGGTGTGTAGGAAATACTCATATATAAAATTAAATTAAAAAAAAAACAAATTTTATTATCAATTGCACCTCACATTGAGACTACATTGAATAATCTTTATTACAAATTTGACAGGAAAAAATGTCGCGTGATAAATTATCCCTTTTACCAACTGTGGATTCTGAAAGGTTTTTATTTTTTTAGTAAAATATCACAAACTTTTTCGCGGTGTTGTTGGTTTGATAGCGACATTTTGGCAACTAATGATTCTAATTAAAAATATTACAGTATGCGATAATATACGCACCCAAGACCCAAGAAATTTAAAATCGATTTACAGTTAGTAAGTTAGTCGAGTTACAGTATTTTCAATTTGTTAAAATAATTTCAGGACCATTCTTTACTTAAAAATAAAGGAAATACTTGAAATTTTTGATTTTCAAAAATATTATTATTTATCAACATCTTCCTTCTACTTTGTAAGATATTTCGACAGTAGAGATTTCGGTGACGTGCAATAAAGCCATTGGGAAATAAGGTCATATGGCTTTATTACCGCAGAAGGTGTTAAATAAAGCCATTATGGTAATTTTTTGAATAAAATGTATCTATTATGTTTGTTTTCCGAGCCCTAGTCAAGCTACATAACCAGCCTATCTCTCTATCTCTGTTTCTGTTCATAAGTCGATAAACATTGCGGTGTACCAGAATGGCGTCCGCCCACCTCCTTTTCATCAACTTCATCACTTTTCTTCATTACTTTTAGTCGTATTTTTCATTGGTGTGGTATTATTTCCACTTTGATCGGAAATTTAATATGGTGTTATTGCATAACTATGCTGGTAATAAAGCCATATGGCCTAATTTTCCAATCGAATGGGAAATAAGGCCATATGGCATTATTACCTATGGCTTTATTGCACGGCGCCAGAGATTTTGACACCACTGATGTCTTCAGCCTCTTCAAAAATGTCCAGCATTAAGTTTTCAATAGATGTCACTTCTGACTCTTTTGATAGACAACGGAAAGTCATCATCGTTCGATGTCGTTGAACATCGTTGTCCATTACAACATTCCAGTTTTTATCCGACCCTATGGGATTGCCAAACTATTTACAGCTTCCTTAACTTAAATTTCTTTATTTTCACGTCCAAATTCCGTTACAATAACTTTACTTCTGAACTTATCCGAATATGCGTCAACATCCTGTGGTTGATTTACACTTCTAAGTCTACCCCGGGCAGGCATCAAAACCACTTGGCTTTTCTGGGAGCTTTCTATGGAATAAAGTGCTTTTGTTTTTAACCAGTTTTTACAATCAAATATGCGTTTTACACATGAAAACATGTACTTGTATTGAAAATACGTTATTTTTAAATAAAAATATATAAAAATATTTCGTACGGTTACAATTCAATAACGATCTTTGAATCTTTTCAGTTTAAGAGTGCATAGAGCCTTGCTCATTTTCTAAGTCAAATATTTGATTCTATAGCAAAAGCCCATGTACGCAATCTGATGTTTGTGTTTTTGTAAGATATGATTATAAGAAGAGCTAAAATGTTGCAGCATCTTTCTATTCAAACCTTAATACATATATATCACTTGGCATATGGCACATTGATGGGAAGCAGATCGTAAACATTTATATACTCTTACAGTTATTATTCTACAGGTATACGCTGGCCAATACTTAGGCCTCATACAATGTACCTATGTAGTTTGTGCATAGGAGGTCTGTAAGATTAAACGCATTATTTAGGAAGGACCACGTATAGAGTTATAAGACTCTCACTGTTGAAATGCTCCAAATATTTGTTAAATAATATTTACTTCTTAATTGTAGATTACATTAACTGCCTGTCCCACAATGTCGAACGTTAACGTTCGCTTGCTTTTTATGCAATAAACAGCTGATTTGCTATAAATATTACAGCTGTTTCACGCAAAAAACCCAAGCGAACGTTAACGTTTGACATCATGGGATAGGCAGTATGTCTAGTGGGGCTTGTTTTTTATAAAATAATATGCAGATAGCTATTTCGATAGTTGCCAAACTATCTCATAGGTACCCTTTTGTTTTGTCTTCTCTGCTATCATTACAAACCTTAAGTGTTATTAGCTCCACGAAGATACCGAGAAGTCAAAACATACCAGTGCGAAAATTGCATCAACGAAGACCACACTTCACTTGATTCACACAAGCTCTTAAAATTTGTATACTCAATTGGAGAATTTTTATGCTTAAATTTAAGAACGATTTTTTAAAAATAAAAGTTTTAAACTTAAATTTAGAATTCGAGTTAATTGTGGGGAGAGAACATTAAGCTGAGAGAGTAAATGTTATTTCTCTTCCATACATTTTTTTCTCAGAGATAAATGTACAATTTTTTTCTTACTTTAAGTCAGATAAAATTTGATATTTATTCTAAGAATTTTTTGTTATGAAGTTCGTACTTAAAATTCCCCAACTTAGTTCGTACATACTTAATTGGACAATTTCATTCATATATTAATAATTTCTACGCTTACATTTTTAAACATATCCCGTTTTTTACTTGTTTTAAGAATAACACAAGGGAATAAGGTATTTGTTGTTTAAGAACAGAATATTGTTTTAAAGTTAATTTTTTTTGTATCAGCTCGACTTTCCGCGATATACCGCTATGTCCAAAACTAAGGCACTTCCACTACAAATATTTAAATAACTTGAAAACGGTTCACCATACTGAACCATACAAAAAAACTGAAACTCGTCAACAAAATTATCTTTAATTCGTGCCTACATTGTTTTTAATTTGGCCTAGTAGTTTCAGAGATATTGTTGTAGTTTAAAAAAAAAAAACATCAAATTTACATAAAAAAAATTTTGTTTTTTACAAATTCATAAAAAAAATAATGCAACAAAAATCACAGTGTTGGTCTTAAAACATTTAGTTTAATATAGTTTGAATCAAATGAGCTTTATTTCATTGAAATCTGTGCACAACTTTTGATTTTGTCAACAATTTACTGAGATAACTAAATTTACAAAAATCGCGATTTCCATACAGAAATAACATTTATTAATATGTTTGTGAAAGTGTAATTCGAGCAAACCTCGAGCAAAGTATTAATATTTTTCGAAACGAACTTATGGGATTGTAAATGGGCGGAATAGCCCCACCCCTTCTGGTACCTCCTATACAAAATTACCTATTTTTGGATAATTGATATATCATCGATAGCTGCCAAACAGACTACCGGAGGATATTTAAATTTTGTTAGTTTATTTATCTTGCAAAAGTAGACAAATCCTTAAAAAAACCGAAACCGTTGCCATACCCTTTCTGGTACCTCCCATACAAATGACCGAACTCACCCCAATTGTCTAACATACATATCTTTTTTGTAAGTACACTGAATTCAGGAATGAATTTGCACTATATCGGATCACCCCTTCTGGCACCTCCCATACAAAATGACCTATTTTTGGAAAATTATATTTCTCCCTTAACTTCCAAATTGACACCTGCCGTTTAATTAAATTTGGTCAGTTAATTAATATTGTAATAGGAGGCAAAACTATAAATAAATTAGCAAATTTGTCATGATTTTTAAAAATACAAAATTTTAATTTTTTTGGGAAGAAACAAAAAAATGCGAAAAATCTGTTATCACCGAACTTAGCATAACTCATTAAATTTTCAATCGATTATTATGTACATACATATTTTAGAAAGCTACATTAATATGATATTCAATAAAGCTAATAAAAAGAACAATTTTCCCCCAACCGATTTACTTTCACCGTGAAGAAAATTAAAATGTGTAATTTTTTTTTGAATAAAACAGCCGTAGCTCAGTAATTTTTTTTTGTGATATTTAAAAATTTGATTTTTTTCAAAGGTAACAACGATATCTTTAAAAAACAAAATTTTAAAATCCGGCTTATGAAAAAAAAAATTATGATTTTTGAACTATAATTTTTTGGAAAAAAGTCGAAAATACGATTAGTACCTGTAACTTAAAAATTTGAGCTGAAGGAGAAAAATGGAGATTAGATTAAAAACTAGCGACCTCAAATTAGTAAAAAACTGCCATAGGATTCCAAACAACACTCAAAAAGTTCCATTTTGTTCCCTTGTGTAATTAGTAATATTCGTACTTAAATTTTTGAGTACCGCAAGAAATAAGAATTTAAAACTTAAATTGAGAAGGCGATTCTTTCTTTAAAAACAAATAAATTTTACATACAAATAAAGTTTCAAAGATCTCAGTTTTATATTTTATATGCTGACATCTTATCATCTTGCCCGCCATCGTCCACCTATTCGAAAATGTTATTTTCCGGTCAGCTACACACATTATTGAAACAGAACGACGTACAAAGTTTCAAAGCTCTTACTTTCATAGCCCTCCAGATAAACGTAAACAACTATTCATTAAACATTTTAAGATTATTACTGTTACACCAGATCCAGATATCTGATTTGAAATTTAAGTTTATAGTAAGTGTCACGCCTACCAATCCAATCACGATGACAGAGTGATACAAATGTAACATATAGTGTTCAATTACTTAAATTTTTCAGAAAAACAGTTTGGGGTTTATTCGATAAATATTAAATATAAATACATAATTTAGTAAAAAACAGGGTTAACCGGTTTCGTTCGGTTTTTTCGTAAATTGTAAAATAAAACCAAATATGCAGTTAAATATAAAATAATTTGAATACCGATACCTTAATCATTTCATTAAATTAGAGCTTTTACCTTCAATTTACTTCAATTTATATCCAGTTCATCCAAACTGAAGTTATTACTAAATTTTAACTTAACATATAAGTGGAATCTATATTACTCAAAAACATTGAACGCGTTTCCAGTAAAACTTACATTTTACACTTAGCATGGCTTAGAACTAATGTATCGATTTGATCACAAATTAAACTATAGTATGGTGATCATAAATTAAGTTTAGGAGACCACTGAATTTAAAATTGTTCATATGAATATCGATGGCTTCCCAGCCATTGTAAGGTGATATCCCAACAATATCTTAGTGATTTCACAAATAGTGTATGGGGATCTGAAATCTTTAAAAAATTTCAGTTGTAGCTATCTCCTAAACTAATCATCCAATCCAATCTTGTTGCTGCAAACTTGTTGTAGCTGATGTCACCACCTTATAATTGATACAGTCGTACTGCATAAGAAAAATTCAAAGAATGTATCATTTGAGATTTGATCACAGAATTTCTGAAAGCATAAACAAACTTCTATGCCAATTTTCCAACAATTTTCCTGGCAATGTTCTGTGAAAATACTCATTTTTGAAAAACCGACCACTTTTATTTAATAAAAATTATATCGGGAAAAATCATATACGTAATATTTTCACGTAAGAAATTAACAAATTATACATTTCTAGGAGCACAATCCAATACTCTTTACCTTTGTGAACAAATTTACTTCAGATTTCATAACGTTACTTCGTATTTTTTAATAATATTATTGAAAGAAGTTTTTAAATTAAAACAACCGAAGACATTTTTCTCAATCGCTATATTGTTTTGTAAGGCACTTTTCTGTTGCTGTAATAATCAATTTTAATCAAAACAATCCATAATTATCTTTTAAAAAATGTACAATGTGGACAACTCTGCAATACAAACTTAAATTTTATTCTTCCATGCGGAACTAATTTTTAAAACATTTTGTTTTCCTTTATAGACTGGTACTCAAATCAAATCCTACAAAAATTATTTTGCTTCAAAATAAATATGGATAAATATTGACGAATCAGTACTTAGTTGTTTACACGAAAAGTTGGAAATGTTTCCTGCAAGAATTATATTTCCATATGAAATAATGAGCATGCCAATTATTTCAAAACGAATGTAAACTTAAGTATCGAAAATAAAGGGTGTCCCAACAAGAACGCAATTTTTAAATCTGGCAACATTCGAAGTGTCATTGTTTGACATTTGAACAATTGTTATTGTTTGCTAGTAGAAGGTACGAGGTTAGTAAAAATGGAGCGTTACACGAATGAACAACGCATTCTCATTGTGAAATTGTTTTACCAAAATGGTGAAAGTTTTGCAACATGAAAATGCTGATTTTGCCGCAAAAATCATCTTCAGTGACGAGGCCCATTTCCATCTTGATGGCTTCGTCAATAGGCAGAATTGTCGCATTTGGGGTGAGGAAAATCCTCGAGTGATTCACGAGAAGCAAATGCATCCTCAACGTGTCACTGTGTGGTGTGGTTTTTGGGCTGGAGGAATCATTGGACATTTTTTTATGAAAATGAGGCAGGTCAAGCGCAAACAATCAATGGTGTTCGGTATCGTGAAATGATAACCAGTTTTTTCTTGCCTCGAATTGAAGAAATGAATGTGGAGGGCATGTGGTTCCAACAAGACGGTGCCACATGTCATACAGCCAGAGAAACAATTCAATTGCTGCATCAGTCATTTCCCGGTCGTGTTATTTCGCGTTTTGGAGATCAGAATTGGCCGCCTAGATCGTGCGATTTAACACCATTAGATTTTTTTCTTTGGGGTTTTTTGAAGTCGATGGTTTACGCGAATAAGCCGACGACGACTCAAGCCTTAAAAGAGGAAATTGGACGCTGCATTAATGAAATACCGCAGCATTAATGCGAAACGGTCATTGGAAATTTCATTAAAAGATCGCGTGCATGCCAGCAAAGCCGCGGCGGCCATCTGCACGATATATTGTTCCATACATAACCTCATTCTGTCTACTTTACGATATAATATAGTTTCACGATTTTTTTTTAAAATATCTGTGTTTTATTTAAAATTTAAAAATTGCGCTCTTGTTCGGACACCGTTTATATGGAAAATATTTGACAATAAAAATACTTTGGCACATTATGTAGCGAACAAACTGATTTAGCTCGATCGTACGAAAATTGTTGAGCAACATCGATTTGTTCGCTACGTAATGTGTTATGTCCTTATATTGTGTTTTCAATATTTTGAATATTTTCCATATATTTTTCTTTCTTTTTTCAAGTTCACACTTCGTGTGTAGGAAATAATGTTCATAATTTCAGTTGAAAATGACAATGATGCTGGAAGCATTTAAAATTTCCTTGTCGAATTACTACTTTGTCAAGATTTGTTTCCGTTTATTTTTAAGCGAAATAATTCGTATGGATTTTGACAACACTCCGTATGAAATACTGAACCCAATACCAATATTTATTTTTTATTTGCGCAAATCTTTTTCTAATATAACAAATTATTCCTTCCAAATTTATATTTTACAAAAAAAAAAAATTTAAAATGTAAAGCTAGTCATTTTCAAATGTATCGTTCCTATTTTAATTTTTAATAATTGCTGGAACGAAAATCTTCATATTCACCCTGATTCTTAAAAAACAATTCTCAGAAAAATATTCGTATTCCTTTTTCCCCTTTTCCAAGCAAAATCTTCCCGGGACATTTTTCTCTTTTCATTTCGAACCTCTTCGAACCCCACAAATTTCAAATTTCTTGACATTTTTATAATTTTTTAAATTTTTAACAGCTGATCTCGAATGCTTGAAATTTGTCTCACTTGTTATTCCTTTCCCCGACTGTTAAGAAAATTAGGATTTTATTCCCGGGAAAAATTAATTCCCAGGAAAGTCATCTTCCTGGGAATATTTATAATTGGGCTGTATATAAAATATAATTTTCATCATTATCAAGTATAAAAAAATAGTAACATTCTTACTGATTTACTATTTATGGAATTCAACTCTCCCTCTCTCTCGTAATCACTTATAACGTCGTGACATCGCCCACTTTCCGCAAAAAAAGTATTTTTTTTTTTGGACGACTAGCATATGTACCAAATCTCGCTGTAGGCCTTTTTACCCCCTTAAGGCCCGAATTTTCAAAAATCCCTTGTTAGTGCGCTCCTACGCCATCAAGTGAACCTACATGCCAAATGTCAAGGTTCAAGCTTTAGTTGTTTGGTTTGGGGAGTGATCAGTCAGTCAGGCACACCTTTTATATATTTACATACATATGTAGATATATTGATATAGATAGTTGCCAAACTATTTCATCGGCACCCTTGGCTGTGACTTTACTATCTTAATTTTTTTTTGCCGTAATAACACATATCTGGATCTGATTCAATAGTAACTATACTAATACATTATACTGTTCAGTGAATTATTATAATTTTCCTTATAAAGAATGCCTTTATAAGTTTATTGGCACGTTTTGAGCTTCTTGGCACATTGGCACATTATAAAGTTACAAATTCCACAAAAGTGACACTTATTCGGGAAGACTAAAATAAATTGATTAAGTTCAAAGCAAATACCGTGGCGTTAGCGAAGGTACGATTGTTTGCCATTCTATAATGGTTTCATTTTATGTCGCATACGATTACATACGATGTTTCTTAGATCGCAATGAACACTAGAAAACAGGTGTGTTTGATAAGTGACATTGAAGTAGGAGTTAGTATAATTTAAAATGTGAACCAGCACACCGACTGCGGCATGATGGTTAGAACACGCGGCTACCATGTTGCAGATCCCAGGTTCGATTCCTGCCTCCAGTCATATACATTTTTCTTTCTTGTCGACAGCAACGTCGCAGTGTTTGAAGATGGCGATCGTGTAGTGTATTTTGTCTAAAAAAAAGTTTTGAATTTATTCGCAAAATTGGTGTCAATAGTTACGCAATGTGGAGTAGTTTAAGGAAAGAAAACTACTTACATTTTTGTCGAGTAATTTTGGTCCAAAGAAAATCTGAGGACATCAAAATATTTTTTGATCTGTGCACCCTACGCCCCCCGACATTTTTGACCTGAACGTAAATTTTTGATTTTTTTACTTCGTTTTTTTTTACACCCTTAGTATGCCTATTTATGTTAAAATTCATAAAGATTAAAAAAATATAAAAATTCTGCTTTTTAAGTATGTATTTTTATTCATAAACAATAAAGTTGTAGAGGTTTTAAAATTAATAGGTCACCCTCCACACCGCCAAAAATTCAAAAACGAAAACTGACGTCGAAATAAAAAATGACTAATTAGCTAACTGTAGGCCTCGATTAACCAGGAAAAACGATATGCGTCTCGTTTCGATCATATATATTATGGCGATACAACTTCATAAATAACAATTCGGGGGTCGCATGATCACAAAAAAAATTTATGTCCGCAAATGGTCTTCAGACAACAACAGACGCAACAACTTTTTTATCGTCATATCGAGCGACTCTATCTAATGTACACTAGGGTGGGTCGAAAAAAAAGTTGTGCCGGTCACCCCCTAGAATGAATGATAATTTAAAAATGAATTAAAAAAATTTTTTTATTTTTTTTGCCACGCCCCTTGAGCCCCCCATTGGGGTTAATAAATTATAGACTTCATAAATACATAACATCAAAAAAAATATATTAATTTTATAGAAAATTTTTAAAAACCAATTAAGATGTGTGAAGCACACATGCTATTAGACAGTGTGTTATGGAACGACATCACACATATCTATTTACATGAGTGCCAGTGTAACTGTAATTGCCAAATTAAAAAAGCATAATCACCTCGTCTTCCAAGGTAGGAGTTTAACAAATTATTAACGAATTCGTGAGTATGTCCTTTACTCAAGAACGACAAGTCCAATTTTTATCAAACAAAAATCCGAAATTTAAGAATCATAAATAATTTTTCTGTTTCGCAGTTATAAACAAGTTTATGAAAAAAAAATACCATCACCCTCAGTACAAAAAAAAATTCTATTATACTGATTTTATTACTCGGTTTCTAAAGTAGGCGGAGTGGAATATTTGTATGGGAGGTACCAGAAGGAGCGTGTCTAGACTTCCAGATACTAAATACAGAATTAGGGCACGACCGCGTTGGGTGTATTAATATTATTACTCCATCTCTAAAGTGGGCGGAAAGGTACATTTGTATGGGCGGTACCATAAGGGGCGTCGCAAGACTTCCAATTTTTTCTCCAAAATCCTGTTATAACTTAACAAAATACAGAATTTGGGCACGATCGTGTATTGATATTAGTACTCCATCTCTAAAGTGGGCGAAGTGGTACATTTGTATGGAAGGTACCAGAAGGGGCGTGTCTAAACTTCCAGATTTCTTCTCTTAAACTTTTCCTGAGTCCAATTTTTATCAGCGAACATCATACGCAAAATTTGAGTGAATTCAGTTTACTTACAAAAAAGATATGAATGTAAAACTATAAGGGTCAATTCGGTTATTTGTATGGGAGGTACCAGAAGGGGTGTGACAATGCTTTTGGTTTTCATAGGGTTCGTCTACTATTGCAAGATAAATAATCTGACCAAATTTAAATATCCTGCGATAGTCTGTTTGGCAGTTATGAAAGAAATATTATTTATCCAAAAATAGGTAATTTTGTATGGGAGGTACCAGAAGGGGTGGGGCTACTCAGCCCATTTACAATCGTTTTGAAAAATATTAGTACTGGTAAATTTTCATACCGATCCGTTAAGGTTTACTCGAGTTATCCTGCCCACCAGCCATCCAGCCAGCCAGATAGACGGACATGGCTTAATCGTCTTAAAAAGTCCTGAAACGAATTTGGTCTTAGGATACTAACTCGTCTTCTTTAATGCGTTACACTTTTTTTCGTATCAAATGATATATACCCTCATCCCTTAGGGTGATTGTATAAAAATTCAATTTAAAAAATAATTACAAATCCAAAACGGAAAAAAGTGTCAAGTCTTACGACATTTTCGTAATATAACAGTACCTATGAACAAAATGAGACATAGATATTGAAAATCGCTTATATTTACAGTTAAGTGAATTTCTTTGTTGGAAATATAGGTTTTTTTCCATTCAGGATATATGGGAGGTGGGCGTGATATATTTTAATATTATTCAACACAGTTGTCAGTAATATATCAGAGACAAATTTGGTTCAATACCAACCACAGTTTTGGAAAATACTATAAGGTTTTCCATTAAGGGATATATGGGTGGTGGGCGTGTCCTTTGAGGTAATTTGATATAATTCAACACAGTTGTCAGTAAGATATCAGAGACAAATCTAACTAAATTTGGTTCAATTTTGAAAAATTTAATTTGTTTTCATTTCAGGATATGGGAGTTGGGTGTGTCCTTAGGCCGATTTTCCTAAAACTTCGCTTTTCCCTTTCCTATTTAGAAAAGGAATGTGTACTAATTTTCCTTTTTTTTTATATCTCCTTTTATTTTTGGCCTCCGTTTGTATGAAAACACGACACTGCGCGGAGAATCATACAGTCATCAACGTTTTTTCTAAAGAGTTTTGTACATATCTTCACACAATTTTTTTAAATTAATTCAGTAAGTATCAAAAAATCAAAATTTTTGTCAAAATAACATACCATCACTTAATTTTGAATAAAAGCGAGACGCGTTCATCTATTTGCGTGATCTATGTCTCATTTTGTTCATTTGACATTACAAAAATGTAGTAGAACTTGAAAATTTTTATTACTTTTAAAACAATTTTTTATTTTATTTTTATTTTTATTATATTTAATTTATTTCCAACTACGAAACTGTTGATTATGCAGAAACTGATGATTATCTAAGCGGCACGGATTAACATACTCCAATCGTGGTCAAACTTTGGCTATCCTAAAATCTGCAAAGACATAATTTTTCGGGGGTGGCTTCGACAAAAATCCAACATCGATTTTTACGATAACCCTAATATAAACATATTTATTATTTATTTCGTTGCGAAATTCATTGAAAAAGGTTTCCAACAGTTCATATAAAAAGTAATTCAATTAAGCATAACTATGAGTTTTTTTTTAATTAATCCAAACCAATGTTATTAAGTTTTGAATGTGGTTAATAAGATAAATCTTACAGATATTTGAAGTATGTTTAATTTGTAATTTATACAAATAATTATAATTTAAAAATTGCTCGATTTTTAATAAAAATTTTTAGACTGTGGCATCGCACTTAGTCACTCTTTAAACGTGATTTAAAAATTGATGTTACTTTTATAGAAATAGTATAATTTTGCTAATTCTTTTAAAGTTTTTAATTCTTTTAATCAATAACAAAATTTGACTAAAAATTACTATCATTACGAACAAAAACAAAACCATTTTGGGATTATCTACAAAATACATCGTGCGATTTTCTTATGACTTTTTGTTATTTAGGCAAATAACCAATTGTATGTTAAGTGACATTTTTTTTCTTTGTGTGATTAGCGTGAGTAGCGTGATTCACGTAAAGTATGGACTCACGCACGCTGATGCACGAAGATTTTTTTGACGCTCACGTTCACGCACGCTCACGTGAGCAAATTTCCAACTTACTCACATTCACGCGTGAATCACGCGTGATTCACGCCAATAACGTGACGAGTGCCCATCTCTACTGACAACAGCTACATTTTCTTCTCTGATCACTTTTGACTCCGACGTCAAGTTCTAGAAGTTTCTACCGGAATCTCGCTTTTTACCCCCCTAAGTCAATTTTTTTTCGTAACGAAAAAAAGTTTTTTTAATTCCATGATATTTTTTCTTTTACTGTATATATTTTTATTCATAAACAAAAAAGTTACAGAGGTTTAAAAAAATCAATTTGACGTCGCTAAAGGCAAATGTTGGCATGGTCGTATTTTGTTTTTTAAACCTCTGTAACTTTTTTGTTTATGAATAAAAATATATACAGTAAAAGAGAAAATATCATCGAATTAAAAAAACTTTTTTTTCGTTACGAAAAAAATTGACTTAGGGGGTTAAAACTGAGATTCCGGTAGAAACTTCTAGAACTTGACGTCGGAGTCAAAAGTGATCAGAGAAGAAAATGTAGCTGTTGTCAGTCCAAGAACATTGATATGTCACACATTACGATCGGACTGTATATGGAGACACAGGAAACAAAAAACCCAATGCGCGGGGTCAAGGGGCGTGGCAAAAAAAAAATAAAAATTTAAAAGGAATTCGTTTTTAAATTTTCTTTCATTCTAGAGGGTGACCGGCAAAACTTTTTTTATTTGTATGAAGTGCGACTCACCTTAATGTACACTTAATGTTGGCGTTAGTCTTTCCAAAGCCAAATTTTCGGATAGGTTAAATCATAAATGCACTAAACTAACGTCTTGGTCTGAGTAGGCCACAATGTGATTTTCTACTTGTGAACATGTTTCTGTTTGTTTATACATGCTCGGTCATGCTCATAAAATTGTGTTGTGTTGCTATAGGTATATAAATCAGTAATATATCAGCATTCGAAGCATATTGCAAGTATAATACAGTGATAAAGTTTCCTTCTTCAAGGAAAGACATGTCAGGAATTGGCGTTATTGATATTGCTTTAAATAGAAGTTTAACGTCTGCTGAAAAAGAATGGGTCGGAGGACGGATTTAGCTAATAGCGCCGAAGAACAAGGATTAGTTCCTGGCTCTGATGATGATGGTACATGGTAGGTCTAGGTAGAATTAGCCAAACAGTAAGTTATACCACATATGGAAGTACGAGCCTCAAATCGTCGTGTATTGCGTTATCCACACATTAGAAGTGCAATGTGTGAGTAAATACTATTCTTATTTATCTCTTTCTATTCTTCTTCTTTCCAAAGCCGTTAATAAATCAAAACTCAGTTAAGAATTGTCTGAGTTATAAGCTCATAAGTGAGGAAAGATCCGAAAAGCCAGTTTTGGAAGGTAGTTTTTGAAGACTAGTGTATGTTTTTTAAACACATAACAGTTACTTTATTCAAAATAAATCAAATCTGCAAAATTATGGAAATATTGTGTCTTGAGTCAAATCGAAACACACTTGAGAGCGAGATAGTTTATCTGTCTATATTACTAATCTGTGAGAAAAACCGAGCTAGTAAATTTAAGTGCCATCTATCAATTTTGGTCTTATTTGTAATTTTCTTTAAATGTTCACAATTTATTACAGAATAAAGGCTTCATTTAGTATAAAGTAAATGCCTTAATAAATTGCCACATATTTGTTAGCAAATTTTAAGTAATGGTTTTTTTGCGACGTGTTTACTAATTTGTGCAAAAGTGCGTAGAACAAGGAATTTTAAATGAACGAAAGTTCTCTTCCATCTAGTTTTTAATAAATGTTGTTTTTTACTTGAGAACTTTTTTAATTTTACTCATTGATCTCTTTAAATCTCGTATAGGGTATTTTGTTTTGGACATTTTGCTTTGATGTCCCTTTGTGCCTCTAGAATATGGCAACATAACTTTTGTAGAAAAAACGAGATTTTGAAAAAACTTTAAAAAATCTACAACATTTGTTTATTAAGTTGGCATTTTTCTAATATTAGCTTCTTTTTCTATGTTTTATAAATATTAAACAATATATGTATATATATGTAATTATAATTCTATCTATAATTACTCGCTATGGTTACTTGTACGAAGCGGCATAAACATTGCTACAAATTTAACATTAACTGTACAATTAACGAATGGTCGACTCCGCATAGGCATAATTTTGAGCGACATGGTGCCTCATTCGTCAATTGGAGGGCGAAAATTGATGGAAAATGACATTGATAGTATCTTGTGGCAATCTGTGTATGTATGTATATACATATATATAGATGGGTACTAGGTACGTGCTTGGCCTTCAGCACAATATGTGTTAGTGCATGTATATATTGCGCATACGGTAGTATGGTGCGGAAATCCATTAGATACATTTTGTATACCCATATATATAAATTTATTCGGATATTTTCGCAAATTTAGTAAACTAGAGGGACGTGTATGGACACATTTGGAAACTGAACGTGATCCTAAATGACATTAGGTAAAATTTTTTATCACAGTGACCGGCAATCATTCATATTCGATTCGTTATTTTTGTTATCATTTTGTTCGCTTTCCTTTGGTTCTTTCTAGATAAAACACACCCAGTCAAATGTTTTGTGTTGTAGTTTTCATTCAATTGGAGATTTTGCACTAAAGTACAATAGGAGAAGAAAAAATCAAACAAAAAAAAAAGTACTCGATCATAAGTAACTCCAAAAAAGAGAAAAATCCATGACCAGTGTTGCCAGGAAATGACAAAAAATGCAAATTTTTTTTAACAATTTTTTAAAGAACGAATGTTAAACACTCAAGATACGAATGGCTCAAAAGCCAAATTGAATAAATCCGTTTTTTGGGTTTTTTTTTTAATTTTAATTCTAAATCACTGAAAGATTCCATATTTTTTCGAACAAAAAAAAATATCTCTAATAATTAAAATTTACAGTACTGAACATATCATGCATCATTAAATTTTGTACATCTTTAATTCGACTTTAAAATTAAAAGGGAGGTTTAAGAAACAATATCAGCCAAAGGTTTTATGGAGTACATTGATTTTACATATGAAGCATTCATATATAACCCAATCCAATACAATATATTTATCTTATATTTGTAATGTCTTTTCAATACATATATCGGTTATTATATTCTGGCTGAACTACATCCGAAAAAATCTTTTTAATTTTATATCCACATTGAAAGTAACATTTCCACTCATTTTATAGAAGTGCCTTTTCAACCATCATTAGTTTTGTAATATCGGTTCAAGTTTTCACGATAAGCCGCATTGAATTTGAAAAGACTAAAGTATATGGTTGGGGAATGGGACTTTGCCCAGAGGTGGAAAGTTACTGATTGTCACTCACTTGGGAGTGACCAGAATCGATTCCTTTGTGTCACTGTCCAAGCAGCTAACTACTTCCGGTCTTAGACCAAGTATTCCCTGGGCAATGACTTTAAAGCAACCGCTTTGAAGTTAGCTAAAGTTAGAAGGCTAAATGTTGAGTAACCTAATCGGCATGCTACCACCGATGCGTCTTAGGAACTAGGTAACAGAAGTTACTGAAACTCAACACAGGCTCTCTTAGTGGCTTTGGCAGCCCCAAGAAACTAAGATCGGGAGCGGTGGCCTAATAAGCCACTCTCCTTAAACAAAAATTTATTATGAAAACACGAAGAAAACGAAAAACAAGAACCCCCCAAAATGTTGACGACCCCCGCAAACGATATAAGGACCATGATTTAAGGATATGCACCTGGAATGTCCGAACTCTATACAGAGATGGTGCCTCTATCCAACTGGCGGATGTCCTCGACAAATACAAGGCTGACATCACCGCCATACAGGAAATGAGATGGACGGGACAGGGATGGACGGGACAGGGATGCACACGACGGAAGAACTGTGACATCTTTTACAGCTGCCATGCAGAAAGACACGAATTTGGATGTGGTTTCATAGTCGGCAGGAGACTTCGACACCTGGTCTCGCGGTTTAACCCTGTAAATGACCGTATAGCCACCATTCGCATCCGGGCGAAATATTTTAACATTACGCTGATTTGTGTACACGCCCCGACGGAAGACCTTTGTCAATGACATCAAAGATGCATTCTATGAGCGCCTGGAGGATGTATATGACCGCTGCCCTGCACATGACATTAAAATTGTTCTGGGAGATTTTAATGCTAAAATAGGAAGGGAAGATGCTCTTGGTTCAGCAGTCGGAAAATTCAGTCTACACAACAACACCTCCGATAACGGATTCAGACTGGTAAGTTTCGCGTCGGCAAGAAACATGGTTGTGAGCGGAACCAGATTCCCGCATAAAGATATCCACAAGGCAACCTGGATATCTCCCGATCAAAATACAAGAAATCAGATTGATCACGTGGTAATTGATGGAAGGCATGTCTCAAGCGTTATGGACGTGCGTGTGATGCGCGGTGCAAATATCGACTCGGATCACCACCTAGTTGCAGCCAAGGTACGCACACGATTAAGTAGAGCTAAAAACACTCTTAATCAAACGCAAAGGAAGCTAGACATCACAAAGCTGCAGACCACTGAGATAGCCAATGCCTACTCCAACCAACTCTCTCAATTACTCCATACAAATCCCCCTAGTTCTGATGTTCCCGACATGCAGTGGCAGCATATTGCGAATTCTATGACCACTGCCGCAACAACCGTACTGGGTTATGAAAAACCACGCTCAGACAAGCCCTGGTACGATGACGAATGTCGCGAAATGTCTGAGGAAATGGATGCTGCATACAAGGCAAAACTGCAGCCAATGGCGACGCGTGCGGTGACGGAGCGTTATAAAGAGAAAAGGAGGGAGATGAAACGCCTGTTCAGACGGAAAAAGCGTCTGTGGAAGAAAAGAGAGAGCCAGGATATCGAAAACTACAGGGATAGAGGTGAGGCCCGAAAGTTCTACCAAAAGGTAAAAAGTAAAGGTTTTGGAACAGGGATCCCCACCTGTAAGGACAGAGACGGAAATCTGGTCACGGACACTCAGAGTGTGCTGCAAATATGGAGGGAACACTTTCAATCTCTTCTCGTTCCCGAAGGCAGCATAAGTGACGGAATCGCACCAATCATCGACGATGGAGTAGATTGTCCACCACCGAGCCAAAACGAGATCAGCACGGCAATTTCCCGGCTTAAAAATAATAAAGCTGCGGGAGCCGATGGACTGCCGGCGGAGCTTTTTAAAGCCGGCGGCGATGACCTGGTAACATGCATGCACCAGCTCATAAACACGATTTGGCTCAGAGAATGCATGCCCGATGATTGGAATCTGAGTGTCCTATGTCCCGTGCTTAAGAAAGGCGATCCTAGTGTGTGTACCAACTATCGCGGGATTAGCCTTTTACCCATCGCATACAAGGTCCTGTCTAGTGTGTTATGTGAAAGACTAAAGCCCCTCCTGGCGAACCTGATTGGACCTTATCAGTGTGGCTTTAGACCTGGTAAATCCACCACCGACCAGATATTCACGCTACGACAAATCCTGGAGAAGACCCAAGAAATGCAGATCGATACCTACCATCTGTTCATCGATTACAAAGCTGCATTTGACAGTCCGATACGACAGAAATTGTTGGATGCTATGGCTGAGTTTGGTATCCCCGCAAAACTAATTCGACTCTGCGGGATGACACTGACTGACACGAAGTCTTCAGTAAAAATTGGCAAAAATCTGTCAGAGCCATTTTCTACCAAGCGAGGCTTTAGACAAGGCGATAGTCTGTCCTGCGATCTCTTTAACATCGTAATGGAGATGATCATGCGGAAAGCAGCAGTAAACAGGAATGGCACCATATTTAACAAAAGCCACATGTTGCTCGCGTATGCTGATGATATCGATATTATTGGACGTGGATTGCGAGATGTTACTGCGGCTTTTTCGAGCATTGAAAAGCAGTCGGCTGAAGTGGGTCTGGTGATAAACGAGGACAAAACCAAGTTATTTGTTTCAACGAACAAAGAGTCCACTCGTCTGGGACGCTGCGTGAACGTTGACAACTATAATTTTGAAGTGGTAGATGATTTTGTCTACCTTGGCTCCGCCATAAACAAAAATAATAATGTCAGCCTCGAAATCAAAAGACGAGTATTGATCGCAAACCGCTGCTACTATGCGCTAAGCAAGCGATTTAACGACAAAGCGCTCTCTCGAAAAACAAAGATCCAGCTCTACCAGACTCTGATCCTACCTGTCTTGCTCTACAGCGCAGAATCGTGGGTAATGACACAAGCGGATCAATCTATTCTGGGAGTCTTCGAGAGAAAAATACTCCGCAAAATATTTGGACCCATCATCGTGAACGGCGAGTACCGTCGTCGAATGAATCATGAGCTGTATGAGCTGTACAACGACATCGACGTGGTCAAGCGCGTTCAAATAGACCGAATGCGCTGGCTTGGACACGTTGTACGAATGGACGATAACGCTCCGGCTCGAAAAGTCTTCGGCAATAAACTCGATGGGCGACGCAGGAGGGGGCGACCAAAACTCCGATGGATAGACCAGGTGGCGGAAATGTTAAGTAAGCTTGGTATGACGAACTATCTACGGAGCGCAAAAGACCGAAGCGCTTGGAATGGTTTTCTACGTGCGGCTACTGATAGATGAATTTCTGTTGTTGCTGCCAGTAAAGAAGAAGAAGAAGAAGAAAAGTATATGGTTGTAATTGAAGTACAATATGAGCCACAAGAATTTGGAAATAAAGCTTTAAATTATATTTTGTTAAACTAGGATCTTAATTCTAAAGGATAATAATAATTTTTTTAATTTAGTCGTTTATTTTTTTTTAAATATTGTGTAATGTAATATGAAGAATTATACTTAGTAGGGACATAAGTACTGTTACATACATTTTTTGCTATAAAATTAAAACTAATGAATGTTTTTGGAACAAACTTTTCATATTTATTTATTGATATATATTGTATACAAAAATTTTCAATTAAGTCAAAATGTTCGTCTCTGTCATTCACCCACGCCTTTAGACCCACTGGCCAATCATCAATAGCAGCACGCACTGCGCCCATTAGAAAAGTGGCTACAGCTCGCATCAAATCAGCCTTAAGGAATTCACCATTCATAATCCATTGGGTTTAAATGGTGGTTATAGGGGAAAATTCTTCTGAGAAAATTAACGCTGGAAATGGTTTTGAAATAGGGAATGGTTAAGTGACTTTACACCAAGTTCCAAAATTGTTTCTTCGCAAATTGGCCCGACGTTTTGAACTCTTATTATAAAAAACGCAAATGGGATCCCCTATCGTAAGAGCCCCCCTCCATACCATAACTGAAGATGAATGATGACCCTTTCCAACCCGAGAGATAAGTTCAGAAGCTTCATTAGATTATCGTACGCAAACCCTAGGTTTTAACTGTAAGTACAAAATATTAAAAAGAAAATGTTCTTAATTCGGTCATTTGTGGGTGAGCCACTAGAAGGGGTGTGGCCAGCCACCCAGACAGACGGACACGGCTTAATTGTCTTAAAAAGTTCTGAATCGAATTTGGTCTTAAGATACTTGTGGCCTAACACGTCTTCTTTTAAGTCATTACACTTTTCTCGTTTCAAATGATATATACCATCATCCCTAAGAGTGGTAGTTTAATTATATTTGTGGAACTGAATCATATCGTCGCTGCGCCGACCAAACCCGTTATGTGTAATTTTTCAATTTTTTTAATTCAATTGTTTAGTCCACATATGTCGTAAAAAATATTTTACTCCTTTAATTCTGGGCTTAGCGATTTGAGAATTTCCAAAAACAAAAATATTTATATTTTTCCCCTTGCCGGGGAACTATTATACTGAAATGACATGCATTACATGCATCATTTCTATATGAAATTAAAAGGAAATTGCCACCTCCTGCAAGTATTTTTTTTGTTACAGCTTAGAGTAGATAGCTAGTCGCCTTTTTAGAAATAAACATTCAAAATTTGCTCTTTTTTGGAATATTTAATTTGCGATGCTTATAACTTTAGGTTGGAGCAACATATTTGCATCAAGCATTCAGATATTTATTTCCAATACTCACGATACTTCGGAAAAACTCTAGCACTAAACTTTTACCACTTTTTTAAGTGCTTTAAAAATATGCAAACTAATACTAAATATGGATAAATGGCAATACTCACAAACACTATGGAAGATTAAACATTGAGAAAGAGAGCGTGAAAGAGCGAATGAAATGTACATTGCTACGCGATGAGTGTGTGTTGCTTCACAAGAATATCGGTGATTGCAGAGTGCGACAACAACAAATATGGCAATAAAGCAATGACTCACAACGGATGATTACTTCATTCATCATACACCAGAACCAAAATTACTACTGTTTAGAATCTATAGATCAAGAATGAAAGCAACAACAAAACAAAAAGAAACAAAACGAAGCAACTACGATTGCTCCCTGGCTACTAGACCAATTTTGTAATGATCGCTCGCCATTTCAACGAACCGCGAAAGCGAGAGAACAAAAAAAATCCGCACTTTATTCTTGAGATAAATTTAAAACAATCTAAATCCATTAGCTTAGTAACTACAGCGGCTATCGAGCGGCCAGCAATTGCAATATTTCCATATGTATCCATCTGCTCTTAGCCCGATTCATGTGAGAAAACAAAATCAACAGAAGAGAATTCCCTCCCAAATAACAAAAACAGAAAGAAACAAATCAACTGTGAGCAATAATTTTCAGTGCGATATTCGTTGGTCGACCAGCAGGCAGGCATTGCGAAACAATTGACAAATTTTTTAAATCAGTCTATCTCTGATCGCCCAATGATTAAATTTAAATATTTTTAAGTACGAAGAAGAAGAGTTTCTAACATCTCGACACAACAATTAAACGGTTCAATTCAACGTTCTAAAAAAGGCTAAAACGCATACACACACACACAAGTAAAAGTGATTTCTTCTATTTCGATATTCCGAAAAAGAATCTACAGAAGTTTGCAAAAGGCAAAATAGAATACAAATAAATAATAAAAAAAAACGAAATATTAAAGTTTACGAAACGAATTACGTCAGTTTGTCTCTATTCTCATTGTTTGCGGAACGGGTAAAAAAATGGTTAAAAATAACTAAACGGTAGGGAAAATATCCGATTTGAAAATTAACGAAAAAGTGAAAATACATATATGACAAAAAATAAAAATAATCACAAAAAGGAAAACTAAAAATAAATTAAAAGAAAACCTTATACATACAATATATTTTTATATATAAAAATGTGTGTTTGCCTACTTGTACATACACACGTATATAATTATATTCGTGGTTAACACATATATTCTAAATAAATATACATTAATATGTATTAAAGTGTGTACATATATACAGCTGACATCAAAAATAAGTGCTTGTGGCTAATGCAGACATACAAACCGACGGATACTTCTTGTACGAAATTTGTGTATCTCTTGGAACTACAAATACGTATTGAATCAGTAATTGCTTTCATCAGGAAGTGGTTATATTTTAAAGTAATGCGGTTAAAGTTTAACTTAAACTCAAAAGAAACAACTAAAAACATTGACATTCAACATGATAGGGATGCTGAAAAACTCAATTTATTGTAATGGTTTTTTGAATTGGCTTAACTCTTTTTCAAAGAGTTTATAATGTTGCTGTGGGCAATTTATTAAAGACTTGTATATTTCACTAATATGATAATCAGAAACATAGTAATTATAGATTATCTCCGTGTAAGGAATACTGATCGAGTTGGACTCGACACTAGTCGGCTGGTTGGTTATCCCATTAGCAACATTTTCCAACTCGGAGCATGACTACCGCATCTGTTAAAACGTGCTCTGTTATATTTAAAAGTGTTTATTCCAATCTCGTATACTAATTTTTTTTACATGTACTAATATTTTGGTATTCAACCTGAAAAAAATATGAACATTTACTGGACATCAAGTGTGATATCTAATAATTCGAAAACTATAGATATTTTAATAAATAAATTAATATAAATATAAATACATTTTTTCGGTTTTGTTTTCTAAGATATACTAAAAAGCAGTGTCACAGAAACATTGAATTTGTACTCTACGCATTTGCGAGTGCTTTTTTAATCTTTGTACATTGTTTTTGCTCATTATAGACAAAACCACTTGCTTCATAATATTTTGTTCCTTTTAAAAGCTAAATTAATTTGTCGGGAAATGAGCAATTTAATGATGATAAATGAGTCCAATTTTATTATAAATAAATTTGAATTTTTTTCAAGACTTATATTTTGTTTACAGAGACCGACCGAGATATAATGTTTTAAACAAGGAACTATCAAGCAAATATGCACACACCATCTATATTTATTCGAACGGCTGTCACCTTGTTGTTGTAAGTTACAACTTTGATTAGTCGAGTGAATCAGCATTTGTCTGGTAATAGCTTCTCAAAATAGCTGGCGCCTGGAATTGTCGTTAAACTGCAGTTCCTATAGAATAACTCTAAAAATAGAAGTGTGTTAAGTCACTCATTGGTAGGATGCAAATGGACCTTTCTTTTTGTTTATAGTGGCAAATGTCAATGCTTCTGATTTGATTTCGAAGAATAAAAGTTAGCTTTATAATGTTTCCTAGCGGTATTTATTATCTCAGCGAGTTAGTAAATTGAATAGTAAAACCGTCCAAATTGGTGGATTTAATTTAGATTTTGCAAATTAAACGGATAAACAAATATATTTTATGAAGAATTGTTGCAGTATGCCTAATTTTTGTCTATATTTTTCATTAACTAATATTCAAAAGCATTGAGAGTATACTGCCGCATCAAAATGTTTATATTTACATACTCCAGAGGGTGGCAAATGAGTTATTTTAATAAATGTGAGAACAAACAAGTCCATGACGTTAAGTATACGCTTCAACTCATTTGTTCACTAATGCAAATGTTTAAAACAAGATACAACTGTTGCATGCGACTTATTCCAATAAACACAACTGACATTTTATTTCATATTATATTTCCATTGAATCTCACTCAGTGAATCCACATCCCCCATTTCATAAATGAAAAAAAATTAGCTGTACACATTGTGTTTACAGCTATTTAACAAAACGTGGGTGTCAATGCAATGAAATCGGTTCAACAGGAGTAGTGTTGTTGTGACATAAAACGTAAAATAAATATGAACAAATGTATCTGCAATAATAGATTATATAGTACAAACTTGAAATTAACTAGCTTGTAAAATTGTTGTTACTATCGGTGATACTCTGTAAAGCCAAACTAAGCGCAATTGAATTAATAATAATACAATTAGTATATACATTTACTTTAGGTAGGCTAAAACTATTAGATAATGTAGCTAATGTAAAGTGCCATTTTGTAAAAGATCTTCATCTGGAAATTTCTGTATCGTATTGCATGAAGTTCTTTTATCTGCACTGACCCACTGTAGTATAGGTAAAATAATTTTTCTTTGGCTATATATACCGGCCTAGGCATGATGGTTAGAACACGCGACTACCATGTGGGAGATCCCGTGTTCGGTTCCCGCCTCCAGTCATCTACATTTTTCTTTCATTGCCGGCCCCCTCGATGTTGTTGACAGCGACCCCGCAGTATAAGTGTCGAGGCAATCGGCATGTCTAGTAAAAGCTTCCCAAACAGTGACGTTTGCATTTGTCGATAAACAAGTAGGTGCCGTTAGTTGTAAATCTAAAAATAGATAGCGTGTTAATTCACAACAACGTGAGAAGCTTTCCCATACCTCATTCATGGGGTGTAAAGGGAAATTAAGTTAATATATACAAAACAAGCCAAAGCAATTCCTTGTCGCTATTTTCGTTTCCACACTGAACATAAAATTCCCTGTTAATGTGTGTGGCAAATAACAATTGTCGAAAACGCATTTCTTTTATTCTTTCAATCACTATTAAACCTTATATTGACAATAATTTTGAAATATGTAATTTAACTTTAGAAGAAAAATTTCCCGATCATTAATAAAATGTTCATGTATAAATGATAATTAATATAAAATTTGGCGTGCAAATGAGACTTTGACTATGTTTATGCGTTTAATTAAATTATAAATTTGAAAAAGTCGGCGATTTAAGATTGAGGTCAGACCATGACTTCTGTATGTTTTTGGGGTCGCTGAAACGCAATCACGTCTGATTTTTTACATACCCTTAAAAGCACCAAAATTCGACACCATAGTAACGATTTTTTGAGCTTATGTCACACTTAAATAAATACAATTCAGATTCGGTTTCAGCGCTCCCAAAAACATACATGTATTATTTTAACGGCTATAAAAATAAATTGATTATAAGTATTCTTATATTTTATTAAGATAAATCAAATGGACTATTTTAGGGGATTCAACAATCTAAAACTCAAAGTACCCGACTAGTGTTGTTAGTGTCCTGTAGATTAGATAAACCTGATCCCACCATCTCTGTACTATATTACATATGAATCTTCACTTGCCAAATCGATGATGGATGTTTTTTAAAACAACTGTTTAATTGTTAAGTCACTCAAATGATGTAAAAAATTTAACGATGTAAAAAATGTTCGTTCAATCAGTGTAAGTTTTTATTATTGGAGAATTTTTTATAGCAAAAATATGGGATCTGTCTGAGATTTGATATTAAAGTTTTAATAACACCAAAAAGTGCAGTTAGTCGATTTGGCAAAAGAAGCATCCATATGTGCAGTAGCTACACCCCGCTTTCCTATGCCTAAAAGCGTTATTCGTAATCAGTGGGGCAATGTACTTCTTGCTCTGAATGTTTTCCGTAGTCTTAGTCACGAAGTCAACATTTTTGGTTTCCCCATATACAATACTGATTTATGTTCGCCAGATGCTGTATTCTATTTGTCTGGTAATGACTGACCATAACATAACTTGTTTTTCTTTTGCTCTGATTATTTTTTTATGGGGAAAATATTTACAAATATTGTGTTTAGGTATTGAAATTGTATGTTGTCTATTGTTTGATAAGAAAATAAAACAAATGTGGCAAAATATTGTTAAATCCAACACATTTTCAAAAATATAATCATTTGATTATACATTTAACGTAATTTTCCAATTAAAATACATAATATAAAAGCAAAAGCACAATGCAAAAGTTGACAGTGTACTTATTTTTGACAACGCTGTATAAACATAAATATATGTACGTATTTATAATGATGACAATGGTTTAGAAAGAAATATTGTTGGTTTTGAACAAGTGCAATAATTACGACGAAGAAATCGATAAAGTGAACATTGAACGTGAAAAAAAACTTCCTGCTGTGAATCACTTGAAAATAAATTGGTCTAATCTTCGTCGATGGTGATCAAGAACGGATTTTCAGGCAGTCTGTTTTTATTTTTATCATTGCCTCGATTACACGCGATTCGATTCTAGATCGTCCAAGTCGCAATAGTTTGTCAACAAATAAAAAATTAGGAAAACGATCAAGATCACAAAAGATATATGTACAAACATATATACATATATTTATGTATGTATAGATGTGTAGTGAATGAAAAGTGTGAAATAATTTGTAAACGACGTCATCGCAGTGTCATCAACACAATCTTAAATTAACGGAAGCAACGACGGCGACGTCGAAAAAGGAACAATAAACGAAAGAGACATTTGCGAGAAAACAACAATCTGTAAACGTTGATTTCGTCGACATCGACGAGAAAATTTCAATGGGAGTGTGAAGCGTCAAACACACTCACGTACACTCCCCCACCTCCGACACCCGCAAGCTAAACTAAATTTCTATTTTGGTGGTTGTTGTTGTATTTCGCAGATAAAGATTTTTCGGACCCGCAAACATTCACCCTGCGCGACATAGAAAATTTTATTAAAAACGCACAATAATAATAATAAATATATTTCATTTATATCTACTTGTATATCTAGCGAACATTATATTAAAGAAACAAAAGTAAAACAGATATACAGAAAGCGAACTAAAGAGCAAATAGATACTCAACCCATAGATACTGCAACAACTACAACTACAACAATTAACTCGAAACACTACAGAACCCCCAGTGGAGAATACAGACCCGACCGACCGGCAGACACACTGCATTAATAAACTAAACCGCCTACATACGATACGATTAACTTTAAGAGACTCAAACCAAATCCATTGCTTGCAAAGAGAACCAAAAAAAAAAGTATAAAACGGAACAAGTAAGAGAAGAGATTCTTCATCGAACGAAAACAAACACTCTAAAGAGAAATTCAACTAAATTCGCTGAGCGATCGATCTATACGAACGAAAACAAAAAAAAACAAAAACATTTTTGATTCACTAATTTTTGAGAAGAAAGGAAAACTCAAAGAAAAATCAAGAAATAAACAAAAACAACGACGCCGACGAAGACGACGAAGAGCAATCATCACAACAATCCTATAACAACGTGAGAAAATTAGCGAAAGACCCTCAGATACAACGTCATCTGTGACACAACCGATACAACAGAAACAACGACTAAAACCTGGGAGAATCGACTCATTAATTAATTAAGCAAAACACGTTGGATTGCATCACGCTTGTGTTTGGCAGAAACCTCCTCATCATCATCACCATCGTAATTCATATACTTTTGATTGTTGGTTGGATGAGCTGAGCAGCGACGACGACAATCGACCGGCAGAAGAAGTGAATTTCTTTGTTTAACAAACGATTTGAATAATAAATAAAAACAAAAACAACAAAAAACGAATCATCACAAACTAATTATCTACGATTTAAGGAGTTGCAATACAACACAAACACGACTAATAATATTTAACTACATACATACATATTTATCAACCAGCTTCAATTTGTAATTTGTCAAAAGTTCGTCCAATTTGCGCAAACAAATCAAGTGCGTTAACAATACTTACTATCACCGCTACTAATTAGACGACGCAGCAAGCTTAAACATACATACAACGTTAGAATAGCTGGGTATAGTGATACTTCACATACCACAGCAACAACAAAACAACATCAGCAAAAGCAAAAGAGCAAATCTCCGATCACAGAACCGGAAGAATCGGTGGAGAACTGAGCACGGACATCACACAATACAACAGATATACAAATATCTTTACTTAAAAGGTAATTAATTAATTAATAATTATTTGCATAATAATTCTAATGCAAAATCCGTAGATTCAATGAAACTTCTTATTTGGCGTAGTATAACCAATAATTACAATCACAAGCTATGCCAAATTGGTTGTTCACGTCCAGAGTCTTGGTATGAGTTTAGCAAACATACATATGTAGCTCAACCACTGGTCTGTTTCTGTATCATATTACATATAAGCTGATTTGATAATTGTGAAAAGTAAGGATAATACGATCGTAATTATGCTAATCTGTTTATGTGTCCCTCATACTGGTGTTGCTTTAAAGGGACCACACACTAGTCGCTCGTGAGCGTAAGCACTTATGTCAATTTTTTATTTCCACAAATGCAAAAAAGCAAGCGGCTTTTTTGCAGGGTACCGATGATATGTGACAAAAATTATAAAGTTATATATCGTCCCCTTAATAAAACAATAGTGTATAATTTTTTTGGTATTTTGAGAAAATGGAGTTTAAAGTTTTCGTCAAATCGGATGTCTATGAAATTTTTGAAGAAAAAATTATATACCATTATACCACATACACTATTGTTATATTAAGGGGACGATATATGGGTATCTCCAGAGGAAGGATGGACGATTTCATAGTATAAAATATAAATTGTCGCTTTTTGTTATCCATAGAACAATGCGTGTGTCGACAAGTTGTGTCACTAACGCACTTGGATTTGAGTTCTTTATGCCATAAATAGTGTGTAAAAAAACCATAACTAGTCGAGCCGTTTTTTGAGAAAATCGATTTTGAAAAAAATAGTTGTTTCCTGTGTAATTTCAAATACTGGTAATGGAAGAAATAAAATTAAAGCGTTTATTACACTTTACTTCATAAAAATATAATAAAACATTTAAAAAAATATGGTTTATTGAAATTAGTTCCGTAATTTGTGAACGGAGAAAGGTATCTTGATTAAATTTCATGTTCACTAGATGAAAACCTCCAATCCTAACCTAAGAAATTCCCTATTTTTGCGCATAAAACAGTAAACATATATTCATAAACAGAATATTGGTTAAGATTTCAGATATTTTGGGTAGGTAAGTCGCCGAAATCATGAATAAGTCAAAAAAATTTCGGCGAAGGCGTATACATAGTATTTATTACACATTAAATAATTAATGATTACATGATAAAGTACGGCATTGAACTCGGCACGACCAAAATATACAGAACTGTTGGTCAAATTCCATGTAATTTTTTACTGTAGAATAACACAGTGACACAAAATTGAACATTCCGAATTGGAATAGGACGAAACCAAAAGCAAATGAATGTTGACTTTTTAGTTTAGTGAGATATTTTTTTTACGCCTTTTTAAAGTAGGTGATTTTGGAACGCTGGCTAACAAGAAAATAATCATTAATATAACAGTTATTTATTTTTATTATCCAGGAAAGTTGTGGTATCTTGCTGTTATTTGGGTTGTGGAACCCGAGGAAAGTGCCTTTGAAGTTTAAAGCTATGTACAGACGGTTGTCAGTTGTTGTAAAGTAGTCAGACCTGCTCGCAAGCCAAGAGCCAGGTGGAGATTTACGTTGATTATCGTGCCCATCAGCCAGACAAACAGACTTGAAGTAAATGTCTTACAACCATCTTATTTCGACTAGGGCTTTAATTACTTGTCTTGTATCTTTTATCAATCGAGTAACATATAAAAACTTTAAAAACTACATTAGACATTACAAATTTCAAAAAAGAGTCCGAAGCTTAAGAAATGATTCCGTTAAATTACTTTTGAAATAAATTGCTGTTTTATTTTTTATTTTTATTATTTTGTATTTCTCGATGTCAAAAAAAAAATACGTATGAGTATTCGCCAGTTTACCACATTACGTATAAACTAGGATAGCCGTAACGAGGGATGAGAAATCAAATTTTTGTTTCTATGCCCAAGATCACGTTCCAAAGTATTTAACTATTAGACCATATGCGTTTGGATGTGCGCGTTTTGCTGTGATAACACTTTAGCTGTGTTCCTGTTAAAAAAATACCGACGTTCCTTTGATTAATGCACTTGCATAAAGTACAGTAAAGAAAATGTATTGCAAATTTAAAATCTCAAGAAATTTGTAGCGGTTGAAAGATGAAGATTATATGTATCTCTTATTATTTTTCTCTGCACTGTCTTTTTGACATTTTTTTTTCTTGTCTTCGAAATTTATTGACTCGCTACTATGAAAACTATGCTGTTCTTTGGAAATTCAACTTTTGTACATTATGACAGTTAAAGTTTCGAAAAGCTTTCAAAAAGGAATGTAAACATATAATTTGAGGGTAAACAAATTCATTGAGACTACAACTAATATTTATAGAGAACGACTAAAGGCTGAAACACATAGAAAGCGTTTCTTTCTTTCCTCGCATCAAGCATATGTCAATTTTTTTTTATTACATTCGTTCTTACGAATGCGCTCACATAAAAAGCATTCTCCAAAGCATCAGGCGCAAGCGAAGCCCAAAGTTTACAAAAATTAAAAATTTTATAGGCATCGCCGGCATTGACATTTGAAAACAGCTGATTGTGTAGTTTATTTTGTGCAATCTGACAAAAGAACAAAAAAATGATTATTAAATTATATGAATTTTATGATGTTTCAGGAAAACATTGCTTATACGATAAAACTGATGTCCAATATTGTGTTTACCGACAAACATATGATTGGAAAAGCGTATAAAGTATGCCGCTTATGTGTTTTAGAAATTTTAAAAGCGAGGCTGATACTTGCAAAGAAAGCATGACAGAAATGCGAGTCTTTCTTTGTGTTTCAGCCTTAAGGGTTCCAAAATAAGTCATTACGACATTCAAACTCCAGAACTACGCAAAATCCACATTACGTGATATAAGATGATAATAACAGTTTATAATAATAGTAATAGTTTAATATAGTTTTAATTTTACCAACAAATTAAAATATTACCCATTACTACACTAGTACTAAGTAGTTCATACGAAAATTTTTGAGCGACATTGATTTGTTCGCTTAATAATGTCCAAATTAGCAAATCTCTTTCTGTTAATTCAATTCCACGAAAAAAAACTTAAAAATATGCGCATTAGATAAGCACGAAAAACATTAAAAAATATCTGTAGAACTGATTAAAAATGCACAATTCGTAGTTAATTTTATTATTAGTTTAATTAGTTATTATTTACATTACATGTATAAGATTCAGACTATTGAATAATTACTCTGCTGTAAAAAAATTACATGAGGTTTTTTGACTAACAGTTATGTATACATATTTCGGTCAGGCTGAATTCAATGTCGTACTTAATCTGTTAACGTATAATAAATGTTATGTATACTTATATTCTGTTCATGAATATATGTGATTTTAAGAAGCTGTTTTGTAAAAGAAGTGATAAAACTTGCTTAGTATGTGCATATCGGGAATTTTTCTTCACATTTAAATGGGTTCTGAGGGAGTTAGAAAGTTAAACTTTTAGTATAATGTCCCACCGCATATTGTTTCAACATAAAAAGTTTTTTTAGCGCAATGCTATGTCTGTTTTGTCATATTTGAAAAGTAAAATGCTAATTAGCTATTTATCTTTGGAAGTACGCATTGCTTCAGCCTCCTCACTGTTACACAATTCCTCAACTTTCCTAACGTCCTTTAAATAGTACTGTGATAGTTTCTGCCAACTATACCAAGGAGTAATGGATGGAACTGGTAGCAACGCAACGCCAAGTAGAATAACACAGAAATAATATTTCTATTAGTTAGTACTGGAAAAACATACCTTAAAAAATAGAGCCTTTGTAGAAGGTATTAATTTATTATTGATAATTCTTTAACAAAAGATAGGCATCACCAATTGCGAAAAGTTATAGAGGTTATCTTTCAATCATAATGAAATAAACAGGTGTTGTCTAATCCGAAAAATATATATTAAAAGTAAAAAAAAATAATAAAAAAACCTGAAAACTCCAAAATATGTTTTTATATGCATAAACCCCCAAAACATGCCTGTAGGGCTGTAATATGCATTTGCATATGCAATTATGCAATGCATACTTTTATTGGCCCTGCTTATAAGTACCTTAGTTAAGTTATTTTTAAGTTTTTTTTATCGAGTATTAGAATTATACAGACATACAAAAAGAACCATTAAACCATTTTAAAAACTTGATAATAAATTTAAGTATGTTATAAATTGACGTCACTGCATGTAATCATCGTGTAGGAAATTATCTTCGTAATCATAGCGCACATAGAAAAGTAACTAAATAGAAAATTTCAAAAACTATGTATCCAAAAATTTTCAAAAATTATTTGTAAATAGAGACGTAACTCTTACAACTTTAATTTATAAAAGTCCCTCTTTAAGTTATTTTCTGATTTTTATTATATCTTAACGATGATAAGACTTATTTTTGATTTATATTTTAAAATTCCCAAAGTAACAATTATTTCTGATTTATATTATATCGCTCAGAAATATGAGTTATTTTTGATTTCTATTTTAAAAGTCCCACGATAATAATTATTGAAGATTTGTTGACCTTTGAATCGAAAATTAAAATCAGCCTGAGACTTATATTTTGTCTGATGAAATATAAAACTCAATTGAAGACTTTTATTTTTTGATTGTTCAAATAAAAGTCTTTTGGTTCAATCTATATGCAAACAATATTTATATTCTGGCCAAATTAATTACAATTGTGGAACGTTCAGACCATATTTAACTCATAGCTTCACAATGCAACGAAAAAGCAATGGTTTTTTACCATCACCCTTAGGGATGAAGGTATACATATGTAGTATAACATTTGTTACGAATAAAATGGGTGGCTGGATGGGTCGTAGGCAGCATAACTCGATTAAACCTTAACTGATCCTTATGAAAATGTGACAGCTTAAATATTTCCCAAAATGAAGAATTGGGATTGTAAATGAGCGGAATTGCCCCTCCCATTCTGGCACCTCCCATACAATATAACATATATGTGTTTAGTTAGTGAATAATTCTTCACAACTTCCGGACGGACAACTGGAGGATATTTGAACATGATCAGCTTAATTATCTTGTAATAGTAGATAAACCCATAGAAAACCGAATCATTTGACACACCCCCAAACAAATAACCAAATTTGTCCCTTAGTTCTACAGTAGAGTGGCCATAGTGGAAATTTTTTTGAAAAGTTAAATTTTTCGCACTGAAAAATATGATGTTGGGGATAAAAATAATTATGCATATTTTTTTTTTTAATTCCGAGTACCTCCGGGTTGAGCCCAAACTTTTATTACATTACCCATTTATCACTATTTTTGTTCCTGTTTATATTTAAATAACAACAAAATCTGACTTTATGTTCCCAACTGAATTTCTTCGATACCTATAATTATTACCTTTCCAACGAGCCGCAAGAGTCTGCAGATAAACTACGGATAATCTTGCACGGAATACACTATAACCAAAGTCCAAAAAAAAAATATTTTTTTAATTTTTTTTATTGCTGATAATATTATACTAATGAAGATTTTTTTTGGGATGAAAATTAGTTTTATTGCTCTTTCTGCCGGGTCATTTACAATGGTTAAGTGTTGGCATATTCGTTTTGCGGTGCAGTATTCTTCTTAGTCCCTCCAAATTGATGGATCCAATTCAAAAAATGTCACATCGATTTCTAAACGATGGAAAAAACGCTTGGTGCGAGGGTAACGAAAGAACTTAAATCCTTATTTTCAAACGATTTCACTTGTTTAATCTTTTTGGAATAACTTTGTGATTTTTGTCATCATGATTGCCAAGAGCTTCAACCATTTCCCGCTTCATTTCAATAGATATAATTTCATCGAAAAATCCAAGAGCCACCGCCTCTTCGGATATACCAAAAATGGGTTTTGATTTTTGACAATAAGGCATTTGAAACATTTAGATCGAAATATGAAATAGCGTCTTTAAAGAATTGTAAATCTTGACGCGATGCAGATACAGCGTTAACGCATCCGAACCAATACGAAACATAAATTCGCGTCAAGAAAATGCAAATGTTTCGAGTGCTTTTCAGTTCGGAGGATGTCATCTTAAATTGTTCGCGAAGCAAAAAAATCTTATAGCAGTATATAGCTTTGGACATAAACCTTGCATGAATTGTTGCGCCAGTTAACGCAACTGCGTAAAATTTGGTACTTCCTTACCAAGAAAAACAATTTTCAAAAAAAATTTCAACGCCTCAAGACAAAAGTTCTTGTGCGTCTCTATTTCGGCTGTTGTTAAGTTTTTTTGCACTGCTTCATCCAATACTCCACTCTTTAAAGTATTGATATTCATATTTTTCCAGTCTTTAGAAAAACGATTAAAGAGAGTGACTTCTGGTGCTGATGTTTTCCCGAATTTTAACTCAAACACAGCTTTAATAAGCAATTCGCTGATATGATGGCGACACGGTAGAAAAAGTAAATCGCGACCCAATTTACTTTCAAGCAAATATGCTAAGCCTTTTTCAATACCAGTGTTTGTAGATGATGTGTCAAAAGCTACAATTTGCACTAAATTATCAATCTTCCATTTGCGTAGGAATTTTTCTATGCCTTCAGCAATATTTTTACCACAAGATTCTTCAGGTTTTGCAATGCCAAGAAGTTTTTCTTCGTTCTCTGCGGTTATAACGAGAGCCATTCGATCAACTTTGTCTTTGCCTTTCATATCTGGAAGCATTTTACCGTCCCAGTGCAAGACAAATACTTCAGGAATCTATGTTGAAATTAAATATAATGTTAATTACCTTCAAGATATTTATTTATATTGAATTATTAAATATGAACCTTGAATTCATCTAAGATCTGGTTCACTTGTCTGCGCCGATATTACTTTCGCATTGTTTGAAACGATGTTCGGTTAAAGACGAAATCTTCCCCTTTTATGTCGTTTAAGTCAAGTTCCATTTCCTTCTATAAATTAACATACACAATCGGACGGACATTCGGATGGACACTGTATGTGCATGGATATAGCTACTTATAATGTAATGTACTAAGTATGTTTTTATTAAAGCGTTGTATTGGAACCAACGACAGTATTATGCAATACAAATGATTCTTGACTGAATGAAGAAACAGCTTCAAAGAACAAGAGTTCTACAAAAATTTCTACAGTACCTCTGAGCATCCCAATGAAGCTATGACGCTCTTGTGAAACGATCCTGTGGGGTTAACGCGAATAACGCCAAATACTTAGGATTGAAAACTCACTTCGTAATTTTTATTTCAAAATGTTTTTAAAAATCAAAAATAACTCTTATTTATTGGGGGATATAATATAGATCAAAAATAACTCTTATTTGATGAGCGATATAATATATAAATCAAAAATAAGTGTTATTTGGAACTTTTGTCATAAAAATCACAAAATCAATGTTTATTGCGAAATTCTATAGAGGGAGTAAAAACCAATGTATTGGTGTATTTAAAATAATTTTAGCACATTTTCTTCACATTGATTTTTTTAGATAAAAAACCGATCAATAACAGTTATTTTCGGTCTCTGTTTGTAAATAATTAAATAATATTCGTCATGTATAAACAATCAATACAAGGAAACAATGTAATCGGCATGCAATTATTTTTTCAACATGAGAAAAAGAATTTTTTTATTTTTTACTTTAACCTCTCTCTTACCGTCATATGAATCGTAGTCTATGAAAAATTCTGCTACAATAATGTCCTAAAATTATTATAAATATAAATAAATGTTTTGTATCCGATTATGAAGCATCTTTTTATACATCATTAATGACCAAAAACAGTTGGCGTTGCCCCCGAAACACATAAAGCTAAAGGACTGATAACAAACGTAATTGAATACAATTTCTTATTAAATGTGTTTTAGAGGTAAAGAATACCTTAGCTAAAGAAAGCTTATGTTAGAACTCAACTTCCTCTAAGAGGTTAGAAGTTCGCATTCCAGCTCGATAGTTCTTAATTGCGAGAACAAACCGACGGACATCCCCAAAAAGGGTTATTTTGTATGGGAGATGGGAGTAGTTTTTGTGCGAGCATGCCCATCTTGGAACGTAATTCTCGCTTAGAGGATAGAAGCTTGCATGACAAAATTAGCTCGATAGCTCTTAATCTACGGCTGTAATAGGGAGAAAAGACAAAAAATTCGATGTAATTAAAAAAATGTACCGCCCCAAAAACAGTAAGATACCACTACTTTCCGGGGTAAAAAACATTATTTTATGACATTTTTAATAAATTTTTCTTGTTAGCCAGCGTTGCAAAAACGCAAACTTCAAATGCGTCTAAAAAAATCCTTAAGGGTTTTGTTATGTAAGACGTAAACTTTCATTTGCTTTTAGTTTCATTCCATTCCGATTTTGGTTGTTGCACAGTGTAATTAGAATAAATTATGTTTTGGGTTCATATTGGAAATACCAATTTCTGTAGAATTGCCTACATTTAAAAGTCAATTTAGTATGCACGTGTAGATAATGCTGTCTCTCAATCATGGTAGTTTTATTACAACCCTCGTGCAACCCTTCTATACTTGTATTGGCGAAATAAACAACTTGTCAACTAAGCCGCCACATGTGCCGGATCATATGAGTATTAATGGATGGCGATGATTGCGTGGGAGCTGTGTTTCCATATTCAGACTGGCGTTATTATGACATCAGCAGACAGTCGAGTCAATAAATTCTATTGATTGCTATTAAAATGCAAGAACTTTTTGAATTTCTTGCAATTATAAACTAAACTTGTTAACGCGACAGTGTTGCGGATGTTATGACTGAGGTGAAATGATTACTCATCGCCAAAACTTGAATGTCATGGACAATTGGAGCGAAAAATATTCTTAACTAGCTGACTGGGAAGGGTCCGTGCAATAGCTACGTGCTGTTGAAATTTAATATATAAACACTTATTTTCGAAATGACTGCACGCATTATTTGATTTATATTTTACTGTACCTGCATCGATTTTTTTAGAGATCTACACCATTTCCAATTGAAATTCACAGAATGTCAATTGAAATTCAAACATTCCATTTGAAATTCAAAATTTGTAATTGAAATTCAAAAAAACATCAATTGAAATTCAAAATTTGTCAATTGAAATCGAAAACACATTTTTTGAAATTCAAAAAAATCAAAAATCATCAATTGAAATTCAAAACTAATCTATTGAAATTGAAAACATATCAATTGAAATTCAAAACTCATCAATTGAAATTTGAAACTTGTCAAATGAAATTCAAAATTTGTCAATTGAAATTCAAAAGTCGTCAATTAATATTCGAAACTCGTCAAATAAAATTCAAAATTCGTCAGTTGATATTCAAAAGGCGTAAATTAACTGCAAATAGACCAAATAATATATTCTAAAGTCTTATTGGCACAAACCAAAGATGTGTATTTTATTGTTAAATAAGAATTTTGTTAATACTGAAAATAATGAATTACAGATAAACAATACAGTCAGTATTATTTCATTTCATTTCATTTCATTTATTTCAGTCTATGGAAAAAACAATCCTTACAGACTAGCATAATAATTATTACAAGTATATAAACAGCTTATACAAGTTGTGTAATTAATACAAGTAATATATTCTTAAATTTATTATTAAATTATAAAGTTTCATACTTCTAGTAATAGGCTCATTCGAGGCGTAATTGGTTAAGTGTGTATCTATATTAAAGGTACTAAGTTGGCGTAATGATCGTATTGGTGCATTAAAACGTAGAAGTGACAGCAATTCGGAACAGTCAGTAGAACCTGAGGTAATGTTATGTAAAAACATAAGAGACGCAATGTCCCTCCTGGCAGTTAAAGATTTTAATGAAAGAAGCAGACAGCGACTTTCATAGGATGGTATGGGTTCAGAGAAATGTAGTGAGTTCAAGGCAAATTTTAAAAACGATTTTTGTACTTTTTCAATGCGATTAATATGAATGTTTGCAGTTATATATATAAAAATGGTGACAAAAATGTATAGTAATTCATCAATTGAGAACGGCTGGGCCGATTTTGCTCAAAGTTTTTTTTGAGTGTTCGTATTTTCCAGGAGGAGGTTTATGTAAAAGACAATTTTGGGAAAATCCCCCGGAAAAGTCGGGAAATTGGAAAAATCGAAAATTGCTTTTTTGTATGGAATTTTGTGTGCAATTGTAAGGAATGGCTTTTCTAAAGGAAAAATAGAAATTTTTTTTTTGGAAAATTCGGAAAAATTAGAAAAATTTAAATTTAAATAAATAGAAAAATTTAACTCTCTACTGATTTTATCTGAAGGCATTAATATGGGGCAAGACGAAGTTTGTCGAGTCCGCTAGTACTATATATATTTTGTTTACATACTAATTTACAAGTAAATTTGTCGATTCACTACAACGATATTCAACGGTCAAAGAGAACAAACGATTTATGATTCCAGTCTTTTGAAATTCAATTAATGAGTTTTTCAATTGATAAGTTTTGAATTCCAATTGACGAATTTTTAATTTAATTTGACGAGTTTCCAATTTCAATTGATGAGTTTTTAATTTTAATAGATGTGTTTTCGATTTCAATTGACGAGTTTTGAATTTCAATTGATATTTTTAGAATTTATTTTATACAACTCTTGTAAATCAAAAACTCTATTAGCGATAATAGAAAATAGATCTCAAACCGAACAATAAAAAACATATTCATACTTTTGGAATTCTTAATAAGAGAATAGGTGTAACACATTAAAGGAGACGTGTTAGATCCCAAGCATATTAAAACCGAATTTTTATCATGACTTTTAAGACGATTGAGCGATGCCCGTCTGTCCGTTCGGTGCACTGAATGTTTGACTCAGGAATAAATATGGACTATATCGACGGACCCCTTTTGGTACCTCCCATACAAAATTACCTGTTAATAAAATTTTCATTTTTTTGTATCTTTTAACGACACTATAGCTTAATAAAAACAAAATGTCAAACTTTATCGGATTTTTTTCAAAATTCATCACTTTTGTAATTTTTACATTTTTTTAGAATAATAGAATAGATCTTGAACCGAAAAATGAAACCAAACTCATTATATGTATATAGATTATACATAGATCACCAATACAAAACAAAATAAATTTTTTAGAAAAAATATATTTTTAGCTAACGGTTGAAACTAACACAGTGCAACACACTTTTTCGAGGGTGAACCAAACCAATATCAAACGATAGCATTTAACCTCAGTAACAACAACTACACATCTGCTCCACTACGTCACAAATTTGTCTAACAGTGCTTTAAAATTATATATTTTTAGTCAAAAGTCGAACCAAAGGAGATGAAAAATAATGTGTAAAAATACATTCCCGATAGTTTATGTCTTCTGAGACCTATATTTAAATTTTATAGGGATAATTTCCTCAGAGCATTTTAACCCTCTAGCTTCCACCCATATGTAAAATTTCACTAAGAGTCTAAAAAGTAAAAAAAAAATTAAATCATTTTCTTACACTGTGACACAAAATCAAACTTTTTGAAAAGCACCCGAACTTGACTATTTAGGTTCGATAGTACTATCGAATTTTTCCAAAAAAAAAAAAAAATATAGACTTTTTTTTCAAAAAACTTGCTTAATATAAGTTTGAAAAGTTTAAACTGATATTCACTCATTACACTATGCTAGTTTTGAGAACTTTTTTTTGCCGACAAACGGGGCACCCGGTGAGTTAAACTAAATCGACTGTGCTGAATCGAATGGCGTTCGCCGTTTTTTTAGGTTAGCTCTTAAAAAAAATTTAGGGGGGTTAAAGTTTCCCCCTTTTGGCCTGTTCTTGCAGAATACCGGTATATAAAACTATGTTTTGTTTACATCTGAGGTGTAGGGTGTGTTCAGCAACTTTGTAGAAAATATTATGCCAAATATTTTTGTTGAACATATTAACCCTCTAACTGCCCCTCATTACGGCTTTTTTTTTGGCTTTATTCTAACAAATCGTAAAAAAACACCCCGAAGAAGGGGAAGGGCGGGGATAAAATGTTCTACAAAAATGTTGGCCATAAAATTTTACTATATACGTCAGAACACACCAAAACCCAAAACTTAACACAAACACCAAAAACGAATCAAATTCAAGATTGCCCACACACAAGGTATGCAACCATATATGGCGAAATAAAAAAAAATCAACTACATATGTATTAATTTTAATTTTTTTTTATTATTTTGATATTCAATCAAAAGAAATTTCAGAAAAATTAAATACATATTTTTAGTCCTACAGTTAACAAAAAATAAAATTTAAATTTTTTTTCTATTCAAAATTAAAGGTATTTTTGTGGTTAAAGCTAACGTTTTAAATGGAAATTATTCTTCGTCCTCCTGCAAATTCCAACAAATCCAAAATCCAAGTAAAATTTTATTGCCAAAATTTTTGTAGAACATTTTATCCCCGCCCTTCCCCTTTTTCGGGGTGTTTTTTACGATTTGTTAGAATAAAGCCAAAAAAAGCCGTTATGAGGGGCAGTTAGAGGGTTAATATGTTCAACAAAAATATTTGGCATAATATTTTCTACAAAGCTGCTGAACACACCCTACACCTGAGATGTAAACAAAACATAGTTTTATATACCGGTATTCTGCAAGAACAGGCCAAAAGGGGAAACTTTAACCCCCCCTAACTTTTTTTTAAGAGCTAACCTAAAAAAACGGCGAACGCCATTCGATTCAGCACAGTCGATTTAGTTTAACTCACCGGGTGCCCCGTTTGTCGGGTTTTTCAACTAGCATAGTGTTATCAAATATCGTTGTACCGGGTTTTAAACCCATGATCATTTGAGCGATTGTCGCCGTTAAATACGGTGATGTACAATTATCTATTTAGGAAGAAATGTTACAGGTTACATTGAATTAAAATTAAAATTTTTAGATACATATTTACGGATTTGGCGTCTACCATTGTTATATGCGATATTAAAAAGTATTGTTTTGCGTATACTTTGTTACACTAAAATCCATAAACTTTTCGAAACTAATTTCTTGTTTTTTTTCTGTTTCTTTCTAGGATAATCTGCAATACTCTATTCGAAACGATTATACGAAATCGCCTTTAAAAAAAAAACCCAATTGTATAACAATACATATACTGTGTATATAAAGAAAAAAAAGAAAAAAAAAGAACAAAGTAAGAAAGAATCAAAAACCACTTGTTTACTTTTACAATGAAACATTGAATGTGATATTTGAAATTACAATTTTACATCCATCAAAAAAAAAAAAACGACAAAACGCAAGAAAGAGGACAATTTTTTACACCCTACTCACGCACCCACAAACATTTTCATACACCTACCCATTAGAACTCTCTATTAGTCACGTACTGAATCAACTCAACCACAACCCCACCTACGCCAAAGAATTTTGAATCTAAAGAGATTTCTGAGACTACGAGCTGCAACTGACAATCACGCGACATGGCTGACAAGGTCGAGCAGGCGCAAACTATGATTAGCAGTCAGAACGATGGACGCAAAATACGCAAATCGCCCGAATACCAACCGCAGCAACAGGTCATAGTGCCAGCTAGCATAACCCGGGAGAGGAGTTTTGTGCGAACCTCAAACCAGCAGGTAACTTTCATTAGCAATTGTATGATTTTAAAATACCAATGAAATATTTCTCTTGTTGCCACAGAATATCAATAAAAGACGCAGTTTGGCTTTCAACATTCAAACTGCGGCCAATAATCAAGCTGGCCAAATGCGAGGTGGCAAACCAACAATGGACATTTACCGACCACCAAGTAAGTACTGGGTAAAATCATATCAAGTATGTATTACATATGAAAAATAGAACGTAAATTTTACGTAAGCTGGAATCAACCGTTTGCTTAGTCATATACTATACCTATGCTGCTATAGTCTATAACAAATGCCTGTTGTAAAATATTTAACTCTGCTTTGGGCCCCAGACTTCAAACAGCTTGATATTAAACCCATAACATCAAAGACATTTAGAAATACTTCACCAAGACATAAATTCTTTGAACTTTCATTGATGATCCACCAAAAGAAATCATCGTGCACGATCAGCTACAAGGCAAAAAATTGGCAAAAAGGATTGTCAACGACAAGCCGAGCGACAACACATTAAAAACAGATTTATGTAAAGTTAGCAGGAAAAAAGAAAGGAGACACAATTACATTAAAAAAAAAATAAAAAGAATTTGCAAAAGTTGATTAGTTTGTTGAAAGCATTTGACCAAGCAGGTTGGGTTTTTTTTAGGAAATTAAAAAAGTGCTTTAAAGTTCCAAGTGCGCAAATGAAACATATATACACAATAAAACAAAAAGTTTTGATTTATAAAAAAAATGATTTCATCTCGAACAACTAACTGGTCTTTGACGAAGCTGCACCAAAATTGTCGCTTATTTAGTCGTTTACGAACTGTTAGAAGACTTGTTCGTTTATTTAATCATCAATGACAACTTGAGTGTCATTGTCGCTCATCTGGTCGTGCATGTTTTATGCGAAACTTGTCTGAAAAAGTGGTCGACCATTTGATGGACGGTCACCGGTAAGTCTTGTTCGATTCAATATGATCGTGCATCCAACCTTGTTTATGTCTTTCAGACTTGACCAACTGGGCAGTGCCAGGCAAGACAGAACACACCCACAAACAAATAACGCTCACGCAGAGACTAACGATAGACCATAGAAAATCTTTGATGACACGTAGGGGACCGTCCATACAAATCTTGACGTAATTTTTTTTATAAGTGTTTGCTTAATCATGCAAGACCTAATGAGCGACAACGTCGGTCAAATCATCGTTGATGTCTATTTAATCGACAATCATGCACGACCCTATATAAGCGATACGTCGCCTACTCTGTCGTCCAATACCATATAAACGACATTTTTCAAATATATTCGTCTACGACCAACCATTCGTCTTTCGTCAACCATTAATTTAAAGACACCATCCTTAATATTTTTGAAATAATTCATACAAAATATTTTTTATGTTTTATAATTCTTATTTTTAAGATAAACAAATTAAATTAAAAAGAAACCCATAGAAGAAAAAACAGGACATGACGACAAAGTCGTGTATGATGGTACTTTCTACTGGGCAGCTTCGCGGACATGAGAATTGCCAATCGTGCCGGTGTGGAAAAAACGCTATGGGCTGCCTGGCATAGTAGTCAAGAAGTTATTACAGATAGCACACATGTTGCACAAAATCAAAAGTGTATTTGGTCTCTTATATGATGTCATGGACGGTGCTACTGGCACTAATGTCTTGTGATACGATTTATGCCAAATCAGTTGGTTGCGATTCCAACATCATAAAAGCTGATGTTTTAAAAGTCGATATTCTTCTTCTTTTTCTTTAATGGCAGCAACAAAACAAATTTATCCACCAGTTGCCGCACCTAGAAAAGTAATCCAAGCGTTTCGGTCTTTTGCGCTCCGTAGATAGTTCGTTACCCCAAGCATAGTTAACAGCTCTTTCACCTGATCCATCCATCGGAGTTTTGGTCGCCGCGCATCGAGTTTATTGCCGAAGACTTTTCGAGCCGGAGCATTTTCGTTCATTCGTACAACGTGTCCAAGCCAGCGCAATCGGTCTATTTGGACGCGCTTGAATACGTCGATGTCGTTGTACAGCTCACACAGCTCATGATTCATTCAACCACGGTACTCGCCGTTAACGATGATGGGTCCAAATATTTTGAGTAGTATTTTAATCTCAAAGACTCCCAAAATAGATTGATCCGCTTGTGTCATTATCTTTGTTCTTCGAGAGAGGGCTTTGTCGCTTGCTTAGCGCATATTATCAGCGGTTTGCGATCAATACTCGTCTTTTGATTTCCATTCTGACATTAGTATTTTTGTTTATTGCGGAGCCAAGGTAGACAATATCATCTACCACTTCAAAGTTATAGTTGTCAACGTTTACGCAGCGTCCCAGACGAGTGGGCTCTTTGTTCGTTTAAATAAATAACTTGGTTTTGTCCTCGTTTAAGCTTTTTCATTTCTATGCACTCTAGAAAGAAATCTGATTTTTTTATCAGGTGACTTTTATTTTTTCTGATAAACAGTACAATACTTCGAGACTTTTATTTTTTGAGTCTTTAATAAGTATCTTGCTTTTAGCAACATTATTGTAAGTCACGAATTTAAGCAATGCATAAAATTCCGAGGAGTAAGAAAAAAAGTGTTAATTTGGTCATTGGTATAAAAGGCACCGTATTTCCGTTTTATCCAAATTGTGCCTACATCGATTATAATATAATAAAATATGGAAGGAAAGGAAGAAATTGCTCCACATTCCATCCCGGCTACTGTCGGGAAGATTCTTTCAATGTTCAGAAAGATTCACAAACAATTTAATACCAACCAGTTAAATGGCACACATAGATCAATTATTACAAAACGTGTGATCAAGAAGGTACTCATGCACGAGCACTATATGTTGTGTCTGCAGCATGTTAAAGAATTAATTTCTGCCTAAAAATAGCTCGTGAAACTTTTTGGCAATAAAGCGCCACACTTAGACACTGTGAAATATGGTTGTTGTGTTAATAAAGTTGTACAAAATAATAAGTCGAGGCGGAATTCCCTACGATTAAAGACAATTTTATACCACATTTCACTCATTCCGTTGTTCTTGGTATAGTAAAGGCTCCGTTTTTACCTTAGGTCACTTTTAACAATATCGAATTCAATTTTGACTATTGACATCCCGTATGTCGTTTCTACCCCTTGCGATGCTCACCATTGATTGCGAAATATTAGGTGTTGACATTCTTTAATTCTATAATAGTTGTTTAAATAAAAAAAATAAAATTTTGTATTTTATAAATCATGAAAATTGAAAACGGAAAATAGTGTCAAATCTTTTTACTCTCACGTTAAGGGCTCATAACAATCGATGGACGCGTTTTGTTTTTATTTACAATTATGTGAAGGTATCTTTTTTTGCCAAGAATATTATTATTATTATTATTTATATATTAGACACGGTGGTTACGTACCCGTAAACTACCATGTTAAGCGATACAAGAAACAAGTACAAAAAGGAGGATTACGTTCCTGGATCTCATAAATACAACCAAAGCCGTTTCTATTTAACTGTTTATTAAATTCTATTGTAGTTATAATTAAAAAAATAAACAGAAACTTATTTTCCTCCAATAAACTAAACTTGTCATAAATTAAAAAAAAAGAAAATGTGTTAAATGTTATTAAAATTTACTCTTCATCACTTCTTTTTGTCAAACGTACGCGTTTTTGAAGTGCATCAGTGTGGTTCTTTGTTTTAAAAAATCATTTATTTTGAACTGTTCTTCTGACAGGTTTTTCTAAATCTTCTTATATGGTAACATACACTTTTAAAGTTCTCTCTTTTAAACTTTAATCGCCTTTCAGCAAAAGGGTCGGTGTTTGGAATTGGTTGGAATCAGTGTAATACTATTAAGCAGTAGATGGCGTTCTAGTTCAGATTTCGAGTTATAACTAAAACATGTCAGTTAAAAATTTGAATGTTTTTTTCATAAATGCATTTTAAAGCAAAAAAAATCTGCACATTTTTTTTCCTGAACTGTGTAAGAACGGGGCCATTTATTGTGTTAAACGAAAAATTTCCCAAAAAGTAAACCGTGCTAGAGCGGAGCCATGTTGTGAGAAGCACGTGTTAAGCGAGGTCAACATGTACTTGGTTTCTAATGTGGGCGGAATGGTACATTTCCATGGGAGATACCAGAAAGGACGTGGCTAGACTTCCAGTTTTTTTCCCCAAAACTTTATCCTGTTATAGTTTTACTAAATACGAAATTTGGGCACGATCTCGTAAGTACATTTGTATTGGAAGTACCAGAAGGAGCATTGCCAACCTTCCAGTTTTTTCTCTTAAACTTTGGGTGTATTAATTTTATTACTCTATTGGGAAATCGCGATTTTTATCAATTCAGTCTGTTCAGTAAATTGTGAATAAAATTAAAAGTTGTAGACCGAATTCAATAAAATAAAGATAATTTCATTTAAAATATGTTGAATTATATGATTTTAGACCAGAATAGGGATTTCTGTTGCATTTTTAGTTTTTAAAAAACAAAAAATTTTGGTTTTTTGTAGAAATATTTTTTCTTTCAAAACTTCAACGAGATCTCTGAAACTACTGTTAAAAACTATTGTAAGCTCAATTTTTTTGACAGCGGTATATCGAGTCGAGCTGTTAACATTCAGTTCTTAATCGACAAATTCATTGTTCCCTTGTGTTATCGATTTTCATCATAGACAGAAAATAGTAATAAGTGGCTCATAAGTCTTTTTCGCTGTTAAGGAATGATGTATCACCTGTGTGCTGCAAAAAAAGTCCACTTTTTTGCGAGTCATAGTCTATACCCAGAAAAAAATATCTATTTTAAGTAGTTTTGTGGTTATAGTATCAAAACAATGCATTCTTTGTTCAAAACACAAGTGACCATTAACTTTAAATCATAAATAACTCTGAAACACTATTATGTGACTTGAGATTTTTTTGCAGCATACCGATGATATACAAAGTTTTTATATTTACACTACAACGCCGCATTGCCTTTGCAATGTATGTAGCATTATACATACATACATCTGTACATATCTATCAACCCTCGCCATTAATGATTTTTTCTCCATTTGATTCTTGAAATTATGCTTTTTACTATCTTTACCCGATGAATGCATCTTGCATATGTAGAGACTACCGCCCCATCTGCTATCCGCTGTTGTATTAATCAAACACGATCATTGAAATCCATAGATTTTAAATGCAGACTCGTTATTTTCTCTCTCTCTCTCTCTCTTTCTTTTCATATTATTCCTCTCATTCATTTTGAACAATTTCGAAATTTGATCTTGACACAATTTTACATATTCGCTATTCAAAACAAATCGACACGAATTCAAACTCGTAATTTATCCCCTGTGTTGTCCATGTTGTATGTGTGTTCGCTTGAATGTTTCTTCTGGCGACGTTCCTTCTGTTGTTGTTCTTGTACAAGATGCCCGTTTCCAAGGTCCGGAATTCGGCTGCCCGTCTTCGGCAAATGCAGACAATCAAATGAACAATCGGTAATATTTGTGATGTGAATTATGTTGAATCGCTTGTTTCTCCTTTGCAGAATTAAACTACAATCTACAACATTCTTCCAGTTCGTCGATGGTCTTCCCCGTCAACTCGCCCACAGGTCTCCAGCAGCCAATGCAGTATGTGGCCACCAATAATGCCATGGTTAACCGGCGCCAAGCGGGTCTTTCATTGGGCAGCATGCCCCTGGGCAGTTTAAACCACAAGGGCCATCCGATGGCTGGCGGCGGAGGTGGTCACCGCCCGATTTTGGTGACACACTCGCACCCTATGCAAATAAGTCACATGGGGCATGGCGGCGTATCGCAGCAAGTTCCATTGCTCAATTCACCCTCCAGTGGAAATATATTACACGTGAGTATTTGTTGGTGAAAGTCTGTATGTGTAGGTTTATAAATCTCTTAATTTGCGGTGGGCCATCAGCAAGCTGCGAACACAAATCGCGTGAAATTCGCCCCGGAACCGCAAAAAATGCATCACAACAAGATGAACATGGTCCAGATGAATAACAATCTGAATCAAAGCTACAAGCAGCAAATGAACGCCAATGCCATGAATCCCTACATCATGGCAAATAATCAGATGGTTATGGATCCCTACGGTGCCATGAGCATAAATCCATTGCAACGCTCGAAGTCATTATCGTCCGCCGATGCTCTGACGCGCGGCATTGCCGGGCTTGGCTTGGGTTTGGGCAACGAGGTCACCGACATCGGAACCTTTCCACCGGAAATACAGACGCTAATCGACACTGCTCTCGAAAACCCAAATACTTTGAACTCGCGCAGCCTCATGGAACTGACGTCACACTTCATTAAACGGGCCGTTGAGGGGCGTCGTTACGCCTTGCCCATATCCAGGCTTTGCTTGAATATCATAGCCAAAGAGCAGAAGGAGACATTTTTGGAAGCTTTGCTAAATACCTGTCGCCAGTGGTATCAAGAAAGGGAGAAGGTACGCGCAAAACTTTGCATGTTTGAATTGAAGTCGTTTCAAATACATGATACATTTTTGTTACAGCTTCTGTTCACAATACAAGGCATGAAATCACCATCCAGGGCACGCTTCACCGCATTCATGGCATTTCTGACGGAAATGTTTTGTCAACTGAAGCGGCGTCAATTGCAGTTGCGAACGCAGTGTGAAGGAGCACCACCCCCATTGGTCCTACTAACACTACTGTCCAAATGCTGCGAAGATTGTGTCAAACCTCCAGTTAGATCTTTATCTGAGGTAAGCAAATTTATCTGTACATATTAGGGTACCCATTTATTCGGATTTTTTGATTATTCGGTTAATCGTTCATAGTAAATTTCAATCTGACAATTAACCGAACAAAACCCAATCAAATTATTCGATTAATCGAATAAAACAAAACGAGAAAAAATAAAACAGTGCCCAGTAGGAAGTTCCGTCATACACGACTTTGTCGTCAACGCTGTCCTCAAAATAAAATGTGGATAATGTATGTACTTGTCGTCAAAACACTCGGTTGACGACAAGCTGACCGACAAAATACTAATGTTGTCGTGCATCAAACACTTTCAACAAAATCAAAGGAAAAAAATGTGTTGCTAAACATCAGCAATTTTATAGTTTGAAATCTCGATTGAAAGTGAATGCCGCATAAAATGTTATATCCTTTACTTCTCTCTTGGTCTGTAGTTTTACAAAAGTATTAACAATTCGTCATACTAATAAAAAGCTAAAATTATCGTTTAAAATGTCACCAGTCTATATACAAAGTCATACTAATATGGCTTGAATGACAATTCAAGACATACATAGGCATCAACGACAATTTGACCGACATTTTCACCCATCAGGTCGTGCATGATTGTGTGGGCGACGGGTCGCTTGTATAGGCATCAACGAAAATTTGACCGACATTTTTAAACATTAGGTCGTGCATGATTGTGTGGGCGACGGGTCGCTTGTATAGGCATCAACGACAATCTGAGCGACATTGTCGCTCATCAGGTTGTGCATGACAAAACGGACACTTGTGTGGAAATTTCGTCGACGATTTGTATGGACGGTCCCGTAAATGTCATCAACGATTTACTATGGTCATGCACCTATCCTTGAGGATGTCTTGCAGACACTTCCTACTGGGTGTTTAAAAATTTTACTAGATACATTAATTAAAACAAAACAAAAGTGAACAAAACCAAGCTCATTATATAAACTAAAGGTACAATTCACTAACCGTTGTAATATAACCGTTGTAAAATATTAGTTTGGCTTGAGGTCATCAGTGAAAACACAAACTCGTTATGAATTCAAAAGTTTTGTCTATTGTTCCCAATATTTCGACCAACATTTAACAACTGAGTAATAACGTCCTACATCCGTAAGCTTCGTTCAACTACTGTAGTTGACGGACGGATGTCGTATAGCTTTTCGTCATGTTGTTGATTGAGTCCAAATTGTAGACTGATTACTGATTAATATTTTTTTGCGTATCATTTTGTGTAAAAAATATTTAAATAGTGGTATTGCTTAAATTCTTGAAAAATATTTTAAAAATATATGTATAGTTTCAGCCGTGGACTTGCAATAGTCTATTTTGAAAGTTCTTGTTTTACAGATTTTAATTTCTATATACATTTATTGTGTAAATGAGATTGAGAACATAAATTCTATAGTATGTACGTACATTATTTGTATATGTATGCAATCCGTCTACCATAAAGTCGGAAAGACCCAGGTTCTATTACGTCAGTGAAATTTGTGAATATAAACTCTATTTTATTTACTTTTTCAAATTCAACATATCACCCACCAGGAGTGGAACACTAAACTATACATATATGCAAGGACGTAGCCAGGGGGTGGCCACAGGGGCCGAAGCCGAACATTTCTACCGAATTTTCTCCGTTTTCAAACCGAATTGTTTTTCAGAACATGGCAGATAATTGGGTAATTCGATGGAAAGCGATCAGATAAAAAAATGTTTCTTCCCAATTTGTCAGTCGTCTATTTATTTTTATCTCAAGAAGGTGAGGACATACCATCATGAATCTTAGAGGTGAAATTTTACATTAAAATAGATTTAATTTTTTATTTTAAATTTAAAAAATACAAATTCGTAAAAAAATTACAAAAAATGTTTGAATTTCCTCAATCCAGATTTATTCAACACGCGGCACATTCTGAATTGTTTAAAAAAAATTACTAGTTTTTTTCTGCGCACTTTAAAGTACATTAGAGTGTTTCTTAAATGGTATTTTTGGGAATTTCGTTAAGAAAAAGATAGTAGTAGTAGAGTTGAACATCGAGCTCCACCTCACGTTTTTTATTTATGAAATTTCTGCGAAATTTTGCATCGATTGAACATTTTTGTGTTGTAGACAGATGAACAAGTCATATGCCGTTAAATAGATGAATTGAAGAACTATAAAAGTGTATGATTGGACTTACCATATCTCTTATTGACATCGAAGTATTTGATGCAATGGAGCGTCGGATGGCAATGGTTTTGCTGTCATTAGAAAGTAGACATAGTGTGTATTCGGATGAAACCAGAGACCAAAATCTATATTCAATAGTCTTTGCTATATTTAATGCCAAAAAACGGGTTTTAAAGCCTGATATCTCGGGAGCGTATAGAGATATTGAAAATATGCACATTTACTTTTATGTAGATTTGTTAATTGTTCCTACCTATAGTGCAATTTAAAATTTTTTTGAATTAATTTTTTTGTAAATACCCCTACTTTTACATCAAAAATCTCAACATCTATAAGAGGTATGGTAAGTCCAAACATATACTTCAATTGATTTTGGCCCCCTCCGAAATTAAATCCTGGCTACGGCCCTGCATATATGTATATATGTTTTCCAAAAATGCACAAATTATAGAAAACTGTTCACTAATTTTTTTTTTAAATATCTGTTTTCTACCTACGATTAATTTCAGATCGAGTGCTTGTTCTATGTACTGACCTGTATTGGCCTAGACTTGGAGATGCAATTGCCGCAACAACTGGAACTGCTGCTGTCGATGGTACGCGATGCCTTCTTGAATGCCGGTGACTCGGCGCCCGCAATTCGCCGCACTTTGCTGCAACTCATCGAGTTGCAGGCATCACACTGGCAATTGCCCGGGAACACGGTGCTGTATTATTATCCATCGGCTAAATAGACGTCCTATTGTCTAAATAATTGAACAAACTTTGTTATTTGTAACCAGAGAAGAATATACAAACATACGAAGAAAAGGCAGTATATGTATGTTGGTGCGCAAACGAACCGATGCATATGCTGCACAATAATAAACGTTTATTCATACAATGTTGCATTTATATACGATGCAAATGTTTTGTTGGAGCAATGAGATCCCTCACAGAAATCCTGCAGTACATACATACATACATACATTTAATGCTATAAGTTCATTACTCATTACAATTATAATTATTATTATATTATTTTTGATTTTCTATTCTCCAGTGACACTAACAAACATTTTGACTTAAGTTTACTATATTTATGATCAGATAACAAACTACTATTACATATTATTATTGTAATTCACGTACTATGTAGTATTTTATTATTTATATACAGACAGCCAGCCCTGCACACATTTGATATTTGTGGAGAAATGTCTATTGGATATCGGTTGGAACCACATGAACATGAATATACAACTACAGATAACTAATGATGCCACACGTAGCGATATCTAATGATGCCTTTGAATTGTAGAAGCATTTTTGAGCTCAAAATTGTTTTGTTCACAAGATTTTATAATGAAAACAAAAAAAAGAAAATCTACTAATCCAAATTGATTAAATTCTAATACTAGTCAACAAATATTATACATAAATATGTACTATATATATTATTATTATTATTTTTTTTTTTAAATAAACTGATTTTTAAAATAAAACACAAAACAATTGACGAAGACTTTTCGCAGGGCGACATGGTGCTCAAAAACTATAACATATTGAGCAAAACCTACTGAAAACAGCAACTGTTGGACATTTAACAAAGTAGACGAAATATATTAACACAAAAGAACATTATATTTATCGGCCAACTAGAGCCACGATGAAGGAATAATGTGTTTATTTTGTTTACGATTGATTTGGTCGTCAAAGAGACCATGTATATTCCTAGTGTAATATTTATAATATTTGATAAAGCAATGGAGATTGATTTTGTTTTGAAACCAACAAATATGTAACACTAGCTGATCCGGCGTGCGTTGCTACGATCACTTTTTTAATAACAATAATTATATTAAAAATTACCCGGGAAGAAAGTAGGTACTGCAAATGTAATTTAAAAGTAGAATTTGATAAAAAATCTTAGGAATAATTCCGTTAACATATTTCAAGGTAGCCGTACCAAAAAAAAATTACTTATTTAATATTTTAATAGTGAAAGTGCATAAAATTTTTCGAACTTAGGGTAGAGATAGAACGTTTTTCTCAATTCGTTAAATAGAAGGCATCAGCGTACAAAACATAACTTTTAAATAATGATCTGTAATCATAATCATTAGTAATTAGATTACAAATTTTTGAAAAGTAAAGATTATATTCGGTTTTAAACGATTACTAATTGATCAAAAAATAATTCGATAACTTCAGCGATTACTTTTGAAAATTTTGGATAATTTTCCAAATTAGTTGCATTTATACTTATTGAATGTCAATAAACATTTTTTTTTTATCTTATTTCGTTTTCTTGTTAGATTACACTATATGACAGTCATTTGGAACTTGGGGAGTGACCTACTTCATGTTGTAGGTCTGGTCGAGGTCGAACCCTATTGCCAAAGTATCCTAATAGCCTCAAAATCTTGACTTACGGTTCAAAACCATTTTTTCATGTGTAAAACTCATATTTGCTAGTAAAAACTATTCATGTAAAATCAAGCAGTTGTTGAATTTTAACTGCAACATCAAAACAAAATATTTTCTTTAACTGTTTGATTTTGTATGGGATAGGAAATTTTCTTTCCTCATTTTGGCAGTATTTTTGTGAAAAGGTAGCTTTGTTTATCAGATACGACCACTCGATGCGTCCACTTTTGAAGTCTATGTGAATACAATTTGAGGACTTTTTGTTATTCCGTGCAGCTTACCGCCCTTTCAAAATGATATTTATTACGTAGATCTGTTATTTGATATTCGATCGAAGCGGGGTGTATATCGTTTTTTATGGTTAATCGTGGGCTACATTTACCTTTTTAGAAAATCTTGATACCGACGTTAATTTAGTTTTTGAGGTTTTGTTTATAAATAAAAATACATAATTTAAGAGCAAAATTTTCATATTTTTTGCGATCTTTACGAATTTTAATAGAAATATGCATAATAACTAATATGAAGGAGACTTTCAAAGGGGGTTTTTGGCGTCACGAATTTTGAATCCGGAGTAAAATTTTGAAAAAACAAAATGGAGGATACAATATGGCGGACATTTTTTCAAAAAAATTTTTAATTTAAGTAATGTTGTGCTTAAACGGGTTATCGATATCGTGGATTTTGAATGCCGGGTCATATTTTGAAAAAACAAAATGCGGATATTTTGTTCAGTAGAATTCCAGCAGTTTTAAATAAAATGTCCGCTATTCTGTATCCGCCATTTGGATTTTTTCAAGTCTGACTACGGATTCGTATTCAGCGACCCCAAAAACCGCTTAGAGCTATGTTTCATGCATATTCGAAGTCTCATAAGAATGGCAAAAAGTGGCGGTTTATCCTGGGTCAATTCAATTTAACATAAGTTTAAGCCCAAGAAACATCAGAAGTGATTTCTCTGCGTAATCAATAGTTTAGAGTCATAAATAAATTTATGAAAAAAAATAAAAAAAATTGCCTAAGAAATTAAATAAAAAAAACCAAAAATGGAAAAAATTTCAAGTCTTGCTACTTTGTCGTAATGTCTAGTTTCTCTTTTTCCCGGATTTTTTTTTACAAATTACCTTGTTGTTGAAAATATTCTCTCGCTTTCAACTGATGTTGACCTATTGTAAGAAGAGCATTCAATAAATTGGTGACATTTTCCGTTGCTTTTCCACTTGCTTCGTAAATTGTAAATCCTTTTTTATCGATGTATTAAGTAGTACCTCGTAGTGCATTTGTTATGGCATCGGTTAAAATATCCACACGAATGTCACAAAAAGAAATTTCGTCCGATTCCGAACGAACTCTAGTAATGTCATGAAAAAAAGTTTGTCGCGTTTCGCTTTTTTTAATTTTTAAGGCAATTTTTTTTTATAAATTTTTTTATAACTACGAAACTGGTTATTATGCAGGGAAATTTTAGTGTACAGATTAAGGGAATTGGAGTAGTCTTTCTTGAGTTATGCCCCCCAAACTGGGCTGTAGGAGCTTAAAAATGTTAAGCCTAAAGCGGCAGGGGTTATCATACTCCAATCGTGCTCAAACTTTGGGTACTCTAAAATCTGCATAGACTTATCATTTTCGATAAGACATCGATTTTTTCGACCAGCCTAATGTACATCATATATATTTCTATGCCCTCACCCTACGGGTAGGAGGGTATATATCATTTGATACGTCCAAAAAGTGTAACACATATAAGGAGCAGAGAAAGAAGCCGACCGAGAATTAGCCGATGCGCCGCCGCCTATATGTACAGCTAGTGTCGCCTTTTTTTTAGCCGCCAATGTATTCGACCTGTGGAGGCTGGTCTGAAAAATTTCGTTGTGTTGCTATCTTTTTTTTTTGGTCGCCAAAATCTTCAACAGTGAGTTAGTAAACTTGAAAGAACAACTCACAAAAGAGATAAATGCGAGTATCGAGGGAATGAAGAGCGAAGTAGGAGCGGTAAAACATCGAATAGATGCGATCGAGGAACAGTGTTCCGATATCACCAATATGGCCGATGAATTAAGTAAAATGAAGTCATCTATCTCTTACTTAAGTTCGAAAATGTCGCAACAGGAAAATGCCTTAGTGGCAAGTGATTTGAGAATTACAGGAATCCCGTGGTATAATGGTGAACATTTACCAGATGTTTTCACTAGTATATGCGGTATGCTAAATATTGAGGAGCCGTATTATAGATACATATACAGGACTAAAACAAAGAGTAACTCGCCAGATTCAGCTATTATAATTAAATTGGACTCTCCCACGGCAAAAGCTTATGTGCTGAAATCAATTAATGATTACAGGAAGAGTAACAAGACACAGCTTCGCTTAAATTGCATCGGAATCGAGTCGGACAGAATTTTTTATGTCAATGAATGTTTGTCTCCGTCTAACTATTCAATTTTTCAAAACGCCTTGCGCTATAAAAAACAAAGTTTGATAGCCAAGGTATTTACTCGTCGAGGAATTGTCAACGTAATTAAGTCTAAAGACGATACACCCATCAATATAAATTCTTTGGATGATCTTCATAACCTTTTTCGTTCCTAATTCATATATATTGTTTGTTAAATTAGTTAAAAATCAAATGAAACATCACTTTAAATATTTTACTTCCTACATATTCTTTTTTCAACTCAATCTTTATAATCATGCTCTCTTTAATATATTATCGAACAAATTTTCAATAATTTTAATTGCCGTCGTTGATTTAATAAATAACATCTTTGAGAACAATGGCGGTTAATAATAATATCCGTATTTCCAAAGACAATTTGTGCTATATGATTCGTGTGCTAGCAAACCGCAAACAAGGATTAAAAATTGTTCACCTGAATGCTCAGAGTATTCGGAATAAAATAGACGAATTACGGTTAATTTTCAATGAATCCTGTGTTGACATAATATGTATATCAGAGACGTGGCTTTGGCCTAAATTTAATGACAATTTTTTTTCTTTAAATAACTATCAATTATTTCGGGCTGATAGAGGCACTCTAGGTGGAGGTGTCGCAATTTACGTGAAAAATGGTATATCATGTAAACTGAAAATGAAATCAAATGTTGGAGATCCTATTGAATTTTTATTTGTAGAAATCTCAAATGGTACGGAAAAATTTTTAATTGGAGCTGTTTATCGTCCATCAAGTAGAGTAAATTATGACTCTTTTATGGAAAAATTAGAAGACCTTTGCTTGGAATACACTAATATTATAGTATGTGGCGATTTTAATTGCAATGTGCTAAGGGACAACACCATTATTTCTGATATGCAATCCGTAGGACTTGATATTGTAAACACATTAATTCCTACTCACTACACACACTCTACTAATACATTAATAGATCTTTTCTTCGTCAGTTCGCCTCAACATGTCCTACTATATGACCAGCTTTCTGCTCCCATGTTTTCAAAGCATGACATTTGCTTTTTAACTTTTGACTTTAAATTGAATATAACAACTGACATTTGTTATTACCACGATTTTAAAAATATAAACTTTAATATGCTTCACCAGGACCTTATGTCTATAGATTGGAACTATATTCACTACATTTTATCAATTGATGACCAAGTGGAGTTTTTGCAGCATAATGTCAGTACACTCTTTTCCAAACATGTTCCTCTGAAAAGGAATATTGTAAAAAACTCACAGTGTCCGTGGATAGACGATAGTGTCACAAAATTGATGGAACTTAGAAATGTTGCATTCAAACGTTGGAAAAGATTTAAAATACCTGAATTACACCAAGTATTTAAAAACTTGAGAAACAGCGTAATTTCTTTGATTCGGATGAAGAAGAAAAGCTACTACAGTCACAAATTCAGAAATGCTTTAAGCTGTAAACAGAAATGGTCACAAATTCGATCTATAGGCCTAAGTAAACAACGAGTAAATGTCCATGATAATATTAATGTTGATCACCTTAACAATGCATTTGTTAATATTGCCATGCCCGAGCCAAATTATAACTTTTATAACAGTTTTTTCAATGCCTCAAATCACAGCTTTCCACACTTCGAGTTTGGTCATGTAACACAATTAGAAGTTTTGCAATCGATTAACGAAATCAACTCCAATGCGATTGGCTGTGATGGAATGGACCCAAGATTTATAAAGATTATAATTCCTTACATTTTACCTTGTTTGACGCATATCTTTAATTCAATAATTTTGAATTCAAATTTTCCAACTACTTGGAAACTTGCGAAGATAGTGCCAATACCCAAAAACAATGCAGAGTACCGTCCTATTGCAATACTTCCGTTTTTATCTAAAGCCTTCGAACGATTAGCTAATAGGCAAATAAGGGATTACTTGCAAAGAAATTGTTTGCTGACAAACCTGCAATCGGGCTTTAGAGAAAAACACAGCTGCATTAACGCTTTGCAGAAAGTTTCAGAGGATTTGAGATCGAGTTTAGATAGCAATAATGTTTCAATTATGGTATTACTCGACCATTCTAAAGCATTTGATACGGTTGATCACAAAATTCTTTGCGATAAACTTAAACATTTCTTTAATTTTTCGACTACAGCCGAAAAACTTATAAATTCATACTTGTCAATGCGATTTCAAACATTAGCTGTAAAAGATAGGGTTTCAACACCACTTCCAATTAATAGAGGTGTACCGCAAGGTTCCATTCTGGGACCATTGCTTTACTCTTTATATAGCAATGATTTACCTCATCAAGTTCAACACTGTCGTATCCACATGTACGCTGACGATGTGCAGGTCTATATAAGCTCACCCAAAACTAACCTTAGAAATATTATTCTTCAACTCAACGCTGACCTTGCAAATATAGACTTGTGGGCTAGATCTAATGGATTACATTTAAACCCCAATAAATCAAAGTGCATAATTTTTAGCAAACGGAATATTACACTCCCGGAAGATACGGAGGTCAAAATCGCAGATACTCTGGTAGAAATTGTAGATAGCGCAAAAAATCTGGGTGTTATATTTGATAGCAAAATAACTTGGTCCAATCATATAAAATCAGCAATCGGTAAAACGTATGGTGTGCTTAGAAACCTTTATGTATGTCAGAAATATACACCAACTAATATTAGACTCCTTTTGGCTAAATCGTTGATTTTACCTAGTTTACTTTATGGTTGCGAAATTTTTGCAAATTGTAACAGAAATTTAATAAATAGACTAACTATGGTGTTTAACAATATAACGAGATATATTTATGGGCTTGGCAGACGAGATCACGTATCACAGTATTCTAATAAAATTTTTGGTGTATCATTTGAGAATTTTCTAAAAATAAGATGCCTCTTAAGTTTGCACAAAATAATTTATACACGATGTCCCCAGTATTTGTATGAATGTCTTCGATTTGCAAGGTCATCGAGAGGTAAACAATTAATTCAGTTACGACATACTCGAAGCACATCAAATAACTTTTTCTTCATTCATACAATTCGTCTTTGGAATAATCTACCCTTCCATGTACAATTACTTTCCAACGACCGGCAATTTAAATTAGCATTGTACCAGTTTTTCAGAGCATGATATTTTCTATATTTCTGTCTTCTCTGTCTTTCTCTCTATTTTTGTTTTCTTTTTCTTATTTTCTTATTTTTGTTTTTTTTTCTTATACACTAATTGTTTTATGTTTTAAAAATTAATTTTCAAATATGTCCTAATAATTCATTGAATCAACTTTGTTAGAAACTTTTATACTGTTAATCGTTTTGAATTTGCCAAAAATATTAATGTTTATTATCTGTTAAATATATGTATGTAACACAATATACCCTATACTTAATATAAGACACAGTCTTTTGTGTAGGCGAATCAAATAAATAAATAAAAATAAATAAATAAAAAATAAAATCTTTATGACCTTTTTTTTTGGTCACTGTTTTGTTAAGACCCGAGGCACTCAAAGGTTACAAAATAATGAGCCAAAATTGAGCCGCCGCCGGTAAAAATCCTATTTCGCCGCCACCGACGGATAAAAATATTTTGAGCCGCCGACAAATTCGGGTCGGCTTCGTTCTCTGAGAAGGAGTCACTTATGACCCTAAGTTTTTTGAACAAAATTCGATTTATGACTTTTTAAGTCGTTTGAGACACGTCCGTCTGGATGTCCGGCTGGTACGCACGATAACTTTTGAAAGACGCAAGCAAATTATTATAATTTTGCATGAGTTAATATTTCCCTAAAATTACTTACGGTATTGCAAATGGGCTATATGGTCCCGCCCCTTCTGGTACTTCCCATACAAATACATCATTCCGCCCACTTTAGCAATCGAGTAATAATATCAATACACCCAACGGGTTCGTATCCAAATTCTGTATTTAGTAAAGCTATAAATGGATAAAGTTTGGAAAAAAATTGGAAGACTAGCCGTACCAGAAGGGTGTGGCTAGTCTTCCATCTTCACTTCAGAGATGGAGTAATAATATCAGTGTACTATAAAATTTTATGTTTTATTGAGGGTGAGGGTATATGTAAGTCGGGTTTACCGACTGAAACTTTCTTACTGGTTTATAAAAGCAAACGTTAAATCTGAATTATTTTTCATGTTGTAAAGGCCAATTTTTGAAATTAAACATCAATTTAAAATGTAATGAAATTGATTACTAATCGTTATCAAAATTTAACAGGTATGGTACAGAATCCACAACTCATGATTACAGATCTCTACAAATGTTTTATTATTACTTTTCTTGTATTAGTTAGTACTTTTATTATATTGCAAAGTACTTTTATTGTAATAAAATGTATTTCGCTGTATCATTAAGAACAATTTATTGTACTAAAAAGTACATTTATTGTAATAAAAAGTACATTTATTTGTAACAAAAAGTAAAAATTATTGTTCCAAAAAGTACTCCTTTTGTATAAAAAAGTACTTATTAAATGTACTTATTAAACAATAGAGTACATCTATCGTATCAAAAAGGTAATCTCGTTGTACCGGAAATTACTTTTATTGTACCAAAAAGTACTTCTGTTGTACCAGATAGTACTGTTTTTGTATCAAAAAGTACTTAAAATGTACCAGAATGTAATTTTAGTCTGCCAAAAAGTACTTAAATTATGTCAAAAATTATTTTTATTGTATCTAAATGTAATTTTATCGTATCACTTCAGTTGTTGTACACAAAAGCAGTGATTGGAATGGGGTTTCCGTAATTTTTTGATATTTTTATAACTTTTTCTTTAAAATTTGTAGTCGAAACAAAACAGACGACTTCGTATTCCTGGAATTTATTTCCCTTGTAACTCATTTCCCCAATTATTAAAACAAAGAAAACTTAATTCCCGGGAAACTCATTTCCTGGGAATATTTAAAATATATAAGATATTCCCTTTATACTTATCAAGAATAGCAAACAGAACATATTTCGATCAAAGTTACCATTTGAGTAACCATCAATTCTGATGCAGCTTAACCCGTTTAGTTATAGCGATTGGTACCCATTGAATACCGCGATTATGCCATAAAATTTTCATGTTCCAGCTTCAGCAATCCGATCATGGCAGATAGTTCTTTTTTTTTTGACACTGTTTGCCGCATTTTATTTCCAGTAAAAAAAACTTATCTTGTAAAGCATTTATGTCACAAAAGGAACTTATATTCCAAATTTCAAGGCCTTAGTTTTAGCCGTTTGGGCTGGTGAGTGATCAGATTGAAATTGTGAAAATTTTGTTACAATCGGTCTATTAATATAACAGATATAACTATAACAAAAGAGGCGTGGTCCGCCCATTTCCCAGCAAATTTGGTAAGGGAAGGTAAGTTAAGAATACTTCATTGTTACGCTTACTGAAAGAAACTAAAAATTTTATTCAAATTAAATACTTAAGAAAGCCGAAGCCAACCGTCAGGACAAAAAAACATGTGATTGATAACTACTAAAAAATATGTTCTCTCAGTCAGTTTGCTTCTGTTTCTGGCCGAGTGTAGACGTGTTTTTGCATTCGATTTTTTAAACCTTACGCATACATTACACTGTAAGCGAGAAAAGAAGTAATAATGCTTACGTTTCAGGAGGCGAAAAAGGGTGCTTTCGGGAAGCATAACTTCATAAATTAAGCCATATTTGGAATGCATGCTCTCAATATTGCACTCCATTACAATTTCATTACCATATATAAGTTATTTAAGAATCCAAACCCGAAGATTCTCGAGTGATAACATGCATTACCTTCAATTTATTTTTAGGAACATTTTTAGGAAAGTAGAAGCATGTATCATGTCTGCTTCTATTTCCAAAATAATGCTTACGTCAGGCGGCCATTGCTTTAAAAAAGTAATGGGAATTCTTAAGGGAAGATAGAATCCCTCCCGAACGGAAAGTAAGCACACTAAAATGTGTTATTTCATGCTTCTTTTTCCTACTGAGTACGTTAAGTGTATTTTTTGTGGAATTTCTAAATAAGGGCATATAGTGCAACCCACCGGTTGTTTTCTCTGAAACCTCACGCCGGTGTTTCCAAAGATGTTATTTTTATAGGTTGAGTTACTTGGAAAGTATTTCTACAGAACATTGCCAGGATAGTTTTGCGCAAAAAAATTGAGGTTAATCAAAAAAAAAAAACACTGGAGCTTCATTTTTGAACCATATATTGTATTGAGCTAACCCAATAAGATATTTGTCGATCTTGACATTGATCAATATCATTCTGTTGGAATACCAAACTTAACTTCGTTGGAATGCTACACTCAGGCATGGCTTCATACAGTTTTTGCCAAAAGTAGCTTTCTAGAGCTTAAGCCAAAATCCTTCTTTGCAGATTCAAACACGCACGAAATGCAGATTTGATAATTATTTTTTACAATACCATAACTTTACAGGTTCCAAACACTGTTTGGAAGAAAACATTTTTTTATTGTTCATTCCACAAAAAATACACTAAACGTAGTGTATTCAGTTTGTGTTTGTGCTCGAAGTTCAGTACGTTATCGTAGCGTTTGTGATTGTATTTTAACAATCGTAGCGTGCGGCATTCTGGTTGTGTACACATACACAAACTTTACTAAGTGTCGACACGATCGTTGTGTATTTGGTACTTCTTGTAAGACGTTAAGATACCGTACGTTAATGTTTCTTTTTCGAACTCTGCATATACATCAAATTATTTAGTTTATTTTTAGATATTTCTCACTCCTATATATTTCTCTCTATACTTACCCTTTTTTTCCAACGACAGTAAACCTTATTGGAATTTGAACCCACTACCTCGTGATCTGTAGTCAGCTACGCTTCTATCTAGCCTATGCAGATGCATTAGAATTGTGTGGTTGTAACTAATGATACACTGTTTTAAGAAAAACAGACAAACACCTTTTACGGATATTAACAATTCTTTCCATTTGGAAGACATGCAATACCCCAGTTATTTGGAAGCGAGAAGGTATGTGTATGAAATCTCTCTGTATCATTTTTAAAGGCCTCTGGCAAGCCTTTCCATGTAATGCATGAATCTGATAAAATGATCATGCGTTCAGCATTTTTTATTCGAAAAATTATTCTCAAATAAGGGCTGCTGCATGCATTACATGAGGAAGGCCTCTCAAAATTCGCCGCTGGGCGGTCCTGTATACAGCAGCCTTCCGCCTGATCATCTCCATTACGTTGTTAAAGAGATCGCATCACAGACTATTGCCTTCTCTTAAGCCTCGCTTGATAGAAAATAGCTTTATTAGATTTTTGCCTATTTTCAGTCAGTCAGTCGTATCAGCTTCGAGGGGATACTAAACTTAGCCATAGCTATAAGGCTGATTTACACGCTATCCACCCATATCCCCTATCTCCTGTCAAATCAGTACATTTTGATTTCCTATCCAACTTCCTATAATTCAATATTACTTTGCTATAATTTTGTAGTGTTTGTCTTTGCTTACTCCTACATGTTTTCTAATTAGGCTATCTCGCTCATGTTGTTGAGGGGATATGGGTAGATAGCGTGTAAACCATACTTTACTGTAAACAAAATTACATGAGTGAATTCAATGGAGTACTTAATCTTTTAAGGTATAATAAATATTATGCATACGCCTTCGCCATAATTTTTCTCACATATTCTTGATTTCCGCTATTGAAATCTTGATCAATATATGTATGTGATTTTAAGAAGCTGTTTTGTAAGAGAAAGGATAAAACTTGCATAATGTTTTATATGTGAAAAACGGAAATCTTTTTCAAACTTATATCGCTTCTGAGGGTTAGAAAAACCAAGTTGTATAATGTGTGTTGACTTTGAAAGTCCCACCGCCCATTGTTTTTTTTTCGCAATGCTATCTGCTTTGTCGTATTTGAAAAGATAAACGCTAATTGACTATTTCTCTTTGGAAGTACGCATTGCTTAAGCATCCTCACTGTTACACTAATTTACAACTTTCCTTACGTACTTTGATAGTTCTGCCGGATATACCAACAAGTAATTACCAATAAGTAATAATGGAACTAGTGGCAACCCAACGATTGGTAGAACTCATTGAAATTCTTGACGACGCACAGTGGTCCAAATGCTCAATCTAGCCGGTGTTTTTATTGATAAAATCAATGAACGTGCAAAGTTTCATGTCAATGCGGCTTTTCAAAAGCGAGTTATGACTTTCTTCCGGCTAGATTGAGCTTTTGGACCACTGTGCGACGGAATCCTTAATATAAGCACAAAAATTATATTTCGTTGAGTTAGTACCATATATATACAACATAGGTAACACATATTTTAAAAAATACAGCCTTTGTAGAAAATATTAATTCATTAATGTTAATTTTTTAACAAATGATAGGCGTCGCTAGTTGTGAAAAATTATATGGATTATCTTTTCATCTTAAATAAATAAACAGGTGTTGTTTATGCTTCGAAAAATATGTACGAAAAGTAAAAAAATTTATAAAAAAACACCTGGAAACCCCAAAATATGCTTTTATATGCATAAACTCTCAAAACATGCCGGTAATACTGTAATATGCATTTGCATATGCAAGTATGCATAATTATGATCATAAGTAATATTCCACGTAAATCATACGGCACGGAGTACAACAGTTTTATTGTAACTGATACAAAATAAACCCAGTTCAAAATCATTTGATGAATGGAAAAGTGAAACTGTTGCTTATGTAGGGAAACGTTATATGAACAGATTAAAAGAATTGTAATTATGGCATGTAACATGACAAAACGAATGATGCAGAACTTCTTCTTTTTGGGGCTACTTTCACGTGCAGTTCTCAGAATTGAGTCCTAAATAAATGAGCTGAAAAAGGTTGTACTGTGTTATTTATCTATATATATCAAATAACTATGAACCGATTTAAAGATTTTTTTCATTTAGATAATTCTTTTAAAAACCTTTAAAAAATGCTTACATATATACGTTATCTCATTTAGATCAAGGGATATTTATGAAATGAAAAAAATTGTGTCATTTTAGGACAAACATTAAAAATTTTAAAACAACCGAGGTGACCAACTTTGTAGGACCACCCAGTGGCCCTCTTACCCAGTAGGGAGCTAGAATCATACGAAAAACACATCAGCTTTAACTACTTCAAATTTCATCCAGATACCATTGTCGTTCAAAGGTTATAGAACAAATTCCAAATAAAAAACGGTTTTGGCACCACTGTGCCACATTAAAATAAGTGCCCCATGATATTTATCTCGTTAGACGGAATGGAATCAATATTGCTTTATTGTTGTATTTTAACCATCTTAAGCTTTTTTTCTATACTATTTAGATAAATAAGAAACAGGAAAATATTAAATTTTTGGGAATATAAAAATAAGAGGTTTTACGTTTTTTTCCGCAAAACTTACTGTTGTGCAGAAATGATCCATTTGAACTTCCAATAACACGATATAATATCTCTACGATTTGATGGTGTAATCACGAAGCAAAGAACGACACTTCTTAAAAAAAGCACAAAATGGAGATAAAAAAACAAAAAATCCTTTTATCTTCAAAAAAGGATCAGCTAGGATTTTGTTTCAAGTGGATTTTTAATGTACAATTGACCGCCAACAAAATCCCCATTTATAATTTTTGTTGCAACTTTAGGTCAACCCATTTGTCATTCAGGCGAGGTGTGTTCCACTTAAGATGAATCTATACTACTCACAAACTTTGAAAGAGTTTTCTGTAATACTTATATTTTACACTTAGCGAAGTTTAGAAATAAAGTATGATCCCATTATTATACCATCACCCGTAGGGATGAAGGTATATATCATTTGATACGACCCAAAAGTGTAACACATAGAAGGAGTCACTTTAGACCCTAGGTTTCTTTGAACCAAATTCGATTCATGACTTTTTAAGTCGTTTGAGCCATGTCCGTCTGTCTGTCTGTCTGTCGGGTGGCTGTCCGGCTGGTTCGCACGATAACTTTCGAAAGACGCAACCAAATGTTTCGAAATTTTGCACGAGTTATTATTTTCTCAAAACTACTTACGGTATTGCAAATGGGCTACATGGCCCCGCCCCTTCTGGTACCTCCCATACAAATACATCATTCCGCCCACTTTAGAAATCGAGTAATAATATCAATACACCCTACGAAATCGTCCCCAAATTCTGTATTTAGTAAAGCTATAACAGGATAAAGTTTTGGAAAAAATTTTGAAAGCCTAGCCACGCCCCTTCTGGTACCTCCCATACAAATCTACGTTTCCGCCCATTATAGAGATAGAGAAATAATATCAATAAATTAAACGTGATCGTACCCAAATTCTATTTTGAGTAAAGCTATAACAAGATAAAGTTTTAGAGAAAAAAATTGGAAGTCTATTCACGCCCCATCTGGTACCTCCCATACACATCTGGTACCGCCCACTTTAGAAATCGATTAATATTATTAAAAGACCTAACGCGATCGTGCCCAAATTCTGTATTTGGTAAAGTTTAAGCAGGATAAAGTTTTGGAGAAAAAATCTGGAAGTCTAGACACGCCCCTTCTGGTACCTCCCATACAAATGTACCACTCCGCCCACTTTAGAAATAGAGTAATAATATCAATACACTCGACACGATCGTGCCCAAATTCTGTATTTTGTTATGTTATAACAGGACAAAGTTTTGGAGAAAAAATTGGAAGTCTAGACACGCCCCTTATGGTACCTCCCATACAAATGTACCTTTCCGCCCACTTTTGGGATGTAGTTATAATATCAGTACACCCAACGCAATCGTGCGCAAATTCTGTATTTAGTAAAGCTATAACAGGATAAAGTTATGGAGAATAAATCTGGAGCCTAAACACACCCCTTCACGTACCTCCCATATAAATGTACCACTACTCCGCCCAATTTCGAAATCGAGTAATAATATCAATAAAATAGAAAATTATTTGTTTTACTGAGGGTAAGGGTAAATGTAAGTCGGGTTGCCCGACTGAAACTTTCTAACTGGTTTTAATTACAAATCGATTATTTTCAATAACTCAAGACTTAAACAATATATTATATTGGGTGATGGTATTTATCAGTCAGTTTAACTGACTGAAATTTCTGTACTGGTTCTTTTTACAATTGGATGCTTCTCACTCATTTCAAGTTGAGTTGTCAACCTATGTGAAGGTGAGATCCCAACTATTGTATGGTGATCATAAATTTAGCTACTTTTTGTATTTCCCTCCTAACATTTTTCTCGCATAAAACTATACTCTTTCTTCACCCCCCAAGGGGCTCCCATACAAAAATTGATTAAAAGCGTATTGCGTTTTTTTTTTCATTTTTTTTGCAAGTTTCTCCAAGATTGATCCAATTTCAGAAGCTTTTTTACACTATTAGGCAAATCTTTGAGACGTACTTACAAAATGGACAACTGGTTACTGCATTTTGGAAGGAAATTACACAGTTGGTTGAAACAAATTTTTTCAATATACGTTGGGATGGCAAAATGTTGACAGACTTACAAGGCAGTGGAAAAAAAGTTGATTGACTTCTTGTTGTCGTTACATACATATGATGGGAACGAGCAGCACTTGGGCGTACCAAAGATACATTTCGGTACAAGACAAAACGTACTGCGAAGGCCTTTAACAGACTTATGCTTGGAAAATCACTGTCTGCGTTCAAGCTATTTCTTTTGACACCACGTCAACGAACACTGGCCGATTCCACCGCTTCTCACTATTTATTAAGGAAATGAAATCATATTTATGAACTGCAATCAAAAGATGTGTTCGAAACCAAATTCGGCATAACGTCTGGTCCAGGGGTGCCAATTAGAGTATACAAACATTCGACTTTTTCGAAAAACCGGTTTCGGTTTTATTCGAAATTTACATTATTTCAAAAACTCGGTTTTCGAATACTAAATTTAGAAAAAACCTTTTAAACCGGTTTCTTTCGGTTTTCTTTAAAGTAATAAAAATAATAAATAAATAAGAAATAGTGTTACTATATTTACCAATTTAATTCAGAAATGTTAAAAATAACGTAGCGTTTAATTTAGCTCACAAACAACTTTAGTTTTTTTTTAAACTTCCATCTTCCACACATCTGCCTGACGTCTCCTAATATATTCATTAATTTTTTTAACGGACTTTATTATTGAATTAGATTTAGCTGATGATTACTCTATGGAGTCAGGCATCCTTCCTTTTAAAGCTTATTTTATCACATAATACATCACACATCTGAGTAATTTTTATGAGGAAGCTTAAAGTAGATTTTATGTTGTGATAATATAACTCATAGGTACTCAAAAAAGAACAAATCAAATTGACTAAAATCACATTCTAATATAAGCCAATTACACTGTGACACAAAACGGAGGTTCTTGTCTGGAGGCGGAAAAATTCCCTTACGGAATGAAACCCTTAGTTGAGAATTTTATATTCCAGGAGGACAGATCAGACATAGGTCGAACTATTTTATGGTCCGGTTTTTATGGACAGGTTCTAAAACACTATGTTTCTTATTACACTGTGAGACAAATGGTAGGGGTCAGTGATCGAAAAGGGTTCGAACTACCGGGGAAAGTTATATCGGTAAAAAAGAAGTTATACGTGTCCCGGCGTTTCGCTGGGTCACGTCTAGGAATCGGGATACATCGATTTGAAGTTAGTAACTATCATATAGGGGAAATTGTCACCTTTAGTGGTCTTTTTTATTGACATAACTCGAGAACCACTAGTCCGATTTTGCTCAAACAAATTTAAAAAAAATTAAAAATTACAATTCCTTTAATCTGTTCATATAACGTTTTTCTATATAAGCAACAGTTTCCTTTTTCCATTCATCAAATAATTTTGAACTGGGTTTATTTTGTAACAGTTACAATAAAACTGTTGTACTCCGTGGCGTATGATTTAAGTGGAATATTGCTTATGATATTCATACGCCACCATATAACAATATAACAAATGAGCCTAAAACGTGAGATATTTCCCTATATGATAGTTACTGTCGCATAGTGTTATTTAAGTGCATTTTCGATGCCAGATGTTTTCATTGAAATTGGGTTAGGATTTCTTTGTGGAACATTAAAACTCTCTTTCTTGATTACGCGCGAGTCCTTAGTCAGAAAAGGACATTGTAATGGGACTTTCAAACATTCAAATGTTCCACAAAAATGTTGGTCAGAAAATTCTACTTGGGGTACTCTAAGACAAAAATCAACACCTCCAACTTTTACTAATCATTATGTTTGTTTTCAAATCAATGAATCTAATTGTTTTAGCGCATCTTCGATATCAAATGTATTCAATAAAATTTAACGAGGAACATTTAAACTGTCTATATGCACTCTTCATCTTCCTTTTTGTCCTTACTTCGAGAAACGTAAGGAAAGAAGCTCTAAATGTGTCTTTACAACAGTTAAAACTTCTACAAGTATGTTCCGTCCCAAAAAATTTATTGCACTGTGTTATTGGGCCAATTACCACCAAACAAATTGGGCATTTTTATGTTGAGCATAATATTTAAGTTTTCTGCAATTCATGTAAACTCATATTATATATAAAATTAAAAGTTGAAAATCTTGAATAAATTTTTAGCAAAAGTTTATAAAAAAAACTCTGAATTTAATCTATATTGCTACATTTTAAGAAAATATTTCGGAATATTTGGTTTTTAACATGATTCTATAATATGTATAACAGTATTTATTTAAGTTACACAAAGGTTTATTTAAAGGTACTAAAAGAAAAAGTACATCCCTTTGTATTTATAAAATTTGTTATTAAAAAAATATATTGACCATATTTTCTTAATAAATGTTTTAAGAAAACTGTTTTTAGGTTGTGATTTTTATATTTTCCAAAAAACCGACATCAACCGACGGTTATTCGAAAATCGATATTTTATAAAAACCGCCTGACGGTTTTGAACAATAAAACCGGTTTGCCGGTTTCGGTTTTGTATACTCTAGTGCCAATGTTTGCCTGTATCAAAGACTAATCGGAAAATATTAAAGAAGATGATAGAATATTATGGAGTCGCAGCCAAAATACCAGTCTAAGTCCAAATAGATATCAAGTCGTTTTGATTGGCTCATTTGAACAAAAAAAAAACAACCAAGAGACTACAAGAAATTTCTTAAAATCTTTTTATTGTTCCTAAGTGAATATAGTCAGTCATACTCGATAAAAGGCGAAAATAATATAATGCCTTTACGTGAATGCATGGTTTAGCACCATCAGAGCAAAGCAACCGAAGCTCAAAATAATAATTTGAATTTTTTGAAAGCAATTGCTGGTTACCATTCGATAAAAAAGATTCTGTGGACATCTCTGGTATCTAAGTGGCGAAGCCGTCGATTTTGCACTACATATTTGATTCAAACCCATGCGACATTAAGCGAAAAATTACGAATGCAGTTCGTGTATTTGAAGAAGAGAAAGAGGAATACGAGGCAGAATTATTTGACGATGAGATGGGCGAATCGTCCAAAGACGACATTGATGATATCCAGGAAGAAGAGTACGATGATATAGAGGAAGGAGATGATTCGGAAAATGACAGTGGCAATCAAGATTAGTCTCGTCCATTACATTTTGTTGGCTTTGAAGGTCTGTAAAGAGTTACTTTGACATCGAAACAAGTGAATAAAAATCTAATCCATTACGTCTAGAGTTTCTCTTTTTCCCGTACTTTTTATTTCCCGGGAAACCGGGAAAAATTTTTTGCCTTTCCCGGGAATTTTCGCGTAGTAGAAAAACAAGACAAACTATCTTAATTTTTTTCAATTTAGCAGTATGTACATTAGGGTAATAACTTTTTGCATTTTTTGCAAATATCAAATCTCCTCAGACAAAATCGTGTAGGGCATGGAAAAATATTAAGAACTGCGTTTTTAGTTTTTCGCTATCGTTAAAAAAGGTTACGCACCAAATGCATTAAAGTTTTGAATCAAGCAAAGTTTAAAAATTATTTTTTTTCATATGAAAATAGTACAAGATATATATCCGCCTTGTAAAACATCGCGTACTTTGAACCTAAAGTTTATATCTTACAACACCAACTTTTTATTATTTATTGTTATTATTTGTTTACATACTTACATATGTATAACCCATATTTAGAAAAAAATTGTTACTAAAAAAAATTAAGAAAACATATATTAAAGGCATTTTACAAATCGCTGTCGGTGCGTAAGGTTTTTTTAGCAAATTGAACTGAAAAAGTTTTTTTTATCATTAACACAATATTTGCCATTATAAAAGCCCTGGGGAGAATGTTGTCCAAAAAAAGTTATTACCCTAATGTACATATGTATATATTTATTTGTTAATTATAAGATCATATAGTACAAGCTGCAAGTAAAACAAAAACATTACAAACAAAAATATAACAAACGAAAATAATTAATTTTAATGTATATGTATATAAAAATATTAGTTAAACAATTAAAGTTAATATGTCATTTTGAAAATACTTTTTCATCAGACAGTCTGTTTCTAATTCTATTTACAAATTGCCCTGTTGTTGAAAATATTATCTCGCTTTCAACTGATGTTGACCTTATTGTCAGAAGAGCATTCAATAAAATGGTGGCATTTTCCGTTGATTTTCCACTTGCTTCGTAAAATTAAAAATCCTTTTTTATCGAGTTATTAAATAGTCTATTACTTGATGCAACATTTGCATTTGTTATGGCATAGGTTAAAATATCCTCAAATGGTCTTTCGGTACTAATGTCACAAAAAGAAATTTCGTCCGATTCCAGAACTTCGTCGGTAACGTCTTCTTTAAAAAGTCGTGTATGAATTTGTTCAGCGTACGCGATCACATTTTGTTTTAAAGCAGTTTGAAATAAGTTATTAGCATTCTTATCAAATACTGTTGGATCTTTAAGATACTTCACTAAAGTATAAAGTCGCTTGTCCATTCTTTCTTCAATTCGCTTTTTTAAAGCTTCTAAAATTTGCTCTGCCAAAGATGTTTTAATTTCCCGGGAATCCCGGACGAATTTCCCGGGAAACCGGGAATTAAAAAGACCGGGAATCCCGGGAAATCCCGGGACAGAAACTCTAATTACGTCACACCAAAGACAGCAACATTTTTCGCTCGTTTTGGATTGTTAACAGATTTTAGTGTTACCGATCCAGAAATCAGATATTTTTCATTCAGGTCGTCGCTGGAAATCAAAAGAAATATTCATCGCATAAATTAAATTAATTCGATTAAAATTTTTGAATTATAAAGACATGTTTTTTACGTTTAAGCGTAAGTTTCAAACCAAGTCTGGATTTTGTTGGCTTTTAAATTTTATGTACTTTAGCACTTATATTCCCCTCGTTGTTGTCGTTATAAAGCCGCTAATGTTTAAACACCTTACGGTTCATGTTTTATTGTTGTCTAATGTTGGTCATCTATGAAAAGGTATCTGAGTTCATGTTGAAATAACTTTTGAACGCAACATTCTATTATTATCGTCTGATTGGTTTCCACTTCCTCTTCAAGAATGAAGAATAAAAAAGAATATTCCTTGTGTACTAAAGACTTTAACCTTTGAAAATGTCCAGCGTCCTTGAATATCCTGGAAAATTATTTGATTTTTTTTAATTTTATATTTAAATATTAGACTATACTGAGAGGAAATAAGATTTTTCAACTTAAAACAAACGGCATTGTATCGGCAGTAACGAGGAGATTATTTGTGTAAAGTTTTATCAAAATCGAAAGGGATCAATTTCCAAATGTAAATTTTTTGAGTCGATTTATATTAGAATTACCCAGTTAAGTTTAATAAAAATTGGTTCATTTCATTTTAATTTACCAATAGCTAGCTTTTCGAATTTACCATATGTGTTTTTTTTAATAAAGTGGACTTGCTGCACTAGTGGACTTTATTGTGCTCGTAATAATAAAAAAAAGTCAAATATCCATATTTTTTGGTCTCTTCAAAGAATGAATATCTTCTGGATTCGTTTGAACCAAATTTCGGAAGACTTTTCCAGAATGAAGTATGTACATTCAAATTGGGCTTTTTAAGTCTTCAACAGTTTCTTCAGTCGTAAAAAATTATGACTTTTTCTCGTTTAGGGATTATATTTCTAGGTCCACGATTTGTCGTGACCTGTTCCGATGTCATATACATACATATCTATTTTAAAACATTTCATAACACCAATCGACACAAGCCTGGCACAAGTCGAGTTAATTTAATTTAATATAGAATGTATGCTAGCCCTTCTAATGCTCAAGGGAGCCTCTATTGCAGTATGTCACATGAAGATCTTGCAAAATCATTTCACGCACAGGATCTACTGTTTCTAATGAAATTCACCATTCATACGGCCACAATTGAACACGTTGTACCAGCGTTACACAATTTTACTATTAATCATGTCAAAAATAATAGAAAAAATTCCAATAAAATTTTCATGAGTTAATTTGATGAAAATAGTGCTCATACAAAAATATGTTCTACGTGCGCGAAGTAAAAAAGGATCTTCAGATCTGTTTTGTAATATATATGTCTATAGCGTCTTCCGCGGTTGATTTTGTAATGTTAAGGAAACATTTAGATTTAAAAATTGATTGAGACTTATTAACGCATATCTATTCTTCTTCTATATATATAAAAATGGTGGCAAAAATGTATAGTAATTCATCAATTGAGAACGGCTGGGCCGATTTTGCTCAAACTTTTTTTCAGTTGTTCGTTATTTCCAGGAGCAGGTTTATGTGAAAGAAAATTTTGGGAAAATCATCAGGAAAAGTCGGAAAATTGGAAAAATCGAAAATTGAAAATTTTTGTTGAAAAATGCGGAAAATTCTGGAAAATTCAAAAAGTTTGAATTTGTTGTTCGACGAAATTTTGCATATTATCATATGTTTTGATAATTTTGAACCATGTAACAGGAAACATAGAAAAATTCTCTGTGGAAAACTCGGAAAATTCCGGAAAAACTCTAAAAATGTGGATTTTTGCAGAAGCATTTTGCATCGCAAATTGAGTTTTATTTTTGTGTGCAATTGTTCCGTAGTGGCTTTTCGGTTGAAAAAATAGAAAATTTTGGTTGGAAAATTATGGAAAAATTCCAAAAATTTGAATTTTTTTTCGACGAAATTTTAAGTTTTATTGCGTTTTGATAATTTTGAATGATGTAAATGTGAAAATTTCGGAAAATCATTCCGAAATGACATTTCGAATGGAAAAATAGAAAAATTAAAAATTAGAAAATTCTGGAAAAACTCGAAAATTTTGGATTTTTTCAACGATAGTTTTTATTGTATCGCTTGATTTGATGATTTTAGACGACGTAAAGGTGGAAAATTCGTTGTGCTGCTTGGAAAAATTCGGTTTATTGTAAAATCTATATGTACGGTGTAAACAGTGTGTAGTAATTCATCAAGAGAGAACGGCTGACCCATTTAGCAAAATTTTTATTCAATTGTTTGTAATTGGTATGATGGTTTTATGCAAGGTATTTTTGGGAAAATTCTTCGAAAAAGTCGGGAAATTGGAAAAATTGAAAATTGTTTTTTTTTTTTGTAAGGAATTTTGTGTGCAGTTGTTACGGAATGGCTTTTCGAATAGAAAAATAGAAAATTCTTAGGGAAAAACTCAGAAAATTCCGGAATAGTCCAAAAAAATATTTTTTTTATTGGAAAAATTTTGCAATTTTCGGTTAAATGTTGGTTGGTAACGAGAAAAATAATATTTAAATAAAAAATTCGTCGAACCCGATACGATGTGCGGCAATCTGCTGTCGACATTGGGAATGCCAGCTTCAAATCGTTCGATGCAAGATTCATTCGATCGCGAATTTTAACGGGAGCAAGACTATAATCTAGATGAGCTGACCGGAAGAGTTCGGACAAATGTGCGCTGTTAAATACCGAGTACGAGAACGTGTACGATTCACGATGAAACTGGAGGCATTTACTTTCTCGATGCTCCGAGTGGGACAGCCAAGACATTTTTTGTTGATTCCGGCAAAAATTTGGTCAAGATCTCAAATAACGTTAGCCGCTGCATCCTCTGGCATAGCTGCCACATTGTTGGAAGGCATTCGAACTGCAAATCCGCTTGAAAACTTTCGATGAATATTATCACGGTTGAAAAGCCAAAGTACACAATGACCAAAAATTTCGCAACGGCGAAGTAGATGCAGGAAATGCCAAATGACATTTCGGATGAATGCGCGATAACGACTAAACGAGCTTTGGAAGTAGTTGACCGAACGATAAACGATTTACGAGGGGATTTAATACGATTTGGTGGGGCTATGATTTTGCTCAAAATGTCTAATGCTGCTGATTTACTAAAACCATGCTTGAATACGTCGTCAATGTCAAGAAGTTGTAATTGACCAAAAAATTAGGGGCTCATTCCAGAACCTCCCATCTTCTGCTGAATTCCCGAAAAAACTGCTAGCGCTTGGCAATGGCCAAATTCGGGTTGATGTTTCGACTGAATTGACATCGTTCCCTGTAAATTTTTGCCAGTTCACATCGTTGGAAATGTAACTCATGGCAGTATGTTACTAGCAGAGAAAAATAAAGACATCAATAGCTAGAATTTCAAATTAGAAAGTTTAATCGCTTGAGAACTGCATTCGTACAAATCTGTTTACAGCGTGACCGTAGAGGATGAAGCGACCAACAATCCGACCGAATTTTCCACTCACTTAACATGCCGCATAATTTACAGATAAAGGTGGGATTGATCACAATCATATTGCGGAATCTCAATCAACCGAAATTGTGCAACTGTATCCGGTTGTCCGTCAAGAATCTGATAATAAATGTGATTTCAGACGATCATAAAGAACAAATTCAAAGAAGAGGAAGTCCTTATCTTACGAATTAGATAATTTCAACTGATCATCCATTCCAATTACCCGACGACAATTAATAAATCGCAAGGCCAATCGTTGGAAGTATGTGAGATTAATCTCGAATTTCTCTGTTTTACGTGCGGTCAGCTGAACGTTGCGTTTTCGAGTTTTGGAGAACCGCCTTCGTTGTTTGTTTTTGCGGCGAAAAACTAATTTGTTTATCAAACATTCTCTACTGAGTTTATCTGAAGGCATAAAATTGGTGCGACACGAAGTTCGCCGGGTCCGCTAGTTACTTATATTTATTAAAGGATGTTCTTTTTTAAAAACTTGAATATTCCAATTATTGTATTTTTGCACAAAATATAAATTTAAAGTAGAATAATCTACTTTGAAGAAATCATGCCTTTTATTTATTTTTTTCTGGTGTAATTATAAAGTTTTGAAAATATTCTTTACCCGAAATGTTAATTCATTTTACCAAAAATTCTGTTATGCAATGAAAATCGCTATATATAAAATCGAGGAGACCGTCGCTCAAATAAAAATGGATATGGGTCAGTGATTGAACACAAATCAACTGCAGAATAGTCGCGTGCCTCAATCGATCTCAATCGACAATTACTGCATGGAAAAAATCGAATGCAATGTATTTGTTTGATGCGATTCAGGCATGACTTTACAGTTGTAATTTTACAGAAAATGCAATAAAAAGTGACACATTATTCATTTGTAAACCAAACCGGAGCCAAAACAAACAAAAACAAGTTCATATTTAGTATTTCCGGAAGATAACATCAATCAACGCTAAACGGAGTGAGTGAATGAAATGAAGTTTAGGAATACATTTTGTCCGTTGAATACAACCACCCACTAATATCTAGTGTGTGTGTGTGTGTGTGCCGTGCTAATTCAATTCCTCCAACACGCACCCATTAATGAGGATACTTTGTTAGATATTCCCAAAAATGTATCGTCCATGTTGCCTCAGTGTGTGCGAAGTTGTTCAGACGAATCGGTAATTAGGAAGCGATATGTTCAGCCAACCATATGGTACCGGGATGAGTACAATTTCTGTTGGCTCTGCTCATTGTGCCAATATTGGTGTTTAAATTACCAACAACTCCTCGACGAAGCTCTTATGCAATCGATTGTGTTGTTATTTTTTCTGTTTCTTTCAAATGTCTTTACGAGAGCTACATTTCAAACTCAATACTATTGCTGCTGCATGTATGTATGTATGTAGTCGTAGGTGGTTATTCATTATGCTATGCTTGCACGCGATCCAATCCGAGGAACTTCCACCAGAGCTAAAGACTAATTACAGCCACAGCCCAATGTGAGTAAATTCACTTACCTTGCACTTGAATGGAATTCACCAAACACTTGCAGCAAACTGAGGCAGGTAGCAAGCGCAGCCGCAAACCCAACGCTACACTGATTGTAGTCAAGAGGGGTTGGAACTGCAAGAGGTGTTTTATGGAATGAATGAATTAAAACGAAATTAATTGTTCTACATTTATGCCACACAGCATAAACGAAGCAACAAGCGTCTCACACAAAAACCGAGAGTGATAAAGCGCTAGGCAAGGAAAAGCCAACAAAACATTTGTGAAAATAAAAGTTTATTGTAACAATAATTATAAATATTGAAGCATTCCGATTGCGGATCGCAGTCCAAACTAAACGTCCTAGTATAGAGCACAGCTAGTACACCTTGATTACGGATTACGGAATACGCATTCAGTTAAGCCACCAAGGACGTATCAACACCGGATAAAGGATACCATGACAATACTGGTAAGATCGGTGCAAATCAACAGGTGTTATTAAGTCGTGAAGTGAATTCAAATGTGATTGAGGTTATTCAAGAGTGCGGATATAATCTACAAGTCAAAGAGGAAATAACTCTGAAAAAAACAAACTGAAATAATTACATAACTAGTAAACGGCCTGACAGTGAATGACCAAAACACTCAATTAAATATGTATATTAAATATGTAATAAGTCCTAATGAAATTTGCTAAGTTAACATGAAAGCACAGAACATCAGAAACATATAGGATTAAAATGGTGTCAACAATTTTGATTAGTTAACATTAATTCATCCTGTTGGGCGAAATGACGTCAACTTATTATATGGATAAAATTACCTAATAAATGTGGGTCTCTTTAATGAGAAACAATTTAAAAATATCGTTTTCCCGAAACAGTAGTCTCTCCATCGAATTGCAGCTGGTGCAAATATTGTTGTACAAAGGTTTAGTCGTTGATTATACTATTAGTGAAGTGCCCTCTTGTGTCTTTATTCTGCTGAATGGCTAATAATACCGAGTGTTCCCTTAACTTCTTCATTTGATTTAAGCATGTGAGATTAAAACCAGAACAGTAATTTAGCCATGTGAACTAACCGATGAATACCCTCTCCTTATGTCCTTCCTCCAAAATGCTAGTGAAAATTGCTTTACTCTCTGATGTTTTGTCGACTTTTACTAGAAATTCACATGCCCTGTAATTTTCCGCATAGAAGTTTTGGTAGAAATATTAATATTCCAAAAATCGGTTATTTTGTGTGAAAGGTACATGTCGCCTCAAAATATTATGTGATTGTGGATATATACTGATTTTCACAGATGGTATCACATCTAAGAAACTACTGTTTTGCAAACAATCGTAAAAATGCGAGTTCTCCATAGATTAGAGTAGATAATAATTACTTCTGGCTGTGCAAGTCTTAAAATACCCATATTTCTATACAAGGGCGGATAGAAACAATTTTGGCGAAGGAACCATATGTGAAAATTCAATTTCGAGACCCTTAATTTTTTTTTAAATATTTATACAAAGGAGCTGAAATCGTTTGTAATTAAACCCATTAATCTATATATATAAAAATGAAATGGTCCACGTATGTCATACCATCACTTGAGAACGGCTGGAGCGATTTGGCTTCGATTCGAAATTTTCCGTAGATTGTTTGTGTTGAAAAAAATCAAATCCAGGTGGCGCCAGGGTGGATTTATATCGAAAATTTGAATGCATGTACCAATTCAACTGAAATTTAGAATGGATATTCGTTTGATCATGAGAAAACATTTTATGTACAAATGGACCCGGTAGGTGGCGCTGGGGTCGGTTTACAATCAAAATTTTAACGAAAGGGCCAATTTAACTGAAATTCAGAATCTATGTTTGTTTGATCATCAGAAAAAATTGTATGTACAAATGGACCCGGTAGATGGCGCTAGGGTGGATTTATATCGAAAATTTGAATGCATGTACTAATTTAACTGAAATTTAGTATTTATGTTTGTGGAACCTTGAGAAAAAATTGTTTGTATAAATTGACCCGGTAGGTGTCGCTAGAGTGGAACTATAATGAAAATTTTTACGAATTAAACAATTTGACTGAAATTTTTTTATTATGAGTATTTTTTTTTGTATATATGGACCTACAGTTGATTTGGCTGGGGTTGAATTATTTCGAAAATTTATATCCATTGTCCGATTTACTTAAACTTAAAATATATGATTTTTTGACATGAGAAAATTTTGAATATCTATTGTCAGATTTTACTTAAACTTAAAATATATGATTTTTTGGCATGAGAAATTTTTGAATGTATGTTTGGAACCAGTTGCCGGTGTTTAGCTTATGATACACTTAATTTTTGAAATGTCATTTAGTCACTTTTTTAACATCATAGTTATTCAGAAGTCTATATCTACAAAAAAGATGTACATTTTGATGTCACCACTAATTGTGAAAACGGTTGACCCCATTTGTCCCAAAATTTCAGTGAAAGTCAAGGATTGGCTGTAGATAGTCACCCAGACCGCAAAAAAGGTTAAAAAAGAATGACTAACTTTTATAATGGCGCACTTCCTACTGAATTAGAGAGCTTCACAAAGTGGTTTTTCCCATTTCAAAATTTTAGGGGACAATAACGAAAATAGGAATAACTGGGGTTGCTGAGCCCAATGAATGCATTTTGGAAATTCGTACTCCTTAGAATAAAAAGGTACAATCACCCAGTACACCAACGCAGAAAGTTCTATGTCAGTCAATCGGCTTAAAAATTTGGTTTTAGAATATATGCCTATCAATAAGTAAGTTTTCATCACATCATAGACGACACTGCAGATTCGTTTTAGCAATTCTTATAATAATATATAATAACCTTTAAGATAGAGTCAGAATCCAACGACTTCGATGGCTGGGACATGTTGCCAGAATGGATGTAAATGCTCCAGCGAGAAAGGTGTTCGAAGGCGAACCTGAAGGACGGCGCAGAGCAGGGAGACCCAAACTCCGTTGGAAGGACCAAGTGGTAGGCGATGTGCCATCATCTGGTAGGAGTAACTGGAGAACACACGCAGAAGATCGAAGCGTGTGGAATTCTTTTTTACTTCAGGCCTCAAATTTATGAACTACGTTTCGTAAATTGTAATTGGCCACTTAAGTAAGTAACCTTTAAGATATATGAATAACAGAATTTGTCCGGGAAAACCTCGCCTTTTAAATTGAAATATTTCAGAGGTCCAAGAAATAAACCAATAGTTATTAAATTTCAACTACACTCAACATATTTTACAAAAATTTGGAGGCAGGACGAAGTCTGCCGGGCCAGCTAGTAAAAAATAAAATCTATTTGTTGATTTTAGAAAAATAAATTATGTGACCTGGTCTATGAAAAACAAAGTTTCGAGAAATCAGTTTCGATTTTCAATAAAATTCTGTTTTTCTTTCATTTGTGCTCTTCTTTCTTTACATTTTTAGTAGACTTCTAAGCAAGTTAGGATATTCTGCTTTTCACCATGTGAAAGAGCGTTTCAAAAACTATCCGAACCAAAAAAAAAAGAAAAAGATTTTTGAGTCATAAGCCACCTTTTCATAGACCGGGCCACATTTATTTAAAACTTTGTGGCACAGTGGGGTGGTGGGCTCAAGCATTTTGGGCAAAACTATTAAAAGTTGTCCTTGATCATTAAAGGGTGGCTTAAATCATAAATTCTTATCCCGCTCATACATTCTAAATTAATTTTCTCGCAAATTGTACTTACACATTCTACAATTAAGCACGGATGCATGACAAGTTTCATTAAAATCGGCTACTCCCACTGTCTATACTACACAATTTTTTTTTTTTTTTTGCAAAAACTTTTCCTGTTCCTCAAACCTTGAAGAATTATTTATTTTAATCGAAAGAAAACATTCATACCTTTTTTTATTGAAAGGATAGCTTAGGAGAAAGTTGGGCAACATAATATTTTTCCCACTGATATCACAAAATTGGGGTTTCGACGAGAAAACCCACTGTGTGGAAGAAAGCTGAAGCCATGTGGACAACACTTGGAGAGGTCAAAATGGTTTTTAGATCGGAACCATCGATTCAGATGTATAGGCATTAGACCCATCCGCCCTATAAAGTATGCAATAATTTGCGATAATATTGTAAACAACTTAAAAAAAATATTTTTGTTAATGCTGTAAATATATCTTGTCATTCCTAACTTTTTTGTTTTTGAATAAAACTGTATACTTCAAAAGCAAAATATTCTTGGGTTTTAAAGGGAGGCCATCATAACAAAATGATGGCGTATGTCAGCGACATCTGTAGGACAAATGTAGTACTCGTCGAGACCTATACACCGATGTCTTGTATGTTACGATTGAGCCACAAACAAAAAAGCAACGACTTTTTTTGAAGTTGTCTCGAGATGGTTTCGAATACTTGCCCTCGACTTTGAAAAAAAAAATTGTATGGGGAACGACCCGGTCCAATAGACATGTTTTGATTATAGCGATTTTCATAATTTGACAATTTTTTTTAAAAATTGTGACACCATATGCTCAGGAACACTTTTTCCAAACCCCTGTCGGCCACATGAGCCCAACCGACAAAATTTAAATTTTTGTATTTAGCTCGCACTACATTACAGACGGAAGGACGAATACACTTTTAAAAAATCGAGGCTCAAAATTGACTTGACATTTGGTTTGTTTACCAAAATTGTTTAGAATCTTCTTAGCTCCGTGTGGTGCGGTAAGTGTATAAATATCTCATTGGAATCGTACGAACTTCAGTTTTATGACACTTCAGTCCAAATGGATCTTATCTGCACAAAAGTAAGTTTTACGGATAAAAACTTAAAATCTCTTATTAATATAGGTTGGTCTAAATATAGTGTGTGTGTGTTATAATAAATAAAGCAATATTGTTTCCACTCCATCTAACGAGATAATTACCATGGGACACTTTTTATACCATCACCCTTAGGGATGAGGGTATATATCATTTGATACGAAAAAAAGTGTAACGCATTAAAGGAGACGTGTTAGACCCCACGTATCTTAAGACCAAATTCGTTACAGGACTTTTTAAGGCGATTGAGCTATGTCGGTCCGTCAGGCTGGCTGGAGTAAACCTTAACTGATCGGTATGAAAATTCACCAGTATTAATATTTTCCAAAACAAATTAATAGGATTGTAAATTAGCGGAATAGCCCCACCACTTCTGGTAACACCTATAGAAAAATTAACTACCAAACCGAGAATATTTTAGAAAAATTAATATATCTTTCATAACTACAAAACCGAGATCCCGGACATTTGAATTTGGTCAGTTTAATAATATTGTTATAGTAGACAAACCCTAAGAAAACCGAAATCTTTGTCACACCCTTTCTGGTATCTCTCATACAAATGACCTAATTGGCCCTCACAGTTTTACACACATATCCTTTTTGTAAGTAAACTGAATTCAGTAAATTTTTGCGAAAGATGTACTCAGAAATGAATATGGACTCTATCGGTTGACCCCTTCCATACAAAATTACCTATTTTTGAAAAATTAATATTTTACCCCTAACTTCCAAACAGACACCTGGGAGATGATGAAATTTGGTCAGTTAATTTGTATTGTAATAGGAGGCAAAACCTCAAAAATCCAGCTTTTTGAGACACTCCTTCTGGGATCTTCCATATAAATAACTGACCGAAAGTCCTATCTACAACCTTTTACGCTCCACAAGCAGGCATATAAAAATACATAAGGAATTTTAATTAAAAATCGGTTAATTTCAATAACACAAGGCTTCAACAATATCTTAACATATAATGGGTGATATTTATCAGTCAGTTTATCTGACTGAAATTTCTGTACTGGTTTTAATGTATTAATTCTGTAACTTTTTAACGGATAAAGCTTCTGTATGAAATTTGAAATAGTTAAAGCTGTGGTGTTTTCCAGATGATTTGGACATTTTTAACTCCTTACTGAATGATTAGAGAATGATTTTAAAGATTTTTTTGTATGTATTTAGATAGAGCTTTGAACAATATTCAAAAACATATCTCATTCAGATCAAGAGATATTTCCAAAATTGTGTAAATTTGGACATGGTTGATTTAGTATTTCAAACAGCAGATTCGTTCATAAAATGTAGGTCCAATTTTGTTAGTCTAAAAATAGAAGCGTGTCCTACATGAGGTGTAATGACCAACGGATATAACAAATTATTTTCGCTGGCCCCTTGATGATTGCTATAAACGATGTGTACTGTGTTTAGGGTTTAAATGAACAATTGCAGGTAATTCTCCACCACAATCTATGCTCCAATTATATTAGATATTATACAATTTTATATTTAAAAAAAGTAATTTTAAAATTTGTATATCGTCTTAATTCAATAAGTACCAGCCGATATGCGAAATAAATGAATTGCTATTTCGATTAAATAAAAGTAAATTCTAAAATATTAATCAGACATGAAATATGAGGGACTTATGCAACGTCACTTCACTACACTCAGAAGCAGGGAAGGGTCTGTTAGACACATTTTATTGACAAATACGTTTCTGAATGTTAATTGTTTCTATTTTTCTGTAATTGTGTTGATATAAGTCGGCTTGAGGTCATGATGTAAAAAACCAGTATAAAGTACTCTTGTTCCTTATAGACTTTGCTGCTAACAGTAAAGTTTACATACATTTGATTAAAGGGTAACCATACACTTGTTTGACGTTGGTATAATTTAAAATGAATGTGCACTTTTATGAAGATTTTTATTCCAGCATGGAAGTTTAATAGTGACCGGTCCTCATATTAATTTTTTCGAATTTTTATAGCGGCATGCGCTAAAAATTTCATTTAGTTTTAAAATATCACACAAAAAATTGAAGCACTATTGGAGAATTTTAAGCCGTGCCTCAAAGCATTTTTATACCTTTCACCACGTACATGAACAGTGTGTTCTTCCATTGTAACGCTCATAAAAAGGCGTGGTAGGTATGACAATATATATATATGTATATATAAATGATCAGCATCAAAATTGAGTCAATTTAAAGGTGTCTGTCTATCCCCGCAATTACAGCCGCAGATTAAGAGATATTTAGCTGAAATTTGGAATGCAAGTTTTAAGTTCTAAGATGAGCCCGATCGGTCAAAAACTACTTCCACCTCCCATACAAACTCCCCCTTTTTGGGGTCTGTCCCTGCTATTACAGCCGTAGTTTAGAGGCAATCAAGCTGAATGGAAGCTTTCCTACACTAAGCTGAGGTTGAATATTAAGATGAGACCGATCGGTCAAAAACTACTCCTACCTCCCATACAAAATCCCTCTTTTTGGGGGTGTCCGTATGTCATTCCTCGTGATTACAGCAGTAATTTAAGAGCAATCAAGCTTAAATAGCAAGCTTTGTTGCCCTAAATGGAGGTTGAGTTCTAAAATGAGCCTGATCGGTCAAAAACTACGCACTCCCCATTTTTGGGGTCTGTCCCTATGATTACAGATGTGGTTTAAGAGCAATCAAGCTGAAATTTTGTATTCAAGCTTCCCTACACCTAGCGGATGTTGAGTATTAATATAAGACCGTTTAGGAACTACTCTAACCTCCCATACAAACTCTCCTTTTTGGGGTATGTCCCTGCGATTGCAGCCGTATTTTAAGAGGTATATAGCTGACATTTTGTACGCAAGATCCTATCCTCTTAGCGGAAAACTACTCCCACCTCCCATACAAACCCCCTCTTTATTGGGGTATTGGCCTAATTGCCCCCGCGATTGCAGCCGTAGGTTAGGGGATATCGAGCAGAATTTAGATATGCAAGCTTTTTTTCTATAATAGGAGCTTATGTTGTAAGTTAAGCAAAATTGGACGAATACTTCTCCCACCTTCCATACAAACTCCCCCTATTTTTTTTTGGGGGTGGGGGAGGGGGGCGTCTTTATGTCCCTGTTGTTTATGTTGTTGTTTATTTCATAAAAAAGGTGATTGTACCAAATTTTATTTCTCCTCTGTATTTTATTTCTTACACTGTACAGAGAATAATTTCAAATCATCTCCCTTCATATCCGACACTAATTGTTATAATATTTATACCCTACACCACGTGCACTCACGGACCAAGGGGTATTCTCAGTTTTTTCTTCCATTTCTAACGCCGAAAAGGGGCGTCGATTCTGAGTTGATTAAAACATGTCCGTCCGACTGTCTCCACAACTATTGCCGCAGTATAAGAGCTATCGATCTGAAATTTGGTATGAAAGCTTCTGTTCCCTAAGCGAAACATTTCAGAAAAATATTTATTGACTCACCAACTCCCCTGTTTTGTAGTTGTAGTGCAAATTACCAGTTTTATCACCATTTTTACAAACGGTGAAGGGTATTTGAGCTTCGGCATAGCCGAAGATAATCACCTCACTAGTTTATTTTTACTTTAGTCCCATAAGTAAATGTGTGTCAAAATGTAGAGGTCGACTTTTCACATTTTTCGTTATATCTCCGGCATTTAAATTCGGATCTTAAAGTGTTAAGCGGTCCCTAGACGATCAATATTAACGTCAATATTGTGCAGGTATAGAGGAGCAAATTATCTCACAAGTATATGTATATAAAATAATAAAAAATAACACACGGGGGTTAATGTATATAATTCACAATTTATTTCTGCGTCAAGAAAAATCACCTTTTTTCTCTTGCGGGGGTTAAAACACGAATGCTTCATAGAAGTTTAGTACTAAATACGTGAAGTTACTGTGGTGAAAGCTTTTTATCTTTCAGTACATTCAAAAAGATGGTAACGTATAGGGTTAAAAATATAAACGTAGTTTAGACCTTAACAAATACATTGAACAATATATTGTACAATAGAATTACTTGGCCTACCTACATGGTGCAATATTATTGCTCAATTAATTAGTACACGGGTGATATTTGAGCAATAAACATGTGCAAAAATAAGGAATGTGGTTTAGTTTAGTCACTTCTTTCTTCATCTTTTCCCTTTGTGGCCCTGACAGATGTTTACTCCAAGGAAGAAAAATAAATTTAGAACATATAGAGATCTTTCGGAGCTCACCTTTTATTCTTTGTTCATCTCTATTCAGTTTAGTGACCGAACCACATTCAAAAGATATGGATCGCTATACATTCTAAAGTTATTTTTCTTTCACAATCTTTTCCCACTGTTAAAACTGAACTGAACCAGTATTGCGCCATATTGCCAATAGACTATGCAATATTTACTAGTTCGCAATATTATTGCACAATGTCAATTATTGTTCAATATATTGACGTTAATATTGATCATCTATATCAATGTTCCTGTCCCAATGAGATACATTTTTTTATTTCAAAATCATTGATCTCAAGTGCCCTCTCTCAGTTCCTACCACTCTGACATTAGTGTGGCACATTTGGGCGGTACCAACTGAGATCTGGTGGGTACACTTAAGGACAAAATTGTCCAACATAAACAAACTAGGAATAATGTTAGCGAATCGTTTTTTATAATGTATGCTTGTCTCATTTAGTTATGAGATTCTGGTGCATACGACTTGATAAACATTTTTCAACCATGGTACCAATGTCTGCTGATGAGGATTCGAGGCTGAATCAGAAGTAGTTTTATGTACTGGCTAGCAAATATATATCGATGTTTTTGTCTCAATAAGATCAATTTTGCCCTCAAGTGCCGCATTCTAGTATTATCCCACAAGATCTCCCTTTTTGATTATATAGATGTGTATAAAAACAAATTATTGTGTATTATTAATTTAAATACATACATGCCCACTTCCCATTTTTTATTTTATTTATGAAGAACCGAAAGCGCAGAATGAATATCGAACAAAAAATAATCCAATGAAATATATTGAACAATTTTAAACTGTTTGTTTGTTAGTTTTAGTCGATCGTGTTTTTATATATTAAATTTACGTTAAGTGTATCAAATGATGCATCAAATTCGGCCTACGATCAGAAAAGTGTTTTTTATTGTTTGATATTTTTCATGTTTGAATATTAACGGTCAAATTCAACCTATAATTGGTGCTGGACATTTTCGCCTGATATCTACTTCGCATGTACATGTTTGACATAATTGTAGATATATATACAGCTGATGATGTACCATTGTGCATCAGTTCGTCACAAAGGGGTCTGAAGATGAACTCGTCATGGAGTTCGAAACGCGTCATCCTAGTGCGTGACACACTGAATTTGGCCAAAAATATCAAACAATAAAAAACACTTTTCTGATCGTAAGCCGAATTTGTATATCATTTGATACACTTAACGTAAATTTAATATATTGAACAATTCTAAATGAAGATGCAGTCAAAATTAGCATATCTCAATAATTCAAAAATAAATTAATTATTTAAAACGTAAAAAAATCACTTATTTGCTACCAATAAAGTTTTCGAACATTTAACATTCCGTTTACGTTTCGCACTAATTAACTAGTTTTTGTTCAATCATAACGTATAATTATTTCAATCTTTTGTTCAATTCATACAGGTTTCAATTATTTCATACATGCATAAGATTTTGTTTAAAATACAGTCGAAACTCTCTATAACGAACTCCTATATAACGAATTTTTCTTTATTGCGAAGCAATAATAAGAACACTGTGTTTTGGGTGTACTTTGAGTGTATTATAATCTCCATATAACGAATTTCTCTATAGCGAATATTTCCTTATAACGAAGCATTTTTGCGACCGTAACTTCAAGATTGAAGTGTTTTCATTCTCCATATAACGAATTTATTCACGCACGCACACAAATAATAAATCGACGTCGCTTTGTTGTGTGTTATTGGTGTTGTTATTGTTGCTCTGTGTGTACTTTGTTGCTTTCACAACGCACTAGGCTTGCCAGATGGTCGGGATTAGGCGGGATTTTCCCGACTTCTGTCGAAAATCCTGAGTCCCGAGTACTGAAGTAATTCCGGGCAAAATCCCGACTTTTTAATATTTACTACCTATACTTAGAATAATTAAAGGAACAAGATATTAAAGAAGGTACAAAAAAAAAACTTTTCTTTTATGAACTAGTTGTGTGTACTTAACATTTTTCCATCACTACAATTGATTATTTAAAAAAACATTACGATTCAAGAAATGTCAATTTTTGGACAAATTGCAGCATTTAATCTAAAAGACTTACTATTGGCTTGGAGAAATTCCCAAAATTCTACAAATTGCCCAAAGATATACCAAATGACAAAATATGGTCACATTTTTTTACCAAATGTGGTAAAGAAAATCACTTGTATTTGTTTAAATTGATCTCATTTATATTTTCTTTCCCGATAAGTAACGCTGATTGTGAAAAAGTATTTAGTATTTTAATTTATTTACAATTTATACACGAAACTGAACTAATCATGACTGAATATTGATAAAAGCTGTCAGGAATTCCAGTCATTTTAAACAACTGACGAGGGAGTAAAACTAGTCGATTCGGTGAAAAATAACACAAAGTATATGTGGCAAAAATAATATTAGCTTATAGTGTTTGTATAAGTCATATCTGAATATTGTTACGTTTAAGTTTTTTTTAATCTATTATAATAACACAGTGATACAAATGTGAAGGAAAAAAATATACAGGGGTTCTCATGTAGAATTTCTTGTAGACTGAAGTCCATAGAGTAAAGTGATACTTTTAGTTTTTCTCGGTCACTTCGTTAAGTAATGTTTTAATAGCAAATTAAGTGAAATGGAGATATTCCTTAAATTGCAAGTTCCAAAATTCATAAATCTTCTCTTTGTAAACCGATTTTCAAAAACTTACATCTGTTGTAAAGCTGTGACTTTCACCTTTTATTAAACAAAAGAATTTTGAAAATCGGTTAAAAAATAGTGAAACGTCGGCTGTTTAAGCAAAACAACCCCGAAAAAAAATTGCGAATTCTCGTTTTCCCAACGCTCTCAGTTGATCATGAAGCAGCGCAGTGTATATTTTTTATTTTTGTATTATGCTATATTGAATTATGCTATATTATACATTGAAGTAGCTTTCTAAAATAGGTAAGTTTATCAGAATCGGTAGAAAAATGAATGAGTTATGCTAATTTTTGTAATATGTTTTTCGACATTCTTTGGAATATGTAGTACGAATTACTTGTTGTGATACGTATACGTCATATGTATTTGTACAAAGTGACACACACACTCTAAGGAAAAACCACAAAATTACGCGAACATGTTATTACAAAATTTAGCATAACTCATTCATTTTTCTACCGATTCTTATAAACTTAGCTATTTTAGAAAGCTACTTTAATATAGCATAATACAAAAATAAAAAATATACATTACGCTGCTTCATGATCAAATAAGAGCGTTGGGAAAATGAGAAATCGCAAAATTTTTCCGGGGTTGTTTTGCTTAAACAGCCGATGTTTCACTATTTTTTAACCGATTTTCAAAATTCTTTTGTTTAATAAAAGGTGAAAGTCACAGCTTTACAACAGAAGTAAGTTTTTGAAAATCGGTTTACAAAGAGAAGATTTATGAATTTTAGAACTTGCAATTTAAGAAATATCTCCATTTCACTTAATTTGCTATAAAAACATTACTTAACGAAGTGACCGAGAAAAACTAAAAGTATCACTTTACTCTATGGACTTCAGTCTAACAGAAATGCTACATGAGAACCGCTGTATATTTTGTGTGTAGCACAGTGTAATGGTTGTTATCAGCATGAAACTGCAAAGAGTTTTCAAATAATATTTCTTAATAAAAATTGTCAAAACCAATATAATATGATCTTTTCATTTGTCCCGACAAATCCCACTTTTTAGTCTCGGTTTTCCCGACTATTCGAATTCGGTGCCTGGCAACCCTACAACGCACAAGCAAAGACTGATGCTTTGAATCGTTAATTTACCATAAAATTGAAAGTGTATTTTCGGGAACCACCGAACTATGCAAGTGACAACTGGAATCATTACCATCTCTCACATTCTTGCAGTCTCTATCAGTTTGCATTTGCATATCGCGATATGTACTGTGGTTACTACTTTAAAAATGTATCAGAAAATTATATTGAAGAAAAAAAGTGGAAAAATGTCCCAAAATATCTGAATATCTACAAATATTGTAGAAAAGCAATCATATAAGTTTTATGTTATACTAGCGGACCCGGCGAACTTTGTCTCGCCCCAATTTTATGCCTTTAGATAAACTCAGTAGAGAATGTTTGATAAACAATGTTTTTCGATTAGTTTTCCGCCGCAAAAACAAACAACAAACAAAGGCGGTTCTCCAAAACTCGAAAAGCCAACGTTCAACTGACCGGACATAAAACTGGGAAATTCGAGATTAATCTCATATACTTCCAACGATTGGCCTTGCGAATTATTGATTGTTGTCGGGGAATTGGAATGGATGATCAGTTGGAATTATCTAATTCGTAAGATATGGACTTCCTCTTCTTTGAATTTGTTCTTTATGATCGTCTGAAATCACGTTTTTTATCAGATTCTTGACGGACAACCGCGTACCGTTGCACAATTTCGGTTGATTCAGATTCCGCAATATGATTATGATCGATCCCACCTTTATCTGTAAATTATGCGGCATATTAAGCGAGTGGAAAATTCGGTCGGATTGTTGGTCGCTTCATCCTTTACGGTCACGCTGTAAACAGATTTGTACGAATGCAGTTCTCAAGCGATTTAACTTTCTAATTTGAAATTGTAGCTATTAATGTATTTATTCTTCTCTGCTAGTAACATACTGCCCGTAAATTTATCCAATCGAGATTTTTATAATTTTGTGCAATGTCATGAGTTACTTTTCCAACGATGTGAACTGGCAAAAATTTGCTGGGAACCATATCAATTCAGTCGAAACATCAACCGGAATTTGGCCATTACCAAGCGCTGGCAGTTGTTTCGGGAATTCAGCAGAAGATGGGAGGTTCTGGAATGAGCCCCTAATTTTTTGGTCAATTACAACTTCTTGACGTTTTCAAGCATGGTTTTAGAAAATCAGCATCATTAGACATTTTGAGCAAAATCATAGCCCTACAAAATCGTTTAAAATTCCCTCGTAAATCCTTCATCGTTCGGTCAACTACTTCCAAAGCTCATTTAGTCGTTATCGAGCATTCATCCGAAATGTTGATTTGGCATTCCCGCATCTACTTCGCCGTTGCGAAATTCTTGGTCATTGTATACTTTGGCTTTTCAACCGTGAGAAGATTCATCGACAGTTTTAAAGTGGAGTTTGCAGTTCGAATGCCTTCCAACAATGTAACAGGTATGCCAGAGGATGCAGCGGCTAACGTTATTTGAGATCTTGATCAAATTGTTGCCGGAATCAACTATCAATGTCTTAGGTGTCCCACTCGGAGCATCGAGAAAGTAAATGCTTCAGGTTTCATCGTGAATCGTACACGTTCTTGTACTCGGTATTTAACAGCAGCACATTTGTTCGAACTCTTCCGATCAGCTCATCTAGATTATAGTCTTGCTCCCGTTAAAATTCGCGATCGAATGCATTTTGCATCGAACGATTTGACGCTGGCAGTCCCAATGTCGGGTTCGACGGATTTTTTATTTAAATATTATTTTTCTCGTTACCAACCAACATTTAACCGAAAATTTTCCACCTAGACATCGTTCAAAACCATCAAATCATGCGAAAATTGCAAAATTTTGTCAATAAAAAAAACACATTTTTTGGACTTTTCCGGAATTTTCCGGGTTTTTCCCTACGAATTTTCTATTTTTCCATTCGAGAAGCCATTCCGTAACAACTCCACACAAAATTCCATACAAAAAACCAATTTTCGATTTTTCCAATTTCCCGACTTTTTCAAAGGATTTTCCCAAAATTATCTTACATAAAACCCTCATACCGATTACGAACAATTGAATAAAAATTGAAAACAAAATGGGCCAGCCGTTCTCCCTTGATGAATTACTACACACTGTTTACACCGATTTTATACATATTGGTTACACAATAAACCGATTTTTTCCAAGCAGCACAACGAATTTTCCACCTTTACGTCGTCTAAAATCATCAAGTCAAGCGATACAATGAAAAATTTCGATGAAAAAATTCAAAATTTTCGAGTTATTTCAAGAATTTTCCGAGTTTTCCACCAAGAATTTTTCTATTTTTCTATTCGAAAAGTCATTTTGGAATGATAATCCGAAATTTTCACATTTACATCATTCAAAATTATCAAAACACAATAAAATGTAAAATTTCGTCGAAAAAAAATTCAAATTTTTGGAATTTTTTCGGAATTTTCCGCATTTTTCAACAAAAATTTTCCATTTTACTACTCGAAAAGCCATTCTGTAACACAAAATTCCATACAAAAAAGCAATTTTCGATTTCTCCAATTTTCCGACTTTTCCGGAAGATTTCCCAAAATTTTCTTTCACATAAACCTGCTCCTGCCAATAACGAACAACTTAAAAAAAGTTTGAGCAAAATCGGCCCAGCCGTTCTCAATTGATGAATTACTATACATTTTTGCCACCATTTTTATATATATAGATTATTTGAAGTAATTGAAATTATTTTTTCACTCTCTTGCTAACATTCATCGAATAAGTTGTCGATATTTTTCTTCTTATAAACTTAATATTATATATAAAACCAACTATCTACAAAAGGTTATGGGCGATCAAAAGGATAGTGTTGGTATACCGCAATTTAACGGTCGCGGGTATGGTGAGTGGCAATTCCGGGTAAAAATTCATTTTGAAAATTTGAATTTGGTGGATGTTTTAACGGGCTTACCACCAACTGAAAATGCCGCCCTGACCGAGTTTCTGAAGAAAGATGCCAAGGCGAGGGACAAATTAGTCTCATTCGTAAGTAACGAATGTCTAGGATATATCCGTGATAAGAAAACTGCAAAAGAAATGTGGGATGCTCTTAAGGATATATTTGCGAAGAAGTCAATTGTAAGCCAAGTCTTGATAAGAAAGCAGCTTATGAATCTACGATTGAAGGAAGAGGAGTCTGTTGCAGAACACTTAATGAAGTTTGAAAACCTAGTGAGGAATCTTAAAATGGCTGGGGCAAACGTAGATGATGGTGATATTCTCACCCAATTGTTCATGACGTTGCCAGAGAAATACGATCCACTGGTAACAGCTCTACAAAATTTGGATGAATCAAAGCTGACCTACAGCATGGTAAAGGACCGTTTACTATTAGAAGAAACCAAGATGGAAAATCGCTTGGAGCAGGAGGAAGGTCCTATCAAAACGGCCTTCGTGGGTAAACAATCTTTTAAAAAGAAATTCCAAGGACGCTGTTACAAATGCAACAAATCAGGACATAAAGCCAATGTATGTCGTCAAGGTGAAGCAAGAAGTGCAGCAAATGGCCCAAAGACGGTTTGTTTTATGGCGGATTCGGAGAAGTACACGAATGGTAAATCTTGTATGAAATTCAAATTGGATTCTGGGGCAAGCGACCATTTAGTGAACGAAAAATGGTACTTCGATTCGATGAGAAAATTAGAGAATCCCATTGAGATACGGATTGCTAAAGACGACCAATTTCTAATTGCAAATCAATCCGGCACAATCAAAGCCCAAAGCAACAAGGCTGTAGAAGTCGTATTAAAGGATGTACTGTATGTACCAGACCTTAGGGATAACCTGCTTTCAGTGAAAAAGATGACATCTGCTGGGATAGAAGTAAAATTCAGCAAAGACAAGGCTTACATCACGAAAGACAAAGAGCAAATTGCAACAGCTTATCTGAAGGGAAGCTTGTATAAGGTTAACCTACGTATTGAACAAAGAGAAGCGAATTTAACTAATGCTGAGAAGAATCTATTATGGCACAAGCGTTATGGGCACATTGGCCAAACTTCTTTTAACGAGTAGCTGAATAAAAATATGGTAAATGGCCTTGATGTGAAACCAGAAAAGATAGATTTTTGCGATACATGTGTAGAAGGCAAACACTGCCGTGAACCTTTTAACGGCAGTCGAATAAAATCTACACGCCCACTCGAAAGAATCCACTCTGATGTTTGCGGTCCAATAGACCCTGTAGCTTGGAATGGTTCAAGGTACTTCGTGAAGCGATGACCTCTGCAATGTTTGGTGTATCGATTTCCAAGCTGACAGTGGATCAAGGTCGTGAGTATGGGTCCAACGATCAGAAAAATTGGTACAAAAAGAAGGGGATTCAAGTTGAAGAGACCATAGCCTACTCTCTACAACAGAATGGTGTGGCAGAGAGATTCAACAGAACTTTAGCTGAAAAGGTTAGAACTATGCTAATAGAATCTAGTGTACCAAAGAATTTGTGGACTGAAGCTGCTCTAACCTGCGTTTACCTTATCAACCGAAGTCCAACCAAAGGTATATCTGAGGACATTACTCCTGCCGAGATTTGGTATGGACAAAAACCGAATATCAGTGAGCTAAAAATATTCGGTTGTAAAGCTTATTCATGGATCCCAAAACAAAAACGAAAAAAATTTGATCCTAAGAGTCAAAAGATGGTAATGATCGGCTACGTTCCAAATGGTTATAAATTGTGGGACATGAATGCAAGAAAAATAGTTACTTCAAGAGATGTCAAGTTTGATGAGAGCTGTTTTCCATTTAAAGAAGAAAAGATACATCAACGGAAAAACTTGATCATACAGAGTAACATGCAAGAAGGGGAATGTGAAGAACTGATGCCTGTTACGACTAGTGAAAACGAATGTAATGCCGTCGAAGATCAGATTTCCTCCTTAGATGACAATAATGAAAACACCACCGACAACGAATATGAAAGTGAAGACAACACAGAAGCTGCCAACAACGTTGTAACTCCCAGAAAAAGTGAAAAAGCAAAAAGGCCTCCGACCAAATTTTTGGGATTCAGTTTAGGATATGTGGCATTTTCAGAAGAAAATGTTTTTCAGGATCTACCAGAGAAGTTTTCAGACATAAAGTGTCGCCCCGACGCAGAAAAGTGGCGTCAAGCAATCAATGATGAACTTAAATCTATGGTAACAAACCATGTTTGGGAAATGGTCAAACCGCCGACGAATACAAAACTTTTAGAATCAAAATGGATATTTCGCATCAAGTGTGACGAAGATGGAAATCCAGCCAGATATAAGGCCCGTCTGGTGGTAAAGGGATTTTTGCAAAAGAAGGGAGTTGACTACAACGATATTTATGCCCCAGTAGCGAAACTTACAACTGTTCGTACAGTATTGGCAATTGCTGCGAAGAAGCGTCGTGTTTTGTATCAACTAGACGTCAAGACTGCCTTCCTTAACGGTAACTTGCGGGAGAAAATTTATATTAAAGTTCCAGAAGGTATTATCGCAAACAATGGAATGGCGTGTCGACTTTTAAAATCAATATATGGTTTAAAACAATCTCCGAGGTGTTGGAATGAAACTTTAAATGAATATCTGGAAGAAATAGGCTTTACAAGGTCAAAACATGATTATTGCCTGTATACAAAGTTTGAAAATTTGAATGTTATATATGTTATATTGTATGTTGATGACATGCTAATTGCTGCCAGTAATTTCGTATTGATAGAGCGCTTTAAGTATATGTTGTCAAAGAAGTTTGAATTATCGGATTGTGGTGAACTCAAACACTTTCTAGGGATGAAATTCATCTATGATGGCGAAGTTATGATGATATCCCAAGAAGCCAATATAACAAAAGTTTTGGAAAAGTTTTCTATGCTTGATTGTAACCCAGTGAAAACACCTATGGATAAAGGACTAAAGCTTAATATGAATAAATGTGAAGAAAAATCTGTGAACCCATATAGAGAACTTGTTGGAAGCCTAATGTATGTGATGCTGTGCGTCAGACCTGATATCTGTTATCACGTGGGATATTTGGGTCGTTTTCAACAACATCCATCAGACGAACATTGGCAAGCTGCGAAAAGAGTATTAAGATACTTTGAATCAGAAACTCATGTTTAAACAGAATAATGAGGAAATTTTAATTGGATATGCTGACGCTGACTGGGCTAGCGATGAAGTGGATAGAAAGTCCGTAAGTGGATATATCTTCAAAGTATACGGATGTACAGTTTCTTGGGCAAGTAGAAAGCAGCAGACAGTCTCTACTTCTTCAAGTGAAGCTGAATATATTGCTTTAAGCTCAGCTGTATCGGAAGCTATTTGGTTACGAGGATTACTTCAGGATTTAAATGTCCTTAAAAACGAACCTGTCAAAATTTTTGAAGACAATCATGGTTGTATTTGTATGGCTTTGAATTCTGAATGCAAGAAATCAAAACACATAGACATCAAGCACCATTTTATACGAGACTACATCAACAAGGGTGTTATCAAGGTGGAAGCTATTGAAACAAACGACCAGTTGGCAGACATGTTTACTAAGGCATTGGATATTAAACGTTTTTCAAAACTTTGTAATTGTATAGGTTTATATGATTGAGAAGGGGTATTGTAGAAAAGCAATCATATAAGTTTTATGCAGAGCTGTAAACTAATCATTACAATTTGTACTCATTACTGCTCAATTACAAATACAAGTACATCTAAAAAGGAATTGAAAGTTAACTACAATTCTAATTACATGAGGAATTGGAATTGAAACTAGAAGTCTCAACTACACAGGTAATTGTACTTGAAAGTAATGATTCCTAATTACTTTTCAATTAGCTCAATTACTTTTTAATTACAAGGAATTGAAAGGAATTGACGGAATTGGGAGGAATTGGAAGGAATTAAGAGGAATTGCTGCAATTTGGAAAGGTCCGTTATGTTAAAATATATTGCTCCCACTCTCCTTTTCTCTTTGTGACGTCACACTGCTATGTTTACATACACTTCACATGTTATTTGATGACAGCTGATAGCAGTGTGATGCATGAATTGTTTCATTATTAGTGGAAAACTACTAGTTATTATTTTAAGAATTAAATTTTTTATTGTTGTGGAACTTACAATTTCTACCCCTTATTTCAAAATTATTTCAATACCTTTCCAAATTGCAGCAATTCCTCTTAATTCCTTCCAATTCCTCCCAATTCCGTCAATTCCTTGTAATTAAAAAGTAATTGAGCTAATTTAAAAGTAATTAGGAATCATAATTCCTCATGTAATTAGAATTGTAGTTAACTTTTAAATACTTTCGAACATGGTAGGTAATGATTACTTGTACTTGAGTTTACAGCTCTGGTTTTATGTTATATTATTTGAAGTAATTGAAATTATTTTTTCACTCTCTTGCTAACATTCATCGAATAAGTTGTCGATATTTTTCTTCTTATAAACTTAATATTATATATAAAACCAACTATCTACAAAAACAAATAAAAAATTTTAAAAGGAAAAAAATTGTTTTTCTTTTCTATATATCGAATTTTCTTTATAGCGAAGTAAATATCCAGTCCCTTGGAATTCGTTATAGAGAGTTTCGACTGTATTTATATTTACAAAAAATAGATAAATTTTTACACATAAACGTGTTTCAAAAACAATTGTAAACCAAATTTTATAATTAAAAAAAAGTATAACAAATATATAACATACATTTCATATAACTACAAAAACTTGACAAATATGTAAAGAAAATTGACAAAGATTATATATCTAATAAAAAATCATCCCTGAAGATGACAATTTTCTTTCAAAATTAAAATAAAATAAGTGAAAATATTATACATATGTATGCAGATATAAAAGAATAACAAAAGTTTTTGTAAGAAATAAAAGTTACTTTAATCATATCTTTTGAAAAACGATACTATTTTTCAAAAATATGTAATTCAAATTCTTTATTAGTGCTTCTTTTAATAATTTAGTCTTCCGGAACTTTGCTCGGGCAAAAAACGTCAATTAAAATTTCATAGTTTATTTATTGCACTTATGTCTATCTTGGCCCATACTTGCCCGTAGATGGTTTTTACCCTTTTCAGGTGGAAAAAGATATTTAAAAAAAAATTGGAAAAAGATATTTAAAAAAAGTTAAAGTTTACAAAAAGCTTTTCGTATGTGTTTTTACGTTCTGATAACTGTACAGTGTACACTCATGACTGTCCAAAATGGGGTGATAAATATTTGTACGAAAATGTTCTCGCCAGAAAATGGTGCTCTTTCATTTACCCGTGAATTAACTGAATGAGGGCACACTTGAGGTCAATGATTTTGAAAAAAATTGACTGCTTGGGACAAAAAAAATCGATTAATTACACTTTAAGATCAGACTTTAAATACCGGAGATATAACGAAAAATTTGAAAAGGTGACCCCTAAATTTGGCAAAAAGGGCGATACGACGATCATTGTTTTTGTGAAAGTTCCAAATTTTTTCGATCCAGTCTGGATTTTGATGACTCGCTGCTGACGTTATAATATCGTTTGTTGTAGGTCGAAACTTCTCACGGTTCACGTTTCATAGCTGTCTTATGTTGGTCATTGTTAAGGATCCTTGAGGGTAAAAAACAAATCAAAAACTTTCAATTTTCGTTATTTCCTAAACTAATCATCCAATCGCAAAAGATATATGATTTGTTATTAACATGCAATAGTTGTGAAATCACTAAGATGTAGTTGGAATATCAACTTATAATGGCTAGGAAGCCGTCTGTATTCATATGAACAACTTGAACTGCATTTATCACCTAAACTAAGTGTCCGATCGCAAGAAGGATAAATTTATGATCACCATGCAGCAGTACGGAAAATACAAAGATATAGTTGGGATCTCATTACGAAATATTTTGAGATCTCACTTAAAATGGGCCTATACTCAGCGTCCAATTATAAACTGGAGATCAATTTGTGATGAAATCGATTCCTGAACTATTAACCATACTAGGTGTAAAATGTAAATTTTACAGGAATCATATATTTTAAACTTTTAAGTTAAAATTACCTAATAGCTTCTGTTGAGATGGACTGATCATCCTGAGATTTAAATAGGATATTAACTGAAGCGAATGAATTCAAAAGCTTTAATTAAAGGAGAAAATAATAAGTTGACTTAGGATACTCTAGAATTTAGGTGTCGATATTAATATGTTTTCATATTTAATTCATATTTAATTTCATGTTTGGATTTATTTTACAATTTCCAAAAATCCGAATAAAACGGATTAAGCCGATTTTTTACTCAATCAGTTATTGAAAAAACGGATTTTTGGAAAAAGGTATTTTTCAAATAAACAGGAAACCGGTTTTCTGAAAAATTCAAGTATTTGAAAACTATAGAATGCAGAGCAACCGGAAAATGCAAATGCATGTTTTTTTAGAACGAGATATTATTAAATGGATGAGGTATTTATATGTTTCATACTCTTACAAGTGTTTTGGCAAATTTTGCTTTTAAGAGCATATTTTAAAAAAAAATATCCTTATTTAGGCATAATTCATATTTTTTAGAGAATTTTGTTTAAAAAATATCCCTTTTTAGGCATATTTAAAATTTTCACATAAATTGTTCGTACCTAAAAACAAGGAAATCTACTGCTTTTTCAAATGTGACAGCTAATTTTGGTACGTACATGTTTGTAGCAATTGTTTGTGAAAGAGTGTTCCAATCAATTGCTAGATAGAAGAGCTGTTTAAATTTTGAATTGTCCAACTCCAAAATGGATCCATTGTTTCATCGGGTCATTAGGGATGAAGATTATTTGATTTTAATTGAAACATTGTCAAATATATTATTTTTTTTTCAATTAAACAAAAATTTTTAAAACGCAGCTGTGCGGTTGGAGTGTATAACAAAACGATTCCGCTCCGGGGAATTTACTTTCGCTCACGCTCCGGCAAAAAACATGAACGCTTCACTCCGCTCCGAATCCCTGCATAACCGTATAACGTGGCGATTAAAGTATTATTTATTGGTTCTGTACTAATTCTTTGAAATTGTCATTCCACAACTGTAGTGTCATTCTCAAAGTCAAGAGAGGTCAAAACAAAAACAAATTATCAGACTATTTGTCCCTTTAAGTCCAGACGTCATCCGTCTGAAAACTAAACACTAAAACCAAAACTAAAAAAAATATAAGACATGAATAAATTCAATTAAATGACAATTAATGAAAAACTTTTTTTTACAAAAATATAAGTTTTTTTTTTACAAAAAAAAACAAAAATTAGTGTGTACTGAATCGGTCTTTTTTTGGTAAAACCACTTTTAATATGATTTGGAATATTATAACTTTGTTTTACAATTTGCTGAATTATGAAAACTTTTTTTAAATAGTTTTTACAACATACATATATTGTGAAATATGCCGTTACGTGATGTGAAATAAATTTATTTTTGGAAATTCTTTGATAAAATTATATTCAAAAATTTATTTTTTTAATTTATTTATGAAATCAGGGAATAATGTAAAGTTTATATGCCAAAAATTATTGATCACGAATATTATATTAGAACGTCGACAATAGCAAATCAAAATTTTGCTTTTAACTTAGCTTTTTTAGTGTTGTTGGAGTTATTTATGTTGTTACAAATATGTTGTGATTATTGTTTTTGTCCTGAGAATTCTCGGGAATCATGCTCAGTTTTTCACCCCGAAATCCCAGGATTGCGACAGGGATTTCCCGGAATTAATCGTATTCAATGAGAAAATATCAAAATTATTGATAAGTTAAAATCAACAAGGGACGGGCCGTGGCATAGTAGTTAGAACGAGCGACTACCATGCGGTAGATCCGTGTTTCGATTCCCGGCTCGAGTCATCAACTTTTTTCGGTCTTTGCCGTTCCCCTCGATTGTGTCGAAAGCAACTTCGGCCACAGTTTGTAATAAAATAACAGGGTCAATTAAAGTGTGGGAGATGCATTAATAGGACATGAAATAATAATTATTTTCTTAAAGGATTGTTAATAACGGGTCCGCCATCTAACGTTTTTTTTAACTAGTGCTTATTTCGTGAATGGTAACATGTCTGATCTGACAGATAATTAGTTTTATCCTTCCGCTGAACGAATATGGTTGTGTATACGCTTGAACAACGCTGGGAAATATTGCGACATTACTTTGAAAATCATGGTAATGTTGCAGAATGAAAAATCATCTTTTCAGATGAAGCTCATTTTGATCTTGGCGGGTATGTAAACAGGCAAAATTATCGCATTTGGGGCACAGAAAACCCGCACGCATACATTGAAAAGCCGATGCACCCAAAACGAGTCACTGTTTGGTGCGGATTTTGAGCCAGAGGCATAATTGGGCCATTTTTCTTTGCAAATGAGAAAGGAGAGGCGGTTACAGTCAATGGCGATCGTTATCGGGCCATGTTGAACGAATTTCTGTTCACAAAAATTGAAGAGGAGGATATTGGCAACATTTGTGCTGCGCTACGTGCCACACAGCCGAAGCTACACTCGATATTTTGCCCCCTGTTTTTGAAGATCGCATTATCAGCCGCAGAGCTGATATCGTTTGGCCACCTCGGAGCTGCGATTTCACACCGTTGGACTATTATTTGTGGGGTGCCCTCAAAGATAAGTGTTACCGACAAGCCAGAGACAATTGACGCTTTAAAGAACAATATTCGTGAAGCCAATGGTGAAATGCAGTCGGGCAACCCGACTTACATATACCATCACCATCAGTAAAACAAAAAAATTTCTGTTATATTGATATTATTACTCCATATCTAAAGTGGGCGGACTTCCAGATTTTTTCTCCAAAACTTTATCCTGCTTGAACTTTACTAAATACAGAATTTGGGCACGATCGCGTTAGTTCTATTAATAATATTAATCGATTTCTAAAGTGGGCGGTACCAGATGTGTATAGGAGGTACAAGATGGGGCGTGGATAGACTTCCATTTTTTTCTCAAAAACTGTATCCTGCTATAGCTTTACTAAAATAAAGAATTTGGGTACGATCGCCTTGGATTTATTGATATTACTACTCCATATCTAAAGTGGGCGGAAAAGTACATTTGTATGGGAGGTACCAGAAGGGGCGTGGCTAGACTTCCAATATTTTTTCCAAAACTTTATCCTGTTATAACTTAAAAAAAATGCATAATTTAGGCACGATCGTGTTAAGTGTATTGATATTATAACTCCATCTCTAAAATAGGCGGAGTTGTACATTTGTATGGGAGGTACCAGAAGGGGCGTGGCTAGACTTTAAATTTTTTTTTCCAAAACTTTATCCTGTTATAGCATTACTAAATATAGAATTTGGAAATGATTGAGTTCGATGTATTATTACTCGATTTCTAAAGTGAGCGGAATTTTACATTTGTATGGAAGGTACCAGAAGGGGCGTGGCCATGTAGCCCATTTTCAATACCGTAAGTAGTGTTAGGGAAATATTAACTAGTGCAAAATTTGAAAACATTTGGTTGCGTCTTTCGAAAGTTATCGAGCGAACCAGCCGGACAGCAGACAAACAGACGGACATGGCTCAAACGACTTAAAAAGTCATGAATCGAATTTGGTTCAAAGAAACCTAGGGTCTAAAGTTACTCCTTCTATGTGTTACACTTTTGGGTCGTATCAAATGATATATACCCTCATCCCTTAGGGTGCTGGTATAAAAATTCAAAGAGGTGACCAGAACATGAATGCAATTTTGCAATCCGTTTAATCATAATGGAAAATAAGATAAGCTTTGACAATTTTATTTTTTTTTCAACTTTTCTTTCAAAATATCCTCATACATATTCGGGTGTACATCAGATGTATATTAGAGCGACTCATTTCGTATGGGGCCAACTAAAGTATCTTCAGTTCACCCCCCAAAATGTACCTTGGTTTGTTTTATGATGAATCCCAAAAAATGTCTTGCCTAGGATGAAGATCCAGTGAGGTGGACCATTTTTAAAAAAGTATTTTTTTAGTTTTTTTTTAAAGATTTTTGATATTTATCTAAAGACAATATGTGCAATATTAGTATCAAAGCAAAGAGTTTTTAAGACGCATCCAACGGTAATATGCCACAAATGTCCTGACAAATCGTTTTTTTTTCAGGGATATTCCGCAAAATAAACGGATTTTTTAGTTTTTTGTAGCGAAATTTTTCTGAATTAAATGCTTTTTAATTCGCGAGAAACGAGACTCAGATTTAGACAAGCCATATTTTTTTTAATTATACCGTGTCACAAGAAAACTAAAATTGTATTTTCTTGAAGATTTATTAAGTTGACGATTTAGGGTTTGCCGTGGATATCGGAAACCTATATTTAAAATGTACAGTATGCACTAAAAAAAGATGTTAGGGAAAAAAAACTAAAACACGTGTTTACTTAAATCGACAGAATAAATGTATGTCAATCCGAATTTTATTCAGAAAAATGTCGCTATTAAAAACTTAAAAACCGTTTTTTGCAGAATATTCCTGAACATTTGTGGGCATGTTTTTCATACCGTTGGTTGCGTCTTTAAAAACTCTTTCCTATGATACTAATATTGCGCATATAGTCTTTAGATATATATCAAAAATTTTTGAAAAACTCATTTTTAACATCGGTCCAGCTCACTAGGTCTTAGTCCTAGGCACGACACTTTTAGGGATTCATCATAAAACAAGCCTAATTACATTTTAAGGGCTGGGCGTAAGATACTTTTTTTGGTGAGTCGGTCTAATATATATATTTTTGGGAATATTAAATTAATTAAATTTTCTATAATTTTTTGTTATTTTTTTACTTAAACAGTTATAGCAACTTTTTTTACTAATTTTTAAAAAAGATTTTCATCTTTAAACGTGGGGAATGTCTACCTCAACTTTATTACCTTTCATGTTACCCATCAAATAATGCGCACTTTATTTTAAAGAAATCAGCATATATCAATGTCCCTCAAACGGAACAATTTTGAATAAAGCATTTTTGAGTGTATGATTAGGTAAAAGTGTAATTATAAGAGCCTCGGGGTTGCAGATACCTGAAGTTGTTCTTATTTTGCAGCCAAAGTGGCATTTGATCTGTCCACCTCATGTAAAATGATTACATATCATTACTAGGCATTTCTTATGCGTAATATATAGCCGATCATTTCTCATTTCTGAATTCAATATGTATGGGTGCATCATTCTTTGTGTGAGTTACTTATTTCACAGGTTTCAAAGATTACAGCAAAATTCGCTTAGCTCCCCCTCGCTTAGCAGCACATTCCGGGTAAGAGCACTTAAACTCGTTATGTCTGCATTTTATTGCAGCATTTGTATGAAATTATCTCATTTAACTGCATTTTGCTTAGCTGCACTTTCTATATATTTTTGGGAATATTAAATTAATTAAATTTTCTATAATTTTTTGTTATTTTTTTACTTAAACAGTTATAGCAACTTTTTTTACTAATTTTTAAAAAAGATTTTCATCTTTAAACGTGGGGAATGTCTACCTCAACTTTATTACCTTTCATGTTACCCATCAAATAATGCGCACTTTATTTTAAAGAAATCAGCATATATCAATGTCCCTCAAACGGAACAATTTTGAATAAAGCATTTTTGAGTGTATGATTAGGTAAAAGTGTAATTATAAGAGCCTCGGGGTTGCAGATACCTGAAGTTGTTCTTATTTTGCAGCCAAAGTGGCATTTGATCTGTCCACCTCATGTAAAATGATTACATATCATTACTAGGCATTTCTTATGCGTAATATATAGCCGATCATTTCTCATTTCTGAATTCAATATGTATGGGTGCATCATTCTTTGTGTGAGTTACTTATTTCACAGATTTCAAAGATTACAGCAAAATTCGCTTAGCTCCCCCTCGCTTAGCAGCACATTCCGGGTAAGAGCACTTAAACTCGTTATGTCTGCATTTTATTGCAGCATTTGTATGAAATTATCTCATTTAACTGCATTTTGCTTAGCTGCACTTTCGTCCTAGCAGCCTCGATGATTGTGTTTTACAATTTAATTTCCTACAGAAAAAATTTCGTTTACCAACACTTTCAAAATCGGTATCTTTTAATCATATGTTATATTTGTTTTTTCTTGATTTTATAAGTGTGATCTTTGAATTTTTAAATAAAACTAACGGTTAATAATTAATCTTGAGGGCGGTTCTGCAAAAAAACGTAACAAATTGGGGTATCTGCATCATATATAAATGTAAAAAAGTACAGGTAAAAAAAATCAGGATAATCCGGATAAGTTCACATTTCGCTTAAGTGCACAAAAATGTGTGCACCGAAATTCAGTGCAGCTAAGCAAATTGTACTGTATTCATCTTCATAATTTTATTTATTTTCTTCCTTTATTTATTCCGCTAGGGAACATAGGGCTTCTACAAGATTTTTAAATCTTATTCTATCATGAGTCATGGCATAGATTCTTAATGTTATCAAGAGTTAACTGTTTTTGTCTCAGGCGGCGTTGCCGTCGGCTACCTTGGGGATTCCATTCTATTGCTGCTTTGGTGATGCTGTCTTCTGGTTTCCGTAATGTATGACCTATGCATTTTCATGTTCTTCTTCTTATTTGACATATAATGGGTTCTTCATTCGCCAAGCTCCATAAATCGGCGTTAGAAATTGTGTTGGGCCAAAATAAACGGGGTATTATGGGTAGACATTTGTTAATGAACGTTTGCAATTTCTGCGATATTGCAGTTGTCATATGCCACGTTTCACTGCCATATAAAAGAGTTGATTTGGCACATGAGTTAAATATGCGCATTTTTGTTTTTAGTGTGATTTGAGATGACCACAATTTGTTTTAACGACCAAAAGACGATCTGGCTTTATTAATTCTGTTGTTGATATCATCTTCTACTCCTCCACCTGCTGTCATCACACAACCAAGGCAGCAAAAAAAATCAACATACTGAATGGGTTGCCCATGAAGTATAATGGGCGACTCTATCGAATTGTTTACACGCATAGCTTTAGTCTGTTTACTCCAAGAGAGGAACATGCTCTCTAAATTTCATAATTATAGGCACACGCATTTTGGTTACAATTTCTCTAGTTTAGTGTCACGACTATTTCAACCACCCCTAATTGAAATTTAAAAAAAAATCCTGATTTTCTATTTGTTTATAAGAAAATTTAATTTTTAGGGTCCATAATAGAAAATAACCTTAATTCCAAAAAAGTATATTTACCGCCATTTTTGCGGTTCTATCTTGAACCATTTGGTATGGGTGATTGTTTTATCTCTTTTTATCCTTAAAAGTACAAATTTTGTAAACTCTCTTCATGCAGCTTTCTAATTCTATAAGAGGCATGTATATAAAGATTTTCGCGATGCTATATACAGCAACTTCGCTTGTTGAGTCTTTTTGAGCGCTAAAAGTTCAAGGCGATACAAGTTTTATCCCATTTGGGCGTTTGTTACCCCAAAAATTACGAATTTCGAAAAATTCCTTCGTATCGCACAACTATTCTATAGACTGATTACTCTGTGCTACACACAAAATATACAGGGGTTCTCATATAGAAATTCTGTTAGGTTGAAGTTCATAGAGTACAAAGGTACTTATAGTTTTTCTCGGTCACTTCGTTAAGATATGTATTTATGGCAAATTTAGTGAAATGACTTAAAACTTAAAACTTAATTTCCCTTTGCACCCCATGAATGAGGTATGGGATAGCTTCTCGCGTTGTTGTGAATTAACACGCTTTCTATTTTTAGATTCACAACTAACGGCACCTACTTATTTATCGACGAATGCGAACGTCACTGTTTGAGAAGCTCTTACTAGACACGACGATTGAATCGACGCTTAATACTGCGAAGTTGCTGTCAAACAACATTCGAGGGGAGCCGACAATGAAAGAAAATTTTATTTATTTTTTTCTTTTAAGATGACTGGAGCCAGGTTTGAACCTGCGATCTCCCGCATGGTAGTCGCGTGTTCTAACCACTATGCCACGGCCGGTCCCAATGACTATATTCCTAAAATTACAAGTTCAAAAAATCATAATTTTTATCTTTATAAACCGCTTTTCAAAATGTAACATTAGTTTTGAATGTAAATTTGGCCTTTTATTAAAAAAAAATAATTTTGAAAATCAGTTAAAAAATAGGCAAATTTCGACTGTTTAAGTGAAAATAACGGAGAAAAAGTTATCAATTTCTCAACGCTCTAAGTGAGGCAGCACATTGTATTTTTTTATTTTTTGCAACGCTATATTAAAGTAGCTTTCTAAACTGGGTAAGTTTATAAAAATCGGTTGAGAAATGAATGAGTTATGCTAAGTTTTTTAATATGTTGTTCGACTTTTTTTGAAATATCAAGCATGAAATGTTTGTTGTCATAAGTATACGTGATACATATTTCTACAAAATGTCACACACACTAATAAGAATTTAGTTTACCTTAAAGGAAAGACCACGAAATGACGCAAAAATGTTATTACAAAGAATAAAATTTTTCATCCGATTTTTATAAACTTACCCATTTTAGAAAGAAATAATACATTGTGCTGCCTTATGATAAACTTAAAGCTTTGAGAAAAGGAAAAATTGCTAATGGCTATTTTTAGTTAAACAGCCGTAATTTATCTATTATTTAACTGATTTTTAGAATTATTTTTTTTAATAAAAGGTAAAAGTCACACCTTTAAAACAAAGGTAGCATATTGAAAGCCGGTTTATAAAGGGAAGACTTATGATTTCTTGAACTGGTAATTTTGGGAAAATGTTTTCACTAAATTTTGTATAAAGACATTACTTAACGAAGTAACCGAGAAAAACTATAAGTATCTCTCTACTCTATGGACTTAAGCCTAACAGAATTGCTATATGAGAACCCCTGTATTTTTTTTCCTTCACATTTGTATCATTGTGTTATTAACCCCAATTTTCGCTATTCTACCTTTAGCGGTTTGGTTTCGACCATAGTACCAGTTATATCCCATATTTAGCCTTTTTACCTCTAAAATAACAAATATCGAAAATGAACGCCTTGGTGAAGCTCTCCAATTTATTCAGAAGCATGCCCATTTATGTTTTTGGGATTATAGCTTTTGTCGCATGGTCTCGGTGATGTAACAGTTTTTTTTCTTTTTCGGCCGTTTTATACCTAAAAGTAAGAATTTCGAAAAATAGTTTGTATCGCACAACTATAAAATAAAAATAATTACACGACTTTACAAATAATTATTTTTTCTCTGGTCTTTGGATACCACTATATTTTTATGATAGAGAACGGGTTTCTGATTAAGAAAAAAAATTTTATGGAGCAGATTTTTTTTAAAAAAAAATTTTGCAAAAAATTTAAAAAAAAAAATTTTGGTTCAATGTTCCTTTGGATTTTGACCTATATTTCAAGTTGTAGACGGGCAATCAGGCCAGAACCAAATTATTTGGAATTAAATGGCCAACAAAAATTATGTAACTTAAACTCAATAAATTGCACAATTTTTCCCTACTGGCTAAATACCTTTGAAAAATTTTGGTGGGTACATATGAAAGCCAATTTTAGATAAATATTTATTACACCTATTGACCTACTGACATATAGCCGCTGCTTCTGGGGAACAGTACCAGTTTTATCGCTTTATAGACCTTTTTACCTCTCACCTAAGTCCCGAAAGGAACATACATGCCAAATTTCAAGGCTCTATCTTTATCAGTCCTATTTTTTAGCGAGACGTTATCCTCCTTGCAACAGTAACATACATATGTAGCAAATCCTATCTTCATAGCACTAACGGCTCCTACGGGCAGTACCACACACAGCAATCGGTCCATTTATTTGGCCGATATAACGATTTTACAAAATGGGGCACGCATAGCCCTCATTCCACAAATTTTTCAAATTTCAAATTGTTCGGAACAAAAAGCAAACTAAATTTCTCCGCCCTAAATAACTCAACTCCAAAATTTTAATTATTTCATAAAAATTTTTCTTGCGTTGTATTTTCTAAGCCTGTACTTTCTATTTATTCAGTGTCTTCTAGTGAAAAAGGATCTAAATTACCACTACACTATTGTTGTAGTGTATTTGGTACTTCTTGTAAGGTGTGTGTTTGTGTAATGTACTCGATGAAGTTCCAAACAGAACGTTAAGACACCTTACGTTAATGGGGACACCTTACGTTAATAGGGGATTTCATGTCAAGTGAACCAACTTATGAAACCGACGTCTTCCGATCGGGATGAAATTTGTACCAAGGTTAGTCCAGTTGGATAGTAGTTTACATTTTTCAACAATATCGGTCAAAAACTCTCTGAGATAGAGGGGGTCAAAACTTGACATTTTGGCCAACCATGTGGATTTTCTCATCCATGTAACTTATTACCTATTGTTTCTAGCTAAACTTGTCCTAAACAGATCTCCAAACTTTCGAAAAAAATATTTAAACGGATACTTTCTTTCCTTAAGGTTTGCGATGATAGAGGAGAAGGCACAGCAAAGGGCGCTGACGAGACATTGTGGCTAATGTCGAAATGCTGTCCCATAATACATTTCACAACTCTTGAATAACAACCTTTTGGCTATAATAAATAAACCGAACGTTAAGATACCTTACGTTAATGTATTTTTTTCGAACTCTGGATTTAATTTAGGGGATTTCATGTCAAGTGAACCAACTTATGAAACCGACGTCTTCCTTCTTTCGGCTAATGTGGAATACCAGAAAGCTGAATTGTGGAACATATTCCACATTACCCACTCACTATTTTTTGTTTTATTCTCTAATAGCGATATTGAAACTTGTCAAAAAAAGGTTTGATTCGCAAATGGGAAGTTAGCCGTAGAAGCAGTTCAAAATAATAAAATAAGGGTGTTCCACATTATCCACCCAGGGAGTCCAACATTACCCTCCATTACCCTTCAAAATGTCAGTTTTTCGGGTTTATTTAAATGTTCATACCTAAATTTTTTTAATGTTAAGAGAATTAACTTTTTGTGACACACTCAGTTAGGCAATCGATCAACAAACATATTGGAATCAATGCGGTAACATTTTTGAAAAGCGCCAACTTCGTTTACAGAAAAAAAAACAAAAATTAAAGCAGTCAAATTTAAAAAATCTTGTACGCAAAGATTACCAAGACAATTTTCTACACCATTAATGCATGCAACGAATCTTTCCTATATGAACCAGTAAGAAACCCGACTTACATATACCATCAGTGATGGTCTATCACCCTCAGTAAAACATCAAATTTTCTTTTTTGATATTATTACTCCATCTAAAGTGGGCGGAAAGGTACATTTGTGTGGAAGTACCATAAGTAGTAGTAGTAGTGTCGAGTGTATTTATATTATTACTCCATTTCTAAAGTGGGCGGAGTGGTACATTTGTATGGGAGGTACCAGAAGGGGCGTGTCTAGACTTCCAATTTTTTTCTTTCAAAACATTATCCTGTTATAGCTTTACTAAGTACAGAATTTGGGTACGATCCCGTTGGGTGTATAGAATTTGGTTCAAAGATGTGTTATGTGTTACACTTTTGGTTCGTATCAAATGATATATACCCTCATCCCTAAGGGTGATGGTATAAAAATGTCGAAAAACTTAAAACAAAAATCTAAAATAGACAAACATACAACAATAAATTGTAAAAAAGTCAAATAATACCATGCTTCAAGTAGGGAAAAATGTATATAAATTTTTAAAGATGAGATCAGGAAATGAGTTCTGAGACCGTAAACTTTGCCCGAGTTCACGGTTGTGGCGGCCCTTGCCAATGTATCGGCTCTTTAGTTACCATATGGGGATATGTCCTGGAACCCATGTAAGGGTAACCGTCGAATGTCTCGCTATCTCCTCAAGAGACGACCGGCATTCTCGATGTGGTGTACACGTCCAGGGATCTAATAGCCACTTTACTATCAGTAAGAATATGAGTATTGCCGCCCAATATCCCACGATACAAAATTTTCTCTACGGCTATTCTTATGGCCAATATTTCGTTCTGAACTATGCTACAGTGATCCGGTAGTCTGATAGATAATTGCAAATTCAACTCCTCCGAAAAGATTCTACAGCCTACTCTTTCCTTTAATTTCGAACCGTTCGTAAAAATTAGGATGACATCCTCCCCAAAGTTTAGGGCATTATCATTATCATCATAGTATGAATAAAACCTGGATCGAAAACAGGTTTTGGTATGGTGTAATCTATGTGACAGCTTACATTGATAAGGTCCAAGATTTTGGCATGGCAATTGTGCCTGTGCATCCATGCTTTGTGGCGTCTAAACGCAATTCAGTTTACTATCAAATATTAGCCCAAAGTATTTGGCACTAGGAGGGGGAATGTAAGTGCGAATCCATTTAATCTGTGTTTGGCAAATTGAGAGATTTTGTATCTCCGTGTGAATAGCACCAGTTTAGTTTTACTTGGGTTTACAACCAGTCTAAAGTAATGACACCATTTTAAAAAAATTTTCAGTGCAGATTCCAGAAGCTCAGAGAGTAGTTTAGGATCCTTGCCGGTAACTATTAGAGCCACGTCATCCGCATATGCGACGTTTGTGCAGCACGTTTTTTCCATCGTCCTCAGGAGAGTGTTGAAGTTGAGATTCCATAGTAGTACATACTCCTTTTTGTGGAGTACCGCGAACCGCCACCTTGGAAATATTTGACACTTCCAGACTGTTTTAAATTATTGAAAAGTTATAAATTATTATAGAATGTATATAGAACTCAATGAATTCAAAAAGCTCTCCGAAATCTCATGGAATTTAAGGCACTTTTTTATATACAAATCTTTTTTTCGGTCGTGTTTTCAGGTTCAGTGGCATGTTTGTCTGGTTAATGATATCATCGTTTGTTATTGAGATTGTTTATTTAAACCTACTAAAACTTATCATTAATGTATTTTTGTGTTTTTTTTTTTACAGCAATTGGGTATTCCGGTTGTATTCATTCTACTTCTGTTCGCCAACGACAGCCTTGCCCGAAGGCGTAAAGCCGAAGAAGTTGAAGAGAATGAATATGCAATCCATCAACATAACTATGCAGAACGTCGCATACCACCTTCTGATGCCGATTTGCATGCCCAAGAGTCTGGCACAGTGGAATTTAAAGTGCAGCCAGATTCCAACGGTAATATCGAACGTGGAAAAAGGGGCTCACACAGGAATCGACATACCGCCATTTTGAAGCCTGTTGGTCGACGCAAGAAACACATTCTACTGCGGGTGCAGCCGAGGCACAAGAAACCCATAAATAACCCACCGCCAAACCATAATAATCCGCAGGAGGATGTTAAAGTCTTTCATACCTACGAAGAGACCCACGAGCACGTCATCGAGAAAGATGAGGAACCAGTCACCGATGCACCAGCCGATAATCCTACACCAGAAGCCACCGAACAACTTGAAATTCAAGCTGAACAACAGTTCGAAGAACCAATCACTCAGGAATCCCAACATTTCCACTCCGAAGAGGAGAAGCATGAGAAGCACAAGAAAATCAAGATAAAACACCATCATCATCACCACCACCATAATCATGTGAAGGAAATAATCAAGAAAGTTCCCGAGCCCTATCCCGTGGAGAAGATAGTCCATGTTCCTGTCGAGAAAATCGTCGAGAAAATAGTACATGTCCCAAAACCATACGCGGTTGAAAAATATATCAAAGTGCCCATAGAAAAAATTGTTCATGTGCCGAAACCATATCCCGTAGAGAAGATAGTCGAAAAGAAAGTCCCGTATCCGGTTGAAAAAATTGTTGAAAAGGTCATAGAAAAAAAGGTACCATATCCGGTGGAAAAAATTGTACACGTTCCAGTCGAAAAGATCATAGAGAAAATTATACACATACCAAAACCCTATCCGGTAGAGCGTATTGTGGAAAAAATTGTTCACGTACCGGTGGAGAAGATTATCGAGAAGAAGGTGCCCTATCCTGTGGAGAAAAGGGTTCCCTACCCCGTGGAAAAGGTAGTTCATGTACCCGTGGAGAAAGTGGTAGAAAAAGTGGTACATGTTCCGAGACCATACCCGGTGGAAAAAATTGTGAATAAACTTATAGCCGTTCCAAAGCCTTATCCAGTGGTCAAACGCGTACCCTATCCCGTCGAAGTAAAAGTACCCATTCACGTAGAAAAGCCAGTTCCATACGAAGTAGAAAAAATTGTTCCTGCTCCCTATAAAGTTGAAGTTGAGAAGAAAGTACCCGTCTACATACACTCCAAGGATCCATACAAATATGAGCATCCCAAACATGACCAACACTCCAAGCACAAGTTCGAAGAACATCCCAAAAATAGCGACGATGACTTTGTTGACCACGAGCACAAGGGTCTAGAGCACAGCCATGAAATCGAACCCTACAACCACCACGCTCACGACCTCTCCGTATTTCCCTCCAATCACAAGCCCAGGGTAACCAAATTAGAACAAGGAGGCCAGCAGCATAATCAACAACCTGCGGAATTGCTTCATCAACAAGTACCAAACTATAATTTCAAGCGGCAGGAGCCAGTGGCAGAAGCGCAAAAACAACATCAACCCCAACAACAGCAGCAGCAGCAAGCGCAGACGTCTCTGAATCCTGCCCCTCAAGAAAGTCGTAACGTAGAAGTGTCCATACCACCCAAGATCAATCCAAAATTTCACATAAACGTTGAAGATACCCAAACGGCGGCCAGTGCGCCCGCATACTCAGTTGCGCTTCCACCGTCAGGCGCGGCTTCCGACATGCAAACACAGGCTTCCACAAACTCAATGCCTATGATGACGCGAATCCAGCAGATAGCTTTGCCGCTACACTTCTTCCAATACCACCATATGCCGTTCCAACAACCGCTCGGCTTTTCCATGGCTACCACGGGCAATTGAGATACGAAAGTACTTGCGCCCACTGTGCAGATGCGTTTAGTTTAGGAGCTTCACTAGTATATAAGAGTTACTTAAGAAAATGGCACCAACGCCAAATAGTCTAATTATGTTTTATATGGTTACATATATGCGTGTATTTGTATAAAGACAATAAATAAAAGAACTGAACTCAATAATACAATTTATGTTAATTCCAGTGTGCTACGTGTGTTTAAGTTATCTCATATCTTATCTAAGGAAGTAGGGTTGCCAGACGGGCTGGATTGTCCAGCTTTTTATATACTTGTCCAGTGTCCAGCTAAGATAATATTTGTCCAGCTAAATAGTAATTTTGGGGAAAAAAATTGAAGCAAAGATGTTTGTGTTATAAATATCCTTATTAGTGCATTTAACACAATAACTTTTGAAAAAATTTATAATTTCAACACTTCAACAGCTGATCTCATTGAAAAGAAATTTAGACAATCTTGTAAAAATTTTCAAATTTTTTTGCTAACTTCAAAATGCTCGGAATTGTCAAATTCCGTAAGATCAAATCTATATATATAAAAGTGAACATTTGTTTCTACCTTTGACCGCTATAGACTTCGAAACCATCCAACCGATGTGTAACAAACTGGTTTCATTCGAATAGAAATATTCTGAGGATGGTTATAGGCTATTTAAATATTGCATAAGACACATTTGGTCCATTTATTCAGTCGATTGTCGATTTTTTCCATACAAAAGTTATTCAAAACTTAAATATTGACAAACTAAATGTGTCCAACATATGATACATTTATGTACATATGTATGTATGTATGTATGTGAAATTTTAAGCTTATTGAATGCTACAGCATTCAACCAATGTTCTTGAGGTGTGGTCCACCCATTCCACCTACCCATTCCCTTACCAAAAATGCAACCTGACCTACTCTTACAAAAAGTGACTTTAAATTAGGTGTGGATGCAAAAACTGGCGGAATTAGATTATAAGGCGTGACCCCGTCCCTAGGAGCTAATATATTAAAGTGCGGTATCGGAAGTACTATGTTAGATTAGTAGGCATAGAAGACCTAGAACTATTGTGCGAATGGTCATGAAATTAGGTATGGATTCAATTAAGATCAGTATACGTATTTTAAAGAAAATGGGCGGGATTGAAATTTGGTGTGGAATAAACACCAATATGCGTGTTCAAACCAAAAATGGGTGATCCTGCCCAATTCTTTCTTCCAAACGCAATAGCTCGAGTACTATAGCACCATTCGTCTCGATATTTAGTATGGAATTATTTGACCGAGATCTACGACGAAATTCTATTACAGGTATAGTAACGAAGGAATACAACACTGTAATATAAGCAATTTTATTTCCTTGCAATAAATTGTAATTTTCTGAGACCCCACATGTAATATCAAGGACAAAAAAAAGTTGCAATCATGTCAAATCATATTGAGGGTTGAGTGTACTATGGCTAACAAAAAATTTTTGGAACAACTTGATCGCGCATTACAGTATCTAAGAAGAAATGCATGATTGAGTAATCCTTTTAAATTAATTTAACCAGAAAATATAAGGGAACCAATGTATGTAGTTCAATGTATGTATTCCAACGATTGCCGTTTAATTACTGTTTCCAATTCGGTTAGAATTTGCGATAACAATCAAAAAAGCTGAAGGACAGTCTATTCAAGTTTGCGGCTTGAATTTGGAAAATCAATGTTTTTCATATGAACAGCTTTATGTTGATGTTCCATGTAGAAAAACCCACTGATTAACATATGTACACTCCTCCTCCCATAGACGCTGTATTATCAAAAGCATTGCAATAAATTTCTGTCATTAAAAAAATAAAATCCTTTAATCAGAATTTTACATTTTGTTAAGTTTCGATGAGAATATTTAAAGAAACTAACGCATCCCAAGATTTATTCCAACCACAAACGTTACATATAAGTCAATACTTATTTACGCAGAACGAAGTCTGCCCGGTCAGCTAGTGCAAAATATATGTGGAATAAAAAGTAATTTAACATGTTTTTAAATAAAAAGGAAAATGACAAAATAAAATATTTGCTCATGCACGAACTATACACAGTTATTTTTATTGATTTATGTTATAAAAATGTACACAGAAAAAAATTACTACAAATTAATTGTTACATCAAATACCTTTTTAGTCAATACAATTATTTCTTTAATTAAAAAGGCGCCAACAACCGAAATTGTAAGTACAGCAACATAGTTGTTACCTAATGTTATTAGGAATATTTTTAACAACCACTTTGCCACACTGAACAATGCAGTTGTTACCATTCAACAATAAATTTAACAACAAAACTTGTCATATAGAACAACGAAGTTGTTACCATTCAATAATATAAATAACAACAAAATTGTCATATTAAATAATGCATTTGTTACCACCCAGTAATATTCTTAGCTACATAATTGTCATATTAAATATCGATGTTGTTACAAATGAAAATTTTTAACAACGCATTCGTCATATCAAATAACTAAATTATTTAAAACAAACAATGAAATATAATAATAGAAATGCCTAAAATTCAAAAAATTTAAATTCAAAACGACTATTTATATTAAGATCAGAAAAACTGATTTTATTTCAAGCTAAATTCTGTAAAGATCAGATTTTTCATTAAGTATATAATATATTTACATTTTTTTTATTGAAATAATTTGAAAAGTAAAATAACATACAAATATCCTTTTTTAAATATCCCTCGTATGAATACATTTCGCAGTCAAGTTGTAATTGCTGTCTTGTGAAGAAGAATTTCTCCAAAAATTGAGTTCAACTCAATTTGTGGTGGTTGATTTGTAATAGTTTCCTTAAAATGATTTATTACATGTTTTTCAAATGCTTCTTCGAAGAAAACTTCTGGAAATAATTTTGAAATTTGCACATAAATAGTTTTTCTTCTCCTACAAAGAGACACTCCCGTAAATTATTAAAAAACTCATCTGGACAAACGAATATGCATTCACACAAAAAGCACTCAATGGAGTTTACCATCTTTATTAAGTTTTTCTCTTGTCTTTCTTCTGCAATTTTATATATTTTAGCGCTTCACTTCGAAAATTGATAAGCAAAACTATTTCTCACAATTTTTGTTGACAAAATCAAAACAAAGAATGAGAATGTGAAAAGTGTTGACAATAGTGTCGTTTTATACTAAACAAATCTACAAAAAACGCCAAAATGCCAATTTCAAGCAGAATTATTGTCGTTTTTTCTAAATACGCCATTATACACCACTGGTTACACCGTACTACATCAAGTTTTATTTGTATATACATAGGTCGAAAAACCAATTCGTCCACTGATTGAAAATAAATAGTCTGTCTGTACATTCATATCATTAATGTCCAGTACTTTTATCTCTATAGTGCTAAAGCTAACTTTTCGCATTCGCCACATGTCCACTAACTGAAATTGAAAAATCGCTCATATTATGTTTTTTTTTTGTCTACATTCAAGGACAAAAAATTGTACCTAGGCATAAACTAGCACGAAGTTAAATATGTGGTAGTATTTGGCAAAGTGTGTATTTTACTTGGATATGTATCTCTCGCCAGCGATTCGGCAATTCGGGCCTTTTAACAAACAAAAAATCTGATTAACATATGTACACTCCTCCTCCCATAGACGCTGTATTATCAAAAGCATTGCAATAAATTTCTGTCATTAAAAAAATAAAATCCTTTAATCAGAATTTTACATTTTGTTAAGTTTCGATGAGAATATTTAAAGAAACTAACGCATCCCAAGATTTATTCCAACCACAAACGTTACATATAAGTCAATACTTATTTACGCAGAACGAAGTCTGCCCGGTCAGCTAGTGCAAAATATATGTGGAATAAAAAGTAATTTAACATGTTTTTAAATAAAAAGGAAAATGACAAAATAAAATATTTGCTCATGCATGAACTATACACAGTTATTTTTATTGATTTATGTTATAAAAATGTACACAGAAAAAAATTACTACAAATTAATTGTTACATCAAATACCTTTTTAGTCAATACAATTATTTCTTTAATTAAAAAAGCGCCAACAACCGAAATTGTAAGTACAGCAACATAGTTGTTACCTAATGTTATTAGGAATATTTTTAACAACCACTTTGCCACACTGAACAATGCAGTTGTTACCATTCAACAATAAATTTAACAACAAAACTTGTCATATAGAACAACGAAGTTGTTACCATTCAATAATATAAATAACAACAAAATTGTCATATTAAATAATGCATTTGTTACCACCCAGTAATATTCTTAGCTACATAATTGTCATATTAAATATCGATGTTGTTACAAATGAAAATTTTTAACAACGCATTCGTCATATCAAATAACTAAATTATTTAAAACAAACAATGAAATATAATAATAGAAATGCCTAAAATTCAAAACGACTATTTATATTAAGATCAGAAAAACTGATTTTATTTCAAGCTAAATTCTGTAAAGATCAGATTTCTCATTAAGTATATAATATATTTACATTTTTTTATTGAAATAATTTGAAAAGTAAAATAACATACAAATATCCTTTTTTAAATATCCCTCGTATGAATACATTTCGCAGTCAAGTTGTAATTGCTGTCTTGTGAAGAAGAATTTCTCCAAAAATTGAGTTCAACTCAATTTGTGGTGGTTGATTTGTAATAGTTTCCTTAAAATGATTTATTACATGTTTTTCAAATGCTTCTTCGAAGAAAACTTCTGGAAATAATTTTGAAATTTGCACATAAATAGTTTTTCTTCTCCTACAAAGGGACACTCCCGTAAATTATTAAAAAAATTAATCTGGACAAACGAATATGCATTCACACAAAAAGCACTCAATGGAGTTTACCATTTTTATTAAGTTTTTCTCTTGTCTTTCTTCTGCAATTTTATATATTTTAGCGCTTCACTTCGAAAATTGATAAGCAAAACTATTTCTCACAATTTTTGTTGACAAAATCAAAACAAAGAATGAGAATGTGAAAAGTGTTGACAATAGTGTCGTTTTATACTAAACAATTCTACAAAAAACGCCAAAATGCCAATTTCAAGCAGAATTATTGTCGTTTTTTTCTAAATACGCCATTATACACCACTGGTTACACCGTACTACATGGTTATCAAGTTTTATTTGTATATACATAGGTCGAAAAACCAATTCGTCCACTGATTGAAAATAAATAGTCTGTCTGTACATTCATATCATTAATGTCCAGTACTTTTATCTCTATAGTGCTAAAGCTAACTTTTCGCATTCGCCACTTGTCCACTAACTGAAATTGAAAAATCGCTCATATTATGTTTTTTTTTTGTCTACATTCAAGGACAAAAAATTGTACCTACCCAGTGTGCCATGCGGATCAGTATCGGATCCGATCCTGATCCGATTCTACGGACATTTTATCCGAATCGGATTCCGGATCGGATCCGATCCGGATCCGATTTCGTTTGAAATTCCTTTTTTAAATCGGATCCGTTTTTTATCCGCATTTGAGTCCGATCCGGATCCGGAATCCAAATTCGGATAAAATGTCCGTAGAATCGGATCAGGATCGGATCCGATACTGATCCGCATGGCGCACAAAAACGGAAATCATGTAATGAAAAAGTGTTCAAAATTTACACAATTAAAAAAATTTCAGGAAAACATGTGGTTTTTGGTTACCCAAAAGATGCACGTAGGTTGTTTACTAATGACAGTAACATTAATATTATGACAAATAGTTCTATGCGAATTGAAGGCGAGCTGCAGCAGAATGTGTTTACTAACATAACCAAGATTTTTAAAATTAAAATAGGAAAACACTGTATTTTTTGCCCCTAATTCAATAAACTAAACTAATATTATGTTATATATGTTTATATTATACAATTCAATTACAATTATATAATACTTCCTACAATAAAAAAAAATAATATGAATGCATTTTCAACCAAGTTTGAGAATTTTTACTATAATTATGATTTCACGGATTCCGTTTTGTCGTATCCGGAACTGATCAGTTTAGGATCCGATTGCGCGGATTCCGTTTTGTCGGATCCGGAACTGATCAGTTTCGGATCCGACTGCGCGGATTCCGTTTTGTCGGATCCGGATCTGATCAGTTTCGGATCCGACTGCGCGGATTCCGTTTTGTCGGATCCGGATCTGATCAGTTTCGGATCCGACTGCGCGGATTCCGTTTTGTCGGATCCGGATCTGATCAGTTTCGGATCCGACTGCGCGGATTCCGTTTTGTCGGATCCGGAACTGATCAGTTTCAGATCCGACTGCGCGGATTCCGTTTTGTCGGATCCGGATCTGATCAGTTTCGGATCCGACTGCGCGGATTCCGTTTTGTCGGATCCGGAACTGATCAGTTTCGGATCCGACTGCGCGGATCCGCGTCCGCATTTGTGCACATTGGGTAGGCATAAACTAGCACGAAGTTAAATGTGGTAGTATTTGGCAAAGTGTGTATTTTATTCGGCAATTCGGGCCTTTTAACAAACAAAACGGCGGCTTGCTTTAGTTGTAACAGGTTGAGCACTTCCAAGAATTTCAATATGATTAAAACAAATAAATGAAAAAAAGTATTACGGCGTATAAGGTGGATATAACCGAAATGGCCAACAAACATATTTGCAACTAGTACTTTGGCTCCCACACGATAAACAAACCGCCGACATATATGGGAGATGTTAGTAGGCGTTGTCTGATTGGTCAAAAAAAAAAATTAAATACTTGCGTGTACTATGCCAACCAACTGTAGGAACATTTAATACTGTATCTATATTTTTCAAGTTAATGTCAAACAAATGGATTTGGAGCCAGTGTGCAGCGATTAGATTGTGCAAAATTTGGCAGGATTCATTACACTTAGAAAAATGGATATGGCGAATTCGGTCATTAATATCAGTGTAGTGGCGTGGCAAATATTTCGGTTTTCTTATTTTTTAGCTATTATTATAAATTTTTGTATCTATTACCTCTATTATTACGTGTCTTCCTACCGGCCAACCAGCCAGCCCGAAAAACGGACATTTGTTGTCGTACCAAATGATCACCCCCAAAAACTATATTATTTCCATAGAAGCTATACTTTTTTGTGCAGAAGATATTTTTCATCGTCAATAAAAACTTCTTTGAAAACGTTTGTTCGTTCTACAGTTTATGGGCCTTTATAAAGTAGAAGCAACAAATTTTTATTTGAATATGTTTTCGCGAGAAGAAACGAAGGCTGCTGTAAGTTCAATAGGTTCCATTAGGCAGCTTGGAAGATTAATATGAAACTCATCATAATAAAGGGATGATCTGTGTGGTTCAAAACCGAGGCCAACAGACGCCTCAGGCAAGGGCTTGTAATGGATTGAATGTGAAGATGAACAGCTAACCATCATTATGAGAAACCATCACAGAGAACCCGCATGTTTATCATATAAACAATTTGCAAGATGCAACTACTCGACGATGAGATAATGAGATGACATGAATAGTTACCAATAATGGAAGATCCGTTAAGTGAGCCCTGGGCGTTAGTAATGATTTTAAGGATCCTTCTTAAATCATGACCTGTAGAAGAAGATTCATAGAAGTAAGAATCCAAAAGATCAACAGACTGTTCGAAAGTGTTTCTACTTTAAAAAAGGTATAACATTTTAAGAGTCAATATTACAGAAGCTTCAGTGAAATGCGAATGCACGTGACACATTTCAAACAACAAATCGTTCTTTGATACTCTTAGTAGTAGCCCTTGTGAGTCAGTTAATGTAGCCAACGGATTCAATATTCAAGCGCAAGCAAAAAACCTAATTTCCCTTTACACCCCATGAATGAGGTATGGGATAGCTTCTCGCGTTGTTGTGAACTAACACGCTTTCTATTTTTAGATGCACAAATAACGGCACCTACTTGTTTATCGACGAATGCGAACGTCACTGTTTGAGAAGCTTTTACTAGACATGCCGATTGACTCGACACTTATACTGCGAAGTTGCTGACGACAACATCGAGGGGGCCGGCAATGAATGAAAAAATTATTTTTAAGATGACTGGAGCCAGGAAATGGACCTGTAATCTCCCGCATGGTAGTCGCGTGTTCTATCCATCATGCCCCGGCCGGTCCCAGCGCAAGGCATAGGATGTGGTTTTCCTGATGTAGTTGGTGACAGTTTTCAATCCGAGAAGTTCGCTGTAAAGGACGTTCTATATGTCCCATCTATCGAAAAAAAATCTATTGTCTATTAAGAAGCTAACAAAATGGGGATACTTAGTTGTCTTTGACAAGATGACGTGATTGATACTAAAAGACGATAATGTTGTAGCAACTAGTGACTTCCACACAGTTGGAATAAATTAAGCAAATGTCGCACAAATTCTATGTATTTACGGCTGGTACTGTAGAATGGGTTTAAAGTACACTAGAGCCTCGACTTGCGTCGTCCTGATTTGCGTTGTTTCGATTTGCGTCGCTTTTTAAAAACTGGAAAAATTTGATTGCAATTTCAAGTTGCGTCGCACAGTGGGGAAAAAAAGTTTTTTTGGACATTTGAAATTTTAGGCCGCAATTCTTGACCGATTTTGACCGAAACAAAATTGAGCACAGAATGTAGGTTTTTTTTACTCCGAATTTCCTACCGTTATTTTTTTCAATTTGTCAAAGTCGATGAAAAAATAATTTTTGACTTTAATGTCAAATATTTTTTGGATTACGTGTCCTAAAAATTTCGAACTGACCTCAATTAATGTGAACATATGTTACGAATTAAACTAAGTGAAAAAATAACACAACAATTTTTTTTGGCTCAACTGCAAGTATATGTTATATGTGGGGGCACTATTTTCACACTTAAACTCGGTGTCCTGCTCGTAATTATTATCCGATATAAGTAGGCTTAATTATGTATGCCTTATGATATTTTGATAGTTAAAGAAAATAAGAGAGTGTAAATAAAAATTTTTCTAATTTCCTCAGGAAATATATCGATTTTTGGGTTAACTTTAGTATTGGAATTTAAAGTTTTTAAGCGTTTTACTATTTTCCTTATTTTGACAGACGATGCTACATATTAAGGTATTGGTCTTTTTAAATGAAAAGCTCACTACTTAGCCTACTTGTAAACACAAAGTTTTATTTTGTCAGAAGTTTAAAACTGCATTTTTTTGGTGCATATGCAAAAAAAATTGCATGGCGACCTTCACCGTTCACAACAACGCTAGAAGCATTTTTAGACATTTTTGGTAAAAAAAAAACAGTAAGACCATTCAAACAAATGGATATACATACATATTGTTGATGTATATTTATCATCTGAAGAGAGCTCAATGTTAACTACATAAATTAAAATTTTTTAATTCATCTACTTTTTATGAATATACATATGTAAATTAATTTAATTTTTGCTATATTTTTTCTTAATCTTCTTAGTGTTTTGTTATTTCTTTATAATAATTATAAACATTTGTTGAAGTAAATGAAATAAATAAAAATGTATTCGTACTTGTTTTTTTTTATCAAAAATACAAAATTTTTTGTTTTGTTTGAAATATTTTCCCCAATAAATTAAATTTCAATGCATTTATATAGAAAAAGGTGATTCGATTTGCGTCGCGTTTCTCTGGTCCCCATTAACGAAGCAGGTCGGGATTTTAAGATTAAGGCCAATATAAAACGCATATGTATGCGGAATATGTCTCAGCAGTAAGATGTCTCGTAAGCCACTTCCTCAAAAGTCAGGTAAGCATTATAAAAGTATAATGGATATAGTACTATACTGTACTGATGTTGTAGTTATAAATTGTACTACTCCTAGTGGCTATCGTTATTTTGTCAAGTTTATCGACGATTTTAGTCGATATTATGTAATTTACTTGCTAAGGAATAAATGTGACGTATTCGAACAACAGAAGAAGTATTTTCATTACACTGTTAGTGTACTCCTTTGGAGGTACACGGTTTGCCTTTTTAGGGTGCGGGCGACACCTTTACAATCGTTGCGGACGGGCAACTAATTCATCGCTGGGAAGTAATACTTCCCAGCCAGGTCCTACTTACCTTTTTCCAATTTTAATGAAACACCTAGTTTAATGTTCTGTCTGGTGTTGCTACTTGGTTGTAAAACTGACCCAAATAGACGCCGAGCCACTTTATTTATTCTATTATTCTTAACCTACATTAACAATTTGTTACAAATACATATAAATGTGTGATTCATTTCGCGGCCAGCCCCAATACCGAAAATTTTCTGTTGCTGCAAATTTGCATCGCCAGCAAATTTCGAGTATTGTACACTTTCCGACGGTCATTAACATGCGGAAACAAGTATCACACCTGAAAGTTGCTAACGCCGCGAAATGAATGCACGACGGTTGTATGTTCAAGACACATACAAGTCCGGGTAATAATTAACTAAAATACTAATAACACAGTGCAACAGTGAAAAAAACACCCGAACGTGACCATATAGGTTCGATAGTACAACTGGAGCTGAGTAAAACCCTAGCTCAGTTTGGCTAGATTGGCTACCAAAATTTTTTTTTTGACCCTCGTAACTTTTTGAAATCCTTTCGATCCTTTGAAAAAAGGTGACATCAGTTTTTGGCCAACAGTTTGTACAGTTTTTAATCTAGCTCTTTCTCTTCTTAGGCAAAGTTATGGCTAATAGTCCGCTTAAGAAATCGATATAATAAAATTTCCCAAAAAAACTTAGATATCCCTCGTTTATTTTCAAAAAACTTCGAATAAAATTCTTATTCTTTCACTATTTTGAATATGTCGTAGGGAGTCCAGATTTTTTGCATACTCTACTCAGTGAAATTGTAAGCATGAAACATTAACAAGGGCGACACGTACTACAATTAAACAACTTTAGTAATTTCATCATTTCAAATAAAACAGAATGCTTCAGTTATTTACACTAAAATTTTTATTTTAAAATGTCCTACCATACTCCATTTACAGAATATAAAAATTTTGCCTCGTTTAATTTATATATGTATAAGGTAAGCAAAAATAAAAAAAAATGCTATGTTTGTATTTGAAAATCTGAATTAGCGATGTTATAACTAAAAAAATCATCGAATAAAAATGGCAATGTAGGAAATTTAATACGCTTTATAATGCATGTAATAAGGTTTAAATCTGTTAAAAGCTGTTTGAGTTAGAGGCAAATTACTAAAGCAAGATTTTTTCATTTTCTGTGAAAGACATTTTGCCTAAAAAAGCGATTTGAGAGACCACTTCCCGTTCATCAATATTTAAGTGTTATACGCCAAAATTCTTTGTTTTTAGAGTAGATTAAGAAAATCGATGTTCAAGAAGGAATTTCGAAAAAAATTGATAAGTGAGACGGTCTACCCAACATATCTTCTTTATGTTACAAAAAAGAATATACTTTATATATATATATATAAAAGAACATAACAAATATGGATAATTGTTCTAATTTTCATAGACACTTCAAATAGTTGTGGAAAATTGTGTGTGTCCGCAACGCACTTTGTGTCATAATTCATAATTGTGTCATAGTCATAATTTGGAAAACAATATTTTAAGTAAAGTTTCGCTAAAAGAACATTATAGTACTGGCAAAAATTTACATTTTTTAATATTAACAAAATCTTTAAAATATTTCAACTTTTTGAGAAAATTAGAAAAATAAAAATAAAAAAGTGCGTCCGCAACGCTAGGAAATATCCATACAGAAGACCTAGAGTTTACTACAACTGTATTCAATTGATTACAAAATTTTTTTACTCCTCCTGTTAATTAATCAAATTGTTAGTTAGGGCCGATGGTATTTCAGCTAACTATATGCTGTAACTAATACGGTTTAAGAATATTTGACAGAAATTATATGCTTTAGACAAATTATGACCGATTGAATGGAAACAAAATTAATCTCTCATCGAAGAATTGGTGAATGTGAAAAAATGCTAATTCCACAGACGTAAATTTCAAAACAAATTTCGCAACAGCAATCCTAATTTTGCTGTAAAACTCGAATACGGAATGTTTTCTTATTATTATAACATTTTATTACAGAAAAGTGAAATAATAAAATATTTGTAAATACATTTATGTGTTATTTGTACATATTTTCTATTACTATTCAAAAGTTGTGCACACTAAAATATATGAATGAAATAGAACTTATAATTAAACAACTATTTCTTGTTTAAGAATACCAGACTCCTCTAACAACTGCTGAAACCCGTTTGGTATACGACCTTCATTCAATTCAGAGCTCCATTGTTTGTACTAAAAAAAGGGAAAACATAAAATATACAATTATTTGCATTTTGTTTGAGTAAATGATTTCTTAAATGTCCTTATAAAATTGATATGTACTGACTTACACGCTCCAATTCGGCACGAAGGGCGAGAACTGCTTTTTCACGATCGGCCACCAGCTCTTCCAAGTATTGGTACCGCAGCTTTTTGCGTGCACGGCACTCTCGGGCACTTTGACGGCTTCGTTCTGCAAATTACAGTACAAATTAAAAAAAAAATGAATTTATTTTCATTGTTCGGTTCAAGATTTTTTCTACTATTGCTAATAGAGTTTTTTTACAATAGTTGTGAGAAATGGATTATGTTGACAGCTGGCAGTTATCTCATCTATCTCATCAGCAACCTTTGCTGTGCATTCTCAACACACTATCACAACCTTAAGTGTTAAAAGCTTCAAGAAACCAACGGGAAGCTCAAACACATCGGTGCGAATATGGCATTAATGAAGACCACACGTGAACATAATCTACACAAGCTCTTGTCTATGCATTGTCCAGTCCAGAGTTTGTAAAACAAATTCTATTAGCAATAAAAGAAAAGATCTCGAACCGAAAGATGAAAACAAATTCATTATTTACATATGTAGATCAACAATACAAAACAAGAGCAAGAAAACTTAATTAAAGCTGCATGTTTTTAATATTTGCAAGTTCGTAGACTGAGAATACAGTTATACCGAGCCTTGACCACCAAAAAGACGTAAGCGCCAATTAACAATTTTACAGGGGAAGGATTTTTTTAAAAACTTTGGTTCAGGAACATGTATTGTAGTGAAATTGAGTAAATTAACACGTTTCTAGTTTTGAACTTACACAAAAGGACCTACAGTTAAACGACAATTCCGAACGTAGGCTTTCTTGAGATGCTTTTACTGCTGTCGACAACATTGAGACCACATATCACAGAAACTCAAGCACTAGCTATAGTATAGTATAACAATCAATATATATAAAATGGAATGTGTGTTTGTTTATTTATCTGTTTGTTTGTTTGTACCTTATAGGAGACTAAACCTCGGGACCGATCTTCCTGAAATTTTCACAGCATTTAACTGGGACTCTGACATGATTTATAGTGTACTTTTTTTCGACCACGCCCACTTTTACGCCCATTTTTTAAAATATGCAATAGCGAAGCATTGCCGGGCTCACTAGTTTACCCTAAAAATTTAACCCTGCATTACTATCGGCTGGGAGGTGGAATCGAGTGGATGAATTTCTTAAAAAAAATATATATAATTTTCATGAGAATCATCACTAAAGTATAATCCAGAAATATTTACATAAAACGTCTTTAAAAAATTTGCTTAAGTGGTTTACACCCTCGATTGTAATGGCGTTTCAACATTTTGTTGCTGGTATGCATAACATTTTACAATTAAAAAAAATATTTTTGCTTACAAGAATTCTTAAGCGACGTTACTACATATATTTTGTCAGCTCTCCAAATCAGCAAATCCCAAGAACTTGTCTTCAAAACTGAAAAAGTTATAGCTAGTTTTGCAAAATACCTTTTTCTTTTCTGTATTTTTCTTCAAGCGATATATACATAAATAAAGTGAAATTTAAAATAAATAAATTAGATTACATATAAAATATTAATTTTTATGGCCCATTTGTGTAATGCCTTCAAAGTATGGGTGGATTACAGCCAACGATAGAAGTGACGTTAGTGAAATAGACGTAATGCAGGGTTAAGGATACAACGGAACTGCCATATTCTAAGTATAAACTTTTCGTTGAAAACATGGTAATAATTCAATGATCGCCAAACATAGATCTCAATTGATGACAAACAAAAAGATAAAGATATTTTATTTTACTTAAACTTAAAATCATATGCGTTTTTGCAACATTCCATTATTTGAGAAATTTACTATTTAATTTCAATTTTTTTAACACGTACAAACGGAGCGTCCAATTAGTCGATGATTCCCAACATCATCTTTTTGTTTTCGATAAGCTTTTATCGGGTAAATGTTATTTATCTATTTAGAAGTAATATGAATAACCACGGTGTAATGTTGTATCGAAACACGGTTTTTAATAATTCTGTGTAAAGGTAGCTATGTAAATTTCGCAAAGAAAACACATAAATCTGAAGCTTAGTTGCCTTGTTTTTTTGTCCGGTTCCGCACATGAATCGAGAACAGTTCGTCTCTCATTCCATTTTCAACCTTGACGTATAAATATTATTGGACTATGTAGTCATTTAATTGTTTCTTACTTTATTTGATATTGATAATTTAAAGAGTATTTCTAATCGAATGTTCACAATTTCTTTAACTTTAGAATTATCTAGTATCTGCCGTTCTCCCAAAAACTTATATACATTTATTTTGTACATTACCTAGTTTAGCTTTAATGTCAACTTTTTCGTTTGATGCTTTCCGCCCAGGTTTACGTCCACGTTTGCCACCTTCTTTGCGTTCCTGGAATTAAAAACAATAGATTAGTTACCCTTTGTTTTGGCAAAGCATCTGCATACATATGTATATTTACGAATGCAAGCAAGAATTTATAAACTACCCCTAGATGCCCACAAGATGTTAGATTAGATATCTAACCACTTCTGAGACAACCCTATGCCCTGTAAATAAAATGCTGCGTAGTTTCTTAAAAAACAATACGCCGTCGCTTTAGCGACTGTACTTAAAAGAAGTACAAGGAATATAACTGCTTAGAACAACATCTTAAATCATCGATGTATAATTTGGTTAGGAAATTGCTCACAAGCTCATGAATTTCATTTGGCAATATGGTGTTCCCAATAATCTGCATGATTCTCAAATTAAAATTGTAGCCCCAATCGTAACCTTGTAAGAATGAATATATCTTCATACCGATAGATTTGGTTCCTCGGATATTATCATTTGCATATCCTCACAATCCATTGTTTATAATTTTATTTTTACTCTGGAGTATTGTTATTTATGATGAAATCACTAAAACTTTTGATCACTCCGAATTACTTCTCGCCTTTGTTTTCTTTTTGCAACTTAAGCAATAACACAATTGGAAAATTCACAGAGAAAAATAAATAACATCGGCAAATGTTGCCAGATGATACCAGCCATTTTTCAATACATGTCATTGCCATATTATTGTTATACCCACACTTGCAGAAATGGGTTTAGTCAGTTTATTTTTGAAATGCTCAAATAAGCAAATCAAAGCTCCTGTTAAGAAAAAAAAGTTTAATAATTTCGATTACATCTCATGACAATTTCGAACGTAAACTTTTTATTCTTTATTTACGTAAACGCGATTAAAGCAAAACATATTCTAGAATCCCAAAAGAAATCATTGTTGTTCATGTACACACGGAACAAAACGTCTCATTTATAGTCTTTTTACACCAAAAGAGCATTTCGCATTTTGAGCTGAAGATGTGAAATGCTAAAAAGTGGTTTTATAGCCTTTTTTCACCAAAAAAGCATTCCGCATCTTGAGCTGAAGATGCGGAATGCTAAAAAGTGGTTTTACACTGCAGTTTCGCATATTGTCAGCTGTTGTCTAGCTCGCACATAATTCCATTTGCCTTGTAAAACTAAAATATTTTCCTGCCACAAACATATTAACATTGTTACGGAGGCAGTATTCCACGAAGCGCGAATATTTTTAACTTAATATTTTGGCAAAATTTTAAATTTTTTGTCCGTCCATGTAGTTTGGCAATTTTTCCGATAAATGTAAACAAACAACGAAAATGGTGGTTGCCGGATCAAAATTACTGAGAAAAATCGCTTAAATTCCAATTTTCAGAGTACAACTTAGTGTATTTTTCCGCATCTTTCATGGATGCGAAAATATGTTAACATATTTCCAACAACAAAATACATGTAAAAATTTAAACATTTTGGCCGCATCCATCAAAGATGCGGATTAACGCGGAAATATGTTAAATGCGTTCCGGTGTAAAAAGGCTATTACACTGCAGTTTCGCATATTGTCAGCTGTTGTCAAGCTTACACAACATAAAACTTACTTTAAGTTTCGAAGCGGAAAGAAACCATAGAAAACCCATCAGCTGATACTAATTCAATAAGAAAGATCGTAAAAAAGTAAACCAATGTTTTAGGAAACGTTATACAGATGTGTCATGAAAGATGTAAAATAATTTATATAAATATTAAATAGAACCAACGATTCTTTGTGCGATAAATAAAAAATACTGGCTTCCAAACTTAATTTTAACAATTATATATAAAACTGCTAATAACAGTAACACTATTTCATATTTTTGTGCACAATGCAAAAACCGAAGTAACCCGGTATTCGAAAACCGATTTTTTAAAATAATGTAAATTTCCGAAACCGGTTTTATAACTTCAAATATTTTAATATAATTTTAGTGGCAAACAGAAAAGATATTGTAATTGCCAACAAATTTCAATACTTGTTCTTTTTTTGCCAAATAATAAAATGCATTTTGCGACTGAGGGTCACTTTTTCGTGTGAGTGTTACCAATGGCCGTTAATTGCCGTTAACTAATAGAGTCGCAGTGTTGTGTTTCCAATTCTTTTGAAGATAATTTCTTAAGCTAAGTATAGACGGTTGCCAAAAATAGCAATTTTGTCAAATCTGATAAAGTACCAGCAATGTACTGATTTGAACAGAGTTGCCAATATAATGATTTCCCTGCAAATGGTGAATTTAGCAGATGCATAAACTTCACACATCTTATAATATCATATTTTCTTTTGCGATAGTTTCGTATGTCCAGCGAATTTTTTTATTATTTGGACAAACTCGTGTCCCGTTATATTTAATTTTTCTTTATTTCTCTCTGTGAGACGACCGAATTGTGTATATTTTCTTTTTTACCAACAACAAAAGCTCCATCGCTCTTCGAACGAAGGGCTTTTGAGAAGCGACCATCTGCACTATCAGTCAAAACCAAATTTAGTCAGGTTAGGCTCATTTGTCTAACTTCGAAAATTTAGATATTAAATCAACCTATTTTGAAAATTTTTAAATGCAAAAAAATTGTAACGATGTTGAGGTAAGTTTTTATTATAAATGGAATAAGAGTTCGTTTCAAGCTTTAATTTGGTATATTCCTTTGATATGTAACTTTTAGGACGTTTTAAACACGGGCGAAACAAAACGTCATGTTAGACAACAAAAACGGAAAACGGAAAATTAAATATTGTTATTAAAAATGAATATTTCTACATAAAATGTTCTTTCTTGCAGCTTAGAACATTTACACTTATACACATTGAAATTTAGAAACGGTGTATTTAAAAAAACGACAACTTCTTAGTTTGGTATGTTTAGTAGAATCGATGGACGAGTTCTACGTTACCGTTTTCCGTATTGTTATTTAAATCATTTTAAAAGTTTATTAATACAACTTAATTAATGCGACTTTACACCTTTAATTTGTTGTTTGTTTATTTTGTTTGTGTGTCCACAGTCAGCTGCATTCACTAATGATAGGGTTGCCCCCATCTTGCAAAAAACCAAATATAACACGTTGACAACAATGTACTTTGATGGAAGGAAATGGGATTTAACTCCCGGGCGAAAAGATATAAAAAAAAAACTCGATCGGCTGAAAGAGCTGAACAACTAAATTAATCTAAAAAATCGCACAATTTCGTTAAACAAATATTTGTCACCTTTTTGTGTATGGTAAGGAGACAAAAATAAAGGCAAACATTTTTAATTTGGACCCGATCTGACTACAAGTATAGAATTTACATCATGGTATATATACAAACTTTGAAGACCCTTAACTCGGGAAGTATGGACTTGGTTCCAAAAAATTTTCTTGTTGTTTACTCAGGATAGTCAAATATCTCTTCAAGAAAAATTTGGGGAAAATCGAAGCTCTGCCCGTAAACTAGATTTAAGCCAATTTCGATAATGTTTAAAAAGCTTTGAGGATCAGACTCTTACATAATTTTTTCTTTATGATGTTACCGTAATCTCATTTGCCTGAACTTGCTATAAGTACAACATTTTGATTAGAAGGTACACCCATCTCTGATGCGTTGGGCACACTATTTTACAACTGTGAAGTTTGCTATTGTGTGACATCAAAAACAAAAAAACAACCGAACTGTGCTAATTTGAGAAAAAGTGCAGATATTTGTTTTCCGAGCTGTTGCAAAAATACCTGGCGAAATGGAAAAAGTAGAGCGAAACGATAATATCAATAGAGATGAATTGATACTGCAGCAACAAAGGGATATTGAAAAAGAGGTCCGTCCACTTGCCTTGTCTAGTGTTGTTCACGCGAGCAGACAAAGCCGCTAAATCATGTTTTCTTATTGTCATCCACTTGCATGTATATGTCTTTCCATAGATAAGTGACTCAACACCTTTGGTTAGTGAGAAACTGCCGGTAACCTGCCTGAGCGCGGAATATTTAGGGGACGCCGTTTTCATTTCGAAAATTGAAGATTTGTCGGGTAAATACACATACATGCGACGCACCCGGCCGGACGGCAATTGCTTCTTTAGAGCTTTTGCATACGCCTACTTGGAACATTTGATCTCAAACAAAGAAGACTATGAACAGTTCCGTCAATTGGCAGAGGGATCCAAGGATAAACTAGTACAGCTGGGATTCCCAAGTTTTACATTAGAAGATTTTCATGAAACTGTAAGCTATACCTACATCAAGAATACTGCTTCTAAACATTTGTTTAATTTTAGTTTATGGAAGTTGTGAAACGCGTTGATCCGTCTGCATCAGCATCTGAGACGGTGAAAGAGCAATTGCACAAGGTTTTCAATGATCAGGGGTACTCGGATTATGTAGTTGTATACTTGAGACTGCTCACATCCGGAAAATTACAGGAGGAAGCAGATTTCTATCAGAACTTTATCGAGGGAAACTTCACCATTGAAGAGTTTCGCCACCAGGAAGTAGAACCCATGTACAAAGAGTCTGACCACATCCACATTATAGCCCTTTGCTCAGCTCTAGGTGTTGGAGTACGCGTTGAGTACATGGACAGGGGCGAAGGTGGTACAGTTAAAGCTCACGACTTTCCCGAAGGCCAAACACCAAAAGTATTCCTAATTTATCGACCAGGTCACTACGACATTTTGTATCCCAATAACTAAACGTTTGTCCAAAGAACAACAAACTCTTAAATTAAAAATGTAAATGCAATTACGACAGTGAACATTGGCTAGTTTATCTGCTGATGATGAGAAACAATATAAATAATTGGTGAAATTTTACGAACAAATCGAGTGGAAAAAAATCTCAGTGAATTATAAATACGTTTCGTTGTTTGTAACTGAAATATAAAATGTTTTAATCAATTCATAACTTCAATTCTATAAAATTGCTTCAGTATATATAAAAATCCTTAGACTATCCCCCTTATTACGTATGTCGTAGTCGACTTTCGACAACATTCAAGTGTTTTTTCTATTTGAATAAAATTAGTACAAATTAAAAGTAATGTTTAGTGTTGAGAATTGTTCATCATCCAATGAAGGGCATGATAGGAGCAAGGACAGTCGTATTTCTGTCTCACCAACGACATCAGCGCTGTCATATTTGAGAAATGACAAAGATTCGACGTGACTACGACGTACATAATAAGGGCGTATGTATACACTATATTTAGTGATGTAGTCGTTATGACGGACTACACATATTACAGCATAAGCGCAAAGCGATTACGAAAGCCTGCCATCATAGATAGTAACTTTGCATTAAATATGCCCATGACTACGTAACGATTTGTTTACGACGGTGTTTATTCCAAAAACAACACTTGTACAAGGATCCCTTCTGGGATTTTGTCGCATGCTCGTTGGCAACCCTTTTTGGGGTCAGTTAAATTTGACGTTTTAAAGTAACGAGTTGGCCGCCTTTCTCCATCTCCTTTTTGAGTTCGGACAACATAAATTGTTATAGTTTATCTCGTTTCGCTATCTGGACAACGTCCACTCTATACATATCCTTAAGGTAAAATATTGGAAAAATAAAACTATTTCTTTAAATTGAATTTTTACTGAAATCTTTTCGTGTTTTATTTCTTCTATTTTTTACCGCACATTTGCTACGCAAACATTTGGTCCTAACGAGCCGGATCACTTGCTACCAGCCTTTTGTTGATCCGCCATTAAATTTTGGTTTTTTTCCATTTCGCAAGGAATTTTTTGGTGTACCACCACTTGTCAACGACATTCATCATCATCATTTAATCATCCTACAGCATCATCAAGCCGTTTTATCATCTTTACTTCAGAAAAAAGGTGCGTATGTCAGTGAATTATAAGTGAGCATTCCGCGACAATTTGTTTTGGTGATAAATAAGAGTAAATATAAAGTGTAATAAAGGGTGCTTCTTCTTGTTCGCAAGTTACACCCGGAAGAAAATATTAGTTGCAACGCCATTTTCTGTAACTTTAAAAAGGCTTAACAAAGCGTTAAAAACAGATAATTTGTAATAAATTTCAAATTATCGTGTAATTAATACAAAATTGAAAAATTTTAAGTGGTTTGTGTGCGAATTAAATTCGAAAAATTGTGCAGTGAAGTGATTGTGCGTTCAAGTGTTGACTGCTGTGCCTGGTGTGTACATATTTTTGTTTTTGGTAACAGAACATATGTACATAAATAGTTACCGATAATCGATTCTTGCTTTATAGTTTTTGTTTTTGTTGCACTATGGCAAGTAAAATTAAAGAAGATAAAAGTAAAGAAAAATTTAAGAAAGTGAATAACCAGTGCAGTTAATGTCAACAATTGAATTTACATAAACGATTTATGTGACAAGGTGCTGTTACTTCACACACACACACCCACAAACAAAATTGAACAAACATAATATTTGAAAATTATCGTGAAAAAATATTAACCCTTATATGGTACTGTGGGTTTGATATATATAATAATTTTATAATTTGAAATTTAATTGATTTCTTCTCAAGTTTTTAAAATAAATTATTTTTTTTGTGCTTTTAATCGACATCGGGGTCAGCTTTGAAATTTACGCGAACTTATCGCTTATAAGTTTTCTACGAAAATTTATTTAGTGCGTTTTAACGAGAATAAATAAAATAATTATTCGTTTCTCTCGGTAATTAATTCTGTTCATTGTGCAAGTACACCCTACAGTCGATCCTATACGACAAGGGCTGTCATATTCGAAAATATTTGTGTTGTTTTTTGTTTTTTTTTTTCGGTTTTGGCTATTGGGACCTAGTTTTTTTAAACTCAGGTCATTTATATTGCGCTACAATTTTATAAGTTAACCGAAGTACATATCGTGTTGAAATTTACTACGTAGGTCAACACGCTTTTAAGTGGTTTTGCCTAAATATTTTGAAAATATTCGTTCGTTACAAATTTTAATTGGCATTTGGCTTGTCTATACTGACAATTTCGTGCAATTTATAGTGGTTTTTGAATATTTTGATAAAGGAAAGTCGTTCGTTGATTTGGTTTTTTGAGGAACAATTGAAATTCTATTCGTGAATTATCATGTCGTCTGAGCTTAATTCGTTCATTAGGGCCTCCGATGGGATTATACAATTCGAAGCGAAATTTACCGCCGGAGCCGCGGAACTTACAGTTTACCTTCTGGACGTTTATGCAACGCAGATGAATAAATTATGGGACAAGGTCTGCGTCACTTATGAGAGTTACCTTGAGTTTCTGGGATCTTCGTCCGATACAGGTCCAGAGGATATTGAAGCAGCCGAGGCAAAATATGATGCCGCGTTCAACGCGTATGCTCGTTGTTCAGCATCCATTAAGGAGAAGCAGGACAATCTTCGCGCAGCCCCAAAGGAAGATAAGGGAACGCCTACGAACAACAGACGGAGCCAAACATTTCAGAACGACCTTAATACGGATTCGCGAGATGACCCTCATGGAGATGTCCTTGCAACTACGGGACAACAACCGAGAGATGATCAACGGCATACCACTACCAACAATACACTACTGGATGAAGTACATCATTTGGCTTTACCGCCATGCGACACGGAGGTATTTCAAGGTGATTTTCTTTCTTGGCCTGCGTTTAGGGATTTATTCACTGCAGTTTACATTCGAAATGCTAGACTTAGTGACATCGAGAGATTGTGTCATTTACGTAGGAAAACAAGTGGCGACGCACAGGAAATTGTTTCCAAATATCCACTTTCGGGAAGCAGTTTTAGATTGGCTTGGTCGGCTTTAAAGTCAACTTACGAGAATACGCGTCTGCTAGTTAATGAACAATTGCGAACATTATTTAGCATTCCTGCCGTTGAACATGAAACTAGTGCAGGACTAAAATCGCTACAACGTAGCATTAATGGTTGTCTCTCCGCTTTGTCTACCTATGAGGTTTCTACGGATAATTGGGACCCTTTTGTAGTTTTCTGGTGCGTTCAACGCTTACCCAAGCATACAATTGGAAAGTGGGAGCAAAGTGTTAAAAATAAATCGAAATTGTCTCTTTGGAAAGATATGGATATTTTTCTCACGGAAAGAATCCAAACATTAGAATGCGTTCAAGGATTAATAGGCTTAGATTTTCCACGAAAGTCGCTTTCTTCGTATAAGCCCACAGAGAAAAGGATAAATTCACATTTTAGTAATACCTTAACCAACGGGTCATCGACTGAACAAATTAGTAGAGGGCCTTCTTCGAGTGCAAATGGAAATTTCTGCGTTTTATGCCAGAATCGATCGCATTGCCTGAGATTGTGTTTCAAATTTCAGAAATTAAGTGTCCTTGATCGATTTACCCAAGTCAAACGACACCATTGTTGTATAAATTGTTTGTCGCAAGCCCATAGTGTCAAAGACTGTGTTAGCAAGCATAACTGCTCGCTTTGCGATAGAAGACACCACACATTGCTCCATCGCGAATACCAACCAACCTCAGCAAATAATTTAGCTATAACGGCCCCCAGTCCAGCACATACTTCAAACGAAGGAGCCTTGGTTTTAAGCGAAGATAGTAATCAGGCCTCAACATCCAGTAGACAGTCAAGTTCAAACACAATAAATAGGCAAGTATTTTATACTTCGCAGGATAAAAATGTTTTACTAGGGACAGCTTTGGTGAATATCGTTCACCACGGCGTAAATTATCCCGCTCGTGCTCTGATTGACCCTGGATCTGAAGCTTCTTTTGTTACAGAAGGCCTTCAAAAACAATTAAAATTGCCTACTTCGCACGCTAATGCAAAAATATCGGTCATAAACCAGGCAGTGTCTGCCAATTCTAGAAAGGTATGTGAGTTTATTCTAACTTCTCCTCTCGACACTTCTCTTAGGCTGGAAGCAAATGCCTTCGTACTTTCGAACATTTCTAGTAGATTACCATCATTTTCTGTTAGCTCTGACTTTGCTTCGCAATTAAATAGTATAAAGCTAGCGGATTCTCGTCTTTTTGATAGTCGCCCTATAGATATTTTGATAGGCGCCGATTTATATCCTCGCATCGTTCTGAGTGGTTCCCAACGGGTCGCAGATACTCTGCTTGCTCAGAACACCATCTTCGGTTGGGTGATTACCGGCCCTATTGCTGACAGTCACGTTCAGGCTCTTACTACTACTGTAGAATATACGGATCCGGAGAATCTTTTGCGCTATAAGTGGAAATATCACGAGAAAGATATTGTCGTTAACGACCTCGTCGTCATAAAGCACAATCGTTTTCCCGCCACTTCGTGGAGGGTTGGTCGCGTTTTAAAGGTTTACCTCGATGTAGATGGACGTGTTAAATTAGTAGATATTAAAACAAAGAATGGTGTTGCAACACGGCCCATTTCAAAATTGATTGTTTTCCCAAATTGTTAGCATTATTTATCGAATTTGTACTTGTTCGTAATTGTATGTCGCATTATTTGTTCAACAGTTCCCACTGCCGGCTAACAATACCATATGATGGCCAAACGAAGCAGATAGCTGTGACCGCCAAAATCTCGGATTTGAGAGATGTCGTGACTCCTTCAGAGCAGGCACCAGAATCTGTGCGAGCCCATTTTGCCGGGTTCCACATGGCGGATCCAGACTTTCACAAGCCTGGCCGAATACACTTGATTCTCGGGCCCGAGGTGCACCAGAAGATAATTAGCACTCAAGTCTACTCAAATCCGGGATTTCCAATGGCATCATATACGGTGTTCGGTTGGGCCCTATCGGGCTCGTGCCAACCCTAAGGCTTATCGGCCAATACACTTTGTGTATGTGTATGATGTCTTCGTTCTCGTTTGCAGTACCATCGGGTCGACGAGGCCCATTGTATCCTGAGCGGTGGTGCTGCCCAACGTGTTTATGTGGTCCCTATCTGTCCTAGTGTTTGCAGTACCATCGGGTCGACGAGGCCCATTGTATCCTGAGCGGTGGTGCTGCCTAACGCCTTCGTTTTCTGGTCAATCGTCGTCGTCGTATTTTGTTAAGCCCGGCGAAACTACATTGGAACTGTTGAGTTGGAAACGAAATTATATATCGCTATATACGTTAATATAATATATTTTGGTAAATTCTTATCCTTTATTCTTATTTTGTCTCTTTTGTGTTATGTAAATCGAAATCGAATGCTCACCCTAATACTGACATATCGCCTTACTTATATGTACCTATACTTCGTATTTAATCTATTAATTAACAGTCCACTTTTTGAATTTTCAGACATGTAATGTATAGTATTTTTGAATTAACCGTTATATATTTTGAATTACATTCTACAACGAAATAGAATTTATAGTTTATTGTAATTATAATTTTTGCAACATGTAAGGATGTTGCAAGGTGGCCGGCAATGTTTATTCCAAAAACAACACTTGTACAAGGATCCCTTCTGGGATTTTGTCGCATGCTCGTTGGCAACCCTTTTTGGGGTCAGTTAAATTTGACGTTTTAAAGTAACGAGTTGGCCGCCTTTCTCCATCTCCTTTTTGAGTTCGGACAACATAAATTGTTATAGTTTATCTCGTTTCGCTATCTGGACAACGTCCACTCTATACATATCCTTAAGGTAAAATATTGGAAAAATAAAACTATTTCTTTAAATTGAATTTTTACTGAAATCTTTTCGTGTTTTATTTCTTCTATTTTTTACCGCACATTTGCTACGCAAACAGACGGCAATTCACTTTACAAAAGAAAGGTTATTGTCTGGAGGTTTAACATAACAAAATGATTATGTCAACACCATTAGAATATACATATATTACGTATATTTATGTATATTTAATAGACTTGGTTGTCAAAAATGGTTACAGCTGCATCCCTCCTCAAATTAAGAAAAATAATGCCTTTCACTGTTGCGATGTATTCAATGGAATTAATGTCTTTGCTTTGTTATTATTTCAAACAATTGTGTTTACATCTCAATTCTATATTCTGTTTACAATAACCCAACAAGAAAAAGTCCGGTGGAGGTAGGTCAGGCGAACTGGGGGCCAACAGAAGAGGTTGAGTTTCTTGAAATGAGAATGTTATAACCGGCTGAGCTATGCGGGAGTAAATTGAAAATTTTAAACGGATTTACCTCGGAATCGAATTTTTTCAGTTATGTCGGTCTTGCACTAAATGAACGATATATGACTCCTTAATTTAACACAAGGTTTAAGGTAACAATTCGGGTTAATTTGGTAAAAGAAGAATAAATTTAGCTATTTAAGATTTTTAATCGCCTGATGACTATTAATTTTCCTATGAGTTTTGTGTTGAATATACAGTGGTGTGCTATGAAATAGAGTCGCGCATAAGAAAAATTTTCAAAACATGAAAAATTCACAAAAAAATATTTCTTTATGTAACTTTTACCTATGTATATTTATTAAATTTCAATAATAATCTAACGAAATCGAACATCAGTGTGGTAGTTCCAAACTTAAAATAGCACGAATATATTAAAATATTTCAAATTTCCAGATTTTGGCTGTGAACAACAATAGAGTCAAATAATTTATCGACCTGAAAGTTAATAAATAAGTGAATTAAACTAAACAAATGATTCAGTTATATCTTACTTTACCTCAGTACTTATTAGAATAGTCATTATTTTTAATTTCTGTTGTAGAACAATTTGGTATTTACTCCACTAACTTTCGACACGTCTGTATTGGAATATTCTTCCACGTAGCATCAATTGTTGCCCATAGTTCATCCTTTTTATATGGATTCTTTCCTTTAAGAGACATTTTTAACTCCCCCAACAAATTCTTAATAGGATTTTGGTCTGGCGGTTGTGCAGGCCATCTGAAAACTTTGACTTTGTTATTTCGAAATTGTGAAAGACATTATTATTATGTCATTCAAAATATTTGTGTAAAATGTAGCGTCCATTTTACCATAAACGAAACGTTAAATGAAGACTTGATTTCGACAAAGAACATGCGGATTGACCAGTAACCAAGTAGCGGAATATTTTGTAGTCAGATGAAAAGAAAAAGGATTTGATTAACTCTGATCGCATCGTGATTCCTGTACGAAGACCCCCCAACACCGAATACCGTCCCCAATACACCATCAAGACCATAAAACATGGTGGTGGGAACATCCTGATATGGGGTTGCTTTTCGTACTATAGTATTCGGATTGAGGGTAAAATAGACGCTACATTTTACACAAATATTTTGAATGGCTTTATGATGCCTTAGGCTGAATAACAAATGCCACTTCGATGGGTGTTTCTGCAAGACAACGACCCGAAACACACATGAAATGGGCTAAACTAAATCGAAACCAGAATAATTTAAGTTTTAAGATGAGCAACACAATCGCCAGACCTAAATCCATTTGAGAATTTAACAGTGGTTGAAGCTGCATGAAAAAATATTCCAATATGGCAGTGTCAAAAGTTAGTGGAGTGAATACCAAATCGTTCCACAGCAGTAATTAAAAATAATGGCTATTCTACTAAGAACTGAGGTAAAGTAAGATATAACTAAGTCATTTTTTTAATTAAGTTACTTATTTAATTCCAGGTCTATAAATTTTTTGACTCTATTTTTTTCACAGCCAAAATCTGAGAATTTATAATATTTTTATGTTTGTTCCATTTTAAGTATGGAACTACCACACTGATATTCGATTTTGTTAGATTAGCATCCAAATTGAATAAAGTAAAAGTTCCATAAAAATATATTTTTTTTGTGGATTTTTCGTGCTTTATCAATTTAGGTTAGGAGCGACTCTATTTCATCGCACACCTCTGTAAATAACTACTGAGCTGGATAATCAACGCTTTAAGAGGCAATATTAGGTGTTAATTTAAAAGTAAAATTAAAGTCATACCATTTTTCGCGTTTTTAGTACATATTTTAACTAGTATTCACATTATTCAACAATAAAACTACATTTTTTCTGTTATTGTTATTCATTTCGTACAGAAACACAAATTTTATTTGTGATATAAAAAGTATAACAAAAAACAGCGAAATTACAAGTTGGGATTAAATTTCGTATTCTAAATGCGTTGTTGTCCTCACAAACAAATATCACTAAATTTTTTAAACAAATTTTCTTAAGAATCTGGCAACAGTAAGCCATGCCTGCTTCAGAATGAGATATATATAATCGAATATAATTAACAATGATTGGGGTTGCGTTGGTCGATTCGGCGGAATTACACGGGGACTTATCTCTTAAATTGTTGTGTAACAGTGATTAGTGAAATTAATTGTCTTCACAAATCATTTACAACTTTGAGTCAGCGGGGCCCGCTAGTCAATCGGCATTACAGACTGCCATGGCTTCGTTCTTTTCTTCCAACAATTCCTTGCCTGTAATGGCCATTTTTGACTTAGCAAAGTCATTCAAAGACAAGCCCTGTACAATCTTCCATTGTTTGTTCTTGATTTCCACGGGGAAAGAGTAGATAACATCCTTGGGAGCATCATAGCTGCCATCAGAAATAACTCCCATTGACACGAAATGGCCAGCGGCAGTGCCGTTCCACCAATCGTGCATGTGATCGCAAGCAGCTTTTGCGGCAGACATAGCCGAGGACATTTTGCGTGCAGCAATCACAGCAGCACCACGTTTCTGAACAGTTTCAACGAAGGATCCTTTTAGGAACTCGGCATCACCAACAGCTTCAACGGCGGATTTTCCAGTGCTGCCAACAGTAACAACGGCATGACTGGCATCGGGGAATTGAGTCGAGGAGTGATTGCCCCAAATGATGACATTCTTAACATTGCTAACGGGTACTTTAGCTTTAGCTGCAACTTGTGCGGTGGCGCGATTTTGATCCAAACGGGTCATGGCGCTGAAATTCTCCCGAGGAATAGATGGAGCATAGAAAGAGCACACAACGGCATTAGTGTTGGCAGGGTTGCCAACAACCAAGACCTTGACATCTTTACGTGCATACTGATCCAAAGCTTGGCCCTGAGCCTTGAAGATTTTTACGTTGGCGGACAACAAATCTTTACGTTCCATGCCTTCTTTACGGGGCATAGCACCAACTAAGAATGCAGCCGAGACGTCTTTAAAGGCCACAGCTGGGTCGGTTGTGGGAACAACCTCACGAAGCAATGGCAAAGCACAATCTGCCAATTCCATGACAACGCCCTCCAAGACACCAACCATAGGTGGAATGTCCAATAGATGCAAAATCAGAGGTTGATCCTTGCCAAAGACTTCACCACGGGCAACCATGTAGAGAAGGGAGTAAGCGATTTGGCCAGCGGCACCGGTGACAACAACGCGAATTGGTTCAGCCTGGAAGAAAAGAGGTAAAAGGTTGAATACATTTGAGAATAAAGTTTTAGCCAACAGAAGATATATACACGAAATCCCTTGGCAAACATAAAGAGAAATGGGAAAGCTTTTACGCATTTAGGATAAATTATCCAAAAACTTACAACAAATTATATTCAAAAAAATGTATTAATCAATTAATGTCCAATATTAATAGATTCTATTAATTATAGAATTATAATTTATTTTGACTTATGGCTAGTTTTAAAACGCCATAATCACAACTTTTTAAACAACAAACTAGAAATTTTAATTACATACAACAATTAATATAGATATTAGTTGATATATTCTTAGAAAATAATTGTAGCAGTTGCGCTAGACTTGAGCTATTAATATCTAAAGAAAGAGAAAAAAAAAACAGTTAAACTTAATCAAAAACGCAAAATTCTTTTTTTGACATAATACCCGATTGCCTAACATCATTTGCCTTAATACCATGTGCCATAAATTCAAAGGTAGTTAATGTCAGTTTGAAAAACAATCAAATTTAAAATGCATTTGGTAATTATTTCGGTTTATAAAAACAAGGTTGTTGATCTGATTTTGCTGTAAAGATAACTGCATATGAAACTTATTGTTAAAACCGAAACATTTAACGCTGCATTTCGCATTAAAATACTGACTGCATTATTGAAACCACTTAAAATTGACTAAGGGTAATCACATGAAAATGTACAAATTAAGATACTAACGAACTTCCATGATTAACGTAATTTACTGCATCTAAAATCACAAATATTAAGCAAACATCAATATGATGTGAAAGCAATTGCGACAGAGGCTTCAAATAAATTAAACAATTATTACAAATTTAATCCTTAAGACAATTTAAAATTAAATTATAATCAATACTTTTTTAATCCAATTAAGAAATGTAGTCGAAAGTAAATAAGAGAAGGATATAAAAAAAAGCTTATAATATCAAAATAAACATAAAGTGGTAGAAAATAATCAAAACAATAACCAAAAAGAAGAAGTTATGCATCATTCGTTTTGTCCAGTTACATGATCGTTTAGCCAAAGTATCGAATGATACACTAACACAAATTGATAAATAATCATTACGATCGACAAACTCTCTTGAACAACACTGTATGAAAATTCACTGCCATGGCCAGGCTAAAAAACTATGCTTTACTAAGCTTAGTTTACCAACAAATCTCCTTGGAAAAAAAGCGAGCTTTGAGGTAAAAAAAGGAAATTGTGGGGAAAAATATCCTCCATTCTCATGTTGAATATTAACGGTCAAATTCAAAATTCAAATTGATGTTGGACATTTTCGGCTGATATCTACTTCGCATGTACATGTTTGACATAATTGTAGATATATATATAGCTGATGATGTACCACATTGCATCAATTCGTCACAAAGGGGTCTGAAGATGAACTCGTCATGGAGTTCGAAACGCGTCATCCTAGTGCGTGACAATGAATTGACCATTAATATCAACAATAAAAAAAATCTTTTCTGATCGTTTAGCCAAAGTATCGATTGATACACTAAGACAAATTCATTATAATTTTGTTTGCGTAGCAAATGAGCGGTAAAATAAATGAAAATAAAACACAAAAGGATTTCAGTTAAAAATTAAATTTGAAAGAAATAGTTTATTTTGCCAATATTTTACCTTAAGGCTATGTGTAGAGTGGACGTTGTCCAGATAACGAAACGAGTTAATCTATAAAAATTTATGTTGTGCGAACTCAAAAAGGAGATGGACAAAGGCGGCCAACTCGTTACTTTAAAAAGTAAAATTTAACTTACCCCAAAAAGGGTTGTCAACGAGCATGCGACAAAGTCCCAGAATGGGACCTTGTACAAGTGTTGTTTTTTGAATAAACAAATTTAACATCGTTTTTTGCCGCTAACTAACCATTTTTTATTATTATTGGAGTAATTTACTATTGTAAAAAATATTTTTTGATAAGAGTGCACTTATCATCAGTAAATATGTAATTAAAAATTCAAAGAGGTGATCAGATCATTAATAGAATTTTGCATTCCGTTTAAACATAAATAAAAATAAGTTTAGCTTATGACATTTTAACTATATAAAGTTTGAGTATTTGTATTTACCAGAATTTTTTTTTCAATTCACGTTGTTCCTTTCCGTGAAAATGCCCATATACATTTTCAAAAAGTCTTAGCTAAGACTGCTTTTAATTTGACCACATCGAATTCTAAATTCACATTATGTATGTATATAAAAAAACCATCATTGTTATAAGAACGCATTGAAATCCCCAAATCACTGCTGAATTTTTTTTTATTTCTATTTATTTCTAATTAAATTGACACCATCAACCAAACTTTGTCACCAACGTATTAGGTTACGTAAGGCAGTATATAATAAATTGAATGTTTTGCAATTCTATATTTCATACAAACTTTAAAACAAGCTACAAATTAACGTGTGTGTGTTATTCTATACACAAATTATTTAGCCGTTGTGTATTGTAGGGAATATTGTTTTGAATGCAATTTTATGAATCTGTATAGGATACTTATAAGAGGGCGAGAAAAAAATAACCGTACAGTAAACTGTCGAACAACAATTTTCAAAGTATGATAATGCTATGTCCACATAATATTCATATCGCACATTTGTTGCAAGACCGGCATAACACAAAAAATTCGATTACGAGATAAACGCGTTTAAAGTTTTCAATTTACTCCCAACTTGTACAATTGCTCTCAAACGGAGTGTATAAAAGGTATTAACATGAATTTTTTACACAACATAAAGTACAAAATATTTACAAAAAAAAATAATTATGGGAAGCCAAATGACAACATCGAAAATGATTTAAGAGTTAAGTGTTGGGCCTTATGTAGGGTGCAAAGACAAAACATTTTTAGTGTTCTTAAATTATCTTTGAATAATATTTAATCGTTAAGATAAATATCATTGGTATACTGCTAACGTAAAATGACCAACTACAGCTTTGGTTAGTCATTTTCTTTAAAAAAAAATACATATTCTTATTAATTAATTTTATATCTAAGTAATCAAAATTGGAGTTGGCCAGTTTACGCAGTATAACAACGATAAGTTTTAATAGGAGTTTTTAATTGCAAGGAAATTTATGCACTAATTGCTTGAAAGCAACACGAGTATAAACTTGAAATTTTTTTTTTTTTATTATTGTCAATCCCATAAAAGAAAGACGCCAACAATCTCACAATCACTAGCTATGCTATGATTATTTATGTTGACGATATAACAATGAATACACAAAAGTTCTCAATATTTTTGTGATAGTGTATGCAATAACAACAAATACAAAAAAATGGATAAGCTTTAACAAAAATAGTCAAAGCATTCAATGTACCGACAATAAAATTATATATTCTATAGCTAAACAAACCGCATTAATAGGGTCGGAAATCGGCATTACAAAAAATCATCTTCCTTTAAACGTAGAACATTATGATAAAAGTATAAACAACATTTATTGATAAGAATATTTTTATCAGCGTGAAACTTTGGACTATTTTTTGTTGTTGTTGTTTGCGAAATTTAAAGTCCATTTTTCTATGTATACGTAACACATATTTGTCACAATTTGAATTAATCCAAAGTAAGGAATCGTCAAGGCATCACATGTGTGAATAGCTAGCAATCAAAATCGGATGACTGACGGCCAAACACCCACACAATCTAATATGTTCTAGGTCTGGTATGGCGAAACATATGCGCAAGAGGTGCACGTTGATTTTTCTGGCACGCAAATTATGTCTGTGGACATTTGACAAAACAACTTATCTCGAAATAAGACATTTTTCCAGGATTTTTGTTATATATATAACTTTTAGAAACGGACATTTCAGTCTTATTAGAATCTTTCTAGGATATTTGGCTGAAAAGTTATCAATAATGCCAAATCAACATATTTCCGACTTTTCTTCAATTGCGTATGGCAAAAGAAACTAACTCAAATAAGTTGACCGTTTTTCAAAAAATAAATGCAAAGTCGTTTTGACAAAACAACTTATTTCATTTATTGCATAAAATTTTTTCAAATGGACCTTTGACAAAACATCTTATTTTGAAACAAGTTATTTTGTGAAATTCAAAATTTAAAAAATATGTTACTTAATTCGAAATAAGTTCCCTCTGATCCTTGAACATCAGTTTTACAAAAACATTTAATTCGACACAGGATGCAGTAGTTACAAATTTCTCGTTTAAACGAAAATTAACGAAAGAATTTATACGAGATATGTGGATTTTTTTTAATTAAATTGCTTTTGGCAAAACTTTTTTTTTTTGGGAACATTTCTTTAAATTTATAAAATTTTCTTTAAATATATATATTTCTTTAAATATATTAAATGTTTTTCATCTTTCCTGTAAAATTTGTTTATTGAAAATATGTTGTTTTGTCAAATGTCCATAGATAAAATTTGGGGCTCTGTTTACTATACGTATGCTATGAATTTAAAAAGATGTCAAATGTTTTTAACGTTATTGATACAAATTTATTTACAAAAATTTTGAATCTGCTTAAGGTAATATCTTATTACTTCAGTCCGGATAATATGGGGAATAAAATTTTTATTAGATACTTTAATGCCAATTTCCTGTTTGATTTCCTATTACACTTCCATAGAAGCGAATCGTTAAATATCCTCAACTGGACCGAATTTTGCAAGTAAATGACATCTTAGCTAGGAATAATAGGAACAAACGAGATTTCATTAAGCTGTTTTTTTTGTGACAGTTTCCATAACGGCTTAAGATAAAGTTAGAACTTTGAATATATTATAATATCCCAAGTTTTAATCAATTAGGCTCGAGGTCACAGACCTTGGGATATTATAATAAAGTTAGAACTTTAAATTTTTCTAAATAAATTTGGCAAATTACCGTATAATTTGAAGAAAAATTAAATTCCACCATTTCTAAAGTCGTATCTTAATTTTTATACTTTACAGGTTAAAGCCGAAACGATTTTGAACGTTATTTGACAGACATTTTTTTAATGTACAAATTTTTCATTTATTACAAAAAAAAATATTTTTAGCAGGGAGTGTATTCGAGTTGAGTCCCCTAGGAGAACATGCCAAAAATGCGATTTCGTAAAAATATTCCTATACTATGTATTTATTTTTTTTTAGGACTTAACCATTCAAGATGTACCTCTTTTTAAGTTAATGTCTTACTTTACCCTATAATATAGGTATATTGGAATTATGCTATGTTGCTCGTCCTTATTTTAGGAGCTGGCGAATTATCACCAAGTGGAGCATTCTTTTGCTGTTTTTGAAAGAAATAAAATTGCTTGCATTTTTTAAAAATAAACAAAATTCTTTGAAATTGTCTGCTTTAAACTAGTCGGCGAGACCACCTCATGTTTAAAACATCATGTACTAATTCAACTAACTAATTTGATGTCGGCACACTAAACGAAAGTTACGCCATTCCTGACATGGCAGAAATAAGTATGTATATGTGTAAAGCAACATATAGTAAATTATAAATTGAAAAATATGTCAAAACATGCCCATCATCTACCGCACTACACCAAGTGAAATGATGAAGCGAGTTATGTGCCCCCAGATAAAAGAACACACGTAAAAATCTAAAATAAATATACATACATATGTATATTGCATTTAAATCTAATCACCTTTGTATACATAGTATGTGGTTTTTGTGAATACCTGTTTTCTTTTGATTTTAAGCCCGGTAGAACATTGTTAAAGTGGCTCTATATTATTTGTAATTATCACAATCAACAAAGGTCAAATGAAAGTTATATTTCTCCAGAATTCCAGTTGGCACATTATTGGAATATGTGGCGACCAGTTCCCAATTCCGTTTTCTAATATACATATATATTAAATTTTACTTACCATGTTCGTAATATATTATATTCCGTTAAAAATTTTAGTGAAAAAACAGAGATTTTACAAATTGACTCGATGAACAAGTGCCGACAACGGTAAAACCCTTTTGAGCTGTGAAATATAAAATTATTAACAAAAATTATCTATCGGCTGATTAGCGGCGACTTTTGCACACACACAGGGCTGCACTTTGTGGTAGTACACGAGTGTTACCAGATTTTACTTAATACCACAGAAAACCAACCGAATGTGCTGAAAGATAATAATTAATAACCGAAAACCAAAACTGGACCGCCGATTTTTAGACTGGATAATCTAAATTAAATGGTTCACAGTCTGTCTAAGATTACAATATACAAAAAAATATATGAGAAAGCTGTTCCTTTTGCTCGAATATCCACTAGGGGGTTAAGGTGAATAACGAGAAATGCCGGTTTATTCGCATCACTCATTGTTCAAAAGTGAAAATAACACAAATAATCGAAAAAATAAGGAAATGTTAAATTTGTAAATTAATTTTTTTCGGCTGAAGTGCAGAGTATTAAAATTAAAAAAAAATTAATAAAATTAAATTAAAAAAAAAATATGCCATTCTCTTTGTCTTGGTCCCCTAACATTGGAGAGCTAATTCAAAGTTGGCGCTCAGGCCCTTGGTGCCTTGGTCGTACAAAAAGGGGTCACTTTGGGTTCTATGTTGACCCCCCATGAATTCAACAGTGTTATTTTCAAGTTCCTACGTGTCTCCTGGACCGAGTTAGAGCCATTTAAATTTCCGGGATATACCAAAAAAAATTATTTTTAAAAAAATTAATTGCCAGAGGCGCTATTAATCCCAACATAGCCATTTTCACTCTAATTTACGAAAAAAAAAACAATTTTTCTCGGGATATACCAAAAAAAATCATAGAACCCAAGGGGCCCTTTTTTGGTCCTCCGGGCCCCATGGGCCTTAGCGCCAACTTTAACCTTGATTTTTGTGTTTTAGGGGGAATGGCAGTTTTTTTTTGGGTTCCCGCCCCATATTCTGAACTTTTGCCTTTTTCACACACCCGCTCCAACCGACCGAGGGAGCTACATGCCATAACGTAGGGACAACGTACGCACTGCAGACAGGTCTGTAGTGGAGAGCGTACATTGTTAGATATTGGTTACAGATTAACAAATCATCAATCGAATTTAAAGAGTACACTTAAAAAAACTTAATTTCCCTTTCAATCCATTAATGAGGTCCAGTGTTGTGAATTAACAAGATTCACGACAAACGGCACCTACTTGTTTATCAACGAATGCGAACGTCACCGTTTGAGAAGCTTTTTACTAGACATGCCGATTGACTCGACACTATACTGCGATGTTGCTGTCGACAACATCGAGGTTGCCGGCAATAAAAGACAAATTTAGATGAGCCGGAAATCGAAGTACGGACCTCCCGCATGGTAGTCGCGTGTTCTAACCACTATGCCATGGCCGGCAACACTTACAATTATAAATTACTAACTAATCGAAATAATCAAAACGATATTTGATATAAGATAAATAAATTCAAACACAAAAAAAAGACAAAGAAAAGCAAAAATATATTTCGCTTTTCAGATAACACTATGTCACAAAATTTCAAAAGTTTCTGTATCCGGGACATTTAATAATACATTTTAATGTAAAATTTCACGCTGAATTCAAATCTGCTCTCAGATATGTGGAAAGTAGAACAGATTTTGAGATATGGTCCAATTTCCATTTTTAGTGTTTTGAGAAAAGGTAGGTCTACTAAAATGCCATTTTCTCTGGCTATAATTCACCGATTTTACTGAACTGTAACAAAAATAAAAGATAATAAAATTATTTCTTAAAAAAACGATAGTTGATTAAAATCTAATCATTAATGACGAAGTTATGGCACATCAAAGTTGGATTTTTGTAAAAATTTTAATGATTTTTCAAGTTCTCGCTGCCTTTAATAACGTTTTTTTCCGTGTTTCCGTAAAAATTGCTCCGGTTTCAGACTATTACATGATAGAATAATATGTTACAAAAACTTTTTGCTTTGGCGAATTAACATTGTTAGAATAATTCTGGGTCAATAAGAAAGTACATTTAATTTTTGTTAACCTGTAACCTGCGTGTTTGATTTATGCCTCTATTAACCGTGGTTTCATCTGGCTCTGAAAGTTATTCAATGATCGGTTATGTATGTCAGAGGACGTATCTGCTGGCTTTTTTCGGCTCCTGGGCTCACCAACCAGGGGCCTTAAAACTACAAATGAGCTCTTGGCTCGAGAGCCAGCTCCCAAATTAGGAGCTAGAATCGCGAGCGCGGAACCTTAAAATTTTAAGACCTCATTTAAAACAAGTATTTTTATTTTAATTAATTTCAATAACTATACCACTTTTGTCTATTTTTATATCCTCAAAAGTAAAAATTTTGAAAAATCCATTTGAATTGCACTACTGCTTCATAAGGCAAATAGTTATAGTTTTAGCAGTTTGGTCTGGGCGGTGATCAATCAGTCCAGTCAGTAGTGCAACAATCATAAATATATATACATATATGTATATAATCGGTAGATTACACAGTGTATTGAAAGCCCTGCAATGCCTGCAATGCCCACAGAAATCATTCATACATCCATAAATACATATGAAAATGCCACGCATATTTGGTTAAATCTAGTAAAAACATCACAAATACAAAATAACGTAAATACCTATGCAAACATTTTTTGAAATTCCTGTCATTGTAATATCGTACTACCCATTCCATTCGGCAGGATATAATAATTATCACAGTATGTACTGTTCAACAGCTATCTGCTTATGCACGTGTATGTGTGAACGATTGTGGATTATTTTATTTTGTAAAAAGTTACAATTGGAGCATTTAAAGAATTTGATGTCGTGTTTATACATATTATGCGAATCGTGAACGTAATTCAATGTAGAAATTAAATTTTGTAATAGTTTTTTTTAAAGAAAATTTTGTTTTTTTTTTGTTTTTTTTTTCTAAAGGAAACACGAACTATTAAAATATATATAATTTTATTATAAAATATTGATTTAAGACAACTTTTTGAAAATTAAGGAATTGTTTAAATATTTTTCTTTAGTTTTATTATGGGTATAAAGGAATAAATTAACTGACACATCTGTTGACATTACACATTTTTTAAGCAGGAGAGAACAAAATACAGATTTCTCATGCAGAGCTATGACATCGGTGGCCTTAATTATCATTAAGAAATTAACACTTATTTTAATCTCATCAGAAGTCATTTTAGGGTGTATTAGTTGAAATAAAACGTGATTGTAGAGGAAAACATTTTAATAGATATACATCTGTGGACAATCGGGAAAAATGTGATTAATGTTAACGGAATAAAACTTGCAGAATGGACATTGTTTTGATAGGTTTATGTCGATGACATTAGCAATTCTAGAGTTACCAAATCTAAGTCGATTTAATTTGATTTGATCATTTCTTCTAGAAGTTTGTGATCGAGTGATCTCAAAAGCTATCAGTATTTTTTAATGTTGTTTTTTTTTTTGTACTATTCAGTGATTGTATTCCTGTTGTTGCACTTGTTAGTTCAGAATTTATCTTTCAAATTATTGTGAATGTCTATGAAAGATTGGGCGTAGTTATCTGCAGACTCATCATATTTTACTGTGGTCTGGTACCCAAATATGTTTAATGTCAGTTTGTTATTCGATAATAATTTGATTTATCCTAGTAGGTGAAAAATCTAACGCAGAAACGGAATCAATACAAATTGAAATTTTTGGTACAAAAAAGTACTCTGGTACAAAAAAGTAAAGTATAAAAGTAATAAAACAATAAAAGTACTTTTTGGCATGAAAAAGTGGCGAGAGCTCATTTGAAATTTTGTGGCCCGGCTCGCGAGGAGAGAGCTCATTTGAAATTTTGTTACTCTAGGCTCGCGAGCCAGCTCTTTATTTGAGCTCTTTTGTTGTTTCGAGGCTCCTGGCTACCGAGCCGAGAGCCGAAAAGGGCGACCCAATACCTACTCTGCTTAAATTTCAGCAGAGAAGTTAGTACTATATTCTGGTGAAATTGAAGTAAGGCATTGATTAAGCTGGTACCATTCTCGGAACTTCAGCCATCTGTATAAATTAATTTACGGGTCATGTAATTCGTGTTTTATTTCCTGAAATCTTTGTTTATATTCTTCTGAGTTTGTAGATAATTCTTTTAAATCATTAATAGATATATTTATTGTGTCGGGATTAATAAAGCAGTTTGGAAACTTGCTTAGTGGTTTGTTTCGATCTCTAAAAGGAAATTTAAATTGTTCGCACTCAGTTCAACGCAACAATTGTAGTAAAGTTGTTCTTACATAACACAATTGCGTTATAACTATATGTTGATGTAAATGTATATTTTGTAGTGAATACTGTGTTTATATGATTTATTTGTTTTATCACAGCAGGTTTTTTTAAACAAACATTTCCATATAATGTTCAGTTCTACTAAAATCTTCAATCAATAAACATTTCTTTTTACTTGTTATGGGCCCAGTATACGTGTGCTGAGAATAAGGGGAAACTTACTAGAAAGATTATTCAAGACGCCTAGAAGTACATCAAGACGACTAAAAGATATCAAGACTCATACCAGAATTTTCAAGACGCTTTGAAGGATAACTAGGTTGATTTTAACTCGTAAAAGGAAAATATATACAATATATATGTATGTATATAAAAATCTCGTGTCACAATATGTAGTTGGTAGATAGTTACCATTGTCATATCATACAGCTAGGTGGCGATGGGGTGAATTTATATCGAAAATTTGAACGAATGGACATATTTAACTGAAATTTAGAATATATGTTTGTTTGTACATACTCATTACTCAAACACAGTATGTAAACATCTTTGTGTTGAACATATGGTCCAATTTATATGAAAGTTAGGATGTATATTTGTTTGATCATGAGAAAAAAAACTTTATGTACAAGGCTCTGGGGTAGATTTCTATCGACAAATTGGCCGAATTTTATTTAAGTGAAATTTAGAGGCTCCACGAAAAGCCCCCCAATGAAATAACGCCCAAACGAGAAATGGAATATTTCCCAAATTTTTTTCATACATTTTTGGGTGTTATTTCATATGAAATAACTGGGCGTTAAGCCACGAAAAGCCCCCCAATGAAATAAACCCCAAAAAATTGGAAATAACACCCAAAAACAGTGAATGAAATAACATCGAAAAATTAATGAAATAAACCCCAAAGCAAAAACGTAACAACCTCCAATATTTGGGAGTTATTTCATATGAAATAACACCCAATGATGAAAATGAAATAACCCCCAAAGAAATAAACCCCATCAGCAACAAAAATTAAATTATGCCGAAAATTCATAAAAAAGTCAGTTTCACCAAGGATTTCATGAAGTCAATATGGACCAACAGCAAAGTTGCAAAATTATTGAAATGAATCGTTACGTTTGGCCTTTACACAACCACCTCCAGTGTTCACAAGCAAATCAAACTCTTTGCTTTTATTGAATTCTGCCTTTTGAAGAACTCTTACAAATTTAAAAAAAATCCATTCATAGTGTGTACTAATCGAAGTCCAAAAATGAAAAAATGCTCGGTGCATTTTGTTGATTTTCTATCCGTCAATATGAACACAAATGGAAATATCTGTAAACATTCAAAAGATATTGTAATATATTCACAGGCTAAAAGTTTTCTTGTAAAAGGCCTATTTTTATATAATTATAACCCCTAAAAACCAACAGCTTTAAAACTGAAATAACCCCCGAATAAAAAATGAAATAACACCCAAATTATTCACGATATGAAACAATCCCCAAATTTAAAAAATTGGTTGGGTGTTATTTCATTGGAGATTTCTTCATAATTTGAAAACCCCAAATGAGGAATGAAATAATTCCCAAAGAAAAATGAAAGATGGCCCAAAAAAATTGGGAGTTATTTCATATGAAATAACACCCAAAAATGTATGAAAAAAATTTGGGGAATATTTCATTTCTCGTTTGGGCGTTATTTCATTGGGGGGCTTTTCGTGGAGCCGGTTTATTTGATCATGAGAATATTTTTTTATAAATTGACCCGGCAGTCCCAAAGAAATAAAATATGATTCACATAAAGCACAGCAGGTATGAATATACAGACCAAAGTTTCTTGTTCAATTATTGGGCGGAATTGGCGTGGCAAAAGTATTATTTATCCACAGAGCATCTATAGCACTATAGATATATGTATATTAGAAATAAAGGTGGAAAAAATATTAATTTTTGATAAGTGGGCGCGGTGTATGGGCAACCAGAGTACGATCAAATTAATTAAGAATCCTGAATTTCATAAGAGAACCGAGCACATTGACATGAAATACCATTTTAAATGGGAAAAGTTTAATGAGAGCGAATTTCAACTTAAATTTGTGAACAATAGAATTCTATCAAAATATAGCCGAAATATAGACAGCATATCGAATTATATGTTGTTTTTTTTACTTGTATGAATTGGCTTTAGTTATTTTTTTACTTTATGTTATCTTTTTGTGCAATTAATATTAAAAATTATATATATGTATGCATTTGTTCATACTACAAATTTTCAACTTTTCTGAAAATATTCTTCTGGAACGTAATGAGAAAAAAGGCGTACAAATATATGGAGAAAAGTGATTCGATTTGCGTTGATTCGCTTTGCATCTCGTTTTGTCGGTCCCAATTAACGACGCAAATCGGGGTATTAGTGTAGAATGAACAGATAAAACCCGGATAATAGAGGCAAATGTGTAAAGTGGGGATCATTGGATGCCGATCGTAACAATCTACGTTTTGTTCCAGGATCATTTTAAGTTTCAAATGAAACTCTTTATTTACGGACCGGCCTTGGCGTGATGGTTAGAACACGATACTACCATGGGGGCGATCCGTCGGTCGATTCCCATCTGCAGTCATCTACATCAACATTCATTGCCGGTAAGTGGCAAGTTAGTGCCGTTAGTTCTGAATCTAAAAATAGAAATCTTATTAATTCCAACAACGCGAGAAGCTATTTAATACCTCATTCTTAGGGTGTAAAGGAAAATTATGTTTTTTTTTCATCTGTGTATTCAGAGGCTAACTCCGGGTAGGCGATGAATTTTAAGGGCGTGTTGCCCGAGTTTGTAAATCCGAAGCCAACTTTAGGCATTTCTTTTATAAATCTTGTCATTATCTATATTTTTTTCTTTTAACGCTCTACGTTTTCGGGATCTCTTGAATGATGGGACCTGTTTATGATTCAATGTTGAGCCTGCCTCCTCGAACTTTTGCTGCCATTTCCAATCAAATAATTCGATGGAGCTTCATTTCTAAGCCGTATATCGTAATAAGTGCCAAATTTTCGTACTTACTTCGGACTTTTGGTCATGTTTTAAAAAAAAAGAAATGGGATTTTATATCATAATTTTTTCACTCCACATTTGCAAAGGTATTGCAAGTATTCGATTCCTTAACTTTGTAAGATTATAGCCATGGCACCAACCATATACCTGATCTCAATACCATACAAGGTGGACGATGTGGACATCCAATCAATTACATCGCCAACAATTCACATCCTGCTGTTATCTGCCGATTAATGAGCACCTGATTTGTATTGGACACGTCGTCCGTGTGGTGTCACATTGACCCCCATATTTGTTTATCACTGAGATTAAAACTTTCAAATGTACGATGATAATACACGGCGACGTATCATTCAGTGCTCACTGCGTGCATCACATGCAACACATACGGATTCACCCACACCTGAGACTACTATGCGGACATAAATATTTGTGTTAATTATATTGTGCATCACAGTGTTAATACCTCCGTGCACGAGCATTCATATGTATAAATAAAACGTGATCCTGAATAATTATTATCTGCACACACAATTTTATTTTACCTGGCCCAATATAATGGTCACAATCTCTCAAAGAGTAGCGAGAACACAACAATCTGCATAACCGTAACCATAACAATCTTCCAGGTCCAAGTATTTTATGTGGCCTCACGCAATTTGAATAAGATTACTCAAATGTCATTAGATGTGAATGGATTGATAGAATACTTCGACACTTCCTCTGCCGTAGACAAAAAAAAACGAAAGCGACCACGATATGTGCTGGCGCGCTCCTATAAAGTGATACGTCGTTACGCATTTTCTTTATTCGACAATCATTTGGATTTTAAAATTGTTTTTTTTTTATAGCTAAGGGCGCTGACAAGACATTGTGGTTAATGGCGATATGACGTTATACGCTGCTACATAACACTTTTCACAACTCTTGAAAAAAAACCTATTGGCAATTATTTATTATTTTGAAATTATCTTAAAAAGAACTAAGAGAATAACAATAACACTATGTGGCAGTAGTGTGACACAAGATCATATCAAAAAATTAAAGTATGAAAAACCTTAATGTGCCGCAAAAAGATCAAAGTTCGATTTTTGTGTTCAAAACAGTTTATCGTAGATAGATGAACTAGTAATATGCCGTTGAATAGATGAAGTGACAACGTATAAAATTATATGGATGTACTTACCATATCTCTTATATATAATGATTTATTTGATTTAAAAGTGGGTGTATTTTTGAAAAAAAAAGGTTATTTTTAATAATAAGTATGTGAAAAATATTAACTATAGATATTTGAATAGTTCTTCAAAAAAATTCCGATCACTATCAGTACCGAATAGCACATCATGCTTTTTAAATCTTTTACTTTGTTGACATCAAGTTTCTTTCAGTCTTATAAATCAATTCACCTTACCATGCGTCACAGGCCATTAAATTATGTAGTGGTCATGGGAGAGTAATGTCCAGAATCAGGGATCAAACAGGTTGAAGTTTACAAAAGCATGGCGTAACAAATAGGGGTTTGAAAACAAAATCCCTCATTGTTACAAGGATTTGGGAGAGAAACAGTTCCGTCTAAGTTAAGGGGCAATGTGAGAAAATTGGGAAATAAAACTTAATTCTTTTGGGCCGCCTTTAAGATCCTTTGCGGTTGTAGTTACGATTCTGGTCTTCTTTATTTGTAGCGAAAATTTTGATATGGGTTCCATCGACATATCCAATAACTTCATAAAATCTTGTTTTGTTTAAAAAATTTAGTTTTTGCTTCCGATTTGTCATTTTCAGTTATTTCCAATTGTATCCAAGGCGGACAAATGACCTCTCTAATGCATTCAGGGTTTCGACAGGAATCTTCCAACTACTGGCTGCAAGGCCCATGTCCATGACCTCAATGTTGCTGACAACTTAATTATGACTGAAACATATGTCCTGAGTTCACTTTTCATTATAGGAACTATTTCTATAGGAACTATTACGTAATCAAATGCTGCCTTATTAAGACTTAAGTAGTTCTCGAATCTAAAAAAAAGTTGGAAGGCCGGCCAACAGGTAACCTCAAATTACAATTTTAACACCGATGAACATATTCGTTATTTGGCAAGTTTAAGATATCGGATCATAGTCGGAGTATTTTCCTTTTCAGTATAAGATATTTCTTGCTTTCCTCATCGCTTGAATTTGATTCGGGCACAAACATATTTTTATATGAAACACTATAAAAATCAAAATAAATCAGCTGATGTACAAATGTTACATCAGCTGTTGTCATTTCTTTCATATTATCGATTACCAGTCGACGTCGTCTTTGTAGTTACAGAATATCGAAATAGCATTGATATGACGACGACGTTGAATCGAAGTGATGTTGACATAAAAACGACGACGATGTCGACGATAATGTCCGTTTTTTTTTTCAAACAATTTTGGTATTGTGGTAAGTATTGCGATACCCCTATAATTTGAAACATTTAAAATTCTACCGGATTTGTGAAGAGGAAGCAAGTACGAACTCATCTACATATCAGAAAAAAACCTAGTTTTAAGGACGCATTGATTAACATAGTCAAAGGTTTAGACAACGTGCCAGAACAATACTTCAATATAGAATTTGGAAAGTGTGGGAAGATAGGAGTCTTCGGGATTACTCAAGAGATCAACTCGTAACACATTAAAAATGTCAGAGTTATTAACCAATACTAAATCGAAAGTCCCATTAATAGAATTAGTGATACTATTTATCTAAACAATACTAAAAGAGACAATTATATTAACAAAATGAGAAGTCCAATTGTATGACGTTAAGGACGTAAAATATCCAGTTACAGGTTAAAGCAACCAAAAGATATTGATGGTAAATTAAAATCATCGAATATTAAAATGCTATCCCGGAGCATAGAGCAATATTAGTGATTGCACCTAAGTACCTTTCAAAAATACTAATTTTAGATGATGAAGGAATGTAAGAACAGGTGATATACATTTTCGCAGACAAAACATTTACCGATACTGCTACAAGTTTAATGTCATCAAAATACGATGAAATTATCGCATGGTATAGCGATTTTATTCGAGCTATGCTTCCGAATAATCACATATTGATCACAAAAAATTACTGAATTAATAAAATGAGCTTTGAGCCAGGTTTTACGTACAAAAAATTCTAGTATATTGATATTATTACTAGATTTCAAAAGTGGGCAGAGTGGTACATTTGTATGGGAGGTACCAGAAGGGGCGTGTCTAGACTTCAAACTTTTTATCGAAAACTTTATCCTGCTATAGCTTTACCAAATACAGAATTTAGGCAGGTCCTGTTGCAGTTTTTTTATATTATTACTCAATTGGAGTGGGTGGAATGGTACAAGTGTGTGGGAGGTACCACAAGGACGTGGCTGGACTTCAAATTGTTCTCTAAAACTTTATCCTGTTATAGTTTTACTAAATACTGAATTTGGGAACGATCGCGTTGTGTGTATTGATATTATTACTCGATGTCTAAAGTGGGCGGAATGGTACATTTGTATGGGAGGTACCACAAGGGGCGTGGCTGGACTTCCATTTTTTTCTCTAAAACTTTACCCTGTTATAGCTTTACTTAATACTGAATTTGGGCAGGAACCCGTTGGATGTATTGATATTATTACAATTCGGAAAACTAAAAAATATGTACCAGAGTACTATTTTGTTCCAAAAAGTACTTTTTTGGCCCAAAAGGACTTTTCTGTTTCACAAAGTACTTTTTTTGTACCAAAAATACTTTTATTGTTCTTTTCGACACAAAGTACTTTTTTTTGTACCAGAATACTTTTTCGTACCAAAAACTACTTTTTTTGGCCCAAAAGCACTCCCAAAAAGGTCTCCCATGCAAGTTAGCCTATTTCCTGAAAATTATATTTTTCCATAATGTTTTTAAAAAGTAACACATTTGTTGACGAATTCATTAAAAGTTTCATTAAAATGTCATGTAACAATTGCTATAGTTTTAATACATGTCTGTAAACGTCTAGCAATACGACAGAAAGTCCTACCTACAACTGTTTACAATCCACAAGCAGGCAAAAAATAATACATAAGTAGTTTCACTTACAAATCAATTAACTTGTTTACCAATTGCTAAACACTAGAAATTTTGAGGAGGGACATATGGTTAGTCTATTTATCAGTCTGTTCTGTACTAGTTTATAGTTATTTTCATATTTTGGTTCTCCATGTAATGGCTATAAAAATACATAATTCCGGAATTAGAACTTAATTTTTAAAGTATATAAAATCCATAGTATTATTATTTGACCATCACGTAATCGAAATGAAAGATATGCTTAATATTTTAATAAGTTTTATTATTATTACGGTTCATGTTCATATAACTCTTAGAAAATACCCTTAAAAACTATATTATTTAAATAGGATAACATGGTGATCGTGATAATCGAGAAGAAGAAAAATTAAGCAAAGCTTTAGCAATTTCATCACAATTAACTGCAGTTAATATTTTTGTAAAAAAAATTTATTTCATCAATAGGGAAAACGTTAACTTAATCATACCAATTTATTTTTGTAATAAACATTTTAGTGCTAATGAATATATGTGTGTATGTGTGCATATTATTAGATGTTTTGTACAAATAAAAACAAAAAACTCTATTTTGAACAGAACTAATAGACGAACCAACCTTGACTGTTTCTATTGTCTTGCTATATGATTTCCAGAGAGTACTGTTTGGGGTACACCAATATTTATGTATATCCTGTAATGAAATTATACTATTTCCCAGAAAACGTTGTTAATGCTTTCCTCAAGACAGATCGACGAAATAAGGTCTACCGAGTAAAGCTTTCAGCTATCAGGATCAAAGATATCCCAGGATAAAGCATCATAATTTTCATTAAAAATATGTGGTTTTAATGTATATTTGTTTGGGTGTATGTATTATGTATGTATTTTTTGTTAGTAATCAAATTTCATTCAATAATATATATTTAAGCTTGATTGATATACGTATAATGATAAATTAAGTATTAATATTATTTACATGAACTTGGTATTTTCGTTTAATCATTATAAGAAACACTTAAAAATGCCTCGCAGGGTATTTTCGCTTTTCATTATACATAATTGCATATATCGCATGTATGTATGCTCTTTACCAATAGTAAAAGGTGGAAAAAATGTGGTAATGTATTTTTTTTTGTAGTTGACGCTAATTTAATTAGAATTAACCGTTACACACTTAACAAGTATGAAACTAATGCCGGTAAACTTACGAGGGAATAATAAAACAAATAGGCCAAGTTCTTAGGACAACAGATTTCTAATAGTAAGAAAATGAGAGTTACACAAAAAATAACACAAAATAAAAATTAACATTTCGGAAAGATGCATTTACGTAGCGTTCGCCGAAATTTTCAATAAAAGTACACAGAATAAAAAAAAAACGTTATCCAAATTAAGAAGACATGAACGAATTTACAACTAGTAGGAAAAAAACGAAATCATTTGACGAGTGCATGCATCAATAGTGCCCCTACACATCGTTGCCATTCGCTTATCTCCTCCATGATTAAAAATATTCTTAGCGTAGTTGAAATTGGAACATTTAATAAAACAAGGCCAAAAGAGGATAGGTAAATCGCATATGAGATCCGTCATCTCATAGCAAATTTAATTTAAGTGGAATCCTTTTTCTTTTGTTGCGGTCAGTAATCTTTCTTTCATAATATCCTCTGTTTGGTAATCAGGTAATTTCAAATAGTGGACACATGTATTCACAGAAGGATAGCTGCCCTCTCCTGCATCAACCTTTCGCACGACAGTTAATCGTGGATGTAGATTTGCCAAACCACCCGGTGGCAGACTGCTGCAACCGGTTGTAAATTGCAAGAATGCTTTGCGCTCCGCGCCAGTCATGCTCATTAGAACGTTAACAAAACGTAAGAAACCCGGACTGAAAAGAGAAAACAAACAAAATTATGAAAGAAGCATAAAAATTTATGTCTTAAAATAAAGTGAAATTTGAAAAAAGATTTACATGTTTTTTTTTTATTATAATACTAAATAAATAATACATACTTAATAATAATACATATCGTAACTGTTCGACAAAGGGTGACAACTCAAAATTTAAAAAATTAAAAGTGTAACCTTTTGGTTGAGTCTAAAGAAGTTATTCTGAAAACACAGAGAGATTCATAACGGTTTTTTTTTACGGAAAAGGATGATCATACTAAGCAATGGACCATTTTTACTTTGGGTAGAGATGAACACTTTTGTGATTTTTTTCTTTTTTATTGCAGAAAAATGTCGAGCAAGTGCGATATTTTATAATTTTACTAGTTCATTTGGAGTCCGATCGTGACGATATGCATATCATTGTTCATGTTTTCTCAATGGCCCTATTTCGATCTTTGCACTCTTTTGACTCAGAAGTTAATTGTGAAACTTGATTTTTCATAAACTTTTTCTTACTCCACAAAGATGAATTTGGTGTTCTGGAAATGACTTTGGATAATCTTTAATCGTAGGATGTGTCCGCCTCGTCCTAATTTTTTTTGTATAAGGACTGACCCATACTAGTTTACATCTCACAGTTCAAAAAATCACTTGTGAATATTTCATATTTTTTATAAATTAATACAGTGGCAGTCATGAACTCAACATGTGAAATCGAATAAAAAATAGTGGCAGTCATGAACTCAACATGTGAAATCGAATAAAAAATAGATTTTCCAACAAACGATTCTAAAGATGATTTACCAAACACCTAAAGTTGACTAGCTAAACACCAGTATATCTTTTCGCCAATGCTAAGAATCGCCATTTGTGACAAAAATAATTCATTTATTTTTTTTATTTTATAACTTTTTTTTAGCGGTGCTACATGTGCAAGTAAATGATGTAGGTGTGTTTTGTGCTTCATTATGCTATTTAATAAAATATTAAAAATTGTACTGTCACAGTACATAATCGCCCCTATTCCCGTTGTCGTCGTCGACGCAAAACGACGTCGTCTTGTGACGACGGTGCAAAATCGGTATTGTCGTAGTCGGTTTCGATAAGTATCGACGACTATTGACACAAATTTGGTATTCTGTAAGGAAATGCGACGATGACGTTGAATCGAAAAGACTCTACGTCGCTTCCACTGAACTATCGAATCTGTGGTCACAGTTTTTGGTAACGACTTGAAACAATTTGAGGAAAAAGTTTTAGTTTTTTAAGAATTTTTTGTTTAAAGACGTCAGTAATAAAAATTTCAAGTAAAAAGAACAATTCCGCCCAATTTTAAGGGGCAACGTGAGAAAATTGGAAAAAATAACAAAAATTAATTTCCCTTTGCACCCCATGAAAGAGGTATGGGATAGCTTCTCGCGTTGTTGTGAATTAACACGCTTTCTATTTTTATATTCACAACTAACGGCATCTACTTGTTTATCGACGAATGCGAACTTCACTGTTTGAAAGCTCTTACTAGACACGCCGATTGACTCGACACTTAACACTGCACAGTGGTTCCGCTTGTATGGAGGCGCGGCCAAAAATACTTCTAATGGTAGTACAGAGCTGAAATGTTCAACAGGGCTCTTAAAAACTATTTAAGCCAGTACTGGAATTTCAATCAGGTGAACTGACTGATAAATACCCTCACCTTATGTACGACATTGTTTTACTCTCGAGTTAATGAAATTGAAAAGCGTAAATGATCGGGAATAGGATTCTCGGTCGTATGGCCAGAAGTTTACAGACATGTAGCAAAACTAACAACAGTTGTAAAAAGTTTAATTCAATATCTCTTACAAAAATGATATGTATGTAAAACCGTCTGAAGCTAATATTTAGGTTTTCCGATGTTTTGCGTCGGATTACAAGATAATCCAACTGACCCACATTCAAGTATACTCCAGTTTTTCGTTTAAATGTTATGAGATAAATATTAATTTTCTCAAAAATATGTTGGTAATTTTGTATAAGACATCCCACCCTAAATTTTCCTTGGAAAAAATTTGACTGAAAAAGAATATGCTTGTGGGAATATTACGTTGAATAAGGTCATTTATATACAATGAGGTGGCATAAGGGGCGCGGAAAATGTTCCGATTTTCTGTAGTTTTACCTGGTTTTATAAGATTATTAGTCCGCCAAAGTTCATGATCATGTAATGTTTCGCTTGGAAGTAATGGAAGAAATATCCATAAATAGGTAAGTTTGCATGGGAGGTACCAGAAAGGGTGGGGCAATTCCGCTTATTTACAATAACGTAACTTCATTTTGGAAAATATTAAAACTGGTAAATTTTCATAAAGATCAGTTAAGGTTTACTCAAATTATCATGCCCATCAGTTATCCTTCTAACCAGCAAGCCAACCGGCCAGCCAGCCGGACCGATGGAAATGGGACAATCGTCTTAAAAAATCTTTAAACAAATTTGGTTTTAAGATAATTTAGGTCGAGATAATTGGGGTCGTTATCCTTTCACTTATGAAATTATACTTATCCTCTTACCTAAGTTTGAGGATTTACTAAGAAGGCGGTTTAGTATATTAAAAACTACACGCCCATCCGCAAATTTCCGCAACACACTTTAACACTTTTATTACCGTAAGACTACGACAAATACAATGGAAAAGAGACCTTAAGGGGGATCTGGGGGGAACACAACTAAAACTCTAAATAATCATAATGAAGACTCACAAAATAGGATCAAACAAATACGTTACCTAAAACATTAATTTGACAAGAATTACAAAACAAGTTAGTTTTTATAAATTTGTAGAGATTAAATAAATACTTTTAATTTTAAAATCCATTAAAAATAATTTAATTTTTAAGACTTATGCAATGAGCAATCCGTTTTGAAGTGCACTCTTGTTTTAAAATATTTGACCAACGTACAAAAGCGCGAACAAATGTTCATGATTAAATTCTATTTTCAAAAAGTCCCGTTAGATTTTCAGAAGAATCCGGTTTACCATTATGAAGATTGGACATTTAAGACATAATTTGTTTACATTTTATTTTAATACTTTGTGATTAGTTTTTTTATTTTTGGCCTATGGACGGAACCACTGTGCACTGCGAAGTTGCTGTCAACAACATTCGAGGGGAGCCGACAATGAAAGAACATTTTTTTTTAAGATGACTGGAGCCAGGTTTGAACCTGCGATCTCCCGCATGGTAGTCGCGTATTCTAACCACTATGACACGGCCGGTCCCAAAATTGGAAAAAATAATAATACCTTTAGAGAACTAAAAAATTATTTGTGGTTGTAGTAATGAATGTGTTATTCTTTATTTGGAGCGAAAATGTTGATATTGATTCCATCAACACATCCAAAAACTATAGGAAATCCTGTTTTATTTAAAAAATCTAGATTTGCTTCCGAATTTTCATCTTCCAATTGTATCCATTGTGGACAAATTGCCTTTCTAATGAATTCAGTGTTTTGACCAGAATCTTGCAACAACTGGCTGCGACAGTCCAATTTAAAATGCTTTGCCAACACTTATGTGTTAAGACCCTTGTCCTAAGCACCTCAATGTTGCCGACAACTGTATGACCGTAACAGATTATTATAGGAACTATTTCTTCCAGCACGTAATCAAATGCAGCCTTATTAAGGCTTAAGTAAAAAAGTGGAAAGACCGGCCAACTTAAAAAAACTTAATTTCCCATTGCACCCCATGGATGAGATATGGGATAGCTTCTCGCGTTGTTGTGAATTAACACGCTTTCTATTTTTAGATTCACAACTAACGGCACCTACTTGTTTATCGACGAATGCGAACGTCACTGTTTGAGAAGCTCTTACTAGACACGACGATTGAATCGACGCTTAATACTGCGAAGTTGCTGTCAACAGCATTCGAGGGGAGCCGACAATGAAAGAAAATTTTTATTTATTTTTTTTCTTTTTTTTTTTAAGATGACTGGAGCCAGGTTTGAACCTGCGATCTCCCGCATGGTAGTCGCGTGTTCTAACCACTATGCTACGGCCGGTCCCGGACCGGCCAACAGCTGACCTTAAATTAGGATTTTAACACTTATAATATGGCAAGTTTCAGATATCGGATCTTTGTCCAAGTTCCGTTTCATTATAATGTTATTATGCTTTCCTCATAGCTGGAATCAGAATCGGACACAAAAATGTTTTTTTATAAAACACAATAAGAAAGAAAATAAATCAGCTGATGTACAAATGTTACATCAGCTGTTGTTATTTCTTTCATGTTATCGATAAGCAGTCGACGTCGTCTCATGGTAGCTACAGAATACCGAAATAGCGTTGATGTGACGACGATGTCGAACCGAATTGAACGACGACGATGTCGACGACGATAACGGGAATAGGGGTGAATATTCAAAAAGAACTTCGGCGAAGCAACCATTGTAATCATTTCCGTACAAGAGTAGTAATCAGAAAATCGATACTGCGCTCTTACTCCAATACAGAGCGCAGTACAAAGCCGACATGAGATAGTTCTTAATTTCTTCCTAGGTGCAGGGTAAATCAAAAATAATAAAAAGACTGATTATGTTGCATTTCCTCACAACCGACGTTATTACAAAAATTAGCCTGCTGCTATAAATAATTTTTTTTTAACTGTACTGTTGTAAGACCTTACACATATAAAGTTTCACTTCTAAAGTTGAACAAATTAATAAAAAAAGTCTACACGGTTATTATTCTTCGTTAGTGAAAATTTGGAAAATTTCATGGCTGAAGGTATGCAGAGAATATGAATACCAAATACTTTTATAGCGACACTAGGCCACATTGCCGCGATATATCATTAGTAGTTGTAATAGGCTCAATATCTTTTCCAAATGCCTATCTGGTGCAATTCAAATCGATAGCACTACCTTAAAGAACTATAATTGAAATAAAATGACTTGGAATAACATACCTGTCCTTCGAGTAACCCAATTTTGGTTCGGTATAATTAATGAGATCATCACGACTCCACTGTGGATGTTGTTCACCGCATATCATCATACGGGCCTCGGATGGACTAAATGCAGCCAGTTTTTGTAGTGGAAAAACTTCACAGAATCCTCGATGGAAAGCATCCAATTGCTTAGCAATTCCATCTTGTAAACAGAAATTTATCACCGACTCGCAGTACTCCTCTAAGTTGTTTATGGTCACATCAACGTCCCCGCCATTTGGTATTAATTCTGCATATTCGTAGCCATAGACCGACGAGCTCGGAGAATATGTAAAGGTCAATGCAAGATCCTCGAGATTAACTTCAGCTCCATCCTTCGTTTTCAGTTTCAGCTCGCTTATAGCGAGTTGACGTTGCTCGGATGAAAGGCTCAAATCAGCTTCTATCGATTGTTTATTAGCCAACATATCTTGTAATTCCTTAATGAACTCATAGCGAATTGGGTCAATCTCGGCAAGATTTTCGTAAGACAATATACCATCGTACCATCGAGACTCTGGGCGATAGCCAGTTCCAAGCAGCTTAGAACAGGTGTCTGCAAACTCAGAGTCTTCTGACATAACGGACGAGACCATTAAGTCTTCCGTTGCGATATTTGAACGTTTATGTAATGATGAATTTGTTAACATTTTGTTGTGACACAGCAATTGTAGGAAAGAGTTTGAAAGTGGCAGATCGACCAAACGCATATCTTGTAACACTTTCGCTATAAATACGCCCAAAAACCAGAAGTACCTAGCAGATTTTTCGCAAACTTCTGACTCTTGTGGCAATGGCGCTGGAAAAAGTCCATTCTCTCGACGGTTAACATAATATCCCACAGGCTTGGGAGTGTCTTTAAGGGCAAATGGTGATGTGATTTGCTGCTGCTCCACAGAATCTTTATTGTCGTCGTCAGTAGACAACTGCTCGTCATCGCACAACCACATACACAAATCTGAGCGTTGCAATTCAGAAGCCACCTGTAAATAAGTTAAGCGTTTCAAATCAGTTCTGCACACAATATATTAAAAATCATTTTATTACCAGCGCAAAGAATTCTAAAGTAGGACCAAGACCAGTCCCTTCTTCTCCCAAAAATCCCACTTCCAACACAGACTTGCGGTTGCAGTGCACTTTCATCACTTGCATGGCCCATTCCAACAAATTCTCATCGCGAGGCACTTTAACACGTTCATGTTTTAACCGTCCCACACGGAACTCATGTTGATCATCACGACGAGGACTCAGTCCGGGCATACGTTGCCTTTCAAGAGTAGCATCTCTAAGCGATTGGAGGCACACAATGCTTCTTGAAGCCCCGAATGCAGTGCAATTGAAATACAATTGTCGAGTCTCGAACGGAAACAAGAATGGGCATGACTGATTTAAGTCCTCGCACCAGATCGGCAATGAGTTGCTCGATAGGACAAGAGGATCTTGAATTTGCTGCTGCAGTTTGTTCGTGATCTTCTTACTCATAAATATATCGTATGACAAATTACCAGTAGCGTCCACAGTGTCGCTTACACAGTCATTTGTCGCTTGATTTAATGAGTTCAATTGACTAAGCAGCTGCAAAACGTCTTCAACTGTACAGTTAACGTTTTCCGATGTAATGAATTCTCCTCTTACTGGCGAATTGGGTGATAAAGTTGAAGCGCCGCTCTTTGAAGATATTACTGGGGTATTGGGTCCTTCATCAGCATCTACATGATCTTGAATTTGTGTTTGCTGTAACTCACGGTAGACAATAGTGTAAGTTGGTTCCCAAGCCTTACGAAATTTATCCGTTTTGTTCATTTGTGAAGCCTGCAAAAGTTCCTGAACTGCTCGGAATATAGTCCAATCGTTGTTCGTTAATTCGATTTCTACATCTGGAACACCTCCAATGCTGGGTCCACGGAGGGATAGAGCTAATACAGGTTGTTGAAGTGGCTCTTGATCGTGTGTTCGCATAGATTCTGTACTGGCACCCGGAGCCGGTATTTCCAGCTCAGAAGTCTGATTGACGTTGGTGCGACCAGGTCGCGGATCGAAAGCTGGAATAAGAGCAGAAAATTGGCGTTTTAGGACGAACTCGTCATCCCAAGATTTGCGTTTAGTAACGCCAGTTAAACGATTTTCTAAAGTCTCATCGTCCATAAGAGTCAGCAAGTTGCGCGAAACCATGACCTGCAACAGAGTATTTCCCACTTCTTCATATTCATCTTCATTTTCCTCATCGTCGTTATCTTCATCCATGTCATCGTCATCATCCATGTCTCCAAGTAGAGCCGGTGCTCTGCAACTCTCTAGAAAATCTTCCAATGAGACCTGTTCGCTATCGCTAGAAGTCGAAGTAAGGCTCATAGTAAGAGCAGGATTGATAGAGGCTTGGCCTTGTTGTCCAGAGGATGCATTGCCAGCTCCGGCACTGACATTCGCTCCAGCGGAATTAGCAGCATTGTTTGACGACAATGATGGATAACTCTGAGCAGTACTTAGCAGTCCAGAATGAAAGTTTGAGGAAAGAGCCAATTTAACTAGGCTAGTGACCGAATTAGGGCCGCGAGGGAAAAATGAGTTGGACCCACCACTGGAGTTTTGGTTATTACGTTCGTTGGAATTGCTATTTGATGAATTCATTATCTGATTATTTTGTAAGTTAGTGCCTTGGGATGTACGACGTCGAGCCATTGCAGCAAAAGTCTCCAGAAGGCCTGTGTGTGTTGATGTTTCCGACTGAGACTGAGTTTCCGATGCCGATGTTGTGGTCAAGTTTGGTACACTAACACTCATTTGATTCGAAACAGAGACGGAAACGACATTTTCAGTGTTTTCACTGTTAGTAGCGGACGCTTGGTTTTCCGCTGGAGTATTTATAGTATTAGCCCCAGCGCTGACATGTTCACTATAGACCGCTACAGTCTCGGTAGTCTGTTGTTCGTTGCTGCAAGTTTTATCCGCTGTCAAGGTAATGTCATTTCCGGCACCTGTATTAGATGTGGTGCCTGGACATTCGACGCTGAGATTGCTCATGTTGTCGCCATTATCTCTTGAGTTGGAGGTTTTGACGCATGCAGCTGCCAGAAGATTCGAACCCGGCAAAGACAAAATATCTGACGCCAAAATATTGTTAGTGTTATTACGCAGCATATCGACACCATCACGCATTTTATCTATCATCTCTAGCGCCTCCGAAGAGAACTGAGATACTCGTTGGCTCGCTGACGAACCAGAGCGCAAATTTACCAACAATCCTTTACTGAGACTTCCACCGGCTGCTGAATTGTTTGCATTCATTTTGTTGTTGGCCTCACAGGAAGATGAAGACGATGTTGATGCACCCACTGAGGACGCAGCGGCTCCGAAATTACTACCAAATATAGCTGCTAAGGCATTTTTTCCACTTGCATTCACTGAGCTATAACCTGAGGGAGCACTTGTTATTGTTGCTAAACCAACAGCAGGCGGATTATCGCTCAAAGCCAAATTTTCTGTGATAGTAGCAAGATCTGAAGCCACGTTAGCATTGATGGCTTGCATAGAGTTATTTATGGTCGACAAGTCAGTGATGTTGTCGCGCTCGCGAAGCAGGGTTGAGGTAGCACCAACTGGCACGCCACCTGTACTAGCTAAAATGCTTTTGCTCTGGGTGTTTTGGGTTTCATCTGTCGATACACCAGCAACAGAGCCACTGGCCATCATTTGAGATTTGGCAGATGAAAACACGTCTTTAGTGATAGCTTCTACAGTCTGCTTCCATGCCAAGTTATCGGCGGATGCCGCTTGGTCCGGAGGGCCTTCAGAGTTGCGATTGATCTCAGTGGCTTCTGGCAATGAAGGTGTAGAACTGGATTTTCTTGACGTTAATGATATGCCCTTTTTGGCGCCATTAGCTGCAGCACTGGGGGCTATAGCAGTTCCTCCTTCAAACATCGACACATTGTCACTGTTGGCCAATTTCAAATCGTATTTTCCTTCTGCTCCCATGCGGTATGAATTTCGTACGCCGTGATCCCATTTTACATCTATCCAGCCGTTGTGTATTTCACCCGTTACAGTTCCTTCACAGCAACCATCTTGATCATCCCAACGCCAATCTACGCCACGAACTACTCGCGCCCCGGTGGTAATATGTTTAAGCTGAGCACGTATTTGTCGACGTTCGCGGCGTATCTTTGCCTCAGCTTCTTTAGAGCCTTTGCCTATGTCGTCACACACGCTGACAACTCGGCCATAGATTTCAAAACCACTCAAGCTCAAATAGTGTGTTTGACCAGAAGCATTACGGCCATTTTGTTGAATACGAATGTGGCGAAATCCTTGATTTTCATCGGGCGAACACACTATGGGCCACGTTGCCGTGCTGCCTGGTTCAACTAAGCTCTTGTCGTCGGCATGAGTTACAAGTGTCGTCCAATTGACACCGTCTTTTGAAGCCTGCAGCATCCAATTGCGTAAAGCAGAACGTCCATAGCCTCGAGCATGGCGAAGCGTATAGGCATTTGGTATTAGATAGACTCCCAAATCGATTGCAAACCAGGCTTTCTTGTTGTCTTTGGTATGACAATTAACAGATATGCTATCGCGTGAAAGAATGTCCTCAAGCTTTCCATAAGGAAGCGTTTTACCTTCAGAGCTTGTTACTTGTACGAGGCTGTATTGGGCGGGATTCACCCATTCGCAAGTTTTACCATTAGATCCAATGTAATAAATTAGACCGTCTTCATCAAAGTCGTAGTGGTGTTTGAAAACCATACCCTGCTTGTGCTCCCTTAACTTCTTCAAATAAAGAAAAGTGCTGCGGTCCATGTCATACCACTGTTTGGCTACCATCTTTAGCAAATATTTTGAAAGCTGTCCCACAGTGGCTAATGGTTCCATTTTTAGTGTACGTCCGGTGCGATCAAATAGCGTTGTCTCACAAGCTGCTCTCTCCAAGCGGAATCGTAAACGTTTTGTGAGGATTTGTAGTCCATAACCTGGGCCGGGGGCATCATACAAATACACCGGCAACTTTTCAGTACTTTCCAAAACGGCAACCAGCTTTTGAACCAGAATAGATGCAGTATTGCTACCCTTCATATTACCATCGCTTCGTTCCAGAATGCTTTGCTTAAAAATAGCTACACGTTGTTTTTGCATTTTATTCATTTTGCTGCGCGATAAACCGTTATCCCAATAGTTCTTGGAGAGAACTGCAACCAAAGCTTGTACTAAGCCCGAAGAATGCATTTCGTAGGCACTGACAACACCATCCTCCTGCAGGAGTTGTGATAGCTCGTTAAGGGCTTCGCGCAGTTTCTCTTGCCAGTTCGGTTGCCCTGCCATTCTCTGCTCTTCCAGAGCAACTTCAATTCGCTTCACTATGCTGGTCAACTTGGCGACAGCGCCTCGGGGAACAGCCTGTGCAGCCTTAAAATATTTGTTGTAAATGTCACGAGCCATATTCTTAACCTGAGTCTTTTGTATTTCCGTTTTAGTTTTGGTTTTCTTCTTCTTATTCGTTGACCATCCAGTGGCAAAATCAGGGCCAAGAGTTGTTTCCGCAGTAAATGTGTGCTTTGTGCGACGATTGCTTTCGAATATAAACCCGGGCAGTTCATCTTGCAGTATGGTGACCTGCTCTCCCTCTGTGTTGTGTATTTGTAACTGATTCGGCTTTTGAGATTGCAGTACCCAGTTACCCACTACCAGGCGCAATACACTAACAGTAGGTAAAATAGGTTGAGAAGGTGTGCCAGGACGTACAGCAGAACGGGCGCGTAAAAGCTTTTCCAGAAATTCTCCTCGATTTTCTACAACAAAACATATATACATATAATTTTTTCGCTTTAGATGACACATTTTTTCAAGGTATGTTTGATAAGTTGCGCTGATAACATTCAAGATCGTTTCAGGAAACTAGTATTCGTTTTAAAAAAATTTAGATATCAATGATGAAAAAGTTGGCCTCAATTTTTACTATTTTTTATTTGAAACATCTACAAGACATACATTTCCCACTGTAGTTGCTTTAGAGTAGACTAACAAACTGGTAATAAAAACAACTATTTAGAATTTAAGTATTAAAAAACAAATAATAAGATAATAAATGCTTACAATTTCCTTTTAACCGTAAACGGTTTGTTAAAATTTTGACTTTTTCACCAGTTACAATTTTGTTTTACACATGACACAATTTCTCTGTTACTACTTTACATAAAAAAGTACTGGAGCATTGCTAATTTTTGTTTTTGATTTGATATGGAAGACCGATTGGTTTCAACGGAATTTTGGCTACAACATTTTCAAACAATTTTAAATGTTTATAACTTTCTGCGTTTAAATGTAATAATATTCGTTAATAGCTAAAAATTGATTGAACGAAACTAAAGGAACACTTAAATTCTAGCCTGGGTCTAAAAATAGACATGGTTATATTAGGAAATTTAAAAACAAAAAAAGACCCCATATGTCTATTTTATTGATATTTTTGCAGCGAAAAGGCGTTTCCAAAAACCTTTTTATGTCATTTATCGAAGAAGTGGTTGTATACGCTAATGAATTTCTAGAGATACAAAGGATACTTTAACATGTTTTTCTTGCAATATTCTTTAATTCCACAACGCATGTTCTACCAATCGGGCATTAGCACAAAGAATCGAATTCGAGAAATCATAATGCGTTATTTCATCTGTAATATTGGTATGAAATTTTCTGCGGTGGAAAACAACTAATCCAATAATCGGAATAATTTTTGTCCGTAAATGTCACTAAAGTCCAAACAAAGAAAGATATTTACAAATTTATTTATATTTTATATTCTGCATAATCCGTTAGTGGGTAAATGTGTCTAATTGTGACCAGCGCAGAATGTGTGTTCTTTTTTTTTTAATTTTTACCCTGTATAGACGGATAGACTGTGATCGGTTAGATCTAGATCTTCTAGCAATTAGGTCTTTTTTTTATAAAATAATTTACATAAACCAAATTACTTATCAAACATACCTTTGGCAAAACAATAATTCTCTGTTTTTTTTTATAGGCTAGCTTCTTACAAGTAACGTATGTTCAATTTTTTTGATAATGAAGTTAATTTCGCATGGTTAACCAATGAAAGCATACAAGCAACTTATAAATCCGTTGCGTTTGTTTAGTGAAATGATATTTGATAATTTTATCTAAACATTTTTGACTAAATTACAGTTAATAAGTATGTTAATAAAAAAAAGACAACAGTCAGTCGCAAACCAATTGTTAATTAATTAATAATAAGCAAATAAAGCAATAGAGGTTAAAGAAACCAAAATGTACACAAAGAAATACATTGAAAGTAACTAAAAGAAACTAAAGAAAAACTCTCACCTTCACTATTCGAAGAATCCATGCCACGTCCCCTTCCTAAGTGTCAAAGATAGATATTGTTGCATAGCACAAAATAGTATAAATAAATTATAAAAAATTAAAAAGACATAAATAAATAACAAACAATATACACCACAACCAAAAACAGCAGATTTAAATTCTGAGATGATTAACACAGAACTCAATACCGTTCACTAAAAGTTTATGGACAGACAAAAAAAAAATCAGATTTTTTTATACGACGTGTTCTTATGAATTTGAGATAATATTGAGTGAGTATTGTTTAGTAAAATTTTGCTTATTTTCCAAGAGAGCTTTTGTTTCTACCACAACGTACTTTAGTTACAAGTAAAGATTTTATTAATGCAACGGTATTAAATCTGTACATATGTAGTATAATTTTAACAAAAACGCACACATCTCATTATTAACTCTATACGAGTGGCGAATCCCATTAATCTAACTCAAAACAAGACCATTATATACAATAAACAATGTGAAAAAGAACGACGACCAATTGTAAATTGAATGATGATTCTATGAAATTTGAAGCTAGTCTTTATTCTTCTCTACATATTTCTTATGAAAATATGCATCTGATATAAAAGCATGGACAAATAATTAAATCGAACAACATCGTAACTTATTAATTTTCATGTTGTAAGTTCTACTAATTAAACTCAATTAAATAAATAACGCTTTTCGCGTTATTGTGAATTAATACGCTTCTATTTTTAGGCCTTTATTTTATAAACAATTCCGAACTTCAACTATTTGAGAAGTTTTTGCTAGACTTTTACTGCAAAGTTACTGGCGACAATATCGAGGGAGCCACCAGTGAAAGAAATGTGGATGTGTGAGACAGGAGTCTCCCGCATCATAGTTGAAAGTTTCAACTATCCGCAAAAAAAAAAAAAAATACCTGCAGAAATATGTTGCCAAGTGTTGGTCGTTATATCATTCCAATTCACGTTTTGCTTTATACTAAAAAATATCATAAAAATTGGCATATTTAATTCTGTAAGAAACGCCTGTTCCATTCAATTATTTGTCCACATTTTTCAGCTAATGTTGCTAACACTTTACTTACCTGAGCTATCGTTGCCATTTTCTGGGCTTCCACTTGAATACATGGTAGCCAATTTGCCATCAAGTATAAAACGGAACCAACCGTTGGATCCATTTGATAATTCTAAAGCAGCAGAATCTGACCATACATACAAGCAATCACGACCGCGGCAGATGCTCCATTCATGCCAGTGATAGGCCTTTCCTTGTAAAATCTCTTTGGCATCTTCCATGGCATCTTCTAAGAAACACAAAGTGTACAAATAAATATACATGTATAGATCTATGCCTTATTCACGTACCGGACTGTGTTAGCTGTCCCGATGTCCCAGACGAAGATCCTGCCGCTGATGCCGAAGATGTTGATTGTGGCTGAAGCTCATCACTGGCTGTTGCCGATACTGCACAAATTGTGGCATTAGCAGTTTTAATTGTTTCATTTTCATTTTCAGTATCGATTAGTGCTTGAACTTTGGAAAATACACCCAAGCGCGCAAAATGGTCCAAGAACTCGTCCTGCGTCTTATTCATTAACTCTTCGATAATTGTTAGTACTACCAGATGACCATCATCATCATCCTGTAAATAGAACGATAACAGTCCACAATAGTTTGAAGAATATTACGTTTTATTAAAAACATTTCAGGAAAATCAAAAAAAAAATTACAATACACATAAATATAAAGTAAGAGGAGAGGTTGCGAATTGAAAGCTTAATTTAGGCTGCAATAAGGAACATAAAAAGAACAAAAGCTAAACTAATGTTATGACAACACAATTCAAAATAAAGCAAACTCATAAAGATGTTAGTTTTTCTATGAGCATCCAAAAATAAAGCTAGGGTCTCTCATTTCATAGTTAGTACAGTTGAACCATTACAAGTAGGGAGTGTATACATCTACATAAACCGTCATCCAAATGAAATTTCAACGACAGAATTCTAGCTATTTAGGTAGACAATTCTAGCTCAGTGTTAGTGTTAACAATTTAAAGTTTCGGGCATTTGTTTCCTCTGACTGATCATGGTATTCAATGGAGAAGATAAATTTTCAATTAACAACAAACTATTCGATTTTTTTTAAGGGGACCACATATTTTGAAACCGACCGTGGCATATTATTTAGAACATGGGAATATTATCGGTTGACCCGGGTTCGGGCCCATGAATAGACATCTACATTCCTTTGATTAAAAATATCATCGATGTTGTAGATACCCAGTAGGAAATCGTCAAACTAGTTCAAAAATGTACTAGTTCAAAAGTATGGAATTGTGAACTTATCCCAAAATTAACTAGTTTTAAACTATCGAATTTTGAACCATAAATAGAAATAATTTCAGAAGTTATATTTAGAAAAGACAAATATTTGTAAATAGCTTTTAGATGAAAACAATTTATATTTAAAATTTTGTATGTATTAATTGTTTCCCTTTAAAATTAATTTAAGACGTCGTATAGTTTAATTTTTTTTTTGTATTTTCATAAATAAAATACTAGTACAGTACTAGTTTAAATGTTGAAAAAATAATACTACTTCTTATTTACCTTTTTTGAAATAGTTCCAAACTAGTTCAAAGGAGACAATCAACTAACGCCCGACTAGAACTACTGAACTACTTCTATTCTAGTACAAAAGGGACAATTCCGTCCAATCCTAGGACAACTACGTGTTAAATGAGACAGTTACTTGTATGGAAGGTGAACTATTTTACAGTCCTATGGAGAACAAGTTTTTTTGATAGATCCGAACTAGTATTTTTCCCTACTGGCTATCAAGTTTCGAATAGTCCAGTCGTTTGGAAACGCCGTTGCTATCGTTGGTGGACTTCGGTAGCTCAATGGAAGCGACGCAGATTTGCAACTTGAAGGTGCCGGAGTTTGATTCCTGGCACTGGTCAAAAGTGAGCATCAATGTAATACAATTTGTAGTTCTCTTGCCAACTATAAACACATCGGGGATGATTTCATTAAAAAATAGCATACTGGCAGACTGTCTCTTGGAGAAATATTTTGCGGCAAACCATCACCGCAAACTAGGATTAAAACAGATACCCAATACTGACAGACAAATACTGTTGCGAGAGGGATTCGCGTACACGACGCTATGTGAAGAATATTTAAATCTTAACAACAGCGATCTATGGCTAAGGCCTACTCAGGTAGGCTACTTCATCCAGTTCCCTTATCACACTAACCAATAGGGAAGGTATCGTGGACGTTGCCCAGCAGTACATCAACAACAGCAATTGGGGATACATTCTGTTTGAACGATGACCTTAATTTTTTATAAAATTTTATTTAAAAAACAAAGAACCAATTTCCTCTTTTGAAACATATGTATTTTGAACGGGTTATAAAACACAATTACAGGGAAATAGTTTTTGTCAACCTTTTTTTAAACTAGTTCAGGAGAGACAATCTACTCTCTTCTAGTAATTAAATGAGATAGTTGTTTGTTTGGAAAACTAGTACGGAACTAGTATTTGCTTATTCAATTGGTACATTTCCTATCCCATGAATGACATATTGGGTAAGATTCTCGGCATTCAGCAACACCCTTCCTCTTGCACACCCACTCGAATTTCTCGCATTATTTTTCTTAATTTCCCTTTTCACCCTCACGAATGAGGTATGGGATAGCTTTTTGTGAATTAACACGCTTTCTATTTTTAGATTCACAAGTAACGGCAGCTACTTGTTTATCGACGAAAGCGAACGTCTTTCTGTTTGAGAAGCTTTTACTAGACATGCCGATTGACGATTGAGGTTGCTGACGAAAACATCGAGGGGGCCGGCAATGAAAGAAAAAATTATTATTTTTTTTTAGATGACTGAAGTTGAACCTGGGATCTCCCGCATGGTAGTCGCGTGTTCTAAGCATCATGCCACGGCCGCACACTGGTTCCGATTAGCAATCTAGCTGGACAAAAGCCCAAAATTTATGTGCTTCAAAACGAAATATATATTTTACTGTAATTGAAGCTTAATATTTGTGAAGTTAGAATATCATAACGGTTTTACAAAAAAAAAAACATTTTGTGCGCTGGCGTAGGTGCAAACATACTTATGTGAAAAGCTTATTTCTGATTTAGAAGTCAAGTCAAGCGATTAATACAAAAAATTTTAATAAATTTAATTTTTAATAAAATATGTATACAATTTCTATAAGTATGTACTTTAATTTTTATGCAAATTCTTATTATTTACTGCTGTAGATATTAGCATATTATTTAGCTTTTATTAACACTAATTTCAAAAAAAAAAAAATTGTTCGTTTTTGGTCTCGCAAAAGCAAACGCCAGCGAAATTTTTATTTTTTTGTATTCTCCAACAAATTACGAACAAAATTATATTAATTTCAATGTCAGCCGTTGTCAGCCCTTTTTTAAAATTGGGCATGATTATGAGTAAAATGTAAAATTTTGACAAAAAGTATTTTTTGAAGAATAAATTTCTCATATGAAAAAGAGGATAACATTCAAAAGGACCGGAATACCTTAACGTACATAAAATTGTCCTTAAAAAACGAATAACAATATGTTAACATATCTTACAACAAAATACTCAAATTCCCAAAACGGGGAAAATATGTTCAAAAATTCCGAATTTTGTACCAAAATGACTACACAGTCTTTGTTTATGGCAGAGATATTTAAATACGTTACGGTTGACTATTCCACATATGTGGTCAACAAAATATATAATGAGCTTTCTCATCGGCATTTTGCGATTTGAGAATTTTCAAAAACAAAATTTTTTTTTAATAATTGGGTATTTTTGGCTTCCCTTGCCGGGTAGCCATTTTACTTCAAATTGGCATTAAATACATCTGCATGAACATTTCTATAAGAAATAATAAAGAAATTGCCATCCCCCTGAAGAATTTTTTTTTTTACAAACGAAAGAATATAATTTCCTTTTTGAAAAAAAAAACAACATTAAAAATAGGCCTTTTTGTCGTATTTGCATCATTGTTTCAACAATTTTATTCAGATTTTTTTAAGCAAACTAATAATATAATTATCTTTACAATCAAAGAAAAACTTAGCTTACAACATCAAAAATACGAAATCAACCTCGTCTAAAAATGACACCAGATAACATATCTAAATGCAAAAAATCTTTTAAATCGGTTCATAAATGCACTTTTCTTGGACATTTCAAATTTTTAAACCCCGAGGGGGCCAAATTTGGAGGGCCACACAGTGTCCCCCAAACTCATTACGGAACCGAAAATGTCCACATCATCTCAAAAACACCTCAGCTGTAACTAATTTAAATTTCATTAAGATACCATTATCCGTTCAAAAGTTACAGAATTATGTCCAACAAAAAACCGAAAAGAAACCACTTTGGTTTTGGCATTATTAGCGAGTAATTTATATGTAAGTTGAAACCGATTTTTTTCGATCAGACAATCTACATCAGTATAAAAACAGCCAAACAAGATCGATTGCTTAAATCTATTTACACTCATAAACGATTTTTGACTATCAACTCTTGACCCCTAAAACCAAAAAATTTAACATTTGTAGTCTAATATTAATCAATGGTTACATTTCAAGCATGACAAGTAGTTGTAGTTGTCGTTGTTGTAACAGCTGGAGGAAGTAGCTGGGGTGATATTTCTTTATTATACCGATTTTTAATTTATCGGTACCGATTACACTATGCAACAAATGACGACTTTTTGAAAAATACAAAAACGGGATAGTATAGGTTCGATTCTACTATCGAAGGGTAATAAAACCCTATACTCAGTTTGGCGAGATTGGTGACCAATTTTTTTTTATGGGCCCCTAAAGATTCTCAAAATCAGTGAGCCCCATGAAAAAAGGTGTGATCAGTTTTTGTCCAACAGCTAACTCACACTTCGTGATAGCGCTAAACTGTATTCGGCAATAATGTAGCTGGGAGTTTTGCGCACTAACTTTATTAACAAATTATGTCAAAAAGGTTGGTTATTCCTGCCCTTTTGCAAAAAAATTTAAGAAGAATTTATTATTTTTTCACTTTTTTGAGCATTACTTTGAGGGAGTCCAAATTTTTCTCTAACACTGTTCGCCAAAATTGTAGCCCTGGTAAAGATAAATAACTTTCGTGAACATATCAATCCAATCTGAACGTGTCTAGGCAACCTAAATAGCTCATAAAGTCCACGTTGATACCGGTTTTTCGAACCTTTACGCACTTATAAGCCAGTAACGTGGTTGAATGGATTTAGAAAGAAGAGACTGCGGCCTTTCCAACCATATATATACTTATATTGGTAACTTGTCATATCTGTTTGTTTTTTGCCTCGAAATTTCAAACTTTTGTAATTTTTTCACTATTTTTAAGTTTGATGAAGTTTGTATCCCCTATTTTATAAGGACACCCTAATGTTTACAACTTTATTCAGAAAGTGCACGCTTTCACGAGTTAAACGCATACTTGTTTTTAAAAATCGGTTAACAGCTAGTTAAGTTATTCATGTTTTCCGAGGGACGCAACTTTCATATCCTATGCTAAAATCAAAGCTGAAGTAATTAACAACAACACCAAAACAATGCTTCTTCTTCAACTCTTTTATTTTAGTATAGGATATGAAAGTTGCGTCCCTCGGAAAACATGAATAACACGTTCAGATTGGATTGATATGTTCACGAAAGTTATTTATCTTTACCAGGGCTACAATTTTGGCGAACAGTGTTAGAGAAAAATTTGCACTCCCTCAAAGTAATGCTCAAAAAAGTGAAAAAATAATAAATTCTTCTTAAATTTTTTTTTGAAAAAGGGCAGGAATAACCAACCTTTTTGACATAATTTGTTAATAAAGTTAGTGCGCAAAACTCCCAGCTACATTATTGCCGAATACAGTTTAGCGCTATCACGAAGTGTGAGTTAGCTGTTGGACAAAAACTGATCACACCTTTTTTCATGGGGCTCACTGATTTTGAGAATCTTTAGGGGCCCATAAAAAAAATTGGTCACCAATCTCGCCAAACTGAGTATAGGGTTTTATTACCCTTAGATAGTAGAATCGAACCTATACTATCCCGTTTTTGTATTTTTTTCACTGTTGCACTGTGTTATCATCCGATCATTGTTGACAACTCTGTTTCGTTCCCTTGTAGATAAATGGATTGCTAGATGTTGTTGTTGTGAGTTTTAACCGCCAAATGCCACCAAAGATGTTGATAAATCATTTCCTTATACCTTGGTCCTTGAGCAATCTGGATTTTTGTGGTGGAAGCATCTAGGACGAGCTGGAGAACTCGAAAGTATTTGAAAAGTAATATTTCATTGATGGGCGTCAAGAGTGTGATGCAAGGGAAGGCTTCTGATCGGTTTAACTTAGCAAACCCAGAGTGATCCTTGCCAACTGCACTTTAAGTCTACTCACAGAGCTCCGTAATCGTATTACTACTGCCAAGGGAGTACCTCCACGTGGTGACGCCTGGAAGCGTGCCTTTGACACCCGTCAGAGCACGGCTAACTGTGAGGTCAGCGTCTGACCCAGAATGGGCGGCTGTAATAAAATTCTGGGAGGAGGAGAAAACTGCGACGTGGTGCGCTGGGCTTGCAACCCGCCACCGACGTTTGAACTATTGCAATGAAAAGAAGTAAGAAAATAATAAAACGGACCCCCCAAAATGTTTACGACCACCGCGAACGAATTAAGGACCATGATTCAAGGATATGTACCTGGAATGTTAGAACACTGTATGGACCAGGTGCCTCCATCCAACTGGCGGAAGCCCTTGGAGAATACAAGGCTGACATAACCACTTTACAGCAAATCCGGTGGACGGGACACGGGTGCTCGCGCATGAAATATGGTAGTTAGCAGCACTAGATTTGACCACAAAAATATTCATAAGACAACATGGTTATCTCCAGATCAATTGATGAGGAATCAGATAGATAACTTGGTAGTCGATGGAAGGCACGCATCGAGTGTTCTGGACGTACGAGTGATCAGGGGTGCGAACATTGACTCCGATCACTTCCTTACCGCAGTTAAGGTACGCACAAGGCTAAGCATTGCGAAAAACGTTCGTAACCAGGCACAACGAAAACTGGACATCTTTAAACTGCGGACAACAAAGGTAGCGGACGCCTATTCCAACAACCTAACTCAACTGCTGCGGAATGCTCCAACCCCTGATAATATAACCTCGCAGTGGCAAAATATAGCCGACTCCTCAGAACGGGCTGCGAGAAGCGTACTTGGGTACTCAAAGCCGTCTCAAGAAGATGCCTGGTACGATGATGAATGTCGCAATGCCACGAAAGAGACGGTTGCTGCTTACAGGGAAAAATTGCAGCCAATGGCAACGCGAGCTGTTCGTGAACGGCACAGGGAGAAGAGACAAGATGCAACTCGTCATTTTAGACGGAAAAAGAAGGAGCTGAAGAAGAGGCAGGATGATTGCACAGAGTTGCTCCGAAGTAGAGGGGAATCCCGAAAATTCTACAAGAGAGTTAAGGCGAGAATGCGTGAAACAGTTTTACCCTCCTGCGAGGACAGCGATGGTCAGCTAGTGACGGACCCGGATAACGTTCTGAAGATATGGAGAGATCATTTTAAAAATTTACTGTCCACCTCCGAGCCAGAGCGAGATACGTGTGGCAATCTCCCGCCTTAAAAACAACAAAGCTGCTGGAGCCGATGGTCTCCCTGTTGAATTGTTTAAGGCTGGCGGGGAGGAGCTGATTAGGAGCATGCATCAGCTCATGCATCAGCGCATGCAACATCTGGCAAGAGGAGAGCATGCCCGGGGATTGAAAAGGAGATCGTAGTGAATGTAAGAACTGCCGTGGAATAAGACTATTACCAATTGCGTGCAAGGCCCTTTCAAGTATATTGAGTAAACGTCTAAAGCCAATTGTAGAAAAACTAATTGGACCATACCAGTGCGGCTTTATCAAATCAAATATTCACCTTACGACAAATCCTTTAAAAAAAAAAACCCATGAAAAGCAGATCGACACCTACCACCTCTTTGACGACGACAAAGCTGCCTTCGACTCTCCGATAAGGAATAGGCTATATGAGGCCATGTCTGAGTTTAGTATTCCTGCAAAGCTGATTCGACTTTGCAGATGTACCTTGGACAAAACCAAATCCTCGGTTAAGATTGGTAAAGATCAGTCTGAACCATTCAACACAGAAAGAGGTCTCAGGAAGGGCGATAGCCTTTCCTGTACACTATTTAATATTACTTAATTTCCCTTTGCACCCCATGAATGAGGTATGGGATAGCTTCTCGCGTTGTTGTAAATTAACACGCTTTCTATTTGTAGATTCACAACTAACGGCACCTACTTGTTTATCGACGAATACGAACGTCACTGTTTGAGAAGCTCTTACTAGACACGCCGATTGACTCGACTCTTAATACTGCGAAGTTGCTGTCAACAACATTCGAGGGGAGCCGACAATGAAAGAACAATTTTTTTTTTAAGATGACTGGAGCCAGTCTTGAACCTGCGATCTCCCGCATGGTAGTCGCGTGTTCTAACCACTATGCCACGGCCGGTCCCACTATTTAATATAGTTATAGAGAGGGTGATGAAAAAGGCTGGTGTCAACATGTCTGGCACCATATTCAACAAGAGCCAAATGTCACTAGCCTATGCCGATGATATAGACACCATTGGCCGAAATCTGTTTTCTCATCACTAGATAAGGAGTCAGCATAAATAATGATTTCGACGAACATAGCGTCCTCTCGATGGGGACGCACCGTGAATGTCGACAATTATTGTTGTGAGGTAGTCGATGAGTTTACCTTCCTCGGATCTTTCGTCAACAAGCTAAATAATGTCAGCCAAAAAATTAATCGGAGAACAGTGCTAGCCAATGGATGTTTCTACGGACTTCGGCAGCACTTTAGTAACACCACCTTATGTCGGAATACTAAGAAACAGCTATACCAGGTGCTGATCTTACCCGTTCTGTTGTATGCTGCCGAATCATGGGTGCTTACTACAACGGACATACAAAACCTGGGAGTATACGAGAGAAAAGGACTCCGAAAAATATATGGACCTATCTTTGTCGACGGCGAGTTTCGCCATCGGATGAACCATGAGCCCATGAGCTTTACCACGACATCGACGTAGCTAAAAGAGTCAGAATCCAACGACTTCGATGGCTGGGACATGTTGCCAGAATGGATGTAAATGCTCCAGCGAGAAAGGTGTTTGAAGACGAACCTGAAGGACGGCGCAGAGCAGGGAGACCCAAACTCCGTTAGAAAGACCAAGTGGTAGGCGACGTGCCAACATCTGGTAGGACTAACTGGAGAACACACGCAGAAGACCGAAGCGTGTGGAATTGTTTATTACTTCAGGCCTCAAATTTATGAACCACGTTCGTAAGTTGTAATTGGCGACTTAAGTAAGTAAGTAATATTTCATTGATGTTGATTTGGCCAGTGCCCCGACCGGGAATCGAACCCGGCACCTTCGGATTGCTAATCTACGTCGCTTCCACTGAGCTATCGACGAAGTCCTGTTCGACGTTTGTTGTAATCGATTAGTTAAATTATGTGATCTTATTGTCTAACAAATCTTTTATATATATTATTATTTTATTTGAAATATTACTCTCTAATTACATACATAAATCCCTGTAACTAGTTTATTTCACAGACACAAACGGAAGGGCGGATATAATATAAATGAAGATAGAGTATAGTTAAATTTTTGTATTATTTAAAATTCCTACAGCAAAACAACAATTTTAAGGGGTATCGATGCCACATAGGTCGATCAATCTTTTATATAAAACAAAAAAAAAAATTGTAATCAAATGCAGTACATTTTTTTCATCTTAGATTATTAATGTTTGAAGTTTAGAACAAAGGAAACAATAAAAAGTTTTTTTTTTTTAAATCGGTCAATTCGTTGATTTTTCACAATAATTTATTAAAGCGAGCAACGTTAATCTGTGTTAGAATACAAAAAGAAACAGATAAGTCGGAGGGCAGGCATACCAAGCATTAACAATTGGCTTTAAACAATTTGTGGTCATGTGTTATAATGTACGTCTCGAATGTAAGATATGTGTATGTTTGTTACATCTCTACATTGTTTTCAAGTGGGATAGAAAACGCAATATGCAATACACTAATGTATATGTACATAAGAATGCAGAAAGTAATTAGCCCTAAACACATATCGTTACCCTATATTCTGGTTTGGGTTCCAATGGCACAATGTATCGTGGGTCCGCTGCAGGCCCTGCTGTATAGCGAGCAGGTTTTAACATGCCATTGCATGAAGTATGCCTTAGCGTGGGCCAACTGTAGCTTATCTAAATTTCGCAATGATAAATTTCAAAATAAAGTACTTCATTTTACTTAATGTTATAAAAAAAACAGCACCGAGGTAAATGAATTGATGTTATTTTTTTTTTGATTTTCCTTCTCTCGCTTATTACTGGTGGGGTTGCGTGAAACACATGTACAGGGATGGAGAATTATTTGAACTTACCTCATTATCGAGAACGCTGGCGACCACCTCCACCAAAAGTGTTCCCAAATTACAACTGGCATTGATAGTGATAACTGCAGATACATCTGATGGCCCTTCGTCGGATTGGGTGTTGCAAAGTCCCTTGAGGACTTGAGGATGGGCATACTGAACCATTTTTTTAATTAAACCCAAACTTGCACGACGAACGCTACTTAACATTGTTCCTTGGAAAGTGCGACAGAACATCGGCAAAAATAGCTTCAAGTAAACTGGCGCCATTTCTGGATCTCCCCGCGGCTCAATGGTAGAATTGTCGTCAGTACCGTCCTTATTGACAAGACTGTGTCCAGCTGCCATCCATTCACCTGGTGACTGTAGAATAGCAGCAACTTCTCGATGTCCATCGTCGTTTCGTTCCCGGGCTTTATCTAACGGGGTTTTTCCATCTTCATCACGTAAGTCGGGATATGCACCGTATTTTAAAAGGACTTTTGCTATTCCCGGACGTCCGAAGCAGGCAGCGTAATGAAGAGAGGAGCTGCGTTGACCCTTATTTACATCTGCGCCCTTTTCACACAAGTATTCAACCATTTCTAAAGTTCCAAATGCAGAGGCCCAATTCAATAAGGTTTGACCGACATCGTCCATACAATTTACATCGATTCCTCCTGATTCTATGGCCTCTTGCAATGCTTCGGTGTCTTTGGATCTTATGCAATCAATCAATTGACGATGTGTTCGTTCCACAGTAGAATCATTACGGCGAGCTCGGGAAGTTAACTGACCTCCTTGACCACCAGCAGCGCCCACACGGCTCAGTGCCTGTCGACCTTCGAAAAGTAAAAGTAGCAACAAATCTGCTAGCCTCATACAATCCAAAATACAACGCTCGTCTCCTTTTAGGGCTCTTTCAATAGCCTCTGGTAGTTGAGAACGTAAAAGATCATGGGTTATTGAAGAAGATCCCCTGCACAGGGTGGATAACAGGGAAATTGTTGTAGATATGGATTGCGATGACCGGGTGGTATCAGCAGTTTGAGTTTTGGGTACGGTGACGGGTGCTGCTAGCGTTTCACCCTGTGTACCTGATGTCGATGGCCCAGCTGAAGTTGGAGTTGTTCCACCCGTCACAGATAAGCCAGCATTGCCCATTGGCCCAGCAGCATTGCTTAAGCGTTTTAGTAGTTCGTTAACAAGACCATATTCGGCCAGAGGAGCTGGATCTACCCACTTGCGCGTAAAGCGATCAGCGACCGATGCAAAACACTTGAGAGCTCCATCAGAGACCATGGGATCTTCATGTTGTAACAAAGTGCTTAGGCTTTCGACACAGTTCTGTATGCAGGGCGTGTTGGGTTCCACTTTCGTGCACAATCTCGATACCACGGCCATAGACGAGTGAAGTGTGTCCTTGTGTACTTGGGAGCCGCAGTCACGAATGAATGAGAGCACACAATTGAGACCACCACCATCGAATACAGCTCCGGCCTCGCGTGTGCAAATCAATTCCAAAACTTTAATACACTGTTCAGCGAGATCGCGCGATGTGCGAGATGACAAGTCAGCAACAACAAGCCGATTGCAAATGGATTTAATGGCGCCATCGATGGCAACAATACGACGTGTACACTCGGCGGATACATCTAAATAATACGTAATGGCACGAGCAGTGACTTCAAGGACATTTTCCGGTGCCAGCTCATCAAGAAATATTTTGCATAGTGCTGGAAGAAAAGTACGTGGAGGGCAGCTAAAAAAAATAATTGGTAATTAATAATCTTAAAACAAATAACAATTGTTTACCTCTCAAAACATCTGTCTACATTGTCAGACATTAGCAAAAGCATACATAGTTGCTCTAGGGCAATCAATTGCATATCACGCTCATCACCTTGGCCCATAGACAGCCATTCCAAGAGCGTCTCAGGGTCAACGTCTCCCATCTGTTAATTAGGTAGTGGAAAAGTTGAATTTGATTACCATCATTTCATTTATTTGTTTGTAACTTGAAGCTTTTCGATCAATTAAGCGTTAATTACATTATGCAACAATTCATAATTTAAATACACAAAGTGTGTATATAAAATCATATTCATATATGGCAACAAAACTTAAAGATAGTATTCGACATTACGATTTATAACAATGAAAATAATAATGAAAAATTAAAATAATCAGTTACTAGTGGGATGATTACGATTCATTACGATAATAAGGATATAACACACTGCTTACTTAAGGAACTTGGGGAGTGACATAGTGCATGGTGTAGATCTAGTCGAGTCTGTATACCAAAGTTTTCTAGTACACTCAAAATCGTGACTTACGGCTTAAAAATCAGATTCCACACTTAAGAGTTGATAACTCAAACAGTTCTGAACCAACTTTTAAATATCACACTTTTCCAACAGTATATATATCATATTACATAACTTGTCATATTTGTCTGTTTTTGCGTCGAAATCGCAAAATTTTTAGGTTTTTTCAGTATTTTTTAAGTTTAAAAAATGTTTGCCCACTAGAATATTAATTTATTTATTTATTTACATTATATTATACTTATATTAATACAAGAATAATATTATAAAAAATATAGCAAAAACTGGCGGCTAAGGCCATCGGCTAATGAAATTTTACAACAAAATCTTCTTATATATATGTATACTTAGTTATACTATTAGGTTTATATGGGAGATGAAATTATAGACTAAGTTAATATTATACATGTCAACAGTGGTGAGAATCTTTAATCCAATATCGTTTAAAAATTGTTTGTGTTGTTGAGCCAAAGAAGGGCAGGATTCAATGATGTGGTGGACTGTAAGTAAATTTCCGCATTTCAGGCATTTGCCGTTGGCATTTTTGTTAATAAGGTGTTGATGTGTGGCGATGCAGTGGCCCATGCGTAGGCGGGAAAAGCATTTGATTTTCTTTTTGCTTATGTTTGTGGGGTATACAGGGCTAGTATTGTTTGGGTTTATTAAACTGTAGTGGCTGTGTTTGTAATTACTTTTGTTGGTATAAGATCTTGATCGAAGTTTTTGTTGTATGTGTTTTTTAACGTCCATCCTTTCTATAAAAGGGCTTTGAAATAAGGGTGCTGAGCATGCGCTCTTTGCGGCACTGTCCGCAGAAACATTTCCCTGTATTCCAACGTGCCCAGGTATCCAAAACAATTTAATTTGACCTTGACGAATTGATAGTAAATCTCGGATTTTATTTATTGAGTACCATTTTGTATTGTTTATGTTGGATACGGCATTCAATACCGATAGGCTATCGGATAAAATTAAAGTTTGTTTTTTTGACTGTATGGCGATTTCCATAGCGTGCAAGATAGCTGCGGCTTCTCCAGAAAAAATTGATGAAAAATCTGTAAGGCGTTTCGATCCAAGTAGCTTGTTGTGACTATCTACGATAGCGTAGGCAATAACTCCGTCAGATTTGGAAGCGTCAGTGTAAACAAAGTCATGCGAAGGGAAATTCCTGGTAATGTGCCTAAATCTTTGTATGTATACCTCATTAGGGGTTTTTTCTTTTCGTAGCGTAGATAGCGATATATCACAAAAATTGCTTTGAAAATTCCACACAGGATGAGTCGGTACGTAGTCAGCAAGTTTTTCTTTAAAATTTAGCACGTTGCTAACTATACAGTTGTATAGGATAGATTTTACCTTCGGGATTCTTTTATTGACTTTAATTTTGGCAACATCGTCCCAAATTATGGATGTGTTTGAGCTTAGTATTTTCGGTAATAAACGGTTAACTTCGGTAATGCGATCTTCTAAGGAAGGAAGACCCGACTCGATGAGAAGCATTTTTATTGGAGTTGTCCTGTATCCGTAGATGCTCATACGTATACAATCATGATAAACTGTCTGAAAGATCCGAATAGTGGTTTTTGGACTATTACCAAAAAGAAATAGGCCGTAATCTATTTTGCTCAAAATCAAAGTTTTGACAAGATAAGTCAGTGTGTTTATGTGGGTGAAACTGCGATTAGATAAATATTGTAAAATATATTTTCTTGCTACTAATTCCTTCTTAAGCTTTAAAGCTTGTTCCTTCCATCGGTAATTTGCAGTAAAGATGATTCCTAAGATTTTTAAAGTTTGCACCAGTGGTATGGTGATGTTACCAACGCGCAGTTCACCTGGCTTGCATTGATGTTTTCTGCAAACATGCAGAATGGCTGATTTTTCCAAAGATATTTTTGCTCCTGATGTTCTCGTCCAGGTCGATATGTCTTTTAAGACATTGGTAAATAGTGCATTAGTGGTATTGTTGTCTCTGTTTTTACAAAGGACAAATAAGTCGTCAGCATAAAGGCAGTGTTGAATTTTGCTGTGTCTCACGAAAATCCGGCTAATTTCGTTGAATGCTATCTGGAAAAGGACAACAGACAGTGGAGAGCCTTGTGGTATACCATTATACAGTGGAAATGAGTTTGAGTAAGTGTTATTTATTCTCACTTTGAAAGACCTATGGGTTAGAAAAGATTTAACAAAATTTAGAATTTTGCAACCCACACCCCATGATTTAAGCGCATTTAAAATCACATGACTTCCAATACGGTCGAAGGCTTTCTCAAAATCTATTGCAAGTATCGAAACATGGTTTCTCGATGATAACGCGTTACAAATAAAATGATCTATGTAGAGCAATGCATCGGCGCAGCCTTGATTGGGTTTAAAGGCAACTTGATTTGGAGATATTAGATTTCGGGATCTTAAGAACCACATAAGACGGCTAGCAATAATGCGTTCTAGTAATTTAGAAACGCAAGACAAAAGTGAAATTGGTCGATAGCTGGAAATATCCGTTTTGCTTTTATTTGGCTTTGGTATTGGAATTACTACAGCTGACTTCCATGTATGTGGGATAATTCCGGTATCGAACACCTTGTTATATAATAAGAGTAACTTTTCGATGGTTTTGGTAGACAGATGTTGAATCATTCCATACGATATCCGGTCATATCCAGGGGTGCTCCCCTTGACCCTTTTCAGGGAGGATTGAAGTTCGTTTAAAGTGATCCGTGTTTCCAAAAGTTTAGCCTGCTTGTTATTAGCAGGGTTATGAAATTTTTCGTGCAATCTATTTTTTGCATCTATATACTCCGGTGGAAAATTGCTATCAGACGAGTAATTTGACCACATATTTCCAAATTGGTTACCAATATCAACAGGTTGGGTAATTAAGTTGTTTCCTGATTCGATGACAGTAAAAATTTGGGTATTCGGTTTATTAGAAATCGTGTTTATTTTATACCATATAACAGAGAGTGGTGAGTCCCGTGAGATGTTCTGAGTATATTTGTTAAAACATTCAATTTTTGATTTTTTTGATTCGTATTTAAATTTGGCTGCGCTCTTTTTGTATTTCAGTAGATTCGTACGGGTAGGTCTTTTTTTGAAGAGTTGGAATAAGTGCATTTTCTCTTTTCGGAGGCGAAACAGATTTTTGTTCCACCATGGAGTATATCTCACACTTTTTGGAGATGTTTGAGGTATATGCAGGTTTGCTGCAATTTTCAAGCTTTTTGTTATAATTGCATTAATTTTATTTGGATTGTTAGAATAAGGGAAAATTTTATTTTCAATTTCAATGTCGACGCAGTTTTGAAAAGCTGGCCAGTTGGCCCTTTTAAAGTTGAATTTTGGCAGTTTCTTCGTATGGGAGTCCGGCATATTCGCCCTAACTTTTGTGACAACTGGGAAGTGGTCACTGTTATGAAGGTCAGTTAAAGTTAAGCTTGTAGTAATGGGCAGCAATGTCGATGAGCAACAGCTGATATCGATATTTGTAAATGTTCCGAAAGTAGACAAATGAGTAGGTTTACCGTCATTAAGAACACACATATCGTTCGCGTTTAGAGCATTTTCTAAGATAATACCTTTATGTGAGTTTTTATTGGAACCCCATAAAATGTTCCAGCTGTTAACATCTCCGACAAATATTGCTGGAGTCTTCACATTTTCAAATAATTTATCTATGTCATTAGTATCAAAAGTTTCATCTGGGTGTATATAAACAGATATGATTGTAATTTTGATGTTCAGAGTAATCTCGAAGACCATATTAAGAATTTTGGATGAATTGTGAATTCTTTTATGAGGTATAAGGTTATTAATCATAACTGCTATACCACCTTTTGCAGTAGTATTCGCGTTTCTATTGGTAGAGTAGCTGGTATACGATTTTGGGCCAATGATGGGGGCATTTACTGGGATATGAGTTTCCTGCAATGAAACGAAATGCGGTGATTGCTCCTTAACTATGAGTTGTAGGTTTGTGTAATTATTAAAGTAACCTTTAATGTTCCATTGTACTATGTTGAAATTGGACATAAGTGTGAAGAAAAAAAAAAGATTTAAAGTTCCATTTCTTCTTCGGAGTTCTCAGTTGGATTAGTTTTTTGATTAGATAAAGTATTAGACGCATTTGCGTCAGTAGAATTTATTTTTTGTTGTTCGAGTTTTTTTGTTTTGTATGTGATGAGTTGTTGTATTATAGTAGGGTGTTCTGATAGAGATGGTAGTGATGAGTTGGTGAGAGAGGAGATCGAATTGTCAATTTGTTTTGTGAGTTGCTGAGAGAGTTGTGATTTTATTGTAGAGCCTACGGTGTTAACGTTAGGTTTGGTTATAGTGGTGATTGTATCAGTTGAAAGTTTGGGTGTGGGAATTTTGGAATTTAAAGTTGTTGGGAGTGTTTTAGTTTCTTTTTTGTTTTGATTATTTTCAGTTATGGTTATTGATGATGTTTGGTTTGAAGTGTTTATGTTAAGTGATTGAGTATTTGTTGTAAAGTTGGTCTGGTTTAGCTGAATTTGTTGTTGCGATTTTTTCTTTTTTTCTTCTAGTACAGTTTTCAAGTCTTCTTTGGGTATAGAGAAATTCTCGATGGGCGTAACCTTTTCTTTTGCTTCTTTAATTGATATGTTCTCTATTGTTTTTATTTTTAAAATTTCTTTTCTTTGTTGGATGACCGGGCATTTCTTGTTGTTGGATCTGTGCTCATTACTGCAATTTATACATTGTAAACGGGAACATGTCGTAGGGTCGTGGATTGGAAATGAACAAATTTCGCACATATCGTCAGCGCTTTTACAGTGGTTTTTGGTGTGGCCGAGTTTAAAGCATTTCTTACACTGCATTGGGTTGGGTATATAAGGATTAACCTTACAAACTAGGACCTTGCCAATTCTTATCTCAGGAGGTAGTTGGAACATATTAAAGTCGAGTATGTGAAGAGGTGTATTTTGGGTTTTTCCTTCGACAAACTTAGTAATCTTTCTGCAACCGACAACTCCTTGGGATCTTAAGCCTTCAATTATTTCATCTTCGTTAACTGTCATCAAATCAAAAGAGAAAACAACGCCTTTTGTAATGTTAAGAGATGGGTGTAGCAGACTTTCGATGGGACAGACTCCCGTGAGGTTTTTTGCTTTTAAGTAACGATTTGCCTGAGCCTCGTTTTTGGTAAGGATAAGTAGATTTCCATCTCGAGTAAAGGTAATTTCCTGAGGGTCTTCTGCAGAAATCCCCTGAAGGGCCTTGTTAATCAAAAATATATTATGCGAACGTATAGGTTTATCCGGGATGACACTTTTTAGTATAACATATTTTGGACATTGCGAATTTTTTCCATTTAGTGCACTTTTGTTATTGTTGTAGATTGGAAAATCATGAGTGTTATTTATATTGATACGATTATTTCCTTTTTTCCTTTTTGGGGATGGAGTGTTATCCAGCAAGGAATAATAGTTTCCTCCTGAGGAGGAAGCCATAATTGAAAGAGTTCAGTCTCTAACAAGATTTTTTTAAATCCAGGCAAAAAAATACAAAATTAAGAAAAACACGTGTTAAATAATAAGGCTTTGTATTTAATGCGTATGTATGCGTAAGCTTGGGTTCAAGAACGTATGCGAGAGCAAAAAACACGACTGTCGTCAACAAGAGCTTGTTGTAAACTGTAGAATATTAAGATACCCTTATTTGCTTCAGAATGTGCATGTTATCACGAGTAAAACACATATTTGGTTGTTCGGTAAACCATCGGTTTAGTTATTCTAGATTTTCAAGGAACGCAATTTCCATATTGCCTACACAATGTACTTGGTCACTCCCCAAGTTCCAAATGACTGTAGCATCGGGTAATTATATTATTGAGTCACCAAAGAGTGTTCCAAAATATTCTTCTATTAAGTTTCTGGACTTGAAATAAACTTCTAAGTAATCGCAAAAATAATTTCGTCAATTACTGGCAGAATGTGAAAAATAAAATTAATTAAAAAAATAATAACTTCGTAGCATACACAAACAATATTTTAGAATCCAAATTTTAAAAATTTTCGGTCTTATTAATAAAAAATTTTAAAGTGGATATCGTCCGTCGCCTTTCTCCCTTAACCACGTAGGCGCCAACAACTCATTTTCCAGAAATCGAATTACTGAATAACTTTTTAAATATGGGTTTTAAAACAAATTTTTATTTAACAAAACTTGGATTTGCGACTCACTGAAGGGTGTATAACTGTAGCCAAATTTGGCGCTTATGTGTTTTGCCGCAAACAGAAATTTGCAAATTTGCTCATTTACAAGGTTATTCTATGAGTAAATTAACATTTATTCTTATATTATTCCAAAAAATTGTATGCTCTTTAAAAATTTACGAAACTAATACAAATTTGAATTTTTTTTATAACAATTTTTTTATGTACAAGAGCTTGTATTTTGTAAACTACAGCTAAAACCACAAATGTCAATTATTTTGGAAATTTGGGTTATGTAAAAATAATTTACGTCGGTCTTAGAAATTAACCCTCTGTGGGCAAGCGTTAACCCCTTACGGTCCGAAAACGAATTTCGTGTCAGAACGGCTTTTTATACGGAAGCCATGATAGGTGGTAAATGAAGAAAGGCGAATTGTATTCATAGAAGATTATTATCAGTCATTAAGCTTTATTTGTTTCTGTGGCAACGCCGACTGTTTTTGGTAATTTTTGATGTTATAATAGGATGCAAAACATTTATTTGCACTTATAATAACTATAGAACACTATTGTAGCACAATGTTCCGTAGACTACGATTAACACCAAAAATGCGCGACTCAATTCGCACTGGTTTGTGTTTTTATACAAAAAAGAAAAAATAACTTATATTTATTAAGTATTACACAAAAAGATCACGATTGAGATTATTTTTGTAGTGGCCCAGTAGGGAATCGGCAACCTAGTTCAAAAACGTACTAGTTCAAAAGTATGGAATTGTGAACTAATCCCAAAATTAACAGTTCTAAAATATCGAATTTTGAACCAGTTAAACGTTCTTAGCTGATGAACAAGAAAAAGAGAATTATTAAATATTTTCAAAAATATATATTTCAATTATTGTATGTATTAAATTATAACATTAGCGGTTTTCACCCTTTGAGTAAACTGTACAACTCTGTTATATTTACTACCATATACACTACAAAGCATGAGTGTCTTTTTCGTATGTAATGTAAACTTATAAATCAACTGATTTTTGTTTAAGTTTTTGTCAGTTTAAGTGCTTAAATACGTAAAAAATAAGGATTTTATCCATTCTTCTCTAAACTCTTTTAATAGTTATCGCAAAATTTAAAATTAAAAATCAAATCAAATATTTTTTCCGGCAAATATTGTTGACAATCAGCTGTTTTGTTCTGGTAAATTTATCACACATGTTTACTACAGCTTTTTGTGGGATTTTTTAACCACGGCGTAGTAAATTGTAGTCTAATACATTTTGTTGTTGCAGTGTTGTAAATGTTAGTACTTTAACTACATTAACAAGTTTAACAAGTTCTACAAGGGTACTTTACTACCAAGAGTGAAAAGCGCTATTGTATTTTATTTCACCCACTTTTAAATGTATTTTAAACGTCGCACGGTGGGGTAAATTCACGATCTGGGCGGCCAAAATTATTTGAAGCAAATTTATGAAGCAGAATGTTAACAAATTACTCGGTGATGCGTAAAAACTAATAATATGTTAACATTTGGGGGTAGAGGTTACGACCGTTTTAACACAAAAAATGGTTTTTATAAAAAATTTAAGATTCCAAGTATTTCCCATATGTCTCCACAAGGTTGCATTTTGGAGCCCTACCTCCCTATAACTTTTTATTCGTCTGGATACCCTCTAACTATAAATGCATAGAGATATAGGACATCCAGTATGTTAACTAAAGTGGTTCAGTAAAACCGCAGAAATTATGGTCTATTCTTCCGCAGTAGGTAAATGGCTCTAAAACACAAAACCGCAAAATTTTTTTTATCCATATGAACAATACGATGTTAAAGATTATATATAATCACAGATTGAAGGGGTGAAAAGGGGTGATGCATAACTTTTTGTCCATAGATCGATTTTGTTACCCATTGAAATTGACAAAATACCATATTTTTCAATGCTGCTTTACTAGTATGAATTTGAATTATAATTTTATTTAGCTAAGTGTATTAAATAATATTAACCTGCTTTATTATTTTCCATTTTACATAAATGTTTAAACTAAACACACAAACAAATTGTTGCTTTACCTGAGCACAACAAAATAGAAAATTCACAATTAGCAACAAGTAACTTTTACAGCGTGTAGAAAACGAATGTAAGCAAAATGGAATGAAAAAATAACGGAATCTAGTGAAGCATTTTGTTCTCTTTACCCTACAATCGGAAATTATTAAAAACATTGGTTTTTGAGAAATCGAATTTTGGCCGCCCAGATCGTGAATTTAACCCACCGTTCGTCGCACAGTGGCACCGCCCCATGCATTTCCTAGAAAAAAAAATAGGAGTGGTCGTACAGCAATGAAATTTTTCAGACACTTCTCTGGGCTAAATTAAGAAATTTTGAAAAAATCTTGGAAAACCGCCCACTGCCACCTCCCATATAACTGCACTTGCCAAAACTTTTATTTTTGGACCTAGGGACTTGAAATTCGGGACACTTCTTAATTGAGTTTTCCTTATGAAAAAAATTAAACATATTGGGGATGCCACGCCTTCTTTAGATTTTACGCCCATTGGAAGTTTTAGATTTTATGTGTTTTTCTTCCCTGTCTAGAATCATATGAAAATTTCATATAAGTTTGAAAATGTTCATTTTTATTCAAAAGTTAAACATGTGTTGTCTCCATACAAAAGAAGAAAATATCCTCAACAACCCTCCGCGAAAGATATTAGCCTTCAAATACACCAAAAATATCGCACAAATGCATGCCGCTTTTGTAGTCAAGTATGCCAAGTTAAAGTGTGTAACACTTGAAACAAATTGATATAAAATACAGTTATGAATGCTTTTAATGAAAAAAAGTACAGAAAGTACAGACTCACAACTTTCATTTTTTTATCTCTTATCTCTGCTTTGGCTATAGCTGTGTTGTGTACCTTTTAACTTCTCAGCGGTAAATGAAACGAAGCACCTATTAAGTTATCCATGGCATCAGTATGACAATGTAAGCAAGGATCTAAGTACATAGAATGTCAATATAACTATATAGCAGCAGTAAAAACTTGAACCAATTAAGGCCGCCAAAATCTGAAAGCTTATGATGGTAGAAGAAAACCCCTAGTTGGGTTTTGAATTATTAGCTAAGGTTTTTTTTATAATTCATTTTTGAAATTTTCGAAAATCATGTACTGATTTTTAAGGCATTATCTTGTGAACTATTCGAAATTTTGATGTCTCTCTTTGGCAAAATTTTAGCTTTTAATCAGATCTAAAAATTTAACCTTCAGATAAAATCAAAAACAACAAAATCTCAATCAAAAAAACAAAAATGTAAAAAAATCGTAAAATTTCATCACAGATATTTATTGTTTTTTTGATTTATTTCTATTTTGTATCTATTTCATTTTAAAACGGAAAGCATTTTTAATTTCGATAAATGTACAATTGAAAGTGATTTCTTTACAGTTTGGCTGATTTGAGTAAGATGTTGTTGTTTTCTTGATTTTATCTCAAAGCAAAATTTTTAGATCTGATTAAGAGCTAAAAATTTGCTGAAGAGAGAAAAGCTATATTTGGAATAGTTCACGAGATATATACTACTAAAATCCTCCTCTCAGTCGAAAACTTCAAAAATGAATTAAAAGAAACCCTTAGGTAATAATTCAAAACCCTGTTAGGGCTTTTCTTCCACTATCATAAGCTTTTAGATTTTGTGGGTTTCAATTGGTTCAAGAGTTTGATGTTGGAAAATGTGCTACTGTGTAATGAGTGGACGATATTTTATACATTACACATGCATTACATTCTAAGTACTTAGATCCTCGCTTACAACATCATACTGATGTCATGGATTACCAAATAGGTACTTCATTTCATTTACCGCTGGGTTATTGCCATCTTCGCTTATTTTGCAAGAGAGAGCGAACCGATAAATGGCCTATGACACTCCTATGCTAAATTTAAGGTGGAATTTAAGTGAGAGAATCATCACTTAATGTTAAGCTAAATATAGCTGACATCAGCGATTACGTGTAATGGGTATTTTGACCGCTGGGTTTTGCAACAGCATCATTTCATACTCCTGCGACTCTTATGAGAACATAAAAAGAACATTGAAATTAAGCGATATACTTTACAGCAAAAAGGCAAGAAAAAATTGTTTTTTTTTTCAAGATGTCGAACGTTATCGTTGATTTGCAATACATATTTCAGCTGTTTAACGCAAAAGAACCCAAGCGAACGTAGGGACTCGTCAAACTAGTTCAAAAACGTACTAGTTTTCGTACTGAAATTCTAAACTACTTTTAAAATAAACTCGTTACAAATTATCGAATTTTGAAATAGTTGTTGTTGTAACAGCATTACTATTTAAATTTTACAAATTTAATCCGGGTGTTCTTCTTCAATGTCCAGTCCTAAAAATTAGGCTACTCCCACTGGATTGGTCCATAGATCCAATGGGCTAAGTGGAGTAGGGTGGGCTAGGCAATTGAAGATGTGGCAGGTATCGTGGGGACCCTGACCACACGCTGGGTATATATTGGGGACGGCACGGTCTATGCGGGACCAGTAGGCATTGAGCCTGTTGCTCCATCCCGATCTGAGTTGTGCCAGGGCCACTCTTGTTCTACGTGGCAGGCTTGTCTCTGTTTCGGCTACAGGGGGTGGGCGACCTCCAAGAACGACATTCATGCGGTAACTCGAAACCTCGGAATAGGTAGTGTCTCTATGAATGTCATTCAAAGCTGCAGCATATGAGGAGTGATCCAAGGGATCCTGTTCGTGGTTGCGTATATTATCTTCATATACTCGAAGGTCCTTCCTGGCATGCCTTGTGGGAGCATCCATCTGTGTGATGTTAAAGTTGGGATGACTCCTCCGATGACATCCCAGGAGGAACTGTTTTGTCAGTATGACATTGTGTTCCTTGACTGGGAGGACCTTCGTTTCCTCATGTAGATGATGCTCAGAGGTTATCTGCATGCAGCCCGTTACAGTCCTCAGGGCGGCATTTTGCCAGCTTTGAATATTTCTCCACTGGGTATCACTCAGCGAAGGAGACCACACTGGAGCGGCATAGTTAACCACTGACCGGCCAATAGTCTTGTAGGTAGCTAACAAGGTTTCTTTGTCTTTACCCCAAGTGCTGCCGGCTAGCGCTTTGAGGACATTGTTCCTACTTCGCAGTTTGTGCGTAATTGCAGTGGCGTGAGCTGAGGAGGTAAACAGGCTGTCAAAGGTGGTTTTTGGGTGGTTCACAGTCGGTATTTAGACGCCATCGAATACGACGCCTAGATTTATTTTTACCTCCTTTGTCCAGGTGGTGAATAATGTTGCTGATGACTTTGCTGGTAAGAGTTTTAAATTGCGTCCAGTGAAGAAATTATGTAATACTCCGAGATAACCATTCACACGATCGCAAAGCTCATCAATGTTATGACCAGTCGTCTGCGTACGATATCACATCTACACCTTGCGGTGGTGTAGGGAGTTTAGAGAGGTAGAAGCTAAACAAAAGGGGGGATAGAACGCCGCCCTGTGGTACTCCTTGTTTAACTCTACGGGGCTTCGAGCACTTGTCTCTAAACTCCACGAACGACCGACGACCACTTAGATAGTTAGCATTCCATCTCTTCAAATCATTGGGCAGGGTGGACTGCAGGATGTCCTGGAAGAGTGTGGTGTGGCTGACTGTATCGAAGGCCTTCGACAGGTCAAGTGCCACTAGGAGTGTCCTTTCACAGGGCCTCTGCTGATTCAAGCCCTGTGAGATCTTAGTGGTTATGGCGGTTAATGCAGTGGTAGTGCTATGCATTTTACGGAGCATTCCCCCGGCAGCCGGTTCAATGTACCGGAATGACCCGAAATATTCGGCCAAGGGCTGTCAACCCCAGCAACAACTACACAAGTCTTGAAATAGTTAAATGTTATTAATAGTGAAATAGTAGAAGAATAGAAGTTATATTTTGAAATTTCACCGAAAGCAAAAGACAAATAATTCTAAATGGCTTGAAAGTAAAAATCAATTATTGAACATTGAACATTTTTCGCCTGCCTTAAATTATATTTTGAACGTTGGTATTCTCGTATAAGTTATTGTCATTTAGAAACAAGCTGAACGGTACTACTAGTACAGTACTATCTTAAATTGTCTAGAATTGAACTAGTTCTAATATGTATATTTTGTACTAATTCATATCGACCTAATTTGGTTCCAAATTATTTCAAAAAGAAAACAATCAACTACCGCCCACACTGTACAATTCTATTCTAGTACAAATGGGATATTACCCCCATAACAAGTTTGGAACCACTTCAAAAAAGGTTGATAAGAACTAGTACTATTCTAGAAAATTTGGGCTAGTTCTGTACTAGATATTTTAATTAAAAACAGTAATTGAAATATATATTTTATTCATCTAAAAATTATTTAGAATCATTTGTCTTTTGATTTCGGTAAAATTTCGAAACATAACTTCTAAAATTATTTGCATTGGGATGCCAGCACATTGGGTTTCGGGGCAATATTGCTACAAGACAGGCGATAGACAGTAGATATCATAGCATCGAGCTAAGGAGATTCTTGAGGGAATAATATTCATTATAATAATGGATTGTAATTCTCTTACACTCACTTCGAATAAGTGGGCCGTTAACAGCAGAATTTCGAGTTGGCCACTCGAATTGGAGAATTATAATTACACGTTTCAACGAGGCACGAGTTTGACTGTACCAATGTGATTTCTACTGTTGAAAATGAGGTCAATGATTTTCAGTTGTGCGTAATGCAGTGGAAGCGACTTAGACAAGCAATCCCAATCTGCCGGGTTCGATTCCCGGACGGAGCACTGGCCAAATCAACATCGATAAAAATTACTTTTCAAATATTTTCGAGTTCTTCAGCCAACATAACTCATCCTAGATGCTTCCACTACAAAAATCCAGATTGTGCAAGAACCAAGGACACAGGAATTGATTTATCAACATCTCAAAATAAATCAACAAAACCAGCCAGATGGCGCCATCTTTGGTGGAATTTGGTGGTTAAAACTCACAACAACATCTAACAATCCCTTGACACAATCCTTGTTATCTACAAAGAAACGTAACAAAGTTGCCAACAATGATCGTATGATAATCTGATTACTTTCCCGATTGAGTGCCGATAAATTGAATATCGGTATAAAGAATCATTACTCCAGCTACTTCCTCCAGCTGTAACAGCAGCAACAAAGCAGTGAATTCAGGTCAAATCAAATCAAATCAAATCAAAGAACATGCTACAATTGATCACCTCAAACCCGCCGTTATAGCTGTTGGAAGATCAACATCGCTCGAAGGGGGGTAATGTGGCGGCTCATATAAATTCTACTTTGATTGGGTTTACTTTCTTTAATTATTTAATTATTTTTATATTGTCAGATTTTATTGTCAATTCGATATTGAGTTTATTAGAAAATTTTATTATTCCATTAGTTTATTTCAATTTAATATATGAATATCATAAACATTTTTTAAATATTTTGTAAAAACAGAGAATTTTAATTAACCCAACTCCTATACTATTACAGAATACCTCAAAATCGATGACAGAAATACTTAACCATGTTTTAGATAATACAAAAATCTCAAAATCTAGTTCAAAACTATCCAGAAATTAATAAATCAGTATTTAATACAATTGAACCATATCCTGCTCGCCGGATGTTGAACACGATAACTCGAATAATTCTTAATAATTTCAAAAGAATTTTATTAATAGAAATTTATCATATACAAAATTGGCTATTTCTGACAACTTCAATGTATTAGGGAAATGGCTTAAATCTTAAGAAACAGAAGAAACCAGTGCCTATGTCTTGCACGTTGCTTTTTTTTCATAAAAAAAATTGTTTCCAAGTTTTAATTCAATGTATTTGAACTCAGTGCATTCGAGTTATGAGTTCGGCTAAAAGGAAAGTGTTAAAAACTTATTAAGTAATATTTATGTGACACAAAATTACCAAAAATTAAAGTTTACATTGTCATTGAAGCTTAGCCATGTCATATCTTTGACTAGAGAATAATGTCCCAATAGGACCTGGAAGAAAGTCCAACCTGGAGCTGACTCCATGGAGTACGATGGATATATGCACTATGTGCAAAGTCCAAAAAAAATCGAGACGATGTACTGGTGAGAAATGTAACTGAACTGTGAGGACCGAGTGCAAAGAAAATTGACAAAGGTGCTTCGCTTCGTACCATCAAAAATCATAAAATGTATTTGTATCGTTTTCTTAGTTATTATTATCTAATTGAAATATGTAGAAATAATAAAATTAAAACTAAAACCAACTAGAAAATTTCTTAAAACCATTGTACCCTTATTATCATAGCGTCATATGACGACACCAATTTTCTGAAAATCAGGGCCCAATAACCTATTTTTTTTCACGTTTGTGTTAAGTGGATCGCAGGTAAGCAGCAAACAAAGTTTTAAAACAATTGAGTGCCTATATCAGAACCCGGGAGAATTCGGAATAAAAAAAATATTTATTTTCAATACATATTATGTAAAAATTAAAAGATTGGAAACGTTAACAAAAACATGTTGGCAAGAATCTCTCTTATTGGCCCAAGCGGCTCGATAATTTTATGATCAAGAAATAAATAAAATTGCAAGATAATTACTTATGAAACAACTTCAACATGTACTTGTGTCTGCCATATAGGTTACAACAATTTTAAAAAAATTCGCTGCGTTTGTCTGCGATTTAAGGTAGGTTATAGAGTATCCAATTAATCGGGTTTAGATTTTGTTCGATTAAAAAATTAATCGATTTTAGGATTGTTAATTTGCTCGATTAATCGATTAAGGTTTTTAAATTGCTCCAATAATTCGATTAATCGAATAAGTCGAATAACTCGAATAATTTCTGTATATCTGTATACCTTACGTGAAAAATAAACAAATTTAATGTAGGCGTTAAATTGTATTAATAAAAAAATACAAATAATATTAAAACATAAAAACAAACGTAAAATAATAATTCATGTGAATTCAAAAACGTTTAATAAAAATAATAAACAGAGTGAAGGGTATATTAATTTTGTTCTTCCATTTGTAACACCCATAAGGAGCCCATAATGTTCAGCATCGAAATCTGAGTCGATTTAAAGGTGACCGTCTGTCCATCTGTCTGTCACCAAAATTCAGACGCAGTCTGAGACACGAGCTGAAATTTGGAATTCAAGCTTCCATCCTCACAGCAGTTCTAAGATGAGCCCGATCGGTCAAAAACTACTCCCAACTCCCATACAAACTCCCCCTTTTTGGGGTCTGTCCATGTGATTACAGCCGTAGTTAAAGGGCAATCAAGCTGAAATTTTGTTTGCAAGCTTCCCTACACTAAGCGGAGGTTGAGTAGTTAGATGAGACCGATCGGTCAAAAACTACTCCCACCTCCCATACAAAATCCCTCCTTTTGGGGGTGCCCGTATGTCAGTCCCCGCGATTACAGCAGTAATTTAAGAGCAATTAAGCTGAAATATTGTATGCAAGCTTCCCTACTCTAAGCGGGTGTGGAGTATTAAGATGAGACCGATCGGTCAAAAACTGCTCTCACCTCCCATACAAACTCCCTTTTTGGGGTCGGTCCCTGCGATTGCAGCCGTATTTTAAGTGGTATATAGCAGACATTTTGTACGCAAGATTCAATCTCTAAGCGGAGGCTACTTTCTAAGATGAGCAAGGTCGGTCAAAAACTACTCCCACCTCCCATACAAGCTCCCCCTTTTTTGGGGTGTCCGGCAAACTGCCCCCACAATTACAGCCGTAGGTTAGGAAATATCGAGCTGAAATTTGATATGCAAGCTTTAATCCTATAATAGGAGCTTACGTTGTAAGATGAGCAATATCGGACGAATACTTCTCCCACCTTCCATACAAACTCCCCCTTTTTGGGGGTGTCCGTCTGTTTGTCCCTGTGGTTTATGAGCTTTCGGGCTGAAATTTGGTATGTAAGCTTCTGTCCAGAAGCAGAGGTTAAGTTCTAAGATAAGCAAGATTGGATTTAAACTACTCCCATATCTCACACAAATTCCCAAAAATATGCTCCAACTCATAAACTTATCGGTAAATTGAATAAAATCGGTAAAAATTATTGACAAAAAATGGATTCGTCCACTTCTTACCACATGCCTTTTTTTGTGGTACAAAGTTTAATAAAAATATAGTTGTAGTGCAAATAACCAGTTTTATCACAATTTTTACAAATAGTGAAGGGTATTTGAGCTTCGGCATAGCCGAAGATAACCGCCTTACTAGTTTTGTTTCGTTTTAATGAAGCTTGACTTTTAAAACACCCTTTCACTTAAGGTAGATGTTGGTGAAACTGAAAGAATTGCATTGAAAACATTTTCTAGTTTTTCTGATCTTTTTTTGTTTTATCTAGATATAGATCAATTATATTACAGTTTACATTCGATTTTTTTTAAATTTTGAATATTTTTTATAGTTTCGTTCAATTCCAGTAAAAGATTATTTTTATTGATATCAATTATTTCCTGTATATTCTTCCAACACAATATCATCTATAACATTTTTATCACATTTATATAAAGAAAGAATTTATTTAAAAATAATTTAAATCGATTAATCGGTTTAAATTGATCGATTATTCGTTAGTCGACATTTACTATTTTTTCTTAATCGATATTATTCGAAAATATACTCTAGTAGGTTAGTATGAAATTCATACAAATATGAGCAAAACGTAAAAAATTATATGGTTCTTTTTGATTGGTTAATTTTTATTGTAGCTAAATGATTTATTTAGCTACCGAATACTTAATGATAAACATACCTTTTCAGTTCTTGTGTAGGCCCGTTCGCAACAAAATTGTGGTGCTTAATCAAATCGATAGTAATTTTAGGTCTGAAATAAAACGAAACATTATATTTGTTTATTAAATTCAATTCGTAATAAACCTAATGACTTAAATATAAATAATACAAAATTTATTTAAAAATATGTATTCAACAGATTAATTATTAATTATACAATACCAATTATCTTCCGAACGCTAAATAACTTATACACCAACAATGCATCTTAGCATATTAACAAACACAACAGATTCAGATTCAGATATTCAATCATATTTTTTATGTCATCAACGAAATTATGAATAGATCTTATTTTAAATTTGATTGGAATCATATCACAGTTTATAACGATTATTACTGTTACCTAGAGTGTTCAAATACCTCCTTTTTTTAAAAACCCAGTTTCCGAGTTATTCGAAAAATTGATTTTTTAGAAAAATCGGATTTCGAATACAGCATTTGAAAGAAAACCGGGTTAACCGGCTTTTTTCGGTTTTTTCCTAAAAAGTTAAAATAAAAAAATAATTTGGTTTAAATAAATGCATGTTTTTACACTTTTACTTTTTAATAAATTTTTGAAATCTCTTTCATTTTATTATTTAAAGTATTATTTTTGGAAAGGAATACATTTTTGGAATATTTTCAATTTTGTTTTTTAAAATAGTATGCAATTTAAGTGTTCAATTCTGAGTCTATTCTTCTGTTTTTTTTTTATAAAGCTGGATACAGAAAACACGCGCTCACTAATTGTGGAAGTAGGATTTAGGATGTTGGGCTTTTCTGTCTTTTTATTAAATCTATCGAAATAGTTGAAATTATCATATAGGCTTGTGTCATTGCAAATTTGCTTTTACTGGTGGATTTTGGACATTATTTATTCTTGTTTAAATTGTAGCAAATAATCCCATTAGGGGATTCCTCTTTCTCACAATCTGAGCTGTTGCTAGACTCTGCCGTTGTTGGGGAAATTGTTCGCACATTCCATCATTTTCGTCTTTTTAGAATACTTTACAGAGGATGAGTTGTAGGATATTTTTCGGAGCTATGATATATATTTAGGGTATTCAATGTTTGTATTCTTCTTTCCTTAAATCTTGCTATAATTTTGTCTCGCAGCTCCCGAGCATATGCGGAGTCAATATTCTTGAGCTGTTTCAGTAATAGAGTCACTGAATCATTTGATAATCTTTTAATTGCGAGCGCTAAAGGCTGAAGCGCTGAGCTGAAATCTCTCAAAATTGTTGTTTCTTTTGAGCTGAATGGAGTTTCCTCAAAATCCAAAAGCGCATGGTTGACACATGGGAAAATTGTTAGAAACTGTTCAATCGTTGCAAATAAGGAGCTCCACCGGTGTTTCACATCGACAATGAGCCTTAGTTCTTTATTGTGCTCCTGGAAAACATGGCTATGCAATTTTCTTTGTTTTTCGCTCGACTTGTTAAATGAATTAATATGCTTCCGTAATTTTGTGGTAATTTAGAAACGTTTTTAATGAGCTCGTATGATTTTTCGGTGACGTACAATAAAGCTATATTGCCTTATTTCCCACAGAAGATGTGACATAAAGCCATTTTGGCATTATTTCACCTTTGACAATATTTTGAATAAAATTTATCCAGTATTTTTGTTTTGCGCGATCTAGTCTAGCTGTATAACCAGCCTCGCTACTCTCTCTATTTTTGTTAATAAGTCAGTAAACATAGTGGTGTACTAGAGAACACATTGCAGCGAGAGACGAATGCGGTGGGGGGCACGGCTTCCTACTTCAACTACTTCATAATGCGTTTTCATTACTTTTAGTCCCATTTTTCATTGGTGTGGCATTATTTCCACTTTGATTGGAAATTTAATATGGTGTTATTGCACAACCATGGTAATAAAGCCATATGGATTTATTGCACGACGCCTGATTTTTAGACTTCCATCATCGTCACTATCATCGTCGTAAAATGATTTTTCTAAATTAATTTGATATTGAATTTTAAATTTGTACAAAGCTTCTAAAAGTATTCTCGTTTATAAAATGTAAAAAGATTTTTCTAAATTAATTTGAAAATGAATTTTAAAACTTTAAAAAGCTTCCAAAAGTATTCTTGTTTACAAAATGTAAAAAGTGATTTCCAAATTAATTTCAAATTCAATTTTAGAGTTTATATTTTTTCAAATAACTCCTTTTAGAGTTGTTCAAAGCAATTTTAAAAAAAACCAGTACCCGAAGGAAACCGGTTATTCGAAAATGGCATTTTTGCAAAAACGGGCATACGGTTTTAAATAAAAAAAACGGTTTACGGGTTTTCGGTTTTGAACACCCTAAGACCGACACATACCTACCATCTTTTTTTTATTATAAATCCGCATTACATTCACCGATTCGCAGAAAACTTTTAGAAGCAATCTCTGTGTTTGGTATACCTGCTAAACTGATTTATTTATGCAGAATGACGCTTACTAATACGAAATCTCGATACTAAACGTGGCCTCAGACCGTGGCCGTCTCTCTTGTACTCTATTTAACATCGTCATGGAAAAAGTAATGAGAAAAGCTGCAGTAAACACAACTGGGACGACCTTCAACAAGAGTCACATGCTTCTTGCGTATGACGATGATATCGATATTATTAGTCGAAGTGTAAGAAAAGTAACTGCAGCGTTTTCAAGAATCGGTAAAATGGGCTTAGTGGTGAACGAAAACAAAACGAAGTTAATGGTTTCAACGGATGGAAGTATTGAACGTCTGGGACAATCCGTAAATGGGGACAACTTTAACTTCGAATAATAAATGAATTTGTTTACCTTGGGTCCGTTGTAAATAATAACAATGTTAACCTCGAAACTAAAAGAAGATCTATGCATGCTAATAGATGCTATTACGGGTTAAGCAAGCACATTCGGGACAAGACCCCCAACAAACCAATAAAAAAGCTCCTTCGCACATTCAATAAGCGTATCTATGTGAGTAATTTCGGCGCTCAGAGTCGATAAAGACAAACTTTTATGGGTTCCGCCAGTGACGCTCCTCTCCGTTCTCCCACTAGGCTAGAGTGATAGTAGCATGGTGGCGGAATGTAGACATTATAGAGTTTTAGGTCGGTTTCGCCCGATCTGACTCCAATACCTTGAACTTATAGGTATATGTCCCTAAAATTAAGATCAAGGGAAAAAGAGCACTATATTGCACTGTGTTGTGTATTATAAATGCAATTCCTCTACCGTTGCTTCTGATGCGGTCTTTTCGGACGGCAATGGAATTACTCGTCAGTTTTTGTCTGCTGGATTTTTTTTCAGCCTCCCAATGTTGTTCTGCTGCAAAATCTGGTTATCTCGGGTAGTTTATTGTGGAGGCCATTCAGTTAAACTGCAATATGGAAAAAACCCTAGTTCTTTGGAAAGTAATCAAGGGTTCCATCGGCGATGGTTTTGTTTCTTCTGTGGATGGTGTGTTTGCCGCTGTTGTTATGGTTGCGGTGGGGTGGGCGTTGTTGTTGCATATGATGACGGCGCTGAAGATGTCGACGATCCGTTCAAAGCTCAAACAAGCGTTGCAACACAATTGGATGGACATATAGTGCATTATATGGGATTTAAGCAATGTCGGAAGATGTTGCTCCGTTGGTCAAATTGTGTAGTTGTTGCTAGAGTTGACAGCTCTTGGCCGAACAGTTTAAGCCTTCTAGGTCATTGCAATTGTCACCGTAATCCTTTTTATTTATTTATTCATTCATTTAGTAACACTAAAGCCTTTAAGGACAAAATAAATGCGTTACAGAGCAATATATACCTAAACAGAAACTATTAATTTATATATAATAAAAATAAACTAAATAATCATTAATAAATATAAAATTGTGTTTTTTTTTTTTTAAATGATGGGCTCCCCAGCCATAACAACACAAAAAACTGTAAAAAAAAACAATCAATTATGACACAAATTGATTATAAATGGTCCAATTAGTAACATCAGTAACAACTCTTCCAAAAAAGTAACAAACAACATAGATAATAAAATGAATTATGTCAGAGTGGACAATAAATAGCTAAATAGCCTTAAATTGAAAATCTTATTAGAGAAGAAAAACTTCGAAGTTTATTGGGAAGACGATTCCATGAACGAGCAATGCGAACTAAGAATGACCTTTCAAAAATGGAATTAGATATTCTGGGTATAATTATCTGAGTATTACGATGAGAGCGAGTGAAAGCAAATATCTCATAAAGTCGAACTGGTACACCACTCTTTATTAGCCTATAAAAAAATCACAAATTTTTATATTCGACAAATTTTATGAATGGAATCCCTAGAAACCTCTCAAAATATTCAGAAATGTCCTAGATTTCATAGTGTTTATTGCCAGAGAATTATTAGATGCCCATTGTAATACCTTTTTTTTACCTTTTAGCTTTTAGATTTTATTTAAGAATTTCACTTTAGTCGATTCGACAAATTGTGGCCTATCAATGTTAAGATATACCGAGTGGTTGACCTTTAAGTTGGTTATAGTAAAAATTTTAGCTTATTATACAAGCAGACGTTCTATAAAAATTTATTGCTACAGACTTCCCGGAGGACGGCAGAAATAATATCTGAATGATAGTCCCCTAAACGACAACCATTAGGGAACTTTTTGTTGTACTTTTAACATTTTCGTAATGTTGTCTGCTGTTCATCAATAACGAATTTACTTAATTTCTTTAGATTGATTTCGTCCGCAACCAGTGTAGTCTTTAGTTGCGATGTAATGAAAACAAAGTCAACCTAGAATGAAACATCGATTTGTTTACGAGAATGCATTAACAAGATAGAAAATGCAAAATCATCCAACAAAAACAAAATTTCCAACTGTTGTACAAATGCTGTGCCTACTATCTGTGAGCGATCCATAAATATTCCTAAAAATGCTTGTCTCTTTTGCCAAGCAGAGAGACGAAATGACATCTCGCGACTACAACGCAAAACAAAAACTCAAAGCTCACAATTATTATTGACTTTGGAAGAAAAAACACATAGGTCAAAAAAAGAATAGCAATGACAGAAAATATCTGAGAAAGAAATGAATCCAACGTTGACGTGTACGCAGTAATTAACGAAAACCGTCATGCGAACGTCGGAAAAGAAAATGACGACGAAATACACAACCAAAAAATAGCAGTGCAATTCACACAACATCGCAGCTGTCTGTTGTATGTGACCAATGATATACTGGATGTAAAAATACCTTTAGAGAATTCCAATACCAATTTAGAATTATTATCTGTAGTGAGATGTAGACATACATATTCTCAAACATTCATAATACATCAATTAAAATCAAATTGCGCAATGTAAAGCAATACGGAGTGAGTGCGTGAATATGCCCGTAATTGTCCAACTTGTCCACTAAACTACTAGGCAAACGGGCTAACTGAAAACTATGCTAGGTGAAACTGCTTGACCCATCTTTGCAAGCCGTCAAGGAACTTTGCTTATATCCTTTTTGCTATTGATGTTTGGCGACTTTACCTTTTACAAGTGTGTGTGTGTGTTTGCCTCTGGTACAATTTAACTTTCTACAACATTACACCAGCCAAAGAGAAGGCGAAAAAGAAAACAATACATAAAGCAGACGTTAGCCTAACAACACAAAGAGGCAGAGGGCACTCACCAAACAAGGGGGACACAAAACGAACACAAGACGAACACAAAATATAAGAAAGTATACAACACCATAAAATGCAAATGGTCGTTGGTGGTACTTTGTACAACGGAGATTTTCATTAACGAAAAAATAACGAAGATGAGGAGATGGGGAAGGGGAGCACTCTTAATTCTCTTCATTTATAATCAATACTTGCAGATTTACAAAAGAAAAAAGGTCATTCATAACGCTTAAGCCTAAATCGTTGTGTAACTCAAATGCACTTTTACCATGTCTAGTGCTCTCAATTTCCCTTCAATAAATTTCCCACACCACACAAAATGTACGAAATACCCTAATACATATCTTCTTATCAATGTCACCTACTATACTTTAATATAAATATCATAACTCACCAAAATTTTATTGTTTTTGTAACATTTTCTTTGTTAATTTTTTTTCTTTTTGATACTTTTCGTTCGATTTTCCTCGATGTTCGATCGAAGCAATAAATGAAAAAAAAATAAGAAAATGTATATTGAGGATTATTTCCTTATGTGGTCGATTTTTTCAGCAGATCTCAGATGAGACAGATTCAGCAGAAGTTTCACGTTTATGAACTACGTGTGTTTTATTTAATGTCCGGTGATGTCTTTATTGATTTTTTCTAGAATATCTGTATATTTAACACGTTCTTGATACTTTTTCAACACCCGATTTCACAAATTTCGAATTGGAAATTTTTTTTTAGCAGCAGCACAGAAAATTCTTTATTCACTGACTAGTGAAGAGAAAATCCATTTCGATTTAAATGAAGATGCAAATAAATCGATAAAATTTTTTATCGATTTCACGAAACTACTAATGCATTTAGGCACTGTTTAGACACACAGATCTGTCGACGAACTTGTTGAATCTGCGAAAATTTTGTGTGTGAACGGTTGTCAACAACTAGAATGTCATAGCAATTCGTTATAGATAATAGCCTTTTTACACCGGAACGCATTTAACATATTTCCGCCTTAATCCGCATCTTTGATGGATGCGGCCAAAATGCTAAAAATTTTACATGTATTTTGTTGTTCGAAAGATGTTAACATATTTTCGCATCCATGAAAGATGCGGAAAAATACACTGAGTTGTACTCTGAAAATTGGAATTTAAGCGATTTTTCTCAGTAATGTTGATCCGGCAACCACCATTTTCGGTGTTTGTTTACAAAAATGTCAAACAACATGGACGGACAAAAAATTTACATTTTTGCCAAAATATTAATAAATGGTTATTCCAATTAGTTAAAACTATTCGCGCCTCTTGGAATACTGCCTCCGGAACAATGTTAATAGGTTTGTGGCAGGAAAATATTGCAGTTTTACAAGGCAAATGGAAAAATGTGTGAGCTAGACAACAGCTGACAATATGCGAAACTGCGGTGTAAAACCACTTTTTGGCATTCCGCATCTTCAGCTCAAGATGCGGAATGCTTTTTTGGTGTAAAAAGGCTATAACACTCCTCACAGACAAATTTTCAACAGATTTCTTGTGAACGCGCCTTTATACTGCGTTTGCATTACCGTTCGAAACACTTGTTTAACTTTAAACATCTCAACCCAACTACGGTTGAAGTGTTTAGGTTCTTCGCATTTTCGAAGTAAAATCGGCGTACATATGTAAACAAAACAAAGATTGAAAGTAAGTAATGCAAATTTTTTTGTAAATTTTTAAATAACTTCCAATTTCGAACAAACATTTGTGAGAAATTTTTGATAATACAACTTTCATAAAATCATTATTGATTTGACCCCCCAATAGTATAAGCTCAATTCATGCAGGTCTTTCATGGAATTATTACAACGGCTTTTAACTCTTTTAAGTAAGTGATGGCAAAAAAGGCTGATAATTTCCGTGTGGGAAAACGTGTAGTACAACATATGTTATACAATAACCATGTTAGAAACATGTTTTTCGCATAATGGAAACACAGTATTAAAGCGGATTTACCTAATCTGCGAGAAAATGTTGCGTATTAACGGTTGTCGAAAACTAGAATGCCATAGCATTTTGTTATCGATAACACTCCGACAGATAAATCTAACTACATATTCGGAAACGAAACGCTGAAAAGGTGGAATGCTTTTCTATTACAGGTGGTAGCACCTCCGATTTTTGGGCATAAATTGCTTTAAATGCACACAAGCACCACCAGGCGATGAATAGAAAAATTATAACAAACATATTTACATATATAATATTTGAGTTATTTGCAGTAAAGTTGATAAATTATTGCTTTGAAAGCTGGTAGGAAGTTCATAAAGCATTTCAGCCTAGTTTCCTTTAAAATGTCTCTCCTAATTCTACCATTTACAAATTACAACAACAACGCTGGTTTTTTGGTAAACACAAAAAACTGCAAAACTGAAGCAAATGAGCATATTGAATAAGTTACGAAATTTTTGGTATGCTATACCTCTAACAACAAAACACATCCAGTTTTTAATTTTTTTGTTCTGGACATTTTTTAACCTATTACTTGATATAATTTTAATCAAGATGGTTTGTTCTTTGTTATACATATAATTTCAATGCATTGTGTGATCTTCTTTAACGACGTTGAGCAAAATCTGAAACATAAAAACATTTTCAATTGCCTGAAGAAGCATTTCATAGGAGTACATAAAATAATCCCATTAGAATTTTATGTTCCGCAGGGATCTTTAGCCACAATTTGAAACTTTTTCCAATGGTTTGTATAAAACTAAGCTGTGAAATAAATAACATTTCATTGAAAAAAAAAAAAAATATTAAAATGCTAACTTTGACGTTTTCTTTTCCTTTTTATTTTTTGTTTACATATGCAATTTAGTCTCATTTTTATTTTTATAATTTAAGTCAGCGGCTGACTGAGATCCGAGAAAATCACTTTAAATTAAGAGATTTTTTTGCATTAGTGGCGTAGTAGGGACAAATAAGAATTGTTTTACGTTAGACTATCTAATGCCCAATGTTAAAGTGAATGATTATTCATTTGTTATAATTAACTTGTTGTCAAAGCCCAATTTCATTCATTCAGAAAATAATTAACAATTAGTTAACCACTCGATTTCCGTTGGTTAAGCTATTGTTAAATACACAGAGAACAAAAATGAGAACAAAAATTTTGAATAACCAAATTTCATGATTTAATTTTGTGAAATACAATAAAAGACTATTTGTGCTGTTATATGCTATTCTCTTTATCGCTTATCAATATTTCATCGCATTGTTTTTTTTTTATTTGTGTTAACACATTTTGCCGCACAATCACTTGTGTTTTGGTGTGCGTTAATGGGACTTTACGCTGGCAGACTTGTCTGGGAGAGAAAAAAAAACGTTTAAACATCTTATCATTACATAACAGACGTATCTGGCGAACTTAAATTTTTCACCAGCAGCCAACATGGACGGTACAGCGGACCATGTTTACTTTTTTTTTTACAAAAATTTACCACAACACGTTTTAAAGTTTTTTTCTTAAAAGATTTTTTTATATGACTTTTTTTTCCTATATATTAATAACAATAACAAATTTTCCTATTTTTATTTTACAATTTTTCTTTGACTTATTTATAAAAAGATTTATATGAATCAAATTTATGAAAATCAAAATCATTTTAATTTTTTACAGATAAGTCTGCGCAGACCGAATACATCGCCCTAAACTGGGAGGATAAGTCTGAACAGACATTATATCTCACAGACTTGTATGCCAGTGTAATGTGGGCTTTACCGACAGTTTTCATTGTTGCCATCATATTATTTCAAATAATAACATAATTAAATAGAGTACAGAAAAATTAGTTGCATTGTTAAAATCTAGTTAACATTTAACCGAAATTACCCAATTATATAGTTAATTACGTACTGAAAAATTGGACATAAGTAAACACGCAACAAGAATGATGCATAAACGTTTGTTTGTGCACGTGATTGAAAAGATTGGTGATAGTGCAGGATTATTATTGTCAAATGTGTGAAGTTTGTGCATCTGACGACACCACCATTGCCAGAGAAATATTTATATTGATAAATATATAAAAACAAACACAAGCCCTGGAAAAGCAACGGATCTGATTATTGTCTGCAATGAAATTGTATGGTTTTCTTACAATCGTCGCAACTGACATTTTGCAAACAAATTCTCTTTGTCAGTACATTGGCAGAAATTTTAACTTAGCATATACATAAGAGGAATCAATATTACCACAAACTTTGAACACGTTTCCTATAAAACTTACATTTAACACTTAGCAAACTTAGCGATACGATTCTCTATCATCTTTTTACAATTGGACGCATAGTTTAGGAAATAAAGACACTTAAAGTTTTTCATATTGCATGGTGATATAAGCTCCATTAGATGCTTAGTTCAGGAGATAACGGCAATTAAAGTTTTTCATATGAAAACCTACGGCTTCCAATCCGTTTAAGATCAAAGGAAACAGTCACTTAGCAGCATTTTTCAAACAAATTTTTGTATAGTTTAAGGAAGTTTTAATGAAAGCATCCTTTGCGATTTGTCCAATGTATATCGTATAAGCATAAACAATAACCTATGTTCGGATTTGTGCAGAACTATCCTGGCAATGTGCTGTGGAAATACTTTCCAAGTAACTCAACACATAAAACTAGTGATTTTTCCGCCTTTCAGGTTAGACGGTTTTCAGTTTTAATCACTCTAGGTGAACCCGACATATTGCAAAATTTTATTTTATTAAATTAGGGAATAAGCAAAGGTGAAATTTAATATTAAAAAAATTAAATCAGTCGATTTTTAAATGCTTTTCTTTAGCTTCATTTTATTACTAACTACTAAAAAACAGCAGAAAAAATTATGATAAAAAAAATTATGATATGTCGTAGTGGAACTTTTTTTAATAAGGTTGTATTGTAAAAATACGTTCTCAAAATAATATTTTATTAAACTATATAAAAATATACTTATACCTATAATTGTAGAATAAGCTTATGCTTGACAATTTAGAACAAACTAACGGTCTTATTCATAAAAAGTTGTAAGAGGCTTATAAACTATTTTTAAGCAAATTTCGAGAAAACAGTATTCATAATAAATTTATATCTTCAATAAGTTAAAGTAGGATTGTCCCTACTTTAAGCATGCAATAACTAGACGTTTGCACGATTTATTGTATATTTATGAATTTGAGACCTTTGTTTTGAGTTTTTTGGCATTTTTCATATTGGAAAGAGCCGTTGCATGTATTCGTCGTGAAGGAAATTGTCTTCGTAATCATTGCGCACATAGAAAAGTATCTAAACAGACACTTTTCATTCATGAATTCCATTTCAAAAAATATTTCTCCAATAATCTTCAAAAATAATTTGTAAATAATATTCGTGATGTATAAACAATCAAAACAAGGAAATAATGTAATTTGTATCCGATTATTATTTCAACATGAGAAAAGAAATTAAATTTTGTATGTCATTTTTTACTTAAACTGTTTCTTACCGTCATGTTAATCGTAGTCTATGAAAAATCGTGCTACAGTAACGTTCTATAGTTATTATAAGTGGAAATAAATGTTTTGTATCCGATTATAAAGCTTTTGTATCCGAATATAAAGCTACTTTTTATACATCATTAATGACCAAAATAGTTGGAGTTGCCACCGGATCACATAAAGCTAAAGGACTGATAACAAACGTTTATGAAAACAATTTCTTATTAAAGGTTTTTTTAGAGCTAAACAATACATTAGCTAAAGAACGCTTCATATCCACTTTAGAAATTTTTTATGAATAAGGCCGTAAGCTTATGCCTGGAATTGTAGAATTAGCTTATGCGTGAAATTGTAAAATAAGCTTATTACTACAGTTTAAGATATACGTTTATCTTAAAATGTAGAATAAGCTCAATGTCTACAATTTCACCATTATCTTATGCTTGCAAATAAGAAATTCACATTTAGTTGGATTTTTTTGTTATTAATAAATTTTATTATTTTGATCAGTAAAAAAAAAAATTAAAGAAAATACAAAACTAGTAAAAAATTTCCTATTTAAACATTTTAAAATAAAAAGGAATAAGAATTAATAATCACGAAGTTTTGGTGCTTTTTATAAACTCATCTTCGCTTGTCGGAATCCTATTGCTACATCTGTAAAAAAAATAAATATTATTGTATTATTAGGTTATTTTTATTACAGGTGTTTTATTTTCTTCTTACTTCGAATAGCTTTTCCCGTACTTAGACTACACACACTCTTCTTCAGCTCAGTACTCTTCCAGCATATCTTTTCCGTCACTTCATCTTTCAAAAGCTTCCGCCAACAATTTTTCACAAAATTAGGAGCTTTTGCTACCGAAGACAAGTTTTTCTCCTAAAAAGCGAAAACAAAAACTTAGCAGGTACATGTATTTTGATGCGGTGCATAGTATTCAATCAAAAAGTCGATTTTGAATTTTTGTTAACTTACCCCATTTTGATTTCATATGACGATATGTATTATTGGGCTTTTATTCTGCACGTAACATTTTTGTATGACAACGTTTGCAGGAAAGGCATTGGCATTACATTGTGAAACAACAATATTACCATACATCCGACAATCGTTTGTAAGATAATTCCCTTATAATTTGCAGATGTGCGAAGTTCGAAGTTCTCCATTTGCAGAGAAAAAATTATATTGGCAACACTGTCCATGTCAGTACAAAGCCGGTACATTAGCAGATTTGACAAAATTGCATGATGTGGCAACCGTCTATATAAGCTTTATGGCAAATATGTTGGTTGCGAAACCAACAACAAAAACATGTTGTTTGTAAGCCGACGACTTTGTGAAGTTTTTCGAATCTAGGCACTCAAATAGAATTATCATTTTGTTGTGAGATTTTGGTGCATAATACTTGATGAACAATTTGCAATCATTGTACCAAAATCTGCTAATAAGGATTCGTAGCTGAATCCGAAATAGCTATATTGACTGCCTGGCATTATAAGAATATCATTCTGATACACCTGGTCTTGAGCTTGAAATAAATTCAAAATCAATGTTTAGATTTTTTTAAAGAAACCACAATCAACTGCGATTAAAAACAATAATATGTGATTAACTTAACTTTCGCATCTCATTTCGGCACGAAGTCGTACAATTACAACGAGACAACCTAATAGAATTATTTGATTTCCGACAAACCGAGTAAAAATCTAAACGAAAAGGTACTTTTTCCAACCAATCTCATATACACAAACACACATTTCTGTACACATGCATGGCAAATAAGTATCAAGGCGACAAATCATAACTAAGTTCATGGCGCTGATTTAGGAAACACTTGACGGCTTGATGCAGTCGCCGATCTTAATCAAATTTGCTCTCATTTTACACACATCCAAGTGTACAACTTCGAGCAGCCAATTTTATGCTTACACATCCATTTTGGCCCGGTGCCTACTAACGCAAAATACCGTACCTTCCCCGATTATTTTGCTTTGACAGCTCCAACAACGTTAACGTCAAACATATCGAAATAAACCATCAAGATTTGCTAATTAAATTTTGAACCAAAATAAAATCAACTAATTAGATTTTGAACAAAACTCAGATCTACTTGTACTAGCTTTAAATGCAACAGTGTCAAAAAAAAGCTGTCAGCACCATCTATTGTCGCTTTGTACAATCTGTACGCGCCATCTTGTGCTCGTTAATCATATCAAATATTTTTTTCGTGATTACAACCATGTAAATGTCAACAAATAAAGAAACACATAAACAATGAATGAGGAACAATATTGAAGTATAAACGAAGAAAAAATAGAAAAAACTAATCATTGAAAGTGAATACAAAAATAAAGCTGTAAAATTTTTTGTTATTGATGTGAAAATATCATTTACCGCAAAAATAAAGGCTTCATTTAGCTGAAAACGGAAATTTGCTGTGAATATTCCAAACGCTAGATTCAGGAAGTAATCAACGAGAAACCAGTATCAAAAGTTCTATACCTGTATACAATTTTCAAGGACGCCAGCCCAGAATCAGCTAGGTTGCTGACATCTCCAAGATCAAGAATAATCTGGTTCGGATCCTAAGGAAAATTAAAGTATCCAGAAGAAAGTATCTGTTTGAAATCATTTGTACTTTATTGACTTGCCATGGCAACCACAGACGAAGAATTGCCAGAGGAATTGGACAAGTTGCAAATAACACCGAATTTGACACAGGTCAAGTCAATGGACAACAATCTACCATTGGTTCTAAATCCATTCTTCGAAAGCGATATTAAAGCGACACTGATGGCGTCAGGAGTTGCCAGCGCGTCATTGTCGCCAAACACTTCTCGGGCGGCTGCTTCCCGTAGAGGAAGGTATCGTACCAGGCGTGCTTCGGAAAGTGTGCTAGATGAAATCAAGAATTCCTCTGGCATCAACTTGGATGGCGAAGACAGTTTACGTACGCCCCCCATGGGCGGCGTTCTTAAACAGACGTTGAAGAAGTCCACTGCATCGTCCGCTGGTAGTTCGGGACAACGGAAACTTCTTTTGCGAGAACCGATCCTAAAGGCTCTACAGACATGTTTGCATCCACAGAGCAGTGCACGGCTGTCACTACCGTCCACAACTACTGGAGGCCAAGGTTTTGCTTTGATCAACCAGGGCTCTGATGGCCCCCTGACGACCAAAGGAATGAGTGACTTTCGGGATCTCATTCAAGAGTGCCGAAGTCTTTTGGCCGATGACGTCGACTTTAGCGGCCGATTAAATCAGCTTAGTTTGAGCAACAGAAATTCCAAGAATTTTACAACAATGCAAACGCAAAAAAATACACAGAGTTGCGGTAGCAAGTTACGTAACAACAGGACATATCAGAAAGAACAACAGATACTCAACATAGGCGCCACGCCAGAGGGCCCTGGAGGGGGAGGAGATTTTACCAACGGTAATCATCATAATCAGATAAATCCAGGTGCACAGCCTTCTCTAAATTTGCCGCGCAACTGTCTGTCTACATCCATCTCTCCTGATCACTCCCAAACGAGCGCCCGCTGTAGTACATCTTGCTCGCAGCAGGCTGGCAGCACAGTGGCTGCTGCCACAAGTGATGATGTGACCATCGATGAGCTGGCCAGTTATTTCGATACATTTGTACACATCCCCAAAAAGATGTCCACGATGGCCGAAATGATGTATATATAAGTTGAGACGTAGGCACAACGGAAAAGTCTTTTACTGAGTGATCACTAGTTTTATATACGACGTACACGAAATAAGAGGAAGGAAAAGGAAACTTAATGCCCGTTTCTTCTATTTATACATTGCAACTAAGAGTTGCCTAGGTTCATCTGTCATACCCGGTATTGCGTGATAAGTATATCTCCATTTCCTTAGAAGTGAAAATGTATTTTCCTTCTTCCTTTATTGTCACCACTTACTATCTACATATATGTATTAATATCATTTTTATTACTCCTTATAATCTTTTGTAAAATTATGTTTAGGTTATAACCATTAAATATTTACACTCGGTCCATAAGAGTCTTTAATTTAGAAATAAAAAAGATAACGAATAACAAATTTACATTTCAAATGCCGAAATTTATGCTATCTACGAGGCATAAATGATAAATTCTTTGTTTTAATAATAAATGTGGTAAACAAAATAAAATCAAGATATACAATTTTAGTAAAAAACAAATTTGAGTAAAATCGTTGTTAACTGCTGGACTGTATGTGATCATATGGACGACAGAAACATAAAGGGGTGTAAGGCACTACAATTTGTAGAAAATACTTAATTTATAATACTACATTTAACAAAATTATTGTGTCCGATGGAGCTGAAAATGGGTGTTTTGCTGCAGTTTGATTAGATAAAATTGAATAAACACGGTATTTTGTGGGTTTCTGTGCATGTAGATCATTGTCCCTTGGCATCGCAAATTTGTGGTTGTATTTTAGAGTGTAGAGATTCGAAGGATATACACCACACCTTAAATTTAAAACATTGATAAATTTATGTATATCCCCGTCATCTTAAGACAGACAGAAAATTTATATACTAGGCCTTAGTTAGTGTACATTAGATAGGGTCGAAAAAATAAGTTTTATGTTTTCTTCCCCATATCGTTATTCATGGTTAATCAAGGGCTACATTTTGTCTATTGGTCATTTTAGATTTCGACGTCAATTTTAGTTTTTGATTTTTTTTATGAAAATTTCGATTTTTAAGTATATATTTTTATTCATTAACAAAAAAGTTACAGAGGTTTTAAGAATCAATAGGTCACCCTACACACCGTCAAAAACTTAAAAACTAAAATTAAGGTCGGGGTCAAAAATGTTAAATAAGTTAAATTTAACCCTTAATTAACCTTGAATAACGATATGGCCTTGTTTCGAGTGGTTATCAAATAACGATACAACATAATAAATACTACTTCGGTGGGTGCATGGATTCGAAAAAAATCGTATGTCTTTAAATTGTCTTCAGACAAACTTCAAAACTTGGGGGAGTAAACATAAACTTTTTTCCCGCCATATAGAGCGACCCTATCTAGTGTACATGTTAAAGATACTTCAAATACATTATCTGATCATATTCTTTATGTTGTTTATAGCATTTCCAGATTAAATGAAACTATTTCCTAATTGAATAATAGATTTCACAAATGAAATAACGTTTTCCAAATGGAATGAAACAGTTTCCAAATTAAATGAAACCATTTCTAATTGTAATGAAACCATTCCAAACTGAATGAAATCCTTCATGCCGTTACAGTAAACAATTAGACAAAATTTAAAATACTGTTCACTAAGTAATGTCTTACTCCACAAGAGATACTAGGTTGATACTGAAAACTTTACTTTTAAGGTATACTCAAAGAAAAAAAATCACTTAGGTGGAATAAGTCTGGGCTACGAGGTGGCCAGCCTTCAAACTTTTTTTAGATTCGACAACTACTTAAGTCTTAATAAGGCAGCATTTAATTACGTAATAGTTCCTATTGTGAAAAGGGAACTCAGGACATATGTTTCAGCCATAATTAAGTTATCAGCAACATTGAGGTCCTTTGGACAGGGGCCTTACAACCTAAGTGTAAGTGCAGCCAGTAGTTGCAAATATCCTGTTGAGAACCTGAATGCATTAGATAGGTCATTTGTCCACCTTGAATACAATTGGAAATAACTGAAGATGACAAATCGGAAGCAAAAACTAAATTTTTTAAACAAAACAGGATTTTCTGGAGTTATTGCATATGTCGATGCCCATATCAAAATTTTCGCTACAACTAAAGAAGACCAGAATCGTAACTACAACCGCAAAGGATTCTTAAAGGCGGTCCAAAGGAATTAAGTTACCCCCCTCCCCCAATTTTTTCACATTGCCCCTTATAATTAGACGGAACTGTTTCTCTCCGAAATCCTTGTACCAATGAGGGATTTTGTTTTCAAACCAGTCCCTATTTGTTACTTGACATTTTCATTCTTGACGTCATTAAACAAATCCTTTTTTAAATCGACAAAAATTAAAATTATTCCTTCAAATTGTTTTTTTTTTGGTTTTAGTGTTAATTGGCCGCTATACCGCCATCTCCAATTTTACAGCAATAGCTGGTTAGATGCATAATATATCAATATCGATTGTTTCTAATGTATTTTGATTATTAATTTTGCGTATGTGCGCATACGCTGTTGAAATCCGTATAACGGTTGTAAAAATTCTCGAACGATTCCCGCCGGCACACCCCAAGGTGGAAGTCCGCTCCGTTATGGGGTGTGGAGACAGCACGCCTAAGATAAAATTAAGTTGTACTTGTACGAAACTGTACTTATACAGTTATAATTCTAGTTATTATGTAAAACGAATGATTCAATCGCGACACCCAAATTGGGATGTTCTCCGATTGGAGTGCCCTGAGAGAATCCTTCAAATTGTTTCAAGTCGTTACTAACAACTGTGACGACAGATTCAGAGTCGTTTCGATTTAACGTCGTCGTCACATTTCCTTATGCTGCCATTAGACGACGTGTATTTTACATATGACATGCCAGTTTTCCCAGTGTAAAATTTATACACGTCGTGTGACCCCTTTCAAACACTGCTAAAGTAAAACATTGTGTTAGATAACACATTTAGAGCTTGCTCTATTTAGACATGTAATACATATCGACAATCAGCTGTTTTTGAAAAACAACAATGCGTTTGCTGACAAAAAGTTGACAAGGATAAGTATTTTATTTCAAATCGTAAATAGAACAATTAATGAGTGTTTTTCAACATATTTTTAGTTAAATTGGGCTAATAAAGCTGTTTTTGGCGATGATAAGATAAAGCAAAGTCAGCTGTTAATGATATACACATGCATACATACACAATGACGTTTGAACGCAAAAATTATAAACCAAATGTACACGCTCATTTTGACAGACATGCAGACTTACATATCGGTTTTTGAAATGACAAGCCATGTGTAAAGTACACGTCATCTAATGGCAGCTTTACTGACACTCAGTAGCTGAGCGACGGACGGTTCGGTTCGTATCGAGCGGTCAGTAAGAGACCGATTCATGTGTTACCAAAGAACGTTAATTATAGAAGGTAGGTTGGTAGAAGAAGAGCGTAGATTGGAAGAAGAATATGCAAAAATTAAGAAACAAATTATGAAATTTTAATGCTGATTAAATGTTACATTTATCTTTTTGCCTATCGAGTCAAAAAATGGTGGATATCCTTTTTATTTCCATCGTTTTATATACCGTGCTATCAGTTCAGTACCGATCTATAATTAACGTTCTTTGGTGTTACGTTCAACCCGAAACCAGAAAGCAAAACACGAACGAAACGAAAAAAAGGGTTGCTGTTCAGACACTGAGCGATTCTGTCTCATTTTTTTGGTCTTTAAAGTGAGCAGACCGCGCAGTAAGATTTGGTTGAGCATGTTTTGCGACCTCTGAAATTTACAAAAACTAAAATTATTCCTTCAAATTTTTTCAAGTCGTTACCAAAAACTTTGACGACAGATTCAGAGTCGACCTATTTTGGCATTAAAATCTCCCAGCACGACTTTAACATCATGGCCCGTGCTACGGTCATATGTTTCTTTAAGTTGGGCGTACATTTCATCTTTGACCTCGTCACTTTTCTCCTCCGTCGGAGCATGAGCACATATCAGCGTGATGCAGAACAATTTTGCCTTAAGTCTTATGGTGGCGATTCGTTCACTGACAGGAGTAAACCTAGAGACCAGGTGTCGTAGTCTCTTGCCGACCACAAATCCACAACCAAACTCATGGTTTTTCTCTTGGCAGCTGTAGTACACGTCACACATCCTCATCCGCGAGCATCCATATCCAGTCCACCGAATTTCCTGTATAGCAGTAATGTCAGCCTTATACTCTTTGAGGACATCCGCCAGTTGAATAGAGGCACCTGGTCGGTAAAGAGTTCTAAAATTCCAAGTGCATATTCTCAAATCATGGTCCTTAAAACGTTTGCGGTGGTCGTCAACATTTTGGGGGTTTCTTTTTCTCTTATTTCTCATTTTATTCACTGCCATTATACTGGTGGCGGGTGGCAAGTCCAGCCCACCAGGTTCTGCATTTTATTCCTACTGCCAGGAAACAGCCGCTCATTCTGAGGCAGACGCTGACCAGGAAGCCGCCCAATATGGAACAGGCGCTATGGTTTTTTGCAATTTAGTTTTCGGAAGATGTGGATTGCTAACCCTCGTCTCCTAGATTGGCAATACGGCTGCTATCTGCACGTCCAATCCCACGATGCAATTTTGCTTCAGCGGTTCAAGCCTACTTTCCTGAGACGTCTCTTTGACCATTCAGGATACATGGTTGTAATGCCTTCTAACTTTAGCTAACTTCTAAGCGGTTGCTTTGAAGTCATTGCCCGGAGAATACTTGGTCTAAGACCGGAAGAAGTTAGCTGCTTGGACAGTGCCACAAAGGAATCGATTCTGGTCGCTCCCAAGTGAGTAACAATCAGTAACTTTCCACCTCTGAACAAAGTCCTATTCCGCCAAAAGGAATCAGACAGATTGATTTCTCTGCAGCAAGGAACATGGTAATTAGCAGCACTCGATTTGACCACTAAAACATTCACAAAGCAACCAAACCAAATTGATCACGTGGTAATCGATGGAAGGCACGCGTCAATTGTCTTAGACGTACGAGTGATCAGAGGTGCGAACATCAACTCGGATCACCACCTCACTGCAGTGAAGGTGCGTACTAGGCTAAGCAGGCCGAAAACCCTGCGTAACCAGGCACAGAAAAAGCTGGACATCGCTAAACTGCAGACCGCGGAGATAGCCAATGCCTATTCTGACCAACTCACTCAACTACTTCTTGATGCTCCAACTCCCGAAAATACTAGCGCGCAATGGCAATATATTGCCCACTCGATGTTAAGGTCTGCGCGGTCCGTACTGGGGAATGTAAAGTCCTTTAACGATAATGCCTGGTACGATGACCAATGCCGCAATGCCACCTGGGAACAAAATGCTGCATACAGGGCCAAACTGCAGCCAATGGCAACGCGAGCTGTTCATGAAAAATTCAGGGAGAAAGGGCGGGAGGCGACTCGACTCTTCAGGCGAAAAAAACGAGAGCTTAAGGAGCGGAATAATGTGTGTATTGAAGATTACAGGAACAGAGGTGAAGCCCGAAAATTCTATCAGAAGATAAAAGGTAAGGTACATGGAACAGGTCTTCCCTCCTGTAAAGACAAGGATGGTCATCTCGTTACTGACTCCGAGAGCGAACTGAGAATATATAAAGATCACTTCTGCAGCCTATTGATGTGTGAAAACTTGGCGGATGAAGACTGTGCACCAATCCGAGATGATAACATCGAGTGTCCACCTCCGAGCCAAGTTAAGATAACAACTGCCATATCCCGCCTAAAGAACAACAAGGCCGCTGGGGCTGATGGTCTTCCAGCTGAGTTGTTTAAGGCGGGTGGAGATGAGCTTGTTTTGAGCATGCAACAGCTCATAGAGAACATTTGGCTTCAGGAGAGCATGCCAGGGGATTGGAATCTCAGTGTGCTATGTCCAATCTACAAAAAAGTCCAATCAGGCATCGACTATACGAAGCCATGTCTGAGTTCGGTATTCCTGCGAAGATAATTCGTCACTGCCGGTGTACCCTTACGAACACCAAATCCTCTGTTCGGATTAGCAAGGATCTATCTGCCCCATTCGATACGACGAGAGGTCTTAGGCAGGGTGACGGTTTGTCATGTATGCTGTTCAACATAGTGATGTAGAAGGTGTTAAGGAAAGCAGCGGTTAACATGTCTGGCACCATATTTAATAAGAGCCACATGCTGCTCGCATATGCCGATGATATCGACATTATCGGTCGAACGATGCGAGAGGTAACAGCTGTTTTCTCATCAGTTGAAAGGGAGACAGCGAAAATGGCTTTGGCAGTGAATGAGGACAAGACGAAGTTAATGGTATCTTCGAACAAATTGTCCACCCGTTGGGGACGCAGCGTGAACGTTGAAAACTATTGCTTTGAGGTAGTGGATGAATTTATCTACCTTGGATCCGCCATGAACAAAAACAATAGTGTCAGCCTTGAAATAAAACGGAGAATAGTGCTCGCCAAAAGGTGTTTCTTTGGACTACGCGAGCACTTCATAAACACCACCCTATCTCGAACCACCAAAGTCCAGCTGTACCAGGTACTAATTTTACCGGTCCTGTTGTACGCCTCCGAATCTTCGGTGCTTACACAGGCAGATGCAGCTTATCTGGCGATTTTTGAGAGAAAAATACTCCGCAAAATATATGGACCCATTTGCGTAAACGGCGAGTTTAGGATTCGGATGAACCATGAGCTGTACGAGTTATACCACGACATTGATGTCGTAAAGCGAATCAAAGTGCAACGATTACGCTGGCTAGGCCATGTCGTGAGAATGGATGAGGAAACTCCAGCGCGAAAGGTATTCGATCAAGACCTCGAAGGACGGCGCAAAAGAGGGAGACCGCGACTACGTTGGAAGGACCAGGTGGAGGAATCACTGACGCTGCTTGGTAGGACTGACTGGAAACGGTGTGCACAAGATCGAAGCGAATGGAAATCTTTGATCATTTCGGCCTCTGACTTAGGCACTAAGATATAAATATATATATGTGTCAAGTTGTTTTTAAAGGCTAATAATAATAATAATATTAACTGTTTGTTTTGATCATTAAATAACACTACGGTAGGTTGGTGGAAAAAGAGCGTAGGTTGTTAGATGTGAATATGCACTAATTAAGAAAACAAATTATGAAATTTTAATGCTTATTGGTTCTGCTTCGACCAAAGAACGTAAATTATAGAAGAAGTCAAATAAGTCCGTGGCGAAATGTACTGTACTTACGCCCTTAAGTAACACACTCATAGATCGGTACTGAACTGATAGCACGATATAAAAAACGATGGAAATAAAAAGGATATCAAACTTTTTTTTGACGCGACAGGCAAAAACATAAATGTAACATTTAATCGGCATTAAAATTTCATAATTTGTTTTCTTAATTTTTGCATATTCACATCTACCAACCTACGCTTTTCTTCTTCCAATCTACGCTCTTCTTCTACCAACCTACCGTAGTGATATTTAATGATCAAAACAAACAGTTAGTATACTTCTTCTATAATTCACGTTCTTTGGCGATGGCCACCAGCGCTCATACTAATGAGTATTTGTGTATGCATTGAGCATCTCCCTATCGATTTGTAACGTTTTTTGCATATGTTTTGTAGACTTTTTTGGAACAAGTCTAGTACATACAGCATAATTCGCATAGCTGCACTGAATTTTGGTGCACACATTTTTGTGCACTTAAGAGAAATGTGCACTTATTCCAAGTCTTTTACCTGCACACAAGAGGCAGTTATGCAGATTTTTTTACCTTTATATATGATGCAGTTACCCCAATTTGTTACCGTTTTTTTTTTTGCAGAGATAAATGAGATAATTTCTTACAAATGCTGCAATAAAATGCAGCCATAACGAGTTTAAGTGCTCTTATCCGGAATGTGCAGCTGTGCGAACGGGCAGCTAAGCGAATTGTACTGTATATGGACACACGACGTAGATTTTTATTATTTTGAGGTTGTAGGAATTTAAGCTAAAATGAGAATAAAACAAAAATTTTGTTGGGGACGGACCGTAATAAGTATCACTACGCTTCCTCTCTCTCTGCGGTACGAGACGAATGCGTACGCCGCAGTTAGTCTCGTTGCGTACTTAGTCATGTCATTCCACCCCTCATTTCATTTAATTTCAGTTCACTTTTTATTTGTTGTTTTTTATGTTTAAAGCTTAATAACTTCGAAACCTAGCTTAAAACCTCATTAGAAAGGTTAAAGTCCCCTCTTTCGTTTGCTGCAAAAAAAATTAAATCGTTTTTTGGAAATAAAATTATTTTATTAAAAAAAGTCATGGTACAAAATGGGTTGATTAGATTGTGTTTAGCACAAAATGGGTTACTAAAACAATTTGTATATATATACGGTTGGAAAGCTTTTTCAGAGGGCTTTCCAATGATATATATATAGTCTACATCTGTCATCAGATGTCGGATACATTTATATATAAAGATTCCAACTTTAAGGGGCGATATCTCCTAAGCTATAATTTTCTCCCAATAAAAAATAGCACTATTATACTCAGGATAGCAATATTTATATATACAAGACTTGAGCCCTTTTTTTAAGTGCCTATGTTTTATTTGCGGAATGGTAGTAGTAGTTGCGGTATACCGGCTCAGGTCCCTAGTAGGTACATTAGGGTGGGTTAATTTGTTCGGGTCGAAATAATTAGGTAATAGTACACCAGAATCGGAATCTACGATGAATTCTTAGAAAATTTCACCAAGAAACAATGTATCTAAAATCAATTCCTAGCTCCCTCTGAGAAGCATGAAGTTTTCAGATTGAGGTATTTTGTAGTACATGAGACTTCTCAACAAACAAAACGAGGTATTGCTGAAGAGAATCTATGGATTGATTAAAATGTTATGGCCTGCGGTTTTCCGTGAAGGTTTTCCGTTTTTTTTTAAACTTATTTTTAAAATAAAAAAATTAAAAGTTTAACAACATAATAAAAAATTAGTATTTGCGAGAAGATTGACATTTTCTCGCAAATTGCGAGAAGATTGACAAAACTTCAAAAAACGTCCTTTTTGTCTGAAAAGAACAAGTAACTTAAATGGCGTTGCTATTGTAGGTGGTAATGTATACTCTTTTGATTCCCTGTAACATATCAGAAATAAGTACCATTTAACCTCTTAAACAAAACTTCAAAATTTCTATGCAATTTTTTGAGACATTTTTCTAAATAATTTGTTAAAACTCGAAAGCTACTTGTTTGAAATTTCGAAATTTTAAAAGGCCCGAATTGTGATAAAACCGTTACCATCCCTCAGGCCAAACGGTTTAAGCTATCGCCGTAAAAATCTATATAAGCAAGATTCTTAGAGAACTAAAGAGCAGCGTAAAGGAATTTTTCGAAACTCGTACTTTAAGGACTAAAAAGGCCCACAAAGGGTAAAACTGGTACCAGACAATACAACGGCTTAATATATGTGAGCTTGCTTCATATACAATTAGATTCGAATTTAAGGGAAAAATAATACCATAAAGTAATAAAACTGGTGCCACCACCAAGACCAAACGGCTAAAGCTATAGTAGCGAAAATCTACATGGGCTTTCTCTCAATAAAATTAGAGAGCCACACGAAGCGATTTTTGAAAATTCGTACTTTAAGTGCTAAAAACGGCCCAAAAAAGAATAAAACTGGTGTAATCACCCAGACCAAACGGATTAAGGTTAAATCGCGAAAATCGGGTTGAATGTATATTTTATGAAGTAAATTGTGGGATATTTCGAAATTTGTACTTTTAGGGTAAAAGGAGACCGAAAAAGGGATAAAACTGTAACCATCACCCAGATCAAAGGCTAATGGTAGAATTGCGAAAATTAGGGTGTTCTTATTTTATTGGGCAAGTTAGTTTTTCAAAATTCCTACTTTTATGGAAGAAAAGTTGGAAAAGGGATAAAATTGGTACAATCTACCGAATTGGTACATACATGGGCATATTCGCTCTAGAATTAGAAGGGATTTCTTAAAAAAAAACAACTTACTTTTGGTATTAAAAATGAGAGAAATATTATCACCGCTAAGCCCAAACGGCCAATGCACAATGGTTTCAAATCAATTTTTTCTGGCCAAAATTATTTAAGTTAAGAAAATCATAATTTTTGTTCAGAAATAAATTAATATTGTTATATTGATCCAAGTTCTGGTTCTTGCTTTGCTAACTTATAATTAACAAATAAAAACAAATATTAATTCAATTAAAATCTTATTTTTATGCTGTGAAAATAAAATTATACATTAAGTGTCAGTTATGGCTAGCTCGCACTTTAAGATTATATTACCATCTTCATATTCTTCATATTTCGTCATATTCGCCTTCATATTTTTGAAGCGAAGGTTGTCTAGAAAAATGAATATACATTTAATAATCGCAAGTATTCGCAAGATGTAAGAATATAGTTGAGCAGATCACATATTGTTTTTGAAAGTTAATTTTATGCTGGATAAACTTAGACTTTTTTTAAAACTTTAAAAGTGAAAAATTATAAAATTAAATATGCATGTAAACAAGGTGAATTTTTTCCTTTTTATCTTTCTTTTTTAAAACTTGTTATAGGGAATTATTTAAATACTGACTATGAGTAAGATTATCCATTACAACTTTTTTGTAAACTTATTATATTTTTATAAAAACACCGTACGACGAAATACATATGTTGTACTGCACTCAATTGTTTTCGAAACTGTACTAAAAATGTATAACTTTGTCGCTCCAATGACTAACGGTAAACAACAGTTTACAAAAATAGAATTTATTTCTGGTTGCTTTGATGTGTGTTACGGTCCTGTGTCATCAAATGACCAAAGGTCAATGACAAGAGAGAAGGCTTTTGATGTTATGTTGCCCTTTTTATATACCCGGCTTGTAGGTTCGTCTCTCGACAGGATCATAAACAAAAAAATTTCATTTATCGGTGTCAATACAAATATCTAGTCAAAACATACTTCATCCTGCGCTTCTTTTTAAGATTTTTGGTGTTATTAATCTTTGGGTCTACCCACCCCTCATAAGTATAATACTTATCCATGGCTATTGCACGACCGTTATTAGCAATAGCCCCAAAAGCGCTCCCAGCAAGTTTAATTTAAGCTACATATACGTTCACAGGCATCCTTTTCCAATTATAGGCAGTATTTAAAATTTCATTTCATATATATTAGTCTTCTTGACTTCAACATTTATAATTTGTAAACACTTTCTTATACATAGTTAAATTTTAGGATTATTATAACATTAACTTTTAGTTTTAATTAGAATTCAATTATTGTTTTTTTTATACCTTACATGAGCTTGCCATAATTATATGCGAATAGGAAAATTTGGTAAAAACTTACATGTTTTGATCCTTACAAGAAAGGATGGATGTTTTTAGGATGTTGGTTATTCGGCCGATGTTGAGCGCTCAAAATCGTCGTTACTCCAAAAAGTTGTGATGGTAAATGGTTTGTACGATTCTCGAAGGATGGGCTTACTCTGTGCAAAGTATAAAGAAAACTATTTTAATAAACATTGTAAAAATTATTATGAAGTTATAAATTTGTTACATTAAATGCAATTGCATTTTAAAGAAATATAAAAAAAATTTAATAGTAAGTTGATTTTACTAAAAATCACAATTTATGAATTAATTTTGAAAAAGTTGGTTTTATAGTAATCGCATTATGGCCCGATGCTGAATTGGTGTCGTCGTCGTTGGTTCCGCTTTCAAGAAATGCACTGCTGGTTTCTAAGCCGGTTTAGTGGGACGGTAGGCCAGGCGTGATGGTGTAGGTTTGCCACAGGTTATGTCACAGGTGTCGTCAGGCCGGGACAGTGGAATGGTGTATTCCTCCGAAAGGAGTATCCGCACAACCTTTCGACAAGATGATATGTGTTCGGGGCAGGTGTAGTCAGGCCGGGACAGTGGAATAAAAATTCCTCCAAAAGGAGTATCCGCACAACCTGTTGCCTTCTGCTGATTGGTGTTTCGGTCACACTTGTCGTCAGGCCGGGACAGTGGAATATAAAATTCCTCCAAAAGGAGTATCCGCACAACCTGTTGACTTTGCACTTCCTTGATGCCAACAATAAATTTTCTGTAGTTGTGGTGGATTAGTTTTAGCACACACGAGGATGGTTAAATTCTGATTAAAATTATATCACTTTTACAGATACCGCCGTTGGAGAATTTTTTCCTGTTGAAAATTTAATTTTGCAATATTACCGGCTGTGCAAATAATTATTGCAAACTTACCTTCTCAACAGCGAAATAAAGCCTCCAATTTTCTTTAAAATATCCAACAGAAGTATGAGTATAACCCAATATTAACTTCTGTGTTGTCCTCCTCGTGGCCAGTTACTAACTGATTGTAATATCACACTCACAACTTGATCGAACTGTACCAGTTGTGTTCTGGTTCATTCTTGCCAAATTTCAAACGTTTAAAGTTGTCTACAACTGAATGAGAAAAAATAACGGTACCGTTTTATGACCTTGAATTGCAATACTTGAACTGAGAAGTAATTTGACGAAGAATGAGCGCAAAAGAGAACTGTCAAAACTATCACTATGCAAACATCTCTGTACTGGTACCATATGACTGAACCCAACAAACTATGCCACAACATGTGTTTTTAATTTTTGTGTAACGACAAAAATGCTAAAACACATAGTAAATTTTGGCCACGTATTTGCTCCGAGAGACCATTGTGCAATGGCGAGATTGAGGGAAATATTTATTTTAATGAGAAGTTATGCGAAGTTTACAAGAAAGTAGCGGCGGAGTAATGCGAGCCCGGAAAGATATGTAGACTAGCTTGGTTTGACCAAGAAATGGAAAATTTGGTGTGAATATTCCGTTAAAAAAACTCAATATAGTTTTACCCTTATAACATAGACTTCAGCTACTGTTCAGCCATTTGCCATGACTTTTGTTGTCTTTATTAAGAAATTTACCAAAAATATTAGATAAAATACACTTTCCCATAATTTTCTATCGACCCTCCTATTAATGAATTATTTAGTTGAATGTTAAATATTTCCTTTAAGTCCTGTCAATTGTTCTTCTACTTTTCCTTTGTATTCCTTTGTCCAGCTTGGGAAGACATATTAAATAATAAAAAAACACTCTTGAATTTATACCCGAAACTACCGGCCTTATAATTTTTCTCATGCGATCTTTATATTTAAAAACAGCCCCATTTTGTTGGTTTCAACTTTAATTAAAAAGTTTGAGACAGCCGTAAAAACTATTACGGAAATACAACTATTAAAAGATTTTTGAATACATAGAAGAAATAGGCATGACACTAAATCAGACTACTAAATATTCTGACCATACGACTAGAAAGATCTAGAATCATTTTTTTCACGTTTGTTACTAAGAACAAAATTCGCATACAAAGAAGAGGATATAATAGGATGGGTCAATAAAAAAAGTTTTGCTGGTCTCATCCTAGTATGAAAGACAATTTAAAGACAAATTCCAAAAAAAACCAGTACAGAAATTTCAGTCAGTTGAACTGACTGATAAATACCATCACCAAATATATATATTGAAATCGGTTGAAATTAACCGATTTGTAATTAAAACCAGTTAGAAAGTTTCAGTCGGGCAACCCAACTTATATTTACCCTTACCCTCAGTAAAACAAATAATTTTCTATTATATTGATATTATTACTCGATTTCTAAAGTGGGCAGAGTGGTACATTTGTATGGGAGGTACGAGAAGGGGTGTGGTTAGGCTTCCAGATTTAATCTCCATTACTTTATCCTGTTATAGCTTTACTAATTACAAAATTTGGGCACGATTGCCTTGGGTGTACTGATATTATTAGTACATCCCTAAAGTGGGCGGAAAGGTACATTTGTATGGGAGGTACCATAAGGGGCGTCGCTAGACTTCCAATTTTTTCTCCATAATTTTGTCCTGTTATAACATAACAAAATACAGAGTTTGGGCACGATCGTGTCGAGTGTATTGTTATTATTACCCTATTTCTAAAGTGGGCGGAGTGGTACATTTGTATGGGAGGTACCAGAAGGGGCGTGTCTAGACTTCCAGATTTTTTCTCCAAAACTTTATCCTGCTTAAACTTTACCAAATGCAGAATTTGGGCACAATCGCGTTAGGTCTTTTAATAATATTTATCGATTTCTAAAGCGGGCGGTACCAGATGTGTATGGGAGGTACCAGATGGGGCGTGAATAGACTTCCAATTTTTTTCTCCAAAACTTTATCCTGTTATAGCTTTACTAAAAATAGAATTTGGGTACGATCAAGTTTAATTTATTGATATTATTTCTCCATCTCTATAGTGGGCGGAAAGGTAGATTTGTATGGGAGGTACCAGAATGGCCGTGGCTAGGCTTTCAAAATTTTTTCCAGAACTTTATCCTGTTATAGCTATACTAAATACAGAATTTGGGGACGATCCCGTAGGGTGTATTGATATTATTACTCGATTTCTAAAGTGGGCGGAATGATGTATTTGTATGGGAGGTACCAGAAGGGGCGGGGCCATGTAGCCCATTTGCAATACCGTAAGTAGTTTTGAGAAAATAATAACTCGTGCAAAATTTCAAAACATTTGGTTGCGTCTTTCGAAAGTTATCGTGCGAACCAGCCGGACAGCCACCAGACAGACAGACAGACAGACGGACATGGCTCAAACGACTTAAAAAGTCATGAATCGAATTTGGTTCAAAGAAACCTAGGGTTTAAAGTCACTCCCTCTATGTGTTACACTTTTGGCTCGTATCAAATGATATATACCTTCATCCCTAAGGGTGATGGTATAAAAAAAATATTCATAAGCGAACATCTATTGTTAAATAAAGCTGAGCCAGCTAGCCAGCCAGACCGACGAACATAGCTCAATAGTCCTAAAATGGATTTGGTGTTAAGATACTTTAATGCGTTATAATTTTTCTCATATCAAATGATAAGTACCCTCGTCCCTAAGGGTGATGGTATAAAAAGAGCCTCGTTGTGCGTATAAGTAGTTCCAATACAAATAAGCCTAAATTTTTCCAGTAATTTTAAGAAGGATTTTTCATTTGTTTTTGAATTCTCTATCACTTTGTACACTGTGTCCATTTTTACAGTTTTATACATGTCTGTAAACGTTTGGCCTTACTATCTCATATAGTTAACGCTATACAAGCAGGAAATAGTAATACAGAGGGACATTTACTTAAAAATAAGTTAATTTAACTTAAGTTCAGTTAAAGGTTATAGGGTAAGAGTATTTAGCAGTCAGTTGACCTTACTGAACAACTCCATGTAGTGTATAAAAAAATAATTTTATTGTGTTACAAAATTATATATATATAAAAAAATTTTACTATTGTTTTTAATCTGCAGCTGCCCCACTCCCCCCTGCTCCTACCTAGCTACGCCCTTGAATGTAACATTTTCATTCTCTTCGTCTTGGTCCCCAAATATCGCAATGGTAGTTCAAAATTAGCTGCAAACCCCAAAGATAGCTACTGCCTACTCCGACCAACTCTCCCAACTTTTACGACACAACGCCTCTACTTCTGACGTTCCCGATACACAGTGGCAGCTTATTGCGCATTCCATGGCAACCGCCGCAACAACCGTGCTTGGATATGAAAAGCGGCACTCAGACGAATCCTGGTACGATGAAGAATGTCGCATAGCGTCTGAGGAACAGGATTCTGCTTATAGGGCAACGCTACAGCCAATTGCAACCCGTGCTGTTAGGGAACGGCATAAGGAGAAAGCAAAACGGGCGAGACAGCTATTTAGGCGAAAAAAACGTCAGATGAAGGAACGGGAGAACGAGGATATTGAGCGATACAGGGATAGAGGTGAGGCCCGAAAATTTTACCAGAAAATAAGAGCAAATGGATACGGTAATGGCCTCGCCACCTGTAAGGACAGTGATGGAAATCTGGTCACGGATACGCAAAGTGTGCTGCACATATGGAGAGAACACTTCCAGCAACTGCTGGTTCCAGAAGGCAGCGCACGTGAAGTTATCACGCCAATTGTCGACGACGGCTTAGATTGCCCACCACCAAGTCAAGCCGAGGTAAGAAGAGCAATATCGCGGCTGAAAAACAACAAAGCAGCCGGTGCCGACGGTCTGCCCGTAGAGCTCTTCAAGTCCGGTGGCGAGGAGTTGATAACGAGCATGCACCAGCTCTTGCGCACGGTTTGGCTTAAAGAGTGCATGCCCGACGATTGGAATGTAAGCGTATTATGACAGAACTCGGTGTGACAAACTGGAGAAGAAGCGCAGAAGATCGAGGCGCTTATAATATTTTTCTACGTGCGGTATATAATCCACTGGGATTGCATAGAAGTACCAGCTAAGTAAGTAAGTAAGTTCAAAACTAGAGCCGGGACCCATAGTGCCCTAAAATACCTTCCATTTGAATACCCGCACATAGGGGCTCGTCAAAGAACCCTATGGGCTCCGGCTACAATTATGACCTACCATTCCGATGTTTGGCGACCAAGATGAAGTAAATGGTATATTTCTGTTGTCCATTTTCGCAAAATTTTAGAGGCCAAAGCTTTTAAACCAATCCATTGATTCTCGTACGATTTGTAATGGACAATAATAATGTACATAGTGATAGAACTACGCTCAACTGTGTGATAAAAAAACGATGTAACAGAACATATCTAAAAGTGGTTCGTTGAAATAAAAATCCACATTTTCCTTGAAGTTTTATTTTTCAAAATTTTAAGATGAAATATAACATGATCGGAGAAATTTATTTGTTTTGATTTTTTTTTGTTAAATACAATAATGTTAGCACAATCATAATCCATAATAATTATGAAATAAAATGTTTCTTTAATTTTAATACAAATTCAATGTACGTACAACAGGATTACTTAATATATCTATATAATGTCATCGATCAATATAAAAAAGTGATACATCCATGGCGATTATGACGATGAAATGACAATAGGCGACAATTAACAATTTACCGAATAGAATACGAGAGTGTCGCCTACATTTACATCGATTTGACAAATAGAAACAATTTTTATTTTAAAAGAAGAGATGATATTTATTATACACCAATTATAGCATTTAAAATACATTATCTTACAATTACACAAAAATTAGATTGATTGGTAATATGTCTAACATAGTTGAATGAATGTATAAAAAAAAAATAATAATTCTCTAAACGCGTCGCGATGAGCCCTTTTGCCGCGGTGTCCTTACTACTTTTCACCCCATACATGTACTTGGAAAGAGTTGGAGTTTTATTTGGATGTTGTGTGGAATTGATCTTATTTATATATTGTTGTTAGGTATACTCTAAAACAATGAACATTTAAAAAATTGTTGAACTTTTACTTTTTTTTCTATCAAATGTGGCTCAAGGTCCATCGTTATTTGTTTATTCTTAAGAACGCGGTCTAAACCAGATGACTAACAGATTCGTTTCTTATGGAATTGTTGAAAAAGACATTACCAGGCAGCGTCATGGAACTGCAGCAGTGACTATTGTGCACTATGGTATTGTCCAACGTTTTAAGATTGTAGAATGAATTCAATTTAATGAGTACAAATTTGTAGTGGTATGTCCTTTTGAATATTGTGTCATAATTAATCAAAACTGACTTTTGGTTTCTGTTGTTTAATCTATTTAAAACACACAAATAATGACAAATGGATTTAAAGCGATACCTATTGAATTGCTGCATCATCGGATTGGAGAATATAATATATTTCGCGTATACCGCCGATTTTTTTTCATTTAACAATATTTTGCATGAAATAGGCATTTTACAAAATTATCTTTAAAACTTGAAAGTTCGTAAATACATAATAAGGAATATGGACAACTAAACCATCAAAAGCTTCGATAATAAATATAAAAATACATGCATAGTCCTTCAATACAGACACAAAACCGAGTTTCAAATAAAAGCTGTCAAGAAAAAGTATTTTGCACTTCTACGAATGTCGACATGATCATAGTTGCATTGATCATCATTTACACATGCAAATTTTGACTTCATTATTGATTTTTTATTACCGATTTTTTTAAATTTTTGGCTAGTGTCAAACTTTGCTATGTAATAAACTACAATTCATACTTCCCATAAATTTCTTTATTTCACATTGTGTATTTATACTATCAAAATTAATTCAAAGTTTTCCATAAGGCAGATAAAGTTGTAAGAAAGAATTGAAAAGTTTTTCTTTTTTTTTTTAAAGACAAACCATGCATACAACATCGATCACGAGAATTTAAGTGATTTAAGTCCTTGATTTAGTTTTCTTTTTTTTCTCACTGGTTATGAAAAGAGCAGATAGAATAAAATGCTGTGTCTATGTATTGTTTCTATTTATTTGCTTTAATCTTGGTCAATGTATTTTATATTTGACCGGAGCGTGTTGAGCTTAACATGTGTGAAGTGAATTTAATTTTATTCAATATGTACACAAATTACACGACACTTTTCATTAACATTCGATTAATTTGAAAATTGTTGAAAATGCAAATTTAGAGTCTTAAAATTATATTGTTCTTTCTTTTTATCGCTCATCGTAAAGAGCGCAGTAAATCAAAAACAAAACAAAAACATTGGTATCAATCGAATCCAGAGTTGTTAAGTGAGTTAGTTATTTAATAGTTAAGTACTAACAATGGTCTAATTACAAAAATTTTAGGTATCGGTATATATATTAAAGAAAATATTATAAAAATGTGTTCCGTGCTGGTTTGGCTCATACTATTTTTTGTTTGACTCGGCACCCGCGTTTTGGAGTTAATATATTTTACACACAAAATATTTGAGATCGATTAATTTTCCATTGTAATATTGCCGCCGAATTGCTTCGTTTCATGATTTCGTCCCTTTTTGTTTTTTTTTTTTAAATTTTAACATCAGCTATGTATATCGACTTTAAAAGTAATGCGAATGCTGCATTAAATAAATGTAAATCAAAAATAAACCGAAATTGTTACTAAAAATTAAAACTTTATTTCCGTTAAAAAAAATCCACTATTTCTAAATCTGATTAAACCCGATTACTGCCATGTTGTGTCATTTTACATATAATCGAAAGATGGTGGGTTGGGCTATTTGCTGCGGTCTCTTAAAAACAGAGACATAACGCATAACATTAAGACAAAATCACACGTTTACGATCGTACAACACTTAAATTACTTGAAATTACCACCAATAAATAAATTGTTGTTCGTGGTTGTTTATGAAGAAACGTTATGGGATTTTATGTGAATGTGTGTGTACATGATAAGTTGTATACTATTATGTGTGTAGATTGATTTGTTTCTCTATTTTATACATCCTGTCATTCAAAACATTAAGAACTGAGTTTATTTGTTTACTTTCTTTTCCATGCTTTATGTTTGGATATAATGTTGAGTAAAACATTTTTCTCCATATGCTAAAAATACAAATTGTGCATTTTTCTAATTAAATTTCTTTTTTTTTTAAATAAATTGTGTTTTTTTTTTTGTTTGTTATGAAGACAATAATATAATCATAAATTTGTTTCATATTTGATTTAACTACACTCACAGAATTTATATTGAACGTTATTATTAACCAAAGGATAAAAATAAAAGGAAGAAATACTTTTCGTATCTTACTGTTAGTTTTAAAATATATATGTATGTTGTATATGTGGGTGGATAGAAATAATAATCGTAATTATAATGATAATAACTATCGTAATAATCAAAATGATAGAACGACAAGAGAAATACGAAGCGTTTTCAACACTATTGAAAATAAAGTACAATTATTATGTGTATCTTTCTATGTACTCGCGCGCATTTATGTATGTATATCTCTCCTTCATATATATTATATGTGTAGTATGTATGTTTAAGATCACAATGATGGTGAAGCACTTTATTGTTGAAACATCATCAGTAGCATCAGCAAACAGATAATTAGAGCACGCACGCGGTGGCATCTGATGGGTCAATTCTTTGCAATTATCATCCATGAACGAGTTGGGGAGATTGGAGGGCAATGATGCTTGCGAAAGTAGTGGTGATTATGTCTTCTTGAATGTAATCACTAATACGTGTATAAATAATAATAAAAATGCAGGTTACGTTGTTGTTTGTTTTCTTCCTTAATGACTTTTGTTGGATCCGCTTTCGCGTTTTCTTTTTCATTTCTTTGCCTTCCATGCCCTTTTACATTGTCTAGTCATGTAAGAAGTCGCCATTTTGAACTTTACACTGCCTGCTGATCGGGTTGTCGCTCTTTGAACTTAAGGGTTTCCTCAAAAATTAATGTTTTTAATGTTTCTCTTGGAAGATCGTCTAGTTCCATGCTTATACGGAAGGGTACCTCAGCGACGGGCTAAAATTAAATAACAATTATTAACAATAAATGATGGACAATTAAAGGTTTATGCAAAAGAAAATTGTTCTTAAACAAATGTAAAGAATATCTTAGTATTAAAACATTTTATATTTGTAATCTATAAACCTACAGTGAACTTCTCCACGAATACCTCCCGCATACAAAAGTTTAACATTAACAACTTGATCTAAGATTTGATACGTGAATCTTAACATATTTGACACACATTTCAAAAATGTATCGCAACCCATAATTAAAACTCTTTTAATCACTGTGATAGAGAATTTGTTCCCTTTTTATAGAGTCCTTAAATTCAAAACTGATTCACAAAATGTGGAAGTTATTTTATAAAAAATACTTAGAAATTTTTGAAATAAAATCCTTAATTTTTTCATACAATTTGTTAAGTATAAAATCAGTTTTTTTTTTGTAATATTGTTTATTTGTTAAAAAAAACTTTAACACTGATCACTTTTTTTAACGAAAAACCAATAAAGGTTATTTTAGGACTGTCCAGCTCACAAAGGGCCAATGATTTTACTGAAATATTTTGGAATTATTAACAAAGCCAATCAATCTTTCATTTAATTTGGTAACAAATAGGATCATGCAGAAATATGAAATTAATTTTATGCGAAAAGTAAAATAAATTCCACAAATTCGAAAGCGAATGTTAAAAGAAAATGTTACTCCAAATCTGTGTGGCTATTTTTCATTTAATTTTAAATTTTTTAAAATTGTCATATGGATCATTGGGTGGAGTACTGTTTCATGTCCTAAATCTAAGACTCATAACTAGTGTTGTTGATTTCCCGGCATTTTTAATTACCCGGGAAATTGTTATGATTGTTAGAGCACTTTACAACTTCTTTGTTTATACTCTTTACAAATGTCATTAATTGTCATAACATATACAATGATTGCTTTTGTTATTAGCAATCCGAAGGTGCCGGGTTCGATTCCCGGCCGGGCACTGGCCAAAATCAACATCGATGAAAAATTACTTTTTCAAATACTTTCGAGTTCTCCAGCCAACAAAGCTCATCCTAGATGCTTCCACTACAAAAATCCAGATTGCGCAAGGATCAAGGAAATGATTTATCAACATCTCATATAAATCAACAAGCCAGCTGGCGCCATCTTTGGTGGAATTTGGCGTAAAACTCACAACAACAACACCTAACAATCCTTGACACAAACCTTGTTATCTACAAAGGAACGAACAGAGTTGCCAATAATGATCGTATGATAATCGGATTATATGCCCGATCGAGTGCCGATAAATAGAAAATCGGTATAAAGAATTATCACCCCAGCTACCACCAGCTGTTACAACAACAACATATCCATATTGTAAATAACATTATAATAAATTAAGATTAATCTAACAAAGAATAAGTCGTGCAATCTTTTATTCAATACGGGAATCCAGAGTATCGACATACAGGATACAACAGAAATCCCGGTCCAAAACAAAAAAATAAATAAAAGAAATCTCGTGTTACGGTTTATCCATAAAGTTACTAATACTTAGATAAGCAATCATCGTGAAACCTGTAAGTGAGCAATCTCCTTGTAGACGTAGAGAGGTGCACGAAGGGATTTTTAGAAATTCGTATATTTAGGGGCAAAAAAGGTATAACAAGTGAGAAAACTGGTAACATTATCCAGGCCAAACTGTATATGAGCAAGCTTCTTAAAGAACAAGAAGGCTGCAAGGAGGGATTATTCGAAATAAGTGCTTTTTGGGGTAAAAATTCCTAATAAAAGCAGTACCATTGAGCAATATCCTTATATAATTAGAGAGCTGCACGAAGTGAGTTTTGGAAATTCGTCATTTTAGGGGTAAAAAGGACCCAATCCAAACGACTACAACTATAATCACACAAATTCATATCAACAAATCCAACAACTATACAATTGCAGTTGTAATGGATACAACGCTCTCCGAAATGACCGCACCAGAAGCAACGGTGGGGGCATCGCATTCATCATACACAACACTGTGCAGTATAGAGCTCTCTCCATCGATCTCAACGCCAGAGACCAATACCTTAAAGTTCAAGGTATTGCAGTCAGATCGGTGGAACCGATTTAGAGCTCTATCAGCTCTATTAGCGCGGTGACATCCGAAGTGCCAACCCTGACGACCCGTGTATCGTCGAGCTATACCTTGATATCAGCAGGTTGGTAAATGAGGACAAGACGCACTCCTTCTCCCCTAGCTGTCTAGCCACATAACAGCAGCTCACCACCAGCATGGATTCCGCAAAATGCATAGCACCACCACTGCATTAACCGCCATAACCACTAAAATCTCACAGGGCTTGAATCAGCAGAGTGGCCTTCGATAGCTCAGTGGAAGCGACGTAAACTAGCAATCCGAAGCCGGGCATTTGCCAAATCAATATCGATGAAAAATTACTTTTCAAATACTTTCGAGTTCTCCAGCCAACAAAACTCATCCTAGATGCTTCCACTACAAAAATCCAGATTGCGCAAAGACCAAGGAAGGAGGAAAATGATTTATCAACATCGCAAATAAATCAACAAAATCAGCTAGCGCCATCTTTGGTGGAATTTGGCGATTAAAACTCACAACAACAACACCTAACAATCCTTGACACAATACTTGTCATATTACACCAGCTACTTCCACCAATTGTTACAACAACAACCACCTGGACAAAAGAGGTAAACATAAACTTAGGTTTCGTAGTCAATGGCGTCCAAATACCGACTGTGAACCACCCAAAAATTTTGGGGGTCACCTTTGACAGCCTGTTTAACTCTTCTGCTCATGCCACTGAAATTACGCACAAACTTGGAAGTAGGAACAAGGTCCTCAAAGCGCTAGCCGGCAGCACTTGGGGTATGGACAAAGAAACCTTATTGGCTACCTACGAAACTATTGGCCGGTCAGTGGTCAACTATGCCTCTCCAGTGTGGTCTCCTTCGCTGAGTGATACCCAGTCAAGGAACACAATGTTATGCTGAACAAACAGTTCCTCCTGGGATGGCATCGGAGGAGTCATCCCAACTTTAACATCACACAGTTGAATGCTCCCCCGAGGCATGTCAGGAAGGACCTTCAAGTATACGAGTATATGTACGCAACAACGTACAGGATCCCTTGGATCGCTCCTCGTATGCTGCAGCTTTGAATGACATGAACAGAGACGCCACCTATTTCGCGGTTTCAAGTTACCGCATGAATGTCGTTCTTGGAGGTCGCCCGCCCCCTGTAGCCGAAACAAAGATAAGCCTGCCACGGAAAACAAGAGTGACCCTGACACTACTTAGAGCGGAATTGAGCAACAGGCTTAACGCTTGCTGGTCTCGCATAGACCGTGCCGTCCCCAATGTATGCCCAGCGTGTGGTCAGGGTCCCCATAATACCCACCACATTTTCACTTGCCCAGACCACCCTACTCCACTTAGCCTATTGGATTTATGGGTCAATCCAGTGGAAGTAGCCCAATTTTTAGGGCTGGACATTTGCGAAGAACCCCCGAATTAAAAACTTGTAATTTTTGAATAGTCCAAGCTGTTACAACAACAACACACCAAGATCTGCTGTTCCATTGTCCGAGAAAAGAGAAATGGAAGGGGAGGTGAAAGAAGGAGAGAGGGGAGGGCAAGAGAAAGAAGATGTTCCATCATCTCGGACTCCTCCACGTCCTCACACACCCGGAGTAGTCAGGTAATGCAATTTAAGCATTAACTAATTTAAATTTATAACTACAGACCGTTTTGGATACTCGCTGATGTATTAACGTTTTATAGAATAAATAAAATTTATAGGGTTTTTCTGATGAACTATTAATTTTCATTCAAAAAGTTAATTAAAAAATTACCTCATCTCCTGGGTCATAATACTGCTCCAAATAAGGATGCGCCAAAGCTTCTTCTACCGGTATTCTGTTATGGGGATTAAACGTTAACATTTTGCCCAGCAAGTCTAAAGCCAATGGATCAGCGTTCGGAAATAGTCGAGACCATGGCACTTTAGGTTTAAATGGTAACGACTCCAAATAGTTGCGTGCCTTTTAAAATAAATTTAAAGAACGTAAACACGTTAATAATGAAATTACGACAAATACAAAATTAACTTACCTTCTCATTAATGATACATTCTAGATCCTCTTTGGATGGTGATCCTAATACGCCTAATATATGATTCAATTGATCTAAATAATGTTTGCCTGGAAATATAGGTCGATTGCTAAGCATCTCAGCTAAAATGCAGCCCACGGACCAAATATCTATTGATTTGGTGTAGCCCTTCGAATTGAGCATAATTTCGGGTGCACGATACCAGCGAGTGGCAACATACTCTGTTAGAAAACCTGTGTGATCATGCTCAGGGTCAGCGACGCGAGCTAAACCAAAATCACATATCTTAAAAAAAACGAAGGAGTAAGAATTTATGCAGATATTGCTATTGTCATAATTACCTTTAAATCGCACGTTGTATTCAGTAGTAAATTGCTCGGTTTCAAATCTCTATGCAATACATTAGCTGAGTGTATGTACTTCAGACCCCGCAGTATTTGATAAAGAAAATAGCAGATGTGATCATTGCTTAGCCTCTGTTTAAAAGAAAGAGGAAAAAACCACATGACAAGATATTATGGCAAAGCATGTTGTGCTAAGGAAAATACCTGAGTTTTAAGTAATTTATATAGATCAGTCTCCATTAAACACTGTACAATATATACATCACGCATTTGTTCAATGCTGTCCACTCGTAAAATATCACGTATGTCGATTATCTGCAATAAAGAAAATTTTAAAATTTTGAATGTGAGTCGTCTTCTTATTTGATGTTTTTGTACTTACGTTCTCATGTTTAAAATTAGTTAGAATTTTGATTTCACGCAATGTACGCTGGCAATACGTTTGATGCTCGAACGGTGATATTTTCTTAATTGCCACTTTTGTGTTTGTTAATGTATCACAAGCAGATCTAAGGGAAGATAAATAAAAAAAAAACATTAAAAATATAAGAAAAAAATTTGACATGGATTTATAAAAAGATTTCGACACTCTGGTCAATAAAAAAAAACACATTGTCGGGTCATAGTGCACCTCTATCAAGTTGCTTACTTTGCTGCGTTAAACATCGTACAACAAACGCGACAGTACTAAAACAGCTAAACACCTAAACTTAACAAATGTACTTTATTTACAAATGTAAGTTTAACGGCTTTAAAAATTATTTTCCCCAAAAACTGCAACTAAACGCAGTTCGACTTTTCGACGTTATATCCGGAATTTTGCTATATTCAACTACATTTTTGTGTGTAACATAAAGTTTATGTTTATTTTTTAGATATTAATTAATAATTTTCCTCGGTTTGTTAACTTTAAGAACACAAACACGTAAGTTCAATGTCTTATGAACAAGAAGCGTCCAAACGAACATCCAATAATTTTAATTTAAAACATAATTTATAAGGCCTTGGCATGGTTTCAAAGTTTTATTTTATATGGATATTTCTTGTGTATCGGACGCACGTTTTGTTTTTATTTTTGCAATTTGTGCAATAATAATTGCAATTGCAAAAAACTCTTATGTCGATAATAAAACAAATAAAAAAGAAACAGATTACAGGAATTGATACCCAGATACCAATAGTAATTTTGTCGGAAAACTTGGATTGAGTAAGAAAAGTTTCGCAAATGAAGAGGCAAACTATTCTAAACGCGCACCTTGAATGATTGTGAACATGAGGAGTTAGTTATGTTATGAAACATGAGTTGCGGATTTCTTGCAGATCGAATAAAAATAAACCTATTACTTAGTAAAGGTGGTGAGTTAGAAACAGTATTTTGATTGCAGTATTCTGTATTCATAAAACTTTACTTAAGAGGTTGTATTTAAAATTATGACTAACACAAAGTGCGTTAGGGACGCACCCAATTTTCCATACGTACTTTAAGTGTCTATGAAAATTTGTAAAATTTAGATTCTATTTTGGTAAAATAAAGACGATACGTTAGGGTTTTATAAACAACTTATTTTACATTTAAAATACTTTTACCTTCTTTGTTACTTAAATCTAAATGTGCGTTGGGAACACAAGCATTATTCTAAGGATAACACAGTGCGAGAAAAAAATCCTGGGAAATGATACTATTTTTCTGGTAGGTGCTGCTGAGCACAACAAGAATCTGTTTTTGATATTTTCTAAAACTCCTAAAATCTTGAGTTACGGGTAAAAAATCGCGTTTTCGTACTTATAAGCCAGAAACGTGGTTAAATATGAACCGATCTTGGGTTTTTAAGAGGATTTGGAAAGAAGAGACTTTCCAACCATATATATATGTAGTTTGTTTTGCTAAAAATCAACCTATTTACTATATGATTACAAAAAAAAGTAAAAAGTGTAGCAAAGCACAAGTACGTTCTAAAGAGAATACAAATTCCGCAATAGCATTCTTGTTACCAGCACGAAGAAATTATGTCAGCTTCATATATAATAAAAGATATACAATAAGCACAATTATTAATATCATTTGTACACATCATGATTGAGATATGACCCGAAACAGAGTCTTAAGGGTATGCTAACCACCTCCTATTTCGGAGAGATATGTGACCCAGATGGTAGGCCTATATTTCCTTACACTCGAGAGTAACAAAAAACATACAAAACACTTCAAATACTATAAAATTAAGCTGGCCAAACTGCAATCTTCTATCCAGGAACAACATGACGAACTTATGTTGCAGATTGCCCTAAAGAACCCGTGAAGAGTTCAGAACAAATGGTGGGTGGAACTTGCCCGGTTTCTTCGCTGTCGGAAGAGAAAATGAACAATAAGATAGCTTAGTAGAAGCGATGTAGATTAGCAATCCGAAGGTGCCGGGATCGATTCCCGGTCGGGCCACTGGCCAAATCAACATCGAAGAAAAATTACTTTTCAAATACTTTAGATGATGATTCCACTACACAAATCCAGATTGCGCGAGGGCCAAGGAAAAGGAAATGATATATCTATCAACTTCATAAAGTAAATCAACAAAGCCAGCTGGTGCCATCTTTGGAGGAATTTGGCAAAGGAACGAAACAGAGTTGCCAACAATGATGCTATGGTAATCGGATTACATGCCCGATCGAGTGCCGGTATAAAAAATGATCACCAAAGGTACTTTCTCCAGCTGTTACAACAACGATATCGCCAACACGTCCCTCCCGAACTATTTGAAACGTTGGATCGTAAACTACATGTGTGGACGCCAGTCATACGTGGAATTCAGAAATAGAAAGTCCAAGCCCCGTAGAGTGAAACAGGGAGTTCCCCAAGGTGGGGTGATATCTCCGGCACTGTTTAACCTCTACCTTTCTGCAATTCCACCACCACCTGATGGCGTAAATATCGTATCGTATGCCGATGACTGTACGATATTGGCGTCGGGCCCCTCGACTGATGACATATGTGGAAGGTTGAATGTCTACCTCGCTGATATTGCCAATTTCTTCGCTGCGAGAAGGATGAAAATTTCCGCCACAAAATCATCGGCCACACTGTTCACCGCATGGACAGCGCAAGTGAAGGAGCAGCTCAATGTGATAGTCGATGGCACAACAATTCCGACCACCAACTACCCCAAGGTCCTTGGTGTCACATTTGATAGTCTGCTCAGATTCAATGCGCACGCCACAGCTATCTGCAACAAGAAGAGAAGTAGGAACAAGGTCCTCAAGTCGCATGCCGGCAGCTCTTAGGGAACCGACAAAGAAACCTTGTTGACCTCTTACAAAGCGATAGGTCGGTCTGTGGTGAACTACGCAGCTCCAGTGTGGTCACCGAACGTGAGCGAGACGCAGTGGAAGAACCTGCAGATATGCCAAAATGCCGCCCTGAGAACTGCGACAGGGTGCCTCCTCATGTCATCTGTGGATCACTTACATGAGGAGACGAAGGTCATACCCGTGCGACGGCACAATTTCCTTCTGTCGAAGCAGTACTTGCTTGGATGTTATCGGACCAGCCATCCCAACCACCACCTTATGGATAGGCTCCCTCCCCCCAGGCAGGTCAGGAAAGACCTTCACGATCTAGAGCGTGAGATCCAGCGCTACAAGAGAGCGCCTCTAGATCAAAGCGCATATCAAGCAGGATTAGCAGACATTCACTCAGACGCAGTCTTGGAAGCAGTGAACAATTACAGAGTGAATGTCGTGCTCGGAGATCACCCTCCATCAGTGGCTTCGGAAGAAGAGGTTTTACCGCGGCAGACGAGAGTTGTTTTGGCCCAACTAAGATCCGGATGGTGTAGCCGCCTCAATTCATATTGGGCAAGAATTGACGGCAGTACGTCGAACGTCTGTCCAGCCTGCGACCAAGGACCACACGACACGCTACACCTTTTCAACTGCCCAGCCAATCCAACTCTACTTGTTCCCAGGTCTCTTTGGACCCACCCAGTGGAAGTAGCTACCTTCCTTTGCCTGGAGACAAGTGCAGCAGAAAACCACACACAAGGCGTATCTAATAACACAGGATAAACAAACAGGCACATATGCTGCTACAACAACAACAACGATAAGATATTTTTTTTTATATCCCCTATGTTTCAAGGGAGTTTGGACTAGACAGTGACGTGATTACGGACACGGCTGCTAGTATTTATATCACTCGCTAAAACGACTGTCTCCCTCTAGAACTTTGAACTGTCGGCTACTACTAATCGGGGCAACTTGAAAGGCGAGGTTGATAAAATCGATATGGTGTAGGAGTGAGAGTGACGCGACTGTGACGTTCGCATTCGTCAATAAACAATGAGGTGCCGTAAGTTGTGAATCTAAAAATAGAAAGCGTGTTAATTCACAACAACGCGAGAAGCTGTCAAAAACCAACTTCATGGGGTGTTAAAAAAAATTTAGTTTATATTTTTAAGTAGGATTTTGAGACAGAAGAAATTGATAAGACTGGTGAGAAAACGTAGACGTCTAAGAATCAGAAGTGAAACCGGAAGTTTCATGATCTGCTCTTTGAGATTGGGAAGCACCTAACATAATAAAGAAGTAAAGGGAACACGTCGTAATGTTACACAAGAACCACCGTTTCGTAGGAGGGACGCTTCAGCTGTTGACATTAAGTCTATGGCTCAACAATTAAGGCTGTGTCAAAACTAGACGTTTTGCTGTTAACTTCGAATGACGCAATAGTAAAAATGAGAAAACGGCCAGCACTGTGAATGGTTTTGGTGAACTTTGACTTGACACAAGACTGGATGTCGTCCCGAGATCACTGCTACCACTTCGGCAGAAATTAATAGGTAAAAACCAATGACAATTTATACACGTTATACAATCGTTATACGTAAAATCGCAGTACATATTCCCTAATTCAGCAGCTATCAGTCTACCTCAAAAAGTATTTATACGGTTACTTACAAAGTACGTAAGTATGTACTAGGGTGGTCGTAAAAATCGATGTTGGATTTTTGTCGGTGCGGCACCCCAAAAATGATAAGTCTTTGCAGATTTTACGATAGTCAAAGTTTGAGCACGATTGGGGTATGTTTACCAGTGCCGTTTTGGGCTTAAAATTTTTAAGCTCCTACAGTCACGTTTGGGGAGCATAACCTAAAAACGACGAGTCCAATTTTTATGAAACAAAAATCCGAAATTAATCTGTTCAAATACCATTTCTCTGCATATTCAACACATACGTAGCTAAAAAATAAATTTATGGAAAAAAATGAAAAAATTGCTTAAAAAAATTATAAAAAATCCAAAACGCAATAAAGTGTCAACTCTTACAAGTTTTTGTAATACCCTAAGAACAAAATGAGACATAAATCCCAATTAAGTAAAGATATATAATTTTTAATTAGATTTTTAAAACATAAATATGGATAATCGTACTGAATGGATTTAAAAAAATTGTTTTGAGGATATTTGCAAAATTCTTTGGAAGAAACGTTGATGACTTTGTTTGATTCTTAGAATTAATATAAGTAAGTAATAACCAAAAATAACCAATAACAGAGATGGTGCCTTTATCTAAGAGATTTCGACACCTGGTCTCGCGTTTTAACCCTGTAAGTGATCGTGCGGGTGATGCGCGGTGCAAATATTGACTCGGATCACCACCTAGTTGCAGCCAAGGTACGCACTCGATTAATTAGCGCTAAAAACGTAAAGGAAGATAGACATCACAAAGCTACATACGACCAAGATAGCCAATGCCTATTCCAACCAACCCTCTCAATTACTCCAAACAAACCCCCCTAGTTCTGATGTTCCCGACACACAGTGGCAGCATATTGCGAATTCTATGACCACTGCCGCAACGACCGTACTGGGTTATGAAAAACCACGCTCAGACAAGCCCTGGTACGATGATGAATGTCGCGAAATGTCTAAAGAAATGGATACTACATAAAAGGCAAAATTGCAGCCAATGCCGACGCGTGCGGTGACGGAGCGTTATAAAGAGAAAAGGAGGGAGATGAAACGCATATTCAGGCGGAAAAATCTGTCTGTGGACGAAAAGAGGGAGCCAGGATAGCGAAAACTACAGGGATAGAGGTGAGGCCCGAAATTTCTACCAAAAGGTGATAAGTAAAGCTTTTGGAACAGGGGTCCCCACTTGTAAGGACAGAGACAGGAAATCTGGTCACGGACACTCAGAGCGTGCTGCAAATATGGAGGGAACACTTTCAATCTCTACTCGTTCCCGAAGGCAGCACAAGTGACGAAATCACACCAATCATCGACAATGGAGTAGACTGTCCACCACCGAGCCATAACGAGATCAGCACGGCAATTTTATGCCAGAAATATTCCTTTCATTAGCCATAAGTTATTAGTAATTTAATACATACTATCATCTTTATTTGATGATATAATATTGTGTCAATGCCTGAGACGTTCACTTTCAAAAAACTTAATTTTTTTTGTTGTTAAATGCCATATAACCTTATTTAGCTAACTTGGTAAATTTTTATTTTCATTTTGGTTCTTCATATCACACCGTGGCTGCGCCGACGTGTATTTTTTTTATATAATATTTCGAATTTTTGTATCCCTATCGCGATATCTTGATTGTTTTGGAAGACAGTAATATGAGTTATGTGTAAAATATATCGTCGTCCGGGGATTCATATGCTCTATGTGCCAAAAATACATTCTGAGTAAATCGAAGTTAAAGTTTGAAAAGCCTATACACCAAAGGGATATAGAACAAAGTGCTGCTTGAGATTTTTGAAGAAAATTACAATATAAGAGTTAAAAGTTTTGAAGCTGCATAACAGTTTTGAAGCGGTGTAATTGACATGCCGAAAACATGTTACGTAGTTCGTAGCTTTATTTTATTTTGTTTTTTTGGAAAAAAATATAAAAATTAAACTCTGACGCTTAGATAAGATTAAATTTCATAATAAAATTCCCTATCAATCGTATTCCCAATACATTCACTTTTAACGTTTCTTCCTATTATACATGCTTATAAAAAATGCAGATGAACAAAGAGTTTACAATCCCAACAAAATAAAGCACAGAGTTTTTAATTTAACGTTAACGTATCCTTTGACCAGTTTTATAAACATAAAGCGAATACTTTATAATTGATTTTTATTGGGCCATCAAGGTTATTTTTCATGTGAAAATTAAAGTATTATTTTTCTTATATTTACATCCGACGTTTCTTTCCATCATTTTTAGGGATGACTTTTTTATTCGATATATAATCTTTGTCAATTTTTCTTTACATATTTGCCACTTTGTAATTTTATGACACCACAACACTGCACTCCTAAGAAAGAAAGTCACATCTCCATTTTAATAGTTTTGAGATATTTAGCTTTTATGTTTTTTATCTCTCGCGCCTTAAAATTAAATATTTTTTTAAAAATTTCAATAATAATTTACAAAAATATTATTTTTTCCAATTTTATTAATGTAACAAACAGGGAAAATTTTAATGATAAAGTAGAGAAAATGGACTTGTGACGTTTTTGCCTATTATAGGCACCCAAAAAATCTCTTACAAAAAACAAATGGTACAAATAAGTTCAAAATTTCTTCGCATTTGTTAGCAATAAAAATTTGATTTCATATCAATGAAAAATATTTAAAATTCCAATCTGTTTTTGGGCAAAAAAATCTAATTTATGTAATAAATCAGGGTCTGTCATGTTTGCAAAAACTTGAGAGTGATATTGTACAATTATAGAATTTTGGCGCTTACAGCTCTTTCATTCTTAGGAGGGCGGCAAGTCAGTACAACATAAAACACAAAAATTCAAATAATTGTAAAAATAAATAGGGCGTCGGGAGTGTGATGCAAGGTAAAGCTTCTGATCGGTTTAACTTGGCAAACCCAGAGTGATCCTTGCCAATTGCACTTCAAGTCTACTCACAGAGCTCCGTATTCGTGGTACTACTGCGAACGGAGTACCTCCACGTGGTGACGCCTGGAAACGTGCTTCTGACACCCGTCAGAGCACGGCTAACTGTGAGGGGCGAAACCCAAAACCCAGGCACGTCAGCTCAGAGTGAGCGGTACCCTGGTCAGCGTCTGACCCAGAATGGGCGGCTGCAATAAAATCCTGGCAGGAGGAGAAAACTGCGACGTGGTGCGCTGGGCTTGCAACCCGCCACTGACGTATAACCGATTGCAATGAAAAGAAGTAAAATGTTGACGACCACCGCAAACGAATTAAGGACCATGATTTGAGGATATGCACCTGGAATGTTAGAACACTGTATAGACCAGGTGCCTCCATCCAACTGGCGGAAGTCCTCGAAAAATACAAGGCTGACATAACCGCTTTACAGGAAATCCGGTGGACGGGACACGGGTGCTCGCGCAAGAAGACTTGCGACATCTACTATAGTGGCCATGCGGACAAGCACGAGTTTGGTTGTGGATTTGTGGTTGGCAAGAGACTGCGACACCTAGTCTCAAGGTTCAACCCGGTGTGTGAACGTATAGCCACCATAAGAGTCAAAACTAAGTTTTTCCACATAACACTTATATGTGCCCATGCTCCGACAGAAGAGAAAAGCGATGAGGACAAAGACGAGTTCTACGAGAGCGTAGAAAATGTATATGACCGTAGCCCCAGCCATGACATCAAAATTGTACTAGGCGATTTTAATGCTAAAATAGGCAGGGAGACCGCTTTTGAGCCTACAATCGGAAAATTCAGTCTGCACACCGAGACGTCGAACAACGGCATCAGACTGATTGATTTCTCGGCGGCAAGAAATATGGTAGTTAGCAGCACTAGATTTGACCATAAAAATATTCATAAGGCAACATGGTTATCTCCAGATCATTTGACGAGGAATCAGATAGATCACGTGGTAGTCGATGGAAGGCACGCATCGAGTGTTCTGGACGTACGAGTGATCAGGGGTGCGAACATTGACTCCGATCACTTCCTTACCGCAGTTAAGGTACGCACTAGGCTAAGCATGGCGAAAAACGTACGTAACCAGGCACAACGAAAGCTGGACATCGGTAAACTGCGGACCACAGAGGTAGCGGACGCCTACTCCAACCACCTAACTCAACTGCTGCGGAATGCTCCAACCCCTGATAATATAACCTCGCAGTGGCAATATATAGCCGACTCCATAGAACGGACTGCGAGAAGCGTACTTGGGTACTCAAAGCCGTCTCAAGAAGATGCCTGGTACGATGATGAATGTCGCAATGCCACGAGAGAGACGGATGCTGCATACAGGGCAAAACTGCAGCCAATGGCAACGCGAGCTGTTCGTGAACGGCACAGGGAGAAGAGACGACAGGCAACTCGTCTTTTTAGAAGGAAAAAGAAGGAGCTGAAGAAGAGGCAGGATGAGTGCACTGAGTTGCTCCGAAGTAGAGGGGAAGCCCGAAAATTCTACAAGAGAGTTAAAGCGAGAATGCGTGGAACAGGGTTGCCCTCCTGCAAGAACAGCGATGGTCAGCTAGTGACGGACCCGGATAACGTTCTGAAGATATGAAGAGATCACTTTAGAAATTTACTGGATACTGACACCAATCCAGAAGACCCCGCTCCAATCCATGACGATGGTATTAACTGTCCACCTCCGAGCCAGAGTGAGATACGTATGGCCATCTCCCGCCTTAAAAACAACAAAGCTGCTGGAGCCGATGGTCTCCCTGCTGAATTGTTTAAGGCTGGCGGGGAGGAGCTGATTAGGAGCATGCATCAGCTCATGGAGAACATCTGGCAAGAGGAGAGCATGCCCGGGGATTGGAGTCTCAGTCTGTTATGTCCCATATATAAGAAAGGAGATCGTAGTGAATGTAAGAACTACCGTGGAATAAGCCTATTGCCAATTGCGTACAAGGTCCTTTCAAGCATATTGTGTGAACGTCTAAAGCCAATTGTAGAAAAACTAATTGGACCATATCAGTGCGGCTTTAGACCTGGCAAATCTACGACGGATCAAATATTCACGTTACGACAAATCCTGGAAAAAACCCATGAAAAGCAGATCGACACCTACCACCTCTTTGTCGACTACAAAGCTGCCTTCGACTCTCCGATAAGGAATAGGCTTTATGAGGCCATGTCTGAGTTTGGTATTCCTGCAAAGCTGATTCGACTTTGCAAATGTACCTTAGACAACACCAAATCCTCGGTTAAGATTGGTAAGGACCAGTCTGAACCATTCAACACGGAAAGAGGTCTCAGGCAGGGCGATAGCCTGTCCTGTACACTATTTAATATAGTTATGGAGAAGGTGATGAGAAAGGCTGGTGTCAACATGTCTGGCACCATATTCCACAAAAGCCACATGCCACTAGCCTACGCAGATGATATAGATATCATTGGCCGAAATCTGCGGGACGTTACTGCAGTCTTCTCATCCCTAGAAAAGGAGTCGGCAAAAATGGGTTTAGCGGTCAACGAGGACAAAACAAAAATAATGATTTCGACGAACAAAGAGTCCTCTCGATGGGGACGCAGCGTCAACGTTGAAAATTATTGTTTTGAGGTAGTAGATGAGTTTACCTACCTCGGATCTTCCGTCAATAAGACAAATAATGTCAGCCAAGAAATTAAGCGGAGAATAGTGCTAGCCAATAGATGTTTTTACGGACTTCGGCAGCACTTTATTAATGCCACCTTATCTCGGAATACTAAGAAACAGCTTTACCAGGTGTTAATCTTACCCGTTCTTTTGTATGCTGCCGAATCATGGGTGCTTACGACAACGGACATACAAAACCTGGGAGTATTCGAGAGGAAAGTACTCCGAAAAATTTATGGACCTATCTGTGTCGACGGCGAGTTTCGCCATCGGATGAACCATGAGCTGTATGAGCTTTATCACGACATCGACGTAGCTAAAAGAGTCAGAATGCAACGACTACGATGGCTGGGTCATGTTGCCAGGATGGATGTAAATGCTCCAGCGAGAAAGGTGTTTGAAGGCGAACCTGAAGGACGGCGCAGAGCAGGGAGACCCAAACTCCGTTGGAAGGACCAAGTGGTAGGCGACGTGCCACCATCTGGTAGGACTAACTGGAGAACACACGCACAAGACCGAAGCGTGTGGAATTCTTTAGTACTTCAGGCCTCAAACTTATGAACCATGTTTGTAAGTTGTAATGGGCCACCTAAGTAAGTAAGTAAGTAAAAATAAATTTAACTGTTTTTCCTATCCATACAAGGTTGAGTTTATTCATTTCATTTTTTTTTTCATTTTATTTCATTTATTAGCTTGTAATTTAAAGCCTGACAAAGGACAAGTCGAAATATTACCTGTCGATTAGATGTAACAAAGCAGCGTATTAGGTTTGCTGGACCAAACGAAGACAACAACTTGCCGGCTTATTTACAAAATTTTCTTGCCATTTATGCTTTTAAAGAACGACTAAATTGATTATTCTTTAACTTATTCATTTTATTTCATTTATTTTTATGATGTATTCGTAGTATGATGGTTGATTCTAACACTAGTGTGATACTACATCAATCCAATGTTATTCTTTGCAAGATGTAAGCGTTATAAATTCCAATATCATCCGCAACTACATCAACATGATGAAAGCTAAAAAAATACAGTTTGAGGAACACATCAATTATCGGCAAAGTTTTTATATTTTAAACAAATGAGACTGACGTTACTCTCTCAAAACAGGGCATTTCTTCATTAGCATCACCATTGAAAGGATTATACTTGACATAAGTCTGTATTGTAATTCTCATTGTCAGATGAATATGACTTTCTGCTGGTAGGGTTTCTAATAATAATAACCGCTTTATTACTCATAGACTGATTGTTTTGTGCTTTTTTTTCTTTCTAATTTCTTAGGTATTTTATAAGATTCATACATATGAGTTGATAAGAAATACACATAGATAAACATACATACATACATACACACACACGCACACACAACACGGAGACAGTTTGCAAAATGTGTACTTACACTACCATACCGTATGCACCTTCTCCAATGTAGGCCAAGTTTCGATAACGTGGACCAACTTCAAAGATTTGTCCACGGATAATTTCTGCATTGGGATTATCGGTATGCGTTACAGCTGCTGTCGTCGCAGAAGTGCTATTGGGTTGTTGCTGATTGGAACCACCTGCTGCAGTGGGTGCACTGGCTGCTGCCTCGGCCATGGCGATAATATTGGAATTTGGAATTGCTACCGTAGAACCAAACTCGCGTAGCCTTTGTTTGCTGAATAAGTTATGGCTTATGTCTTTTTTTCAAGTTGACTTGTTTGTGTAAGGAAAAGAGTTGCAAAATATGGGTAACGCCTATAGCGTACCAACAACAGGTATCTTCTTTTTTTGACAATTTTCACTTCACTTCTTATGTTACGATACCGACGACGGCGACGAGGAGATCTACACCATCACAACACGGCGCATACACAACACACCTCACCGTAGAGCGAACGCGAAAGCAAAGAATTGACCAAGCAACAACAACACTACCATACAAAATGCTGCTTCTGTTGCTCTGTCAGTGGTGGAGAACGTTTCGCTTCGTGTTTGTTTTCTTTCGTTGCGTGGTAAGTTAAAAGGAGTTTTTTATTCTACTGGAAACGAAAGTGAGCACGGATGGTAATTCTATCGGCCGGGGAGGGTTCTGGGGGTGGTGTGTGCAGATAGATGAAGCCGATGCCAAAATCGATTTGCTGTTTTGTCTGGTTATGCTGACCAAAGCCTATTTTTTTTTGGTATATTCCTTGTAGATTACTGCGATTATCGTTACAAAGTTACAGTGCTATCCTTTTCGAGACAGCCTTACAGTGTACAATGATGGCGTCTTACAGATTTCACATTTGCTTTAAGCTCTCCTCAACAAAACTGAAGTAGAAAATCCGAATTCAACATCCGCAGCGACAAAATAGAGAAACACACATGCAGAATACACGTTTGGGACTTCGAAGAATTAACTTCTCTCAATTACTAGCTCTTCACGCAATTCATTTGTGGAGACAACACGTAGTTGGGACAACTTCATATCCTTCGACATAAACTATTGCGTTTGTTTCCTCTTATTGCTATTTAATTTTTCGAGTGATTCCACTGCCGATTGCTGTGCACTTTGGTCGTAAATCAACACAATTTTGTCACTAGATACATTCCTGCTCTGCTGCGTCTGCTCGTGAAATTTGACTTCTTTCTACGGCAATTATACGACACATCAACGACACTTGACGGTACGAACCAACCGAAGAAGAAGCACGAAGGACTCCCAAGAACGAAGTGCCAAACTTAACTTTTTTTGCATATGCCGTCAGGTTCTATTGTTGTTTTTTCTTTTTTTAACACATCCGCCCTCTAAATCGCTCGATCTCTCTCAATTAATTAAATACACACTCTTGCGCGCTATTAACAATTACACGTTTGTTCATGGGGAATTTATAATATCGTATTTTATTGAGTTGAACGTGAGTCACAATGCAAATATTTCTCAAGTGACAAACACAACTTTTTGTCTTTTCTTATTCTTCTTCGTGTATTTGGTTAAATTTCTGCACACATATGTATGTGGTACACACACGAAGGAGTTCACCTCACAACAACATAGTTTTACTACCAAAGTATGCGACGCTGAAATGACAGCAAAGTGTAATTCACCAATGTTGAGGAATGCATGCACTGGGAGAAAACATATGTGAAATTTGTATCGTTATTTTACATCGAAACTGCAGGAAATTTACTTTTGTTTTATGAACTAAAAACTATTTTTGCCAATTAAGCTAATTTTAGTCAATTGTTGGGCAACATGAAGCCAGCTAATTAATTTGGCCAGTTAACAAACAAATTTGTTTCAATATTATATGCATTCAGTTGAATTTAAAATATTCTAACATAAAATAGCTCAACACTGCAAATTGAATATCCTAGCTCAACTACTGCCGTTATCTTGCTGTTTTTGATAGCTATCTCCAAGTGGTTTTACTAAGCTCATTTGATTAAGTTTGCCAGTTTAATATTGTGTGCACAATTTAAACAGCGTTGTTATTGTAATTTTTAAATACGAGTAAAATTGCTAAAGAAGAATAGTCGGAAATACTCATTTGACTTTCTTCTAGCTCACAAAGCTCGTACACAAATGTAAAAGGTTTTAATAAATTTGACAGATTCATATGCAAACACCATAATTTACTCTATAATTTGGTGTGCATTTTGACGTGATCCAAACAGAAACGTTTAAATTCTGTTGAATTGTATGAGCCATGTCAATATCGAATTTTTGTAAGATAATTACTAAACACTATTAATTTGCAGAGAAAAATTTTATTGGCAACACTGCATTTCCTACATTTCCGGTACATTAACAGATTGGACAACATTGCAAGATCTGGCAATCGTCTATACATAGATTTATGTATCAATCAGTCTTGAATTAACTTAATAAAACAACTTAACAGAACGTAACAAAGTGCAAAAGCAGTCATTATTGACAACTTAGGAGACTTAAGGATAATAAACACAAGTTTAAACGATGCCGATGTCTTAACGTACAAAAATGGAAAATATTGCACCAGAAAAATTAACTTTTCATTATTCATTTTCTAATTCTTCCAAACGGCTGCAAAATCCCACCAAACTGTGCAAATAATAAAACAACAATACCAAAATAAATCAGGTGCTTTCCGCCTAACTTAGACACTTAAAAAAAATCAGTTTCAAAATTATGTTAAGTTGTGTTAAGTGATTAATAATTACATTCACACAAAATGTATGTACTGGATTCAATCAGCTGGTCCCTTCTGTTAAGTTATACTGCGTTTCCATTACGCAAAAAACAAGTTCCCGAAGTTTTTATCAAAAAACACATGATTTGCTACATGTTTGCCCATACATTTTTCATGTGAGTATAACACCTCGAAAAGATGTTTTGGAACAAACCATATTCGTACGCAGTCTTTCGAACATGCTTTGTGCAAGTGCAACACTGCGATGTCAGTGTGACATTTCTACAAAAAATAAAAAACACCTGTGCTTGGCGTCCAACAGAAAGTTTATTTAATTTTAACAATTGCCAATAAGTACTAACTTTTAAATATCAACGAAGAAATTGACTATTAATGACTTAAATTGGGAAAACTCCACATGTATGATGAAATTGGACCTATAAAAGAAGAAAGAACAACGAAGAAACCGACTATTAATGATTTGAATTAAAATTTAATAAGACGGAACATTTTAAAAGAGAAGAATAAATTTACAAGATTGGTATAGTGGGTCATGGTTTATACTATATTGTCAAAACTGAATGAGCCATAAGGCAACCCAAGGAGTATGTGCTTAAGTCACAAAGTGTCAAATAAAAAATTTAAACATTAAAACTTTTGTGTTAAAAAGTGCGGTGCGCCAATGTTTTTATTAAAATTACGCTATAGACGAATCATCAATTTTGTTCCTACAGGAAAAGTTAAGAGTGTATTCAATTATGTCGGAACATCATAATCTTCCTAAAGCCTTTAACAGTTTCACACAAATTAATTTTACAGAGGACGTATCGTTTAGACAATAGACAATAAAATAATAAATTGACAATATTAATTGCACACCATAATATAAAAAACTGTTGTTTTTATTGTAATAGCTGGAGGAAGTACCGATTTTCAACAATTTGTCGGCATTCGATCGATGTTATCCGATTATCATACGATTATTTTTGGCAATTCTGTTTCGTTCCTTTGTAGATAACAAGTTTTGTGTCAAGAGTTTTAAAGATGTTGTTGTGAGTTTAAACTGCCAAGTTCCTCCAAAGATGGTGCCAGCACAGATTAGTAGTATAGACAGATAAGGCATCTCGCTCTCGAGTTTGCTTCGGTTTGCCCAAGGTGTATTTAACTAGTCACTAGTCGGCTGATTTGAACTTATTTCATTCGAATTGGACCTAAATTGTTAAATTTTCTTGTGCTTAGTTCGATTTGTTTACTTTTTGTTCGACTTCTGTCAACCCAATTTGACAGTTCGGGACTCTTTGCAAAAACAATGTACATGTTTTTGTTGCTAATAGCCTTTTTACACCAAAAAAGCATTTCACATTTTGAGCTGAAGATTTTAAATGCTAAGAAGTGGTTTTACTCTGCAGTTTCGCATATTGTCAGCTGTTGCCTAGCTCACACATTTTTCCATTTGTCTTGTAAAACTGAAATATTTTCCTGCCACAAACCTATTAACTTTGTTTCGGAGGCAGTATTCCATGAAGCGCGAATAGTTTTAACTATTTGGAATAATCATTTACTAATATTTTGGCAAAATGTAAATTTTTTGTCCGTCCATTTTGTTTGGAATTTTTTTCCAATAAATGTAAACAAACAACGAAAATGGTGGTTCCCGGAAAAATCTGAGAAAAATCGTTAACATCTTTCCAACAACAAAATACATGTAAAAATTTGAGCATTTTGGCCGCATCCAGCAAAGATGTGAAATAATGCGGAAAGATGTTAACATATTTTCGCATCTATGAAATTTGCGGAAAAATACACTGATGGACATGGATGGACAAAAAATTTACATTTTTACCAAAATATTAATAAATGGTTATTCCAATTAGTTAAAACTATTCGCGCTTCGTGGAATACTGCCTCCGTAACAATGTTAATAGGTTTGTGGCAGAAAAATATTGCAGTTTTACAAGGCAAATGGAAAAATGTATGAGCTAGACAACAGCTGACAATATGCAAAATTGCAGTGTAAAACCACTTTTTAGCATTCCGCATCTTCAGCTTCAGCTTTTGGTGTAAAAAGGCTATAAGTCTTTAGTTTTTGTTCTAGTGCGACCACCTTATTAAATATACCTTGGGTTTGCCGTCAGGTCAGCTTAAGAGTGTAAATTTTTTCTCTTGCGGTCTCTTGCCTATTCTCTTTGCACAATATTTCAACAATTTTACTTAATTATTTTATTAATTGTTCAAGTATGATTAATTATGTCTAACAGCAGCTGCAATTTATGTTAAAAAACATAAACTATCAATGTTATACATTGTGCAAAAGACCGTAAGACAATCAATGCACACTATCGAGCCGCCCTGGTCTCTATAAGAAATACGATAAAATAAATACTCTACCCTCTTAATTACTCTATGTCGCCAGCTGGTTTTGTTGATTTATATTGCGATGTTGATAAATCATTTCCTTTTTCGTTGATAATGTCATCAGAAATACACTGGTTGCGTTTTGTTGGTAACTTATATCCGCTTAGCCATACAAATGCTATCCCATATACTCTAACGGGGATAAATTTACATGCTAAGCTTAACGGGGATAAGATGTTCAAAAAAGTAGTAAAAATAAAAATGTGACCAAATTTTTTATTGCAGGGGTAAACAAAAAAATAAAAAAGAAAAAGAACGTCAAATAAAATAATTTGCAATCGAATGATATTTTTTCAATAAAATGTTATTTTACATGCTTGTGTGAAATAAGAAAAATTTTGATTAAAATCAGCAACTGTAGAAAACACTTTTTGGATTGTGTTTTCTAAATCAAAAGTTGATTTAAGCTTTTGACTTTTGCAAATTAATAATTTTGTTATTGTTTGCCGTACAAAATAATTGCATCCAAGTCAATTTTGGCAATATTATTCATAATTTTTTTTCTGTGTACTTATGCACCACCAATTCCATTTAAAACATTGGCTTAAATTGTAAATCGAGATGGCAACCCTTCGTTAAACGGATTCATTGTCAAACAAACAAAATCAGCTGTCCAGCATGACAACAAAAAATCCAATAAAAAAGTGATTTTTTGCCTGTGTTTTCATAGAATTTCAAAAAATTCAATTACAATTTTTCGTGTGACTGTGTGGCAGCGCTATTGTGCACAAATCGTGTAAACATCGTGAGACAAAAAGGGGAATAACATATTTTGAATCGCGTCAAGTATACGGAGCTGGTGTAGCGATAAGTAATCGAACGTAGTAGAAATATGTTGTATATTCACCCTTTGATATTATGTAGTGACTAATAATATTTACTGAATGCGACATTGAAGACAAAACAGTACTAAAGAAACTTACGCGTAAGTATCATTTGTCCTTCGTTTGTTATATTGTTCTGTTTTTGTGTGTTTCACTATTGTTGCATCGGTGTAGCGAATAGTTGACTAACTTGAGATTTTCTCGCGTTGCTAGTAGATTCTTTAGCTGCAATCGTTTGCTATGTTTCTAGTGCATCAGCGTAAATGTACAGAGGAGTGTTTAGAGTTTTACAGTGTCACTTCCATATTGTTAGAATCGTTCCAGCATCAATCATATACTAGTCACCCTCATTTGTTATAGGTCTTAGAACTAACCTGCACCTGGCCACTTCCCACATAAACTCATTCCCACTTTTGTTTTGAAATGTACTTTATTTTCTTTTGGTTTTTCTATCTCCCGTCTAGTCTGTCCACTTTCAAGATCCCCCAAACAAACAAAATCAAGAAGGGTGTTTCAAATATGGACCCAAGCGTAATGTCAAAATATGCCGTGCTAATTCGGCCGACGAAGCTGCGTCTGTACTATAGTCAAGATGTACCACGAGAGGTTGTCGGTACCAAGGGCGATGACGAACTTCTTGCCGAAGCTGGATCCCTCATAAAAGTGATTTCGGCTAAAGGTGGTTCTAAGAATAGCAGCACAGTACAAGTGCTGGATTACGTCCATAAACAACACATCTACGAGAACCTCTTTGAATGTCCACAGTCCAGTTTGTCTCGTGTAGACGAAAAGTTTTGGCCTTTTGTGATTAGCATAGTGGATCCTGAAATCCGCTTGCGACTGGTAAAGAACACAAGTAATTGTCATTGGTTAACATACCTCAAACTAAAAGATATTGTGAGTGTCTCTGGGGATATGTTCGGAAATTCGAACCTAAGATTCGACTGTATAATACGTTATATTGGACCAGTTATCGAATTACAACCTGTTGGATACTACTTCGGCTTGGAAATACTGGTACGCATATGAATTATTTATGACAAAGTGACACATTTGTAGTTATGTGAACAGAATAGAACATAAACAAAGCTATTATTGTGCCTAACACTAATGTAGGATGTCATGGACAAGTCCCGGTGTATTTAACAATAACATTGCTTTCCATGAGGAAGCGGCGAGTATTATATTTTAAGTGGTAAATCATGCCCTGTCCTATTGCCGTTATACAATTAGATCATTCTGTTGATATGTATGTACATACATATTGTAAATATGAACCGTTTCACAGTTAGTCTATTTGTTAATCAATCTGCACCTCTCATGGTATAAAACAATGTGTATCTTGTATTTACTTCGAATTTTTGGAGACCAATAGCAAACAGCTGTACTAATTCCTTAACATAGATTTCAGAACGCGGTTTAATTTAGGACCATCACGAGAAATTATCGAATTTTGTAAAAAGAAATTCGTTTTTTTTTGTACCAACCAGCAAAAGTTCTAATTTAAAAAAATTTGCCGTCTATGAGTATTGTTGTATCTTCGCCTGAAGATAAACTGGTATTTAAAAAACATAACTTAAAATATAACAGAGGCGACAGTTGTCGCACTTTACGTAGATGTAATAACCGGCTGGCGCCATCTTTGGATGAATTTGGCGGTTAAAACTAATAACAGCAACTAAACAATTCCTTGATACAATGGTATCGTTTGATAATCGGATTACATACCCGTCGAGTGCCGATAAATTGAAAATCGGTATAAAGAACTATCACTCCAGTTTCTACAACAACGACGTATTTGTAATTAATTATGAAATGGAACCAACAAATTGGAATAGAGTATACGCATTCAATGGGTTCTTTAAAAATACTGGGAAAAGTTGCATTTTTAAAGGGTAATTTAAAGAATTTGTTGATGAGACTGATAATCAAGCTTCTAAAACTATGCGATGATGTCGTTGATGTCGGAGAAATGTAAATAACATTCAATTGAAAGTACTCACAACATTGTATGTATTTTTATTTTTGCTCGAAGCAAAATGGTATAAATCATTTTAATCTGCGTAACGTAAGACTAGTTTCATTTTTATCAAACTAGTCAAACAATTGTGTATTATATGCTTCAAATTACTCGATTGTGAACATAAATTAGTTTAGTTTTGTAGCGATTATTAAAAATTATTTTACACACAATCAAAATTCGTGCATTTGTTTATTGGTATAACGATTACGAGGCAGAGGTAATAAAGTTTAAGATAACAATACATATGACTAACTCAATGGAGACTAGGTAGTATTATAGTTGCTAGATGGATTTCACTGCTGTCCAAAATCTGATATCTTCTTGCCAATATCCACAAAAACAATGATTGAAGTACAGTAGAACTTGTCTGTAGAGTAGTAGTTTGAGCCGAAACTTTTTTATTTTATAGATAAATATTATAGAATAGTTATTGTTTTAGATCCTTATAAATTTTACATAAATGACAAATGCATTATGATTTGTTTGCTACTTACTATTATGCAAGTTTCATACTTACTTGATTTCACGTGGTTCACGATAATCACTTAAAAAAAGTAAATAAAACGAAATCTTTTTCGCTGTTTAATCGTTTACTTAACTTTCAAACCAATATTCATGTTAACAAATAAATTTTTTAATAAACTAAACAAAAAAAATTGTAGTATACCCACTTTTATTATGCTGTATTACAGTACCACTATCAGGGACATTCTATAAAACCCATATTTTTCTGACAGTAGGTTTTAGACGTAGAATTAATATAATATTTCTTATTTTTCTTTACATTTTTGCTTAATTAGAAGCGTTATCGGTAAATATCAGTTATCTTAATAATCTCAATTTGTTGATCTCAATTTTGTTGGTGTAGTGAGAATATGTTTATTTCAAAATTTGAAAATAACTATACTTTATACATTTTTTTATACTCATACTCCTGAAACCATTTGGTCAGTTTTTGTTTTTTTTTATAGGTCTGGTTCACTCCATAACACTCCTATTTGCATGCATTTTGGAAATATTTTATTACAAACTTGTTTAAATTCTGATTACAAACTGAGGATACAAAACTGTTATCATTAGATTTATTGTTTTTATATTCAAAAAGTTTAAAAATCGAATTATTGAATATATTTTTTTGCACTTCTAATATTATTTTAATGAACAAATTTATGAGTAGATATTTGTAACCATATAAGACCCTATAGGCTCGGTTATTGAAACTATACAATAAATAAATAATAATAGCTTAATCTGTTGGCAATGAGAAAATGTATGTATATTAGAGCGACTCATTTTGTATGTTGCCAAAAAAGTGTCTTCGGTCCATCCGCCAAAACGTACCTTGGCTTGTTTTATGATGAATTCCAAAATATATATTTTTCCGCTGGAAATACCCATATATACTTTCTTTAATTTTCCTTTTTTGGTTTTTGTACTTTTTGCTAAAAAATCTGGCTTTGAGACCAGTGTGCAATATATCAAATGATACACTAACACAAATTGATAACTAATCAATACGATCAATGAACTCTCATGAACAACACTGTATGAAAAAATACTAAAATTTTTCAATATTTCCAATTGACTTATTTTTATTAAAAATAAATAAAAAATATTTATCTTTCTTATGGCATTGGAATTGCCCAATAGCGATTATTCTAAAAATATTATAATTTCGTTTTGGTAAAAAAAATCAGTATGCTTCTTTCATTTTTTAATAAAAAACAACAAGTGAAATCAGACTGAAGTCGTTACTAAAAATGTATGGAGTGGTTGACACGAAGTTTTATGCTGTTGCACAGTGTTAGGTTAGGTTAGGTTAGGTTGAGGACAAGTAATGACACAGCACAGTACCATGCCATTACAACACTCGGAGACCATTATGGTTCATTGCGATTGTCCTGATTTAAAAAGGAAGAAATAAAAGGAGAAGAATGTTTTACAATAAAATAATAATAAGTTGCACAGTGTTAATAATCAATTATTTGTTGCTGTCCACATTAGGATCAGAGTTCCGAAAACGCTACGAACTCGTTTAGATATGTCGGAGCTAAATACAGAATTCTGCACGATATCGGTAAGAAGAGTTCATACAATGTCGGAGCTATTAGTTTGCTGGGATAGTTTGGAACTATCGAAATAGCTATCCACCCTGTCAGCTATCACATAATCCATATCAAACAACTCTTATAAAAGAAAACTCTATCTGCAGAAATAGAAATGATCTTCAATCATACGATGAAAACAAATTTATATTCTACTTCATAGATCAACAAAACAAAACAAGAGCAAAACAAACACGGGAGGTACACTGGGTTGGCATTTGTGCCAAAAACAATTTCTATCAAATTTTGTCTGATGGACAAAGCGTAGGCGAGAGCTTGTGTGGATTATGCTGACGTGTGGTCTTCGTTGATGCTGTCTTCGCACCGGTGTGTGACTTCTCAATTCGTTTATAGAGCATTTAACACTTAAGGTTTGTGATGATAGTAGAGAAGTCACAGCAAAGGGTGCTGATGAGATAGTTTGGCAACAATCAAAATAGCTATCCGCCCTGCCAGCTGCCAGCTGTCACATAATCCATTTTACACAATTCTTGTAAAACAAACTCTATCAGCAATAATAGAAAAGATCTTACACCGAACGATAAAAACAAATTCACAGTATTTTTTACCTTCACGCTGTAATAAATCTCCAAAATAATCGCTATTAAGGAATTTTAAAAACCCTAGGGTTTAATAATAGGAATGTTTTTATATATTCAAAAAAATGGTACTGGTCTTGTTGTTATCACAAAAACTATACCAAATTTCATCAAAATCGGAGACATGAGTCGTTTCCGCTGTGTTCACTTACAATGTAAATGCACGGAACAAAAATTCGAAATGCAAGTCAAAATGAGATACCATCACATAATTGTGAATCGAGTTTCAAAGAAAAGAAATCATTTTATTCTTAACCGATCTATCTGATTTTATGACCAAAACGCTAAACCGAACACTTTGGCGGCATTAAAATTTTCATGATATTAAAAAAAAATAATTTTTTTTTGGAAATTTTTGTAACATAATTTGTCGGTACAACTTTTTAGATAACTGCAACCCTATTAATCAGGTTAAAAACTAACATTAGACAGACTTTGACTTTTATAATTTTTTGGAACGTACTAATACAGCCGGACAATTTTTTGTAATCGTGGAACCGTAGTGCATAAAAAATTATACAGGTAAAACTTGTTTTATTTTGTTGCACAGTGTTAATAATGAATTATTTGTTGCTGTTCACGATTTGTTTCTCTAAGTGGATGTTTCTAGACAACTGAATTATTGAAGGCATCCATAGCGCTGTGGGTCGCCGACATGTCTCTCTTCGCAGAGTTTTCTACGTGCGTAAAGAGCCAATATGACACTATCGCACGATTATATAACGTATTTTTTTTTGCAAATTTTTATTATTAAACTAACATTTGCCTCTGTGTCTTTTCAGCATTTGGAAAGTGGCTCTTCGCCACAAGCGGATCTGGTACCATTTTCTATGAAGTACATTCATACCGAGCCAACTTTGTCGATCTTTGCAACAGCCAACTGGATTATTCCAATACCTAGAGAAGAGGAAAAGAAGATTTCAAGTCGAGGAATAATAAGTGCCATAGGTGATAAAATCATATCCACTATCACACCAAGCAGTACGATTAGTGGCAATAGCAGTAGTTTGACCTCTTCTCTGAGCAGAGACAAAAAGTCAAAAGCAAAACCCAAGGAAGCAACAGCTCAGTTTTATCAGGACATAACGACTGATACAACGGATTCTAGCAAAATAGAAATGGATTCCAAAAAAGACATCTCGAATATAATGTCAACCGATAACGAAGATTTCAAGCAGTCTATAGAAAATTACGAAAGAAATTCGGAGCGCCGCAGTACTAATACGGTGCAAACTCAGACGCAGCCGCAATCGGGGATATTGAAGAACAAGTGCAAGGATCGGACCAAGCCGTCGCCTATGTTAAACATCGATGGGCGTGATATTGTCGTCATCGATAATAACGATATTGATGAGTCAACGCGATACCAAGGTGATGTAATCGTTTTGGATAAAACTCATCAGGAAGTTGACTTAATTGATTTGTTACGCGGTAGTGATTGGCCAAAGACAGCCGGCGATGCCGCTGAGATTCTGAACAAACCAAAATTCCAAAATACTACCCTAACACGTCAATCAGCAGCTGGCACTTCTTCTGGTGCAACTGGCGGCGGTAATGGATGTAGTAATACCGGCACTCAGTCCAAGCATGCCACTCGCAATAAATCATCAAACCCATTATCGCATTTAAGTAGTGGTGGAGGTGGAGGTGGTAGTAATACAAAATCGAATAAGAATCATGAAAAGAAACTTCAAAGTAAGTAAGAAAGAAGTAGATTACTCGATATATAGGGGGATAATGCTACATTTGGGATGGAAACTGTTACATGAAATGTAATATTTAAATAGCAGGATAAAATAATCAATAATTGTTAGATTTAAACAGCATAACTAGTCTTGGTACTTTAGGATACTTGATTTTCCATCGCGTAACTTATTTATGATATAAAGTAGGAATCTGTTTTTTTTTTGTACTCAACTGTATGCGGATTGGGGTTTCCTTCATTGTTTAGTACCAAGATTTGTTGTTGCCTTACGTTTATAATTCGTTCCTTGCGATACATTTAGCTCACTTTTTATTTTTTGGATCTATTTTTATTTAAACTCCAATATTTGAAAAACTATTTTTGCATAAAATCGTAGGGGCTAACAATAAACACATTTCACAGATCTGTGCGGAACGATTCGTAAATTACAATAAACTATGGGCGACTGGCGAGAGATAAAGAGAACACCAACCAACTAAATACAATAATTATTTTTAGAAACACACTAGAGATGTTGAAATCAAAAATGCATTTTAGTATCTGAAAATTGTTATGAAATTATCTCAAATTCGTCGTTACTTTGGATACGAATAACCGACAACTGATAAATCACAGCAAACAGTTTGTACATATTTTTGGATTGTGTATGCCGGAAGAGAATTGTAGAATGCCGTATAGTCTCGCTGGACCAATTTTTAATATAGATGCTGTGTGTGCCGAGACACAAATGAGAGAGAATTTCTCACGTATGTTTGGGCTATGGGGTGTGTGGCATCGCCTAATTTGCTTTAGCATGACATTTAGCGTTTTAGTTATTTGTTCAAACTGCAGCTATTTTGATGTCTGTTTGTGCGTTTCCTCATTGTTGAGTGTTGTGTGTTTCGTAAAACTTGTTGGAATATTAACTCAGTGACGAGATGGAAATAGGTCGTGCGTCGACGACTACTCCCAGTGAGACATCATCATTGTATCACAACATACCATTGACTGTCTTAGAGTTCTTCGCCACATCCCCGATCGGAAGTCCCATTGAATATGGTTCATATATGTCAGGTTATACATTCATAAAACATTTACATACGATATATTTTGATAGGGCACAAACATTTGCTTCTGTCAAACCCACAACATTTGTTTAACGTTATCTTTCTGTACTTGGTCATCTTGTCTCCTGTCTGTCCTGTCCTTCAAACACAAATACACACGCTCCCTCACTCACTTACTCCCTGCAGAAGCACAGAAGAAGAATACCAGTCGCAATAGTAGTTACCATCCACCAGCATTTTATGAAAACTATGATAATAAGAACGACAAAGATTTACAACCTTTGTATGCTAATACCCATAATGATGCTATGCTCGATGCAGATGTCCTCGATCCGCCCGAACTATTGCCAGCAGTACTAGATGTGGACTTTACGGACGATTTGCAACTACAGGAGGTGCCGGGGACTGGCCTTGGCGTAGGCTCAATGGTTGAGGTAAATGTACCGGATGCCAGTGGACATTTGTACGGCGTTATACGTTGGATTGGTATACCACCGGGTGCAAAGATCATTATGGTTGGCGTCGAATTGGAAGACGATTACATCGACCAACAGCTTGCAACGACCAATGGAGGTTTCAATGGAATATCGTAAGTTGTCTAGGCTGCCGTCTGTATACGTTTCCTTAACGACCTTTCATTGCAGGCTCTTCAATTGCCCGCCTGGACGGGGTTTGTTTATTACCTGTGAGCAGTGCACCAGTGACAGACGTTTCCCCGCCACAGAGGGAGCAATGGGCAACGATGTTAGTGCGGTTAATAACAATTACAAACCCAAACAGACAAATGGCGTCGTACCCGATGACCAGCAGACATTCGGCCACATGGAATGTCCGCCGGTGCCGGGAGCAATAGCCCCGATAAGTAAGTTATTCAGATAAATTTGTTGTGTTGTCTATGTGCTGCAGCGATCCAAATGACTATTCTGTCCCCTTTTCCCGCTGTCATAGAATGTTTAAGCCTAAACGATTTGGAAGAGCTGTGTGGAAAATTCAAAGGCATTCAAGGACATCACAATTCTTGTTACCTGGATGTTACGCTATTCTCTATGTTCGCATTCACGCCGGTGTTTGACGCTATACTCTATAGGCCACCCGAAAAAGAGGTAATTTTCGATGTATGACATCCGAATATATTTTGTATGTATGATATTGTTTTAAATGGTCAAGGACATACCCCACTATACGGAGGTTCAAAAAGTGCTACGCGAGGAAATTGTAAACCCCTTGCGTAAAGACATGTTTGTACGGGCCGATCGTGTGATGAAGTTAAGACAACTGTTAGATAAACTTAGTTCCGTAAGCGGTTTAACCAGCGAGGAGAAGGACCCGGAAGAGTTTTTAAACTGTATATTAGCCCAAATAATGAGAGCAGAGCCATTCCTTAAGGTATATTGTTTTTGAATTCAAAGGTAATCCGTTTGGTTGACAATTTTAATTTTTTTTCGCGTCATATCAGCTGAATTCTGGCCAAGATGCATACTATTATCAATTGTTTGTGGAAAAGGATGAGCGGCTTTTATTTCCCAGTGTCCAGCAGTTGTTTGAACAGAGCTTCTACACGTCAGATATCAAATTGAAAGAAGTTCCATCGTGTCTTATTATACAAATGCCTCGATTTGGAAAGAACTATAAAATGTATCCCCGTATATTACCTTCACAAGTGTTGGATGTAACGGACATAATCGAGGACTGTAAGTTTTTGGTTATTTCCCATAGATATCTAGAATTTATTGCCCACGAATACATATTTCCTAATATTATATGACATTACAGCTCCACGCCAATGTTCTGTTTGTGGAAAATTAGCTGAATTTGAATGCCGTGACTGCTTCGGTATTTTGCAAACTGGTGTTAGCCTGGAAAGTACATCATTTTGCCCTAAGTGTCTGGAGACCGTACACATGCATGCTAAAAGGTAAGTTAGACCATTGCAAAATTCCTGAAATTGTACAACGTTTATTTTGTGTACGCATAGATCAAACCACAAACATCGCAAGTTATTAGTTCCACAAGACTTCAGAGTTATGGCTGGTCACATGACCGTACCGCGTTTGTACATGGAGTTATTTGCCGTGGTTTGTATTGAAACATCACATTATGTTACATTCGTCAAAGCAGGCTCTGGACCAGACGCTCCCTGGTGTTTCTTCGATTCCATGGCCGATAGAAAAGGTAATAAATACTAATTATTTATGAATATAATCAATACAAATGCCAGCAAAAGGAAACTAACTGACTTTTCTTGTTTCTACCCCGAAAAGGTGAACAAAATGGTTATAATATACCAGAAATGATAACCGTACCGGATTTGCCACAATGGCTTTCAGAAGAAGGATCACGTAATATCAACGAGACATCTTCCAACGACAAAATGTTGCCCGAACATGCCAAACGACTGTTTTGCGATGCCTACATGTGCATGTACCAAAGTACAGATGTTATGATGTATCGTTAACACAGCCTTGTTCAGCATTTGGATTGATTGGATTAATTTATTATAATATAATTTATGTTTATAACATAACATACTTATGTTTATAACGACTGTAGTTTTTTTCGTTTTGTAGGTCCTGTTACTTTGAAAAAGGAAAACAGAACAAACTAAATATATTTTAATTAAAATAATCAAATTGTAGCATTTAATTCTAAAGTGATAGAAGTTCTTAATTCTCATAGTTCGTAGGTATCAGAGAATGTACATTAAGCCGGGTCGATCTATACGGAGAAACAAAAAATATATGAATGTTACCGCCTTATATGAACAGTCATATAAAAACAAATTCGGAGGTGCAAAATTTTTATTTTTGTGGGTGTGGCACAAACGCCGGATTTGACATTTTATCCATAACCGTTGTTCGCTGTCCGATTCTTAAGTTTTTTTGATTTCTTGTGCATTTCTTTTAGTTTTACAATGGTGATATGGATATCAATTAAAATAAGACAATGTCAGCAATTTTTTTTTTGTTTTGGCCAGGAGGAAAGTCTTACTTAATTTTCCTTTACAACCCATGAATGGGATAGCTTCTCTTGTGTTAATTCACAAACACGCTTTCTATTTTAGATTTATAACAAACGGCACCTACATGGTTATCGACGAATGCGAACGTAACTGTTTGAGAAGCTTTTACTAGACATGGCGATTGACTCGACGCTACTGCGAAGTTGCTGTCGACAACATCGTGGGGGCCGGCAATGAAAAATGTAGATGATTGGAGCCAGGAGTCGATCCTGGGATCTCCAGCATAGTAGTCGCGGTTGTTTTAACACACTAAGATTCCCATTCTCGGCCATGCTCTTTTGAAGCCAAATATTTTCAATGAGCTGTTGCATGCTTAAAACAAGTTCATCTTCAACCACTTTAAATAACTCAGCTGAAAGACTATCAGCCTCAGCGGCTTTATTACTCTTTAGGCGGGATATGTTTTACCTCAGCTTGGCTAGGAGGGGGACACTAGATGTTACCGTGTCGGATTGATACACAGTCTTCAGCAACCGAGTTTTTAGACATCAATAGTCTACAGAAGTTATCTTTCCATATTCTTAGTACGCTTTCGGAGTCAGTAACGATGGTCATCATTGTTTTTACAGGAGGCAAGACCTGCTCCTGTATTCTTCAACACATACATTATTCTGCTCCTTCAGCTCTCGTTCTTTCTCCTGAAGAGTCGAATCGCCGCCCGCCTCTTCTCCCTGTACTTTTGATGAACAGCTTTGGCTGCAGTTTGGCCCTGTATGCAGTATCTTGTTTCCGGGTGGCATTTCGGCATTCGTCATCGTTCCAGGCATTAAAGTTTAAGGGCTTCACATACCCCAGTACGTCCCGCGCAGTTCTTTCCATCGTGTGGCAATTTATTGCCATTGAGCGCTAATATTTTGCGGAGGTTGGAATAGGCGTTGGCTACCTCCGTGTTCTGCAGTTTAGCGATGTCTTGCATTCTCCGTGCCAAGTTACGCAGGGTTTTCGTGAGGTGGTGATCGCACCCCTAATCACTCGTACGTCTAAGACACTTGATGCGTGTCTTTCAACGATTACCACGTGATCTATTTGATTTCTCGTAACTTGATCGGGAGATATCCACGTTGCCTTGTGAATGTTTTTGTGGTCAAATCGTGTGCTGCTAATGTTCCCTGCTGCATAGAAATCAATCAGTCTTATTCCGTTTGGCGATGTGTCAGTATGCAGACTAAATTGTCCGACTGTTGAGCTAAAGACATTCTCCCGGCCTAATTTGGCATTAAAATCTCCCAGTACGATTTTAACATCATGGGCCGGGCTAGGGCCATATGTTTCTTCAAGTTGGGCATAGAATTCGTCTTTGACCTCCTCCGTCTTCACTCTTATGGTGGCGATTCGTCCACTGACAGGAGTAAACCTTGAGACTAGGTGTCGTAATCTCTTCCCGATCACAAATCCACAACCAAACTCATGCTTATGCGCGAGGCAGCTGTAGTACATGTCACAAATCCCCATCCGCGAGCATCCATATCCAGTCCACCGGATTTCCTGTGTAGCTGTAATGTCAGCCTCATACTCTTCGATAAGACTTCAAAACACTTTTTCCATAGATATTGACCTCCTAAACACGAAAATAATTTTTAAAAAATGTTCTTAGGTGCACTTAATATTTTGGGTATCTCTTACCCGATCTTCATACATAACCTCAGTTAAATAAAACAAAATTCTCCACAAGTTCTTCCTTGACAGTTTTTAAATAAGTAATGTCGTTTTGATGGTAGCGATTTAAATTACTTGAAAAACTTCAATTTTTCTGTATAATTTGGGGTGAAAAATGTATTTATTGTCGTAGGAAAAATAGAAAACGCAATGCAAACCCTAATTTCGCATTTTTTATATATAGTTGACCTTTTTTTCAAAGAAAACAACACTCCAACCATAAAATCCATAATCTATTTTAAGAGTTATGAGCAGGGCAACCGGAAATATGCCCTAAAAATCGTGTTTTATGCGCATAAAATATGACTTGAAAAATGGCAAAATATGACCTTAAAATTACACAAAAACATGATCTAAAAAATTAAAGTCATTCAATTTTTTTCATATGAATTAGAAATATTTTTATTTAAAGTAAAAAAAACAGCTTAAAAATAAAAAAAACAATGTTATTTTAAATTCAGACTTTGTAAGTATTTTTAGTAAATTTAAATACACAAATGTTGAGTAAGTTAAATAAAATAGAAATATTTAAGTATTATTATTTAGGGAAAAATTAAAAAAATATCACATGAATTTATTTAACATTACTTACTTACTTACTTAACTGGTACTTCTATGCAATCCCAGTTGATTATATACCGCACGTAGAAAAATATTATAAGCGCCTCGATCTTCTGCGCTTCTTCTCCAGTTAGTCACACCGAGTTCTGTAAGGTTCTCAGTAACCTGGTCTTTCCAACGGAGTTTTGGTCGCCCTCTTCTGCGCCGTCCATCGAGTTCATTGTCGAAGACTTTTCGAGCTGGAGCATTTTCGTCCATGCGTACAACATGACCTAGCCAACGCAACCGTTGAACCTTAATGCGTTTGACCACGTCAATGTCAGTGTACAGCTCGTACAGCTCATGATTCATACGACGCCGATACTCTCCGTTAACGATGATTGGCCCATATATTTTACGGAGTATTTTTCTCTCGAATACCGCCAGAACCGATTCATCTGCTTGTGTCATAACCCAGGATTCTGAGCCATACATTAAGACAGGTAGAACCAGTATCTGGTATAGCTGGAGTTTTGTTCGTCGAGAGAGGGCTCTGTCATTGAAACGCTTGCTTAGTCCGTTGTAGCATTTATTTGCAAGCAGGATTCTTCTCCGGATTTCTAGGCTGACATTATTTTCTTTGTTGATGGCGGAGCCTAGTTGTCGAAATTATAGTTGTCAACGTTCACGCAGTTTCCCAAACGAGTAGATTCTTTGTTCGTTGAAACTAATAACCTCGTTTTGTCCTCATTCACCGTTAGGCCCATTTTCGCTGATTCCTTCTGTATACCCGAGAATGCTGCAGTCACATCCCGCAGTTTTCGACCGATGATGTCTACGTCATCAGCGTACGCGAGTAGCATGTGGCTTTTGTTGAATATAGTGCCACTCGTGTTTACTGCAGCTTTTCTCATTATCATCTCCATCACAATGTTGAAGAGATCGCACGATAGGCCGTCGCCTTGTTTTAGGCCTCGTCTGGTATAGAATGGCTCCGTAAGGTCCTTGCCAATCTTCACTGAAGACTTCGTGTCAGTCAGCGTCATTCCGCAAAGACGTATCAGCTTCGCTGGAATACCAAACTCAGCCATGGCTTCAAGTAATTTCTGCCGTATCGGGCTGTCGAAGGCAGCTTTATAAAAATCTGGTCAGTTGTTGATTTTCCAGGTCTAAAGCCACACTGATAAGGTCCGATCAGGTTGGATAACACTGGCTTTAGTCTTTCACATAGCACACTCGACAGGACCTTATATGCGATGGGTAAAAGGCTGATCCCGCGGTAGTTGGAGCACACACTTGGATCACCTTTTTTCAGCACAGGACATAATACGCTTACATTCCAATCGTCGGGCATGCACTCTTTAAGCCAAACCGTGCGCAAGAGCTGGTGCATGCTCGTTATCAACTCCTCGCCACCGGACTTGAAGAGCTCTGCGGGCAGACCGTCGGCACCGACTGCTTTGTTGTTTTTCAGCAGCGATATTGCTCTTCTTACCTCGGCTTGACTTGGTGGTGGGCAATCTAAGCCGTCATCGACAATTGGCGTGATAACTTCACGTGCGCTGCCTTCTGGAACCAGCAGTTGCTGGAAGTGTTCTCTCCATATGTGCAGCACACTTTGCGTATCCGTGACCAGATTTCCATCACTGTCCTTACAGGTGGGGAGGCCATTACCGTATCCATTTGCTCTTACTTTCTGGTAAAATTTTCGGGCCTCACCTCTATCTCTGTATCGCTCAATATCCTCGTTCTACCGTTCCTTCATCTGACGTTTTTTTCGCCTAAATAGCTGTCTCGTCCGTTTTGCTTTCTCCTTATGCCGTTCCCTAACAGCACGGGTTGCAATTGGCTGTAGCGTTGCCCTATAAGCAGCATCCTGTTCCTCAGACGCTATGCGACATTCTTCATCGTACCACGATTCGTCTGAGCGCCGCTTTTCATATCCTAGCACGGTTGTTGCGGCGGTTGCCATGGAATGCGAAATATGCTGCCACTGTGTATCGGGAACGTCAGAAGTAGAGGCGTTGTGTCGTAAAAGTTGGGAGAGTTGGTGGGAGTAGGCAGTAGCTATCTCTGGGGTTTGCAGCTTCGCGATGTCCAGCTTTCTTTGTGTTTGGTTACGTGCGTTTTTCGCTCTGCTCAATCTTGTGCGAACCTTGGCTGCAACCAGGTAATGATCCGAGCCAATATTAGCACCACGGATCACACGCACGTCCATGACACTAGATGCATGCCTGCCATCAATTACCACATGATCAATTTGATTTTTGGTGTTTTGATCGGGGGATAGCCAAGTTGCCTTGTGGATATCTTTGTGCTGGAATCTGGTTCCACTAACTACCATGTTCCTTCCCGCTGCGAAGCTAACCAGCCTAAACCCGTTGTCTGACGTGTCGGTATGCAGGCTGAATTTACCGATCGATGGACCAAGAACATCTTCCCTTCCTATTTTTGCATTAAAGTCTCCCAGAACAATTTTAATGTCGTGGCCAGGGCAGCGGTCGTATGTTTCCTCTAGGCGCTCGTAAAATGCATCTTTAATCTTATCGTCTTTATCTTCCGTCGGGGCGTGTACACAAATCAGCGTGATGTAAAAATATTTCGCCCGGATGCGAATGGTGGCTATTCGGTCACTTACAGGGTTAAACCGCGAGACCAGGTGTCGAAGTCTCTTGCCGACTATGAAACCACATCCAAATTCGTGTCTTTCTGCATGGCAGCTGTAAAAGATGTCACAGTTCTTTCGTCGTGTGCATCCCTGTGCCGTCCATCTCATTTCCTGTATGGCGGTGATGTCAGCCTTGTATTTGTCGAGGACATCCGCCAGTTGGATAGAGGCACCATCTCTGTAAAGAGTTCGGACATTCCAGGTGCATATCCTTAAATCATGGTCCTTATATCGTTTGCGGGGGTCGTCAACATTTGGGGGGGTTCTTGTTTTATTTATTCTCCGTGTTTTCATAATAAATTTTGTTTAAGGAGAGTGGCTTATTAGGCCACCGCTCCCGATCCTAGTTTCTTGGGGCTGCCAAAGCCACTAGGAGAGCCTGTGTTGAGCTTCAGTAACTTCTGTTACCTAATTCCTAAGACGCATCGGTGGTAGCATGCCGAATAGGTTACTCAACGTTTCGCCTTCTAACTCTAGCTAACTTCTAAGCGGTTGCTTTAAAGTCATTGCCCAGGGAATACTTGGTCTAAGACCGGAAGTAGTTAGCTGCTTGGACAGTGCCGCAAAGGAATCGATTCTGGTCACTCCCAAGTGAGTGACAATCAGTAACTTTCAGCCTCAGGGCAAAGTCCCATTCCCATTTATTTAACATTAAAGTAACAAAAATCTTAAACCATATTTTCTAAGTATCACGGTGGTTTTGTATGTTGAGCATCTAATTTGAGATTGTTGTTGCAATTAACTACAAAACTTACTTACTTAACTGGCCAATTACAATTTACGAAACGTAGTTCATAAATTTGAGGCCTGAAGTAATAAAGAATTCCACACGCTTCGGTCTTCTGCGTGTGTTCTCCAGTTAGTCCTACCAGATGATGGCACATCGCCTACCACTTGGTCCTTCCAACGGAGTTTGGGTCTCCCTGCTCTGCGCCGTCCTTCAGGTTCACCTTCAAATACCTTTCTCGCTGGAGCATTTACATCCAGTCCCAGCCATCGAAGTCGTTGGATTCTGACTCTTTTAGCTACGTCGATGTCGTGGTGAAGCTCATACAGCTCATGGTTCATCCGATGGCGAAACTGGCCTTCGACACAGATAGGTCCATATATTTTCGGAGTACTTTTCTCTCGAATACTCCCAGGTTTTGTATGTCCGTTGTAGTAAGCACCCATGATTCGGCAGCATACAACAGAGCAGGTAAGATAAGCACCTGGTATAGCTGTTTCTTAGTATTCCGAGAGAAGGTGGTGTTACTAAAGTGCTGCCGAAGTCCGTAGAAACATCTATTGGCTAGCACTATTCTCCGTTTAATTTCTTGGCCAAAATTATTTTTCTTGTTGACGGAAGATCCGAGGTAGGTAAATTCGTCGACTACCTCAAAACAATAATTGTCAACGTTCACGGTGCGTCCCCATCGAGAGGACTCTTTGTTCGTCGAAATCATTATTTTTGTTTTGTCCTCATTGACCGCTAAACCCATTTTTGCTGACTCCTTTTCTAGTGATGAGAAAACTCCAGTAACATCCCGCAGATTTCGGCCAATGATGTCTATATCATCGGCATAGGCTAGTGGCATGTGGCTCTTGTGGAATATGGTGCCAGACATGTTGACACCAGCCTTTCTCATCACCTTCTCCATAACTATATTAAATAGTGTACAGGACAGGCTATCGCCCTGCCTGAGACCTCTTTCCGTGTTGAATGGTTCAGACTGATCCTTACGAATCTTAACCGAGGATTTGGTGTTGTCTAAGGTACATTTGCAAAGTCGAATCAGCTTTGCAGGAATACCAAAATCAGACATGGCCTCATAAAGCCTATTCCTTATCGGAGAGTCGAAGGCAGCATTGTAGTCGACAAAGAGGTGGCAGGTGCCGATCTGCTTTTCATGGGTTTTTCCAGGATTTGTCGTAAGGTGAATATTTGATCCGTCGTAGATTTGCCAGGTCTAAAGCCGCACTGATATGGTCCAATTAGTTTTTCTACAATTGGCTTTAGACGTTCACACAATATGCTTGAAAGGACCTTGTACGCAATTGGTAATAGGCTTATTCCACGGTAGTTCTTACATTCACTACTACTGAGACTCCAATCCCCGGGCATGCTCTCCTCTTGCCAGATGTTCTCCATGAGCTGATGCATGCTCCTAATCAGATCCTCCCCGCCAGCCTTAAACAATTCAGCAGGGAGACCATCGGCTCCAGCAGCATTGTTGTTTTTAAGGCGGGAGATGGCCATACGTATCTCGCTCTGGCTCGGAGGTGGACAGTTAATACCATCGTCATGGATTGGAGCGGGGTCTTCTGGAGTGGTGTCAGTATCCAGTAAATTTCTAAAGTGATCTCTCCATATCTTCAGAACGTTATCCGGGTCCGTCACTAGCTGACCATCGCTGTCCTTGCAGGAGGGCAACCCTGTTCCACGCATTCTCGCTTTCACTCTCTTGTAGAATTTTCGGGCTTCCCCTCTACTTCGGAGCAACTCAGTGCACTCATCCTGCCTCTTCTTCAGCTCCTTCTTTTTTCTTCTAAAAAGACGAGTTGCCTGTCGTCTCTTCTCCCTGTGCCGTTCACGAACAGCTCGCGTCTCTCTCGTGGCAGTGCGACATTCATCATCGTACCAGGCATCTTCTTGAGACGGCTTTGAGTACCCAAGTACGCTTCTCGCAGCCCGTTCTAAGGAGTCGGCTATATTTTGCCAAAGCGAGGTTATATTGTCAGGGGTTGGAGCATTCCGCAGCAGTTGAGTTAGGTGGTTGGAGTAGGCGTTTGCTACCTCTGTGGTCCGCAGTTTACCGATGTCCAGCTTTCGTTGTGCCTGGTTACGTACGTTTTTCGCCATGCTTAGCCTTGTGCGTACCTTAACTGCGGTAAGGAAGTGATCGGAGTCAATGTTCGCACCCCTAATCACTCGTACGTCCAGAACACTCGATGCGTGCCTTCCATCGACTACCACATGATCAATCTGATTCCTCGTCAATTGATCTGGAGATAACCATGTAGCCATGAATATTTTTATGGTCAAATCTAGTGCTACTTACTACCATATTTCTTGCCGCAGAGAAATCAATCAGTCTGATGCCATTGTTCGACGTTTCGGTGTGCAGACTGAATTTTCCGATGGTATGCTCAAATGCGGTTTCCCTGCCTAAAATTAACTACAAAATATTGAGATAAATTATCGAACAACAAATTTTGTCTATTACAACGTAAAATGTTTTTGTACATTGAGAATGATCTTTCGACATTCACAGATGTAATTGAAGCGCATTTAAGGGACAGTATTTCCTTTACATCGTATTTTGATGTTAATGTTGGCGCAGATCCACACAATTCTTTACAAATACTTTTTATTACTTCCAAGCCAATGTTTTGTGATGTAATTTGCTTAGATTTTTTTACTATTAAATTAATTTTGGAATCCGATAAATTATAAATCAATTAAAAAAATGTCTTCAATCACCTGAACTTGTTCAATAAGCGTAAGACCTGATGTTTGTAAATTTTGAATATGTTTTGCAATAAAACCGTAATTTGAAGCAATATAAATTTTGGGGGCCTGTCAGGACATCCATTGCAGTTTTAATGGATTGTGCATCCTCATCTTTTAATGCACTTAGGACCTTTAAAATGTCTTTATAATTGTTGGCATAGTAGTTAACAGCTACAAGCCATGTTCCCCATCGTGTTATTATTGGTTCTGGAGGTAATGAAAGGTCTGGAAACATTTGTTTAAAAAGATCCACTCTATATTAGACCATTTCATTTTACCAATTTTTTCGAAAAGTCATTGGGATAATTTATTTTCTAATTCTACTTAAAAAAACAAAAAATTTGGTATATAAAACTTGAAAATTGATCAACGTTTAGGGGTCGCGCAAAATCGTTTAAGGTTTTTGGCTGCAAAAAGGCATGTTTCAAAAATACTGATTTACTTATATGATTAAAAGTTTTGATACGCTTGACCGATTTTAATCAGATTAGACTTGTTTTAAAGGTAATAATATTTCGCACATTTTCTGTGAAGACATCAAAACATTTTAGATAATAGTTTGAGTTTAGTAACCTTTCAAACCTAAAAATTTTTAAATTTTTATTAAAAATTTACCTACTTTGGCCCATAAAAATTTTTTTTTTTTAGTTTTGGTTCTAATTTGTGTATATCTTTAAATGCACAATTGACAAACACTTTCTAACGATACTTTTGATGTATGGCAGGACCATGCAAATGACATATGTTCAGCAGCAGCAATAATAATCAATAGTGATAAAAATTAAACGAAAACTGTGTACTATGTATATTTTTAGTAAGGAAAACGATTTAGGTAATTAAAAAGAAGACTTTTTTTTCAAATTGGATACGATAACACCTTTTGTGTTCTTTTTGTATGTTTTATTGCGTTTTTAGATGACTTGTACTAATTAGTTTTGCTGGTTATTATCCTTCGTCAAAGTGTTGTTCACAGTTTTAATAAACCCAATAGCAATCGTTGACAACGCTGATGTTTTTCACAATTTCTTTAATCCGTTTAAAATTCTCATTCTTGGGCCAATTTGACGGGTGGATAGCAAGAAAACTGCTGTCTACTCCAATAATATTGAAGAGTTTCATAATATTTTCTGAAATCATTTTTGTAACATTTCCTTCGCAATCTTGGTCACCAGGATGCTTTAATGCAGATGTAATTTTAATTAAAGTTCCTTCGGTATGCGTGGGGTCGAAAAGAAAAAAGCCGAACGCGATGTCACTTATATACCATAAATGCCACACAAAAGTTTTGAGTGTAACATTTCCTAACATTTCATTTGATTTGCGGTATTTTTTTAAGATTTTATCAACAAAATGTCGTTTAATGGGGCTTGTGTTGCAAGGGGACACGTAAACCAGTTTTGAACGTAAATTTTGACCACAAAAATGTTGATCTGAATTAATCCATTTAGCTCATCACTAGCGAGATAGTAAAAATTTCAGCAACAATTAAAAATTCTATTCATTATATTATACATCAAAAGTATCGTTAGGAAGTGTTTGTCAATTGTGCATTTAAGGATATACAAAAATTAGAGCCAAAACTAAAAAAAATATTTTTTTAATGGGCAAAAGTAGGTAAATTTTGAATTAAAATTTTAAAATTTTTAGGTTTGAAGGGTTCTTAAACTCAAACTACTATCTGAAATGTTTTGATGTCTTCACAGAAAATGTGTGAAATATTATAACCTTTAAAACAAGTCTATTCTGAACAAAATCGGTCAAGCGTATCACAACTTTTAATCATATAAGTAAATCAGTATTTTTGAAACATGCCTTTTTGTAGCCAAAAACCTTAAACGATTTTGCGCGACCCCTAAACGTCGATCAATTTTCAAGTTTTATATACCAAAATTTTTGTTTTTTTAAGTAGAATTAGAAAATATATTATCCCAATGACTTTTCGAAAAAATTGGTAAAATGAAATGGTCTACTCTATATGGAGCTTTTAAAAATACCTTCTTCACATTAGCAATAGTTTTATTTACGTTTTCATATAAATTCCAATGCATGCCACATGCGTCACTTTCAGATAAAATGCCACTATAGCTTTTGCAGCCTTTACCATGTATGGAACTGCATCCGTCACAAAAAGCAAAACATTATTCTTGTTGAAGTTGACGTCCCGATTTTTAATGGCGTCGTCCCACAGTCGAACAATTGTTTAGTAATTAGTCCTTTCCAAGGCTGCGATATGTAGTAAAAATTCTCATTTGCAATTTCATTGTCTGAACTTAATACACCTGCTATAACGTTTGCCACATTTCTGCCTGTTGCATCTATAGTTTCATCGATTGAGATCCATATAAATTGTTTTTTTAGTTTTGCTCGTATATTGCCCATGCAGTCGTTGTATACATTTTTTAAATGTTTAGTTCGAAGTACTGTTTCTGAAGGACTTGGTAGTCCGTGTATTCCTGTGTGTGTGTTCTTATATTTTGATTTCTCATTTTGTAAAGTGGAATGTCAGCAGACACAAAAGCTCGGCACAGTTTTTCTTGAAAATCATGTTCTTTTGAGAGTCTACCGGAACATTCTGGCAAAAATAATTGTTTGGTCTGCTTATTTTCACTTCTATGACTTAGTTGAATATGTTTGCCGCTTTCCACATGTTGCTTCACTTGAAATCTGCGATCTGCTGCAATAACTTTGCTGCAGATTTTAGAATAGAGAAATCTACCATCAGCTCGTAAGTCAGGAAACTTTTCTACAACTGCCTTTAGTTTTGCTGCTTTTGTCGGATTAGCTTTTGACATTATGTCCAGGGTCGAAATCGGTGGTGGTTGAAAAGCACCTATTTTTATGTTTAGTTTACTTATTGAATAAGAAAGCGCGAAAACAGGATAAATAAACGTTTAACATTTCACAGTTGTGTAAAACTTGTATTAGATTTGGCTGTTACATAAAAAAAAACCAAAGTTGCAAAGACACTTCTTTTTACGAAAAAAAAAAATTATGTGAAAAACATAAAATATGCTTAAAAAGGGATATTTTTGAAAATATATGGCCTACAAAATATAAATTATGCTTTAAAAAATTAGTTTTTTTTAAATTATGCTCCTAAAACCAAAATATGACTTTGAGTAAAATATGCCAAAATATGCTCTAACAAATAGGTCTCAAAACACTTGTAGGACCATGAAACATGTAAATACATTACCCATTTGTAATTATATCGTTGCAAAAAAACATGCTGTAGCATATTTCCGGTTGCCCTGGTTATGAGGTTTTTGGCGAAAGACTAAAAATTCCTGTTTTAAACGATTTTAGTTTTTTTTTAGATTTAACATTTATTAATCGACATATATTGGCACATACAAATATAGTTGCAAAAAAAATTATTTGAAATATAAGATAAAGGGTAGATATGTTCTGACAAACTGTTGGGCTTGCAAAAATATTGGAGGTCGGTCATACATTTGACCCCTCTAGGGGCACCTTTGGGGAAATTGCAGCATTGGGAAAATTTGACAATCCACCGATTCTACGGCACAGGGTCTGAAATCTACCGAAAAGACTTTTATTTGAACAAACAAAAAAGATAAGTCTTCAAGTGAGTTTTATATTTCATCAGAAAAAATATAAGTCTCAGGCTGATTTTTATTTTTGATTTGAAAAACTCATTGAATGATTTTTATCTTTGATTTCTATTCCAAAAAGTCTTCAATGATTATTATTGTGGGACTTTTAAAATAGAAATCAAAAGTAACTCTTATTTCTGAGCGATAAAATATAAATCAGAAATAATTGTTATTTTGGGACTTTTAAAATATAAATGAAAAATAAGTCTTATGTTCGGAGAGATATAATAAAAATCAGAAAATAACTCTTAAAGAGGGACTTTTATAAATAAAAGTTATAAGAGTTACGGTCTCTGGAAAAAATACATGCTTCTAAAACATATCAAAAGTTTATAATTCTAGTCTTATTAGTCAACGTTTATCAATATTAGCAATTTTTAATACTAAACAAATAAAGATAGAATAATGAAACTTTAGTATATGTAGAAGCATGCCATACTATCCATCCAATATGTATTTTTTTTCCAAATTTAAAAATAAATACAGAAATAAATGGTTAAAAAATGAATATCTTTAATTCAAAACCTTTGTCGATGAGTGTTATTTTATAAGATAAAATATTTAGATAGTGCCCTATGCTTTGAACATATCCGTCCAGTTTATGCGAGCTCCTGCATCGTCCTTTCGAATAGTTTAAATATTTAAACTAGTTGAAAGTTAAAGAGTTAAGATTTATCTCGATAGTATTACATGCTAAATATCAAAGCCCAAAAAAATATTTTTCTATTCTGTCAGATACGTCTTTAATGTTGGAGCGTTTTTGTGATAACGGTAATATCTACAATAGACCGTCTCACTTTCCATTATCTTCGAAATTCCTTTATGAACATCGACTTTCTTAATCTACTCTAAAAACCAAGAATTTTGGTGTATAACACTTAAATATTGATGAACGGAAAGTGGTCTCTCAAATAGTTTTTTTTCGTTTTTTTGACAAAATGCCTTATATATGTTATATTTATACATATATTTGTATATGGGCAAGGCCACGAAAAATGAAACCACATAGATTTTTTTTTTCTGGTCCAAAATTTTTTTTATATTTCAAATGTCTAATATGTATAGAATATGCCAGCAATGTATGCCAGTGCAAAATTTGTGTCTGCTTTGATATTTTACATCCTTTTCATAAGTGGCACATGCAAGGTGTATTTGGAAAATATACCAATGTCGGCGAAAAAGGTAAATTTTGTTCTTATTTTGTTATACTTTAGACAGATGTTTACTTTCTTTGGATAGAATACAAATCACACTATTGATTAGCAAGCAAATTTGTGTACAAAGCTTGGGTTTGGACCAATTAAGGCTTAAAGTAATCAGCCGCAAATAAATGGTGACGTTACTGACAAATTTTTATAAAATGTTTTTTAATGCATTAACTAATTTGCAAAGAGGTTGGATGAGCTGATTTTTTTTGAGTACTTTTGAAGTACTTTCATAATCAATGCTTAAATGAAGCCTTATTAGCACATAGCAGGGTATTTTTGCAAAAACAGATTGTGTGACGTTACTGACGTAATATTTTAATTTTATTTTTTTTACTTTTTTGCTTAACAATTTGGTATTTAATTGCTAGACTCCGATTCCTGGTGCAAAAAGAGACAAGCGTTATGTTAAAAAGCTAAAAGAAACCAACAAATACGACGAGTACAAAAGGAAAAAGCTCGTCACTGCATAGTAAACAGTGCATGGGAATTCGTTGAGGCGTCCCAACTTACAAAATCGCGAATACTAGTTGCGGAAGTTGCTGAAGAAGAGTTCAACAAAATTAACACCGTTTTGGATACCGCAACAATTTTCGCAAACGCAAAAAACATTCGTGACATTTCGTCTGCGCACCAAATTCGTATCATTGGGGATGAAATAGCAGCCTATGCTACATCTCAGCAGGGATACAATTAACATTTCTTTTCTTTTTTGTCATATTTTATGTTTATTTATGTTAAAAAAAACTTCAACTGAATTGATGCTTTAATTTTGCAAAAATTAACAAGACTGAATTAATAAAGACTTTTGTTTTTTCCAATAATAATGTGTTTTTTTACAGAGTGTCCTGGCTTTAGTTGAAAATACTCACACAAAATTTTTATCACAAAAAAAAAAAACAAAAACAGAAGTTAATTCGACATTTTTTCGTACTAAATAGCCGCTTAAACTGAAAAGTAGGGAGAAATTACAAATTTTAATTTTAATGATACAAAACTGATCAAAAACCAATTTCAACCCTCAAGCTATACACATTATTGAAGAGATAATTTTATTTACTAACACTCTATCATACAAAAATCAGCTCTAAAGGTCGAGCCGGATTTACTACAATTTTTTTTTAACTGGTTTAGTCTTTATTTCTCCCCAGGTTGCATCTTAAAACTCCTCTACGTTTAGGGTCCCTCTATTAACCCAAGAGAAAAAAGACCGGAAAATCCTACCGAAATTCGTACGGGTGACGTTACTGACATTTTTGTGTGACGTTACTGACAAACGTTCAGTAACCTCAAAACACACTTCCAAAATCCGGCCTTGCCCATGCCCATATATAAAAATGGTGGCAAAAATTTATAGTAATTCATCAATTGAGAACGGCTCGGCCGATTTTGCTGAAATTTTTTTTTTAGTTGTTCGTAATTGCCAGGAGAAGGTTTATGTGAAAGATAATTTTGGGAAAATGCTCCGGAAAAGTCGGGAAATTGGAAAAATCCAAAAGTGTTTTTTTGTATGGAATTTTGTTTGCAATTGTTACGAATGGCTTTTCGAATGGAAAAAAGAAAAATTTTGTTGGAAAATTCGGAAAATTCCGGATAATTTTTTTTTTACGAAATTTTGCATATTGTTGTATGATTTGATAATTTTGGACGATGTAACAGTGTAAAATTTCGGATAATTCTTCCGAAATGACTTTCCGAATGGAAAAATATAAAAATTCTCTGTGGAAAACTCGGAAAATTTGGATTTTTTCGAAAACATTTTGCACAACAAATTGAATTTTTGTATTACATTTTGTGTGTAATTGTTTCGTTGTGGCTTTTCGGTTGAAAAAATTTTGGTTGGAAAATTATGGAAAAATTCCAAAAATTTCAATTTTTTTCTACGAAATTTTACATTTTATTGTATGTTTTGATAATTTTGAATGATGTTAATGTGAAAAATTTCGGATCATTCCGAAATGACTTTTCGAATGGAAAATAGAAAAATTCTTGGGGGAAAACTCGGAGAATTCCGGAAAAAAACTCGAAAATTTTTAATTTTTTCGACGAATTTTTTCGGAATATTGTGAAATTTATTATGTTAAAATATTAAACGCGAAATGATCAAACAATTTCAAAATCTTCTTATGCATAATGCATTGGTCCGATTGTTCAAAACCGCATTGAATACAATGCATTATGACTTCCACAAAATCATTATCAGAGCAGACAAAAGACCCTCTGGAGGCAATGTAAGACAATTCAATGCTCCCACTATAAATGGATTCGCAGTGGTGATTGTTGGGCAGAATGTGGAATCACGCGATATTGTTCTCAAGCTTCGGGATGGTGAACAAGTTAGGCACGTGTACGAGACTCATCAGTCATATGATTCACTTAAATACCCGTTGATATTCTGTGGTGGAAAGGATGGCTATCAGCTCAATTTTAAGATGGTCAATAGAACGAAAGGTTTGTTTAAGTCATCAGTTCCTTTTCAATATCCCTTTAAGTCCGAATTCGTATTTCAGGAGAAGAAACGAATAAAATGTTTAGCTCACAAGATGTTAAAAATAATCTGTTAAGATATCGCCGTTTAATTTAACAGTACTGCGTTGACATGAAAGACAACGTCGAAACGGAGCGTCTCAATTTCATTAGTTTCAATCAGTCGCCACACTTCGAGAATCTCGCTGTCATCATAGCCACGTTGCATCTGCCGAACCCGAGCGCATTGTGGGACAAATAAAAGGACGAGATGGTTGACGACATTTGCACAGAGTTCGCACGACAACATCCAATTCCGATCTTGAAATTATCTTCTGATCAAAGACATGTGCGTGCTACTGTGCGGCAGTCTACCGTCGAAATTGGGATTTCCAGCGCCAAATCGTTCGATGCATGATGCATTCAATCGCGAATTGCAAGACTTTAATCGAGTTGAGCTGACTGAAAGAGTCCGAACAAATGTGCCGGCCTTAAATGCCGAGCAAACGAACGTGTACGATTGATGAAGGTTGTTGACGATGGAATGGGAGGCATTTACTTTCTCGATGATCCCGTTGGACAGGCAAGACATTCGTAATTTCAATCAATAAATCGTAAGGCCAATCATTGGAAATTTGTGAAATCAACCTCGAATTTCCCAGTGTTTATTTTTTTACGCCAAAAACAAATCGAAAAACATTGTATATCAGATCGCTCTTCATAGATATCGATTAAATTCAAGTAAATCAGATTAAAACTTGAACTATCTGTGTTTTACTATTATATGAAGACGTTACCTTAGGAGCGAGACGAAGTTTGCCGGGTCCAAAATTGAATGGCAGAACAACGTTTGTCGGGTCAGCTAGTATATTCTATAAATGCAGTATGGTAGGAAATTTTAAAATAAAGATTTTGGTTTAAATAGCAATAGAATTCTCTTAAGAAAAACTGCAGTTTTCGTGGAAATGATGTATGAGCTTTATCTGAAAACACGATGATCGGATGAGGCTCTGTCGATCCAGTCGCGGTAGTCATATGGACGATATTGTGTTCCATTATTAAATGACGAAGTTCAACCATTTCAATAAATCCAAAAATGTCAAAATATTATCAGTACTTTCTGTTTTATAGCCTATTCAAATAAAAAATTTTAAATTGAAGCAAACTTACAAATAAACAACTTTAGTCATTTCATAATTTCAACTAAAACTGCAGTTTTTCTTAACATAATGCTGCTGTTATTTAAACCAAAATCTTTATTTTAAAATTTCCTACCATACTGCATTTACAGAATATAAAAATTTTGCCTCGTTCAATTTTTGTATTTGTATTTATTTATTATTTAATATCCTGTACAGCAAGAAATTTTTTTATAATTACAGTACAGGAATTATAGACGTTAAAAAAATGTTTTGTAACAAAAACAAATAAGTAAATGAAAAGAAAAATGATAAATATAAATATAAAATCGTTTTAACAATATAAGGTGAGAAAGGAAAGGGGAAACTATTACACAAGTTAATTTTTATAAAAAAGCATTCAAATATTATTATCAAGGGTTTTATATAAATCAGTGATATGTTTTTAAAATTTATTAGCGTTACTGATAGTTTAGAGGCTGTGTGGGAGTTCATTCCAAAGACGAATTGAATGAATAAAGAATTGTCAATCAGACACAAGATTACGATGAATTAATGGAATAAGCTTCTTACCCCTGTTAGATCTAGCAAATTGCAGTTTTTGAAAGAGGTATAGTGGTTTCTGAGTAAATATAATTTTATGAAGATACAAAAGAGTCTTAATGTTTAAAAGGTTGTTAAAATATAGGAAAAGGTAAACAAAAATGAAAAACAAATTCTAAGCTCGTATTTGAAAATTTGAATTAGCGAAGCTATAAATACAAAACCATCGAAAAAAAATGACAATGTTGCATTAAGAAATATGTAGGAGTTAAGTTCAAATTCGTTAAAAACTGATTGAGTTAAAGGCAAATTACTAAAGCAAGATTTTTTCATTTTTTGGGAAAAAGGCATTTTGCTAAAAAAAAACGAAAAAAACTATTTGAGAGACAACTGTTATACACCAAAATTCTTGGTTTGGAATTGGAATTTCGGAAAAATTATAAAAACTGATTGCACTGTAAATATCGAAGTCCAGCGATTTGGGGAAAAATTTCAGTTCCGCCCGTTGGAAATATTGGTATTTCGTTAATAGATATGGAAACCTATTGTTATCCAATGATTTTACGATTTTTTCATATAATATATTATTTAAACGTTTTGCTCAGAATCATACCCAAACAAATACGTTTTTAATTAATTTTTACAAATTATTAAAGTAATGTTTTTCCTTTTCCAATGGTACCCTGGTCAGCGTCTGACCCAGAATGGGCGGCTGCAATAAAATCCTGGCAGGAGGAGAAAACTGCGACGTGGTGCGCTGGGCTTGCAACCCGCCACTGACGTTTAAACTATTGAAATGAAAAGAACTAAGATAAGAATAAAACGGACCCCCCAAAAAGTTGACGACCACCGCAAACGAATTAAGGGCCATGATTTGAGGATATGCACCTGGAATGTTAGAACACTGTATAGACCAGGTGCCTCCATCCAACTGGCGGAAGTCCTCGAAAAATACAAGGCTGACATAACCGCATTACAGGAAATCCGGTGGACGGGACACGGGTGCTCGCGCATGAAGACGTGCGACATCTACTATAGTGGCCACGCGGACAAGCACGAGTTTGGTTGTGGATTTGTGGTTGGCAAGAGACTGCGACACCTAGTCTCAAGGTTCAACCCGGTGTGTGAACGTATAGCCACCATAAGAGTCAAAACAAAATTTTTCTACATAAAGGCTGATTTACACGCTATCCACCCATATCCCCTTTCTACTGTCAATTCAGTACATTTTGATTTCCTATCCACCTTCCTATAATTCAAAATTACTTTGCTATAATTTTGAAGTGTTTGCCTTTGCTTACTCCTACATGTTCTCTAATTAGGCTATCTCGCTCATGTTGTTGAGGGGATATGAGTAGATATGGGTAGATAGCGTGTAAACCATACTTAACACTTATATGTGCCCATGCTCCCACAGAAGAGAAAAGCGATGAGGACAAAGACGAGTTCTACGAGAGCCTAGAAAATGTATGTGACCGTAGCCCCAGCCATGACTGATGATTGTACTAGGCGATTTTAATGCTAAAATAGGCAGGGAGACCGCATTTGAGCCTACAATCGGAAAATTCAGTCTGCACACCGAAACGTCGAACAATGGCATCAGACTGATTGATTTCTCTGCGGCAAGAAATATGGTAGTTAGCAGCACTAGATTTGACCATAAAAATATTCATAAGGCAACATGGTTATCTCCAGATCAATTGACGAGGAATCAGATAGATCACGTGGTAGTCGATGGAAGGCACGCATCGAGTGTTCTGGACGTACGAGTGATCAACATTGAACATTGACTCTGATCACTTCCTGGACATCCGTAAACTGCGGATGACATCCGTAAACTGCGGACCACAGAGGTAGCGGATGCCTCCAACCACCTAACTCAACTGTTGCGGAATGCTCCAACCCCTGATAATATAACCTCGCAGTGGCAATATATAGCCGACTCCATAGAACGGACTGCGAGAAGCGTACTTGGGTACTCAAAGCCGTCTCAAGAAGATGCCTGGTACGATGATGAATGTCGCAATGCCACGAGAGACGGATGCTGCATACAGGGCAAAACTGCAGCCAATGGCAACGCGAGCTGTTCGTGAACGGCACAGGAAGAAGAGACGAGAGGCAACTCGTCTTTTTAGAAGAAAAAAGAAGGAGCTGAAGAAGAGGCAGGATGAGTGTACTGAGTTGCTCCGAAGTAGAGGGGAAGCCCGAAAATTCTACAAGAGAGTTAAAGCGAGAATGCGTGGAACAGGGTTGCCCTCCTGCAAGGACAGCGATGGTCAGCTAGTGACGGACCCGGATAGCGTTCTGAAGATATGGAGAGACCACTTTAGAAATTTAATGGATACTGACACCAATTCAGAAGACCCCGCTCCTATCCATGACGATGGTATTAACTGTCCACCTCCGAGCCAGAGCGAGATACGTATGGCCATCTCCCGCCTTAAAAACAACAAAGCTGCTGGAGCCGATGGTCTCCCTGCTGAATTGTTTAAGGCTGGCGGGGAGGAGCTGATTGGGAGCATGCATCAGCTCATGGAGAACATCTGGGAAGAGGAGAGCATGCCCGGGGATTGGAGTCTCAGTCTGTTATGTCCCATATACAAGAAAGGAGATCGTAGTGAATGTAAGAACTATCGTGGAATAAGCCTATTACCAATTGCGTACAAGGTCCTTTCAAGCATATTGTGTGAACGTCTAAAGCCAATTGTAGAAAAACTAATTGGACCATATCAGTGCGGCTTTAGACCTGGCAAATCTACGACGGATCAAATATTCACCTTACGACAGATCCTGGAAAAAACCCATGAAAAGCAAATCGACACCTACCACCTTTTTGTCGACTACAAAGCTGCCTTCGACTCTCCGATAAGGAATAGGCTTTATGAGACCATGTCTGAGTTTGGTATTCCTGCAAAGCTGATTCGACTTTGCAAATGTACCTTAGACATCACCAAATCCTCTGTTAAGATTGGTAAGGATCAGTCTGAACCATTTAACACGGAAAGAGGTCTCAGGCAGGGCGATAGCCTGTCCTGTACACTATTTAATATAGTTATGGAGAAGGTGATGAGAAAGGCTGGTGTCAACATGTCTGGCACCATATTCCACAAGAGCCACATGCCACTAGCCTATGCCGATGATATAGACATCATTGGTCGAAATCTGCGGGATGTTACTGCAGTTTTCTCATCACTAGAAAAGGAGTCAGCAAAAATGGGTTTAGCGGTCAATGAGGACAAAACAAAAATAATGATTTCGACGAACAAAGAGTCCTCTCGATGGGGACGCACCGTGAACGTTGACAATTATTGTTTTGAGGTAGTCGACGAATTTACCTACCTCGGATCTTCCGTCAACAAGAAATTAAACGGAGAATAGTGCTAGCCAATAGATGTTTCTACGGACTTCGGCAGCACTTTAGTAACACCACCTTATCTCGGAATACAGAAACAGCTTTACCAGGTGCTAATCTTACCCGTTTTTTTGTATGCTGCCGAATCATGGGTGCTTACGACAACGGACATACAAAACCTGAGAGTATTCGAGAAAAAAGAACTCCGAAAAATTTATGGACCTATCTGTGTCGACGGCGAGTTTCGCCATCGGATGAACCATGAGCTGTAGCTAGAAGAGTCATAATGCAACGACTACGATGGCTGGGTCATGTTGCCAGGATGGATGTAAATGCTCCAGCGAGAAAGGTGTTTGAAGGCGAACCTGAAGGACGGCGCAGAGCAGGGAGACCCAAACTCCGTTGGAGGGACCAAGTGGTAGGCGACGTGCCACCATCTGGTAGGACTAACTGGAGAACACACGCACAAGACCGAAGCGTGTGGAATTCTTTAGTACTTTAGGCCTCAAACTTATGAACCATGTTCGTAAGTTGTAATGGGCCACTTAAGTAAGTAAGTAATATAATACTTGTTTACCAAGTGTTAATTTATCCTTTATAATTATAACCACATTTCACTCCATCGATTAAAAAAAACTAGATATCAAGAAACACACAATGTATGGGGTTATATCTAGAGTTTTTCTTCGGGAATTCCCGTCCCGGAAATCCCAGGACTCCCGGTCATTTTGCATTCCCGCAATCCTGCAACCAGTAAAAACTGAAAATAGGTTTACATTTGCTTAGGAGATGAAAAGACGTTCTTTAGTGTGGTTAGAGTGGAACAGCTAAAATGAGATATTTGAAAGAAAAACGTTTTAATTTGAAAATTATATTATCTCCATAACAATCGATGGAACGTGATGAACAAAATTGTGAAAAATACACCTATGTTCTGGAAAACAATTCGGTTTGAAAACAGAGAAAAATCAGAAAAAAATGTATTAAAAAGTATTACTTTTTTACCGATTTTGCTCTGTTTTCAAACCGAATTGTTTTCCAGAACATGGCTGATAGTCACGATGAAGAAGTGTTTTGTCTTAGCCATGATTTTCATTTAGCAGTATTCGGTGTTCAAAAAAACTGGAGTAGTTCCTGATACCGATTCTGAACAAGTGATGACGATGGCTTTGATACATTTATATAAAAAAATAAATTATATAAGTACGTGGTGGAAGAAAACAAGAAAGAAATTTGTCTGGAGCTTGACATCTTTACTAGATGGAACTCAATAGTTCAAAAAATAGACAAGTTTTTACTATAAAATTTTTTTTATAGATTTATTTTCGTATTCATAAAAAATTGCTAAAGTGGATAGGAAGCATACTCTTTCTCTTTCATATTCTTTCGCTCTTAAAAAACCTTGAATAAGGAGTTGTATTTATAAACGTTTGTTATCAGTTTATTATATGTTCCGGTGGCAACGCCGACTGTTATCTTTATAATCGGATACAAAACATTTATTTACACTTATAATACTTATAGAACATTACTGTAGCACAATTTTTCATAGATTACGATAATATGACGGTAAGAAACAGTTTGAAGAAAAAAATGTCATAAAAAATTTTATTTTCTTTTCTCATGTTGAAATAGTAATCGGATACTGATTACATTATTTCCTTGTTTTGATTGTTAATAATCATGAACTCTATTCTGTTGTTTACAAGTAATTTTTGAATAGAAATATTCGTTGAAATGCAATTCATGAATGAAAAGTGTCTATTTAGACACTTTTACCTACACGATGAATACATGCAAAGGCTCATTCCCATACGAAAAATGCTGAAAAGCTCAAAATACATATCTCATATTCATAAAGTAAGGACAATCCTACTTTAGCTCATTGAAGATGTTAATCGTTTATAAATACCGTTTTTTTTTCGAAATTTGCTTAAAAATGTGTTATAAACCTCTTTTAACTTTCAATGAATAAGACCGTTAGACTTTGGAGAGTTATGGACTGAAAACAATATGTATTGCCATGGCAGAATTTTATTAATGTCTTGGATCCAACACAAATTGATATAGAAGGGGTATGTCGTCGAAATGAAAAAAAAAAAATAAAGTTCTGATAAAAAAAGAAATACGCTAGAAATATCATTTGAAAAAATTTTAAACTGGGCAAATTAACAAAGGCAATGAAACTGCCAAACAGATTCAAAATTGTGTCTAATTTGACGTACTTAAACTGTACGTCTTTCTTTTTATTGAAAGTGAAAGAATATTTTCCTTAAATGGGTTCGTTGTGAATAAAATATATACATTCATATATGGCTATAAACGTCGTTTCTATATTAAAAACTTATAAAGTAAATAAACTTCTTTGATGGAAATTTATTTCAAACTGTTATAGTTATATTTTCACTTACTAAACGCATGAAATCTGAGATACATTCTTTTTTTTGCTATGCAAAAAAGTTGTTAATGCAATTACAGTGCAAGCACGATGACGATGGCAACCACCTATTAACGCAACTGCTCGTTGTTTGCAACCAACAACATTTTTGCATTAAGATCCCTATAAGCACAATAGCAGCTTTGCGTGAAGTAATGAGATCGCTATAATATAATAGGTGCACAAAGAAACTGACAAGTATAACAAGATTTTTTACTACAAATTCCAATACATTAACAATACCCATATCTACAATATCCATTGTACCCAATTTCCATCTCTATAAAGCTTCTTGCAAACTGTTTCTTTTTTTGAATTTTATTTTTACGGTTTTTTCAAGAAGAATTTTTTAAGTTACTATTTTATTTTGATAACTGTAACTATCTTAGGTAATATGTAATGTGGGGTGTCGGTTATGGCAACTTTTGGGATTATCGCATCCGGCTGTTACATAACTAGTTGCGATAATCGAGAATTTTTACAGGAAATCCTGGCATCGCAAGTGAAAAATTCAAAAAAGGCGACAAAATTCTTTCGCTTGTGCCAATTTCTTTATTATTTCTTATAGAAATGTTCATTTAGATGCATTTAATGCCAAATTTGAATCTTTTCAGTAAAAACGTTCCCAGGCAAGGGAAGCCAAAAATATCCTTTTAAAAAAAAAAAAAATTCTAATTACAATTTTATATACATTTTTTCAAAATATCGTTAAGATACTCCAATCCGTTTAAATTTTGAGTAATTTTGCATGTTAGATATTTTTTGTCCAAAAAATACCTATTGACAAAATTTTGCGCTATTTTTCATATTAGATATTATTTTTCCAAAAATACTGTTTTTTAAGTTATTTGGAATTGTTGTTTTCTGAAACAAAATAACGCATCATCAATATAAACCTTTATGGAATAATAAAAATTTCAATAAAAATATATTTTTTATTTTAAATGAAAAGAATTTAATTGTTATTAATTATAAATACCAGATTAAACTAAAAAAAACTTTTAAATAAAAATTAGGATAGTATCAAAAATAGGTAAAAAACTTAGTAATTAATTGCTCAAAAAGTATACTAACAAAAAAGTAATGGCAGTCTACTGGGAAAATAGGGAGCGCAATAGTTTAGACTGCCGAATTTCAAAATTTCTAACAGTCCTTTGAGGAATAAGCTGACAATATTCCCAAATATGAGGTTTGTTTGGGAGAAAATTTTGATTGCTTTTTATATGGCAGCCCCCTATTGGAGTGAAGATTGGGGGTAGGAATGTTTGTGAAAAATTATAGAAGGGAAAAATTACACAGCAACACATGATTTTTAGACTCAATTCTTAGAACTGCACGTGAAGGTAGCCGCAATAAGAAGAAGTCCTGCATCATTCGTTTTGTCAAGTTACATGCCATAATAATTTAATATCGATTTGAAGTTAGTAAGTATAGTATAGGGGAATTTAGAAGGAGCATATCTTGGACCGATTTGCATATCTTGCTGTATCTTATGAGCTATCAGAGGTATGAAGATGAGATTTGGTATATAAGTTGTTGGAGCAGTATTAAGGAAGTGGGCGGCGCCAAGCCCCCTTTTCAAAAATCGCTCTAACGGCTTTTCTAATAGACCGATTGATATGAAAATTTTACCACGTGGTACTGTTGACCTGTTGATAGTCCCTGGCTATATTTGGTTGTGATTGGATAAGGGGGCGAGGCACCGCCCATACAACTTGAAAATCAAAAGGGCTATATCTCATGATCTATCAGAGGTATGAATATGTTACATATGTTGTTGTTGCAGTATGAATAACAGTAAGGGTGGAAGTGGGCTGTGCCACACCCCTTTTAAAATAAACAGTTATAACTGTCAAAATTCCACAGTATATTGCAGTTCGCCTAGAGATATGAACAGTAAGGTGGGTCAATTTTTTTATTCGCAAAAATCGTAACCAAAATCGGAATCTACGATGATTTTTTTGTTGTTTTTAAATGAAAACAAACCGAAAACTTAAAAAAAAAATATATTTTCTGAGACCTTCTGCGTGAAACTGACTTCCCAACAAACTAAATGAAGTACTGCAGAAGCAAATCTATGTATTGGTTAAAAAGTTATGAAGTTTTTAAAAATCATTTTTCAGAATATTGGGCGGGATCCCAAACAATGTCAAAAATATACCATTCTCTTCGTCTTAGTCTCCAAACATCGAAATGGTTGGTAAAAATTAGGGCCGAGCCCATAGGTCTGAAGTTTCCGATAAATGCTCATTCACTTTAAAAATATCGCCACCTGAAATCTTCATGCTTCTCAGCGCGAACTAGGAATTGATTTTAGACATAAAGTTTCTAAGTAAAATTTTTTAGAATTTAGAATCCGTTCTAATGAACAGGCTATTTGGAACCAAATTAGTAAAAAAGCCGAGGCGCTGCCCTCGCACTTCATTATTTGAGTTTTATTTGAGGTCCGTACACCAGGCAGTTGAGGACACATAGTAGGTGCGCAGACTAAAACAGTGATGTGTTTTTAATTTACTTTACAGGTATGTATTTTTCAATTAATTTTCAGGAGAGCGAATCGGTAATAAATACTATTGAGAGAAAAATTAAACAATATTCATTGGAGTTGGACTGGGAAACACCTATTGTGTGATTGGGGCACAATTTGAATTTTTATAATATGTCAGAGGTAACATTAGCAAATATTTGTAAACAACCTATGTATGAAATATTTTTTTTACGTATATAACTTCTGATAGGTATAAGTGTAAATCTAGATGTCATACAAAGGAAGTGTGATAGACTTTCATTCAGTTTACTTTGGAAAATCACCATGTAAAGACTACACAAGACCAACGTAAAACAATGCATATTTATTTTCAAAATGCGCGTTCTGTTCGCCAAACTTATGGAGCCCTTTGTGAAGTTTACGGTGCATATACTCATCCATCTGAGCAGCTAATATAAGCCATCGACGCTGTAGACGTAGACGTGTGACAGGGGTAGACGTGTGACAGGCGACTCGAATTTATCGAACAGACGCCGTTCTCAGCGACTCGGTCTCTGCAAATGCTGAGGAAAGATCTTGGCCTTCATTCATATAAAATCCAACTGGTAACAGAACTAGAGCCATTGGACGATCAATTGATTTTGTTTTTTTTTATCATGTCATTGCACATTATTTGAAGGAGAAATGGTTCCAACACGACGGCGTAAAATGCCATACAGCGCGTGAGACCATCACTTTGTTAAGCCAAACATTGGTGACCGAATTATCCCAAAAAATGGTAATACGAGTTGAATACAAAGATAGTATTCGGGAATATTCTTGATCCGTGTGAGAAGAAGACATGGCAAAAGAGGTTTTTATGGCTAAAAGCATGAAGCTTCAAACGGAATGTGTATTTGCGTTCAATAGGCGGAGAAGGCATGACAAAAGTGTTTTTTACGCCCAATGAGATAGTTAGTATTGATAGAAAGACCAAATTATTTACACGCAGTGTTATTTTATAAACGTTTAAATTCAGAATTGGTAGTGAAAATTTATAACATCAATTTTCAACAGGAGAACTAAAAACGAATAGTGTTCTATGATTCATTTATAGACAACAAAGTTATTTTCTAACAAAGCACAATATATGTTAAATTGTAATCTAAAACCCCTTCTCAACATAACATGTATTGTTTAATAATAAAAACATAAAAGTTAATTACAAAGTCCAATCAAATCTCTAAATTTTCGAATTTTAATTTTCTGTAGAGGTTTTGTAAGCAAATCCGCGATCATTTCATCAGTTGCGCAATATTCATAACTTATGCGATCTGAAATTAGCAAATCGCGAATAAAAACGTATTTTACATCAATATGCTTGCTTCTAGGATTTATTTTTTCTTCTTGATGAATCTTTAAGCAGCTTTGGTTGTCCTCAAACAAAATTGGTGTTGTTACTTCTATTTCAAATTCTTTGATAACTTGCATAATCCATAATAATTCCTTAGATGCTTCGGCTAACGCTACGAATTCTGCTTCGGTTGAAGATAAAGTAACATTTGGTTGTTTAGGACTTCCATAGCTTATTGTTGCATCTCCAAGCTTAAATACAAAGCCACTTCTTGACTTTCGGTCACTTACATCTCCGGCCTAGTCAGCATCAGCGTAACCTTCAAGTTTCAAAACTGACTTCGAACCAACACATAACTTTAAGTCTTTGCTGCCGTTAAGGTATTTGAATATTCTTTTAACTTCAGTCCAATCTCTTTCGTTTGGACTAATCACTTTTCTTCCTAAAATTGAAACAGCGGCAGATATGTCAGGTCGAGTATTGTTTGAAAGATACAGTAATGATCCAATTGCTTTGCGGTACGTATTATTATATTCAAATAAATTTTTACTCGAACTCTCCTTTAAATATCCAAGATCTATTGGAACACATGAAGCTTTTGCATTTGACAAATTGAATTCATTTAACATCTTCTCAATGTATAGTTTTTGCGACAAATAAAACTTCCCATTTGAGTTGCGATCAACTTCAATTCCAAGGTATAACTTTAAATCGCCAAGCTCTGTTATTTCGAAATTTGCCTCTAATGTTTTCACAACTTTTCTAATTTCGGAATCATTCATGCTAGCTACGATTATATCGTCAACATATATTAATACATAAACCAGTGATTTATCTTCTCCTTTTACATAAAGGCATGGCTCTGCACTTCCCCTTGTGAATACAGACTTAATTAAAATTTCATTAATTCGCAGATTCCAACAACGAGCCGATTGCTTTAAGCCGTTAATACTGCGTTTAAGTTTGCATACTAATTTCTCTTTTCCAGACTCTATAAATCCTTCTGGCTGCTTAATAAATATTTCTGAATCCAAATCACCATTAAGGAATGCCGTTTTCACATCTATATGTTCAACCTTCATATTTTTAAAACTTGCTATTGCCATTAAAATTCTTAAAGTTGTCTGCTTTACAACAGGTGCGAAGACTTGATCGTAATCCTCACCATATTTTTGCGAAAAACCTTTCGCAACAAGTCTAGCTTTGTACCTTTTGTTTCCATCAACAGATCTTTTTATCTTGAACACCCACTTGCATCCGACTACTTTTCGATCTTTTGGCAGTTCTACAAGCTCACAGGTTTGATTTTTGATGATTCAACTTCATCTTTCATAGCAGTCAACCATTCATTTCGGTCGTCTCTTGACATTGCATCTTGATAAGTTACGGGATCCTCTTGACAACTAACTTTGAAACCAAACCTTTTAGGTGGAACACCCTTATTTAATCTTGCAGAAGTTCTTTTGCAGTCCGGACCATTTAATTCTGATTCTGGTTGATCTTCGTCTGTTGATGAAATTATCCTTTCGTCTCCTGTAGATATTAAATCTTCCGTTAAAATCTTCATCAGACGTTACAGATTCAAAATCTTGTGTTTGCTTAGCCTTGACATCAGAATTTGTATTATCAAACCAAATGTTCACATTATCTTCCTCTTGTGTAGATTTTTCAGTACAATGAACATTGGATTGCACAAATTGAACATCCGTACAAAGTAATCGGTAAGCCTTGGACTCCTCACAATAGCCTACTAAATTGCACTTTATCGCGACTTCATCCAATTTCTTTCGCTTTTGTTTATTAACATGAACATAAGCAGTTGAACCAAAAACGCGGACTTGTTCCAAATTTGAAGTTTTGCCGAACCATAATTCGTATGGAGTAGCACTATTAGCTGCAGTTATCAGGCGATTCTGTGTGTAATTGGCAGTATTAACAGCTTCACCCCAGTATTTGATATTTATGTTTGTATCAAACAGCATACACATTGCCATCTCCATCAAACTGCGATTCTTCCTTTCAGCCACTCCATTTTGGTCAGGAGTATAAGGGGCTGTACGTTGGTGCACTATTCCTTTAGATTTAAAATACATCTCCATATTTTTATTGCAAAATTCTCCACCGCGGTCAGTTCTTATAACTTTTAATCGTTTTCCGAATTGATTTTCGGTCAATTCGACAAATTCTTTAATTTTATCTATAGCCATATCTTTTGATTTAATAAAGTAAATGTGACAGTAACGACTGTAATCATCAATCATGGTTAGAAAGTATCGATTACCACTTGGTGTGGTGTTCTGCATCGGTCCACATAGATCTGCATGTACCAATTCTAAAATAAACTTCGACCTTGTCTCCGAAGCTTTCGGAAAAGGTTTTCCGGCCAATTTGCCTTTCATACATACTTCACATCTATAGGTACAGCTAAATTTTATTAAAACACCATTTAATAATCCTTTGTCAACTGAGGACTTGATAGCTGCAATATTCCTATGACCGAGCCTACGATGCCACATATGAACACATTCCGCCTTGGATTCAGTAACTTTATTAACATTTTCAACTTGATCAAGGACATATAAGTTGCCCTTCAATAATGCTCTAGCTTGGACTTGTCCATTCTTAGAAATTAAGCAACATTTAGAATTGAAAAGTACTTCAAATCCGTCGACAGTTAGTTTCCTGACAGATAGTAAACTTCCGTCCAGTTCTGGAATAAATAAAACATTTGTGATGCGTATGTCCTTGTTCTGACACATTAACTGACAATCCCCAGATCCACTTGCATTCAATTCAGTACCGTCGGCCAAATAAACCGCACCCTTCTATTGCTTATCCAATCTTGACAAGACATATGACATGTCGCTGCGGAGTCAACAAACCAATCATTCTTCGTCCTTGCAGTTGTAACTCCAAAACAAACACCAGATTTTTCATTGATCTTTACAACATTGGCTCGAATAGAGCTTTGTTTCTTATTTAGACAATATTTCTTAATATGACCTTGCTTACCGCAAGAAAAACATTTCGGACCGTACCTCTTTTTATGTGCTTTAAATGCTACATCCGTTTCCTGCTCACAACCAGATTTTCTTTTATATTCTTGTTTTAGTTTGTCTTTCACTAAATCCATCGTAAGATCAGACTCTGAACGCATTTCTAGTGAAGAAACTAAAGAATTGTATTCTTCTGGAAGACTACCAAGTAGGAAAGCGACAGTTTTGTGTTCTTCGATTTCCTCTCCTAAATCGTTTAAACGGTCTACGTTATTCAGAAAATCCGTTATGTGCTCCTCCATAGATTGCCGTCGACATCGTCGTCGTTTTTATGTCAACATCACTTTGAGTCAACATCGTTGTCACATCAATGCTATTTCGGTATTCTGTAACTACTATGAGACGACGTCGACTAGTAATCGATAACATGAAAGAAATAACAACAGCTGATGTAACATTTGTACCTCAGCTGATTCATTTTGACTTTTATTTTCTGTTGTGAAGAAATGTTTTTTGTGTCCGATTCAGATTTAAGCGATGAGGAAAGTAAAAATAATCTTATACTGGAAAGGATAATACTTCGACTATGATCCGATGATCTTAAACTTGCCAAATAACGAGTATGTTCATCGGTGTTAAAATCGTAATTTGAGCTTATCTGTTGGCCGGCCTTCCAACTTTTTTTAGATTCTAGAACTACTTAAGTCTTAATAAGGCAGCATTTAATTACGTAATCGTTCCTATAGAAATAGTTCCTATCATGAAAAGTGAACTCAGGACATATGTTTCAGTCATAATTAAGTTGTCAGCAACATTGAGGTCCTTTGGACAGGGGCCTTACAACCTAAGTGTAAGTGCAGCCAGTAGTTGCAAGATTCCTGTCTGAATGCATTAGAGAGGTGATTTGTCCACCTTGGATACAATTGGAAGTAACTGAAGATGACAAATCGGAAGCATAAACTAAATTTTTTTTAACAAAACAGGATTTACTGGAGTAATTGGATATGTCGATGGAACCCATATCAAAATTTTTGCTACAAATAAAGAAGACCAGATTCGTAACTACAACCTCAAAGGATTCTTAAAGGCGCTCCAAAGGAATTAAATTGTTTTTCACCAATTTTCTCACATTACCCCTTAAAATTAGACAAAATCCTTGTACCTATGAGGGATTTTGTTTCCAAGCCCCTATTTGTTACTCGACATTGTTATTCTTGACGTCATTAAACAAAACCTTTTTTTAAATTTACAAAAACTAAAGTTATTCTTTCAAATTGTTTCAAGTCGTTACTAACAACTGTGACGACAGATTCAGAGTCGTTTCGATTCAACGTCGTCGTCACATTTCCTTACAGAATACCAAATTTGTGTCAATAGTAACCGATAGTTATCGAAAACGACTACGAGAATACCGATTTTACAGCGTCGTCACAAGACGACGTCGTTTTGCGTCGACGACGTCTACGGGAATAAGGCCGATTATTCTATCATGTAATAGTCTGAAACCGGAGCAATTTTTACGGAAACACGGAAAAAAACTTAATTAAAGGCAGCAAAAACTTGAAAAATCATTAAAATTTTTACAAAAATCCAACTTTGAGGTGATTAATATTTAGCTTAAGTACCTTTTTCAAAGTACTTTGTAGACCTAAATGTGAAATATACTACAAGTTAATATGCAATAGCGAAGCATTGCCGGGCCCACTAGTATTCCTATTAAATAATAATACCAGCAAAATTTTAGCTTTGTAAAGCCCTCGAAAAGGAAGTTAGCTATTAGAAGAAGCGCGGCTATTTCGCCCATTTTCCAGCCAACAACGATTTTTATGCTACTGTTAAATTTCTATGTGAATTGATTATGAATTACTTCAGTTATCGTCTTAACCATCCACCCAGGTGGACAAACGGACATGGCTTTATTTGATTAAAAAGCTGCAAAACTTACTTTTCTAAAGAAGTCGGGCGTCTCAGTTGTATGATTTGACTAACTTAACTTTTTCTTGTTCAAAACCAGTAAAAAAGTTTCAGTCGGGCGACCCGACTTACATATACCATCACCCTCAGTAAAATAAAAAAATTGATATTATATTGACATTATTACTCGATTTCTAAAGTGGGTGGAGTGGTAAATTTGTATGGGAGGTACTAGAAGGGGCGTGTCTAGACTTCTAGGTTTATCCTCCAAAACTTTATCCTGTTATAGCTTTACCAAATACAGAGTTTGGCCACGATAGCGTTGGATGTATTGATATTATTACTCCATCTCTGAAGTGGGCGGAAAGGTACATTTGTATGGGAGGTCTCATAAGGGGAGCCGCTAGACTTCCAATTTTTTCTCCAAAACTTTATCCTGTTATAACTTAATAAAATACAGAATTGGGGCACGATCGTGTCGATATTATTGATATTATTACTCCATCTCTAAAGTGGGCGGCGTGGTAAATTTGTATGGGAGGTACCAGAAGGGGAGTGTCTAGACATCCAGATCTTTTCTCCAAAACTTTATCCTGTTATAGCTTTACTAAATACAGAATTTGGGCATGATCGTGTCAAGTGTATTGATATTATTATTCCATTTCTAAAGTGGGCGGAAAGGTACATTTGTATGGGAGGTACCAGAATGGGCGTGTCTAGACTTCCATATTTTTTCTCCAAGACTTTATCCTGCTTGAACTTTACTAAATACAGAATTTGGTCACGATCGCGGTAGTTCTAATAATAATATTAATCGATTTCTAAAGTGGGCGGTACCAGATGTGTGTGGGAGGTACCAGATGAGGCGTTGGTAGACTTCAGTTTTTTTCTCAAAAACTGTATCCTGCTATAGCTTTACTAAATACAGAATTTGGGCACGATCGTGTCAAGTGTATTGATATTATTATTCCATCTCTAAAGTGGGCGGAAAGGTGAATTTGTATGGGAGGTACCAGAAGGGGCGTGGCTAGACTTTCAATTTTTTTTCCAAAACTTTCTCCTGTAATAGCTTTACTAAGTACAGAATTTGGGTACGATACCGTTGGGTGTATTGATATTATAACTAGATTTCTAAAGTGGGCGCAATGATGAATTTGTATGGGAGGTACCAGAAGGGGCGGAGCCATATAGCCCATTTGCAATACCGTAAGTAGTTTTGGGGAAATATTAACTCGTGCAAAATTTCAAGACATTTGGTTGTGTCTTTCGAAAGTTATCGTGCGAACCAGCCGGACAGCCACCAGACAGACAGACAGACAGACAGACAGACAGACAGACAGACAGACAGACAGACAGACAGACAGACAGACAGACAGACAGACAGACAGACAGACAGACAGACAGACAGACAGACATGGCTCAAACGACTTAAAAAGTCATGAATCGAATTTGGTTCAAAGAAACCTAGGGTCTAAAGTCACTCCTTCTATGTGTTACACTTTTGGGTCGTATCAAATGATATATACCTTCATCCCTAAGGGTAATGGTATAAATATATATGTATATTCCCTCTACTATTTAATTGAGGTTATACAAATTTTATTTAAAATTTGTTAAAAATGGTAACAATAACACACAAAAGCAGCAAATACATATGAATACAGTCGAAACTCTCTATAACGAACTCCTATATAACGAAGTTTTCTTTATTGCGAAGCAATTACACAATGCAACAAATTTTTGATCCCGGCTTCTAAATAGTTGATCATTATGTAAAATTTCACGCTGAATTCAATTCTGCTCTCAGATATGTGGAAAGTAGAACAGATTTTCATATATGGTCAAATTTCCATTTTTAGTGTTTTTAAAAAAGGTAGGTCTAATAAAATGCCATTTTCTCTGGCTTTAATTCTCCGATTTTACTGAACTGTGTCAAAAATAAAAGATAATACAAATATTTCTTAAAAATACGATAGTTAATTAAAATCCAATCATTAATGACGAAGTTATGTCACCTCAAAGTTGGATTTTTGTAAAAATTTTAATGATTTTTCAAGTTTTTGCTGCCTTTAATTAAGTTTTTTTCCGTGTTTCCGTAAAAATTGCTCCGGTTTCAGACTATTACATGATAGAATAATATGTAACAAAAATTTTTTGCCCTTGGTCATCAAAATCGGATTAAAAATACCTCCGCATTTGCAGCATTTTGTTTTTTTTAGATATTCCTATGTGACTTGTTTAACAAAAAACTTGAGTTATATTTCGGAGGGCAAGCAAAACAACAATTACTACTACTCTCAAGAAGAGGTATCTGTTCTCAATTGTGAAAGTAACGTTTATTTTTCAACCGATTTTGATGACCAAGGGCAAAAAATTTTTGTTACGTATTATTCTATCATGTAATAGTCTGAAACCGGAGCAATTTTTACGGAAACACGGAAAAAAACTTAATTAAAGGCAGCAAAAACTTGAAAAATCATTAAAATTTTTACAAAAATCCAACTTTGAGGTGCCATAACTTCGTCATTAAATATTGGATTTTATTTAACAATCGTTTTTTTAAGAAATATTTGTATTATCTTTTATTTTTGACACAGTTCAGTAAAATCGGAGAATTAAAGCGAGTGAAAATGGCATTAAAATGTATTATTAAATGTCCCGGATACAGAAACTTTTGAAATTTTGTGACATAGTGTTATAAGAACACTGTGTTTTGGGTCTACTTTGAGTGTATTATAATCTCCATATAACGAATTTCCCAATAGTGAATATTTCCTTATAACGAAGCATTTTTGAGAAAGGAAAACCAACGTACAAAATACTGTGTTTAGTTCTCTAAATGTATTAGAAAATTATATTAAAGAAGAAAAGTGGAAAAATGTACTTCAACCAAAATAACTGACTACTACGAATAACAAATTTTAAAGGAACAAATTTTTTTTTCTTTATAGCGAAGTAAATATCCAGTCCATTGAAATTCGTTATAGAGAGTTTCGACTGTATTTCATTAAAAATCAAAATTATAACTTAAGCAATAAGAGACATATCGTTGAAAAAGGAAGTTTAATAAAATAATTACAAGCACATTATATTTTGGGCATTATTCTGAGTAAAACGTAAAATTTTGTCGAAAGGTATTTTTTGGAGAAATAAAATCTAATATGAAAAATAGCGAACAACTCTAGCATCGTTCCAACAACAAAATACATGTAAAAATTTTAGCACATTGGCCGCATCTTTCAAATATGCGGAATAATGCGAAAATATGCTAAATGCGATCCGGTGTAAAAAGGCTATAAGAATGACTCGAGTTATCGTCTTCGCTAGCCACCCAGCCGGACTTGGCTCAATTGTTTAAAATGCCCCAAAACATATTTTTTTTATTCACTGTAGTTTGAGTTCTACAGCCTGTCGGTGGTTTCCGGTGCCAATTTCAAAACTGAAAACGAAAATCTCATCTAATTTCCTTAATTAAATAATACGGCATTACTATTACCCAATGCTGCTTATGCTGCATCTGTTTGTATTTCTGCACAACCACATACAGTTAAATTAAAAGCAAAAATACTATTACATACATTTAGTCATTGTGTGCTCTTCAATAACACTGCCACCCGTAGAGTTAAAAAACATGCTCGCAATCAATTCATGATGTTTTTTATGCCGAATTGTAAAAAAAACATAACTTTGTTTACCACTTGATGTATCTACGGATTTTACTGAGATTTCGTTTTTTGTCTGACATCAAGTTATGAAGAGCTTCTTGCCATTTTACCTCTTTAAGATCGCACTACTAGTGATATGATTTTCAAAAGTTTTTAATGTTTTTGGAATGTAAATGACCTTTCATTTGCAAAAATTCTTTCTTTAACCACCGATGTTGCGCTCACTGTAAAAATAATTTGTGTCATTTTGGGTTTTCATTGCATCATTCATCACGCAGTTCTTTGCACTAAGTTTTCAAGTGAATTTAAAAAGACTATGAACACACTAATGTGGGACCGGCCGTGGCATAGTGGTTAGAACACGCGACTACCATGCGGAAGATCACAGGTTCGACTCCTGGCTCCAGTCATTTAAAAAAAAAGAAAAATTATCTTTCATTATCGACTCCCAACGAATGTTGTCGACAGCAACATCGCAGTATAAGTGTTGAATTAATCGGCATGTCTAGTAAGAGCTTCTCAAACGGTGACGTTCGCATTCGTCGATAAACAAGTAGGTGCCGCTAGTTGTGAATCTAAAAATAGAAAGCGTCTTAATTTACAACAATGCGAGAAGCTATCCCATACCTCATTCATGGGGTGTAAAGGGAAATTAAGTTTTTTTATGAACACACTAATGAACTTTATGAACCATTTGCGTTCACATTCGTTTTTACAATATAGCTTACTTTGCTCGTTTCTTCAAGAGTGTAATGCTGACTATCCAAAACAATTACTGTGCGATATTAACTAACCTATGACTGTAAACGCGGGGCCAGTTAGGCGGACAAACCAAAAAAGGGGGAGTTTTTGGCCGACCTTGCTCATCTTAGAAAGTAACTTCCGCTTAGAGGACGGCTGCAATCGTAGGGACAGAGAGAGTTTGAGTAGCTTTTGACCGATCGATCTCAGCTTAATATTAGAGTAGGGAAGCTTGTATACAAAATTTCAGCTTGACTGCTCTTAAATTACTGTTGTAATCGCAGCGACAGACCCCAAAAAGAGGGAGTTGGTATGGGAGGTGGGAGTAGTTTTTGACCGATCGGGTTCTCTTAGAACTTAACTTCCGCTTTGAGGATAAAAGCTTGAATTCAACATTGCAGCTCGATATATCTCAAACTGCCGCTGTAATCGATTCAGATTTCGATGCTGATCATTTATATATAAATATATTGTCATACCTACCACGCCTCCTTATGGGCGTTACAAATGGAAGAACAAAATTAATAAACCCTTCACTCTGTTCATGCGCGTGGTGGAGGGTATAAATATTATATTTGCTCTCGATTAAATTTATTTCAAATCGCTTAACGGCATTCAAGGGGATTTCATGTTCATGTCATAGCCGTGAATTGCGCGTGAATTTGAATTTGCTTACATGAGAGTAAAAAATCTTCGTGCGTATAAATCTCACGAATCGCGATCAGATCTTGTTTTTAAATTAACCATCATTAGTTTTAAATTAATTAACATTGGCTATAAAATAAAGCACAAATTATATTGTGCTTCAATGTGTCCGCATGTAAATAAGTATAACATTTTGGCAACTGAGCGCGCATGAACGCGGGCTGTGAAAAAAGCTTCGTGCATGAGCGTGCGCGAACAACTGTTTTACTTTCGAGAGCGTGTGCTAGCGTGACACAACTGCCTAGTTATGCTCAGTATTTAGTTACTTTTACAATAACTTTTTTGTTAAATGTATCCCAATAATTAACAATGCAACGAATAATCAAACCAGTACAGAAATTTCAGTCAGTTAAACTGACTGATAAATACCATCACCCAATATAATATATTGTTTAAGTCTTGAGTTATTGAAAATAATCGATTTGTAATTAAAACCAGTTAGAAAGTTTCAGTCGGGCAACCCGACTTACATTTACCCTTACCCTCAGTAAAACAAATAATTTTCTATTTTATTGATATTATTACTCGATTTCGAAATTGGGCGGAGGGGTGGTACATTTATATGGGAGGTACGTGAAGGGGTGTGTTTAGGCTCCAGATTTATTCTCCATAACTTTATCCTGTTATAGCTTTACTAAATACAGAATTTGCGCACGATTGCGTTGGGTGTACTGATATTATTACTACATCCCAAAAGTGGGCGGAAAGGTACATTTGTATGGGAGGTACCAGAAGGGGCGTGTCTAGACTTCCAATTTTTTCTCCAAAACTTTGTCCTGTTATAATATAACAAAATACAGAATTTGGGCACGATCGTGTCGAGTGTATTGATATTATTACTCCATTTCTAAAGTGGGCGGAGTGGTACATTTGTATGGGAGGTACCAGAAGGGGCGTGTCTAGACTTCCAGATTTTTTCTCCAAAACTTTATCCTGCTTAAACTTTACCAAATACAGAATTTGGGCACGATCGCGTTAGGTCTTTTAATAATATTAATCGATTTCTAAAGTGGGCGGTACCAGATGTGTATGGGAGGTACCAGATGGGGCGTGGATAGACTTCCAATTTTTTTCTCTAAAACTTTATCTTGTTATAACTTTACTCAAAATAGAATTTGGGTACGATCACGTTTAATTTATTGATATTATTTCTCCATCTCTATAGTGGGCGGAAAGGTAGATTTGTATGGGAGGTACCAGAAGGGGCGTGGCTAGGCTTTCAAACTTTTTTCCAAAACTTTATCCTGTTATAGCTTTACTAAATACAGAATTTGGGGACGATTCCGTAGGGTGTATTGATATTATTACTCGATTTCTAAAGTGGGCGGAATGATGTATTTGTATGGGAGGTACCAGAAGGGGCGGGGCCATGTAGCCCATTTGCAATACCGTAAGTAGTTTTGAGAAAATAATAACTCGTGCAAAATTTCAAAACATTTGGTTGCGTCTTTCGAAAGTTATCGTGCGAACCAGCCGGACAGCCACCCGACAGACAGACAGACAGACAGACAGACAGACAGACAGACAGACAGACAGACAGACAGACAGACAGACAGACAGACAGACAGACGGACATGGCTCAAACGACTTAAAAAGTCATGAATCGAATTTGGTTCAAAGAAACCTAGGGTCCAAAGTGACTCCTTCTATGTGTTACACTTTTGGGTCGTATCAAATGATATATACCTTCATCCCTACGGGTGATGGTATAAAAATAAAACATTTTACATCTCTGCACCTCTCTCTGTACACAAAATCTTGATGACAGCATTTTAACAGCCTGCAACTTCGCTCGTAGGGTGTGTGTGTGTGTGCGATGCATCTCACTCTGTGGGAAATTAAACTGTCATCGAATCAATGATGGAGCCATCATTATTTCACTTTACGGTAGACATGACCATGTAAACATCGTTTCCTTTCGCTTTCCACTCATAGCATGAATACTTTTAGCACGCACACATACTCGCTCATCCACCCACATACATACATACATACATACATACAGACATACAAACATGCGACATTCATATCCTCATTTATCCGCATTCATATCCTTGCGACCTTTGTGCCCAATCTACTAGTCGTAATGATTTAATGTGCCGACGAAAGGAAGAACGAACCCAAAACACGGATTGTTTTTTTTTTATTTTTAGTGTCCATGTACAGTAAACAAGGGCTCCTCACGTTTTCCCACGATACAAATGGGACGGTCGAAGATTTGTCAGCCAAAAATGATGGCGTAGTGTCGATCGGGCTGTCGCGACGCATGCACCGAGCGCCTAAGTGACAGACCGGTAATAGTGACATAACATCACCCATAAGAAGTTGACCAAGTGAATGAATGATTTGAAAGTGTTCCAAATTTTGAGAAGCAGCAAAAGAGAGTTAGGCAAAGAGAGAGAAAGCGAGACAAAAAAAAACGAAACAAAGCAAATGAAAGGCAAAAAAGGACTAACATTCAGTATATAGCGCCATAGAGTCTATAAGTTAAATACGGCTGAGGGATAAAGTCAAAGCCAACGAAACACAAAAAGGAACTGGCACAACAAAAAAAAAGAAACAAAATATGGCAAAGGACATAGACCGATGCACACACACACACATACACACGCGCTGAAGCACACACAAAGAGACTCGTACTACGAGTTTATTAAAATCAAATGCTTATCCTGTTCCGTGGGTGGATGGCGGATGTTTTGTTAGATGGTGTGGCTAATGCATTGGAAACAATGTAATCAAAAAGAAATAAACGAAGAGGAGCTACGGAACGGATGAGCAAACATGCCTGTCTGTCCGTCCTTCCATCCGTCCAACCATCCGACCGCTCGTCTGGCCATCCATGATTTTGAATAGAACCTATCGTGCTTTGAGGCCGACAAATCGTAACGGTTTCTTTTCAATTCTATCATTTACGTAAATATTCGTACACGTTTATCCTTGGTGTCCCATCTGGCTCTGTGTCTGTGGCCGAGGTGTGGGCTTGAGGTGGGCTATGGGTGCGGGCTTGCAAATATCTACGCTATTGTTTGCTACAGGAACTTTCTTCATACATACCCATATTCACACCCACACACACACCTATACACACATACGCACCCTGTTTTGTTCTTATCATGACCGGAATCCGTTGTTTTCTTTTTTTGGATACTGAAATCTTATTTTATAATTACTGTGAAGATGATGCGCCAAAACAAACTGGAGGATACTAAATTCCACTTTTCGTTTTCTGGTCGTTTCGGGTTACACTGGGAGCCCTCGCACTCTAGGGGACAAGGTCGACAGTTGAGACAAATGATATGACCGCCTTGCACACCACACGCACACACACTTCAACTTAAGTGACGAAATATTTGTGACGAACAATGGACAATTTTTGCTGCCGTTGTTGTTGTTTTTGTTCGCAGTGAATAATATCATTGAAGGTCGGTCGCTGTTGCGGGAGACGGTTTGATTGATTCCAACGGAAGCTTTAGACAAATAATTTGTAACAATTCACATGGTTGTCAAAGATGAAATGATTCGATACATGTGTGCAAAGGCAAAGCCGAAGGCATTGACATACGTTCATTTCGAAATTGATCATAAGTTTAGTTGTGGCTAAATGTTATTAAGTGGTTCGCATCTTTTTAATTATAAAATTGGTTACAATGGTTAGTAATGTATTTTTAGGTAAAAAAATCACTTTCTCTTTGTGATTTTCGTAAATGCTTACCATGAATAGCATGTAATGTACGATTACAGTGTCCGAACAACATTGACCAAAATTCCTAAGGGTGCCGTTGGGGATGTAAAGTGAATCTTGTATCTCAAGCCGTGGTAGCACCTGGGCAACGGTGTTCGTGATATTTTCTATCATGAATAGCGGCTGATAGTGAGCGACGAACCCTGATGATTGGGCTAGTCACCCACCTTCAGGTCCTTTACTGGCTATGAAAACACGAGAAACCAAAATAACAAACGGAACCCCACAAATGTTGACGACCCCCGCAAACGATATAAGGACCATGATTTAAGGATATGCACCTGGAAGGTCAGGACTCTCTATAGAGAAGGTGTCACTATCCGACTGGCGGATGTCCTCAAAAAATATAAGGCTGATTTCACCGTCATCCAGGAGATGAGATAGACAGGACAAGGACGCTCGCGACGTAAAAATTGCGACATCCATACAGCTGCCATGACGAAAAGCACGAATTTGAATGTGGATTTTTAGTTAGCGAGAGACCCAGACATCTTGTCTCGCGATTCAATCCTGTTAGTGATCCAAAATTTTTCAACACGGAAGATGAAGACGATGAGATTAAAGATGCATTTTACGAGCGCCTAGGGAAAACATACGACCGCTGCCCTGGCCACGACATTAAAATTGTTCTGGGAGACTTTAATGCAAAAATAGGAATGGAAGATGTTCTTGGCCCATCGATCGGTAAATTCAGTCTGCATACCGACACGTCAGAAAACGGGTTTAGGCTACTTTGCTTCTCATCGGGAAGGAACATGGTTGTGAGTGGAACCAGATTCTAGCACAAAGATATCCACAAGGCAACTTGGCTAGTTTGCAGCCAAGGTGCGCACAAGATTGAGCAGAGCAAAAAACGCACGTAACCAAACACAAAGAAAGCTTGACATCGCGAAGCTGCAAACCCCAGAGATAGCCACTGCCTACTCCAACCAGCTCTCCCAAATACTACGACACAACGCCTCAACTTCTGACGTTCCCGATACACAGTGACAGCATATTGCGCCATTCCATGGCACGGTTTGGCTTTAAGAGTGCATGCCCGACGATTGGAATCTAAGCGTATTATCTCCTGTGCTGAAAAATGGTGATCCAAGTGTGTGCTCCAACTATCGGGGGATCAGCCTTTTACCCATCACATATAAGGTCCTGTTGAGTGTACTATGTGAAAGACTAAAGCTAGCGTTATCCAACCTGATCGGGCCTTATCAGTGTGACTTTAGACCTGGCAAATCAACAACTGACCAGATATTCACACCGGCAAATCTTCGAAAAGACCCAAGAGAAACAGATCGGCACGTACCATCTTTTCGTCGACTATAAAGCTGCCTTCGACAGTCCGATACGGCAGAAATTACTCAAAGCCATGGCTGAGTTTAGTATTCCAGCGAAGCTGATAAGCTTTTGCGGAATGACGCTGACTGACACGAAGTCTTCATTGAAGATTGGCAAGGACCTTACTGAGCCATTCTGTACCAGACGAGGCCTAACACAAGGCGACGGCCTATCGTGTGACCTCTTCAACATAGTGATGGAGATGATAATGTGGAAAGCTGCAGTAAACACGAGTGGCACGATATTCAACAAAAGCCTTCTCAGGTATACAGAAGGAATCAGTAAAAATGGTCCTAACGGCGAACGAGGGCAAAACGAAGTTATTAGTTTCAACAAACTAAGAATCCACTCGTTTGGGAAACTGCGTGATTGTTGACAACTATAATTTCGGCGTGGTAGATAATTTCTATCTACCTAGGCTCCGCCATCAAAAAAACAAATAATGTCAGCCTCGAAATCCGGAGAAGAATCCCGCTTGCTAATAAATGCCACTGCGGACTAAGCAAGCGGTTCAATGACAGAACCCTGTCTCGACGAACAAAAATCCAGCTATACCAGATACTGGTTCTACTTGTCTTGATGTACGGTTTAGAATCCTGGGTTATGACCAGGGCCAACAAAAGTATGCATTGCATACTTGCTTATGCAAATGCATATTACTGCCCTACCGGCATGTTTTGGGTATTTATGCATATAAAAGCATATTTTAGAGTTTTCACGGTTTTTTGTAGTTTTTTTACTTTTCAACAAGACAATACCTGTTCATTTCATTAAGATTGGAAGATAATCTTTATAATTTTTCGCAACTGGGGACGCCTTTAAATCGTCGATCTTCTACAAAGGCTGTTTTATGTTTTTTTCCCAAAATACTAACTAATCGAAATATTATTTTTGTGTTTATGCTAATGATCCAGTCAAGAATTCCAAAGAACTCTACCTAGCGTTGCGTTGCCACCAGTTCCATCCATTACTTGTTGGTATAGTTGGCAGAAACTATCAGAGTATTATTTGAAGGACGTTAGGAAAGTTGTAGTATAGTGTAACAGTGAGGAGGCTGAAGCAAAGCATACATCCAAAAAGAAATAGTCAATAAGCGTTTAACTTTTCAAGTATGACTAAACAAATAGCTTTGGGAAAAAGTTCTTACGTTGAACATTAAGCCGTGGGACATTATACTAAACGTTGGACTTTCTAACTCTCTCAAAAATCTAAGTTCCCATATAAATGTGAAAAAAATCCAGTTTCCACATAAAAATTCTAAGCAAGTTTATCCTTTTTTTCACAAAACAGCTTCTTAAAATCACATATATTCATAAACAGAATATTGATCAAGATTTTAATCGCGGAATGATTAAGATTAAGTGGGCAATGGAATCCAGCACGACCGAAATATATATAGTCAAAAATCCTCATGTAATTTTTTTACAGTAGAGTAATTAATCAATAGTCTGAATCTTACACATGTAATGTAAATAGTAACTCTATTAACTCTTTGTTAAAAATTTTTATAAAAAATTAGATGAATTCAGTGAAAAAAATCAACTACGAATCTAAATTGATGAGACATTTTTATACCATCACCCGTAGGGATGAAGGTATATATCATTTGATACGACCCAAAAGTGTAACACATAGAAGGAGTCACTTTAGACCCTAGGTTTCTTTGAACCAAATTCGATTCATGACTTTTTAAGTCGTTTGAGCCATGTCCGTCTGTCTGTCTGTCTGTCTGTCTGTCTGTCTGTCTGTCTGTCTGTCTGTCTGTCGGGTGGCTGTCCGGCTGGTTCGCACGATAACTTTCGAAAGACGCAACCAAATGTTTTGAAATTTTGCACGAGTTATTATTTTCTCAAAACTACTTACGGTATTGCAAATGGGCTACATGGCCCCGCCCCTTCTGGTACCTCCCATACAAATACACCATTCCGCCCACCTTAGAAATCGAGTAATAATATCAATACACCCTTCGGGATCGTCCCCAAATTCTGTATTTAGTAAAGCTATAACAGGATAAAGTTTTGGAAAAAAATTTGAAAGCCTATCCACGCCCCTTCTGGTACCTCCCATACAAATCTACCTTTCCGCCCACTATAGAGATGGAGAAATAATATCAATAAATTAAACGTGATCGTACCCAAATTCTATTTTGAGTAAAGCTATAACAAGATAAAGTTTTAGAGAAAAAAATTGGAAGTCTATTCACGCCCCATCTGGTACCTCCCATACACATCTGGTACCGCCCACTTTAGAAATCGATTAATATTATTAAAAGACCTAACGCGATCGTGCTTAAATTCTGTATTTGGTAAAGTTTAAGCAGGGTAAAGTTTTGGAGAAAAAATCTGTAAGTCTAGACACGCCCCTTCTGGTACCTCCCATACAAATGTACCACTCCGCCCACTTTAGAAATAGGGTAATAATATCAATACACTCGACACGATCGTGCCCAAATTCTGTATTTTGTTATATTATAACAGGACAAAGTTTTGGAGAAAAATTTGGAAGTCTAGACACGCCCCTTATGGTACCTCCCATACAAATGTACCTTTCCGCCCACTTTTGGGATGTAGTAATAATATCAGGACACCCAACGCAATCGTGCGCAAATTTTGTATTTAGTAAAGCTATAACAGGATAAAGTTTTGGAAAAAATTTTGAAAGCCTAGCCACGCCCCTTCTGGTACCTCCCATACAAATCTACCTTTCCGCCCACTATAGAGATGGATAAATAATATCAATAAATTAAATGTGATCGTACCCAAATTCTATTTTGAGTAAAGCTATAACAAGATAAAGTTTTAGAGAAAAAATTGGAAGTCTATTCACGCCCCATCTGGTACCTCCCATACACATCTGGTACCGCCCACTTTAGAAATCGATTAATATTATTAAAAGACCTAACGCGATCGTGCCCAAATTCTGTAGTTGGTAAAGTTTAAGCAGGATAAAGTTATGGAGAATAAATCTGGAGCCTAAACACACCCCTTCACGTACCTCCCATATAAATGTACCACTCCGCCCAATTTCGAAATAGAGTAATAATATCAATAAAATAGAAAATTATTTGTTTTACTGAGGGTAAGGGTAAATGTAAGTCGGGTTGCCCGACTGAAACTTTCTAACTGGTTTTAATTACAAATCGATTATTTTCAATAACTCAAGACTTAAACAATATATTATATTGGGTGATGGTATTTATCAGTCAGTTTAACTGACTGAAATTTCTGTACTGGTTTTTATATCAGTTTTAAGGCATTTTTTAATGTTTTTCGTGCTTATCTAATGCGCATATTTTTGAATTTCCGGGCATATTTGTGTTGGCCCTGGTTATGACACACGCGGATTAATCGGTTCTGGCAGTATTCGAGAAAAAAATTATCCTTAAAATATATGGGCCCATCATCGTTAATGGAGAGTATCGGCGTCGTATGAATCATGAGCTGTACAAGCTTACACCGACATTGACGTATTAAGGTGCAGCGGTTGCGTTGGCTAGGTCATGTTGTACGCGTGGACGAAAATGCTCCAGCTCGAAAAGTCTTCGACAATGAACTCGATGGACGACGCAGAAGAGGACGACCAAAACTCCGTTGGAAACACCAGGTCACTGAGAACCTTACAGAACTTGGTGTGACTAACTGGAGAAGAAGCGCAGAAGATCGAGGCTCTTATAATATTTTTATACCATCACCCTTAGGGATGAAGGTATATATCATTTGATACGACCCAAAAGTGTAACACATAGAAGGAGTGACTTTAGACCCTAGGTTTCTTTGAACCGAATTCGATTCATGACTTTTTAAGTCGTTTGAGCCATGTCCGTCTGTCTGTCTGTCTGTCTGGTGGCTGTCCGGCTGGTTCGCACGATAACTTTCGAAAGACACAACCAAATGTCTTGAAATTTTGCACGAGTTAATATTTCCCCAAAACTACTTACGGTATTGCAAATGGGCTATATGGCTCCGCCCCTTCTGGTACCTCCCATACAAATTCATCATTCCGCCCACTTTAGAAATCTAGTTATAATATCAATACACCCAACGGTATCGTACCCAAATTCTGTACTTAGTAAAGCTATTACAGGAGAAAGTTTTGGAAAAAAAATTGAAAGTCTAGCCACGCCCCTTCTGGTACCTCCCATACAAATTCACCTTTCCGCCCACTTTAGAGATGGAATAATTATATCAATACACTTGACACGATCGTGCCCAAATTCTGTATTTAGTAAAGCTATAGCAGGATACAGTTTTTGAGAAAAAAACTGAAGTCTACCAACGCCCCATCTGGTACCTCCCACACACATCTGGTACCGCCCACTTTAGAAATCGATTAATATTATTATTAGAACTACCGCGATCGTGACCAAATTCTGTATTTAGTAAAGTTCAAGCAGGATAAAGTCTTGGAGAAAAAATATGGAAGTCTAGACACGCCCATTCTGGTACCTCCCATACAAATGTACCTTTCCGCCCACTTTAGAGATGGAATAAAAATATCAATACACTTGACACGATCATGCCCAAATTCTGTATTTAGTAAAGCTATAACAGGATAAAGTTTTGGAGAAAAGATCTGGATGTCTAGACACGCCCCTTCTGGTACCTCCCATACAAATTTACCACGCCGCCCACTTTAGAGATGGAGTAATAATATCAATATTATCGACACGATCGTGCCCCAATTCTGTATTTTATTAAGTTATAACAGGATAAAGTTTTGGAGAAAAAATTGGAAGTCTAGCGGCTCCCCTTATGAGATCTCCCATACAAATGTACCTTTCCGCCCACTTCAGAGATGGAGTAATAATATCAATACATCCAACGCTATCGTGCCCAAACTCTGTATTTGGTAAAGCTATAACAGGATAAAGTTTTGGAGGATAAACCTAGAAGTCTAGACACGCCCCTTCTAGTACCTCCCATACATATTTACCACTCCACCCACTTTAGAAATCGAGTAATAATGTCAATATAATATCAATTTTTTTTATTTTACTGAGGGTGATGGTATATGTAAGTCGGGTCGCCCGACTGAAACTTTTTTACTGGTTCTACGTGCGGTATATGATCCAATGGGAATGCAAAGAAGTGCCAGCTAAGTAAGTAAGTAGAATGGTACTGGGTAGGTAAAAAATATTTTTCATATCAAACGAAAACAGTGCATACACAAATGTGTACCATTTTTTAATAAAAAATCCTCAAATATTTGTTGCTTCAAAATCTAAAAATATTTTATAGACTTTGATCGAAGTTTCGGCTTTACCGTAAGGTACATACTTTATAGAATTGCTTATATGTTATCATTTACTTACAATGAGATGTGATGTTAACACATAATACAGTTATAGTTTTTTAGCAAACATTTTGTAAGTCAAGGCTGGAGATGACGGTTTTACCCCAATTCAGGAACCATGATTCTAACTGCATTATTAGCTTTTTAGCTTTTAAAACATTCTAAAAACTGAATTGTGGAAATTTTGCCATAGCAGTAACAGCTTAATTTCTTGGTAATTGTTTCACAATATTTATTGAAAACTAGCTGACCCGGCAAACGTTGTTCTGCCATACAACTTTGGACCCGGCAAACTTTGTCTCGCTCCTAAGGTAACGCCTTCAGATAATAGTAAAACACAAATAGTTCAAGTTTTAATCTGATTTACTTGAATTTAATCGAAATCTGTGAAGAGCGATCTGATATACAATGTTTTTCGATTTGTTTCCGGCGTAAAAACAAACAATGAAGACTGTTTGCCAACACGCAAACAGACAACGCACAGCTGACCGTGTGAAAAGCAGGGAAATTCGAGGTTGATTCCACAAATTTCCAACGATTGGCCTTACGATTTATTGATTGTTATCGCAAATACCAATCGAATGGGAAGTTGAATTCGCTTGAATTGGAAGGAAAGATCGGTTGGAATAATATAAATTCGAGGGATAAGAGCTTCCTCTCCTTTGAATTTGCCCTTGATTATCGCCACTTTAATTACAATTTCGGATGATTCAGATTCCGCAAAATGATCATGATCGATCCCACCTTCAGCTGCAAATTATGCGTGGAAGTTTCTGGCACATCTAGAGAGTTCAAAAATTCGAATAGTTTGTCGCTTCATTCTCGTTAATCACATCGAAAATTATTCATCGTTCGGTCATGTGCCTCCAAAGCTCGTTTATGCGTGAGAAAAAAGCGGAATGTACAGTTCGACCACCTTTCAACAACATGGAAGCAATACCAGAGGATGCAACAGCTAATTCAATTGCGATCTTGACTGAATTGTTGCCAGAATCAAAGGATGTCTTGTCTGTCCCATTTGGATCATCGAGAAAGTAAATGCCTCCCGTTCCATCGACAACAACCTTCATCAGCGAATCGTACACGTTCGTTTGCTCGGCATTTAAGGGCAGCACACTTGTTCGGTATCTTTCACTCAGCTCAACTCGATCATAGTCTTGCAATTCGCGATTGAATGCACCATGCATCAAACGATTTGGCGCTGGTATTCCCAATTTCGACAGTAGACTGCAGCACAATAGCACGCACATATCTTTGATCAGAAGATAATTTCAAGAACGGAATTGGGTGTTGTCGTGCGAACTATGTGCAAATGTCGTCAGCCATCTCGTCCTCGGGTTCGGCTGATGCAACGTGGCTATGATGATCGCAAACAACGTACGAATTTGATTCGGTGGACCGGAAACAGTTGTTGGAGAGATTCTCGAAGTGCGGCGACTGATTGAAACTAATAAAATTGAGACGCTCCGTTTCGACCTTGACGTTCATGTCAACGCAGTACTGTTGAAATAAACGGCGATATCTTAACAGATGATTGTCAACATCTTGTGAGCTAAACATTTTATTCGTTTCTTCTCCTGAAATACGAATTCGAACTTAAAGGGATAATGAAAAAGAACTGCTGACTTGTAAACAAACCTTTCTTTATATTGACCATCTTTAAATTGAGGTGATAGCCTTCCTTTCCCCCACAGAACATCAACGGGTATTGAAGTGAATCATATGACTGATGAGTCTCGTACACGTGCCTAACTCGCGTGATTCCACATTCTCCCCAACAATCACTACTGCGACTTCATTAATAGTGGGAGCAGAGAATTGTCTTACATTGCCTCCAGAGGGTCTTTTGTCTGCTCTGATAATGATTTTGTGGAAGTCATAATGCATTGTATTCAATGCGGTTTTGAACAATCGGACCAATGCATTATGCTTATGCTTTGAAATGGTTCTACCATTTAGCGTTTAATCTTTTAACATAATAAATTTCACAATATTCCGAAATTTTTCAAGCATCACAACGAATTTTCCATCCTTTCGTCATCTAAAATCATCAAATAAAGCGATACAATGAAAAATTTCGTCGAAAAAATCCAAAATTTTCGATTTTTTTCCGGAATTTTCCACCAATAATTTTTCAATTTTTCCATTCGAAAAGTCATTTCGGAATGATTATCCGAAATTTTTCACATTTACATCGTTCAAAATTATCAAAACATACAATAAAATGTAAAATTTCGTCGAAAAAAAATTTAAATTTTTGAAATTTTTCCATCATTTTCCAACCAAAATTTTCTATTTTTACAACCGAAAAGCCACAACTGAACAATTACACACAAAATTTAATACAAAAATTCAATTTGCTGTGCAAAATGTTTCCGAAAAAATCCAAATTTTTCCTGAATTTTCCGAGTTTTCCACCGAGAATTTTTCTATTTTTCCATTCGGAATAATTACCCAAAATTTTACACTGTACATCGTCCAAAATTATCAAATCATACGATAATATGCAAAATTTCGTAAAAAAATTTTTAAATTTTTCCGGAATTTTCCAACAAAATTTTTCTGTCTTTCCATTCGAAAAGCCATTCGTAACAATTGCAAATAAAATTCCATACAAAAAAGCAATTTTCGATTTCACATAAACCTTCTCCTGGCAATTACAAACAACTGAAAAAAAATTTCAGCAAAATCGGTCCAGGCGTTCTCAATTGATAAATTACTATACATTTTTCTATATATAGATAAATTGAGTTTTATATTTCGAGATTTAACCATGTCCGCTCTTTCGCTTGCTTGTCCAGCTTCAGTAAATCTTCATCGATTCAAGTCGTAATCTGGGATTGAAAATAGGCACAGCCAAATATGCTCTGCACGGTCCTAAATTTGGAATATTCCTAATATTTTATGCCTAATATTTTTAATATTATATGACAGAGTCTTTTCGTACCAATACCATATGTACTTTGATACCGTATGAAGACTTTCTTAAAACTTTCCCAGGTTGTATAAGTTTTGTTTAAATCTGATAGTAATAATGAGCAGGACACCAAGTTTAAAATATAGTTTTTGCTTGTTTAATTCGTAACATATGTTCACATTAATTGGACACGAAATCCATAAAAAATTTAAAATTAAAGTCAAAAATTTTTTTCATCAACTTTGACAAATTTTAGGAAAATAACGGTATGGAGTTCATAATGAAAAAAACGTACATTCTGTGCACAATTTTGTTTCCAATAATACAAACAAAATTTAAAATCAGCCAAAAATTGCAGCCATAAGTTTCAATTGTCCAAAAAACTTTTTTTCCGCACTGTGGGACGTGGGATTTTTGATATTTACAAAAATTTAAAAATGGTATATCTCTAATGTACGTACATATATAAATTAAATCAACTTTTAAAATTTTTTTTCCAAGATTATTTATTTTAAGTTTTTTTAAGTGTTAATTTTTTTATTTTAAATGTGAATATTTCTGAAAACAGTTTATAGAAGAGGAGTTTAACGTTCTATAATATCTCGCACTTTTACCAGATTTTTTTATTGCAAATAGTTATTTTTGTATAAGAATTGTGTAAAATAAATTATGCAACAGCTGGCAATCTCATCAGCACCCTTTGTTGTGACTTCACAAACCTTAAGTGTTAGAAGATTTATAAAACAATCGAGAAGCAACGCGCTAGAACGAAAATGCCATCAACAAAGACCACACGTTGGCATAATCCACACAAGCTCTTGTCTAATATTAAGTTTATTACTACATTTTATTTTATTACATGTTACGCTTTGCTGAGCTCAATTATGCATAGGATCTGTATTTTTTTTATGAATATACTAGCTGACCCGGGCAAACGTTGTTTTGCCACAGTTACAGTTAAATATTGCGCCATCTGTCGGACGAACTTCATACTACACAGAAACAATACCCACGGCCCATAGAGCTTGCATATAAAATAAGTTTAGCGATCACGAACATACACGTAATTTTTATATATGTAGAGATATATTGTCATACCTACCACGCATCCTTATAGACGTTACAAATGGAAGAACAAGGGTATACAATTTTTTTTATAGGTTCCTTAGGAAACACTGAATTACTCATGGTACCTTTTTCGGAAAATATTGTGTTTTGATTGAAAAATAAATTGAGGTAACTTAAAATTTCTTTAAGTGTATAAATTATGGAAGTGCTCCCAACTTTTTGGTGTTTTCAGAAATATTTTTTTTTTCTTTAAATTCCCGAGTTATTACCTAAAAAAAGTCTACTGAAAAAAGACGTCGAAAAAATGTACAATTTTGAATTTTGATAGATAATATCGTCCCCTTATTATAACAATAGCCTATTTGCTCATAAGCCATTATTTTTTATTGCATATTTAGAATGTCCGTCATTGATTCTATGTCTGGCCAAAATTTCGTTAAAATCTACTTCCACAAAGTGGGTCAATAGGTCATTGTCAAAAATTTCCATCAACAAGTGTGTAACCTCAAAGCGCTCTTTTATTTGAAATTGCCTCTCCAAATTTACTAAAAGAATAAAGGTGTATACGCATCATACTCCATTTTAGTCTGTAGAAATAAATACAATTTATCAAAACTTTTAAATATAAACTATAAGTAATAGTTTAAACTATTTTATCTCAAAAAATTGTGCAAAAAAATGTTATTCTTCGTAGCTCGCTGTCCCTTTTTTTATAATTACGAGGGGGAAATAGGCGCAATTTTTTAGATGAGCCAGATGTGGAATAGAAAGAATTCGAATGATTTTTTAATTTATACAATATATGCATTAATTAGTTATAATTGTTTGTATATAATAACCTAAATTGCAAAGAAATAAATATGTGCCAAGAAATAACAAAAACTACCAACAAATAATCTGAGTTTGTTAATAGTTACTGTTTTATGATGTTACACATTGATATTTTTGTGATCAAATATTTCGGAAAGGCTACCATACAATTATTGATTAAAACAGTGTATAACATATGTCAGCCCCAGACGCAGCAGTTTTGGTCCGATCTTACTCATATTATAACTTATCCTCCACTTAGAGGATAAAAGATTGCCCATCAAATTTCAGCTCTTAAACTACGACTGTAACCCCAGGAACTGAAAGACTCCCATAAGGAGTTGTGGTATGACAACATATATACATTAGGGTGGCTTCGAGAAATCAACTTCGGATTTTTGGAAATTCCCGATCGGAATATTGTTTCATTTGTTATAAAACGGCTATGGTAAAAATTTGAGCAAAATCGGACAAATTTAAACCACGCCTCAAAGAGCTCAAAGGTCAAATCTATAAGTATGAAAAATTGTTTGTCTTTGTTTGTTTGCATTCTTTAGTATTGTATAGACAGGAAAACGGGTTGACCGATGTTTTTGAAATTTTCACAGAACGTAGCTGTGTGGTGTAACACCTGTCACATCATTTTTGATACATCAAGTGGGCTGTATCTCATAAACATAAGGTTTAAAAGAAACCGTTATAACAATCATAGTAGTTGTGTGATCGTCCTGCAAATTTCACAGTATAGAAATCTTTCATACAGTTCGCTGTCGCCCTAATATACATAAATGATCAGCGTCGAATTCCGAGTCGATGTAAAGATGTCCGTCCATCTGTCCGGGCGACAACAGTCGTAGTTCAAGCGCTATCGAGATGAAATTTGGTATGTATTTGTAGGAAACATTTTAATTCTTTTATTTTTTTACAATTTATAACAATAAACCGACTTCTCTGGTGCATTAGAAAGAAAATATTGTCACCTAATGTTATATATGTTTTTTTTTAAAATCCCTATTATTTTGTATTGGCAACCCTTTTAAGTTATTTACATGAATTCCCTTTTTGACATTTTCTTTTGCCTTAACTAGGACAGAGACGAGAGATCGCAAGTAGTTGTTGACTGACATTGAAACCGCGAACACCTCTTCTCAATAAGTGTACATATCATCATTATATTAATAAACCATCATTTTTAAATATTAACTTTGAACAGTGTTTTAATTCCGAAAGGCAAACGGTTTTGTCAGATCCCCCACATAGACCATCCTTATGACAATATTCGCAACGAAATCGCAGCCATAACGGAATCGTCCTTCTGAGCTGTAATTTGAAATTTAACTGCTCGAATAAATGACAGCTGTGAACGCAACGACTCACATTTAGACGATATTATTTTTAAGAAATAAATTCCCAAATACTGTGATTTGATAATTAATAAACAGTTCTTTAAAAGAAATCATATTTTTTATTTTATCGACTCACAAAATTAAAACTTCCTCTTGAGAAACCCTGTACTATAAATTTGAGAGTCCACACGATTGAATTTGAAGTTCTCTGATATAAAATCTCAAAGATAGAGTTGTCTTCATGTCTTAAGAAACATACATAATGTATTTTTACACATTATTTTTCATATTCTTTGATTCGACTTTTGACCAAAATGATCAAATTTCAAACCAAAATAAAATTGTGACGTAGGGACTGGCCATAGCATGATGGTTAGAACACGCAACTACCATTCGGGAGATCCCAGGTTCAACTCATGGTCCAGTCATCTACAAAAAAAAATAAATAAAAAGAAATTATTCTTTAATTGCAGGCACCCTCGATGTTGTTGACAGCAACTTCGCAGTATATGTGTCGAGTCAATCGGCATGTCTAGTAAAAGCTTCTCAAATAGTGACGTTTGCATTCGTCGATAACTGAGGTATGGGATAGCTTCTCGCATTGTTGTGAATTAACACGCTTTCTTTTTTTAGATTCACAACTAACGGCACCTACTTGTTTATCGACGAATGCGAACGTCACTGTTTGAGAAGCTCTTACTAGACACTTATACTGCGAAGTTGCTGTCAACAACATTCGAGGGGAGCCGGCAATGATAGAAAATTTTTCTTTTAAGATGACTGGAGCCAGGAGTTGAACCTGTGATCTCCCACATGGTAGTCGCGTGTTCTAACCACTATGCCACGGCCGGTCCCAAAAACATAACCCTATTGAATATTGTTGCAATCATGCATCTTTTAGATAGTTTTCATAAATGCGAATATATTTGCTAAATCGCTAATCAACATTTCTGAAACATTTATACATTTTCCTATACGTATGCTGTAATTTGGCATAAGTGTGATTTCATATAAACGATATTATTTTTACAGTTTGATCGATGGAATAGTCAAAATTGTGGCCGTAAAACGTGCTACAAGGGTTTATGCCACCTGTATTGCATCGCCGTATACATCCACATTGAAAGGACCTCATGGGCTTTTCTCTCGCAAAATATTGTTGGAAACAGGAAACTCGCACACACACATCAACACACGAAAAAGCACAAAAGCCAAAAACAACAGTGGGCCATAGCGCCAAGCACACCAGATGTTGCTCTGTATTAGCACGCACACTGGCTGAGATACACCACGTCTTGAATCAAACACACCTACAACAACCGCTGTCGACATCGTCATCATCATCGTTGCCGCCATCATCGGCGTAAACAACAAATCGTGTGTGCGAATGTAGAAATCATGCAAATCCACTCTGAGAAGCAACGCGCACTCTCTCTCGTCGTAGGCGAATGAGTAACATACTCTGATACATCTTACTCTCGGGATGACGACGGCGAAGTTGACAGCGGCGGCGACGTTGATGGCGGCAATGGGGCTTTTTGCAAAGCGACAGCACCCCAGAGCTTTCAGTCCCGGATTGGCTGTTGCTGGGTAATGTCACCCGCTGAATATAAACGTGCTAACGCAAGTGAAGACCACTCTTGTTCTTGTTTTTCTTCCCTCAAACGCGCTACATAGCCACCAGCCTAATACATTTGCGGTTGTGATTTTATTACCCCGATTTCCTCCGTTTTCGCTCCGTGCGTGTGTTATTTTTCTTTCCGATTCGAATTTGGCCAAGAAAATCATCATCATCATCAACATCATAAATAACAAAAAGAAAAAAATTCTTCAATTTTCTATTCGATTCTTTTCAAATTGGCCGAAACAAAAAGCAGAAAAGAACGGCAAAGATGAAGAAGAAGATTTGGAATCTATGAAGAGTAAAGAATATAATAAAAAAAAATCATGATAAATGAAAAGTGCGAATTCCACTGTGACATTGAGGAAAGTGCTGAAGCAAAAGAAAAAAAGTGAAAAAAAAGTTCCGATTTCAAAGATCTCTAAGTAAAACAAAAAGGCTCAAGAATAAAAAGTATCCCTATCCGACAAAATACCTATACACATACTACATACATACGCGCACTTGTATACCCAGGTATATAAGGATATATATCAACGAGCAGAAGACGAAGAAGCATTGAAGCAAGTTGAAGAAAGATTATTGAAATTTGAAAATTGAAAGTGAAAAAGTGTAAAAATGCTAAGAATTTACAAAGAAAAGTTTTGACAATCGCTAGGAATGCGACTGGTGTGAAGTAGATCAGCTCAGGGGTAACCGTGAAGCTGGATGAGCTGGGACCTTTAACACGTTACGCCATTTTCTTGTGTGTGTTTTGAGGCATAACCGTGGATCTCGCTTATCTCTTGCTTGGTGGTGGTGTGTGTGTAAATCGTACAAAGTGTTTAACCTTCAGCAAAAGTTTACCAGCCATTTGCCATCCATACAACTCGTCCTGTAGGAACGCAGCTCTTCCGCCATGCAGCAGCAGTTTTGTTGTGGCTAGACTTGTGTGCTCGTAGACTGCCTGTCGCGGTGCCGTTGTCGTGCGACCTTTTGTTTTCATCCTAAAGGAAAATCCAGAGGAGGACTTTTTGACAACCCGATGTACCACATGATGTTGGTATATGCAAACGTGCCGAACGTTGCGTTGTAACTTAAAATTAAAATAACGTCCAGCATCTGCTGCCAGCTATCCCAACCAATGACTCTAAGAGAGCTGGATGAATAAACAAGGACCAACGCTCAACACCCTCAACTCGAGTGTTGCGGCTGCCGCAAAGGCTAAAAGACAAGGAAGCATCTGAGGAACACTAAGAAATCCAATTAAACGCTGGGGTCCTTTGCCTCTGGATGCAGTGTTGAGACATTTACAAGCGCTCTCTGCTCTCGGTCGTCCATTATCTCTCTGCTGCCTCTGCTCTACTCGCTCCCTCATACTCTCTCACACTCTCTGTATCTCTCGCTCTTGGTTGTTAGGGTCCTGAGTGTATAAGCAGTTCTCACCTGTACCCTTAAGTAATCATACAGATGTTGTTACTGGTCCTGGTGCGGCTGCTGCCGAGGTGAAGATTACTAACCTCGGTTACCATTTATTACCATCTCAAGCAAACACCACCACTGCAGCCTATTTCCATCGCCATCGCATTCGCCACCGTCACCACCAAACATTCAGACATTCACCCATGGCCGCTGGCAACGCTTCCATATAATGCTTAACGCTCGCTGTCAGTGGCACAATTATACATTCGTTGTTGTTTCGTTCCGTTCGTTCGTCCGTGTTGTCGGAAGCACGTAAATCAAACGAGGGAAAAAGTTGACTTCCGGTTAGAACGGGTGTTCTTTGTGTTCGCTGGGTGTCCTATTAGTTTGGCTCCTGTTCTTGGCCACCCAAGGAAGCGGAAGTACACGATATTTAATAAAATGAAACCTTTTCGGTCTCGTTTCTAATTTCCTCGTAAAGACGAAGCCGCCTCGAACAGCTGAAATCTGACGCCAGCTTATATGTATTACGTCGAATGTAGAAAGTGAAAATGTGAAAGGATAAGCAGAAAAAAGGGCTCTAGAAAAGAAATGCAACAATATCAAGACATTTGTTGTTATTACTTCAATGATATAGTGGCCGTATCCGTGTCCGGTTGCGTTAGTACATAAAGTGCAAAGTGTAGGTACTCCAACCCCTTTAGTTTTCAGCGCCCTCACCCAGTCTGCCTCTCCCTACAAACAACTGTTGGCCGTGAATGTTGCATATCCTCCAATGGACGGACGAGTCTGGAATATTATTGTGTGTGTTTGTGTGTGCGAGTAATTGCAATTCACCGTATTCGTGTAAAGTTCCGCCGTTTTATGCAATAACGCGACTGTCAAACGAGACCCTGTGAATATGCGCGTGTGTGTGTGTGTGTGTGCGTGCGTCAACATGCGGTTTCCGGTTAAACAAAATTTAATTTAAAATTTCTCTTTCCTCTGCCAGCGATGGCTCAAAGTATTTGCTTGAGCTTCCGTGTTTAAGTGTGACGACATAGCATTACAACGTCTTTACGACCTCCACTCCCTCCCCATACTTAACTCCACACTCTGCCAATCTTGACAAGGACTACAACAACAACAACTACAACTTTCCCAATAACAAAAACCATATACTGCCAAAAATAAAGGAAAATACAGCAGAGCAGAAAATTCAAAAGTGAGTAAGTAACAATGTTAACTTTTTTCGCTGAGTAACACAGAACAAAACAAAATGGAAAAAACTTAAATTGGAAAAAGCAAAAAAAAAAGAAGAAAAATCGGATTTTCACAGTATCACATGAGTGTATTAGATACTCACCCATTCTCCCGCAAGATATTTGTTGTTGTCGCTTTTTTGACTTAATTTATGTAGCTTGTGTTTTGTTTTTTTGCTGCCAAAGTTTTTGGTGGCTCTGTTATTAGTGTCAGCATAGAAGAGCCTACATTACGCGTGCTGTTTCCTTTCTATGAATGCGTGTTTTCGCACTTATATAACCCCTGGCCACAGTGGTTTACTGAAGATGATTTCTGGAAATGGTGTCATGTTGTTTGGAATAGGTTGCACAAGAATATTTATAAATATTCTTAAATAGCATTCTCAAAATTATTTTTCAAATGATTTTGGAAAATAAAATTAATTCTGAAAAAGAATGGTTTACATATATTCGGACACCAGTCAGATATTTTTTTTTAAGCAAACTTAAAATTGCATTCAAAGCAGCTGTAAAAACATATAGCTTATTTGAGTTCATTTTACACTGGTTAGGCTTATACCTCAAGGTATAATTTGCAATTATTAACAATAGTCGGTAAAAACTAAAGTTTGACAAGAATTGTATGTATATTGAAATTGTTTACAAGATAATGCATAGATAATTATGCCTTCAATAAGACCTTTAACTGGTTATTCTAAATCTGACATCAGAATCACTCAATCATTTCACATTCTTGAACTGTGTTAAGTGGGAATTTGTGACTGTATTTTAGATAATGTTGTGAAGCGAAGTTCCCGATGCACAGTGGTCCGGCTCATAGGCTAAAAATAAAAAAAATAAAGTCAACATTTTGGGAAGATTTAATTTGGTTTTGCCGCGTAAGTAAATTGCAAGTGAAGGTCGCAAATAAAACATAAAATTTTTTTTTAAAAAAGATCGCTTGAACAATGGATGTGTTAAACATTATAAAGAAAGGTATTAGCTATTATTTCTGATAATTTTCAAGTTGTAAGAATAATGCGTTTGTTTTATTAAATTTATATAATGTATGTGCCTAGGGATTGGCGATGGCATAGTGGTTAGGACATGCGATTAACATGCGGGAGGTCCGTAGTTCGATTTCCGGCTCCAGTCGTCAACATTTTTCTTTCAATGTCGGCTCCCTCGATGGTGTCGACAGCAACTTCACAGTATAAGTGACGATTCAAACAGCATGTCTAGTAAAAGCTTCTCAAACAGTGACATTCGCATCCGTCGATAAACAAGTAGGAGCCGTTAGTTGTGAATCTAAAAATACAAAGCGTGTTAATTCACAACAACGCGAGAATCTATCCCATATCTCATTCATGGTGTGTAAAGGGAAATAAAGTTTTTTTTATGTGCCTATTTTAGTATAAGTTCGTGTGCAAACTTGCATTTCACTTAGAGTTTTAGTTGCGAAGTAAATCGAAGCTAACAATCAAATATATTTTGAAATATTTGTCAATATTTATAGATTAATTGCAACACGCTGCGTTATTTTTAACAGAACAAAGTGTCCCACAGTGGGATGGCTTCATACCCTTTTGAGCAAAAGCTATAAGGAGTGGTTCTAGATCTTTAAAATTTTGCACCGAGCATTATATCGACTAAAAAATGAAAAAAAAAAAACAATTTCATCAAAAGCAGCCACGCCCACCGCTCTCGTCAAACACGTAAATATTAATAATAATTCACTTCTGTAAACTAACAACGGCTGGAGATCTCTTTTAACGACAAATCCGAATGCCGGCTGTTTGAGAAGCTTTTACTAGACATGCCGATTGACTCGACAACATTAATGGCACCGCAGGTCAAAGTTATGTAAACAACTGAGACAGGAATCGAAACCTGTTCTTCGAATAGCACAACGAAAATAGTGAGGCAATTTCATTTATGTAGTATAGAATCCAAAATCCAGATGATCCAAATAGATTTAATTTTTTAAATATTGTCAAGAGTTGTAAACTTACAGAAATGTGAATAGCTTCTCATATCTCATTCATAGGATGCAAAAGGAAATAAAATGAAAGGCTATCCCACCAGATCATAGATGCCAACGTCACTAGCCTGGAAAGTGTGTTGAGCTCATGTCATACATATTATTTAAAATACTCAACACTGCTAGGGTTGCCAGACGGGCTGGATTCGGCTGGATTGTCCATCTTTTTTTATACTTGTCCAGTGTTCAGCTAACATAAAATTTGTTCAGCCAAATAGTAATTTGGGAAAAAAAATTTAAGCAAAGATTTTTGTGTTATAAATATCCTTATAAGTACATTTAACACAATAACTTTTGAAAAAATTTATAATTTTCATTTTCTAAAAAGAATTGTTATTTTTTGTTAATTACATTTTTAATTGTTGTTCTTTTTATATTAAGATTTTTTTGTTTTTTGTTGAGTGACAATTGCAAGTTTTATTAATTTTTTAATTTTTATTTAAGTTCAATTGTTTTTTTCGTAATTTTTTGAAAATGTTCAGCTATTTTAGCCAAATCCAGTTTTTTTAATCCGAATGTCCAGCTTTTTGCGAATCTGGATCTGGTAACCCTAGTCTTATCGCATGTGCTACCTTTAAACGTATATCCAATGACATTGTGCGAGAAATACATGTCCTTTTATTGGTATGGGACCTATGCGTAGAGGTCTACACATAAAACACCTGTACACCGTCCAAATTCAGTCATATATATGTGTTAAAAAAAGTGCCCCTTTAAAGGATCGTTGGATATTTACATTTTTTATGTCATTATAAAGCGGACACAATGCAATTTCTAATGAAACTAAGTAAAAAAATTAATTAGTTTGATGTCAAAATTTTATTTTAAACAACCGATATCTCGCTGACTTTTAGGGATATTAAAGTGTTGTAGAAATATGAAGTTTTGTTCTTGATTTTCGTTGTGCAGTTTTAATATCTGTTGACATGCAACAGAAAGTCTCCCAATCTAGTATGAAAACCAATTTTTTTTTTCCAAAAATTACTTCGTAACTTAAGCTCACAAATATAACGGCATACAGCGCACACTGGTCCAAAATCCTGTGTTTTTTTGGCACATAATCAAAGTGAAAACTTTAAGAAATTATAAAAAGCTTCTAAAGTTGGAAGTTCAAACATGTGTCATAAGTTCGAACTCAAAAAAGTGAAACATTTAAACTAAATTATGTTAAAAGTCAAGTATGGAAAGAAAAATTATAATATGAAAAAATAATTGAAACTAAAATATTAAATTAGCATTATTTCCAATACAATTTTTATTTTGTCTTTGTCGATATTTTTTAGTGTTGTGTCTATGTTATATGGTCCATATGGTCCAAACAAAACGTACAATATTAATTGTAAATAAAACAAAAAGCTTTCAGAGAATTATCTTAACGCTTTTTATTATGATAAATGGATCTATGTCAAATCTGTGTGAAACAAAATATTCTGGCCACAGCTTTGGTGCCATACCTCTATTCTATAGTCCATGTTTTCAATAATTCTGAGACATAATTAAGGTTCAATGTCGTTTATGTGCCGAATTATTTTATCCTTAAGCTCTTGAATTGTGCATGGCTTATTAACGTACACTTTATCTTTTTAATATCCCCAAAGAAAGAAGACCAAAGGTTTAAAATCAAAAATTGCCAAGACGCACAGTGGTCGATTTGGGTCGAAAAGGCGCGCATGAGGTGGTCCCCAAAAAGCTTTGGCGGCATCTTGACTTACCAAAACCCATGGAAAAACCTTGAAGGATCCTTGACCAAGGTTGGACGTCAATACGGAGACATTATCTAATAATGTATATGGCCAATTCCACGGCAAAAATGTCTATTCAGATTTAAGGTTCGGAGAATTTTTTTATGCCCTTTTTCGTGTATTTGGCGAACTTTGAGACAACATTTCATAGTATAAAAATGGTTCGAAATGATCTAGGGAAGCAACATCCAGTTTTTTTTAAATTTTTGAGGAAATTTCTAAAAACGATATTTCTGAAGAAAATGCAATCCTTTTGAAAAGCGCCTTAATCGGAAGAAACTAGCTGTTTTCTTTGTGAAACATTATTTTACTTCAGAAATTAAAAATATTCACATGTACACTATGTTGCGAAAATCTAAATCATTTGAGGAATTTCTGTATAGTCATCCAAAGTGGAGGTAAGAGAAATCTCTCTCAGAAAAATTCTCAGAATCCATCCTCAAAAATATCCATCTCCCTCATTCCCATTTCCATCCACATATGTAGCCTGTTCGACTAAATTCTGTAGCTCAAGTAGATCTTGGTTCGTAGATTTCCTGTCTGTCGCTATCAAACTGCAAATGTATGGATCGGAAGTGATGAGGAATCGCTGCCATATATCTTCCAAATTTTGTTTTCTACACATCTGCCTCGCGTAGTTCGTCCGAAAATTCTTAAAATCTTTGTTCCTGTGCTCAAGAACTTCTTCCAAAAATTGGCCTAAACATGTAGAAAATATGAGAAATGGAAGAACTTGGAATATTATTTAACGGTAGTGGTGCTTTACCTAGTGGTGAAATCGCTGAAGTAATGATATCTGCACCATGCAGCAATACTTTGTGCATGGTGGGTGACATACTCCACCAACAATATTTTTCTACGACAAGCCGACAACCCGATGTGTGTTGTATTTGTAACCCTGTGTTCAGCCTGGAAATCTTTGATACCTTCATTAGTTGCAATTTGTTGCAACCAGAAGAAGTGACAAAGTGTAACCAAAGGATCTACCTTTAAGGTGAAATTGACTTCAGAGTGTTCCGAGATGTTCTAAAATAGTGGCACATGTTTGAAAATTGTCAAACGGGATTTTTCAGTCTTCGACGAATACTTTCGGGGATTTTCGGGTTGCAAAATAAAAATCTACCCTCCAAACAGTGGAATTATCTTTCAAAGTAATTTAAAGAAGTAGAAAAACAATCTATAAGATCGAAAGTGACTAGTGAAGTATTGCATCACCGAATTTACGTCGGAAAAAAGCTTCCCTAAAACATTCGACCGCGGATTATGGGTTAATATTTAGATATGGGGGTGCAAATCGGAAAGGTAGACATAGTTAGAAAAAGGTTTCTGGAACTTCCAAAAATGACCTTCATGCGCGCCTTTTTGAAGGAAATCGACCACAGTGCGACGGGAAATAACACGGCCTTTGAATTTCTCGTGCAAAAGGGCCATTGTTTCGTTGGTTGTGTGGCAATTGGCACCATTCTATTGGAACCCCCAATCCTTGGCCACAAGAAGTCCGTCATCATCTTACGATAGCAAACACCATTCACGGTGCCTCATTTTCCAAGAATTAAGGCCAGATGACGCCGCTAGCCCAAAAACCGCACCAAACAGTCACATTTTCATATTTCCTATAGAACAGGCTAGCTAAAATTTGCACACAATTTTCCCAATTGTGGTCGACCAAAAGTGCAATTTAATTGGAACTCCTTTTCTCGTAAATGGCTTCAAGAATCTTAACTCGCTGCTCAGTTGTATGGATTTGGGACCAGTGTACAGTGGTGCAAAATAGCTTATTTGGTAAATAATTCTGAAACTTGTGAACTGATAATTGAATCTCAATGAAATTGAAAATATGAACTGATAATAGTATCTTGATGATATTGCACATGTTTAAAGCTGAGGTTGTTTTTAGATGATTTGGAACTGGCTTTCCAAAATTGTTTTATATCGGTCTATATGTGCAGTTTCCAACGACACTTTTAAATTTGGCACACCTGAGATGAACAACTTTATACGGCTAAACAATAGCGCCATACATACCGGGGATGGATAGAGTTCCAAATCATTTGAAAATTATCGGTTTTAACATGTACATTGTGCAATTTCATCAAAACAGCATTATCGGTTCACAAGTTCCAGAATTAATAAAAACAAACGCGATTTCGCACCACAATGCGGCACTTTTTTAATTTATCGGCAATGATAAACTTATTTGATGACAAATTTAAACTTTGACCGTCAAACTTTTGATAAAAAAAATTCGAAAAATATCTTGGTCTTAATGTCAAAAACAAATACAAGGTGAACACCCTAACACACACACACACACACAAACATGATTGTGTTAATATTGTTACAGATGCTGGTGAATTTTGGTATTTCACGGATTTTTGACGTTTTGTTATAAATGACTCTGACTTTGTATTGACAAATATTTGAATTATGTTTTGTACTCTCGTGCGTGCCTCATCGTCTATCGGCGTGTCTATATGTTGGTCGGTGCGTTTGCAGCTTCCATCGAACTCACGCATGTATTCGCTTTCAACAAAGCGTTTTTCCTACATCCGTGATCCCCGGAGATGTCTTATAATATTTGTTACTCATGTTCGTGATGTCGTTGTTGGCTTTGTCTTTGGGACCCGACAACATCCTTCGGTCGCTTAATTGATTAACATATCGACATAATCTGTCCTGCAAAGGATAAAACATCATTTTGCACGTGTAGATATCCATACACACACAGGCACACAGTGGTGTGTATCCTTGTGTTATGTGTAGCAAATAAATGTCTGTGATTGAAGTCCATAAATTACAGGGTGAGGAGGTCGCTGTTGTTGAGATTTTGAGTTGATGTTTGAAAGAAAACAATGGGGGTGATGATAATCTGAGTCGTTGTACCGACTCGTATTTACATACGAGTGAGTACTAGTCCCTGTTGTATATTTTATACATGAGTGTGTGTGTGTGTATGTGTAGAGTGTGTGAGTACGTTTTGCCAATGTGATTATCCGTACAATTAAGGATGCGAGAGCGGTTTCGCATAATGGGTTCTGCTTGAGTTGACTGCGAATTCTCAAGCAGTGTAGCACACTACAGACCAATTAATTAAGACATTTTAATTGGGCCAACAATTATTTGCATCAAACCATAGCGTAATAAGATTACAATCTTCGATTGATATTTGGAAGCCACTGTGAGTCGGAACCAGGAATTTGATCAAATTCAAAGAAAAAAGTTGAAATGGAACATAGTTAACACATCAGTAAGCAGTTGTATCTATACTAATTTTCAAGAGGAAATGTTTGTGAAATTTTAAGTTTGTATGAAGGGCATAATCTTCTAAACTATTGGCTCATAATGTTACCAGTAGAATGCTGATGTAGCCTATATGTATGGGTGGATCACGAAACGGGGCATGATGGTTAAAACACGTGACTACTAGGCGGATGAGGCAGAAGCATCATAACTCGTTAATGGGACCAGTCGTAGCAAAAACCTTCTTATTCTAGGGCCAGATGCTATCTGCTATCTGTGGCAACCGTTTTACCCTTTGCAGGGTACTTGGTGGAAATGACACCGTATCTAAACTAAAAAACTATCATAATGGCCGACTGACCTATCTTGACGGTCTTTGGGCACGTTCACTATTATAAGTCTACTGGTTTGGGTGTTCATTGGTCTTCTGGTTGTTGTGAATGATTTATGTTTTGTTGACTGTAGTCCCTATAGGGTAGGTGTAGAGTTTGCAACGTTTTGTTATCTATGCAGCTAACTTATGACATTGCGTCCTTTTTAGATTTTAAATGACGAGTTGTCACAATGCAATGAAAGTATTACTTACTTATTTAACTGGCAATTCTTCCTTGGATGATTTTCTTTCATGTGTCCGTTATCGATGATGGGCCCATATATTTTACGGAGTATTTTCGTCTCGAAAACTGCCAGAAGCGATTCATCCGCATGTGTCATAACTCAGGATTCTGAACCATTCATGAAGCTAGGAATCCAGCTTAATCAGATAGCTCGATAACATATATTCCCAAGCAGAATACTTGTCCGGATGTCAAGGCTGACGCTATTTGTTTTATTGATGGCGGGGCCTAGATGGATGAAATTATTACTGCAAACGAGTAGATTCTTTGTTCGCAACATTTTTGCTGATCACTTTTGTATGCCCAAGAAGGCTGCAGTCACATACCGCAGTTTACTACCGCAAGTAACATTTGGCTTTCGTTGAATACCGTGCCACTCGTGGTGTTTACTGCAGCTTTCGTCATTATCATCTCCAGAATGACTCCGTACGGTCCTTGCCAATCTTTACTGAGAACTTCGTGCCATTCCGCAAAGGCGTATCAGCCAACGCAGGAATACCAAACTCAGCCACGGCTTTGAATAGTTTCTGCCGTATCGGGCTGTCGAATGCAGCTTTATAGTCGACGAAAAGATTGTACGTTCTCTCCATATATGCGGTGTATCTGTAACCAGATGTCCATCCATGTCCTTACAGGAGGGGAACCCAGTACAGTTACTGTTTTCTTTTATCTTGTAACTTTCTATATCCTTATTCTCCATTTTCTTTATCTGACGTTTTTTTCGATTTTCAATTGTGGAAGGTCATATAAAAGACTACAGCAATAAGATGCCAGCAGATGGTAAGAAGTGGGACTTCAGTCAAACACCAAGTGAATATAAGATAAACGTACATTAAGGTGGACCCTCAATGTATAGGAGAACTGAAAAAGTATCCGTTCCAGAAAAATCGGACAGTTTTGTGTGAGGTTATTAGGTAAAAAAAAATTGACAAAAATATGAGCTCGGTCGGTTTGAAGTTTGTAAACCCTACTTTTTTTGGTTAATCGAAAAAAAATACCCTAGGCTTCACAAACTTCAAACCGCGAGGAGCACGTCGATTTTCACCCGGTCGAGCTCATATTATTCTCAATTTATTTCTTAGCCTTACCTTACCGTAAACTAACCGGATTTTTTGTGGAAAATCGAAATATAAAAAATAATGTCCACCACGGAAATGTTAAGGCACACCACGGAAATGTATTTCTTTTTTGGGAATGTGGAGAACTCGTGTAATTCATAAGACCTAATATGGGAGTGAGATGAGGAAGGTTTTTCTCTCCAAAGCCACCTTTTAGTGATAACACGCACTATCTTAAGCAGAGTTATATCTGTTAAGCGATTTCTTAATTAATGGTGTTGATTGCAGTTCTTGTGGAAATACATGTTGCAGATGTTTAGAGAAAAGAAAAACCCCTTCCAACAGTAGGATATATAAATTTGTGAAATGTTTGTCAATCTAAGACTTAATAGGATAAATCTTTTTACTTCAAATAATTTGGATAACTAAATTTTTTCTATAACTAGAAATTGCAACATCTAAAATCAGAAAATCGTACTGATTTATCGTGCCAAAGCAGGTACCTTTTCTAGGCAATCACCTCTGCAGGACTTCCGATGAAACCACATGATTGAGTCCAATAACTGAACCGCTATACTCATTCAACTTTTTTCAGTTCTCAGCGGGATACAACAAACTTTCACATTTATAAAAATAGTTCGTTGTGATGCAGCGAATTGTGTCATTGAATACTTGTTTGCTTTTAATTATAATCATCAGTTTTATTATTTAATTTGACTGCAGAACAATTGTTTGTAACCTTTTGCGTTTCAATATCACCACTGCAAATTATGCAAATATGTATGTGTATAGTAGCACTAAACCTCAGGTGACATTTTCTATCAATATTTGTACAGCTGTTTGTATAAAATATTTCCTCCAGCAACCGAGGATAATATTTGCAATTGTTTCAAAACCAACTGGAGCCAAACATTGGTTCGCATGGATAATTCAACTGAAATTCTCCAATATCTGTTGAAAACTGACTCTAAAGTAGTGTAAAAAGCGAATTAATGTTTTTTTTTTAAATGGGTATTGTGGCAATGCAGTGTTTCTACGATACATACAGATAATAATGTGCAACAAATGTGGCAATCATGTGCAACATTAGTGACACCGGAAGTTGACAATTCCATTGCCATCTTAATCACCGGGTGGTAGACAACTTGCTTAGATGTTGTCAACAATACAAGTTGCCAAATAACAAATTGTCCTTACAGTGGGTGTCATAATAGAATGTGCACGTCAACATACAGTCACACCTGTTGGTTGTATTGCATGTGAGGCATAGAAGTGTATTTTATTGTCCACTGCAAATGATTTAGCAAAACAAACAAAAACAATAACATATTTTGAAACTAATACGCTGATGTCTTTGTCGTTGGGCATATATTAGCAATTTGTCAGCTAACAAACTATTGAGGGCGAAGTTGTGATTGATTGACATTGTTAAAATGTGATCTATATATACAAAAGGCTTGGGTGACTGACTGATCACTCGCCAGCCCAAACGGCTAAAGCTAGAACCGTGAAATTTGGAATGTAGGTTCATTTTATGACGTAGGCGTGCACTAAGACGGGATTTTCGGAAAATCGGACTGGAAGGGGGTAAAATAGGCGTGGTACCGTCCCATACAACTAGAATTTTGACATGGCTGTATCTTTTAAACCATTATAGGTACATCGGACGTATAAGTAAAATGACTTTGTTTGTGAACAGAGGTTATATTGGCCAAATAAATGGACCGATTGCAATTATATTTTCTTTGTGTGATACTGTCCATAGGGTTCCTATCATAGGCTACATGAAAATATAATTAGACAAAGGGGCGTGGCACAGCCCACACAAACCGAAATTTCAATCGGTCATATCTCAAGAGCCATTAAAATTAAGAATATGAGATTTGATACATATGAAAATGGTACATGGGGAATTACCTCTCGCTGGAAATGGGCCGTGCCACGCCCCTTTTGAAAAATTGTTACGTCTGTAATATTAATGGAGCGATTGTAATAACATTTTCATAACCTTTATATTTAAAATTGTCTACTGTCTGTAGATAGGATGATGAAATTTGGGAGCGTGATTAAATTATTAGAAATTCGTTCTTTTAGGGGGTAATAATTACCAATAAGGGAGAAAAGTTATATTATCAACCAGACCAAACGGCATAATCGCGAATATTGAATGGGAAATACTTACTATTTTTTTTTTTTAAATCCGATATTTCTGAAAAAGGGATAAAAATGTTACTATCGCCCATACAAAACAGCTAATGATGCAATCATGATTATTTATATTGGTTTGCTCTCTCTGGAATTAGAACGCAGCAAGGAGGGTTTTCGAAATTCTTACCTTTTAGGATAAAAAGTGCTAAATAGTCTCAAAAATTTAAGAGAATATTTTAGTTGTGCAATGTAAATTAATTTTGCAAATTCGTTCTTTAGTTGTATAAAAACCGAAAAGGGATTAAACTGATGATATCACTCAGATTAAATACCTAAAGGTAGGGTTACGAAAATGTATATAGAATTGCTCTTAAATTACAGAGCCGCCAGATGATGTTATTAAAATTCGAACATTTAGGAATAAAATATCCGAATAGGGATAAAACTAAACATATAATCGGCTAAACCTATAATCATATTAGGGCATGATGCCTATAGAATTAGTCCATTTTACTTGTGCGATACGAATGTTTCTTTTGACACTCGCACTTTTAGGGATAAAAAGGGACTAAAACGGTACAACCACTCAGACCAATTGGATAAAGCTTAATCCACATAAATGGAGTGTTCGTTGGTCATGTGAAGCGTAAGTACGGGCGAAGCAACGCGAGCCGGGAAAGCTAGTATTTACATATTTCTCTTTTTTTTCGTGAATAAATTTTATAAGATGTTAATAAAATTGTATTTCTGGCAATGAAATCTTTCATGAGATGTCGTAATAAAGTTGATGAAATGTCAAGTTCATTTGCATAAATTATTTGGTACAAAATTCATTGTAAAAATTATTAAAAAAAAAATATTTCTTAACTGGTTATTTCACAACTTAAGAGTGACACACAAATTAAAATAATTGGTTCGTCTTTGATCTCATATAAGTAAGAAAATTCATGGCACTATGCTTCGGGTTAGGAAAAAAGCAGTAATAGTAATTAGATTCACGACTAACGGCACCTTCTTGTTTATCGACGAATGCAAACTTCACTGTTTTAGAAGCTTTTTACTAGATATTCCGATTGACTCGACATTTATACTGCGATGTTGCTGTCGACAACATCGAGGGGGCCGGCAATGAAAGCCAAATTAGTTTGTTTAGATGAGCCAAGAGTTGGACCTGGAATCTCCCGCATGTTAGTCGCGTGTTCTAACCATCATGCCACAGCCGGTCCCGTGGCATGATAGAAAATAGAAAACTATACCGTACCGTACTTATTTAAAGTTTGATTTCGATTTTAATTTGTTTTTATTTAGTATGATATGGACTAAAATCATGCAACAAAAAACGTATTTTTAAAATCTGTTATTATTTTTCGAATCTGCCTCACATACTTAATTATAATAATATTATAATATGTACAGTTTTGAAGTCACCTAAATAATATTGATATAATTTCCCTGATGCCATATCCAAAGTTATTTTCCTTCGGTTACTGGAGCCCAGAATATAAGACGAATAGTTCAATTTTTAAATAAAACTCAACTCTACTAACATATCGCAGAAGTCGTAGATAGAAAGTAATATTTTTTTATTAAATTCAATTTTAGAGTCTATTAAAGTTTCTGAAAATCTTCCACTTATTACCTTGAATCGGTTAAAATAAATGTAATCCTGTCACATTAGTGACTTGAATAATCTTAGATATTAAATAGATATGGGTATTTCCAGCGAACGATTTTATAGAAAAAATTGCTTTATTTTTAACTTTTTGTTTTTGTAATCATATAATGAAATTATTGAACTTTAAAAAAACACACAATATAAACGTAAATCATACGCCACGGAGTACAACGAAATACATTTTATTGTGAAAACATCATGGAAAAATATCCTTTTTTTATGAAATATTGACTGCGTAAAAATGGTCAAAAAATCGTGTTGGGGTGAAAATATTGGAGTATCCGACAAAAAATGTTTCTATGCGATGGGGCCAAGTCCTTTGGGGATTTTTATAGTTTCGGTATAAACTTCAATAATAGCTGGGTACGAAGGTGGCACCAGACGATGACCTTAAAAATGTTGTACTGTGTATTTATCAGCGTTATTGGCTTATAAGTGCGTAAAAGTACGAAAAACCGGGTTTTTACCCGTAACTCAAGATTTTGGGGGTTTTATGAAATTTGAAAAACAGATTCTTGTAGTGCTCAACAGAACCTACCAAAAAAATAGTATAATTTTCCAGGTATTGTTTTTTTGTTGCTCTGTGTTATCCATAGAATAATGCGCGTGTCCACAACGTGTGTTCGCAGCGCACATTTAGATTGAAGTAGCATAAAAGGTAAAATTATTTTAAATGTAAAGTAAGTTGTTTATAAAACCCCAACATGTCTTCTTTACTTTACAAAAAAGAATATACTGATTACATAAGAAAGTTCGCTAAATTTTACACATTTTCATAGACACTTCAAGTGGCTATGAATAATTGTGTGTGTCCGTAACGCACTTTGTGTTAGTTAAAATTTTGAATACAACATTTGAAGTAAAGTTTCATTCAAATCTATATTTTTTAATATTAACATAATTTTCAAAATATGTAAACTTTTCGAGAAAACTACAAAATAAGAAAAAGAACGTGCGGCCGCAACGCCAGGATCCCTAGACTCTCTCATTTGTTGGTATTAATTCTCATTTTACCAACTCAAGTGATACATGTCTTATATTTCATATTTTCCAAAATTTTAGTTGCGCTGTAGTTAATGAATCAGTTTTTGGTACTGAATTCCCATTGGCTGCTCCTGCATTTCGTAACCCCTCCGCCTGAACCCGCGGTGGCAGCTACTGATTCAAATGTATGTCTTTACGTACACCCTGTATTAATATAAAGCAATGCTATATTTAAGATTGTTACATTACACTGCTATATAAAATTGCATTAAATTTTTTGTATTTTTATATTTTTACTAAAAATTTTAGCAGATATGGAAGAATTATTCTGTTAAGATCACCGCAAGGATTTGTTTTTTTTACAAAACTAGTGGGCCCGGCAATGCTTCGCTATTGCATTTTAACATGTATTATATTTCATATTTAGGTCTACAAAGTACTTTGAAAACGGTACTTAAGCTCGATAATGATCTGTTGAGTTTATTAACTTATGTAACTAATTTTATCACACTTCACACACCTCGCCTGAATTGGTTGACCTAAAATGGCAACAAAAACGCTAAATGGGTGGGGGGTCAAACGTACATTAAAAATCCACATGAATTAAAATCCTAGCTGATACTTTTTTTAAGATAAAGGATTTTTCGTTTATTTACTCCGTTTTGCGCTTCTTTTAGAAGTGACGTTCGTTGTCCTATGATTATTGAAAGCGTACAGACTTCAGCTTTAAGACACTTCTATCAAAATTTAAGTTTTTTGCACTAAATTAAGCTTTCCCAGCGCGAGCTAGGAATTGATATTACACACAAAGTTTATTGGTGAACTTTTCTAACAATTCATCGTAGATTTGGTTTCAATTTTTGCGAATAAAAAAACTGGCCCACCTTACCGTTCATATCTCTAGGCGAACTGCAATATACTGTGGAATTTTGACAGTTATAATTGTTTATTTTAAAAGGGGTGTGGTACAGCCCACTTCCACTCTTACTGTAATTTATACTGCAACAACAACATATGTAACAAATCTCATCTTCATACCTCTTATAGTTCATGAGATATAGCCCTTTTTTATTTTCATGTTGTATGGGCGGTGCCACGCCCCTTTATCCAAACACAACCAAATATAGCCAGGGACTATCTACAGGTCATCAGTACTACTTGGTAAAATTTTCGTATCAATCTGTCTATTGGGAAAGCCTGCAGAGCGGTTTTGAAAAGGGGGCGTGGCACCCCCACTTCCACGCTGGCTGTAATTAATACTGCTCCAACAACATATATACCAAATCTCATCTTCATACCTCTTATAGTTCATGAGATATAGCCTTTTTTATTTTCATGTTGTATGGGCGGTGCCACGCCCCTTTATCCAATCACAACCAAATATAGCCAGGGACTATCTACAGGTCATCAGTACCACTTGGTAAAATTTTCGTATCAATCAGTCTATTGGGAAAGCCTGCAGAGCGGTTTTGAAAAGGGGGCGTGGCACCCCCCACTTCCACGCTGGCTGTAATTAATACTGCTCCAACAACATATATACCAAATCTCATCTTCATACCTCTGATAGTTCATGAGATACAGCCCTTTTGATTTTCAAGTTGTATGGGCGGCGCCACGCCCCTTTGTCCAATTGGACCGAATTGTAAATAGAAACCAACCGGGGCGCCGCCCAAACGCATACAAAAAAATTTATGCAAATCGGTCCAGCCGTTCGTGAGTTATAAAGTCACAACATACTTTCAACTATTTTTTATATATATAGATTAAATTATAATAAAGGGCAATAAACATGCAATATTTTTCATTAGATCGGCTATATTGTCGCTTTGGTGTAGTTACAAAGTTAGTAGTTACTACAAAAATTGTGAAAATCTTGCAGTCACAATTCGCAAAACTAAAGCATTTTTGGGTCATCGTGAAGCACCTTGTCGGACCGCAATACAGAAATTGGTGGACAAATTCGAGCTGTTGGGACAAGTAAGTGATGTGAAGAATAAAACCCGAGCACGTCGCTCAAAAACAACTGAGAATATTGCCCCAACTGTTGAAGAAAACCCAAGTTTGTCCATTCCTCTTGGTTCTTTGGAATTGGGCATTCGACAAACGTCATTACACCGTATTTTGCATAAAGACCTGGGTCTTGAGGCTTATAAAGTTCAGTTAACACAAGAACTCTAGCCGGCCGATGATCAACAACGTCGTGTCTTTGCTGATTGGGTCCTTGAAATGCATGAAAATGATCCGGAATTCCATCGAAAAATCATCTTGACTGATGAAGCCCATTTCCACCTCGGTGGCTTCGCCAAGAAGGAAAACCCAAGAGTTATTGTTGAGAAGCCTCTCCATCCTTGACGTGTGACTGTTAAGTGCGGTCCATGGTCCAGCGGGGTCATTGGACCTTACTTTTTCAAAAATGAGGTTGGATCAACAGTTACGGTGAAAGGATTGCGCTATCGAAGATCATTCCTTGAATTGTATTAATCTAGACAACGTCTACTTTCAACAAGACGGCGCTACGTGCCACACAAGCAACGAAACCATTGATATTTTACGGGAAAAGTTTTTCCGGACCGTCTTATCTCTCGAAGAGGAGATCACAACTGGCCACCGAATTATTGAGATTTAACACCTTGCGATTTCTTCCTTTGGGGCCACGTGAAAGATAAGGTCTACACCAACAGCCCAGCGTCGATTCAAGACCTAAAAGATAAAATTCGTGAGGCTGTCGAGGACATAGGGCAGCCACTGTGCGAATTGGTTATGGAAAATTTCATGAAAAGGATATGGTCCTGTAAGCGTACTCGTGGTGGCCATTTGGCTGATGTTGTTTTTCATTATTACCTTCCTCTTTATTATGAGATAAACATCCGATCATTTATTTCAAAACATGGCATATTTGTTTGAATACCAAAATAACACCTCTTATTGGAAAACCTTTTATAAGATCGATACAAATATTATAAATATTTACACATAAGCGGCATGATAAAGGATGTAGTGAATTGCGCTGATCTACAATAGGTGCTGTGGACAGCGAGGGTCGCAGGAACAATAGCTAAAACGATTAAGACTTTAAGTGGACTGCATGATTTTGGAGAATTGGAGGACGCGACGAGCTATTCATATATGAACATCACCTTTTTGAGACATATTTGAAAATTAAAACCTTTAAGCCAATCAAGCGCTTAAAAATTGCGCAAAGTTTCTCCTAAAATCATCCGGTTTCAAAAGTTATATAAGAAACAAAAACCCGATTTACTATAACATTATAAGGATTTACTTATGTTTTCAGTGTAATTTAATGAGGATTTTTTCTGTAAAACATTTGAACTCTCTATCTCGACTCCTCATTTCGATAAAAGTCGGAAAAGTACCTTAAAATGACACTTTATAACATTAAAATGTTCTACAAAAATTTTGCTCAGAAAATTTAGCTGGTCGTATTCTAAGACAAATACTGAATATCTGCTTTGTACCTTTTCAAAGCATTGAATGAATAATAGAATATTCAGTTTAAGTGTTTAAATATTTTCTTAAATAATTTCCTATATAGTGTGTAATCAACTACTGTAATATGCATTTGCATATGCGAGTATGCATTGCATACTTTTGATGGCCCTGATTATGACTAAGTATTTGAAGACTCGACATTTTCAGAAACCCACTTCGATTTTACAGAAAAAAGTCCTTAAACTTACTTATCATTTAAAAAAAAAATATAAAACGCTCAAACTTGTTATTCAAGGTCGTAATTTACATAGTAGTTTGAAAAGAGATCGAAAGCACCAGTAAAAGTTTAATATATCGATTTTGTGTCTGAGAACCCTCAGAGTAAAATGTTTTGAACAAAATTTTTTTAGAGCGTTTAAGTCCATTGTAAGGTCCTTTATAATCCTGACTAGGGATGCCAAACGGGAAATCTCGAATCCCGAAATCCCGAGATTTTTCAGGATTGATGAATCTCGAATCCCGTTTTGATAAATTAGTCCCGGGATTTTTCGGCGATACATTTTTAGCCACAAGTGTGGATTGTGAAAGATGCTTTTTTTATGCTACTTATGTTGGGAATAAAATTCTTCAACATTATCGGATGAAACATTTCACAGTACAACGTTTTTCAGCTTATTGTTTTGGGACTCAATTCTGAGAACTGCACGTGAAAGTAGCCCCAAGAAGAAGAAGTTAGTGATTTAATATCGATTTGAAGTTAGTAAGTCTTGTATAGGAGTATTTGTTACATTTTAGACTCTTTTTTTTGACATAACTTAAGAACTAATAGTCCGATTTAGCTGAAACTAATTTAAAAAAATTAGGAATTACAATTCCTTTTATCTGTTCATATAACGTTTCCCTACATAAGCAACAGTTTCACTTTTCCATTCATCAAATGATTTCGAACTGGGTTTATTTTGTAGCTATTTCAATAAAACTGTTGTACTCCGTGGCGTATGATTTACGTGGAATATTACCCATGATAATCATACGCCAATATATAACAAAAAAACCAAAACCATCTGTTGTACTGTGTTAGATGCTTTAATCTTTTTAAGAAACTACTTAAAACAATAAATAACAGTAATAATTGATGTTTTATAAATCAGTTACTAAAAAAAATTTAAAAAAGAATCCCGGAAAATCCCGAAAAGTCCCGGGATCCCAAAAAATTCCGGATTTCGGGCTCGGGATTTATAAAATCCCGAATCCCGGGATTTATTAAAATCAATCCCGTTTAGCATCCCTAGTCCTGACCTTATCGGTGACCGTGTTACGCTCACTGTTTATTTTTACGTTTTAAACCACAACTGTATTAAGACGAATGTAACAACAAAAATAAATGAATCATCCAAATTGTTACAAAACTTCTTGATTTTTAGCGAGCCAAACACTCGGCAATTTTAAAATTGTCGACTCTGAGCATCGTCGTCAGTCGACTTGCTTTTTTTTAAACGTGATATATTTATACTAACCCAGTAGGAAGTATCATCATACACGAGTTTGTCGTCAACGCTGTCCTCCAGACAAAATATGAAAAATTGAACTTGTTGTCGAAACACTCGGTTGACGACAATCTGACCGACAAAATACTAATGTTGTCGTGCATCAAACAAATGTATGTGAATGTAACGTAACAATAACGACATAAAACTGAAGAGAGAAAAGTAGAAGTAAAAAATGTTCAGTTTGTTGGAAACAGCAGTGCGTGTCGGTTCATGTATCGCACGTTTTCAATAAAAATATTTCAATTTGTTATTTTAAATTATTAAGCACTGGTAACGACAATATGAACGACATTGTCGGTCATAAGGACGTGCATGATTGTGTGGGCGACATGTCGCTTATTAAGACATCAACGACAATTTGACCGACATTGTCGCTCATTAGGTCGTGCATGACAAAGCGGACACTTGTATGAAAAATTCGTCGACGGTTTGTATGAACGGTCCCCTACGTGTCATCAACGTTTTACTATGGTCATGCACCTATCCTTGAGGATGTCTTGCAGACACTTCCTACTGGGAAGGTGATTGTTTCTTCGACATTTTGTAGAAACCGGTTTTCGATTTCTTGACAATTGCAATTCAAAATTAACCACCCAGTAGGAAGTGTCTGCAAGACATCCTCAAGGATAGGTGCATGACCATAGTAGCCGTTGATGACCTTTAGGGGACCGTCCATACAAATCGTCGACAAAATTTTCATACAAGTGTCCGCTTTGTCATGCACGACCTGATGAGCGATCAAATTTTCGTCAAATTTTCGTTGATGCCTATACAAGCGACCTGTCGCCCACACAATCATACACGACATGATGGGTGACAATGTCGGTCAAACTTTCGTTGAAGCCTATACAAGCGACCTGTCGCGTAACAATCATGCACAACCTGATGGGTGAAAATGTCGGTCAAATCGTCGTTGATGCCTACGTATGTCTTGAATTGTCATTTTAGTATGACTGTATTTTTAAAAGATGGATTTTTAGCTGTTTTTTAGCTTTTTATTAGTATGACAAATTGTTAGTACTTTTGGAAAACTACTCACCAAGAGAGAAGTGAAAGAGATAAACTTTTACACGGCATTCAACTTCATTCGAGATTTCAAACTATAAAATTGCTGATGTTTACTCGTCAGCTTAATAAACTAAAAATTGTTTACGTCAGATTAAATTTGTTTGTTCCCAGTATCATAGCAACACATTTTTTTTCCTTTGATTTTGTTGAATGTGTTCGATGCACGACAACATAAGTATTTGGTCGGTCAGCTTGTCGTGAACCGAGTATTTTGACGACAAGTACATCAATATTTCACATTTTTATTCCATAGATTTTTTTGATTGTGTTTGATGCACTACAACATTAGTTTTTTGTCGGTCAGCTTGTCGTCAAACAAGTGTTTTGACAACAAGTACATACATTTTTCATATTTTGTCTTGAGAACAGCGTTGACCACAAAGTCGTGAATGACAGAACTTCCGGTTATTTAATATCAACCGGTTAACCGGTTTTTCTTAATACATTAAAACGCCTAAAAATAAGAAGACAAATAGTTTTAATGCGTAAAATAAAAGTTATTTAAACAAAAACATTTCATGGGCAAACATAACAAAACAGGAAAGGATCATATAAATAGTGTAATAAAGGGAATATATTCTTAAAACAAAACAAAGCCATAAAGCTTAAATACTTTTAAAATCTAATAGTGATTACTTCTTTTGAAATAATCTTCTAAGAATAATACACAGTTTAACTGCTTAACAGTTTATCAATTTTATTTCTTTGACATTGCAAATGATCTTTTACTCAGTGTACTTGTACGACATATCGTTTGTATCCTACAAGAAGGTCTCAAGTCCAATTTTTTGTGAAATGTTCTTAGTGATGCAAATTTGTAGTAGTTATTGTATAAAAACACAAGCAGCCATAAACTTTAAATCATCAATGACTCAGAAACCCAAAAAGTAGACTTGAGACGTTTTTGCAGGAAACCGACGATATAGTTAATAAAGCAATAAGAAAGTTTTCAAGCTTTTCAGATCGTTTATGAAATTTGTATAAATACAAAAATTTCTCAAAAACATTTGGAGTATTTGTTTAGAAAGGCTCTTTTGGATTTTGAATGCTTTTAATAGAAGTATTGACTTAAGGTTCCAAATTATAGTTAGAATCATCACTGTTTTTAAATATTTTTTAAAGTTGTTAATATATTAAAACTCATAAAAATATATTTTTAGAATAAAACCTGGTATTCGTTGGTACGTGTTTTTTCAATAATCGGTAAGTGAATTTTTCAAAAAATTTAAACCAACTATGCAAAAAACCGGGTTTAAGCGGTTATTAAAAACCGGGCCACCCTAATTTATACGTAGTAATTCTAGTAATTACGTTCATTGATTAGTATTATTCTGTAATTAATACAATATTTTGTATTTATATGAACTAAAGGATTCCAATCAATTGCTTATCAGCATATTTACAATTTCATCTTATATGAAAATGGTATCAGAAATATCGTCCTTGCCGTTTGCCATTTTATACAGACTATGCGAAAGAAGCTGACTCTAACTGAGAGACATGTATCTAAGTTTTGATACACTTGGTTGGTGTTTCACCCTACTGGCCAAGTCTTCAATCCAATGTTTTCTAATGTTTAAAAAGAAGGGTTCATATTTAATGTCAAGCAAGTTGTTTGTATCTTTAACAATATTCGTTGATACAGACTAAGGTTTATTACAATGTGCACACACACAAAATATTTTTTTTAATTAGTGTGATACACTGTTCTTGTGCACTCATAAGAATTCCTTCCGCTATTCAGCCTTAAGTCATTGACGTCTTAGATTCTGTTTAGTATCCTCTAAATCTTGCCAAGTGTGCATTGTGCCGAGTGGCGTATAAGTGATAATAATATGTAATTTTTCATATGAATACATAACGTATACGTTAGAGAATTGTGTTCATGTATATGTGCAAGGGTGTGCTAATGCTTAATGTGAGACATTATGCGGTTTTATACATCCATCCACTCGTTGTGAATTACCTACACCCACTTGTTCGGGTCATTGAGGTAAAGTGTTTCTTTTTTGCCACTAAGGAAATTTGAATGAATTAAAGGTTAAAGATTTCGCAACCGATTTCGTTAAGACTTATTTTATCTCCTCGACCATCAATTACTGTGGTGTATTTGCGAACGAATGAACAGGATGAAGATGATGACGATGATGATGATGATGCACTTGTCATTGAAAATGAAAAAATGGTTCCTTTTATCATTTTTATTGGGTAATCAAATTGGGGCTTGAATGTGTCAGTTTTTTCCTTATTGTGATTGTTGTTGTCGCTGGGCACTCAACAACAACGACCCTGAATGTGATTGCCCGCGCCCAAATTCTTAAGCGAATGCGAATGCGGCAATAATTTATAAAAGTTTACACTGAACAAATTTCATAAAGTGTTTTGTCTGTCCGTCCAATGTATTTCGAGGACTCGACGAGGAAATGCATTTCTACATTCGAAACAGAAGCAGAAATAGAAACAAAAACAAACGTTGTACGGCAAATAATATTCATCATCATCAACTGTCAACGAAATTTCAAGTGAATAATTACAAAACAACACACAAGCAAACAAAAAAAATTATTAAAATTATAAATTACATTTTGCCAGCACTTGCATTTATTAGGCATGTTCATAATAAGAGCAGTAGAAGTGAAAGCGTGCAGAGTAGCAAGATATGTGTGTGCGTGTTTGTGGTAGTGCAGACTTTAAATGTCTGATCAAGACACCGTGACGACAGTTATAACCAAGGCACTGTGCTTTTAATGCAAAAGCTTTTATTTTGACAGTGGTATATGCCATAAGTAGTCGTCACAAGATCCTTGTTGGGAAATTTAATTGGTTGGACTGTCACACAAAATTAAAAATGATGTCACTTCTAAGAGGATCTAATATATTGTTTTATTAAACAGCAATCAGCTTACGGAAATAAGCGATGAAAATGCATATAACTATATAGCTTATTTCCTAATGCATGGGACAGATTTAGTTGTGTGATGATAGAGAAAATCACCCGACACCATTAGAAACTGCTGTTATATTCTTAAGTTAGTTGGTAGTTATAATCGATGTTAATTCTTAAAAAATATTTTTATAGTAGATAAGAGAGTGATTTAGAATTAGGACCGGCCGTGGCATAATGGTTAAAACACGCGACTACCATGCGGGAGATCCCGGGTTCGATTCCCGCCTCCAGTCATCTTCCTTTTTTCTTTCACTGCCGGCCCCCTCGATGTTGTCGACAGCAACTTCGCAGTATTATTGTCGAGTCAATCGGCATGTCTAATAAAAGCTTCTCAAACAGTGACGTTCGCATTCGTCGATAAACAAGTAGGTGCCGTTAGTTGTGAATCTTAAAATAGAAAGCGTGTTAATTCACAACAACGCGAGAAGCTATCCCATAACTCATTCATGGCGTGTAAAGTGAAATTAAGTTTTAATTTTTTCGAAATTAGGGTTCTCTTCCACCGGTGGTAAAGGACTCTACCGAATTAGTGATCTTAACGTATTCAGCGACTAACTGATACAAATCTACAAACAAAATCAAATTCAGTAGTAAAACTTTTATTTGCTAAGCAAAATATGAAATACGAGCTACGATTTAAAACATTTAAAGCCCTAACAACTACACAGCATGAATGTGCGCATAGCTGCTTTTGTCTACATAGAATCAACGTTTCGGATTGCTGTAGAAACGTTACGAAAAACCATAAGTGGGAATGGGAGACGGATGACTTCTCAACCTTAAACAACAATTTCTTTTAGTTCACAAAATTAATTTGCCGTTGTCGTAAATAGAAGAGGATCTACAAAAAAAAAACAAAAACAAAGGATCTGATAATGGGATATGTTATAAAATTCAAAGAATTCTGCTATTAGATACCTGGAATCAGTATTCAATATCTGTTCAGTTTTGCCGCAGATATTGTCAGGGAATAGCATAATAAATGCAAATAGTTGGCATGCCTCTAGTAACTTGTAGGAACATTCTGCGAGAACGCTCCAATATTATAATGCAGCAAATGCGATTAAGCTGTCGAAATTGCGTACATGCGAGACAAAAATGATCAACGATTTGTCACTGTACAAACTTAAGGTGTCAATATTTGTTCCTGTCTTGAGAGGAAATAATTTGAAAGCCATGCGGCAAGACTGAAGGTCCCAGCAAAAATTTTAGAAGTAGAGAAAAAATAAGTAAACGGAATAAACATGCACAGATGGTTGCTATCGGCACTGCAGTCAGCGTTTCACATACTCGATAGGGAGGTTGAAATCCAATGATGTTACACAATAGACGGTATAACGTGATGGGTTTAAGAGATAAGTACAAACTCCGGTGTTAGCTGTAAAATGGATGACTGAAATCCATCATATATTGGGACTATCGTCATATTTTTTAGATGTAGAGCAGAGGCGTGCGGTATACTACAGCAGAGAAACAAGAGAGCTTATGGGATGCCAAACAGGACCATTCCTCGGATTGGTTTTAGAAAGTTCGGGCGAAAAAGATTACAATCTAGAAACAGGTGAAACAGGTTAAGTCGAAGAAGTTGCTGATGAGCAACTATAGCAGAGTTATATAAATCGTGGAGGGAAATCTTAAAAGCCTAATGCGGACTAAACGTATGAGCGATTTGTATAAATACAGCGTACGAGGGATGATGTCTACTTTCGCAATTAAAAATGGTTAATTAGACTTCACGTAATGAAACATTATTTCATATCGACAAGAAATGGGACATCCTAATATTTTATGTCATAAATAGTGTTGACTATTGATCCATACTACTAACGGACCTCTTCAAGACATTCAGTAGTGATTCACGCTAGACAATTTCCGCAGTTTCTTAGAACGTAACTTTTTCTCGAGCATTTCAAACCCGTTTAATTGAAGTCAAACACTAACTTTAATTTCTGTTTTATATCCGCACAAATATGTGCGTCAATAGTTTTTTTTCTTTCAATATTCTAATTGTCTTTTAGTTGATTGAACATGAATATCTCTATATTTGTCAGATGATTTTCGTCTTCTTCACCCCGATGTGTTCTCCTCTGTGAAATTTTGGCTAATGTCTATAAAGCACTATTGCAAAAAAAAACGAGCAGTGCTTACCATTTCTCTGCTTTATGTCCTATTGAATATATCATCCTGCATTTCTGATTCCATGTGTGATAAATGTAATAATGATTTTTTGGATGAGTGGTAGATGTCATTAAGCCATCGAAGCATTTACATGCGATTCTATTCAAAATAAAATCCACTTGCCTGTATTCATACTATGTACTACATAAAGATTTCAATTGAATTTATATACAGCCTCGTGTGTGTGTGTGTGTCTGCGTCTGTGCCGTTCATGCCTTTGGACGAGGCGGACATGCAAGATATGCCAACCAGCCGTCATCATAATATTCAATGTTAGGCCCAAGGTAAGATAAATTTTTGCCAAGTTTCCTTCATCCTCTGCCAATGCTAAAGAAGGCGGATGGATGCATTATTTGCCTCGCTACTTTGCATTTTGTCATTGGCGCTTGAATGAAATTGACAGCAGTGACAGAATGGCCGGGCGGACGGACGAGCGAGAGAGTTATGACTATGGCCGCTATTGTGCATGTTAGTGTCACGAATTCATATTACAACGAAGGTGTGGACTGGGTCTTGCTTGTAGCTATCACCACAGTTTGAGGTGTGGTGCAAACATTTCGAAACAGTTTTTTCTCCTGGTGCAAAACTATTGTGCCACAGCCCAAGCCTTTGTCGTCATAACTTTCCACCTGGTATTACACCTTCGGTTACAATTACACCGAGTACTCGTACTTGGTGTGGACGTAGATGTCTCGTGGTGGTACGCCCGTAGTACACCTGACTCGCGTTGAACAAACACATTTCCCTGGTGACGCAAGCAATCCGGCTCGTCGTAATGTGTGAAATGCATCGCAATAGGAGCCGCAAAACGGAACGGCATCTATCACGCAATCTAACAAATAAATCAAATCTACTCTACCATGTCGAGTGTCGGGCGCTTGGGAATAAATGAATGAATGGATGGGTGGCAAGGGAAGTGGCAAATAAGTGGGTGCTTCTTCCTGACCCCATACCCCCATACACACACATACTGACATACCTTCATGCATATTAAGAAGGCGCTAAAGAATGATTGCATATTTGGTTGAAACACCAAACACAACACCAAGGGACTCAAATCCACTCACACAAATGCGCAATGCCCAACTCCTGGAAAAAATATCGTAGGTGCCTGCACATTTGTGACTTTGTTTGGTAGCGGGTGGTGACGACGGTTGGAGTTGAGAGCTAGTGAAGAAAAGTGTAAATGCCACTTTAAGGACTAACTCTTCTGTACCACCTGCTCAGGCTTAGGAGGGAGCTGACTGGTGCGGGCTGGTTAGTTAGGCGAGTAACGTGATAATCAACAAATAGCAAAGACGGAAAAAGCATTTGTTTATAGCTGCAACCGGTGACCTGTATACTGGGCTACACGCCCAGACCATTCGTTTTGTATTTGTTTGCAAGCTATGCATTGGTAACTTGCACTTACTTTGCTCTAACATGAACATTAATGGAGGTCAAAAGCGACGTAGTAATATTTTACACCGCGCAAAATGCAGCATTTCCATTTTAGAGAGTGCACACTGTAATTACATTGCGGGAGCTGCTCGGCTCATCAAATGGAAAAATAAGTTTTTCTGGAAATTTAGGGGCTAGGTAAATTAATACTGCGCCGCCCGCATTGCAGTTCAAATGCTAATGACTTAAAATCTTGGTTTTTCATTGGAATGACATTCGGCAGCCTCGTCGCAGAAAGAAATGCAGTGCAGGTGGTAGTTAAATGAGGTAATATTAATTAGGATCCTTGCTTATGATAAATACAATTTTTGAAATATTCGCCAAATTTTCGGTTCAATATTAAAGGTCAAAATAAAAGCGATGATTTTTCTTTAGGAATACTTTCCAAATTGGACGTTCTATGTTAAAAATCAATCTAAAAGTGAAATCGTCTGAACGTTACTACGTGCTTCTCGGATGAGACTTAAGTATGGTTTGTTGATGAACAAATTTACAAGTTCTTATAAAATCTTTGAAACGACAATCGCAATCTGAAGGAATTTACTCTTGGACAAATAACATTCTGGGCATATTTCATTGCCTAAAAGGACATTCAATTTACGCAAGTCATCATCGACGGATTAATATTTTATCTAAACGACTGATGCCAATAAGCTGGCATCGCATAACGATATGTTTTTTTACAATTAATTGGGCATCAAAAAACACTGGCAAGATGAGTGCTCAAAAATATGGTTGAGTTGGCTGACTGAGCTCAATTCCTGCAAACAATCGATTACGAAATCAATCGTGCTAAGAAAGTTAACCAGGTGGGAAATAAGCAAAGACCATGGCGACATATTAAGGGACATCCGTTGTTGACACGATAAATGAATGGTGCTTACTAAGCAATGTAATTGGACTGTTTCTGAAAAATATTATGTTAAATGAAAAAATATATTATGCTTATCTTTGTTGTTATTTCGTACTTAAGCAAATATAGAATTAAGAAAATAACAAAAACAAAAAAAAAATCTGAAAAGACTTTAAAACTTTTGAGCGAAGATTTTTAAAATTTGTGAAATAAATCAAGTAAGCAATTGAATGCAGGCAATATTCTTTTACTTTTAGCATTTTCTTTTTCCTTATGATTTAGTCTAGATTATGGTAAATTAACTATCAGTTTATTATTTGTTTCTTTTGCCACGGTAATGCATTTAGAGAGTAATGTCTTTGGCAACAAGTATCATTCTGTCTATACAATGTCTATACAATGACCAAAAAGTTTGTTTTAAATTTTGCATCGCAAATGAAATTTCGTTTGACGAATCATTGAAAATGTTAAAGAAGATTTAACTCAGTTGGCACAAAAAAAATATTGTATGGATTGGATTGTTATTCGCATATAAATCTGTCAAACATTAATTGGCATCGGTAAAATTTTTAAAAAAAAAATTATGTAACTATTAGTGGGATAACAGGTTTAAGATGTTATTACAGCTGATTAGCTATCTCAATTTGTATAATCCTCAAAAACTATAAAATTCTATAAATCCTTGATCAAAGAAGTAACTTTTCATATGATGAAATCTGTCATTTTGAAAATTCTATGCCAAATAATAAAAGCTCTTTTTTTCTTCTATTGATCTAGTCGGAAAGAGTAAGCGAGAAACGATTGAAAATTTTAAAAAGGACCTCAGACAAAACATTCGTATTTCTTTATAAATTCAGTAATAACCAACTAAGGCATTCCCACAGCTGTTTCTCTTCAGATTCTCTTGTAGGTTACTCTAAAATACGATGAAATCAGTGTCTTCTGAATAAAAATGCTACATTGTATCGAAAATTTGATTGACATCGCACAACAACATTTCACCTTTTTGACTGGATAGGATTAAATGTTGGCAAAAACAGCCAAAAATATTTTTTCTTTAAGATAATTTCGAAGGTTTACGATAGACACATTTCTAGCTGATTTTGTTTAACTCAGTTAATGGAATATGAAAAGTGTATTCACTTATTAATCTTAAATGTAGATGAGACGCGAGAAGCTATCACATACCTCATTCATGGGGTGCAAAGGGAAATTACGTTTAATTAACACATATAAAGAATAAAAAAACAACACAATACCAATTATCCAAACTATTGCAGAAATTCATATATTTTTCAACAATTTACGATAATACCTATGCAAATTTTATATTATTTTAATAACACGAAAAACGACCTACACTAAAAAGCTGCATTGTTTTATCACCTTGGATACCTTATAACCTTAAATAGTGTTTACATTTTATTTGTTAACGTGAAATTTAAAATTTTCTAAAAATTCTGTCAGATAATGGTTACAACCCAGATATCCAATTAACACATTATTACTCGAATGCCTGCTCTTAGATGGTTTGCAATTATAACGGCAATTTTTGTGAAACATTTAAATAATATTGACCCACTTCTACTCTTCCAGTAGTTTGGTTCTAAAACGAAAATTTCTCAGTACTAGACACGCATAGTTATATATATACATCATATATACGATATGTACTTATATATTAGTATGAGCGAGTATGTAATAAGTACATGCGGAACACGTATCTATCGTTTAATGAAATTAAAAAAAAATCTCATTTAATGCTTTCACTTAACATGACCAACAACAATAACGGTACAAGTTGGGCGAACGAGTAATAATTCGTGTAAATGTTCATTGGCACAATTGCTAAAAAATATTTCCGACAATGAAGTTCCTTGTTAGCAGCAAGCGTATGTGTGTGTGTGTAAAATATGTGTCTGTGCAAAGACCAAACAACAGTAAACAGCCGAAGAATTAAAACAACTAGGTAGGATAATTGTCATAACTCATGCTGGCGATGATATAATACACATCATCAATTGACCAAATTAATTATTACTTATGCCCGAACATTGTTTAATAAACAGATACGTCTTACTACAAAACAAAATCCTCAATATAAACTTAAAATACTTAAGCCCAATTTTGTTGCAATTAAAGTGCTGTTAAACTCCAATTTTATTCTTTCAGATAATATTTAATAACTAGTTAAAATCGTAATCGACAAATGAAAAATCAGTCACTCGAAAAAAGGTGTCATGAGTTTTTGTCCAACCGCTAACTCACACTTCGTGTTAGCGTTAAACTATATTCGGCAATAATGTCGCTAGGAGTTATGCGCTCTAACTTTATTAACAAATTATGTCAAAAAAAAATTATAATTTTTTCACTTTTTTGAGCATTACTTTGAGGGAGTCCTAATTTTTCACTTACAATGTTCTCCAACATTGTAGTCGCGGTAAAGTTGAACAACTTTCGTGAACATATCAATACAACCTGAACTTGTCTAGGCACCCTAAATAGCTCTTAAAGACCACAATGAGCCCAGTTTTTCGTACCTTTACGCACTTTAAGCCAGTAACATATAAAAAGACAAATAGAGGTGTGAGCGCCAGTTCACGCATTGTTCTATCATGATTCATAGGATGTTTATGTGATCTGTTTAGGATCTCTGTAGACGGAAGACAGCTTGTATGTTGTGGAGAACAGTATTCAAGTCATCTGCGAGACGTTTGTTGATGAGGCCAGTTTTTTGCGATAAGTTAAATCCCCCTTCTTTTAGCTGGTCGCATATAGGTGTGATCGTAGGCGTGCCATGGTGTTGATTAAAAGAATGAAGCCTTACGAAGAATGAAGCCTTACGAAGAAGCCTTTAGTAGTGTTGTCCAGTCATGGGGCCTTTTATTCTTCAAACAGTTTATGGCTTCAAATATTTCGGAGATTTGGGGTGTTTTTGTCGTAATATCTTCCCTATTGGTATCGTGTTCGTAGTCATACAGTTCTGGTATCGTTTGTTTTCTTTTTCTCAACTTGTGGTCAGCTTTTACAAAGTATTTTTCAACCATATTCCAGGAATGTGGAGAATTGTTAATGGTAAGTGTCTGCAGTGGTTTTAACAATATATAATATTTTCCGAGGACATTCTTTGCGAATGTTCATATGTAGAAATGTGGTTAAAACGACTATCACATTGTTGTTAAGGCAGGTTTCAATGAACAGTTCGCCGTTTTGGGTTAATCTGCGGGTACAATGTCGGTCCATTGTCCTTCCCCTTTGTATATCCCCGATGTTGGCCAATGCAATGATAGCGGTCAGTTGGGAGTAGATGTTCTCCATTACGGAGATATTTGCCGTTTCTATAAGGGGCATAGCACTGAACAACCGCGTAATCTGAAGCGAGTTGTAATTATCGTATCGGAGCATGGCTTTCACTCTATAAGAGCGTTTTTTGCAGTTTCGGTTAACAAGATCCTTACGAGCGGGTTTCCCAGAGTACAGCAGAGTTGTATCATTATATGTTGTGAGCTCTCAATTTTCCGGCAATCGTATTTCGCATAGTCAGAAGAAGAACAGGTTGTATCTCAAGAATTTGTTGTAATCCTGTGCCAATCGCCTTCCAATTCAAATCGTGCCCATTTCTTTAAGGTAAAGACTATGTTTGGGTTATCATTTGGTAATGATAGTTCCGGTTTTGGTAATCATTTGCACCTTCGTCAAGCGCATTTTGTCACTCCCTACAAAATCCACCTTCATGGGGTTTACAGGCTAAAATTTATTACTAAATGATCAATCGATTGCATTTAATATACTTATTACAAAAATTGAAAATTGTTAATTAACATCCAATTACACAGTGCAACAGTGAAAAAAATACAAAAACGGGATAGTATAGGTTCGATTCTACTATCGAAGGGTAATAAAACCCTATACTCTGTTTGGCGAGATTGGTGACCAATTTTTTTTTATGGGCCCCTAAAGATTCTCAAAATCAGTGAGCCCCATGCAAAAAGGTGTGATCAGTTTTTGTCCAACAGCTAACTCACACTTCGTGATAGCGCTAAACTGTATTCGGCAATAATGTAGCTGGGAGTTTTGCGCACTAACTTTATTAACAAATTATGTCAAAAAGGTTGGTTATTCCTGCCCTTTTTCAAAAAAAATTGAAGAAGAATTTATTATTTTTTCACTTTTTTGAGCATTTCTTTGAGGGAGTCCAGTTTTCCGAGGGACGCAACTATGCTAAAATCAAATTTGAAGTAATTAACAGCAACACCAAAACAATGCTTCTTCTTCAACTCTTTGATTTTAGTATAGGATATGAAAGTTGCGTCCCTCGGAAAACATGAATAACTTAACTATTTGTTAACCGATTTTTACAAAAAAATATGCGTTTAACTCGTGATAGCGTGCACTTTCTGAATAAAGTAGTAAACATTAGGGTGTCCTTATAAAATAGTGGCTACAAACTTCGTCAAACTTAAAAAATAGTGAAAAAGTCACAAAAGTTTGAAATTTCGAGGCAAAAACAGACATTTATGATAAGTTATCAATAGAACTATATATACCATTGGAAAGGCCGTAGTCTCTTCTTTATAAAACAGCTGAGAAACTTCAAATTGGTTGATTTTCAACCACGTTACTGGCTTTTAAGTGCGTAAAGGTTCGAAAAACCGGTATCAACGTGGACTTTATGAGCTATTTAGGTTGCCTAGACACGTTCAGATTGGATTGATATGTTCACGAAAGTTGTTTATCTTTACCAGGGCTACAATTTTGGCGAACAGTGTTAGAAGAAAATTTGGACTCCCTCAAAGTATTGCTCAAAAAAGTGAAAAAATAATAAATTCTTCTTCAATTTTTTTTTAAAAAGGGCAGGAATAACCAACCTTTTTGACATAATTTGTTAATAAAGTTAGTGCGCAGAACTCCCAGCTACATTATTGCCGAATACAGTTTAGCGCTATCACGAAGTGTGAGTTAGCTGTTGGACAAAAACTGATCACACCTTTTTGCATGGGGCTCACTGATTTTGAGAATCTTTAGGGGCCCATAAAAAAAAATTGGTCACCAATCTCGCCAAACTGAGTATAGGGTTTTATTACCCTTCGATAGTAGAATCGAACCTATACTATCCCGTTTTTGTATTTTTCAAAAAGTCGTCATTTGTTGCATAGTGTTATTTGGATATTTTGCTATTGAATCGAAAACAAAATCACTGGAAAGTGTTCATATTCGTTATAATATGTTAGCTGAATACTGTATAAGAATACTCTATTCCTCTAGTACATAATAGAGGTAGTAACACTAAAGATTTTTTTAATTTGTTTTTCTCATGGAATGGACATTCTTGTAGCATTTTACCCTAAACTGACTGGAACAAGAGCACATCACATGGCAAAGTCAATAATTTAGCAATTTTATTTCCTTGAAATGAAAGAACCCACAAGAGAAGTCGTCGTTTGCTGGTCAGGTTGTGGGAGAAAACCACCAACCATTGTTCACCCTGTAATTTCAATGCAGTTAAGCAACTTCGGTCGGCAGAAGGACGGACATATTGCAGTTGTATTGTGGTATTTAATACTAAACGTATGATAAGTCAAATTAGAACACTGCGAACATTATATTTATAACGCCCGTATGATGGCCACAGAAGATGTGGAAAGAGATACAGATATCTTAAGAAATGTAACATTTTACAGAGATTAAAATACGGGTTGGGATTGATCTCCATAGAAGCTAAACTCTTTGCTTAAAATCAGAATTTCCAATATGCCTACAAACATTCAATCTAGATTTCTACTAAAATAATCAGATAATATTATGAAAATGTATCAAATTTTTGTTTGTAGGATTAGTCTGGCCTCAGAATACAACGTTATTCGACTAAAGATTTTATGCCCTGAATTATATCGAGCCCTTACCGCCAAAATAGTGTAAGCGACACGTTTATCGATTTTCGTTTTTGGATGAAAATCGATTATTTACTATTATTTGCATCATCTCTTAAAATTTTATAACTGTAAAAAGTTCCGTTACGAATTTACAGCAAAAGCAATTTTAAGGTAAGTGAACATTCTTAGTTTGTTTACATTTTTTGTGACTGCGAAGTGTCGCTTACATTAAAATTTTCTGTAACAAAGTATTACAATATATTCGCGATTTTACTATTTTTTCGTTTTGTCGTTAAATCAACTTGAGGTAGGCGTGTTTTTTTAATTAAAAATAAATTTCTTTTTCAGTATTCAACAAAAAATCGCTTGTTTCATACAGAGATTCTGATTCTGTGGAAATACTAAATTCACAAACTTTTTTTCCTCGAAGACTACTGAATTAGAATTTGAAGATATTGAAGAAGAAATGTGTGAAAAAATTTGACTTATTTGTATAGGAGGTACAATTAGGGACAGCACAAGGCGTCTTATTTTTTTTTTTTGTGAATCAACGTTCAATTTTTGCTTTCCTAGGCAACATTTTTCTAAATTTAGTGTACGTACAAAAATTATATGCATGTAAAAGGGCAATATCTGTTATTAATATGGAAGGTACCAAAAGGGGTGTGTCAAATAGTTAGGTTTTCTGAGGTTATGCCTCCTATTACAAGATAAATTAAATAACAAAATCTGATCGTCCCCCAGGTGCCGGTTTGGAAGTTATGGGAGAAATATTAATTTTCCAAAAATAGGTCATTTTGCATGGAAGGTACCGGAAGGCGTGAACAGATATAGTCTATATTCATTCCTGAGTCCAAGTTTTATAACCGTACAACTTACCCAAAATTTGACTGAATTCAGTGTACTCACAAATAAGATATGTATGTAAGACTACATACATATCTGAGGGTGAGTTCGGTCATTTGTATTGGAGGTACCAGAAGGTGTGTGTCAAATAGTTAAGTTTTCTATGGTTTTGCCTCCTATCACAAAACAAATTTATCGACTAATTTTCATAACCCCCAAAGTGTCTGTTTGGAAGTTTTTTTTTTAAATTATTTTAACGTAACCGACACAACATTAGTCAGAAGCTTGTGAGCATGACAGCGAAAATAATGTAAGCGACAAAAATACCCGTTAAGTTGTGGATATGTAAATAAAACCAATTTGATCATAAATATTAGACAAAATAATGCTTACATTTTAAATTTCACGGTAATACTTAGACCAATAGCAGAGATAATTAGAAAAAACCTTCTCCTGTAAAATTTTCTTTTTGTCGCTTACACTATTTTGGCGGTAAGGGCTCGATATAATTCGACTAATAGAAAGTGACATTCTGTTTAAAATTTCAGGCATGACTAAAGCTGTCGCTGCATTTACATCAATGCCGGCTAAGCGCTGATATATGTCGAAAACATATTCTGCAAAAAGATTTTTAATAGCATTTTTTTAGTTCTATTCTATATTCTATTTGTTTACTAGAAGTTGCTATTAAGTTACTTCAAGGTACAATTTTATAAAAAGTTTCAGAAATTTTATGAATTTTACACAATATGAAGTATTAATAACCGTAAAACCGTGACGAAAACTATCTATTGGAATACAAAAATTTCGGAAACTTTTATAGTATTTTTCATAACTATAAAATGTTGCTAGTATTTCTTCGTCATCCAGATATTTCCAAAATCCAGAATATCTAAATAATTTTCTCTCAATATTTATAGGGGAACAATTTTATAAAAGGTTGACTCACAAAAAAAAGGCCTCGTTGTGCTGCTCCCACTGCTAACTCCCATACAAGTGAGCATATAAAATGTTTCCTAATATTTTCAAAAAGTAACTTTTAATTTGGCGGCGAATTCATTAATACTTTCGATACTGTATGTGGACTCCTTGTCCGTTAAAACAAATAACTTGGTTTTGTCCTCATTTATCACCAGATCCAGTTCCGTCGACTACTTTTCTATACTCGAAAAAGCTGCAGTAACGTCCCGCAATCCTCGTACAATGATATCTATATCATCGGCATACGCGAGCAGCATGTGGCTTTTGATCATCTCCGTTAGGATGTAAAATACATCGCAGGACAGACTATCGTCTTGTCTAAAGCCTCACTTGGTTGAAAATGGCTCTGTCAGATTTTCGCCAATTTTCACTGAATTTTCGTGTCAGTGTCATCCCTCAAAGTCGTATTAGCTTCGCAGGGATACCAAACTCAGCCATAGCATCCAACAACTTCTGTCGTATCGGACTGTCGAATGCAGCTTTGTAGTCAATGAACAGGTGGTAGGTGTCGATCCGCATTTCTTGGGTCTTCTCTTGGGTCAATCAGATTGGATAGAATGGGCTATAGTCTTTCACATAATACACAAGACATGACCTCGTATGCGATGGGTAAAAGGCCAATCCCGCGATAGTTGGTAAACACACTTGGATCGCCTTTTTAAGTACAGGACATAGGACACTCAGATTCCAATCTTAGGGCATGCACTTCTTGAGCCAAATCGCCGGCAGATTTAAAAGCTCTGCCGGCAGGCGGTCCGTCGACTCCCGCAGCTTTGTTATTTTTAAGTCTTGCGATCGCCGTGTTGATCTCGTTTTGAATCGGTGGTGGGCAATCTACTCCAGCGTCTATTAAATTTCTGAAATTTAAATTTACTTCTTCGAATGACAAAACAAGGTTTAGTTTCAGAGTCGAATAACAGAAACTTTATTTTGAGTGAATGGTATATTTATTTTGTTCTTCCATTTGTAAAGTCCATAAGTAGGCGTAGTATACATATATATAATTGCTCAGCGCTTAAGAGATATCGGAATACAAGTTTCTATCGTTAAATCGGAGGTTAAGTTCGAAGATGTGCAAGATCGGTCGAAATCTACTCCAACTTCCCATACAAACTCTCTGCTGTCCTCTAAGCGGAGGTTGAGTTCTAAGATGAGCAAGATCGTTGTAAAACTACTCCCCTCTACAATACAAACCACCGAAAAATTGGTACGCAAGCTTATATCCTCGAAAAAGCTCAAGGTGTCTAATATCGAATAAAAACCCACGATTACAGCCGTAGTTTAACAAATATCAACTGAAATTCGATATGCATTTTTATATGCCCTAAGAGGAGGTTATGTTCCAAGATGAGCAAGATCGATTAAAAACTAATCCCACCTTCCATACACACTACCCCCTTATGGGGAGTCTGTCTGTCGGTTTCCGCGATTACAGCCGTAGTTTAACAAATATCGAGCTGAAATTTAATGAGCTTTTTTATATGTCCTAAGGGGAGGTTATGTTCCAAGATGAGTATGATCGGACAAAAACAAACTCCTGTTTTCCTTACAAAGTTAAATAAAATATAGTTGTAGTGTAAATAACCAGTTTTATCACCATTTTTACAAATGGTGAAGTGTATCTGAGCTTCGGTATAGCCGAAGATTATAATTACCTTTCTAGTTTCATTGTCTTTGGAAACTGCTGCAACTCGGACAAATTTGTGGAATGATACATTCATCTTTGAATCTAAAAAATTAAAATCTGTTTGAGTCGGATGCTCTGCAAGAGGACTACTATTAGTTCAAGCTGGTATCCATCTTAACGACGTTTTACAATGGCTGCTCTAGTGAGTTTTGTCATCAATGGGCCATAGATTTTTGGCCCGTTCATGCATGTGCAAACACAAGTGCTCCACGCGTGCAGATCAAAGGATATTCCTTTTCACAATATGTCCTTGTCAAAACATAAAGTGCTGTACATGTGAGCGTTTGTATATGGCCATAGATGGGGCCTCATCACTCTTGTGGCAAAGGGATGTTGTTGATATTAATCACACATGCAACCACTAAATGTTGCATGACCACAAAATGTGACATTTCAATGTCAAATGCCATAAGACATCAATACGCTTCCGACATTCGGTAGATACATATGTACTTGGCTACACAATAGCAAAAAAACTATGATAAATATAAATAAAGTCCTCTTAATAATCTGCACTTCTAATTATGTCGAAAAAAGCATTTTTTTTTTTGCTTTCTAACAATCGCCGGTGACCCTGAACTTTTACAAACGGCGACAGCCTTCTTCATTAAATCTTGATATCGAGATATTTCCACGGTCTAGTGGTATTCGCTGGTATTCCATCGGAATTCTTTCGATTCCTCCCCAAAACATAAACAAATAAATGAGTGTGCACAAAGTGCTCTTCATCCCCTGCAGCGTCAGATGGTGGGGGGATAATAAAAAGAAATTCCAATTAGAAAAATAGAAAGAATGAAATGAAAATTTGAATTAACTTAATGTGCGATGATTTTGAGTTTTGATATGAATATTAATTCAATCGAACAAACAACAAAGTGCTCGTGAATTGGCGCAAATTTGTAACATAAACTTAAAACCAAAGTATTTCAATCATAGCTGTTTTCATTACAATTATTGTTATTTTTATTTATTTATGCAAATAGAAATAATTTTTAATCTAAGCAACAAAATTTTATGACAAAAAAGTCATATTAAATCATAATAATAATACAAAGAAATTGATTATTTATTATTTTAATGTTTAAAGTCGGAATAGTTTAAATATCTTGTCCTGTTACAATTTCTCTTACGATTTCATTTGTATATTTGTTTAAAAAAATAAAAACGAGTTATCTCACTTATATGCGAAAAGTTCTCCCTGTATTTACCAATTTTTCAACTGTCTTCTTTTAACTAGACAATATGATTCTATATGTCGATTATATTTAATCGATTTTATTAATATAAAATATATTGATTATTTCTTTATAAGATTAATTATAATAACTCAAGCTGTCATTTCTATCTACAGTGAGCCCTCGGTTAAGGAACACAATTCGTTCCAGAAGCGTGGTCGTTATGCGAAACGTTCGTTAAGGAAAACTATTATTTCCATATATATCAGTGCAAAATAAAATAATGCGTTCCAAGTCGGAAAAAGTACGCACTAACATATTTCAACATCACCGAAAATACGTGATCGTTGCAAAGATATTCTTGACACTCCCTTTGAAGCATTTACGTCCTTAAGTTTGTCTTTATTCTTTAGGATGGTGGATATCGTTGATTTTGATAAGTTGAATGTACGTCCTAGATCAGCCACCCCAACACCTTGCTTATGTTTTTCAATGATTTAATGCTTTATTGCTATAGTTATTTTTGCTCTTTTATTATTCTTTTCCTGCGAATCTACATTTGAAGGCATCTTTATATGTTACGTTACACTTTCATAAAAAATAACAACAGGTCTTCTTAATTGTATGAACACAAGTGATACCCAAGCTGAACACCGGCAGAAGTTTTTCGCGCAATTCGGTATTTCCCATTTTGCGTTGGTCGTTATACGAAACTTTGTTCGTTAAGCGAAACATTTTTTGTTTTTTAAATGTGTTCGTTGTGCGAAATGTTCGTTAAGCGAGGCGTTCGTTAACCGAGGGTCGACTGTATATAGTTTATTCGATTAGTTAAGCAGAAAAATATTTTACATTATCAAAATTACGATTAGCAAATAACTTATTACATATTTCATATTTTATAAATTTAAAACCAACATTTTAACTTTATGAACTCACAAATTACATGGTATTTAATGTTTACAAATAATTTCTGGCATATATATAGCCGAACCGACAGCGCCTTGTAAACGCCATCCTGTCGGTTGAATTTTGCAAGACTTTGTCTAGAATACCCGGTCTCAGTTCGTCAATAGTGTGTCGAATGCTGAAATCAGGGACGTAACAGTTATAAGAGATATGACGAAAAAGTCATTTTTAACCATTAATATTGACTTATTGACATAATGGTTATAAGAAACCATTATCGAAGAGAAATATTTAATTTTGGTTATCGTAACCAATATAAAAAAGAAAAAATTTTTTTTGGTTATGAATAACCATTATAGCAACCGAAAAAATTTGTTGGTTACCAATAACCATTATCGAAAGTAATTTATTTTTTTGGTTATCTCGACCCAGAAATATATCGTATTTTTGATGTAATGTTTGTTTTTATACCCTCACCCTACCGATAGGAGGGTATATATCATTTAGTATGGCCCAAAACAGCAACACTTAGATGGAGTCACTTTAGACCCAAGGTTTCTTTGAAACGTCTGTCTGTCCGGCTGGTACGCATGATAACTTTAAAAATGTTCGCGAAAAACTTTCAATTGTTTTGAAACTGTTAATATTTTCCAAAACTACTTACGGGATTGGATATGGGCTACATGTAATGTTCCTGTACAAATGTTCTATACCGCTCATTTTACAAAACGAGTAATAATATCTATTAATGCGGGGAAGAGGGGGTCGAATTGGTGAGTGTTTTAAATTTCAGAAGAATGCCTTAAAAACACGGGAAGTTAAAATTCGTTATAAAACTTCATTTATTGAGTTACAAAATTACCTTGCTTCACAATTGATTTGGACGTAACACTTTATACAGCCCTGTGAGTGGGGTATGTTATTAGAAAACCGTTTAAAAATGTAGGGGGGAAATATTATTCGTGGTATATTTTAAACGTTCCTCACGGGTGGCAGGAAAAAATAGAACTATCTTTTTTGATCCTTCGTCAGCAGGAAGAGGTATGTAACTCGTTGAGTTTAGCCAGACCGACAGACGGACATAGCTCAATCGTCTTAAAATGTCCTAAAACGAATTTGGTCTTAAGATAATTGGGGTCTAACTCGTCTCCTTCAATGCGTTACACTTTTTTCGTATCAAATGATATATACGATCATCCCTAAGGGTGATTGAATAAAAATGTTATCTGTCAAATTGGTCACAGATTACACTGTACAATACAAAATAAAATTACAAGGTTCGACCTATAAATTTTGATAGAGGAGTCAAAATCAGAAGACACGTGTATCAGCGTTTTGAAAGTTTACATCTGGTTTTAAATTTGGGGTGAGGTAAAGTTTCCCCCAAATGCAAATTTTGTAATGTCAATCGGCATATAAAATCGAGTAAAGCTTACATTTAAAGTATATGCGATGTTCAGCAAAGTTATGTAAAATGTTACGGAGAACAATTTTGTTGAATATGTTAACCCTCTAACTCCTCTAGGTATGGGTCTTTTATGTCCTTTTTTTAAAAAAAGAGAAAAAAAAACACCATTAAAACTGGGATCTAAGGGATTTATTAATATTTTTCAAAACGAAGTAATAGGATTGTAAATGGGCAGAACAGCCCCACCACTTCTGGTACCTGCAGTACAAAATTACATATTTTAGGAAAATTAATATTTCTTTCATAACTTCTAAACGGACGACTGGAGGATATTTGAATTTGGTCAGTTTAATTATCTTGTAATAGAAGACAAACCCTAGAAAAACCGAAACCTTTGCCAGACCCCTTCTGGTACCTCCCATACAAATGACTTAATTAGCCCTCATAGTTTTATATACATATCGTTTTTGTAACCACATTTTGCATAAGATGTACGCTTATAAAAATTGGACTGAGGAATGAATGCAGACTATGTCTGTCCACCCTTTCTGGTACCTCCCAAACAAAATGATATATTTTTGGAAATTTAATATTTCTCCCATAACTCCAAACGGGCAACTAGGGGATAATGAAACTTGGTCAGTTAATTTTTCTTGTAATAGGAGGCAAATCCTGTGAAATCCTAACTTTTTGACGCACCCCTTCTGGTACCTTAATAACTGACCGAATATAATATAATAATACATAAGGAATTTAAACTGAAAATCGGTTAATTTAAATAACGCATGACTTCAACAATATATTATATTGGGTGATGGTATTTATCATTCAGTCTACCTGACTTACATTTCTGTACTGGTTTTAAAGTAACATAAATTTTTAAGGTACTTTAAAATAAAATTCTTTGGGGGAAACTTTACCTCACCCTAAAATTAAACCCAGATGTAAACTTTCAAAACGCCGATACACGTGTCTTATTATTTTGTAACCAAATAAATATATTTTTTTTTGATAATGGTTATTAGTAACCAAAAAAATTTTTTGGTTGTTATAATGGTTATTCATAACCAAAAAAATATATTTCTCATTTATAATGGTTACGGTGTCTAAAATAATATATATCTTACTTTAATGGTTAAATATTCCCAAAAACAAATAAAGCTCATTTTATCGTAACATTTTCTTCCGAAACAAAAATAATAACAATTATATTCAGTCCCTGGCTGAAATTTTATTAAACAGTAAAAATTTTCATTTTATGATACTGATTTTGTTAAAAACCAACATTTATTAAGTAATTAAAATTAATCATGTTCAATCGGAAAAGTTGCATTTTTTATGATTCTTAGACGTATACATGCTTAACATTAAAATATGATGTCCTTTTTAGCAGGTATTGCTAGAAGAAAAGTTGCCAGCATCAACATCTATTTTGTTTTTGTGTTTGCCCTTTCTTTATACAAACTGTAATATTTTGTGTGTTTGAACCGCAAATCTTTTATTCGTTTATTCAACGACGTCTGCGTTGATTAATAACTACAAATCGTAGGCAGATTTATTTTTGGTCGTGATATTTGCCCCACAGAATCACGGTCACATTTTGTTGTGAAGACGACAATCATAAAAATGTTCTTGTCCACAATTAGTTGTAGACATTGACATTTTTTTTTGGTGGCATATACAGCACATCCATGAATAAATTATACATCGCAAAAAAATGTATACAGTGGTCCACAAACAAACTTATGTTTGTTGACAAAGAATTGTGGTTTCGATTTAGCATTCTCTGAAGCCAATTGTTAAATGTTCGCATACTTGTATTCCGTAAAATGAACTATCTGTTCAGCAATGTAATATTTTATAATTTACTGCATTTGAAATATTCTGTAGCCCACTGTGCATACTTTTACAGTTCTCAGTAGGCGTATGTATAGAACAATACTTACTTTGGTGTGTGTTTGGCACCGAATCTAGTGTATTTATTTTGCCATTTTGACGTTTCTTATTTGAAAGTCAATAAAAATAGTTTCCAAGAGTCTCAAAATAGTGTGAATTCAAATGAATATTAACATCACTTTATTGTGTGTGAATTATAAATAAATTTTCAATGTTAATTTTCATTTCATTTGGATTTTTTTCTCACATTTCCCGTACTACACGATCTGTCGTGCTTTTTCGGCTTGTTGTTGTTGTTGAGGCTGCAATGAAAACAACTCGTATGAGGCAGAGATTTGATTAACAAGAATTCGTTGTTGTGGCATTTTAGTATATTTATTTATTTATATTTATTTTTTTTTTGGCACATCATAACATCAAGATTTCAATGAAATTGTAATTGATTCCATTTGTGGCCATAATTTGTTTAATCGTTTAATTGCACATCTACGTCATTAATATTATCTCAAGATGTTAAATTTGCGCAAACTGTTTGTATAGTTAATAAGGCTATTGGTCATTAAAAAGTTATTGTACATTTGCAATAAATCAGCCTATGAGTGATTTTAGATTTGGCGACAAGTGATCTTTATGGATTACGTGCATTCACTACATATCGAAATATATATAGAAACGTTTCCTACTCCTATTTGTTTGCAATGTTTTACTTATATACTGGTACAATTGACAAATGGGAAAAAGTGGGCATGATTTACACACGGTGGCTGTCGGAATTTTATTAAAAGTGGTTTATTCAAGTAGTTTGCAATGCTTTCTCCGTAGATTCCATAACGGTTTCGACAAAACTAAAAGCACAAATGCTTAAGCGCACTTTACACTGGCAGACAAGTTTGTGAGATATAATGTCTGCCCAGACTTATCCCCCAGTCTAGGGCGATGTATTCGGTCTGCGCAGACTTATCTGTAAAAAATCAAAACGATTTTGATTTTCATAAATCTGGGCAGACATGTCTGATAATGTAGGGACAGGTTCGACAGACTTTTTTTTCGTGTCAAAGAAAAATTTCTAAATAAAAATAGAAAACATTTTTAAACTGGTTAGAATATGCAAATAAAAGTCAAATCAAGAACTATTATAAGAAATTAACATTCAAAAAGTGTTGTGCGAACTTTTTGTGAAGATAAAATACAAATATTGGGCATGTTCCGGTACACCGTTCGTGTTTACTGCTGGTGAAAAATGAAAGTTCGACAGATACGTCTGAAGTGTAAAGGGGAAGACAGATGTTTATAGGGATTTTTTGGCTCCCAGACAAGTCTTCCAGTGTAAAGGGCCCTTTAGTTTATTTTTTTAACTCATGTAACGAACTTTTAAATGACATTTTAATTTTTGAATTTCCAAAAAAATAACATTCTCATTGCAAAGAAAGTGATCGCCCTTCTGAAATAGTTTTAAGCAAAAAATACCAATACAAAGTTCCAAAATATTGTACAGATTATTTGACATAGTTTGCTGCGTAATTATTAGCCCTAAAAACAACTTGACAACATATGTATTTTATGTAACGGGTCCGCCAAATAACTTTTTGTTTTTGAAAATGTTATAAAAAAAACTAATGAATATTTTCTCGAATTTCTTTTTTTATTTGAAAGTACAATCCTTCCGATTAATAATGGAAAATAATTAAATTTACGTTAAGTGTATCAAATGATACATCAAATTCGGCTTACGATCAGAAAAGTGTTTTTTTTATTTTATTGTTTAAATATTTTGGTCAAATTCAGTGTGTCACGCACTAGGATGACGCGTTTCGAACTCCATGACGAGTTCATCTTCAGACCCCTTTGTGACCAACTGATACACAATGGTACATCATCAGCTGTATATATATCTACAATTATGTCAAGCATGTACATTAGGGGTATAACCAATTTTTTGGCATAGTACCATGAGGTCAACCATGTCCTAGTAACCACAGAAATCATAATCTTTTGTAATTTTTCTGGAAAAAGTTCACGCACCAATTGGTTTTTCTAAACAGGTGTATAAAAAATTATTTAACAATTTATTATGTTTTTTATTTTTATTAACTTCGTTAAATGGGGATTTAGATCTCCTAGGCTCATTGGTCAATTATCAACAGGCTGCCACCTGCGATAAATGTTGCAAGTGTTAGTAAACAAATTAACTATTAGCATTAGGAGAGATTATTCGTTACACATTTTTATTTTTTTCGTTAAAAAAGATTAAAGATACGTTTTGGTTTTGCGGAAAAATCTCTTACCATCTCTAAATATTAATGAAATTTCATACTTAAGCAATTTTTTCTTTTAAATAAACAAATTTTTAATTTTCCTTAACCAAAAAGAAAATTAAAAATTTTCAAAACTTCATCGCGGTTGGTGCGTGAACTTTTTTGACCTTGGCGAAAAAATAAATATACATTATCTTATAGTTTTTTATGCTCTATTGGACTGTGCTATGCCAATTTTAATATTTTAAAAAATTGTTAAAAAGTTATATCCCTAATGTACATGTGAAGTAGATATCAGCCGAAAATGTCCAGTACCAGTGCTGTAATTTCAGCCGAAAACGTCCAGCACCAGTGGTGTATTTTTTTTTTAATTTGACCGTTAATATTCAAACATGATAAATGGAGGAAATTCTTTCCCCACGATTCCCCTTTTTACCTTAAAGCTTAAGCTTCTTTACAAGGTTTTGTTGGTAAACTAAGATTACTTTAAATTTTTCTATTTCAAAGTAAGGCATTTAGTTTTTAGGCCGTGCCGTGCCAGAGTATTTTAAACTGTTTGATTGTTAATTTTAGTCGATCGTGTTTTTATATATTAAATTTACGTTAAGTGTATCAAATGATACATCAAATTCGGCTTACGATCAGAAAAGTGTTTTTTTTTTATTTTTATTTTATTGTTTAAATATTTTGGTCAAATTTAGTGTGTCACGCACTAGGATGACGCCTTTGTGACCAACTGATACACAATGGTACATCATCAGCTGTATATATATCTACAATTATGTCAAGCATGTACATGTGAAGTAGATATCAGCCGAAAATGTCCAGTACCAGTGCTGTATTTTCAGCCGAAAACGTCCAGCACCAGTGGTGTATTTTTTTTTGAATTTGACCGTTAATATTCAAACATGAGAAATGGAGGAAATTCTTTCCCCACGATTCCCCTTTTTACCTTAAAGCTTAAGCTTCTTTACAAGGTTTTGTTGGTAAACTAAGATTACTTTAAATTTTTCTATTTCAAAGTAAGGCATTTAGTTTTTAGGCCGTGCCGTGCCAGAGTATTTTAAACTGTTTGATTGTTAATTTTAGTCGATCTTGTTTTTATATATTAAATTTACGTTAAGTGTATCAAATGATACATCAAATTCGGCTTACGATCAGAAAAGTGTTTTTATTTTTTTTATTTTATTGTTTAAATATTTTGGTCAAATTCAGTGTGTCACGCACTAGGATGACGCGTTTCGAACTCCATGACGAGTTCATCTTCAGACCCCTTTGTGACCAACTGATACACAATGGTACATCATCAGCTGTATATATATCTACAATTATGTCAAGCATGTACATGTGAAGTAGATATCAGCCGAAAATGTCCAGTACCAGTGCTGTCGAATTTGATGTATCATTTGATACACTTAACGTAAATTTAATATATAAAAACACGATCGACTAAAATTAACAATCAAACAGTTTAAAATGGAAAATAATTTCATTCAAATGACTGCCTCGGCTGGCCATGCAGTAGCCTACACGATCGGTCCAACTTTTAAATACATTTTCGATTGTGTGTAGCTATATTTCACCAATGGCTATATTGCTACATATATAGAGCTATAGCTTCGGCTGTGTGGCACGTAGCGCCGTCCTGTTGAAACCAAATGTTGCCAATATCCTCCTCTTAAATTTTGTGAACAAAAATTCGTTCAACATGGATAACGATCGCCATTGACTGTAACGGCCACTCCTTACTCATTTTTGAAGAAAAATGGCCCAATTATGCCTCTGGACCAAAATCCGCACCAAACAGTGACTCGTTTTGGGTGCATCGGCTTTTCAATGTATGCGTGTGAGTTTTCTGTGCCCCAAATGCGACAATTTTGCTTGTTTACATATCCGCCAAGATCAAAATGAGCTCCATCTGAAAAGATGATTTTTTTTCGCAAAACATTACCATGATTTTCAAAGTAATGTCGCAATATTTCCCAGCGTTGTTCAAGCATATACACAACCATATTCGTTCAGCGGAAGGATAAAACTAATTATCTGTCAAATAAGACATGAGCTAAGTGTTACCATTCACGAAATAAGCACTAGTTGAAAGAACAAAAGTTAGATGGCGGACCCGTTATATGTCAGAAGCCGAAATGATAAGAGATTTCATTCGCTTAGATCTTGTGCGTACCGTTTCCAGTCAGTCTTAATCAACGTCAGTGATTCCTCCATCTGGTCCTTTCAAACGTAGTAGGGGACTCCCATTTTTGAGCTGTCTTCGAGGTCTTGATGGAATACCTTTCGCGCTTGAGCTTCCTCATCCATCCTCACGACATTGCCTAGCCAGCGAAATCGTTGCACTTTAATTCGCTTGGCTCATAAATGTCGTAGTATAACTAATACAGCTCACGGCGCATCGCATCCTGAACTCGCCGTTTATGTATTATGTCCATATATTTTGCGGAGTATTTTTCTCTCAAACCCTGCCAGATGGGCTGCATCCGCTTGTGCAAGGTGTATTTAATAAGGTGACTGCACTAGAACAACAATTAAAGGCTCTGCAACAAAAAATGTAGACTCTCGAATGCAGCTTTGTAATCGATGAACAGATGGTAAGTGTTGTATGCGATGGGTAAAAGGGTAATCCGGCGATAGTTGGGATCGCCTTTCTTAAGCACGGGACATAGGACACTCAGACTACAATCATCGGGCATGCACTTCCTGAGCCAAATCGTGTTTATGAGCTGGTGCATGCATGTTACCAGCTCATCGTCGCCGGCTTTAAAAAGCTCTGCCGGTAGTCCATCGGCTTGCGCAGCTTTATTATTTTTATGCCGTGCAATTGCCGTGCAGATTTGTTTGGAGTAATTGAGAGAGTTGGTTGGAGTAGGCATTGGCTATCTCGGTGGTATGCAGCATTGTGATGTCTAGCTTCCTTTGCGTTTGATTACGAATGTTTTTAGCTCTACTTAATCGTGTGCGTACCTTGGCTGCAACTAGGTGGTGATTCGAGTCAATATTTGCACCGCGCATCCCTCGCACGTACATAACGCTTCTATTAATTACTACGTGAACAATCTGGTTTCTTGTATTTTGATCAGGGGATATCCAGGTTGCCTTTTGGATATCTTTATGCGGTAATCTGATTCCACTCACAACCATGTTTCTTGCCGACGCGAAACTAACCAGTCTGAATCCGTTATCGGAGGTGTTGTTGTGTAGAATGAATTTTCCGACTGCTGAACCAAGAGCATCTTCCCTTCCTATTTTAGCATTAAAATCTCCCAGAACAATTTTAATGTCATGTGCAGGGCAGCGGTCATATATCTCCTCCAGTCGCTCATAGAATGCATCTTTAATGTCATTGTCTTCCGTCGGGGCGTGTACACAAATCCGCGTAATGTATAAATATTTCGTCCGAATGCGAATAGTGGTTATTCGGTCACTTACAGGGTTAAACCGCGAGACCAGGTGTCGAAGTCTCTTGCCGACTATGAAACCACATCCAAATTCGTGTTTTTCTGCATGGCAGCTGTAAAAGATGTCACAGTTCTTTCGTCGTGTGCATCCCTGTCCCGTCCATCTCCATCCATCACCTGTACGGCGGTGATGTCAGTCTTGTATTTGTCGAGGACATCCGCCAGTTGGATAGAGGAACCATCTCTGTATAGAGTTTGGACATTCGAGGTGCATATCCTTAAGTCATGGCCCTTATATCGTTTGCGGGGGTCGTCAACATTTGAGGGTGTTGTTGTTTTTTCTTTTCTTCGTGTTTTCATAATAATTGTTTTGTTTAAGGAGAGTGGCTTATTACGCCACCGCGCCCGATTCGTAAGGTTACACCGGCAGAGAAGAATTATCTTCGCAGGGATACCGAACTCAGACATGGGTTTGTATAGTCGATGCCTGATGGGATTATAGAATGCAGCTTTGTAATCGATAAAGAGGTGACAAGTGTTGATTTGTTTCTCATGGGTTTTCTTCAGAATCTAATCCGTCGTCGATTTGCCTGGTCTAAAGTCGCACTGAATTTTGACGCTCTCACATTATGCTAGAGAGGACCTTATATGCAATCGGTAAGAGGCTAATTCCACGGTTGTTTTTACAGTAACTACTGACACCTTCTTTGTAAATAGGACAAAGCACACTGAGATTCCAAACCTCGGGCATGCTCTCCTGAAGCCAAATAATTTTAATGAGTTGTTGCATGCTATGTTAAAAACAAGTTCATCTCCACCCACTTTAAACAACTCCGCTGCAAGCTATATTGTTCTTTAGGCGGAATATGACAATCTTTATCTCAGCTTGGCTTGGAGCGTCTTCAGCAACCGAGTTTTCAGACATCAAAAGGATGCTGAAGTGTTCTTTCCATATTCTCAGTACGCTCTCGGAGTCAGTAACGATATAACAAGCTTGTCTTTACGGTAGGGAAGATTTGTTCCATTTTCGGGCTTCTCCTCTGTTCCTGTTTTCTTTAACGCACACATTATTCTGCTTCTTCAGCTCTCGCTTTTTTTCGCCTGAAGTGTCGAGTCACCTCCCGCCTCTTCTCCCTGTACTTTTGATGAGCAGCTCGCGTTGCCATTGGCTGCAGTTCGGCACAATTAAACGTAAAACATAACACTCAGAGAGCAGTACTCTCTCATAACACAAGGGAGCGGTACAAAATAAAAACACTCAACAATATTAACAATATTTTTTATTCCGAAGGGAAAATTTAAAATTTTTAAAAGTTTACAAAACGCTTGTTAAAATGGACTTTGATGACTTGCAGGAACTGCATTTGAACATCTTTCAACATGTATCCCAAATCAAATTATACGAATGTTTTGACTTAGTGTATTTACTCATCGTCCGCCACTTGTTTTATCATTAGAGCACAACCAAACGTTATCGGCCACAACTTCTCCCACAGTTCCTTGCTTATTATGCGACGAGCTGAAAATTCAATATCATGCCATCAGTCACTCAACCTCCGATATTCAGCTTTACGTCAACTATTATGTCCGAAGACCTGATTAAAACCACGCATTGCCATCAACACCACCATTATCCAGCAAGCCGAAAAATAACTGGGGCTGCTTGCTCAAACTTCTAATATCCTTACCAACTTAACCATACTAAGGTCCATTTTAGCCAAACTTACAAGGAAATTCAGTCTTTCCTTCGTCTGAGCGGGCTCTCATCTGGTTTGGGCACATTTGAGCATTTGTGTTTCATTTAATTGTGTAATTTTACGCTCAAATAATTTCCTCTTAATCAACAAACTTAAAGTTTGTTTGCATTTTCCGATCGATTTAGAACAGAATGGGGAGTTTCACCCTCGCAAGCTTTAGACTTTTTGCCATTGCAGAGCCGGCAAAGTGATGAATAGGTTGTTTAATGGGAACGCAGAGACATTACTCCCAGTATGCCTTACCGTGAGGATACCATTTTTGAAAAATTGATTATTGTGAGTTCAATTTTTATCCGTAATCGAAGACTAAAAGCGAGGCTTTAAAATACTTTGAAGAAAACGTGGTATAATGAATGACAATAAATGGACTATTTGGTTTTTTCAGTCTAAAAATATTTTGTGCATTGTAATGCTCTGGCAAAAGGCGTCCGCTGTGCCCTGGACACGTATTTAAATTATTCGGAAAGATTGTGATATCTATATATGATATATGGATGCTTCACCTGCCAAATCATCGATTAACTCCGCTAATTGATAAATTGTGTTAATCGATTTGGCAAGTGAAGCATTTATATATGGTTTAACAATCGCAGAAGTTTATCCACATTGGAAGACATGTGCAATCGCATCCGATAGTGAGTAACCAGAATCCAAAACAAAGATATTCACAAGTTAACTTTACTTGCGCCAAAACAATGCACGACAAACCAGCAGCCAGCAATAAAACCTCGTCTTATTTGTCATGTATTTATTGGTTAATTTTGTTGCATATTATTTGGATAATCCATAACAAACCTAATTCAATTTAATTTAAAAATAAATTTTGTACCATATTTGCTTGGCTAAAACTTAAGTGATGTGTCGCTGACATCGTTATGTTTTTCCCACATTCACAATTCCAGAAGGTATCGAGCGCCTCCCAGGTCGCAGCTGCCGACCATTTCAGTGTGATAACTTCAGCCGCAAAACAAGTTACTGAACAGCAATAAAAGAAAAGAAAAAAAAACATGATCAAAGTTGAACAGAATTAAAAGCAAGGACTCGACCTCTGTGACTTTACTTGTAGCATGCAAAGTCTTGGGGCTGGCACATGTTGGATTTTTATTGTATAATTACTTAAATATGCTTACAAGCTTAACTACTAATTGCGAGATTTAAATTTGTGAACATTTATCGAATTGAATCCATTTCTGGCAACGAGGCGAAATTTGCCTTTAATTTAATTACGGCTGGCAAAGAACGCCGGAAAACGAAAGAATTACAATTAAAAGCGAAAATAAAGAAAGAAAGAAGAATAGTGTTGTTTTTTTTTGCCATATACCGACACCTGAGGATGAGGTAGTAGAGGTGGCGTTGGCGGCTTTGGATGGGCCCACCGGCCAGCCGCAACATGACGGAATCTTTTGGAATAATTATATGGACATTATTACTTCATGGATTTCGGAACTACGGTTTGAGCACTGTGTGTGGAAAGAACGATGAAGATTTTATGAATGGAAATTCATGTGGCTAAACTCCTCCCGCCCTCCTCAAAAGGCAAAGGAAATAGTCACATCGTTGCCTTGTTACACTCTCTGTATTTTTAGTTTCGAAATGTCGGGGTAAAAGTTCTCGTCGTGTTTCTTGACCAAGTTAATGACGTTGCACATCCTGTGTTGTTGTTAGTCGTTCGTCAGTCGCTCAGCTGCTGTAACTGGAATGGAAACGTTTGCCATTGTCCGTCCCGTGGCCCAAGCCAAGTGACGATTTATTTCGAACGACGAATATGTACGTATTACTTATGTGAACATTTCAAGGGCTTTTCTGTGCGATTTCATTTCCGCTCTGAATTTATGGTAATCTGTCTATGTGTATGGCGTGTGTGTAAACAATTGCCAAACAGAAACACACACACACACACACAAACAAAGCTCGCACCCTTGCGCGAATATCAAGCGACAAATACTGAATGTCAAACACCATGGAATACCAGTAGAAATGGCGGCGAACACAAGTTTCAAATTTTAGGACCAGCAACAACATTGGATTAATGTTTGGCCGGTTGTAGTCTTAGTGCACAGTGGCGTGAAGTTACATTATTTAGTCAAATTGCATATTACGAACTGATGAAGTTTGGATTTATCGAAATTCGTGTCAAAAGGGCATTTTTCCAAGTGTTCTACATAATTAAGTTGCTGTTAACTTCAATTGGTGTTCACCTTAAACCTATGATAAGTGATTTTCGAACTGAAATTACTTCTTAATTGTCCAGGGAAAGTTTACCCGACCCACACATGTATTCCAAGGGAATTTTATTTGGTAAAGGTGGTTAGTACGGGACCTCTTCACTCATTAATAAATACACTTTCTTTTGGCTTGTTTCAAATTGTTTTATTGTGTGCACTCATCACAAGCACAAAACAAACAAACACAAGACAAATAAAAAAAAACAAAATGGCGTTTTTATACAAAATTCCATACAAATAGGTCCCTGCGGACATTGTACCTCGTATAAGAACAGCGGTGTCTCCTACTGCATTTTGATAAAATTCAAGCTTCCGAACTTCAGGATTTATGAATATACATACGTAATTATGCGCCTTTACTACAATTTTGTTTTAAATTACTTTAAATTTTGTTGAAATTTCTTCTCACTTTTATTGTAAAACTGTAATTCGTATCTTATGCAAAATGCAAAATTTTTGAAAATGATCAACAATTTACTAGAAGATTTTGTACTCATTCGAATATATTTATTATTCTTACCTATATTAACGTTTATGTGTATTTACTTGCATATTAATGTTATTGCGTCACCATATGTATATCCGATACCACAGTACTTCAATGAACCAAAGTTTTTCGTGTTGTTGCAGCGCAGCTGGTTGTGTCGTTGCTATTCTAATTGCTTGCTTGTCTGCGTCCTTAACTGTAGATGGGTATCATGTGGATGGATAACGAAGGCGGGAGAAGTAAACGGATAACAAGAAGAAAAGCGAGTACGAACTAATGGAAAGAACTTTCGACCTCTGACACTTGTGCTAGCCAATGCAAACGGCTTTAAGGTTTTATTGTTGCTACCGGATTTATTGTTGGCGTTGTTTGAATAACTTAAGTCGAGTACGAATATACATTATACATATAGAATAGCCCTAGTAATTTCATCCCGGTCATAACCAAACGTAATAACAATAGCAACAGTAACCACTTCACCTGTTCTTGTAGTTTCTGTTGTTGTTATGATCCAATTTGCATATTCGAGTTAAGATTAACTTTTTATTGTCCGTCATAATACCTGGCTGGTTTGTAATTGTGTAGGTGATAAGATATTGTCAGGAACAGGAGGATAGAGAGTGCGAGAGATATAGTACATAGTTATCTTGGTTACGGTAGCGGTCACATCAAGTGGACCGGGTGGCGCTTCTCGCAAAAAAGTAATTTATCCTAAAAAATAACGTTGAAAATTGTTTGGTAATATTGGTAATTTTTTATGTTTTGTTATGGCTGTTAGAATTGCATATAAAATTTCACACCTAATTTAATAATTTACTAATTGTAAGTTTGCAAATATCTAACAGCTCACAGGTGCAAGGACACTGCAGATGCTAATGGTGTAATTTGCGAGCAACCCAAACTTATATCGACTGTCATTGCATCTTAGGTTAAACAAGGCGTTAAATAATGTTAACTGCAATTTCGACAATGCAAATGCATCCAAGCGGGGCGGGAATGTCAGTTGCATTAAGATTAATTTCATAAATATCCACTCCTTCAAATTCATTCACCTGATGCAACATTCATTAAATTCACAATAACCGACGCACAGTGGCTCATTTGACAAAAACTCGTGCCAAAAATCATATTTCGAGTTGTTTGACTGGCTAAAAAGGTTGATATTTTTCAATTAAGAACTGATTAAAGTATCAAATTCTGAAATATCATCCATTTGGAGTGTAAAGTTTAGCTTGTACAGCTGGTCAAAGTTGGGGTATTCTGAAAAAGGATGAAAAATGCCAAAAAAAAATCAATATTAATGCAGAGCTAAACTAGTGTTTGTTCAAAATCGGTTGGAGATAAAACCATGAGTTTTTTTCTCTTGAGTTAAGGAACAATTTCAATGATATTAAAAAAAAAAATATATATATATATTTTATAAAAGCCAAATTTTTATAAAAAAAATTTTTAAAACCTTTATTTTCCGCTTAATTTTCAAACTTTGAGTTGAGTTTTAAAAAAAGGCCGGGCGTGACCGAAATTTTGAAAATATTGTATTATTGAGCGAACGGCCGTGAAACAATTAAAAAAAAACCAATGCCACAATCGTGCTCGATTGGAGATATTTGACCTTTTATGAGGCAACCCATACCACATTACAGGTTGAGTAGTACCTATTGTACTAGAGTTATTACTTAATATCTTTGTTATTTGATATGATAACTTCCTGAAAATTGGCACATAACTAAATTACAAGAAATAATTTTGAATATATATTCACTGACTAAGCCACTCCCCCTAGAAGAGTACGCCCCCATACGAAAACACCAATTTTACGCATTCATGAAAAACTTTTATTTTCTATGAACCAATCATCAATGTCTTCGAACAAAGCAACTATTGTAGTAGCAAAAAGTAGTAGTATAAGACTAGAAACACAACAACACAAACACAGTCGCAAATCGGTACACGAATATATATTTACTATATAAATATTTGACTTCTAGAGGGGTATTAAGTCAAATCGGGGAACATATATATGGGGACTATATCTAAATCTGAACCGATTTTTCACATTTTTAGTATAGATTGTCTCTGGCCCAAAAGACGAAGATGTGGCAAATTTGATTGCGATTGAAGCAAAAAATCCGATCTGTACTTCGAGAACAAAAGAACAAAAAACAAAAGTCTGTAATCTACCACTTTTTCCGCCCTTTTATTTTAGGCGTGGCACTCCCATTTTTATAAAACATAATCTTTGAAGTCTCAAGATTTATTAGTAAAAATTTCAAATCGATATCAGCTGAAGTTCAAAAGTTATGATTTTTGGAACGTGTTTTCCCAAAATAAGCCACTGTGCGACGCAGTTTATTTGTAAGAGGCAGAAAAGAATAAATGTGAACATATTATGAATACAAAACAAACCAATACAAACGACCAATAAAAAAAACACACATACTTTTGCATTGCATTAATATGAGTTGTTCGCGTTTGAAATTCCGACGGACTCGACTACTGGAAATTACTGTCTACAACAACGAGGAAACCGTCTACCTGCAAACAATTTGTTTAACCAATACTTCATTATTGAATAATGACAAATATTAAACAATTAACTAAATATAGCATATCTCAAGGAATTGCCCCATAGTTGTACGCAGGACAACCGGAAATATGCAAATGCATGTTTTTTTAGAACGAGATTTTAACAAAAGCGTGTTTCGACAAATATTTGTTAGACCATATTTTTGCATATTTTACCAATAAAATCATATTTTACCTTATTTTGGTTTTTAGAACATTTTTTTTTTAAATATGCCTTTTAAGCATATTTCATATTTTTTATAGCATATTTTTAAAAACCATCCCTTTTTGAGCATATTTTATATTTTTTACATTAATTTTTTGTTCCTAAAGACAAGAAAATCTTTGCAACTTTGCTGTTTTTAATATAATAGCCAAATCTGCTACATGCAAATGTTTTTGACAAGGAATTTGTTAATTTTACTTCATACAGTAGCCTGGTAAAGGACAAATTACTTGACAATTGCTCGACTGTGTGACGAGGCCATCAGAAATCTGAACGTCAAATTCAATAAGAATAAGGTTTTGCTCTTTGTAATGAATGCAGCTCCATACACGGTAAAGGCTGCAAAAGCTGTAGTAGCATTTTATCTCAAAGTGACGCATGTGACATGTATTGCTTATGGTCTCCATCGATTATGTGAACGAATTAGGAATTTAAATAAAAACCTGAATAAAATTTTAAGGTTCTAAGTGCATTAAACGATGAAGTAGCTCAATCAGTTAAAACTGCAAGGGATGTCTTGACAGAAACCAAAACTAGACCTGACTTGATTTGCATTGCTTCTAATTACGGGATTATTGCAAAACATACTAAAAATCATGTCAAATTCGTTCTAATTGCATCTGTGGATGTTGCAAGATAATTCTCAAAGTACCAACAAATTTTACGTTGTAATAGACAACATTTTTTAGTCGATAATTTATCTCAATATTTTGTCTTTTATATCAACAACAATCTTAATTAAAATGTCTTACATACAAAAACCCCCGTGACAATTAGGAAGCCAAAGATTAAGATTTTTTTTATGTTTATGTTAAATGAATTCAACTGAATTATTTTTTTAAATTGTTTCTTAAATAATACTAAATTGAAAATATATCACAAAATGATATAGAGGTAGAGATAAGTTATGAAATGTAATTGTATACTACTTTTTTCACTTACTCAATATTTGTGTGTGGTAGTTTATCAAAGGCTGAATTGAAAAAAATATTATTTTTTTTAATAATTATTTGTTTTTAAGATGTTTTTCGACGTGAAATAAAAAAAAAATTTTTGTTGATTTTAAGAGCATATTTTGCTATTTTTAGGGGATATTTTTAGCGCATAAAACACGATTTTTAGTACTTATTTATATATTAAAGAACACAACATGTAAGTTTGAATTTATACCTAGCAAAACATTTCAATATGTGTGCAGTACTTCCAAACATCTTTTTCAAACTTAGTTTGAAAACACCTCATAAACTCAATCATAATTTATTAGGCCTGCTTACATCCGTATGTAGCAAATTTAAAGCGTCAATCTTATGCACTCTGTAAACAATTTACCATCTCAAGTAACTCCTTATCCTGGCCAAACCAACAAAGTTTTTATTGTGTCAAATGTTATCTCTCTATGACTACTGACCGAGTAGAGTACTTCTTCTTCTTCTTTAATGGCAGCAACAACAGAAATTTACCTATCAGTAGCCGCACGTAGAAAAGTATTCCAAGCGCTTCGGTCTTTTGCGCTCCGTAGATAGTTCGTCACACCAACATTAGTTAACAGCTCTTTCACCTGGTCCATCCATCGGAGTTTTGGTCGTCCATAACGCTTGAGACATGCCTTCCATTAATTACCACGTGATCAATCTGATTTCTTGTATTTTAATCGGAAGATATCCAGGTTGTCTTGTGGATATCTTTATGCGGGAAACTGGTTCCACTCACAGCCATGTTTCTTGCCGACGCGAAACTAACCAGTCTGAATCCGTTATCGGAGGTGTTGTTGTGTAGACTGAATTTTCTGACTGCTGAACCAAGAGCATCTTCCCTTCCTATTTTAGAATTAAAATCTCCCAGAACAATTTTAATGTCATGTGAAGGGCAGCGGTCATATATCTGCTATAGTCGCTCATAGAATGCATCTTTAATATCATCGTCTTTGTCTTCCGTCGGGGCGTGTACACAAATCAGCGTAATGTAAAAATATTTCGCCCGGATGCGAATGGTGGCTATTCGGTCACTTACAGTGTTAAACCGCGAGACCAGGTGTCAAAGTCACTTGCCGACTATGAAACCACATCCAAATTCGTGTCTTTCTGCATGGCAGCTGTAAAACATGTCACAGTTCTTTCGTCGTGTGCATCCCTGTCCGGTGCATCTCATTTCCTGTATGGCGGTGATGTCAGCCTTGTATTTGTCGAGGACATCCGCCAGTTGGATAGAGGCACCATCTCTGTATAGAGTTCGGACATTCCAGGTGCATATCCTTAAATCATGGTCCTTAAATCTTTTGCGGGGGTCGTCCACATTTGGGGGGTTCTTGTTTTTTCTTTTCTTCGTGTTTTCATAATAATTTTGTTTAAGGAGAGTGGCTTATTAGGCCACCGCGCCCGATCCTAGTTTCTTGGGGCTGCCAAAGCCACTAAGAGAGCCTGTGTTGAGCCTCAGTAGCTTCTGTTCCTAAGACGCATCGGTGGTAGCATGCCGATTAGGTTACTCAACATTTCGCCTTCTAACTCTAGCTATCTTCTAAGCGGTTGCTTTAAAGTCATTGCCCGGGGAATACTTGGTCTCAGACCGGAAGTAGTTAGCTGCTTGGCCAGTGCCACAAAGGAATCGCTTCTGGTCACTCCGAAGTGAGTAACAATCAGTAACTTTCCACCTCTGAGCAAAGTCCTATCCCCGAGTAGAGTACTACTATGGGGATAAACCAATTCATCCGCTGATAGAAAATAAAAGTTATACAGACGTAATATTTATATTCACATTTTTAGTGCCAAGTATTTTCTGTGTATTACATTTGATTTCTTAAGTGGTAAAGTTAACCACCCACTCCCTCCACGTACTTGCCGAAAATAACAAATCGTTGTGCATAATAATATCTGTAGCGCCAAGTGCTATCTGTGTACAAATATTATCTTTATAGCTCTTAAGAAAAAGTACAGACACGGGCTTCGTCAACTATTCGAAGTTAATTGTCCATCTTCATATACATATGTAGTTGTAGTGCCTAGTACGATCTGTATATCAAATCATATGTCCCTAGTGGAAGATAAGTGCTAATTGATATCAGCATATAAAATACTGTATCTTTAATCCTAAAATCTCTTTTGTTTTTTTTATTACCTTTGGGACGTATCAAAACGAATGAAATATCACCCAGTTTGAAATGATCGGTTCTAAAATTGTTTGCTCTTATATATGTCCCTAGTAACTGCTACTTGTTATGAATACACCGAAGTGTAGTGATTTCCAATAACTTTCGAAGAGGATTTCGTTAATGTAACAAACATGTAGTTTATATTTTTTAGACCTAACCGTCATCATACTGCCTTCGTAATTATATGTACCTTCACTAACTAATATACATTTTTATTGGCATTTCTATTGCAGGTGTGAAAAAAGCCACATCCCAAGGTTCAACTAAGCCTAGAGGTGTTACCAATTTGCCAAAGGACTTATTGGAATGCAAACTGTTTGATGACTGAACGCAAATAGTGGAACAGTGCAACCACCAAACAAATCAACAGAATAAACAATCTATTGACATATGAAGGCCTTCACTCCGAGGCTCACAAGCACAATTCAATGCACTGAATCCATGCAAACAACGGCAACAAGAACAACAACACAGCAAGGATAAAATAAACACGACGTCCAATGTGTAAGCGACGTGTGTGTGACTGACGTGCTGCATGTAGACGGGACGATTGGCGACGCATTGGGAGGCGACTAGAAAAGATTCCTGCCATTTACGATCAAACGACGACATCTAGGGTTCAATGCACGCGAACGTGACATCTGACAAAGGCGGTGGCGGATCATGGCGTCTGCCGCCCGACGAAACTCTACAGATACAAGACACAAAGCAAAAAGACGATGACCTGGACATGGACGAGGGTCACAACTGGCGATCGATAATATTTTCGCTCCTAGTAATAAGTTTTGTTATAGCCGGTATCATAACAGCCATATATTTATTAGGGTAAGTACGTTGGGTTCGCGTGAGGGTGGATGGTGGTAGCTCATTGTGAAACGAAAATTTTTGTCTTCTTTTCCCACCTGCAGTTATGTAGATGAATTACTTTATTGGTCGGGAAGACGTATGATACTCGACGAGTACTTACAGGGAGATCTGACGCCCACCCGGCTGCAGCCCTCGTGGGTAACCACCAAAAAATATGTTTTCCAATCGGATGATGGCGGCCTCTCGGTATTGGACACTGCCACCAACACAGTCAGTACCTTGGCAACTAATCACACTCTAAGACAACTAAATGTACAGGGCTACCAATGCTCGAACGATCTGCGATATGTACTATTCAGACATAATGTTAAGAAGGTAAGGCGATTCGTACGCGATCCCCGTCGCCATACGCGACTCTTTCAACATCTCGTTGTTTTACATTTCAGATTTTCAAAAAATCATTTAATGCATTTTATACAATATACGATGTTGAAAACGATCATCATATGCCTGTGAAATTAAAAGACTCACCCAAGGTCCAGAGGACACGCCTACAATATGCAGCCTGGCTGGGGAACACCACCTCACTGATATTAGTAGCCGACAATGATATTTACATGAGACAATCACCAGCCGACGAAGAAGATATGCGCATCACGAATACGGGTTATCCGAATGTCATGTACAATGGAGTACCTGACTGGCTGTATCAGGGTAAGAGGACTGTTGTGAACGGTGTGAGGGGCAACACCTATAATTCTTGTGTCCACTTTCAGAGGAAATATTTGCAGAACCCGAAGCGATCTGGGCTTCACAGGATGGCACACACTTCATGTATGCCACATTTAACGACAGCAACGTCGGCATGATGACGTATCCCTGGTTGGCTTCGGGAGCCGTGATTACTGGCAGCGGAATGTCAGCGGGCAGTTCGTTTCCAGAAACGAAAAATGTTCGTTATCCAACACCTGGTACCGCGAATCCAGAAGTGCAATTATGGCTAGTTAACATAATGAATGGGACAGATATCCAGCAGATACAGCTAAAACCGCCGCCATCTTTAGAAGGACAGTAAGTGAGAGAAGAAAACTTAACGAAATTTATAGTGTAACATAAACAGTGCAACAAAACAGTCCAACCATCCGCAAAATCGTTATTTATGTGGCGTGCTTTTATTTCTTCATCTTCAAATCTACCAAAGTGAAAAATTTTAAATAATGATTGTAGTGAAAATTTAACGTTGAGCCACATGTCTTTTGTAAAATTTAACTAGGATTTTATTCATGAAGGTACATAGATCAAAGAGATACAGATGAGGATTTTTGATTACCATCAATAACAATGTATTTGTTGCTCATTTTAAGTCGACGTTTGGCCCCTTTTGCAAAATCAGGTTTAACATATACGAAGACAAAGGATTTTCGTCTTTGAAACACCCTAGTAAAATTAGTTGAACAGTCAATTTGGAAATGCCTTGATCTAAATAAAAATGTAATTGGTTTCAAGAAAATCGGTTCTGATTTGCAGTGAAGTGATAGAAAAGTTTCGTGCACGCTGTATTTAATGGAGTACTTTAGTTTTGTTTGGTGCAGTTATTTTACGCAAAATATCACTTGTTGGCAGACTCTTTTGTTTCATTGCAACTATTAGAAAATTTTAAATTATTATATTATAGTTATTTTTTTGATTTTACATCCTAAAATTATCTAAAGATCTTAAACAATATTATGTTAATCAAGAAAATAAATATAAAATGATCATATTTGAAATGCAAAACACGAAAAACAGTCTCGAAATATATAGAAATGATTGTGAAACCTAATGTAATTTTCGGTAACTTAAATGTTGCAACGCATTGTAATTAGCACTTTTTCTTTATTTTTGTTGCTATTCAGATTTTTATTCATTCTGTAAAGTGCCTAATCTGTTATTTTATCTATTTTGCGCTAGCTTCATTGCCAAAGTTGCAAGTGTCGGTGGGGTTGCCTAAATTACAGCTAGCGAGGTACCATATTCTAAAACATTGAAAAGAACACAATTCTGTTTTATGGTTGCATAGTGTTATAAATTTACAAAAAATTCATGAAACTTTTCATCGTTAATCATCTATTCTTATTTCAGTGATTACTATATAACTTCAGCAGGCTGGGTAACCGATGGAAATAGACAGGTGTCCGTAGTTTATATGATGCGATCTCAAAACTACAGCATTATAACGACATGTTTTGCCGATTTAAATTGGGAGTGTTCAGAGGTAAGTACATATAACCCCATGGGCATATTGTTCATAGACCGTCTTACTAAATTACTGAATTAACTTTCAGATCCATGCCGAACGGGCTCCTGAAGATGAATGGCTTGATATTTTGCCCCATCCGATATTTGCTCCCGATGGTAACAGTTTCCTGATATTAGCGAGTGTTCAAGAATCCGGAACGGAACATTTTACACATATAAAACATGTGACCATATCGCAACAGAGGATTTCGGTTATATCACATGGTAGATATGAGGTACAATTGTGGCAATGTCTCTATCTCCTGTGGTGCTCATAAGAGGTGTGTTTCTATCATTTTACAGGTATTGAAAATCCTTTGCTGGGACACTGCTAATCACCTGGTTTACTATTTGGGCACAAAGGATAAGAAGCCCGGCCAACGTCATCTGTACACTGTAAGAGATCCGGTCAACGATGATAATCGAAAGTAAGTATAATGATGCTCGCGGATTGCACTATTGCGGATTTAACTCTCGCTGCGAATTTCAGAACGGAACCAACTTGCATCACATGCGATTTGGGCGAAGCCCTTTGGAGTAGCCGTTACTACTATGTGAACTGTACTCATTTCGATGCCTTCATAACGCCAACGTCTTCCATTGCCACTCAGTCGGGAATTTCATCGTATATACTGGAGTGCCAGGGTCCCGGTTTGCCCGTATCGGGTGTACACACTTATAAAACCCACAGTTTGGTGAAGATCCTTTACGACACCCGACTGTTCTACAGCGAACGATTGCAAAAGTTGGCCTTGCCCACACAAAGGTCCTTTGAAATAGCACTGCCCCACGGTAGTCGAGCTCAAGTGCAATTATTACTGCCACCTAGTTGGCGTGAGGAGTTGAGAGACGCAGCTTTTCCAGTTATAGTGGAAGTGTAAGTGCCGCTATAAAAATCTTGTCTAGGCCTTATCTACTACTTTCTCTTCTCGCAATTAGAAATGGGCGACCAGGCTCTGAGTCGGTGTCCGATAAATTTCGGGTGGACTGGGGCACCTACATGTCGTCGCGAAACGATGTCATTTACATTCGCCTGGACGTCAGGGGTGCCAAGGGACAGAGTAAGAAATCTCTGTATCGCCACTTGGGTGGTGTTGAAGTACAGGATCAAATTTCTGTAATACGGTAAGAAATATTTCTGGTGTTCGGAGCCGAATTGTACGGAATTTATTATATTGTGTTTATCTTTTTTTCAGTAATCTTCTAGAAACAATAGGGTTCCTGGACGAAACCCGTGTCGGCATTTGGGGTTGGGGATATGGTGGCTATGTCACTTCCATGGTCTTAGGAACACAGCAGGATGTATTTACATGTGGCATTGCCGTTTCGCCAATAGCCGATTGGCTTTATTACAGTGAGTCTCAATTATATTCATTCGAAATACAATAGGGCCTAATTCTTTGTAATATCTTTCGTTATGCAGATTCAGCATTTACAGAACGAATACTGGGTCTTCCGGCAGAAAACTACAAGGGATATGTGGAAGCAGACGCCACACAGAGAGCACGTCTAATCAAATCACATGCGTTTTTTCTTATACACGGCCTAGCTGATTCTACGGCACCATATATACACGGCGTCCAATTGGCGAAATCCCTAACAGATGCTAATGTCCTGTATAGATATCAGGTAAGGCGATAAGCACCTCGTGATGCTCGTGAGTCGCTGACAGCTCTCAAATATTTAAATTTTGTTGTTTACATTGCAAAATACTTTACCGGTACAAAATAAAAGAGTTTATAACTTTTAACCATAACTTTTACATATTTGTAACGTTACAATTCCGTCTATGCGGCACCATGGTCCGTTATTACTACGTGTCGGACCCACTTTTATAAAAATGATATTTATGAATGTTGTGTTAAAAGATGTCACCACAATGTATACATTTCAGTTAAAAATTTAATAAATCTAGATACCAATTATTGAAAAGTTGTATCCGAAAACGTATCCGGCATAATTAAAAAAATACTTCATTTCCCTTTACACCTTATGAATGAAGCACGCATTCTATTTTTAGATTCACCACTAATGGCACCTACTAGTTTATCGACAAATGCGAACGTCACTGTATGAAATGCTATTCACTAGACATGCCGATTGACTCGATCTCCCGCATGGTAGTCGCGTGTTCTAACAACCATGCCATGGCCGGTCCCACAGTTTCGGTTTTTCCAATTGAGAATACTTGGTTAAGCTATCTTTATAGGTTGATTTAATTGGAAAGTAATTTCACAGTACATTGCCGGGATAATTTTGGATAAATCGGCATATAGAAGGTTGTTTATTAGGGTGGGGCGATTAGTATGGAAGGAAAGAAATCTTAATGAGCGCTTCGCGTTTCTTATTCTTGGGATTGTACTGAGCAAAGTGGTCCATTAGACCATACAACTACGGTAAAAATCGAGCTTCCAGATGAATTTTTATGATTTTGCGATATGAACAACTGAAAATGGTAATTTATCAATATTTTCACAAAAAATATGCACTTTTTCAAGGCCAAAACTGCATGAAGGAGCATTCCAATGCTTTTGCGATTTACTAGAGAGTTCTTAACTATTGTCTTGGCTACAATTGTTATGTTAGTATTGGATCGAAAATCTCAATGGTTTGGCTGTTATAGGCCAAAGTATCTAAAAAAACGTGACAAAAAGTGGTGAATTATCTACATTTTCGACTTTTTGACCATGAAAACTAAGTTTTTTCTAAGTAATATGTTCAGAGAAATTGTAGCCCGAGATAATAGCTACAACCTTACTTTTTAAAATAAGTCAAAATTTCAAAATAAGTCAAAATTTCAAATAGTTTACAAAATATGAGCCCAAGAAAATTTGCAAATTTTCCAAAAAAAAATAAAGTCTGAGAAAAAACTGGAAGTCAAAATCTGGAAGATCGATTTTCACCGTAGACGTATGGTCTCATGGACTTTTTTGCTCAGTACAATCCCAAGAATCAAGAATAACCACCCTATTGTTTATGCTTATACGATATTCTTTGGGCAAATCTCAAAGAAAGTTTTCATCGAAAACTCCTTAAGCAATACGAGAATTTGTTGGAAAAGTTCTGTTAGATGAATTTCTCTTCTCATCATGAAATGGGTGGAAATCTGTCGGTACTCTTATTAACTACCATTATCTTTTGAACTAAGCATCCAATCGCAATGAGAAGCTTAAATTGTGTTCACCGTAGAATAGTTTGGAAATCACTAAGATACATTTGGGATCTCATCTGGAAATATGTTCGGAATTTAATTTAAAGTGGATGTGAACGATTCAATATTCATATAAAACACTTTAAATGTCATTATCTCCTAAACTAAGCGTCCAACTGTAAAAAGGGTTAACTTGTGGGCACCATACAACAGATGGGAATTCTCTATTCTCTTATTATCGCCAAGAAACAGTTGGGATCTCATCTTGATATAGGTTAGGAACTTAATATGAATTTGGTGGGAAGCCGTCGATCAATATTCCTTTAAAAATTTTGAGTACCTTTAACTCCTAAACTAAGCATTCTATTGCTAAAAGGAAATCTTCAAAAGGTTTCATTGGAGGTTTCATTCGATAAATTTAGTCAAACTTGATTTTTAACATGGATACATAAATATAAATTATTTACTTACTTGCACAGTGTTGTTTGATTTAAGTTTCTCTCCTTAGGAATAGTTTTTGCATTTGCCATTCAAACATATTATGCATTTGATACAAGTAAAGAATATAAATCACACATTCAATATTTTCCTTTTTTTTAAAAAAAAACTAACTTTACAAACACCTTTACCTCAGATCTTTATGCTGTCACAACACAACATAACAAAAGCTTAAATATTAATTTATTTACATTTATTAAATTCTCGTCTCTTCGTTTTGTCTTCTCTATCCTCTAGACTTATGCCGATGAAGATCACGAGCTTACTGGAGTTCTTGAGCACGTCTACTCTTCCATGGAACACTATTTCTCCGAATGCTTGAGTTTAGATCCGGATGATACCAAGCCCAATTTAGATCAAATTGTGCCAGCCGAATAGGCGAACGTCATAAATAAACCGAGTTGAACACAAATCAAATTTAAGCCTTCGTCACCCGCATGTAATGCCATCTTCCTGTTAACCGGTCGTCCTCCGAAACTCTTCCCCTTCGACATTAATGGTTCAAGTACGAATTCCATATATATGCGCTATACTCAAAGTTCTACTTACGTACATACAATTACACATACATACTCGAGAAAAAGTATTACATACAACGTGGAAAAAAACCACATCTATTGCTCAAATTTATAAGTTCGTAATGTAAAGTTACTTGGTACATAATACCGATATGTACAATAATATTCTTATAAACATATAGAGACAGAACATAAAAAGGATGAAAATATCTGAAACATTCATACTCGTACATAGAAACACATACACACTCTCTCCCCCTCTCTATAACCTAATCTACATAAGTTAGTCTAGTAAATCAGTCAATCAAAAACGATACAGCAATAATGTGTTGAGAAACGAATCATTCGTCGTCATCATCGAATCATCTAAAATCCAGTCTTCATATTTAAACGTTAATTAATATTAACTATTATTATTATTATTACGATTATTGCCAGATATTATTATTAACAGGAATACAACTAACGACGTCTTACAGCTTAAGTCCACTAGCCTTTAAGGATTTACACATAACGACTAACTCTCTCACCCCGCCCACTCGACCCCTGTACGATACGTCCACAGCTACAGAAGCCCCCAACAGAAAAACGACCTACTTACAACTAACTCCTATACTTTTTACATAAAATAATGGCCGACTCAAAATGCCTAAAGAACTAAGAAATTAAAATATCTACCAGGATATTCTCACAACAACAAATACAACGCGATTTTAAAAACGATTTTTACTCTTCATGCCAGATATATTAGAAATCTACTATATATATATATCTGTATACAATATATACACGAAATAATCTACAAACCTCAAGTTGTTATATAAGTACATCTACATCTCTATACTACTCTCTATTTCATACAATCGAATAGTTGTACAGTACAGGAAGAGGAAGAAATTCAAGAAATCATTAGATCTTAAACACAGGTGAAAAATCAACATTTGGAAGATATTCACCAACACTAAATCGCAATCGTTGCCACAATCGTCTTTAGTTCTGTTTAACGTGTTGTTTGTTGTTAGAGTTGACCTCGAACGAATTTTTGTCGAGCGAACGGAATTTCAACGACACACTGTTACGTCAAAGTTCTGTTTTAGTGTAAATGTAGCCGGATTTTTGACTTTCTGATTGTAAATTAACTCAGTGGTAAATGATGTTTGCAGGAATTTCATCAGGTGGTTTAGTGGAATTCTTATTAATATTTCGGAGAAGTTATATAACAGTTCTATCTAACTCAAGGCATACAGGCAGCATCTATTTACGGATGTATATTAACCAATTTATTGACGATTTCATTTTAATTGAGGAGTTACTATTGACAGAACTGAGGTTTTATTTTTGTTGCGTAGCATTGAATTGAAAACACAGCTAAGAAATAAAAATTAGTGCGAAATCTCTATAATTACACCGGAAAAAAGTAGATTATTCCACTTTCAAATTTAATATACATGGTTGGAACAAAATATGATTAATCCAGAAGTTAATTATGGTAATTATTTTTGTCTAAATTGAAACATAACAAAACTAGATTATTCCATTTCAAAGTTTGGGTTTATTCCAAAAATATACATATATGTATGTTAGTGCAAAATTTGAATCCTACTATTCCCCAAAATTTCGGGTGAATGACATGGGGAATAGTCAAATTTTGAAAAGTACCTACTCAATTATTTGTAATCAATTGTAATGGAATAGTCAATTGCAATTATTCAAAAAATTCTGTAATTTATGCGTTTGATAATAGTATATTTTCTAAACAAATGATTTTTGAATCAATTGTAACAACAGTTTCTAAGTGTTCAGGATGATCGTGGAGTGAATGAATACTCGATTTAAAAATGTATGTGACGAAATTGTTGTCTAATATGTTAGCAAAGTAAAGTCAAATTAGTGTATCGGTGCTACCTATATACGAACTTGTGTTTGATGCGGAATGTTTCAGATGTTTAAATGAGTGAAATATAAGTTAAGTGAAACTCCTTTCTCCTTATCCAAAACACCTAACAATAGTTAACGTTTACAAATGTAGCACAGCACAAAATGACTTATCCCATTTTGACTTTTGCCTGCACTTATTGCTGATTGGAATATATTCGCATACATCCACTTTCATACTCATGGACTCTTGGACTCTAATTCTTTCATTTGTTTGTTCGTCACGTTACAGGTGTCCATTATAAGATGATTTTGACAATAGTAGTCACATGTATATAAAATCTTTTTGACTTTACTTGCCCAAGAAAATTGTTAATATGCCAGAACATCGTCTTAATATGTACTACAAACTCGTAACATATCGTGGGTATTGAAGAAAAACTGACATGTCCACTTTTTTGTAAAATAGACGTAATGAAGCAAAAGTGTTCCAAAAGTCATATTCTATGCCCTCTAAAAAAATCCTATGTCTATTTAAAATAGTTTTGTAGTTACTGTATCAAAACATAGGTGCCCATAAACTTTAAATCATCAATAAATCAGAAACACAAAAAGTGGACTTGGTCAGTTTTTCCTGTATACCGACGATAAACTTTGTTTTGACAAGATTCTTGGTTTTACAGCTTCGCAACAACTCAGAATTCATCAGAATTTGATACGAATGTACAGTATTTGCAGCTTCTTAAAAAGTTGTCAATAAAAACTTTATCGGTTAGTATTTGAAAAAAAAAAAACATCATCCTTGGATTCATAGTTGTTTCCAGTTTCGTTCCTAAAACTTGTTTCTTAAATTTATTTCTCTCATTTTCTGTTTTTTAGCATATACTTATTTTATTTTTCACAATGATGCATTTTTATTCATTCCGCGATTCACCATACAAAACGTTACCGCGGGTAGTTAACACCGATAGCATTTTTGTTTGTTTCAATCTTCAAACTTGTTTAGTGGCCTTCGATAGCTCAGTGGAAGCGACGTAGACTAGCAATCCGAAGGTGCCGGGTTTGATTCCCGGCCGGGCCACTGGCCAAATCAACATCGATGAAAAATTAATTACTTTTCAAATACTTTCGAGTTCTCCAGCCAACAAAACTCATCCTAGATGCTTCCACTACAAAAATCCAGATTGCGCTAGGACCAGGGAATAAGGAAAATGAATTATCAACACCTCATATAAATCAACAAGCCAGCTGGCACCATCTCTGGTGGAATTTGGCGGTTAAAACTCACAACAACAACACCTAACATTCCTTGACACAAACCTTGTTATCTACAAAGAAACGAAACAAATTTGCCCGATCGAGTGCCGATAAATTCAAAATCGGTATAAAGAATTATCACTCCAGCTAACCACCAGCTGTTACAACAACAACCGATAGCATTGCCGCCGATAGACAGCTACTAAGTAATATCCATTATGGTTGTTCGATTTGGGTTCGATTCCTGTCTCAGTCAGGTTGTCGTCAGCAACTTTGCAGTAAAAGCTAGCTCGTTCGCATTCGTCTATTAAATGTAGTTTTAATTGAGGTATACCTCTGTATGTTGATATTAACTATGATTCACAATTGAAATGCAAGCGTATTAAATATGGACTTTTTAACTACAATAAGTACGACATAACCTTCTAGCAGTTACTAGTTTTCTATTTTACAGTTACCTTTTCTATTTTAAATTTAAAGTTGTTTGTATACCAGAAAATAGTATTTTCGATTTGACAATTTTCTATATCGAAGTTTCTTGAAAAAAGAAACTCTTCTTGATGCAGATGAAAAGTATCTACATTGCGCGTTTGTATGTTTGGTTTCGGCATCCCATAGCCTCGCGAGATGGACACAATGGTCAATTCACCCGGACGCGAAGCGGTATTTGATTTAAAGCAAACATTCACATACCCATGACATTTGTTTACATTGCTTCACATTCACATACACATAATATTTGTGTGTTCGTTCGTACTTTTTTACCTAGCACTGCTCCACAAAAAAACCCTGTACATTAACTTCTTTTCCTTTTTTTTGTATAAAAACATAGTAAAAGGTACATTTCGTATCTTAAACGCAGTATGGATTGAATGATACTTTTCAAAAAAAAAAAAAAAATTAAAAGTCTTCCTTACAATTGTCAATACCTTTTAACTTACATAAAAACATAATTCTCAGTTAGCCACATCTCCATCTATATTCTAAGTAAGTGGTCCATCCATTTAATGCTAATAAAAATAAAACAAAAAAATTTACAATATTTTCAACGACGTAAGATATTTTCCGGCACTTATCGTTTGGGGATGCTGCTACAGAGATGGTATTTAGGATCACTGAGAACAGCCAGAGGCTAAACGAAAAATAAATCTAGTCATCATTTGATGATGATCTCAAATTATTTTTGATATGCCATCTAAGTTAGACATTAAATTACAGTTACAAAAATGCGGCACCTCTTTTTACTAAAATTTCCATAGAAACACATAAATTAAGAGATACAAAATATGCAAGAATATCAGGTTTTGACCAGGTACATCAATATCGTCAAGCTGAGAAGTTGACAACAATTTCCCTGAGTTAGATTGGCTGTGTCCTTTAGACTAAGAATAACTTTGTCTCCATTTTTTACTTCTACGATTTCTTAAGAATGAATTATTTAATCGAATATTCATTAGATTGTTTTTTTTTTTCACATAATCATGACACTAACATTAGACAAATAGCAGCATAGCTTGATCAACCACAGAACAATGAAATTGTATCTAGATTTGCGTAAACTTATCCTCATGGACTTAATACTTCGATTATCGGTTTTAAATTAAAACTAATGAGCTTCTTTAATAACAGGAATTGAAAACTTTTTGATTTTCTTTTCGGAAAAATAACACAACAACATATTTCAAGACAAAAACAAAAATCATCATCATGTGAAACATTTCAATTATAAACATCCCCTTGTATTATATATAACCAACCAACCCAACATACTCACTACCTTAATCTTATATTAAGTACTTATCTACTAGCCCTACTACCTACAACTAAGACATTTGTAATATACATAATATACCTAATTGTTTATAGTTTACTTATATACATAATTACATGTACGTGTACTATATTTAAAATATTTACTCATATTGCAATTGTTATTTCGTAATGTTAACGTTTTATTTGTTTGTTTCTTTGAAAATTTCAACGAAAATGTCATTAATCAAATCAACATTAATTAATCGTTTAATCGTTCATTGTTCGATAAAAAAAAATCAAAAAACCCAAAAGGACAAAAGTGTAATTAGCAAAAGTTGTAATATAATAAAAGCCATATGGTTGTGAAATTCGCAATTAGAGCTTAGGTTAAATAAAAAAAAAACAACACAAACAAATTTATGAAATTTATTTGAAATCCCTAAAAAAAGAAAAACAAAGAAAAATAAATGATTACTTAGTAAAGAATCCATTAAAATCTAATCCTTGAAATTTACAACCTAGAGTAAGCGTTTTCAAAATTACGCAGACATATGAAAAGAAGAACAGTAGTAAATTCCAATCTAAATCTCAGACAAATTAAATCTCAAAAATTATCTGCGATCGTATATTCTTCGAAATTAAACGCAATTGATGTTACAGCCAGTGGCAACAGCTTTAAGCTATCTCTGCATTTGATCTTGCGAGGCTCATAAATATTGTTCATACTTTACAAGCAAAACATTGTGACAACGAAATATAATGTAAAATGTATATAATATAAAATTTAAAAATATTTTTTCCTATGATTAAAGCCCTTTAAAAACCAGGAACATTTTGCTTTGGAAGTATACAGTTTTATTCAAAAACAAGAAAGTTACGAATGATAAGATGTATTTACAGCATCAACAAAAACATTTTTTATGTTGTTTGCATTATTATCGCAAATTATTGCATACTTTATAGCGCTGATGCAAAATTTTTATATAAATGAGTCTATGCTTTGTAGCTCAAATTGTTGCATAAGTCTTAACGACATCGAAAAAAATAAATATTTTCTTGAGATAATTCGTTTTTAATCTAGTTACCGACGAATTATAATTTTTATTACAAATAAAAACCCAAAAAGAGCAAGGATATGTATGTAATTACAGCAAATATTGGCGCGACTCAAGGTCAGTTCACTACTTTCTAGTTTTGCAATAATTTTTCATTTTGATTAGTCTTTCCAAGCGCTGATTCACTTACATTTCGCAAAAATGTTCAGTGTTGCAAGTTGCATGGGAAGAATACAAGTGCAAAATCAAGTATACATATTATTATTAATACTTCCATTGTGGATAAGCTTGCCAGATTTGAAATTGTAAAATTCTTGATATTCGCCAATAAATATCTTGATTGTGAAAAAAAATCTTGACAAATATAAACACTCATACGTTAGAAGTTGTAAATACACCAATTAATTTTTTTTTTTAAGAAATAGTTTTCACATAATATGTCTTCTAAACATTAAACAAATCAAGTAGTAGTAGATGAACTGACTGATAAATACCCTTACCTTATGAATGACAGACTTTTACTGACACGTAGTTACAACGTTGAAAGAGTTGCAGTGTAAAAAGTGTTAATGAATTTGCCAACAAATATAGAAATGGTAATTCTATATCTTTGGACATATTACAATTTTGTATAGGGTTACCGAAAGAGTGTTTTTCGCACAAAAATCTCTAAAGAATTCATAATTTCTAATGGGTTCGCAAATTATGCAAAATATTAAAAGTACATATAAATTGTACAGAAGGTACCAGCAGGGGCAACGTTCAATAAAATTTTACCTTGTAAAAATTTCACTAAATTCAGTGTACTTAACATAAAGATATGCGTGTAGAACTATGTGGGTGTATTCGGTCTATATACTGGAAAGGGTGTTTAGGTTTTGGATGATTTTATACTATCACAAGATTAGAAAACTGACCAAACTTAAGCATCCTTCAGTGGTCGGTTTAGATGTTATGGTAGAAATATGAATTTTCCAAAAATATGCAATTTTGTATGGGAAGATTCAGTTAGGGTCGGCCGATATAGTCCATATTCATTCCGGAGTCAAATTTCTATTATATTCAGTGTTCTAACAAAATTATATGTATGTAAAATTATGAGGGTAAATTCGCTCATTTGAACTGGAGGTACCAAAATGGTTGTGGCAAACGTTTAAATTTGTTCAGGGTTTGTCTGCTATTACCTCACACCTAAGGGTGAGAATATAAAAAATAAAGTGGAAATACTGATGCTGATTGTTATTTTTATTTTGCGACGTAGTAAAATTGGTAAATTTAACACCGCAGCACAAAATGAGAAATATTACGAGTTGTCCTGACATTATCTCTCGACGGCTTTATAGATCCATTAAGGATTTTCTTAATAATTTTTACTAGCTTTTGCTTCAAATTGGCTTAAACAAAAATGTTGTCAAAAATGTAAATGTTGACAGATTTTCGAACAAGTATAATAAGAGGAAACTTTTCACAGGTTTTTTTCAATGAACTGTTCATCTGATTTTTACAAAACTTTGAATTTGTAATTATGTAAAACATATTTACGGAATATTTTAGTTGGTCTGTAAAAATCTTGACAAAACTTACTTTTTCTTGATTCTTGACGAGCATTAAAAATTCTTGTTAATCAAGAAAAATCAAGACCGTCTGGCAACCCTAATTGTGGACCAGATATCTTTATAATTTCGTTGCTTGAATATTGGTGACGCTGAATATCTTCATCCGCATGTTTGAAAACACTGTTTGCGCTAAAAAGTGTGCAATAACGTTTAATTTAATTTTTTTCCATATCGCTAAGAAGTATGCAATAGTTTTCTATAATAATGCAAACAACAGGAAAAAATATTATTGTTGATGCTGTAAATACATCTTTTCATACGTAACTTTTTTGTTTTTGAATAAAACTGTATACTTCCAAAGCAAAATGTTCTTGGTTTTTAAAGGACTTTAATTCTGGGAAAAAATATTTTTAAATTTTAGGGGTAGACATTGCTCTAAATGAGGCCATCATTACAAGATGATGTCGTATGTCAGCAACATCTATAGGACAAATGTAGTACTCGTCGAGACCTATACACCGATGTCTTGTATGTTACGATTAAGCCACAAACAAACAAGCAGTGATAAAAAAACGATTTTGGCTGTTTTTCTGGGGGGTGTGGGAGGAAAAAATTTTTTTTTTTAAGTTGTCTCGAGGTTATCTTTAATATTTGCCCTCGACTTTGGAAATTTTTTTTCGTGACCCGGTCTATTAACAGTTACGGAATTTTTAAATTACATGGTTTTAAATAGTGTTCGTGACCTTCGCTATCCACACACTGTTGCATACGTTTTCATGAACTCTAACAAGCATGTCGACTGGTATTCTACCAATTTCAGCCTCAATATTGTTAATTAAGACTTCTAAGGTGTTGCGACGGTTGATATACACCTTCGACTTCATGTAACCCCAAAGGAACAAATCACATAGGGCTAAGTCTTGTGAGCGTGCCGGCCAGTTCACATCAACCCTCAAAGAGATAAGGCGTCCAGGAAACATTTGCCTCAAACAATTCATGGTAACCCTCGCTATGTGTGCAGTGGCGCCATCCTGTTGGAACCATGTGTCCTCTAATTGCATTTGCTCAACAGCTGCCTGGAAATGCCAAAAGCAGGTGAATGCTTCCGAGCAGAGCGTTTCGGAGATTGTAGTACTGCTGCTGTAACTCTTTCGATGTTTTGTGGTGTTGTAATCTACCTCGCAGGTCCCCTTCGTAAACATGACACATTCCCAGCTGTTCTCAATAAAGTTACCAAATTTACAATTGATTGCCGTCCAGGAACACTTCCGCGTGGGGGAACAGCGAATCTTAAACGAAAAGCACGCTGCCCTGCAATGATCGAGTGCGCATTTGAAAAATCCGCTTCAACACAAAATGACCTCTCCTCACGTGTACAATGCATGATGACAACTGAAAGGCAGACGAATACAAATCTCCTGTCAGCCACTATAAGCCACGCACACTCTCCACTCTCTTCGACCAACAGAGCCGCCACAGTCTGCAGTAAAAAAAAAACAAATTACCGCGCTCCACCCCTGATCCTTTTTTAAAGATAAAAGGATTTTTTATCTCCGTTTTGTGCTTTTTATAAGAAGTGACTTTCTTTGCACCGTTTCCACTCCATCTAACGAGATAAATATCACGGCGAACTTTTTTTAATGTGGCACTGTTGTGCCAAAACAGTTTTTTATTTTTTATAAGTAATGTAACTTTTGAACGGATAATGGTATCTGGATGTAATTTGAAGTCGTTAATGCTGAGGTGTTATTCATATGATTTAGCGCCCTAATGGATGAGGGGGCTACTGGGTGGTCGTACAAATTTGGTCACCTTGGATGTTTTAAAATTTTAAGTGTTCCTAGAAAGTGCAATTATATGGTGTGTAATACACTGTGTACCTTATATAGGGTATATATAAATCACTTCTTTGTTTCTAGCTTTAACATTTATTTATCGCCCATAACCTCTAAATTTCGTTAAAAACTCGTTATACAACAATCTGTTTTTCTATTTTGGTATTTATTAACGCGACATATGTACTTCCTGACCTGTATTTAAATGTATACAATTTATGGTACTTTTGCTTTTTTGAAATTTTTTTGCAGGATCACAATTCCATAATGAAGGCGATTTCCTTTTGTAAAGAACTTTCTTCTTTAATTTTTAACATGTACGCTCCGATTTGTAAACATATGTCATATTTTCATATATTCTTATATTTACCATTTGAATTGATTTTTTTTCTTAAATTTGTTGTTGTGTAATAAAAATTGTGCCACACATTAAAGTTTGTACGCATGAGACTATGCAGTAATTGCTACATAGAGTTAAAATTTTGAATGAACCGTTTTGAGTTTTTTTAAGAGTAAATTTTACATATAAAAAGAAAGTAATTATTTTTTAACAAATACGAAAAATTTCCAAAGTTAGCGGTTTATTTCTAAAAAACCATGACATTATTCGGTTTTTTCGAATCCATTTAATGCCAACTATTTTGTTTGTTTGAACTGCTGTTGAAAAAAAAGTTAACAGACAGACGTAACAGCAATGGGAAAACAAGAAGTAAATCTAAAACAAATAGCCATGTTAATAACACTGGTAGTCGAAAAAAAGACAAGACCGCAGTCGACGGTTTTACCCTAATTCGGACACGAGGAATCAATCAGCAGTATCAAAGGAAAAGTAAAAAAAAAAATTAAAAAAATTTTGTATGAAACGGTCATTGTAATTCAAAAAACTAATGATGCAGTTCGATTTTTCATGTCCGAATTAGGGTAAAACCGTCGAGTTCGGCCTTATCTTCGAAAATTTTTGTCAAAAACTATCACAGTGTAATAAATATAATTTTGAGCAAAGCGCCTCATATGCGATACGATTTTTTGATAAAAATCGTTCAAATATAACTCAAAAAATAAACCATCTCCTATAAAATGTTGCTTTGTCGCGACTTTTTGGCAAATATGGCTCGATGTGAATATAAACAAAGACGATGTAATAAATCAACAAAGAAGGTAATACAAGTGCAAATACATGCATAAACTGCTAAATACAAATTTACTTAAATACTTATCCTTGTTATGGATAGGTCAAGTTTTGTTTACAAAATTAAATTTTAAAAAACTTTTGCGTTTCCAAACAAAAAATGAGCGAAAGGTTGTTATCAACTTAAAAATTACGTATTTAACCGGACGTAGCTAAGTGTTTAGAACCAGGGGGATTCCATTAAACCCGTATTTTCTCTGACACTAGGCGTTGCCCCAAAGTGCTGTAATCCGTAAAAAAAATAAACCATTAATTGAAATTTCTGTTGGGCCTAGTAACACAACAAAAATCGACATAAATAAACGCGTCATAGGGGCTGACGGAATCCCTTTCTCTAGTTCTCTTCGGTTAGAACGCCCGATTACCATGCTAGAGAGTTCGATTCGCGGCTCCAGTCATCTACATTTTGCTTTCATTATTATTTTTGAGATGACTGGAGCCAGTAGTTGAACCTGCGATCTCCCGCATGGTAGTCGCGTGTTCTAACCATTATGCTACGGCCGATCTCCAGTATATATATACCGATTTTATTCGCAACTTAATGGTTAAATTTGTTGGATTTCCCTTGATCAATTTGGAATAAAATGCAGTTAACAGTTCTAGAATTGTATAACAAATAGTTTTTATTAATTACTCGTAGCCTCTTATACATGATCCTATTCATGTGACTGTGTGTGTGGATACATTATTGAAAATTCGAATTGAATTGGAAATGTTTGTTCTGGTTTAACTAATTTCGCCTTTTGCTTCATCTTACTTAAAAGAATAACAAATATTGAAGTCAACAAATTAACAATTTTAATATATTTCATTCACAATAAATATAACATGGCTGTTGCATTCATAGAACATTGCATTAACATCGCCCTGCACTACTCCATTGGTCGCCCATTATTCGTCTTAAGAAATAATATACTCATCATGAAATCTAATGATATTATTTTTTATTAAAATTACGGCAATTACTCTAAATTGATATAGGAATTAACTGACGAAATACAAAAAATTAAAAAAAAACACACAAAAAATGAATGCTTAAATGTTGATACATTATTTATATAATCTATTTATTGTAAATATTACTTAAATATGGAGTATATAAAGAATTAAATAAATAAAAAATAAAACATTTTATATCAATCAAATATTGCCTTGATACATAGATAGTTTAAAAAGTATAACAATTAAGTAATAAATAAGAACTTCCTGCTAGACATTCTTTTTTTTTTTTTGGAAATTTACGTATTTATATTACTCGAGATCGTATCAATCAAAATGCAAAAAAAAACGATAAAAATTAAAAAAAAATAATTAGAAATTTAACTGTGCTTCCATTTGATAACCATTTTATTCTTTCATTTTATTTCGTATAGAAATTCATATATTTGTAACTACTTACATATGTACATGTATCATTGAGTGTTTATAATAATTTTGAATTTGAACTAAAAATTATTGTTAATTGTTTGTTAGTCCTTGCGATAAAAACCACAATCAAGTATCACCTCTTCGCAGATACAATAACGAAAATAAATTATAAACATTTCGGAATGATATAATGTGAAAACCTCATGCACAAATGCAAACAAAAAGAAAAAAACGAAAAAGAAATTTAAAGAATTACAAAGACAAATGCGTTTAAAATATTATACTGTCATAATTATTAACAACAACAAAACCTACAAACCTAAATAATTTATCCAAAAATTTATTAAATTCAAATCATCTCAATTTATGTATTTTAGTTCTATGTGCTTTATCTCAAAGTATGTAGATATATTTATATATAGATATGTATGTAATGCAATTGTATGTAATATATCAAAATACTATATACACAAAACAAAATCGATGAATGTTAGTTTTTAAAATGACAAAAAAAAAGAGAAAAACAAAACGAAACTAATTTCCACATGGAATTGTATTATTAAGAAAAATGCTAAGAGGCAACTCTGACGCAAAAGAACACCAATTAGTTTTTAGGATTTATTAAAATTTAATAAAAATCTTAAAAGTTAGAAGAAAAACGAAACAATGCAATTGAAACATTAATTTAATTGAGTGAACTACAAAATATAGTCCACTGTTGGGATTGTACATTGTACTGTACAGGGAAATAAATATTTTTTGATTTTAAACGAAGGCCTGATCATGCCTGCTGCAACGTTTCTAATATGTAGAATGCTTACATATTTTTTAGTCTTAAAATTGTTTTAGAAGAATGAATCAAAACAATTTGCATTATGTTTTGAAAAACCTTTGTTGGGATTCCAATTCACGAACTTCGAGAAAATAGTCCAAAATAATGCTGATACTGATTACACTCTAAGGAAACCATAGACTTTCATGTTGCCTTCGTAAACATTTCGAAACGAATAGACTGACCCCGTGAAATAGAATGATAAAAGTACATAGAACAACATCTAACAAATCTAAAAAACCTGATTTAGACTGTGTGTAAAAGTCCAAGCATAACGCGTACCTGATTGTCTAAATGAGTTTATGTCGGCCCAATTTTTAGCTGAATGGTTATTCATTTATTATAATTAACTTGCTGTTCAACCTCAAATAAATTAGTAACAACTAGTTAAGCACTCGATTTTCGCTGCTTAAACAATAACACTGTGCGTCAAAATGACACAGAAAAACGCCGATACACCCCAACTTAATTTTGGAACGTAGAACACAGTGATATACTCCGTTTTAATAGATTAGTTGAAATTCAAGAGATAATCCTTTTTTAAGTTTGTATTGTCTCTCAAGAGATTTGTTGATGTTTAATAAAAATCATACCTGTTAAATTTTGATTACGATTAGTAATCAATTACATTACATTTTAAAAGAATCGTAATGATTACATAATTCCTTATTAATAATATTTTAATTACTAATTGATTACGATTACAAATAATCAAAAAATAATCAAGATTACTGGAGATTACGAAAAAATAATCGAAAATAATCAAAAGTAATTAAAAAATAATCCGACTACTTTCAACGATTACTTTCGAAAATTTTTGATTACTCTCAAAAATTGGTCTTTACAACATGAAAAAAAATCTTAACAAATAATTCAGATATAAACGTTAGCTTTTATAAACCAGTAAGAAAGTTTCAGTCGGTAAACCCGACTTTCACATATCCTCATACTCAATAAAACATAACATTTTCTAATACATTAATATTATTACTCCATCTCTGAAGTGGGCTGAAAGGTACATTTGTATGAAAGGTACCAGAAGGGGAGTGGCTAGACTTTCTATTTTTTCCAAAACTTTATCCTGTTATAGCTTTATTAAATACAGAATTTGGATACGATCCCGTTGGGTGTATTGATATTTTTACTCGATTTCTAAAGTGGGCGGAATGATGTATTTGTATTGGAGGTACCAGAAGGGGCGGCGCCATGTAGGCCATTTGCAATACCGTAAGTAATTTTGGGGAAATATAAACTCGTGCAAACTTACAAAACATTTGATTGCGTCCTTTAAAAGTTATCGTGCGTACCAGTCGGACAGCCAGACAGACAGACGGACGTGGCACAAACGACTTAAAAAGTTATGAATCGAATTTTTTTCAAAAAACCTAGGGTCTAAAGTGACTCCTTCTATGTGTTACACTTTTGGGACGTATCAAATGATATATAATCTCCTACCCGTAGGGTGAGGGTGTTGTGCATTTGAACTTTTGTTGTTTTGTATACGGCTTGTCGTAAATTTTCATTATAATTTTAATTGTTCAACGGAGTAGAAGGGTCTACAAATTGAATAAACAAATCCATATCATTATTTTTAAAAACCGTTTATCAAAGGCCCTTGTGTTTTATTTACACCGCGAAGGGTATAAAAATATATATATGATGTACATTAGGCTGATCGAAAAAATCAATGTTGGATTTTTGTCGGAGCCAACCTCCAAAAATGATGTCTTTGGGGATTTTAGAATTCCCAAAGTTTGAGAACGATTGGAGTATGTTAACCCCTGCCGCTTTAGGCTTAAAGTTTTATAGCCCCTACAACCAAGTTTGGGGGGCATAACTCAAGAAAGACTACTTCAATTCCCTTAATCTGTACGCATATAATTTCCCTATACAATAGGCAGTTTCGTAGTTATAAAAAAATTTATAAAAAAATTTGGCTTAAAAATTAAAAAAAAGCGAAACGCGACAAACTTTTTTTTCATGACCGCTCTCTTATGTTGATCATAGGTTATGTGACATTACGTTAAAGTAGTAAGACTTGAAATTTTTTTCGTTTTAGATTTTTTTTATTATTTTTTTAATGGAATTTCTTAGGCAAATTTTTATTTTTTTTTCATAAATTTATTTGTAACTGCAAAACTGTTGATTACGCAGAGAAATCACTTCTGATATTTCTTGTACTTAAAACTTGTGTTAAATCACCTAACTTTAGCAAATCCTTATCTCTACGTTAAAATTTTATGATATCTCTATCACTTTTTGCCATTTTCCTAATTTTTCCCTTTAAATTTACTCAAAAAATTTTGAAAAATTTAGTCCAAAAATTTAAATTAGCGACGCCAAAAAACCTTTTTGGAAGTCTCCTTCATAGTAAGCCCAACATTTTCACAGACCTGACCAATGTGCATATTATCGAAAAAGTTAATGTTTTCAATCCCCAGTCCTATAGTTTGTCCGAAAACAATTTTATCCGTGCACCCAAGAACCCCTGAAATAGTATTTTTTATTTTATTTTTTGAATGTTTGTTTCAATTTAGATAAGTACTTCATTATAAATATGCTGTATTGTCATTTAGTCTCCCATCGAAACCAAGTGTATATTACTATTGATGGTTATTGAGGGCTAAATTTTGTCTCACGGCTTCGACGTCAATTTTAGGTTTTGATTTTCTTAAATCGTTTGTTTCACCCTAATTATGCATATTTCTGTTAAAATTCGTAAAGATCGCAAAAAGTATTAAAATTTAGCTTTTAAATTATGTTTTTTAATTCATAAACAAAATTGTCTAAAAACGAAAATGCAGCCCACGATTACCCATGAATAACGATTTACAACCCGTTTCGATCGAATATCAAATGACGAATCAACATAATGAATATCATTTTGGGAGGGCGGTAAGGTGCATGGAATAACAAAGTCCTCAAATTGTATTCAAACAAACTTCAAAACTGGACGCATCGAGTGGTTCTATCTGATGAACAATGCTATATCTCACAAAAATACTGCCAAAATGAGAGAGCAAATTTCCTAATCCATACAAAATCAAACAGTCAAAAAAATATTTTGTTTTGATGTTGCAGTTAATTTTCATCAACTGCTTGATTTTACATAAATAGTTTAAATATTTTATCACAATTTTTTCCTATCAAATATGCGTTTTACATATGAAAAAATGGTTTTGAACCGTAAGTCAAAATTTTGAGGCTGTTAGGATACTTTGGTAGTAGGGTAATGTTGCACTCGACCAAACCTACAACTACAACATGCAGTAGGTCACTCCCCAAGTTCCAAAAGACTGTCATATAGTGTAATCTAACAAGAAAATGAAATAATGTTCGTCACTCCATTGTTTATTGACATTCAATAAGTATAAATGCAAGTAATTTTGAAAATAATCAAAAATTTTCAAAAGTAATTGTTGAAAGTAATCGAATTATTTATTGATTACTTTATTATTTTTAATTATTTTTTCGTAATCCATGGTAATCCCGATTATTTTTAGATTATTTGTAATCGTAATCAATTAGTAATCGTTTAAAACCGAATATAATCGTATTTTAATCATTACTTTACTTTTCAAAAATTTGTAATGATTATGATTAGTAATCATTATTTAACAGCTATGATTGGTCATCTTTTTATCGAAAACGAGCTATAATAAAAAGAAATATAGTTTAGTTTAGGGCAGCTATGCCCAACGTCAATGTATGCGGTTTGCTCGCCAACGCTGTTTTGCGTAAACAAAAAATCATTTTCCCAAACATCATTAAACATTTTAAGCAATACTGTTATTAGCTTTCAGATTTGTATGTGTGTGTGTAAAAACGCAAAGCTCTTTATGTGTACATGTAAAAGCACAAGAAGCTGTTTTCGCTCGCGAGCTCAAGCGGTGGGCATAACTGGTTTAGGGCCTATTTCAAACTTAATTTTATTTGAAACTAAAAACATCATCAGGCCATAAAAGAAAAGTTAGATCTGTGGGGGTCTGTGCTCCCAGAATTTTAATATACTCACCCAAAGATGCCATTCCGTAAAGGAATTATTCTGAATTATTCATGAGCAAATTTTTTGAACTAACATTTTATTTGAAACTTGCATCCTTAAAAGACATTTGATGAAACTGACTTTTAAGAAGAAAAGCATTACTTAAAGAAAACAGTCATCTAACTAAAAAATTATGTTCGTATTTCTTAAGGAAATTTGAAAGAAGAAAAGCATCATTTGAGATTTACCCAATGAAAATCGTATAAGCATTAAAAACCTTCTAAATACCGGTTTGCCCAGAACTACCCTGACAGTGCTTGGTTGACACAGCAGCAATCAGGTTATGCCTTTCGAATTGCTGATTGTTCATAATTATATTACAATACGTAGATATTTTCAAGTAACTAAGCCCATTAAAAAAGTGACTTTAACCACTTTTTAAAAACCGGTTTACCGATATAAAAAACTTGGTAAATCGAGTACTCAAAAATGGCATATTTGAGAAAACCGTCATACGGTTTCGGATAAAAAAAACGGTTTCGGTTTTGAACACTCTAATTGCAAAACAGGTTGTAATGCATTGTGTTGCATACTTTTAGGCTTTTATTGTTTTAATTATAAAGCGATACAAGCGGATTTAAAAAAATTTGCTTTTGAGGCGCAATTTTGTTGTTGACAGCGAAATTAACAGAAATAACAGTATAATCCCAGAACATGGTATTAAATCTTTTGGATATTAAGACATGTTAGTAATTGAGAACTTTTTTTTAGTTACATGGGGTCTACACCTGAGATAAGACATACGATTTTTATATCAGCGAACGTCAAATTCAATCGCAGAGAGTATTATCTCACGTGTGTAATATAACAAATGTTAAGACACAGTTGTAACAACTATGTTGTAAAACGAGCTGTCAAAAATAAACACACACATTCATAACAATGAAAAGACGCCATCATTGAAATTGAAAAATTGTGAAATGTCTTAAATTGAGGTATATACAGCTAAAAAACTAATTTAATAATTAACACAGTGAAACAGTGAAAAAAATACAACAACTAGACAGTATAGGTTCGATTCTACTATCGAAGGGTAATAAAATCCTATACTCAGTTTGGCGAGATTGGTGACCAATTTTTTTTATGGACCCCAAAAGACTCAAAATCAGTGGGCCCTTCGAAAAAAGGTGTCATCAGTTTTTGTCCAACAGCTAACTCACACTTCGTGATAGCGCTAAACTATATTCGGCAATATTGTAGCTGGGAGTTTTGCGCTCTAACTTTATTAACAATTTATGGCAAAAAGGTTGGTTATCCCTACGCTTTTTCAAAAAAAAATTGAAGAAAAAATTTTAATGTTTCACTTTTTTGGGCATTACTTTGAGGGAGTCGACATTTTTCACTAACAATGTTCGCCAAAAATGTAGCATTGGTCAAGTTGAATAACTTTCGTGAACATACCAATACAATCTGAACGGGTCTAGGCAATCTAAATAGCTCCGAAAGACCACTATGATACCGGTTTGTTGTACCTTTACGCACTTAAAAGCCAATAACGTGGTTGAATATCAACCGATTTAAAGTTTCTCAGCGGTTTTAGAAAGAAGAGACTGCGGTATTTCCAACCATATATATAGTTATATTGATAACTTGCCATATCTGTCTGTTTTTTGCCTCGAAATTTCAAACTTTTGTGCCTTTTTACTAACTTTTAGGTTTGACGAAGTTTGTAGCCACTATTTTATAAGGATACCCTAATGTTTTCTATTTTATTCAGAAAGTACACGCGATCACGAGTTAAACGCATATTTGTTTGTTGTACCTTTACGCACTTAAAACTTGCCATATCTGTCTGTTTTTTGCCTCGAAATTTCAAACTTTTGTGCCTTTTTCACTAACTTTTAGGTTTGACGAAGTTTGTAGCCACTATTTTATAAGGATACCCTAATGTTTTCTATTTTATTCAGAAAGTACACGCGATCACGAGTTAAACGCATATTTGTTTGTTGTACCTTTACGCACTTAAAAGCCAATAACGTGGTTGAATATCAACCGATTTAAAGTTTCTCAGCGGTTTTAGAAAGAAGAGACTGCGGTATTTCCAACCATATATATAGTTATATTGATAACTTGCCATATCTGTCTGTTTTTTGCCTCGAAATTTCAAACTTTTGTGCCTTTTTCACTAACTTTTAGGTTTGACGAAGTTTGTAGCCACTATTTTATAAGGATACCCTAATGTTTTCTATTTTATTCAGAAAGTACACGCGATCACGAGTTAAACGCATATTTGTTTGTAAAAATCGGTTAACAAATAGTTAAGTTATTCATGTTTTCCGAGGGATGCAATATTAACTTTAAATCGGTTGATATTCAACCACGTTACTGGCTTTTAAGTGCGTAAAGGTACAACAAACCGGTATCCTAGTGGTCTTTCTGAGCTATTTAGATTGCCTAGACCCGTTCAGATTGTATTGGTATGTTCACGAAAGTTATTCAACTTGACCAAGGCTACATTTTTGGCGAACATTGTTAGTGAAAAATTTCGACTCCCTCAAAGTAATGCCTAAAAAAGTGAAAAATTAAAATTTTTTCTTCTTTTTTTTTTTGAAAAAGTGCAGGGATAACCAACCTTTTTGGCATAAATTGTTAATAAAGTTAGAGCGCAAAACTCCCAGCTACAATATTGCCAAATATAGTTTAGCGCTATCACGAAGTTTGAGTTAGCTGTTGGACAAAAACTGATGACACATTTTTTCGAGGGGCACAGTGATTTTGAAAATCTTTTGGGGTCCATAAAAAAATTGGTCACCAATCTCGCCAAACTGAGTATAGGGTTTTATTACCCTTCGATAGTAGAATCGAACCTATACTGTCTAGTTTCATAGTGTTAATTATTCTGCATTTGATTAAAAAAAATCAAAAAACATAAAAACAAACCACGCACACAATAAAAACTTCCTACGAACAATATAAGTTTACCGTACGAGAGTTAGTCAAAAATGAAAAGTATAAGATTAACATAAATACGTGTTCTCCTTGTTTAACATTTTGACAAACATGAAGAAATGTCTTCTCCCATTCTGTCGACGTTTTCTCAGATATTATGCCAAACATTATCTCAGGTGGAGATAGGGTTGCCAGATCTAGATTCGCAAAAAGCTGGACATTCGGATTAAAAAAACTGGATTTTGCAAAAATAGCTGGACAATTTCAAAAAATGTCTACGAAAAAAATCCAAGTTTAGTTTTGTATAAAATTTTTTTTTTAAAAAACATTTTTTAACGTTGTTGAAAACATTTTTTTTTTATATAATTCTTTATTGACAATCTATCCACTTAAGGATAATAAGCAAATTGTTTAATAAACCAGTACAGAAATTTCAGTCAGTTAAATTGACTGATAAATACCATCACCCAATATAATATATTGTTTAAGTCTTGAGTTATTGAAAATAATCGATTTGTAATTAAAACCAGTTAGAAAGTTTCAGTCGGGCAACCCGACTTACATTTACCCCTACCCTCAGTAAAACAAATAATTTTCTATTTTATTGATATTGTTACTCGATTTCGAAAGTGGGCGGAGTGGTACATTTATATGGGAGGTACGTGAAGGGGTGTGTTTAGGCTCCAGATTTATTCTCCATAACTTTATCCTGTTATAGCTTTACTAAATACAGAATTTGCGCACGATTGCGTTGGGTGTACTGATATTATTACTACATCCCAAAAGTGGGCGGAAAGGTACATTTGTATGGGAGGTACCATAAGGGGCGTGTCTAGACTTCCAATTTTTTCTCCAAACTTTGTCCTGTTATAATATAACAAAATACAGAATTTGGGCACGATCGTGTCGAGTGTATTGATATTATTACCCTATTTCTAAAGTGGGCGGAGTGGTACATTTGTATGGGAGGTACCAGAAGGGGCGTGTCTAGACTTCCAGATTTTTTCTCCAAAACTTTATCCTGCTTAAACTTTACCAAATACAGAATTTGGGCACGATCGCGTTAGGTCTTTTAATAATATTAATCGATTTCTAAAGTGGGCGGTACCAGATGTGTATGGGAGGTACCAGATGGGGCGTGAATAGACTTCCAATTTTTTTCTCTAAAACTTTATCTTGTTATAGCTTTACTCAAAATAGAATTTGGGTACGATCACGTTTAATTTATTGATATTATTTCTCCATCTCTATAGTGGGCGGAAAGGTAGATTTGTATGGGAGGTACCAGAAGGGGCGTGGCTAGGCTTTCAAAATTTTTTTTCAAAACTTTATCCTGTTATAGCTTTACTAAATACAGAATTTGGGGACGATCCCTTAGGGTGTATTGATATTATTACTCGATTTCTAAAGTGGACGGAATGATGTATTTGTATGGGAGGTACCAGAAGGGGCGGGGCCATGTAGCCCATTTGCAATACCGTAAGTAGTTTTGAGAAAATAATAACTCGTGCAAAATTTCAAAACATTTGGTTGCGTCTTTCGAAAGTTATCGTGCGAACCAGCCGGACAGCCACCCGACAGACAGACAGACAGACAGACAGACGGACATGGCTCAAACGACTTAAAAAGTCATGAATCGAATTTGGTTCAAAGAAACCTAGGGTCTAAAGTCAGTCCTTCTATGTGTTACACTTTTGGGTCGTATCAAATGATATATACCTTCATCCCTACGGGTGATGGTATAATAATAAGTAACTGATTTGACTATCTCCATTGAGATCGTTTTTAAAAATAAAACAAACTCTATTTGGTTAGTGTGATTTTAAATTTATATGTTAAATGAGTAAGTTAATTTACTTCCGAAATGGTAGATCTAATACGTGGTGTCTCTTGAGCCTTCGAACTTCATGTGTATCATCTAGTAGTGATATAGCCAGCGGGTTGTCGTGATTACTCAGTCTATCTAAGTATTTAGCGCTAAATCTGTTGATTTCATCTTTGACGTATGGGATATGCAGGTCGTCATGAATTGTTTTGTTAGATACAAACCAGGGTACGTTTATAATAAATCTCAAAGTCTTGGACTGGTATGTTTGAAGTATTTCGATGTTGGAGTTGCTAGCAGTTCCCCATAGTTGTATACCGTACGTCCATACAGGCTTTAGAATAGCTTTGTAGATTAAAATTTTGTTTTGAGTACTTAGTTGCGATTTAGTACCGATTAACCAAAAGAGCTTTCCAGTTTTAATTTTAAGCTGTTCCTTCTTAGCTTTAATGTGGTTCTTCCATGTTAAACTCCTATCAATGTGTAATCCAAGGTATTTGACTTTTTGACTTTGTGGAAAAAATTGCGAATTCCCATTTTCCCAACGTTCTAAGTTGATCATGAGACAGCGCAATGTATAAAAAAGTTAAGTTTATAAGAATCGGTTGAAAAATGGATGAGTTATGCCAAATTTTGTAATTACATGTTCGCGTCATTTTGTAGTTTTTCCTTTGAGTAGTGACACACACTGTACAAATACGTATGACGTATACGTATCACAACAAGTAATTCGTACTACATATTCCAAAAAATTTCGAAAAACATTTTACAAAGATTAGCATAAAATGAGAATTCGCAATTTATTTTCGCTTTTCTTTTACTTAAGCAGCCGCCGTTTCACTATTTTTCAACCGATTTTCAAAATTAAGTTTTTTAATAAAAGTTGAAAGTCATAGCTTAAAAACAGATGTAAGCTTTTAAAAATAGGTTTACAAAGAGAAGACTTATGAATTTTGGAACTTGTAATTTTAGGAATTTCGTCATTTCACTTAATTTGCTGTAAAAACATTACTTAACGGAGTGACCGAGAAAAACTAAAAGTGTCACTGCACTCTATGGACTCCAGTCTAACAGAAATGCTACATGAGAACCCCTGTATATTTTTTTCCTTCACATTTGTATCACTGTGTAGTCAATGCGTCGTTTTACTTTGGGAATTGGAATTTCGTTATACTGAGCTCTGACTGTATTATGTATTTGTAAATTTGGGATTTATTTCAATTAGTTGTTTGAAAAGTATTTCACTTTGGAAATTATTTTATTCTCTTTGGGACTTTTTTATTTGGAGTAATTTCATATCCCCAAATTAATGTCATCATCGTATCCGTATCCGCAATGTAAGTATCGTCATTGATTGAGATGTTTTTTATAAAATGCCAATTGAATTGTGTGGAATGTTAAAACAAAAGCAAAATCACCTCGTTGTCTTATTGCCTATTTAACGTACATATGTACGTCTACAATCAATCAAATGGATATATTTGTATAAGTGTATGACTTAGGTAGGTTTGCATCAATCGTACATATGTATGCAATTTACACGATGTATTTGTTGGTTTAAGTTGAATTGCCACCGATCATTACTAGTAAAGTACCTCCATGGAACTCATTGCTTTTTCCTAGTTCATTTGAAACTCATCCAAATGTAATCATAGTAAAACTGTACAAAGGTGGCGATCTCGCAAAATAACACTGCCCATCAAATTAAGACTTTTTGATTGAAAGAGAAATTTGAGTTGATCATTTTTGTAGAATAAACTTATAGTCCAGCTGGTCCGAGTTGTTTTTTACAGTAGCTCAAAGTTTTTGGGTCAAAGGGAGCATTATAAAAAAAACCTAATTGCCCTTTACACCCCATCACACCTCGCCTGAATGACGAATGGGTTGACCTAAAATAGCAACAAAAACGGTAAATGGGGTTTTGTTAGGGGCCAATTGTACATTAAAAATCCACTTGAATCAAAATCCTAGCTGATCCTTTTTTAAGATAGAAGGATTTTTCGTTTTTACTCCGTTTTGCGTTTTTTTTTTGAAGTGACGTTGTTTGCCCCATGATTCCGCCATCAAATCATAAAGATAATATATCGTGTTATATATATTTAAGGCACTTCAGACCAAATTTAAGTTTTCTGCACTAAATTAAGCTTTGCGGAATAAAACTGAAAGTCTTTAATTTTTATTTTTTCCAAAAATTTTATATTTTCCTCACACCTCGCCAGAATGATAAATAGGTTGACTTAAAATAGCAACAAAAACGATTAATGGGGTTTTTTTGGGGGTTAATTGTACATTAAAAATCCACTTGAATCAAAATCCTAACTTATCCTTTTCGTAAGATAAAAGGATTTTTTGTTTTGTATCTACGAAGAATATTATATTATATTATTTTAATATATTATTTATATTATATTATTTTAATACATTTGTCACAAAAATTTGTGGATATGTTCTACTAATTTAAATAAGCTATAAACACTGAAAAAATTTTGGTTTAATTTGTCAAAAGGCCTAAAAAAACTTTTTTACGGTGGTACATTTAAGCTAAAATTCAAATTTTGTCCATGTGATAATTTACCGATATGATGTAGCCATTCAAAATTGACTTATGTTGTGAGTATTCGTCATTTAAAATATTTAGGCAAAATATGGTGAGTTATAACTATTGGTAGATTTAAGTTGAAACAATAATAATATATTTTTTGTGAACTGAAATGGTCAAATGTTGTGCTTTAATTTGTTTTTGTTTTAATAAAATTATGGGATTTTTTAAGATGCTCAAAAATTCACATAATTTCAAAATTTCTGATGTTTTTTGGACTTAAACTAACGTTAAATCACCTAACATCAGCAAATTCTAATCACTTTTTTAAAATTTGATGTTTCCTCTATCGAAATGACCCAGGGTAAACTGCCTATTTTTCTTATTTTGCACTATGAATTCACCCTTCTTTTGATGCAAATTTTGTTATAATATTAAGGAGACTTCTGATATAGGACCGGCAGTGGCATAGTGGTTAGAACACGCGACTACCATGCGGGAGATCACAGTTTCAACTCCTGGCTTCTTCTTCTTCTTCTTCTTTACTGGCAGCAACAACAGAAATTCATCTATCAGTAGCCGCACGTAGAAAACCATTCCAAGCGCTTCGGTCTTTTGCGCTCCGTAGATAGTTCGTCATACCAAGCTTACTTAACACTTCCGTCACCTGGTCTATCCATCGGAGTTTTGGTCGCCCCCTCCTGCGCCGCCCATCGAGTTTATTGCCGAAGACTTTTCGAGCCGGAGCGTTATCGTCCATTCGTACAACGTGTCCAAGCCAGCGCATTCGGACTATTTGAACGCGCTTGACCACGTCGATGTCGTTGTACAGCTCATACAGCTCATGATTCATTCGACGACGGTACTCGCCGTTCACGATGATGGGTCCAAATATTTTGCGGAGTATTTTTCTCTCGAAGACAGAATAGATTGATCCGCTTGTGTCATTACCCACGATTCTGCGCTGTAGAGCAAGACAGGTAGGATCACAGTCTGGTAGAGCTGGAACTTTGTTTTTCGAGAGAGCGCTTTGTCGTTAAATCGCTTGCTTAGCGCATAGTAGCAGCGGTTTGCGATCAATACTCGTCTTTTAATTTCGAGGCTGACATTATTATTTTTGTTTATGGCGGATCCAAGGTAGACAAAATCATCTACCACTTCAAAATTATAGTTGTCAACGTCCACGCAGCGTCCCAGACAAGTGGACTCTTTGTTCGTTGAAACAAATAACTTGGTTTTGTCCTCGTTTATCACCAGACCCATTTCAGCCGACTGCTTTTCAATGCTCGAAAAAACCGCAGTAACATCTCGCAATCCACGTCCAATAATATCGATATCATCAGCATACGCGAGCAACATGTGGCTTTTGTTAAATATGGTGCCATTCCTGTTTACTGCTGCTTTCCGCATGATCATCTCCATTACGATGTTAAAGAGATTGCAGGACAGACTATCGCCTTGTCTAAAGCCTCGCTTGGTAGAAAATGGCTCTGACAGATTTTTGCCAATTTTCACTGAAGACTTCGTGTCAGTCAGTGTCATCCCGCAGAGTCGAATTAGTTTTGCGGGGAAACCAAACTCAGCCATAGCATCCAACAATTTCTGTCGTATCGGACTGTCAAATGCAGCTTTGTAATCGATGAACAGATGGTAGGTATCGATCTGCATTTCTTGGGTCTTCTCCAGGATTTGTCGTAGCGTGAATATCTGGTCGGTGGTGGATTTACCAGGTCTAAAGCCACACTGATAAGGTCCAATCAGGTTCGCCAGGAGGGGCTTTAGTCTTTCACATAACACACTAGACAGGACCTTGTATGCGATGGGTAAAAGGCTAATCCCGCGATAGTTGGTACACACACTAGGATCGCCTTTCTTAAGCACGGGACATAGGACACTCAGATTCCAATCATAGGGCATGCATTCCCTGAGCCAAATCGTGTTTATGAGCTGGTGCATGCATGTTACCAGGTCATCGCCGCCGGCTTTAAAAAGCTCTGCCGGCAGTCCATCGGCTTCCGCAGCTTTATTATTTTTAAGCCGGGCAATTGCCGTGCTGATCTCGTTTTGGCTCGGTGGTGGACAATCTACTCCATCGTCGATGATTGGTGCGATTCCGTCACTTATGCTGCCTTCGGGAACGAGAAGAGATTGAAAGTGTTCCCTCCATATTTGCAGCACACTCTGAGTGTCCGTGACCAGATTTCCGTCTCTGTCCTTACAGGTGGGGATCCCTGTTCCAAAACCTTTACTTTTAACCTTTTGGTAGAACTTTCGGGCCTCACCTCTATCCCTGTAGTTTTCGATATCCTGGCTCTCTCTTTTCTTCCACAGACGCTTTTTCCGTCTGAACAGGCGTTTCATCTCCCTCCTTTTCTCTTTATAACGCTCCGTCACCGCACGCGTCGCCATTGGCTGCAGTTTTGCCTTGTATGCAGCATCCATTTCCTCAGACATTTCGCGACATTCGTCATCGTACCAGGGCTTGTCTGAGCGTGGTTTTTCATAACCCAGTACGGTTGTTGCGGCAGTGGTCATAGAACTCGCAATATGCTGCCACTGCATGTCGGGAACATCACAACTAGGGGGATTTGTATGGAGTAATTGAGAGAGTTGGTTGGGGTAGGCATTGGCTATCTCAGTGGTCTGCAGCTTTGTGATGTCTAGCTTCCTTTGCGTTTGATTAAGAGTGTTTTTAGCTCTACTTAATCGTGTGCGTACCTTGGCTGCAACTAGGTGGTGATCCGAGTCGATATTTGCACCGCGCATCACACGCACGTCCATAACGCTTGAGACATGCCTTCCATCAATTACCACGTGATCAATCTGATTTCTTGTATTTTGATCGGGAGATATCCAGGTTGCCTTGTGGATATCTTTATGCGGGAATCTGGTTCCACTCACAACCATGTTTCTTGCCGACGCGAAATTTACCAGTCTGAATCCGTTATCGGAGGTGTTGTTGTGTAGACTGAATTTTCAGACTGCTGAACCAAGAGCATCTTCCCTTCCTATTTTAGCATTAAAATCTCCCAGAGCAATTTTAATGTCATGTGTAGGGCAGCGGGCATATATATCCTCCAGGCGCTCATAGAATGCATCTTTGATGTCATCGTCTTTGTCTTCCGTCGGGGCGTGTACACAAATCAGCGTAATGTTAAAATATTTCGCCCGGATGCGAATGGTGGCTATACGGTCATTTACAGGGTTAAACCGCGAGACCAGGTGTCGAAGTCTCTTGCCGACTATGAAACCACATCCAAATTCGTGTCTTTCTGCATGGCAGCTGTAAAAGATGTCACAGTTCTTACTGTGTGTTGTAATTCACAACAACGCGAGAAGCTGTCCCATACCTCATTCATGGGATGTAAAGGGAAATTAAGTTAAGTTCAGTTCTGATATGCATAAAACATAGCACTAAGGTGGTGTCGGGGTTTGATTTTAAATTTGGAGTCAGACTTGAAAAAAACAAAATGGCGGAAACAGAATGGCGGGCCAGATTCGAAATCAGCGACTCCAAAAACCCCCATAGAATATCAGTTAAATGCCATTTAAAATCCACCATTTCTTATCCCCCATTTTGTTTTTTTTTTTGTCAAAGTTTTAATCCAATTCGAAATCAGCGATCCAAAAACCCCCTTTATACCATTTTGTATGCCCATTGGAAGTCTCCTTCATATTAAGGCTAAATTTTTCGCAGATCCGTCCAATGTGTGTAGTCCACAAAATTATATAAAAATAATCGAAGTTGTATATAATGTGGATGGGACCGGCCGTGGTACATAGTGGTTAGAACACGCGATTACCATGCGGGAGATCGCAGGTTCAAACCTGGCTCCAGTCATCTTAAAAGAAAAAAAAAAGAAAATTTTCTTTGATTGTCGGCTCCCCTCGAATGTTGTTGACAGCAACTTCGCAGTATTAAGCGTCGATTCAATCGTCGTGTCTAGTAAGAGCTTCTCAAACAGTGACGTTCGCATTCGTCGATAAACAAGTAGGTGCCGTTAGTTGTGAATCTAAAAATAGAAAGCGTGTTAATTCACAACAACGCGAGAAGCTATCCCATACCTTATTCGTGGGGTGCAAAGAGAAATTAAGTTTAAGTTATATAATGTGGATATTGCTTTTACTGAATACAGCTTATATAAAATTACCACATGCATGACAAATTAAAAGAAAAGTTAAACCAATTTGATTGGATATATAAAATATAGCCTATATAAAAATGTCGCATTTGTAAAACCTATAAGCTGCATCATAAAACACAATTGTAAACAAAATCGGTTGTGTATACGGAATTAAAGAAAACTCCTTAAATAATTCCAATATATCGAAACATTAGAATCGAATAAATCCCTTTTGCTACTGAAATTTAAATTTAAAATATAGTTTTAACTGATTCGAAAAGAAGTATTGAAGTATTATTCGAATGTGTTCTAGGGTTTTAAAACCAAACATTTTCATGGAATTGAAAATTTTTCGATCGTTTATGTGAAAATATTTCGTATCCAATATCTACTGTAATTGCTTCCTGAAAGTAGTTTGAATGCGCTTGTACTATCCCAGATATTTAGGTGTTTCTATGAAAACTTTTTTATGGTTTCGGACTGAAAATCGGATTCTTTGATCCAGGTTTGAATGTTCTTCTTCTGAACCATCGAACGATACACATTTTGTAGTTCATACGACCTTTGTCATCATTTTAAATAAATAATTTATAAAAACATATTCGAGTATCTTTATTATTCTTCATTTAGATGTATATCCCATAAAGTGTGGGTCAGCACTGGTAAATGTACTTGTTTGTTACTTAAGGTGTGAAATCAGCGAATTGAATACCTTTGGCACTAAGTTTACCCGAAATCCATTCGCGCAAATAAGGAACATTGGCGTATACACCAGGAACATTTTCTTCCGCACAACCGACGCCCCAAGCAACAATACCGGCTTGGTAGAACCGATCTGGAGTTCCGGGAATTGGACAAACCAAGGGTGAGCCACCGTCACCTTTGCAGGTGTCTTTGCCCTTCTCACCGCCGGCACAAGTGAAGCTTTCATGAAGATTGAAGTACAGACCCAAACGGGTTTGTCTCAGCTGGTTTTGACATGTGGCATGTGGGATGACGGGCAAATCAATCTTCTTTAATATCACCTGATATTTGCCTTCGCGGCCAAACTTGTCTTTGCCCCAGCCAGTTGCGTAGCAGCGGCTATGATCAAAGTTTGCATTGGATTCGGGCAAACAGATCGGACGAATATTCTCCTGCCACTGGAAGGGTTTGTCTAGAATAAGTAGAGCCACGTCATTGTAGAGGGCACCCTTGTTGTAATTCTCATGTCTAATAATCTCGCGGACCTGTTGATCCACATGACCCAAGATTTCGTTGGTGTTTTGTGTGTCCCATTCACCACCACGAACAACCAGTTGATTGGCTTCACGATTGATGACACAATGGGCAGCGGTCAGAACGACATTGGCGGCTATGAGAGAACCACCACAGTCGTACAAATGAATGACTTCGTCGCCAGCATCTTCGGTGCGAAGAATGGCCACCATCCAGGGGAATTCTCCGAATTGGGCCTCATTGTCGGTGTCACCGGTAATGCGATAACCCACTCCGTCTTTGTTGCGCCAACCGCAGCCGGCATGCAATACTGGTGGCACGGCGGGAATTACGGGATCGGTTCTCTGAAAATATAAGAAATGTCGTTTACATAACGTCAAGTTGATGAAAAGTAGGCAGACAGGCTCACCTTATTGGGCAGATCACAGCAGATTTCATTGTATGTACAGACTGCGTCATCAATTCGAATGTCAATAAAGTTTTCACCAGAGGTACTGATGGCACCATCTACGCACAAGTGTCGGGGGACACACTCTTTATCGAGCCCACACGATTTGTAGCCTCCACCAGTTGTTTCACCACCACGCTGAGGAATTGTCGGGGTTGGAGTCGTTGGCTTTGGCTGGAACACTTGTGTTGTGTCAGTGACAGGGCCAGGACCAGGGGGTTTCGGTGTGAATACGTTGTTAATCAGCTCTTCCAGGGACAATCCTTGGCCCCAGGCGCTGGCGATTAAACAGCCAAATACCAGCCAAGTGGCAACTTTAATCGTCATTGTTTGACGTATTCTGTAAAAGTACAAGACCAAATATGAAGACAGTTGAAATATTTTAAATTTGTTCTGAATTTAAATCGATTTAAACGTGCAATATGTATTGATAACGAGCGATGATATTGTGTGTCAATCTGATGTGGGGTCATTGTGGTTATCACAAATACACTCTGCCGTTTGTGAGCACAACAGAACACCACTGAACGAACCATTGTGTTGATGACCCATTTCTATTGAGATATGAGAATTTTAATTTGTTTGTACATTGACTAACTGTGAATATGTAATTAATCGATAATTTTTACATCAATGCTCTTTTCCAGTAATATATTTACTGTTGACTCGCCTCGTTTCATGTGTTTGGGATTTCTACTTAATCTTAAGGATGGGAATGCCATATAAGTTTCATGATAATAGTTGTATTTTTTTAAATGCTATTTAATAGTGGGAACAATATATGGGTAATTCCACTTCTTCTTACTTCTTTATCTTTTGTGTAATACTTAAGAAGCTGATTTTAGAACTGATGGTCCTAAAATATTAGCAAATAAAGAGGGTGACGTTACGTGACAAAAATGGAAGTCAGGTTTTCCTTCTTTCACAAAAACACAAACCAGTGCGAATTTTAAATATGATTAGAAATATTATAAATTTGTTTGTATAAATTTTATGAAACGTGACGTGATGTGACAAAAATTTCCTTTTTGATAATTAATGACAAAATTATTTGCGAAATCAGGGAATATTATAAAGTTTATATACCAAAAATTGTTGATAACGAATGTTACATTAGAAGATCAATAAAATAAAATCAACATTTTGCAGCTTACTGATCATTTTCACTATTATTGGAGTTATTAACTGTTGTAAGAAATATTTTATGAAAAGAGTGCACTTCCATCATCAGTAAATATGATATTAAAAATTCAAAGAGTTCACTAGGTCACCAATGGATTTTTATTTAATAAATTTGTCTTTCTAATACAAGTCACAAAATCAATTTTTCACAAATTTTTTTCCGATCACAGTGAACCTTCTGTGAAGATTCCCGTATGTACTAAAATTGAGCTGATGTACAAAAGCGCATGTTAGTCTTTACAAAAAAATAGTTTGTATGTCCCAAAAAAAAAAAAAAACATCCATCATCTTATATTGAAACGGCAAGCAAGACTTTGTTTAATATGATTTAATTAATAAAAGCAATACAGCTTTGAAAAGCACCTCGAACTTTAAAGTCGGTTCAATCACATTTTTATATTTTTAGTGCACGAATTTCGATTAAAAACTTAATACACTTTTAAAGATAAACAACGAGGCTACTAAGAAAACTCTTACTCTTAATTACAGGGTGGCGCACCAATTGTGCTAAATAAGAAATTCATATATAATTTTTTTTAACCAAAGTATTTAATTTTTTATTTATTGTATATAAAATTTAATTTTTTTTATATAATTAATTTGTTTGGAAGAAGATGATGATGCCCATGCTCATTCACGCCTAAGCGACACTGTATTAGAAAATCATTAAATCATTAAAGTCGAGATCACCTTAATTATTGTATTAATTGGCTATTTAAATTCAGTTAAATTAATTGGTTTCGTTTAGTACACCTCTTGCTTGACATAATCCCATAAAAAACTTGTAGGGCCTCCAGGTCAGGTGACGTTGGACCCCATCGGAAAGTGTAGTTTATTTGACATTCATTTGTTTGGGAATTTTCTTTGGGGCACCGCCATAACCGTTCTGGCTATATGTGTAGTTGCTCCATCTTGCTAGAACCAAATGCTGTTGAAACAGATACGTCTTTAACACATTTATGGGTATAAACAAACTTCTTTAACATCTTTAAATAACGGTCCCCATTGGTTGTTACTATTCTTGTTTAAGTTATTGGCGCATTTAAGTTATTTGTTATGTCCTTGATTGTGTATGGGAGCAACAGGTATATATTGACTCTATTGGCTTAAGATTCGGGTTACGAGGCAAATAGGTAAATAGATTTTACAAAGGGTACCAACGAGTCCAAAAGCTTTTTGTATTGAATTGGTTTATGTTTGTCTTGAATGTCCTTTTGTAAAAGCTGTTTTTGTTCAAGTTATTATTGCATTAAAGTTTTTTGTTATATCTTCTTGGCATATCCCGTTTAATCTGAATGTGATAAAATAGTAATACATTGTAACTGTTTTCTTGCTAATTATAACAAAAGATGCTTTTTTGGATATTGAAATATATTAAAGACTAGCTTTTTGGCTAGCGTTACTCAACCCTAACTTTTAGACTATTTCAATCTATGAAAGTATTTTTAAAATCGGATAAGTAGTTTGAAGATTACCCCCTACATACAAACTCACAAACAATTCCTCCTTTCCTCAAGTCGTGCACGAACGGCCCAAATATATTTTATTTATCTGCTCTGTTACTTGATGTCATATCGAAACAAAATGTATACCGTTGTTCTTCGTATATAGAAGGCTCCGTTGACTTCCTCTATTTCGTTTTCTATATCCATATGATACCCATTTGTTATAATGTTCATGAAGGACTCTCCAAACCATGAAACTTTTAGAAGTAATTACTTAAATTTACAAATTCAAAAGTTATGGAGTTTAAAAAAACACCAAAAATAATTAATTTGTTGTGCTGTGAAATCATTTGGGGTCCTATTGGACCCCAGTATGTAGGGTGCACGAATAACAAAAAACTTATATCGTAACTTACAACTTGAATGTTAAAAAATATGTGCATTCTACACATCCATTTGCCTGATTTTTATGTATACAATACATTTAAAATTTGTTTTTCCGTTATACCAAATACAATTGACAATTGTTAGGACCTAAAACCGGATACGCGGCTTATTCGTTTCCGTTGTGATCTCCCAGAACATACAATAAAATAGTGCCTGTCATGTTAGACGAAACACGACTTACATCACTGACGTGTTATTAAATTTATATTTAAGACAATTAACCAAAAACTGAATGACAACAATGATTAATTATTATTTGAAATCCCAGAATTAAATGAACTTGGTTTAAAAAAAACACACACACACACACTTAACTTAACATAAACACATCTTGAGTTCTTATCTGAAATCTAATTCGAAACAAAAACTCATTAACAAGGCTTAAGTTATAGATAGACCGCTTAATATAAAGGCCAACCCGTGTAGGACATTTTGAACTGTTTTTGTTGTTGTTGTCAGTCAAACAAAAGCAAATCTTATCTATGACGTTAAAAAAAATTTTATTTGATAAACGTGCCAATCTCTTTACCTTTAACAAGAAGTAAAAGTTTTATTCCGGTGAATATATTAAGAAAATCTCTATTAAAATTAATATTAATTCGATCTCCAATAAAAAGACAAATTAACTTTCATCTTAATTTGCATTTGCTTTTCCTTAATTAAAAGAAATGGGCGAAGTATTAATTTGCTTCGCATGAAAACATTTACATAATCTAAACAATTATTTCGTAACAAAACTTTTCTATACAGAATCGCAGGTATAGTGTTAATTATTGGTTTTTTAATTTCACTCAATTTGTAATGTAAAATTGATCGCGTAACAATGTCCGGTTTACGTTTAACTCGGACAAGCGATTAATAATACTGTAAGTAAGTCAAAATGACACAGAAAAACGCCAAGACACCCCAAGTTAACACAGTGTTTTACTCCTTTTCAAAAGATAAGGTGAAATTACAGATTTATTCCATTTTTAAGTTTGTATTATCTCGCAAGCTATTTTTATAGTATTTATGGAAAACTAATTAAAAAACTCTTTTAAAATAACATTATTTATTTGTTTATTTGTCGATTCTTAACTCTAGAAATGATAACCGTCTATTTTCGGGTGATATTGCAGAATGATTTCCGACCGATTCCAACCCAAAAACATTGATTTAATTCGAAATATATTCCAATGAAATTCAAAAAGTTTATCAAAATTGTTTAATTGTACCACACATTAAAAATACGTAAATTGTGCTTGCCGGAAGGTGGAACCCCATGATCATAACCCTTGAATTAAAAAAAAAGAAAACTAAAGCTTATGTCATTTCAAAAGACATTTTGATGTATTTTCCTTAAAACACCAACAGATCGCTTGAGAGACAATACAAACTTAAAAATGGAATATCTCTCTATTTTGACCTAATCTTTTAAAACGGAGTACACCACTATGTTCTACGGCCCAAAATTAAGTTGGGTTGCCTCAGCCTTTTTTTTTGCCATTTCGGAAGTTAACATTTTAACATATTTACAGTGTATTTGATAGATATAAAACGAATGCCGATGACCGAACTATAAATGAAGCTTTGAACGATTGATCAAATTTACACAAAATTTAACTAGTCCTTGCTTCAGATGTCGAAATAGTTTACGTATTATTTTCCCATTTTTAAATGGTTGACTTCTGCTTAATAAATTAATTAATTTAACATCGCACTGTTTGGCGCAATAAACAATAGCAATCAAACTGTTTTTTTCATAAGTTTCATTAGTTTGTAGATACAAATGTGAATATTTAAAACAAAATTTGCAAGTTCATAACAAATCAGTCAGATGAAGTTAACTGATTCTAGAGACATGTTATTTAAGGCGTCCTTCACGTCGTATCACTACCTTAAACCGTAGATCAGTTTAGCAATATACCACAGCAACTTATTTCACCTCAGTTGTTCTGAGAACCTTTTTCCTCTTCTCAACAGGTTTAATTCGGTTTAAAATATTGTTGTTTGCCAAATTGGACGTTATAAATTCACAAATTAAAGTTAAACAAATCAAACCCGTTTTTTTGGTCTTCTTTTCGGGTTTCAAGTTTAAATAATTTTGTGTGTCTAAAGCTGTCTTACCGGTACATGCAACTAAGCACCGACCGGGTCTCGTTAAAACAAATAACGAATAAATACTATATTGTGAATTGAATAATCATCGCCCATCGGTTGAATGCATTTAACAGGATCTGAACTTGAAAATTGCAAATGTACACAAAAAAGTAAAATTTTTTTAATAACTTTTTTGTTGGTTTCAAAAGAAATCACACGCTCACGGTTAATTTAGAAGTCACAACGAAACCGGTTTTCCCCCAAGGAAATCGACGAGTACTACGAATCGTTGATAGCCAATGTTAGCCATCTACATACATTTATTATTATTTGTTGTCTCCATTATCAGTGAATGCATTAACACATGTACGTAACTAAAGTTAGCAAACACATAGTATGTGTGATTATTAAAAAAATATACACTATTGTTGTTCATGAGAATGATGGTGAAGAAGAAATAAAAAACCACAAAATGACTAATTATATTCCAGTTGAACTCACTATGAAATAACCAAGGTTTAAGTAGCCAGACAACCGAATCGTTGAACGATCTACTAAGAACTGATTCAATATTTCTATTTTTTCATAATCAAAGCTTGGGATTCTCAATCTTGAATCAAGTCAAAACGAAATCTAGCCGTTGGCGATATACAGACACACATCGCAGCGCAGAAGATGTGCAAGTTTTGGTAGTGGGAACAAAAGTTGTTCTGATATGACGATATGGCAAGGGGAAGGGCCGTCGATTGTTGACATAAGAAAGCTTTATGTAAAACAGTGATGAAAATAGGAATTGATGAAAAAGTGCTAAAGCTTTGCCGGGGGTAATAAAGTACATTTTAATGATTAAATATTTGAATGTAAGATTGATCTTTGATCGGCTAGAAAGTTGTTGTCTTTGTTAATATTTGTAATTTTATGGTGAGTTTTAATTGCCAAATTTTTCTGTTAAAATTACGTACGTTAAAAAAGTCTACAGATTGATACGGATGTAAACAACAACGAAAGTCAATACATATATATATTTTATTTGAAAGTACAATCTTTCCGGTTAATAATGGAAAATAATTTCATTCAAATGGCTGCCTCGGCTAGCCATGCAGTAGCCTACACGATCGGTCCAATTTTTAAGCACATTAGCGATTGTGTGCAGCTGTATTTCACCAATGGCTTCACAAATATTGACCTTTAAAGCGTAAATTATCTCTGGCTTGTCGGCGTAACACTTATCTTTGAGGGCAACCCACAAATAATAGTCCAACGGTGTCAAATCGCAGCTCCGAGGCGGCCGAACGACATCAGCTCTGCGGCTGATAATAAAAAAAAACTTAATTTCCCTTTACACCCCATGAATAAGGTATGGGATAGCTACTCGTGTTGTTGTGAATTAACACGCTTTCTATTTTTAGATTGACAACTAACGGCACCTACTTGTTTATCGACGAATGCAAACGTCACTGTTTAAGAAGCTCTTACTAGACACGCCGATTGACTCGACACTAATACTGCGAAGTTGCTGTCGACAACATTCGAGGGGAGCCGACAATGAAAGAAAAATTCATTTCTTTTTTTTTTCTTTTTAAGATGACTGGAGCCAGGAGTTGAACCTGTGATCTCCCGCATGGTAGTCGCGCGTTCTAACCACTATGCCACGGCCGGTCCCGTGCGGCTGATAATGTGATCTTCAAAAACAGGGAGCAAAACATCGAGTGTAGCTTCGGCTGTGTGACACGTGGCGCCGTCCTGTTGAAACCAAATGTTGCCAATATCCTCCTCTGCAATTTTTATGAACAAAAATTCGTTCAACATGGCCCGATAACGATCGCCATTGACTGTAACGGCAATGAGCTTCATCGTCATACCATGGTCTATATACAAAATTCGTCTCAATGATGTCTCCGAAATGTTCAATTGTTGAGAACTACGGTGAATTGATGTTAATGGCGCTTCACGCACACTTTCTGCCTCAGCAGCAATTTTCTTGGGTATACGCACTGTTTTTGGCTTTTCACGCATTGGTTTATCGATGAGGATGCTAGTTTCTTTCACTTTTTTCACAAGATAACGAACATACGGAGCTGACGGTGCTTCTCTTCTTCCAAAATCCGTACGCAATTTTCGCACACATTCTGCAACATTTCCATGATTTTCAAAGTAATGTCGCAATGTTTCCCAGCGTTGTTCAAGCGTATACACAACCATATTCGTTCAGCGGAAGGATAAAACTAATTATCTGTCAAATCAGACATCAGACACGAAATAAGTTGAAAAAAAACGTTAGATGGCGGACCCGTTGTATAACCAGTACAGAAATTTCAGTCAGGCAAACTGACTGATCACCCAATATGAGATATTGTTTAAGTCTAAGCCGTACAAAATTTGACTTATTTGTATAGGAGGTACAATTAGGGGCAGCACAACGTGTCTGATTTTTTTTTTTCGTAAATCAACGTTCAGTGAACGCTTACCTTGGCAAAATTTGTTTGAATTTAGTGTAAATACAAAAGTTATACATATGTATGTAACAGGGGAAATATCGATTATTTATATGGGAGGTACCAGAAGGTTACCCCCAGGTGTCGGTTTAGAAGTTATGGGGGAAATAAAAATTTCCGAACAAGGTCATTTTGTTTGAGAGGTACCAGAAGGGGTAAACCGATAACCGTACAACTTACGCATAATTTAACTGAATTCAGTGTACTTACAAAAAAGATATGTATGTAAGACTATCAGGCCTGTTCTGTAAATCACGTGATTTCATATCACATGCCGTTTTGAAATCACACGTGTGATTTTTTAGTGTTCTGTAAATCACACGATTTGTCTTTTTCAGGGTGTGATTTTAATTTTTCGAAATCACAACAAAACAGCTGATTTTTTGACTTATTTTGTTGTGATTTAATAAGGATTATTCAAGTGAGTTGAAATTTGACGTTTTTAAGTTGAAAAAGAAAGAAAAGTTTAAAGTAAAACGCCGGGTGCTATATTTTTTGCTCTGAAAAATTTGCGAAGGACACAATTAAACAACAACGCATAAAAAAGCATTGATTAAATCTTCGAAAACTAAATCAGCTGATGATTAACAAATCACAAACAAATTCACAAAACAGATACACAAAAAGTAGTGTCTCTTTTTGTGATTTCAAATCACTTTTGTGATTTGTGATTTTCAGAACAGGCCTGTATGGGGGTGAATTCGGTCATTTGTATGGGAGGTACCAGAAGGGGTGTGTCAAATAGTTAGGTTTTCTGAGGTTTTGCCTCCTATCACAACATAAATTAAGGGACCAATTTTCATTACCCCCCAAGTGTCCGTTTGGAAGTTATGAGCGAAATATTGATTTTCCAAAAGTAGTTCATTTTTTATGTGAGGTACCAAAAGGCGTGAACCGATATAGTCCATATTCATTCCTGAGTCAAATTTCCATAAGCGAACATGATACACAAAATTTAAGTGAATTCGGTTTACTTACAAAAAGATATTTATGTAAAACTATGAGGGTCAATTCGGTCAATTGTATGGGAGGTATCAGAAGTGGTGTGGCAAAGGTTTCGGTTTTTCATGGTTTGTCTACTTTTGCAAGATAAATAAACTGACCAAATTTAAATATCCTCCAGACGTCTGTTTGGAAGTTATGAAAGAAATATTAATTATCCAAAAATCGGTAATTTTGTATGAGAGGTACCAGAAGGGGTGGGGCTATTCAGCCCATTTACAATCCCATTAGTTCGTTCTGGAAATTATTAGTACTGGTAAATATTTATACCGATCCGTTAGGGTTTACTCGAGTTATCTTGCTCACCAGCCAGCCGGACATAGTGGACATAAAAAGTCCTGAAACAAATTTGGTCTTAAGATACTTGGAGGTTAACTCGTCTCCTTTATGCGTTACACGTTTTTCGTATCAAATGATATATACCTTCATCCCTTAGGGTGATGGTATAAAAATGGTGTGAAAAATGTATAGTAATACATCGATTGAGAACGGATTTGCCGATTTTGATAAAAAAAAATTTCAGGTGCTCGTAACCGCCAGAAGATTTTTACGAAAAAAAAAATTGGAAAATCTTGCGGAATAGTCGGAAAATGGGAAAAATCAAAAACTTATTTTTTGCATAGAATTTTGTGTGTAATTGTTACGGAATGGCTTTTCGAATAGAAAAATACAAAATTCTTAGGGAAAAATTTGGAATATTCCGGAAAAACGGGAAAATTTGTTATTATTTATCGACGATATTTTGCAGTTTTTCGGATAATTGTAAAATTCAGTGATGTTTTGCGTAAATTATCTTGGAGAAGTTAACGGGATAAATAATAATAGTTAACGACCTGATATATGGCCGTGCGCAACTGGAAAGTTGTCCTTTTTATTTTCTATTGAGCAAATGTGATATTTTGCTTGCTGAAATTGTTTCGAGTTTTGCGTATTATTACTCTGATTCTCGATAGTGGTATATCGGTCATCACATTTGATATTCAACGCAATATTTATCAATTCGATAATTTTTCGTAAGTAAAACTTCTCGGCAATTATTAGAGGTTTACTTGCCAGTCGATCCTGCTCGCGGATTATTTGTAACCCTTAAATGCAATTGTTTGCTTGTTAATCGTGTGTACGATGGATAGATTATCATAACATTTCTCTCCGAGAACCACAGAGAGACTAACTGAGAAAAACGTTTATCTAATCATCCCCTACGCAATGAGTGGAAGATCGTGAGCGATTAACCTTAGCCAACGCACAACGGTAAAACAATGTTTGATTCTTTTTGTTGAAACAGTCAATAAGTGTAAGTGAGTGGATCATTTGTGAAGAAAATTAAAATATAAGGTTTACTATTTTTTTTTAGAAACCAATGATTATAAGATATAGTGGACATCATTTACCAAGCTTCGTTAGATCTGCCATTAAGGGGATCATAACCGACGAATTTTAATTGAATTTTAGGGGAATAGGCAATTTGATTGGGAGTTTTCTTCACGCTTCGTTTGGGGATCTTCTTTACGATTCATTTGGAAATCTTCTTCACGATTCGTGGGGAACTATTCTATGTTTTTCCCATATAGAACATCTTCGCAATTGGCTCTCTTGCTCATGTGGCCCATGGGCTAACTCTAGCGGTTGATTGTTTTAGACGATTCAACCTAAAATGGTGTTAACGCCGTGCAATAATTAGTCAGACTATACACAGTTCATCCACTCTAAGGTGTATGCTTCTATCTTAGCTTTCCTTCAATTCTCTGCGTACTGTGGATGATGTGCTGTGCGCCGGGAGGCTTGCCAACGTTTAAATTTGCTCGAAAATTATAAACATTGGGACTAGAGTATACAAACATTCGACTTTTTTGAAAAACCGGTTTCGGTTTTATTCGAAATTTACATTATTCCAAAAATTAATTAAGAAAAAACCGGAAAAACGGGTTTTTTAATTGTGCACAAAAATAATAAAAAAGCGTTACTATTATCACCAATTTAATTGGGAAGTGTTAAAAACTACGTATTGTTTAAATTACCTTAAAAAAAAGTCTGTTTTTTTTAAATATAGACATTCATAAAAATTTTTAAACACTTCCATCTTTCAATATATTCGTAAATTTTTTTCACGAACTTTATTATTGAATTAGTTTCTTTTAAAGCATATTTTAAGTACATCACACATCTGAGTAATTTTCACATGGAAGCTTAATGTAGATTTTATGGTGTGATACTATAACTCATAGGCGCTCAGAAAAGAACAAATCAATGAAGTTCTAATATTAACCAATTATACTGCGACACAAAATGGAGGTTCTTGTCCGAGGGCGGAATTAGTTCAAGGTCGAACTCTTTTATGGCCCGGTGAAATTTTCAATTTAACCTAAAATTGAGTTTGAAATGGGTCCTAAAACACTATGTTTCCTTTCGTGTTAGTGCATTTTCGATACCAGATGTTTTCATTGAAATTGAACGAGAATTTATTTTTCTCGACTCCTCACGTGTCCTTATTTCAAAAAAAGTCAGAAAAGGACATTGTAATGGAACTTTACAACATTCAAATGTTCCACAAAAATTTTGGTCAGAAAATTTTACTTAGGGTTCTCTAAGACAAAAATCAATATCTCGAACTATTAATAATCATTTTGTCTGTTTTCAAAGCACTGTGTGAACAGCTACCTAAAAAAGTCAGAGTATCTATGTTTCTTATTGTTTTAGTGCATCTTCGATATCAGATATAATCAATGAAATTTAACGAGGATTTATTTGTGGAACAGTTAAACTTTCTATCTGCACTCTTCGAGAAATATCAGAAAATGAGCTTTAAATGTGACTTTACAACATTTAAAACTTCTACAAAAATTCTGCTTAAAAGTATGACTTAGGGCGGATCTGCACTCCCGGAATTTTACTTATCTGTCAAGGTATTATTCCGTCCCCAAAAATTTATCGGGCAACATGGATCCAGCTGTTTAGTCCGGCCAATTACCAAACAAATTTGGGCAATTTTATGTTGAGCATAATAATTAAGTTTTCTGCAATTATTATGTTAACTCATGTTAAACATCAAATTAAGATTTAAAATCTTGAATAATTTTTTTGGCAAAGTTTACCTAGAACGAAATTTTATGATATCTATCGTCAAGAATTGTCATTATTGTGTTTTTAATTAAAATTTTGTTGTCAAAATATATATTATAATTAAAAATTAATGTATTTATTTTTTATAAAGGCCAATTTTTTTAGATTTAAATTTAGTTGAAAACAATTACACTAATTATTTACATGTATATCACTCCAATTATAAATTTGTTTGTAAACAGGTGTCACAGCATTAAATTGTAGTTGAATGCTCTATACAAACTGGGTTTTTGCTGTTTCGCGAATTATTATGTATGCAATTTCCTCGGTAATCAGAGAACGAAAAATTGTTAACGGATCATGCATACTTTGCTTAGGCCCAGGTTTGCTTCGTCCATAATTGACTATATTATGCACACGAAAATGGCCGCCAGTTGGTGGAACTTTGTTCCGCTTCGTACCGAAATCCCTTTCGGTTTCTTCACAAAACAGTTGTTGTTCATCTTCGTCATCGGTATCTTCATCATTGCCGCCGTTGAGTTCTACATATGCATCGTTTTCGGCATCGGACGCATAATCATCGCCTTCAAGATGATCAATATCATCATCGGCATCTTTATCAAAAAACTGGCAAATCTTAAATCTATTTCTCGCCTTTCTTCTCCGTCAATCTCTGATAACGTGTAGTATTTCGAAGCACAATATCCGCGGCGTCCCAATCTGCTTAAGCCATTTTTCTGCAAAAAATCCCCTGACATGCTTTTTTTTACCAAAGTTGCGTTCAGTCTCGATATAAATTACAAAACTGTTTTACTAATTTCGAAATTCAATTTCACACACGTTACTTCAATATCCACGAACAGCAAACAATATACTGCCTATCAAAAACAAATAAGAGCAGATCAATAATCGAAAATTAGACGTACTCTCTCAATAACGGTACTACCTCAGGTAATACCAGTGTTGCTAACAGATCTGAAACGAAAATCGCTATTTTTAAAGCGATTTTCAATATCATCACTGAATATTAGTCATATGGCTATATCAATTTCTTCGCAGGTCCCGTGGGACCTTACCACATGCAAGCGGACTAAATTTGTTTAAACATTGATAAAAAACCGAACAAGGCGTCGTATCACTTCAAAATTTATTTTAATCAACTAAGAATGACAGTCGCATTGCAGAACCTCACATCGGCTTCTTTCTCGCTTGGCAATGGTCAAATTCATGTTGCTGTTTCGACTGAAAATTTTTGCGAGTTCACATCGTCTAAGGTGGAACGTATCACCAAATTGTTCCCCGGCATTGCACAAAATTATACAAATCTCGATTCAAGCAGCGAAGCTTGAATTTCATTCTTCAAAGTCAAATCACAGGTGAACTTCTTTCGTACAAATCCGTTTACAGCGTGACCGATAAGGATGAAGCGACCAACAATCCGACGGAATTTTTGAACTTGATGTTCAAAAACTCCACCGCATAATTTACAGCTGAGGTGGGATCGATCGTAATCGTATAGCGGAATCTGAATCAATCAAAATTGTGCAACGGTACGCGGTTTTCCGTCAAGAAACTGATAAACAGTGTGATTCAACCGACGACCGTTTTGTGCTTTTTATAAGAAGTGACTTTCTTTGCCCCGTGATTCCACTATCAAATTGTAGAGATATTATATCGTGTTATATCTCATTGGAAGCGTAAGGACTTCAGCTTTAAGACACTTCTGTTCGAATGGATCTTTTTTGCACAACAGTAAGTTTTACGGAAAATAAACTTTCTTCTTATTTTTATTTTTTCCAAAAATTTTATATTTTATGGTTTGACTTATTTATCTAAATACATCGAGTGAACGTGAGAAAAAACATTTAAGGTTGTTTAAATATTGTGGGAGTGTGTGTTACATAAATAATGCAATATTGTTTCCACTTCATCTAACGAGATGAATATCACTGCGCACTTTTTTAAAGTGGCACTGTGGTGCCAAATCAGTTTTTTATTTGGTACTGTAACTTTTGAACGGATAATGGTATCTGGATGAATTTTAAAGTAGTTAAAGCTGAGGTGTTTTTCATATCATTTAGCTCCCTACTGGATGAGGGAGCTACTGGGTGGTCCTACAAATTTGGTCACTTCGGGTGTTTTAAAATTTTAAATGTTCGTGGAAAATGCATTTATAAGGTTACATGAAAACATATTTAGGCAAAGGGACATGGAACCACCCTCACAAACCGAAATTTTAATTAATTTTCACAATGTCTACCATATGACTGACTTATCACTCCCCAGTCCAAACGGCTAAAGCTAGAACCTTGCAATTTGGCAAGTAGGTTCCTTCTGTGATGTAGGCGAGGGTAAAAAAGCCGAGAAATATATAAAACTGATACAGTCGTCCAGACCCAACCGCTATAAGTAGAATCGCTAAAAATGGGGTGAATTATTATTTTTTTAAAATTGTGCGATACGAAGGCCTCGAAATTTGGGGCAAATTTTTGTACTGGCCGTGTTCGCGAAAATGTCAACCAGAGGGGAAAAAATTTTTTGTGACTTTTACAAAAAATTTTTGTGTGTATGAAATAAGAAGTGTCTAATAAATCTGGAAAAATCTGTTTTTGATCGAAAATTGCAAAACAGTGGCAACCCTGGCATGTTTTTTCTAGTAAGCTTTATACTGAGAAGTAAAACAAAATGGATAGCTCACAGAAAAAGGTAAAAACAACCTATTTTGCTCAGAAAATTGCATTGTTTTATTTTGCAATATATAGATAAAGAATTGTTTTATTGCTGAAACCAAAAAAAAAAATTTAAAAAAAATTGTAAATGCACATTTGATGGCAATGAAAACTGCGCAATTTCGGTGTAATGTGAAAGACTAAAATTGGAAAAGTTTAATCACGGTGGTTGCACGCTGGTGTTTTGTTATGAAAACATAACTTTTTCTGAGCTGGAGTTCCTAATATCTGGAATGGGTGGTATTTTTAAAGATTAATGCTGGTTTCTCAGTTTAAATTGACATCAAATGTGTGTAATGTGAAAGACCAAAAAAAATACTTAAATTTTTTTTTTGGTAGGATCCACTCACAAGTGCAGAAAAAAATAAAAATTACATCGAAAAGCTAAAAAAGAATGGTAAATACGAAGAACACAAAAGAAAGAGGGCAGAAGCTATGCGTAAATTGAGAGAAAACCGTAAACTGAAGGAAAGTGAAATGCCAAGAAAGGATCGTGAGTCTCTTGTAGAAAGACGTCGCAAGGACTACGTAAATGCATTCAACCTTACACCTTCAACCATTTCTGTCGAAGAAGTCACTGATGAAGACTTTTGTAAAATAAACAAAAAATTAAATGTTGCCGATTTTTTTTAACACAAAAAATATTCGTGATATTGCGTCGGCCCATCAAATACAGCAAGAGTCCGGCAATATCCCCATTTTTTCAACTTCCAAAGAAGGATATAATCAATCTTAAAAAATAAAAAATTAAAATCAAAAGAGAAACAAAATAAAAATAGAGTTTGAATAACTTTGTTTTTGCATTTTTTTATAATCCCGCAAATATAACCGTTTTCAAAAGAATGTAGTTTTATTTGGCATACGGAACAATGGTGACATAAAACTTTAAAGCTAACTAGAAAAAACATGCTAGGGCTGGAATTTTCGACCAAAAAAACAGTGTTGCCAAATTTATTAGACACTTCTTATTTCATACACATCAAAAAATTTTCGCGAACACGGCCAGGTGTGGGCACGCCCTTGAATATTGTCTTGCTGTTTTCGAATTTTTTGACACCTTTCTTTTTTTTGCCATAAAAAGCTGATAAAAACATGGTTTTGTGCCACCTGTCACAAATCCCTCTTCCCCACCTCCCAAACCATGATATTTATTACGATCCCTTAGCCCCAAGACCTAATATTGAACTTTGGTTGTAAAAAAATGTCTTTAAAAAGCATTTATAAGCACTAAAAGTCGTTTTTAAATGCAAAAATTTGTACGATGTAATGTGAAAGACTTTCGTTGTAATGTGAAAGACTTGATATTTTTAGTCCTACTGAGGTTTTAAGCAACATATTTAAACCGTTTGAATGCAATTTCCCTTCTTCATTATTCAACTTTTATCTCCAAAAGTACGGGGATAACCCGTTGTCTATAAGAGCAGAACTTTTAGAAAGTATCTGTCTACCTCAAAAGTGACTTCCAAAATTTGTAATGTGAAAGACCGTCTTTAACTGCTTATACCATGAAAACCATAGGACCTGGAAAAAAATTTCTTTGAAGGAAATGAGCACACTGTTAAGCTTTATAATTTCCATGCATAAAACATTAGCATTTAACTATTTTCAAACCAATTTTTTCAAATTTGTGTGTACAAATGTAATGTGAAAGACTGCGAACACGGCCACTGCGGATTAGTTTAGCGACATGAAGCAATTTTTCGAAATTTGTATGTTTGGGAATGACAAGAGGAAAAGTGGTATGACCGCTCCGCTCCGGCAAAACGGCTAAATGTACAATCACAAATAATCGGTCTTAATATTATCTTAAGAAAAAATCATTAAAAATGTCATAAAATAATGCTTTTTATTCCGGAAAGTTGTGGTATCTTACTGTTTTTGGGGTCGATGAATCCATTTTTGACATTTATTTTTATTTTTAAGCGCCGCCAGAGGGAGCTTTCGTACATTTTTTTGGTTTATATCGAATTTGTTGTCTTTCCACGCGATTACACTCGTAGATTAAGAGCTATCGAGCTGAAATTTGGTATGCGAGCTTTTATCTACCAAGCGGTGATTATGTTCTAAAATGGTCATTATCGAACGAAACCTACTCCCACCTCCCATACAAATTGTACCTTTTTTGGGGTCTGGCCCGACCACAGTCGTTAATTAAGAGCTATCGAGCCGAAATTTGGTATTCAAGCTTCTATCTCCTAAGCGAATTTTAAGTTCTAAGATGGGCATGATCGGACAAAAACTTCTAACACTTCCAAGGGCGTAGCCAGGATCTTATATAGGGGGGGCAGTCGGTTTTACATTTCATGTTAAAAGTATGTTTACAAAAAAATAAAACTAAGAACCTAACGAAAAATCAATACTCATGGTTTTGACAATATTTTATCATACAAAAGTAGCCTATTATTTTTTTTTTGTAAATTTTATGTCATCGAGTTCATGTAGTACCAAAAAATTGTTTTTAAACATCTTAGTTGTTTTGTTTTTTGTACATTACTTAAGCGATTTTAAAAAATTGTTATCTTGTGTTATTTGAAACAAAATTGTGCACAGAATGAACGTTTTTTTTTTCTTCTAAATTCCTCATCATTATTTTTTTTAAATGTGTTAAAGTCCATGAAAAAATTATTTTTGACTTTAATTTCAAATATTTTTTGGATTACGACCAAAAGATTTTGAACTTCCGCATATGTGAGCATATGTTACAAATTGAACTAAGTAAATTTTTTTTTGCTTATGTACCAAAAATTGAATTTTAAACTATAAATAAAATAATATTTTGTGTTTACAAGTAGGCTAAGTAGTGTGCTTTTCATTTAAAAAGACCAATACGGTAACATGTTACATCATCTGTCAAAATAAAGAAATTTCATCGAATTTGAAATTTTTTAAAAAAATAATGATAAGGAATTTAGAATAACAAACTTTCTTATAATACAAGATTTTGAAAATCGGTCAAGAACTGGGGCTTAAAATTGCATATGTCCTAAAAAACCTTTTTTTCAACTGTGGACGGTAGGCTCAAAACAGTTTTAGGTTGCATGAAAATGACGATAAAAGGAGACGTGTTAGACCCCAAGTATCGTAAAACCAAATTCGTATCACCAATTTTTAAGACGATTGAACCATACCCGTATGTCTGTCCGGCTGGCTGGTGGGCAGGATAACTCGAGTAACTTAACTAATCTAAATGAAAAATTATCAGTACATATTAATATTTTCCAAAATGACGTAATTGGATTGAAAATTAACAAAATAGTCTCACCCCTTATGGTACCTCAAATACAAAATTATATATTTTTGTAAAATTAAAATATTTTTCCAATATTATTCAAACGAAGAGCTGGATAACATTTAAATTTGGTCAGCTTATTACTTTGTCATAACAGACAAACCATCAAAAAACCAAAACCTTTGCCATAACCTTTCTGGTAGCTCCCACACAAATGACCGAATTGACTCTTATAGGTTTACACTTTTTTTGTAAGTACACTTCATACAGTCATGTTTTACATAAGATGTGCTAAAATTTCACCGAGGGTCATATGAAACCAGGTCCTAACAAATTATTTGAGTTGTATTGTTATCTATCGGTCAATATAACACAACATTTCGAAAAAAAATTATTTTTTTTTCGATTTGTGTGTATGAGCCAAAACATTGCGCGACGTCTCTTGGTTGCGACAAATATAATTGTGTTTTAAATGCCGAGGACGTCGGTCGATTATCATAATCATTGTACAAATTCTGCTGAAGAAATTCGTGGCAGGATCCGGATAGTTTTGCAAACTGCCTGGCATTATGAGAATAAAATACTGCTAAAACTTTTAAAAACAAATAATGTCTGAAGCTTGATTAAAAGACAGAATTATCAACTGAATGTATATTTTTTATTAAAGCTAACTAACTAACGAAATAGAATTGAAATTTGGACAGATGTAAGTTGTGTTGTATATGTGTGTTTAAATTTGCGTATCGCTATAAATTACTTCGCTGATTTTAATTGATACCGGTTTTCTTTCATTTTAATATTTAAACACAGACCTGAGTTTTTGTGATCAGAAAATAACGTCCGAAACAATACAATTTTTGTACAATTTTTTGAACATTACTCGTTTACCTAATTTAAAACAATGAATATAAAAATTGTTACTTGAAGATAACTTATAAGACTCTATGCCGTTATGGCAAAAGTTGTTTTGTCAGTTTTTTTTTGCTTGATATATCCTTTAGGACATATAGTTACCTCAATCGGAGGTAACTATCTTGTCGAGATGTGTAGGAACGCAGGGGGTAACTTTACGGAAATAGCGATGTGCCTATTTTAAGATCCATCAAATCTTAAAAGCGCAAAAGCAGCATAACCAAAGGTTACCGAACCCCCTTAACCGAAATGTTATGTGTACCGAGTTCATCGGATGGTTTGCAGTCTGGGGTGTCTGACTATATTCTAACGGATACTCACGTATTTACCTGGACGCCTAAGTGAGTACTAGGCTTAACTACTAAGTACTTACAGTAGGCTATGACATGGTGGACCTACTTTTCCCTACACTCGTGGTACTATGCATGCCAAACAAAAAAAAAAAAAACAAACAAAGAACGTAAACGAACAAACATACAAAATACTGATAACGAAAACGCTAATACAACTGAGATCAGTCTGGCTGACCTGCAGGCATCTATCCAGGAACAGCATAATGTACTTATGCAGCAGCTTCAGATGCTTGCGGCACATTCAACAGTGGTCAATTTGGCTGAGATGCAAGATTCTAGTGCATGTTGCACTCATGATGCAGCTTGCCCCAAAAAACTCGACAGGAGTTCAAAATAATGATGTACAAAATGTGAGTGTCATGTATTCGGAAAGTTTTGGAGTGTGTAACAAGTCCGGTTTCTTCCCTGTCGGAAGAGGACATAGAGGATACGATCATCGAGTGCTCTCTATTGGACACCACCCAAGTTCCAAGGGAGTCTCAACCAGACTGTGTCATGAAAACTGACACTAATACGGAGGAAAAAACTTTCTTAACCCGCCAAAACGCCATTGGTTCCCCGGCATCCTATACGGACTTCCTCACAGTCAATCAGGACAACATAAAAGATGAGCTCGAAGTCGGCGATTTAGCTGGCAGGAAAAGTCAGCCGTCTAAGAAGCAGAAGCACCATAACGCATATCAGCGATCCTGTAACTTACCTGCGAGGTTACAGCGTCGCGATACCGCTCTGCTCTCTAAGAATGAAGTTTTCAAAGAAATATCCTGTCGTCAGGTTCCTTAGTGAGTCTGTTAAGGAGCTTCTCCAAAAAGACTCTCTGGTGGCTATTGAGGACTGTGAAACCGTGCAGCAACACCGCGATGATGGGACAGCTGTGGACGGTATGTCCACGGTCACAAAGTAGACAAAAGATTTCACCACAATTTTCTATCATAACATGAACATAACACAGGTTATGAAACACATTTTTTTAACTACATACCTTGACATTTAAAAAATCAAAAAAAAAAACTTTTAGGAAGATGATTTTTCATCGCAATCTGCACATTTGTAAAAACGCGGCAAAAATTTTTTGTCGCAGCTGATTTAACATATTTTGTGTCCGAAAGCTCACAGTTGATAAATTATAGCAAATTCATTAATTTAGAAACTGCCGATATGCTTAAAGTTCATTTAGTCATAGGCGAAAAATCAAAGGTCGCAAATTTCGATTTCGTTACGCTAGATCAGGCGAATCGACCACAGTACAATAGACGGAAATGGCCTGGCAAAACTTTTTGTCCTAGGGAAATAAAATTAGATTTACAAATAGTACTCGGCAACACATACATATGTATATGTGATTGAAAAATTAAAATTTGCCAAAAATATTTTTGGGACCGGCCGTGGCATAGTGGTTAGAACACGCGACTACCATGCGGGAGATCGCAGGTTCAAACCTGGCTCCAGTCATCTTAAAAGAAAAAAAAAGAAAAATTTTTCTTTCATTGTCGGCTCACCTCGAATGTTGTTTGACAGCAACTTCGCAGTATTAAGCGTCGATTCAATCGTCGTGTCTAGTAAGAGCTTCTCAAAACAGTGACGTTCGCATTCGTCGATAAACAAGTAGGTGCCGTTAGTTGTGAATCTAAAAATAGAAAGCGTGTTAATTGACAACAACGCGAGAAGCTATCCCATACCTCATTCATGGGGTGCAAAGGGAAATTAAGTTTTTTTTTTTATTTTTTGACTTGTATTAGTAAAAACATATACTTAAGTTTTATTTAATTAAAATGTCCACAGGTAATCTTTAATATAGTCTAATATTAGTTACAACAGTTAATAACTCTAATAATATGTCACATCACGTCAATGTCAAACAAAGTAAAAACATTCCAAATCATATTTAAAAAAGGGTTTATCAAAATAGTCCCACCCAACTCGGACTGTTTTGCGTTTTTGAAAAAATAGAAAAAACTGACTTCTATTTTGTCACGTAACGTCACCTTCTTAATTTGCTAATATTTTAGGACCGTTCAGTACAGTGGATTTCTTTTCTCTTAATAAATATAGAGCAACTTGCGTATAACACAAAAAGTTAAAGAAATAATAAAAAAAAAATTTTCATTGTTTCTTATCTCCTCCAAACGTATGACTGTCACATATGTGACTATGGAATTGCCCATATGCAAACGTAATTTTTATTTTCGATCAGTGGGTGGATGGGAGGGGCAAGTGTTTTTAGCGCCTGAGAGAAAAAACTGGATACATAGGTACTAATCACTCGGTAACTTAGACTTTAATAAGAATAAATTAAGAAATATGTATTTCCGATAAGTGGTCAAAGTGTGTGTGCAAAATTTGTTGACTATTCCTAGAGTGATTCAGTCTCGTATACAGATTGTATTTGGGACAACACTTCCGCGAATAACGTTTCAAACGAAAATATTCAAATTGTTCAGAAAACGCAAAAAACATTTTAAAATACTTCTTTTAACAGTAGACGGAGCATGGCAAAAGTGTATTTTAGCCCTAGAGAACTAAGATTTAGAACAATAAAACATCATTGGTTTGGTGAAGGAGTTAGTGTGACGAATTGTTTACAAAGCTCAAAAGACTGACGCTTGGAATTCTTCACATAAGTTGGCTTAATTTTTTATTATTCAGCTCAGGAAACGTTATTTAAGTTATTATCCAGGCCTCCATTATGTGGGTACATCTGTTAAGAGGCAAGCCTTGCGTTTGATTTTATTCCTCTATTAACCGTGATTTACCTCTGTCATCCGTGCATTCATCTATTCTCTCTTTATTATACCTTTACTGCTACTAAAATTTTAAAATACGGCTCTGAAAATGTTTCAGTTATCTGTTATTTATGAGTCTATTTTACAAAAAATAAAATTGCATGTTGCCTCTGGTTCCGAGCGAGCCGGATAATCAAGGTTCAACTGTAAATCAGAGAAATAAATTACGACAAACTAGTTGTCATATTGAATACCATTTCGTCAATACAATTAAATATTTAATTAAAAAGGCGCCAACCACCAAAATTGTAAATACAATAAACAGTTTTGTTATAGTTACAATTTGTTTATTTTAGTTAAATTTGAAATGTGATTAAAATTTTGTCAATATGACAATTTACAAACATGTTCAAATGGAAAAGTTGTTATAAATCGAACAGAGTTCGTAAATACTTATCATTGAGAAGTATTATTTTGCTCTTCTCCTCAAATACAACTCTATTTGCGAGCGACTCAATTTTGTGTTTTCATTTTCGACGTAAAAAGAAATGAGCGCTCGTTTGTTAATGCTCTAGAACATTGGTGTTCATTTCATAGAACAATTGTTCCCGCTCAACTCACATGTATGCTTACTCTCTTGCTTTCAGTCGTCACTGAAACAGCGACGAATGAACATGTGCAGCGGGTGTATGCCGATGTTTTCTTTAATGCACAAAAAAAACACAACTATATTAATAATTAAATTTTTAAACTATTTTATATAGAATTAAAAAAGGCATCTAATGTATATATGTATATATTATGTTAATTTTTATGCATTAAAACTGCTCTTTACCCATTTAACATTTCTTACAGTGAAATTCTCTTTTTCTCACCAACACAATTACATTTTCACTTTTGAACAGCACTGCTCTAGAACGTCATCGCTCGTTGAATACTCTTTCGAAAGCACTCAACAAAAGAGTACTCATTGCTTTCAATGCTTTGATATTTCTCACTCAAAAGTTATTGCGATGATAAACGCTTTACAACAACAAAGCTAAGTTTTGAGTGCTCCTGTTTAATAACATGCTCATAACTGATTTGGTTTACAGGAATTACATGTGTTAACAGTATTATTATTTCAAAAATAATAATAATTTTCTTACATACTACCTAAATATCAATGCATATTTTCCAAGCAACACAATTAATTTCTGTGTTCAACGAAACGACGGCACTTGAAAAATCAACATTATACATATGTTCACATTTGCTTATTTATGATTGATAAGTAAAATTCAATCGATCATTTTCGTGAAATGAGCGCTCCTTGTTTGCTTCAATGAGCGTACAATAAGTTATTCAATTTAAAAATTCTATTCAAACAAGCGGTCGCCATTTAACTTATCAAAGCGATGTATTGAATGAGTGAAACTAATGAGGAGTTTATAGAAGAGAAGATTGCTTGATTGCTTTCGCTCAATTGTTTTGAAAATGATAAACTCATTGTAAAGATAACTCATGAGAGCGAGAGCGTATTTTGATTGCTCTACGCACTCTGAAATCGAAATTGAATGCTAACAATAATATTTATAGCCTGTTCAGCTAACTTTTTCGTGTAGGCAGACGAACGATTGCTACCCAGACGATCGAGTTTTTATTTGTGTTTTCTTTCTCTTTTCGCTCGGGAGTAAAAGCTCATTTCACTCATTGTCCTTCTTTCAAAGTGCATTGTTGCCGGTGTGTTGTTTTGGTCTTTTCAAAAGCTTTTGCTATTGAAAAATACCAAGTTTTTGCAAGATGGGGGCAACCCTGTCGTTAGTGAATACAGCTGACTGCGGACACACAAACAAAACAAGCAAACAACAACTAAAAGGTGTAAAGCCGCAATAATTAAAAGGTGTATTAATGAAAATCTATAATGATTTAAGTAACAATATAACAATACAGAAATCAGTTACATACATCGATTCCACCAAACATCCAAAAAAAAAGTTTTCGTTTTTTAAATCCACCATTTCCTAATTTCAATGTATATAAGTGTTTAAAATGTTCTAAGCTGTTAGAGAGAACATTGTTTTGTAAAAATACTCAATTTTAATAACAATATTTAATTTTCTGTGCAATGTTACACCTCAACGATTGCTAATTTTTGATCGTCTAATATGACGTTTTGTTTCGTCCGTTTTACAGTTTGTCGAACCAAAAATTTCCATCAATAAAAGCTCTTTTTTGTTTCACTCAAAATAAAGAGTAAAAAAACCAAAAATGTCAATCGTTCGCCATTTGGCGTACGAATGGTTGAAAAATTAGTTACAAAAACAGGCCATTAATTACTTAACAATAGTTGTGTGTTTTTTCTGTAATGTATTTAACACAAAATAATATGATATCTGTATTCATATGTGTGTAAAGGAAAAAAAATCACGTATTCTTGTTAAAAATAAATAAATAAAATAAAATTTTCGATTTTACGGTCCCGAGCGTATAATAATTCTGTAACTTGTGAACGCCCACATTAGATATCGATTAATATTATTATTTTGTTTTTTATAAATAAGTTTTATTCGACCTGTATAATTTTAGAATACTATCCCAAGTTTTGAATAATCAGGCTCGAGGTCCATGTGATTTTGTTTAAAATTTTTTTTTTTTTTTTTTATTATTTTTCAATATTTCGTCTTTCCTCGAAAGACATCATCAGGAATCTAAAACATATTAAGATACGTACATACATACATATTATTCTTTTTGAATATTACACACGTACATATAAACATAAACATAACAAAACCTAACTTACGAAAAATATGAGTAACAACAAAAAACCAAATGCAAGCAGTGCAGCGACCACTCTTTTTTGTAATCTGTTAGGTACTGTTTTTAACATATTCATTTTGCTTTGTTTATTTTCTTTTTCTTATTAGAGAGATGTAACTCTTTGCCAAATTCTCAACGTCCGCTTTGTAGTTGATGCGTTGTGTTGTTGGTGTATTTAATATATGTAGCATCTCTAGCGTTAACCGTTTGTTGTAATTGTTCTCGCACTGCAGAACTCTCACACTCTCTAAGTCAGCGTCATGGTTTTGGGTCGCACAGTGTGTCGACAACGCCGTTTTTTGTGTCAAATTGTTGTTTCTCTGTTTTAAGTCACTTTTGTGTCCAGCTATTCGCGTTCGTAGTTTGTTTTTGGTTGTTCCTATATAGTATTTCTCGCAGGGTGTTGTTTCTTTTCCGTTGCATTTTATTTTGTATATTACGTTTGATTTATCTGCACTATTTATCTTTGTTTTTAAGTTTGTAAAAACATTTCGAAGCGTGTGGTTAGTCTTGTGAGCTATTTTGTGGTTTGTACTGTCCATGCAATTTGATTTTTCAAATCTTTCGGATAGCTTTGGAATATATGTAACAGATTTGTATATTATGGGGTTATTTTCTAATGTGTTTATACATTTTTGTTTCATAATCAATCTTTCTGTTGTCAATTTTGGGAAGCTGTTCTGGTTTAGAATCTTTCTGATTTTGTTTTTGTTCACGTGGTGGAATTCCTCATCACTCACGGTAAGCACTCTATTTATAAAGTTGGTGGCAGTGTTTATTATCATTTTTTTGGGATGTTGGGAATGAAAATTTAATAATCTCCCCGAGGCTGTTGGTTTTTGATACCAGTCGATCGTTATTGTTGTGCCTCTTCTTATTAGTAGGGTGTCCAAATAAGGAAGTTTCCCGTCTTTTTCCATTTCTATTGTGAATTTGATGTTATGGTTGAAGCTATTAAATATTGTCAATATATTGTTTATTGCACTTTTTTTAATAATCCCAAAAAGGTCGTCTACGTATTTCGTCAGTAACTTAGGTCTAATATCACAGTTTTCGATACATCCATTCAGTAGCTCTTCCATAACTAAATCGGCTACTACTGGAGATGCCGATGATCCCATCGGTAGACCCTTCTTTTGTACGTATATTCTGTCCCTGTAGTTGAAATATCGATTATCCTTTATGCAAAACTTTATAATTTTCATAAATAAGGATTTCGTCATATTTGTATATTTTTCTATCTCCGTCCATTTTTCTTCTATGATTTTGATCGCAAAATCTACCGGTATACTTGGAAACAATGATACAACATCCAAGGAAAACATTGTTTCATCTTCAGCTATGTCTGTAAGTTTCACCACCTCCTTAAATTGTGCCGAATTTTTAACATTGTATAATGATTTTTCGGTAATCTTTGTCAAAATGTTTGTCACGTACTTACACAGATTGCTAGAATATTATTAATAGAACTAACGCGATCGTGGCCAAATTCTGAATTTAGTAAAGCTATAGCAGGATACAGTTTTGGAGAAAATAACTGGAAGTCTAGCCAAGCCCCATCTGGTACCTCCCATACCTAACTGGAACCGCCCACTTTAGAAATCGATAAACATTATTAATAGACCTAACGCGATCGTCCCCAAATTCTGTATTAAGTAAGCTCAGGCAGGATAAAGATTTTCAGAAAAAAATCTGGAAGTCTAGACACGCCCCTTCTTGTACCTCCCATACAAATGTACCATTCCGCCCACTTTAGAGATGGAGTAATAATATCACTATAATAGAACATTTTTTGTTTTACTGAGGGTGAGGATACACAGAAAAAAAACACAATTGTTGTTAAGTAATTAAATAAAATTGTTAGCATTCAATTTTGATTTATAACAATTTTTCCATTTGAGAGTGGTTGTAATTTGTCATATTTACAAATTTTCTACCACTGTTCAAATTCAACAAATATTAAATAATTGTAAATGTGACAACACTGTTTATTGTTTTTACAATTTCGGTTGTTGGCGCCTTTTTAATTAAATATTTAATTGTATTGACGAAATGGTATTTAATATGACAATTCATTTGTCGTAATTTTTTTCTGTGTATATGTAAATCGGGTTGCCCGACTGAAACTTTCTTACTAATTTTTTTTTGATGCAATGAACATTTCTTCCGATTTTCGGCCACGACCTGAAGCAAAAATATCTGTTCCACCTCGTTACGGCACAACACGGTGCAGTAGTCCTCTATTAATTTCACACCTCTTTCGGTATCGTCATTGATAACATGTAATTTACACATTTCTTGGCCGCTGATAGTTTTCGAGCTCTTCCCAAGTTTCTGGATCGGTAACAATGAAATCTGTTGACAATCCGAAGCGAGCGAAAAATGTTGGTGTCTCAGGTGTGACGATATGGCTCAAATCGTTGTCCGTGTGTTCTTGATTCACTTGTTTCGTTATCAATGACGATGCATCGTCTTCTTCTTCCTAGATGTCATCCACGTAGTCTTAATTCTCGCTGTCTTCGTCGGATAATTCAGACTGGTATTCCTTTTTCTCCTATTCAAATATACGAATTACATTCGCCATTTTCCGCTTAATGTCAAAGGCTTCACCACTTAGATACCAGCGATGTCTGCAGAATCTCTTTGCCAATCGTTGCTATACAATGCTATGAACTGAATGAAAACCAGCAATTGCTAAACCAAGCTCCCACGTTAAGTGTTACGATGATAATGGAAACATCGTGAATTCCATTCAATTCTATTTTGCTCAAACCGTCATATTTTTGATGATTTAGTAAATTTTCACCAAGGTACAATAAAACGATTTCAAGGAATTCCTTGTAGTCATCTCTGGGTTGTTTTTCCTATAATTGAACCAAACAAAATTACTTGATATTAATTTAGACCTGGACTGGTATTTTGGCAGCGGCCTTATCATCTTCAATCCCAGGCCAATATGGTTTGTCTTTAATATGTTCCCATTGCTCTTTAAAACGGGCAAACATTGGTACCTCTGGACCAAACGTTTTGCCGAATTCGGCAGTTCATAAATATGATGTCTGCATGGCAGGTAGAAAAGATCTCATTCGAGCATTCCCTTAAGCAATATTGACGAACCATGGAATTGACCAGTTTTCGTTGACGTGGTGTCAAAAGAAATAGCTAGAACCTGGTCGGCGATTTTCCGCCTTTTCCTTTACCCGACGGTAACTTTGTCACACCTAAGAGCTGCTCGTTCTTATTATAAAAGACGACAGCAAGAATTAATCAACGTTTTTTCCGCCGCCTTGTAAGTCCGCCAACATTTTGCCCTCCCAGTGTACATTGAAAAATTTCGCTTTAACCAACTTTGGGGTTTCCTTTAAATTGCAGTACCCTACTGTCGAATTTGTATACGGGCTTCACGAAGGGACTTCCGATTTATGATAATCGTAAAAAAAACCCATGAATGAGGCTAAAAGAATGAAAATGCCTGAACCATGGTTGCTACTTCATTACATAACATGTTCAAAAAAAATCTAAATGTCTTGAGAGGTCATTAAAAACCCATAATGCCTTAATTGGTCATTTAAGTGGTCTCCTTCAGGAAAGTTTTTTTTGTTGAAGTACAAATAGTTTTACATCTAATAATATAATAAATAATAAATCATGCAAAATAACACAGAATGAACTTAAATACTAATAGCACAAAACATTGTTGTTTAAACTTTTGCAACGGAATACTGTGTTTGCGAGACCCCTTAGGGTCTGAAGATAGGAGTAGGTATGTTCGCGAAAAATGTTAGGAGGGAAATACTAGTGGAGGTCGGTCACATATTTTACCCCCTTAGGTGGCATCATCGCAGCAACAAAGGCTAAATTCAGAAAAAAAAAATTTCAGTCAGTTGAACTGACTGATAAATACCATCACCCAATATAAGATATTGTTTAAGTCTTGAGATATTGAAATTAACCGATTTGTAATTAAAACCAGTTAGAAAGTTTCAGTCGGGCAACCCAACTTACATTTACCCTTACCCTCAGTAAAACAAATAATTTTCTATTATATTGATATTATTACTCGATTTCTAAAGTGGGCGGAGTGGTACATTTGTATGGGAAGTATGAGAAGGGGTGTGGTTAGGCTTCCAGATTTGTTCTCCATTACTTTATCCTGTTATAGCTTACCTAATTACAAAATTTGGGCACGATTGCGTTGGGTGTACTGATATTATTACTACATCCCTAAAGTGGGCGGATAGGTACATTTGTATGGGAGGTACCATAAGGGGCGTCGCTAGACTTCCAATTTTTTCTCCAAAACTTTGCCCTGTTATAACATAACAAAATACAGATTTTGGGCACGATCGTGTCGAGTGTATTGATATTATTACCCTATTTCTAAAGTGGGCGGAGTGGTACATTTGTACGGGAGGTACCAGAAGGGGCGTGTCTAGACTTCCAAATTTTTTCTCCAAAACTTTATCCTGTTATAGTTTTACTAAAAATAGAATTTGGGTACGATCACGTTTAATTCATTGATATTATTTCTCCATCTCTATAGTGGGCGGAAAGGTAGATTTGTATGGGAGGTACCAAAAGGGGCGTGAATAGACTTCCAATTTTTTTCTCCAAAACTTTATCCTGTTATAGCTTTACAAAAAATATAATTTGGGTACGATCACGTTTAATTTATTGGTATTATTTCTCCATCTCTATAGTGGGCGGAAAGGTAGATTTGTATGGGAGGTACCAGAAGGGGCGTGGCTAGGCTTTCAAAATTTTTTCCAAAACTTTACACTGTTATAGCTTTACTAAATACAGAATTTGGGGACGATCCCGTAGGGTGTATTGATATTATTACTCGATTTCTAAAGTGGGCGGAATGATGTATTTGTATGGGAGGTACCAGAAGGGGCGGGGCCATGTAGCCCATTTGTAATACCGTAAGTAGTTTTGAGAAAATAATAACTCGTGCAAAATTTCAAAAGATTTGGTTGCGTCTTTCGAAAGTTATCGTGCGAACCAGCCGGACAGCCACCGGACAGACAGACAGACAGACGGACATGGCTCAAACGACTTAAAAAGTCATGAATCGAATTTGGTTCAAAGAAACCTAGGGTCTAAAGTCACTCCTTCTATGTGTTACACTTTTGGCTCGTATCAAATGATATATACCTTCATCCCTAAGGGTGATGGTATAAATATAAAAATACCAAAATATTGTATGACGGCCACCACAAGGGTTGGAGATAGAGAGTAGATATGTTCTAAGAATCTGTCTTGTTGTGCAGATTGCCCAGTAAATAAACTAAACTAAACTGTTGAGGTTTCAATAATACGGCGGGGTTGGTCATACATTTGACTCCTCTTGGGGCATATTTGGGGCAGTTATAGTGGTGGTACCAATGCGAAAATGTGATTTTTGTATGGGAGCCCCTTAGGGGGTGGAGATGTGTGGTAGGTATGTTTGGGAAAAATGACTGAGGTCGTTCATATAATACATTTTACCACCCTAGAGGCGACACAAAGGCTGTTGCGGGGCTTGATGTGGACTTTTCCCCTTTCCCCCCCCCCCCCAACTTTGACCGCGATGCGCTATCATCAAAACTCAACCCTACCTCCCCTAAGTTTTGGCTCATGCTTTTTTTCCCAACTGTTCGTATCCAAATCCTGTTACTAAGGATCTGCATACAACACTATCGCACCCCCAATGTATATGTTATCTCATTTAGGTCAAAATATATTAGAGAAAATAAATTTGTAAACGAGGCTTAGTTAGTATATTTAGGGTTGTGAGCTCAGTTTTTCTTGAATTGTATAGTAATTTACAGTAATTTGCTAATAAAATTCTGAATAATTTTCATTCATAAATGCCCTTTTCCCGAACATTTGAAATATTGATACAGCCGAGGTGACCAAATATGGAGGAAAACGCAGTGTCCACCACACCCAGTAGGGAGCCGAAAATTTCCAAATCATCTCGAAAGATACCATTATCCGTTCGAGAGTTACAAAATTAATTAAAAAAAAGACGGAAAAGGAGCCACTTTTCGACGTAAAACAAGACATTGATGATGCAATTCGAAGCCACTCGAAAAAAAACTATATAAAGACCGCCCTATTTTCGTTAAAACAACGCTTTTCTTTGTTAGTCTGTATATACGTACTACCAGTAATTTGAATGTACGGTATAAAATCTTTAATTCGGATAATTGATGACAGACAACAATCCGGATTACCGAAATTTCCAGATTATCAACGTTTTTTAACTGTTATTTTTTATATTAAAAAAGCTATTATATGTGTTGTTCAATACAAAGAACCTATGTATTTATTTCCAACAGTATCCAATAAAAAACTACATTTAAATATTAATATAAATTAGAACATTTTTTTCTTGGTAAAAGAATCGAATTTGATTGTTTATCACAAATAAGATAAGATCGTATGATTTTAAAAAAAATATATAGAACAAATACTGTTCACACTCAATCCGAATTATTGGTGTATGTGTATATAGTGTATGTAATTTTACAATGTAACTCAATTTGACATTATGTGGTTACTTATGCGGTATCATCTACCCACACGTTCATCTGAAATCCAAATAGAAATTTCTACATATGTTAATATCCTTTTCCGCCGAGAAGTATTTACTCTATCCACATTCGTAACAGTGTCGCATTTTATCGTACAGTAATCATTCTAATACATATTTATACCATCACCCGTAGGGATGAAGGTATATATCATTTGATACGACCCAAAAGTGTAACACATAGAAGGAGTCACTTTAGACCCTAGGTTTCTTTGAACCAAATTCGATTCATGACTTTTTAAGTCGTTTGAGCCATGTCCGTCTGTCTGTCTGTCTGTCTGTCTGTCTGTCGGGTGGCTGTCCGGCTGGTTCGCACGATAACTTTCGAAAGACGCAACCAAATGTTTTGAAATTTTGCACGAGTTATTATTTTCTCAAAACTACTTACGGTATTGCAAATGGGCTACATGGCCCCGCCCCTTCCGGTACCTCCCATACAAATACATCATTCCGCCCACTTTAGAAATCGAGTAATAATATCAATACACCCTAAGGGATCGTCCCCAAATTCTGTATTTAGTAAAGCTATATCAGGATAAAGTTTTGGAAAACATTTTGAAAGCCTAGCCACGCCCCTTCTGGTACCTCCCATACAAATCTACCTTTCCGCCCATTATAGAGATGGAAAATTAATATCAATAAATTAAACGTGATCGTACCCAAATTCTATTTTGAGTAAAGCTATAACAAAATAAAGTTTTAGAGAAAAAAATTGGAAGTCTATTCACGCCCCATCTGGTACCTCCCATACACATCTGGTACCGCCCTCTTTAGAAATCGATTAATACCAAATTCTGTATTTGGTAAAGTTTAAGCAGGATAAAGTTTTGGAGAAAAAATCTGGAAGTCTAGACACGCCCCTTCTGGTACCTCCCATACAAATGTACCACTCCGCCCACTTTAGAAATAGGGTAATAATATCAATACACTCGACACGATCGTGCCCAAATTCTGTATTTTGTTATATTATAACAGGACAAAGTTTTGGAGAAAAAATTGGAAGTCTAGACACGCCCCTTATGGTACCTCCCATGCAAATGTACCTTTCCGCCCACTTTTTTGATGTAGTAATAATATCAGTACACCCAACGCAATCGTGCGCAAATTCTGTATTTAGTAAAGCTATAACAGGATAAAGTTATGGAGAATAAATCTGGAGCCTAAACACACTCCTTCACGTACCTCCCATATAAATGTACCACTCCGCCCAATTTCGAAATCGAGTAATAATATCAATAAAATAGAAAATTATTTGTTTTACTGAGGGTAAGGGTAAATGTAAGTCGGGTTGCCCGACTGAAACTTTCTAACTGGTTTTAATTACAAATCGATTATTTTCAATAACTCAAGACTTAAACAATATATTATATTGGGTGATGGTATTTATCAGTCAGTTTAACTGACTGAAATTTCTGTACTGGTTTTTAAATTCTATTGGCCAGAATTATATCAACCCATAGACGGGTGCCACAATTCATTCCACACGCTAGAGTGTGGATGCATCTACTGCGCAAACGCTCTGTTGGTGCCCTCTCCCATCATTCATTCATTCATTCACGGCAGTTTGTCGTGTTCAGTTCTTTGTTGAATTTCCCAGCCGTGTAATAAACACTCAGTGTTGTGACAAACAGAAACGAATATCGCAGAATATAGCGTTCAATACTTTTGAATTGAAGTACAATCAATTTACGAAATACGACAAATCAATTGAGATCAATTAAAGAAACTTCAAAGTCTGCAGTTTAAAGAGGAATCCAATTCCATCCAAATCGTAGTTGTCGTCACCGAGCGGTAGCTGTCGCCACCACCACAAGGGCTGAAGCGACCGTTGAAACGCATAATAAGCAGCACTCGTACAATTTATTTGTTATTTATTCTCCGACGATAAAAATAAACATAAAACACCCCCGACCCCACCGCCATCACATTTCCACACTGCCAAGTGTTCATCCGAAATTCTTTTGCAAATCTCATCAGTTTGTGTTGTACTGCTCGCAGTGGAAACAGCGGCCTCGCTCTCGTAATTAAAAGACGAAAGAGAAAAACGGAAAACAACTTTTATTGAATTTGTGGTTATGTTCTTCCATTTTCGTGTCGCTGCAGCCACCAGATAATCGATTAAAGAAAATTTACGCACGGATCGGAAACTTCCACCGCCACCACCACTTCCACCGAGTCTTTCAGGGATTGCCATGAACAACATGGGCATCTCGACGGACCCTGCACTACTAGATGTTGAATTGCCACACACATTAATCGAGTCGCCTTCGGTATCGACTTTCCTGCCCGAGGAGGAGGCTTCCATCTGCCCACTGCTTTCCTCGAACACCAATGGCACCACCACACCGATGACATTCTCGCATCCGCTGACGCCGTGCATTGACAATGACAACGACAGCAACACCTCGGCCAATCTGTGTAACGAGGATGGCAAGGTCGAAACAAGTTCATCATCTGGCAGCAGCTCCGGCATTGGGATGAGTGTACCGGATGGGACCTCAACGGCATTGTTTAACATGCACTCATACAAGCATTTGCAAAATAACAACACTTCCGGGCAGGTATGAAACTATAAGAAGTCGTAGACGTTGAAAAAATCTGTGTTTTATCAACATTCCCAGATTCATCACAAAGAGGAGAATTTACGTCTTGGCATCAAGTTTGTAACAACAACAAGTGTTCATTTTTATGCTCAGAAATTGTACAGACCGTGTAGTAATATTGCTGTAGCAGGACTACTTGCTTCCTTACCACTGGTAATGCATAAGCGATTCAAATTATCCTCTACGATACAGGCCAGGACATACATATAAGATAGCTAGCTACTGATACATGTCGTCGATGCGTTTTCGATGTTTAATTTTGCGAGTTTTTTGTTATTCCATTTTTTAAAGCTGTTGTGGTCACCCATCGATCCTTAAATCCTTTTTATCTTGCTTGGTTTGGAAGTTATTACTATCAATTATGTGGATAACATATGAGATATGTTCCAAAATAAACCAGTTTTTTGGCTCTCCTGAAAAGTAATTGATAAACTGATTTGGTTGGCCCAGCGACGATTTCAAGATGATCATATCGTAACCGATATACAGTGTTATGTGAAAGGATTCGATTAAAAAAAAGCTGATTATTTTTATTGACAATAACAAAACATTGCATTTAACACGTTACACAACAGTAGTAAAATTAATAAAAATGCATTGATACAAAATACACAGTACCAAGTGCATAAACTTTTGAAGTGACCTAGAGCCTGGTCAAATACAAGACGAAATAGTAAATTACTTTTTACTAACACCCTCAAAATTTTGAGTTACTCCTCAATTCAAAACCGACCTCTCCCCGATTTAGAAATGGTAAGGCTGTCATATGCAACGAAATATGTATTGCCGAATTTTTTGTGTCGTCTTTGCTTTCACCAATCACGACACAGTATCGTCAGTAACTGTGATGTTTTTGTAAATTATCTTTCTTGCCATTTGGATAATGCTTAGAACATGTGACAATTAAGCGGGTTACCTGTATTCAAACCATATAATCCTTTTTTTCGACGGCAAGTTTGAAGTAGTCGTGTGGATCGACATGTGTAGTAAAAACTTCTTATACACTGCCTGTCATAACTATCATATTCGATTGAGTAATCAATATCACATGCGATTACAAGAATTGTACTTTATAATTTATGCTTCGGTTTCTTTTGATTTATTTTTAAACATATTGGTGTTGTATAACTATAGACGCACTTTTACTTAATTATCAAAATAATACAATTTAATAATGGGAAGGGTCTCTATTTTTTGAATAAGTTCAACAATTCTCTCTGTCATAATTGTTGAATAATTCTTTGTTGATTGAGCGCCATTAATCGATAATCGCTTCCTTGAGTTTTGGTCAGGAGAACACGCAGGCCATTCCATAGCTATAATATTTTTAGTATGTCTACTCTTATGTACTGATGCGTTGTCTTGTTGGAAAAACAGTATTTTATTGGGGTTACTCTCTAAAAGTGGCTCCAATTTATCCTAAAAGACATAGACACATTTAATAGAATTCATCCAACAACTTGAAAATGCCAAACTACAAAATGGATATTGAATATCCTTCTTCTGCTATGGTATCAACTAAATAGTATGTGCGTCTACAGTTATGACACGCTGTGTATACGTTGACCGTTGGAATTATAGTTCAACTGTTGTGGCTCATAATAATAAAACATTTTATTTTAACATATATATTCTTTACTCTAACGAGTGCCAAATAACATAAGTGACTCGTTAGTACAAGACCTACAAAGGAATCTACAGTATGGAGTTCAATTTTATGTATTAAAAAGATTTGCTTTTAAGGAGATCATATCGCTTTTTTCCAGAAGATTGGCATAACTTAAAACCCTAAAATTTTGTAAACATGTTATATGTAATGTTTATGTAATGTCGGCTCGAGAGCCAAGAGCCCAAAAAAAGAGCTGGCTCGCGAGCCGAGAGCTATAAAATTTCAAATGAGCTCTCAGCTCGCGAGCCGGGAGCCACAAAATTTCAAACGAGCTCTCGGCTCGCGAGCCAAGAGCCCAAATAAAGAGCTGGCTCGCGAGCCAAGAGCTACAAAATTTTAAATGAGCTCTCAGCTCGCGAGCCAAGAGCCACAACATTTCAAATGAGCTCTCGGCTCGCGAGCCAAGAGCCCAAATAAAGAGCTGGCTCGCGAGCTAAGAGCCAAGAGCCCAAAAAGAGCTGGCTCGCGAGCCAGGAGCCAAGAGCCCAAAAAGAGCTGGCTCGCGAGCTAAGAGCCAAGAGCCCAAAAAGAGCTGGCTCGCGAGCCAGGAGCCAAGAGCCCAAAAAGAGCTGGCTCGCGAGCTAAGAGCCAAGAGCCCAAAAAGAGCTGGCTCGCGAGCCAGGAGCCAAGAGCCCAAAAAGAGCCAGCTCTCGAGCCAGCGAGCTCTTGGCTCTTGAGCAAAGTACCAAAGTTATGGCCCAAAAAAAAATTTTCTGTTGCACAAAGTACTTTTTTTGTACCAAAGTACTTTTTTGTACCAAAAGAACTTTTAATGTACTTTTTGGCACAAAGTACTTTTTTTGTACCAGAGTACACTTTTGTACCAAAAAGTACTTTTAATGTACTTGTCAGCACAAAGTACTTTTTGTACCAAAAGTACTTTTAACGTACTTTTTGACACAAAGTACTTTTTTTGTACCAGAGTACACTTTTGTACCAAAAAGTACTTTTAATGTACTTTTCAGCACAGAGTACTTTTTTGTACCAAAAGTACTTTTAACGCACTTTTCGACACAAAGTACTTTTTTTTGTACTTTTCAGCACAAAGTACTTTTTGTACCAAAAGTACTTTTAACGTACTTTTTGACACAAAGTACTTTTTTTGTACCAGAGTACACTTTTGTACCAAAAAGTACTTTTAATGTACTTTTCAGCACAAAGTACTTTTTTGTACCAAAAGTACTTTTAACGCACTTTTCGACACAAAGTACTTTTTTTGTACCATAGTACACTTTTGTACCAAAAAGTACTTTTAATGTACTTTTCAGCACAAAGTACTTTTTTGTACTAAAAGTACTTTTAACGTACTTTTTGACACAAAGTACTTTTTTTTGTACTTTTCAGCACAAAGTACTTTTTTTTGTACTAAAAGTACTTTTAACGTACTTTTTGGCACAAAGTACTTTTTTTGTACCAGAGTACACTTTTATACCAAAAAGTACTTTTAATGTACTTTTCGCCACAAAATTTCAAATGGGCTCTCGAGCTGGCTCTTTTTTGAGCTCTTGGCTCCAGGCTCGCGAGCCAGCTCTTTTTGGGCTCTTGGCTCTTGGCTCGCGAGCTGGCTCTTTTTGGGCTCTTGGCTCCTGGCTCGCGAGCCAGCTCTTTTTGGGCTCTTGGCTCTTAGCTCGCGAGCCAGCTCTTTTGGGCTCTTGGTGCTTAGCTCGCGAGCCAGCTCTTTATTTGGGCTCTTGGCTCGCGAGCCGAGAGCTCATTTGAAATTTTGTAGCTCTTAGCTCGCGAGCCAGCTCTTTATTTGGGCTCTTGGCTCGCGAGCCAAGAGCTCATTTGAAATTTTGTGGCTCCTAGCTCGCGAGCCGAGAGCTCATTTAAAATTTTGTGGCTCTTGGCTCGCGAGCCGAGAGCTCGTTTGAAATTTGTGGCTCCCAGCTCGCGAGCCAAGAGCTCTTTCGTAGTTTTGAGGCTCCTGGCTCGCGAGCCGGGAGCCGAAAAGAGCGAGCCAATACGTACTCTGCTCGGCACTTCAGTTTCAAATTTGCAGACGAAATTGTTATTCTCAATCAGTGGCCGAAGAGGAATTGACAATACTGTATTTTGCTCTAGAGCGATAATATTTAATATACAGATAATATTCGATACTAAAAAGTACAATTTATTTTTTCAATAAGTACATTTATTGTACTAAAAAATACAATTTATTGTACTTAAAATACAATTTATTGTACTAAAAAGTACATTTATTGTACCAAAAAGTGATTTAATTGTAGAAAAAGTACAATATTGTATAAAAAAGTACTTTTCTTGTACACAAAAAGGACAATTAATTGTACCACAGAGTACCTTTATTGTACCAAAAAGGATTTTAAATATACTAATAAATATTCTTATTGTACCAAAAATTTCTTTAATTGTGCCGAAAATTATTTGTATTGCATTAATAAGTACTTATATTTTCATCAAAAAGTACCCTTGTCAAAATTTATTTTATTAGCTGACACTTTTGGCACTATTGATATGAATTTTACAGAGCTGTGTCGATCTACACTGCGTCAGTTTGTTTTATCAAAAATTTTGGCTATAATTCTTGAAAAAAAAAGTATGTTGATAATTTCTGACAAAACAGCCTCATTTACACGATGGTGAGATATTTTAAAGAGAAATACTGACAATGATGTCAGTAGTGTAAATGAGCCATTATAGTATTCGGCAATGCTGGCATGAATATACCGACATAATATTTATTTTCGGCCAGCGCACATAGGAGTACTTACATGTGAAGTGAACCGGACAAAATTATTTTATATTTTATTTTGCTATTTTATGAAATAAAAGTCAATAATTCATCATAATAAGGCATTTATTTAAAAAGAGAAACAATAAAAAAATCAATCTGAATTACTGTCTGCGATTTCACAGGTTATTTGGTCCTCATCATCTTCGTCGTGGAAACTTTCAGAATTCAGTGCTTTCGTAAGAATATGGGATGCCAACCATACAGTTCCACGTACAGTTTGGCATTTTTGTGAGCAAAGTCATCGAATTTTGCAGGATCCATATCATATCCGCTTGATATCATTTCAAGAAGGTTTTGAAACCTTTTTTTTTATCAAATCTATATTTATTCCAGTAATCCGAGATGAGCATTGAGGATTGTCAAAAAATCTTCTCGACGTATTTCCGTCGTTACTATTGCCGTAACCGACTTTGGGTATGTCAACAAAAAGTCCCATCTCTTCTTTGAAAATTATTTGTATTTTCTGTTTTGTTTTTTCTGCCATTCGGGCTTACCACTTCTGTAAGGACGCTTTGTACGCCAGGTGCAACAATAGCTCGAAGAAACCAATTCTCGCTTCACAAACATTACGTCTTTAAAGTTTGTTGAAGTCCAGATGTCTGCCACATATATAGCATCTCATTTTTGAAGCCATATCAGTCGCGGAATTGCACACCTTTCCATCGACCGTTGTGAGCAAAATGGTATGATTTATTTTAACGGAATCTTCCATAGCAGTTGTTTCTTTGAGATTCTTAGCTTGTTGTTCAATATAGGTGATTTCTTCCTTCGTTTCTTTAATGAACCGAGCCCGGATAGGACGACAGAATTTCACTGAAGAAGGCACTGGATTTTGCCACACAATTTTTCTTGTCTCTCCATTAATTGAAAAAACTATTCTCACAGGTACAAGAGAACTTAAAAATATATTGGCATCATTGTCGCCACTGTTGGAAAATGTCTGCTTAAACTGTATCTGATTAGATCCAACATTAGATCCCCATTTTGATATTAAGGTAAGATGTTGTTTCTTCAACTCTGATAATGTTTCAATCACATATTTTAAATACTGAAGTAGCAAAGCTTGAAGTTCCACTTCAAACAAAGGTTCTGTAACTTTTATGATATCTTCTTTGGCGGGATAACACCCCTTTTTTGCTTTCCGTAAAAGCGAATAGCAAGAATATATTTCTTTTCGGCCACCTTGTATTAATTCCCACTGCCCCCTTGTAAAATTTCCTTCTACAAATAACGCTACAAATAAATTCCGCTTGCTTCGATCACACAATTTTCCGAATTCTTTTATTGGTCGACATGCTTTGTGGGTCCAAGCAGGTAGTTCCAGTAATACATTAAGCCATTCCATATTGTGTTCTACGAATCTCTTATCAGTATTACGGACTGCCGACCACCTTTCTTTGAAACTGGTATTAAAATATTTCAAAGAACGAGTAAGAACACTTGTTTCTTCGGCGCTGACATGAAGATAGTTGCGCAAGTCTTTCTTCCAACTACGAACATTTTTCTTCAATCATTTTTCCTTTGAACTCTTTAATAATATTAAAAAGCTCAATTCTGGTGATTTTTTGCACTCTTTCCGAAGGATCTATGACAAAAGAAAACAAAATAATTACCTTTGTCAATATAATTATAATCTTCCCCATACAGTTTGAAGTAGTATAAAAAATATGGGTTACGTTGGGGGGACGTTTTATTCATGTTCCTATATCCTTAGAGTCTACATTTTATGCCCACATAAAAATTTTGAGGCGACAGGGCGCGACACATAAACAAAAACACTAATGTATTTCAAATTTCTTTAAGTATATAGTACTTACCTTCTACATATATCCATGTCCGAATAGTTTATCTCCTGTTGTTTGCTACACGAAGCCATTTTAGCACAGACGTTGTGGTGCATGTGCGGGGGAGTTGAGGGTTGGGGGTCTGCCTTTTGATAAAACGGTTATCGTAGGTAAAAAAAAATTATTGTAGGTGCAATAGGATTAACATCACTATTTTCAACTTTGTCCGATTTAACATGTGATCTACTCCAATGTGCAGCGGGAATAAGAAGTCGAACATTTCATTTCCGATCAGTGGGCAGAAGGGAAAAATATTATTAGGGCTATACATATAAGGAAATATAGGTATGAATTTCCAGACTGATGTTTTAATATCGATTGGTGAAACGTTGTCAGTTTAATCAGGTTAAGGAGTAACTTGGGGTAACAAATTGTGTACAGAGCGTACAAGATCGATGCTTAAGTTTAGCCCTTTAAGTAGGCGAGCCAAACATATTATAAGTATTCGTCAAGTAAGCAATTGCGAAGCATTGCCGGGTCCACTAGTATATTATATATTAAGTTATATATTTATATTTATTTGATAGCAAACCCACAACTTATTTGCTCGTTTAAAAACAGTACCACCGAATACAACTAGCTGCACGAAAAAGAAACACAATTGTTTAAATTAAAAAAATAAAATGTTAGCGGTCGATTTCAAATTACAACAACTTTTTTATATAATATATTTCTAGAGGTTGAATTCTAACCAAATTTACCCATACGTAGCAAAAAAACCTACCTTTTAATGCTGAAAGCAGTTAGTTTTATCAATTCAGAGTTAATTCCGATGGCCACTAGATAGGAGAACTAACTAACATTTTAGTATAAATTTTGGCAAACAATGTGTTGGTTCACCACAAATATTTATATAGGCTAGTTTATACCCACCTTTATGTCTCTGATATATTACTCACAACTGCGTTGAATTATATCAAATTATCTCAAAGGACTCGCCCACCTCTCTTATATCCTGAAATGGAAATAAATTATATTTGTGAATAAAAGCCAAACCCAATAATCAATTATCATGATCTATGTCTTATTTTGTTCTTAGGTTATGTATGTGACATTTAGTGAATAAATATTGGCTTTAATTACGAGATTGTAAATAATAAATGAAATGAATGTAGTAAGACTTGACACTTTTTTCCGCTTTGGATTTTTTATTATTTCTTAAATAAATAAAAATTAAATTTTTTAGGTACATTTTTCATTTTCATAAATTTATTTATAACTACGAAATTGTTGATTATGTAGATAAATGATGTACGAACAGATTAAATTTCGGATATTTGTTTCAGCAAAACTTGACTAGTCGTTCTTGAGTTATGCCCCCCCAAACGTGGCTGTAGGAGTGGCACGGGTTAAATATACATATGTATTTGCGCTTACCGAATGTGGTGCGTCAGTAGTGATGCTTGTTATAATAGCGAGAACTTTCCATAAACTTGCGACACGACTGTAGGGCTAACAAATGCCGACATCGCCAACATTGTTGCATTCTCTGAAAGCTTTGAAAGGTGTGAAAACATTTAAAGTCGATGGAGAAGCGAATTCGACGTCCGTATCAATTTCAATTTCAAGACTCAAATTAACACCAGCGTTGGTAGCAGTTCTACGCAAATGATCAGAATAAATTTCAACTTAAATAGAGTTGTACACAAATCATTATTCAAAATGGTCAATTGAAGACAAAATATTTCTTAAGTAGGCTATTAATTTGTTATATCTCTATGATAACAGGAGTCCAATGGTCATGGACCCAATGGAAATTTGCCGCACAGCAAGGAGACGCCATCGTTTGTTTCATGGAACTGGCCACTTATACGGAAGTGTACATTCTTTATATTTATGTCAAGTCTTCTGGCCATGTGCGCCATCGTGGTGGCCATGATTGTTACGCTGCCTAAAACCTGTAACCCAAGGTGAGTCATATATTACAAACATATGTATTAATTTAATTTACTATTGCCTTCTTTTACAGAACGTCTTGGTACCGTGGCAGCGTTTTCTACGAAATTTTCCCAGCCAGCTTCCAAGATTCCGACAATGACGGCATCGGTGACCTGCGGGGCATTGTAAAGCGTATTGATTACTTGAAATCCCTAGGTGTTTCGGCCATACGGCTAAATTCTATATTTCCCTCTCCCCAATATCCGGAAGATTATGAGAGCATTACCAGTCTTACGGACGTGTCAAAAGCCTTGGGCAATTCAGAGGATGTGCATCAACTCAGTCAATCACTGCATGCCCGAAATATTTCGTTACTCTTGGATATACCTCTGTTTCCATTCATTAAGGAGCTGGGAAAGTCGGATGGTGCGAATGTAATAAAAGTTTTGGCCAGCACTACACAAAACGCAACTATGACCGAGGACGCCGAAACATCCACGACAACAGCCCGACCTTTGATAACGGTGAATCTGATAACTAAAGCTTTGCAATATTGGGTTAATCTCGGCGTCGATGGTTTTTACGTGAAGGGCTTGGAACACTACAGTGATTTGGAGGACCTCGCCTTCCATTTGGCTGAGTGGAAGGACATTTTGGGCGCTGATCGTGTTTTGATTATCAGTGAACAAGTTTTGTACAAGTTACATGCAACACAGGGTAAGTTGGCTCTGACCCATGTGGATCTAGTGGACGTTCACTTAAATGTCTTCAACGGCACCGGTGCCATGGAGAAACGCATAAACGATGTTCTTTCCTCGGAAATTCGTCCGTCAGAAGCAGGTGTTTGGATACACTGGTCTCTGGGGGGTGTGGATAGACCTCGTCTGGCTCGCGATGACGTCAGCGCCAATTATACCTTGGCGGCATCCATAATGCAGCTAATGTTGCCTGGCACTCCCAACATATTCTATGGCGATGAAATAGCCTTGCAGTCCGCAAACGACCAGTTGAATGAACACAACGAAACCAAACATATGCACCACTTGGCCATCATGCAATGGCCCGAGAACTTCACGCAACAGTTTACCGGCCGTGAAACACTTTCCTGGCTGCCCAAATCACCCTCATCAAATTTCGACAGCTTCACAGTGGTCTCAAAGATGATTCAGCTCCGTGACCAGTCGCCATCCATCTACAAAAACGCCATTTGTAAAGCGGACACTGTTCGTTCCAGCACAGTGATTAGGAAGAGCGACGACGATATCCTGATCATAGAACGGGTGTATCCTCGCCGCAAATCATTCGTTTGCGTCTCCAACTATGGCCACAAACGAGTGCCCTTGGACCTGACGTCCATGTTCTACAGTGGCAACTTGATGCTACAAGACTCCGACAGTGAGAAGGTGTACTTTAGTGATTTCAAAATCGGACCGGTCGCAAGCATCGTTGTAAAGTTGGACAAATAAGACGGCACGCGCCATGTCCACCGAATCCACCGTTTATTGTACTTAAAATTGTTAACGCAAATCATTTGTTACATTTCAATCAGTTCTAAATAAAATATTGTACTTTAATAGAAAATAACGTGATACTAAAGGATTTTTTTTAATCCGAGATGAATTAACTAATAGAAATATAGTAGAAAATGAATTGACCATATGTCGGGTAATATTTAAAACTTTTCCTAATCTTAATGTAGAACGGTATACCCTATGTTGAAGTTTATCAACTCTGGTAAGCTTGTAAACAAAAATATTTCAGCGTTCACTAGTAAAAGTTTAATAAGATGGCTAAAGTAAATAAACATGGGATAAAACTCAGATTTTGTAGATAAGTATGAAAAGTTTTGGCGATTCGATCCCTTTTATATCCTTCAACACGCGCACGCACGGATTGAAGGAAATATTCACTTTGATCTGTAATTTGTAACGCCCTTAAGGAGGCTTGGTAGGTTTGACAACATGTACACAGTACGTACTTGTTTACCGCGACTCTCATTATGCGCAACTCCTTTGAAATAAGTCCCAAAAAATGTCCAATGCTGCTTTTGTGTGTTATTATTACCATTTTTAACAAATTTTGAACAAAAGGGTAGAGGGAATATATAATTTTATACGGGAAAAAGTTAAGCCCATCAAAGCATTGGAATGCTCTATGAAGCTAAAATTTGGCTGGTATTATTATTTTATAACGTGTAATATATACTGCAAAACTGGCTCACCTTGCCTCGCCCCTTCTGGTACCTCCCATACACATTAACATTACCTTTTATACATTATAGTAGCCAAATACCACATTTTTGCACTGATGTTAACAAAACTTTGCACTTCTTATATTTTTACACTATTATAATATTGTTACCAAACTAGGCAAATCGATTCAGATTTAGATATAGACCTCAAATATATGCGTGTTTCACGACATATACTTTGATTATAATTATAAAGGATCCGTTGTCCTACAAGTATTGTATATCGTTAGAAAGGGAGTAACATAAAGTTTTATGATTAATATAAATTAGTTAAAAGTCCATTTTATTTTCAGCATGATTCTGAGTAAAACGTTAAACTTTGTCAAAAAGTACTTTTTGGAGAAATAATATTTTATATGAAAAATAGCGTAAAGCTCAAACTGATTGGAATATCTTAACGTAATTTGGGATAATGTACATACAATTTTCCTTAAAAAAACGTACAACAATATGTTGCCATATCTAACAACGAACCCAAATTCCCAAAACGGGGAAAATATGTTCCAAAATTCCGAATTTTGTACTAAAATGGCCACACTGTCTTTGTTTATGGCAGGCATGTTGAAATACGTTATGATTAACTAGTCCACATATGTGGTCAAAATAATATAAGAGCTTTCTGGTCGGCGCTTTTTTTTCAAAAATTGGGTATTTTTGGATTCCCTTGCCGGTGAACAATTTTACTGAAATGAGTAAAATTTGGCTTTAAATGCATCTACATGAACGTATCTATGAGATATAATAAAGAAATTGCCACCTCCCGGAAGAAACTTTTTTACATGTAAAAGTCGCCTTTTTGCAAAAAATCATTAAAATAGGCCTTTTTTAACTTTTTACTTGAGACGCTTATAACTTCTTACTGGAGCAACGCATTTGCATCATTCTTTGAGCAATTTCATTTCGAATTTTATAAGCAAACCATAGATATAAATTACTTTACAATCCAAGAAAAATTGAGCTCACAACCATAAATATACTAAATCAACCGCGTCTTAAAATTACACAATTGTTATACCCTCACCCTACGGGTAGGAGGGTATATATCATTTGATACGATCCAAAAGTGTAACACATAGAAGGAGTCACTTAAGACCGTAGGTTTCTTTGAACTAAATTCGATTCATGACTTTTTAAATTGTTTGAGCCATCTTCGTCTGTCTGTCTGGCTGTCCGGCTGGTAGCACGATAACATTCGAAAGACGAAACCAAATGTTTTAAAATTTTGCACGAGTTAATGTTTCCAAAAGAACTTGCGGTAATGGGCCCGCTCACTTTAGTAATGGAGTAATAATATCAATACAACCAACGCCAAAACAGGATAAAGTATTGGAAAAAAAAAATCTGGAAATCTAGACACGCCCCTTCTGGTACCTCCCATACAAATCAATACATTCGGCACGATCGTACCCAAATTCTGAATTTAGTAAAGTTATAACAGGATAAAGTTTTGGAGAAAAAATTGGAAGGTTATCCACGCCCCTTCAGGTACCTCCCATACAAATGTACCACTCCGCCCACTTTAGAAATCAAGTAATAATATCAATATAATAGAAATTTTTATGGTTTGCTGAGGGTGAGGGTATATTTAAGTCGGGTTGCCCGACTGAAACTTTCATACTGGTTCTCTAGACCTAAATAAGATACCTCAGCTTTAACTTTATTTTCGTTAGGATACCATTATCCGTTAAAAAGTTACAGAATTAATTCCAACAAAAAAAATAAAAGAAAAGGTACCATTTTTTTTTTGCAGAAAATTTGGCCGGACTCCGCTGAAACAGTTGCAATGCAAATTTCCGTAAATAAAAAGTTATTTAGAGCTGCAGCTTGTAAAACATTGGCCTGCGCAATAAAAAACTTTAAAAAGAGTGAAAAATAAAAAAAAGAAGCAAAAAAAAGACAGATAAGACAAGGTATCTATATAAATGTATATATCGTTAAAAAGGTTTAGGATTCTCCAAAACCGTTAAGAAATCAAAACTCAGTAATACTTGTCTGAGTTATAAGTTCATAAGTGAGGAAAGATCCGAAAAACCGGGTTTTGAACCGTATGTCACGATTTTGAGGGTGTTAGGTAACTTTGTTATAAGACCAGAACTACAACATGCACTATGTCACTCCCCACGTTCCAAATAACTGTTACATAGTGTTATGTATTACAACTTCATGCAATTGGTTTTCTCGGCTGACTTCGCAGTAGCGCATTCTGTCACTCCAAATTTACAATCTTGCACAGATTTAGTGTATGGATTAAATCTAGTTTACAGACATAGATTCGATTTTGCAGAGATATTTGACTAACCCTATTAAAAAACGAGAAAAATTTTTGGAACCAAGCCCATACTTCTCGAGTTATAGGTCTTCAAAGTTATTTTATAGACCATGATGTAACTTCTATACTTGTGGTCGGATCAGGTCCAGATTAGGCATTTTAGAAAGCTGTTATATAACGGTACCAAATTAAAGAGGAGTCTTGAATCTTTCCAATGAGGTCACTGATCTAGCTCAATATGTTCCGAAGTTACAAAGCTTTAAATTTGATTCTTATTTCCCATTCGAATGATTTTTCAAGTAATTGTAAAGCTTGATGCAGTTGATGAAACTGGAATCACTTTGCAAGTAATGAAAAGGTTTGGTGTTTACAGACTAACTACGGTGTATGCGGTGGGGGGCGTACCAAGTGATAATATAATTGGTCAGATTTTTAAAAGAAATATACTTAGTAAGTAAATGCGTTATATTTAACCAAAAAGAATTTTAGTGTATATTTTTTTTTTTGTTTAATTGTTTATTTTACGCAAAAAAAAAGTTAAAAATCTGATCTTGTTCTAATTCTTAGCATTTATCTACCAAAAAATAGAAATCAACTGAGGTACTAAAGGGTGGTAAAATATTAAGGGCCGATGTTGATTTTGATTTGATTTTCTTTTTATTATGATAATATTGGCATGGTTGAATTATGTATGGAACAAAATATCGACCAAATGGCCGCCACTACCTCGGCTGCACACCTCCATCCGATGGTCCAAACTTTCGATGACGCTGAGGCATCCCAGCAAACCAAAACTTCCGACGTGTCGGATATCAGATATTTCTCTTACATTTCATCAGAAAATTTGCCGAAAACGAACGATATCGTCATAAATGCTTTCAGAAATAAGACCGAGTTTTCTGCACACTCTTCCGAATTTTGTTCGCAAATTCTGCACGTTTTCTGAATTTTTATACACTTTAAACGATTTTGTCTGCACATTCTCTAAAGGGTGTTTTTTGTTCTTCTTCTTCCCTCAAGAGAAACCTGTCGCTAGGGCATTTTTTGTTTTGTTTTCTCTCACAAACAACAACAACAAAAGAAAACTAGTTTAGCTATTCCTAAAACTTTTGTTGTTTTTAAAGTGCGTTGCGCATTCCAGTGTGTGTTTTTCATCCCCATTATCAGTTATGATTGTGCAATCAATATATTAAGACGTCACGTCGCGGAAAGTGTTATAAACATTTAAAGGTGAATATAGCATGTATCAGATAATAAGAAAAGAAATGTTTTGTCGTTAGGCAATTAGAAAAAAAGTGAAAAAGACGCTGAAGTCCTGTTAAAAAAATGATTGCCAGAAGAAGACAATGAAATTAGTAAAACTAGTAATGAAATGAGTAAAAACTAAGAAAAAATAATTTTTGGAATTTTTGTGTAAACAAAAAAAAACAGAACTCTCTGACGATTTTCGTACATTCATTCAGAATTCTGTCCGAAAATCTAACGAATTCTCGTACAAAATATCCGTATACTGTCAGATATTTCTGGTAATATTCGGATTATTTGCCAGAGTTACTTCAGAAAAATCCAAAAGTCCTTTCGAAATTTCTCCAAATTTCCTTCAGATATCTGTTCGAATTCTGACCGAAAAGGCCGCAAAAGTTTTCGAATTTCCCCAGACATTTCGGTCCGAATTCTTGTCAACCACCCATACAACTTTCGGACAGAATGCTGACAGAATTCGGCATCAGAATCGGCAACTTGTGCAGACTTTCTGTCAGACATCTGACCGAATTCGGAGAAAATGGTTTGCTGGGATAATTGAGGTTCTATGCTGTTAATGTGCCGAATTATCTCATCCTTTAGCTTTTGAATTGTTGCTGGCTTATCGACGTATACATTTTCTTTCAAATAACCCCAAAAAAAGAAGTCCAACGGTTTCAAATCACATGAGTTAACACGGCCATTGAATTTGTCGCGCAAAAGAGCCGTTGTTTCGTTAGCTGTGTGGCAAGTGGCACCGTCCTGTTGAAACCACATATCGTCCACATCCATATCTTCCAATTCGGGCACAAAAAGTTCGTTATTATCACACGATATGGAATCACGGTAACTGTCTGACCGACCTCATTTTGGAAAAAATGCGACCCGATGATGCCGCCAGCCCATAAACCGCACCAAACAGTCATTCTCTGTTGGTGCATTGGTTTTTCGACAATCACTCTTGGGTTATCATTCCCCCAAATGCGGTAATTCTGCTTATTGACGAATCCACTGAGGTGAAAATGTGCTTTATCACTGAAGATGATTCTCTTCGAAAATTTATCATCCACTGTTGCCATTTCTTGCCACCATTCTGACCATTGACGACATTTGGAATAGTCAGTAGGCTTTAGTTCTTGAGTCAATTGCATCTTGTAAGCGTGTAAATGCAAGTCCTTATGCATAATGTTCATCAACGACGAGCGTCAGAGGTGAAATTGTTGGGCACGACGCACAGAGGGGCAAAATCGCAAAAAATGGAGATTAATTGAAAAATACTTAGTATCCGATTATAGTTAATAAAATTCTACATCACTGCTGAAAATTTAAATTTCATATGTATTTTACTTGTCAAGCTGCATTGTATTAAAGTTAAGTAATTTTTAAATTATTCACGCACGTTAATTGAAATTCGGTATATTTCGACGCTTAATACATAGCTTTTCGTAAGCCAAAAGTAATACTTTTACAATGGAATTTTTAAATTTAGGTATTTTATTGTGTTAACAAAAGTTGTGTAGAAATATTTTTAAATTTTTTTTAAAATATGTCTAAATTTTGGCTATTTTAAAAAAATTTGTGGATATTTAAATATGAATGGTGTCAGTTGGCGTTCAAATATATTTTTTTTAAGAAAATACAGTTCCTAGGCTTTCATATTCAATAATAACATGTTGCGCGTTTTTGCGCGAAATTTTTTTATTAAATTAATTGTAAAAATAGTCGCTCAAGCAAAGAACACCAGTTCTTGTCTTTTGTTTGCATTTTCTTCGTTTTCGTTGTTATAATTTGTGTTTTTGTATATCATTGGCAACTGTTAGTTACAATGACATAAATAAGTTTTTAATACATGGCCCATAAATCATTTTGCACTCGCTATTACAGATCATTGAACTGTCTGAGGAAGCCCAGGAAACCCGAAACAAAGATTTTAAAAACTACAGAGAACCTTTTTCTAGCAAATGTAGTCGGGAGCATTGCAATCGAGACATATTAAATAGGTTCCTACTAAGTTTAGATCCAATCCTGTCTGGTAAAACAAAATTGCCGAAAAAAATTCCACCAACTTCCAAAATCAGTTGTAGATCTACTAGTTTCGCCTTAAGTTTTGACGAACGTGGCATCAGAAGGCACAAATCATGATACATATGACGACAATGATTATATCGAGGGTGAAGCTTTAGAGTATAATGACTTTATGCGTATGACTTTGGACATATATATAAATACTTATGTATACATTTTTTTCCTATCTTGAAGGAACTAGCTATGTACATTTTTGAACAAAACGCTCACCAGACACATCCGTGCACGATCGAACAATTTTAATATCAGCTTTGAGTCCCATATATTACATATACGATACAATTATCCCCCTTTCGTCTACTTATATAATAAAAATAAATGGATTACTATATAAAAATTGTATTACTTTTTAAAAAAAAAAAAAAAATCGGCTGAGCCAGATCAATTTTTGAAAAGTGGAATGGCACCGCCCTTTTCCACCTTGGATGTAATTCGTACTGTACGATCAACATGTATTCCAAATCTCATCTTCATACCTCTGATAGTTCATGAGATATATCCGTTTTAAGTTTCAGGTTATATGGGCGGTGCCACGCCCCTTTATCAAATCATAACCAAGTCTGGCCAAGGACTATAGCAGGTCAACAGTACAACATTTTTAAAGATTCATAAAAATCGGTCTATAACTAGGGCCGCTAGAGCGATTTTTAATAAGGGGGGAGTGGCACCGCCCACTTTTCCAAAAGGTGTTTAGCATATGTCACTCAGTGATAATGTAGCATTCTAATAGTGAAAGAATTTTTAAAATAAATGGTTTAATTAATCTCCATTTTTTGCGATTTCGCCCCTCTGTTGGACGACGAGTTGAGGTGGACTCCCTCTCAGGCACACTGTCGAGAAAAGCAGCAATATTTTCTGCAGTAAGAGCTGTACGCGCATGCACTGGTGTTTTCACATCTCCTACAGACCCGGTTTGCTCAAATTTTTGCACGATTTTTTCGATTGTACGCACATTTGGACGATTAAATTGACCGAAAAAATCACAAAGTGCACGATATGCATTTTGATTTGAACGCCCATTTTCATAATAAGCCTAAATAACTTTAACGCGTTGCTCGATTATGTGTCTTTCGGTGCCGTGACATAACCCCACACGGACATAATCCCCAAAACGATTTTGGGGCTTATGTCCGGGCAACATGTCGGACATAACCCCCAATTTCATTGGGCCTATCTGCGGACATAGGCCCCAATGGGGATTATGACCGAATTTGTTGTTGTTTTTAGTATTTCAACATATGAAGAGAACGATTTTAAATATTGCTATTGTAGCGAGGGACGAATGCGGTGGGGGCACGCCCCCGCCGCATCCGCCGTAGTTAGTCTCGTTGCATACTTAATCTGTCTCACTGCAGCGCGAGACGAATGCGGTGGGGGGCACGCCCCCCGCCGCATCCGCCATAGTTAGGCTCTTTGCGTACTTAATCTGTCTGTCTGCAGCACGAGACGAATGCGGTGGCGGGCACGCCCCCCACCGCATACGCCGTAGTTAGTCTCGCTGCGTAATTAGCCTTGCTACTCTTTCTCTCTCTCTCCAGCGCGAGACGAATGCGGTGGGGGGCACGCCCCCCGCCGCATCCGCCGTAGTTAGGCTCTTTGCGTACTTTATCTGTCTCTCTGCAGCAATAGTTAGTAGTTAGTTAGTTACTTAAAAAGTCACTCATCTTTTTGGGGGTGGGCGTCCGCCCACCCCCATTTCATCAACTTCATCAAACTTTTTCATTACTTTTAGTCACAAAATTAGTTTGGGTGTTATGTCCATTATATTTGTTGGGGCTTATGTCCGTTATGCCCCGCGGACATAATCCCAAATGCAAATTGGGGGTTATGTCCGCAGAGCGTAGCGGACATAAGCCCCAAAATCGTGTTGGGGATTATGTCCGTGGGGGTTATGTCCGGGCACCGTGTCTTTCCATGGTTCAAATTGAGTTAGCCTGAAATTGAAAAATGTCAAATTAAATGTAGAAACGGTGTGGTTCACATTCAAAATCGGTCCTTATTTCAGCTTTAGTTACCATTCACACATCACTCTCAGGTGGTTCTCCCACATAAACATTCGCTCACACAGTAAATTCTTTCGATGTTCTCCGTATGAGATATGAATTGATGATGTAATTTAAAATGCAACAAAAATGTTATATTGTTAAAAAGTCAATTTAAAATTGTTGAGTAAATAACGTATAATGAAAACTCCGTAATTTCGGTATTATTCTCTCCTTTAAAATATTGTTGAGAATTGCATTATTATCAACAGAAAACAAATTTTCAATAACAAAAAATTACACTTCTGAAAATTTCTTACAAAATCTTACTTAAAAAACAATATCAGCTTTTTGTTAGACGCAATGCAAAAAAAATACAGTATATTAATCCATGGTGTGAGAGTTGAGCTTCGAACTTGATAATTCGACCTCTTACATACGAATTTTCGAATGAGTGCCGATATTATGCAGAACTTGTATCAAATTTATTCTACCATGGCGGAATAGTTTCAAAATGCCCTAATCTGTGGCAAAAAACATCTATAGGAACTCGCCAAAGGAGGTTTTACATTTCATGTTAATAGTATGCTTACAAAAAAAAGTACCTAACGAAAGATCAATACTCATTGTTTTGACAATATTTTATTAAAAAAAGGAGACTAAAATTTTTTTAAAATTTTAGGTTATCGAATTCCAATAAAATATCTTTTATTTATCTTTGTTGTTTTTTTTTTGGATATATGAAAGTTTAAGCCGCTTTTCTTGAGCGATTTTTAAATACTTTTTCTTGTGTTATTTGAAACAGAATTGTGCACAGAATGAACGTTTTTTTATTCTGAATTCCTTCTCATTAGTTTTTTTCTTTAATGTGTCAAAGCCGATGAAAAAATAATTTTTGACTTTAATTTCAAATATTTTTTGGTGTTTATGGGCTTAAATCGATTTTCGCAGACTATAGTTTTCGGATATGCCGTGTTCGACAAAGTTGTTTTAAATAAGTCGTGCTTATCCGAAATCCCAACTATAGCTTGTCGAAAATCTATTCAACCCCTTAAATCACCACTCAAAATAAAAAAAAAAACTTTAAAAAAACTTTTGTACGAAACCGTCATTGTAAATCAAAAATCTTATGATGCAATACGATTCCGAATTAGATTAACACCGTCGAGTTCGGTCTTCTTAATTTTTTCGACTACCACAGAGTTCTTTTCACTGAATGTAATCTACAAATCCAAAAAACTAATCTTCTTAAAAGAATCGATTCAGAAATCGAGTACGGAATATTTTTAATGTGTTCGTTTAAAAGGCTGCATCCGGAAGTACCTTATTCTGTCACCCCAATTTTCCAAGACCTTGTTACTGCCTTCGGACTGTAGCTCACGGATTGCTTTGATGATATTGGCCTTAAGTGTTTGAATTGCTTCTGGATTAAAAAAAAACTATGATTTTAAAATCCGGGACCGGTCGTGCCATTGTGGTTAGAACACGCGACTACCATGCAGGCGATCCCGGGTTCGATTCCCGCCTCCAGTTATCTAAATTTTTCTTTCATTGCCGGCCCCTAGATGTTGTCGGCAGCAACGTCGCAGTATAAGTGTCGAGTCAATCGGCATAGTAAAAGCTTCTCAGGCAGTGACGTTCGCATTCGTTGATAAACAAGTAGGTGCCGTTAGTTGTTAATCTAAAAATAGAAAGCGTGTTAATTCACAACAACGCGAGAAGCTATCCCATACCTCATTCATGGGGTGTAAAGGGAAATTAAGTTTTTTTATGATTTTAAAATTAACTTGTATTTGGTCCTTCTAATCATTTGACAAGAGTGTAACGTGTTAAGGGAGACACGTTGGACCTTAAGAATCTGAAATGCGAATTCAATTCTGGAAAAGTGTCCGTCTATCTGGGCGGCTGGCTGGTGTGCAGGAGAATTCGAAAAACCTAATGAAAAACTGGAAGATATTTCAATTTGGTACATTTACATACATACTAAGTATCTTTCTTGCGAGTGCACTAAATACAGTTCAAACTTTGCACAAATCTATTCGCTTATTGAACGTTAACGAATAAAAAGGGCCTAGTTCTGCGTATTAGTCCTTCCATACAAGAAAGTCGGAATTTTTAACAATTTCAAGGAGGAACTCATAATATTTTGTGAATTCATTAGCACTCTCTAAACTGTAACCATTTCTACAGCTTTGATACATGCTTGTAAAATTCGGGCCAACACCACTTCACAAGAATAGCAATAACAATACATAAGTTAAAAATCAGTTAATTTCATTGACTCAAAATTTAAAATATCCACTAGAATTTTGGAGAATGAACATAGGCTGAAAATTTATATGTCAGTTCACTTTAGTGAAATTTCTGTATTATTTTATTTTAATTTTCTGGGATTTTGACAAATTTTCCAAGCTGTAAGGGAGGGGTCAGCTGCTCCTACCTGCCTACGCCCTCGGTACACAATTAGAATTTGTTTTCATAGCTCGGCTTAAGATCTACTCTAATATTGCTAATAGAGTTTGTTTTTCAAGGATTGTGTGGAATGGATTATGCGACAGCTGGCAGGGCGGGTAGCTATTTAAATACTTTCATCATCAATACCCTTTGCTCTGATTTCTTTACACATCATCATTACCTTAAGTGTTAAAAGCTTCAAGAAAGCAACGAGTTTCTTCAGGAGATAAATTAAGAAAGCTAAAACAGATTATAATATTGTACTATTATTAGAACTCTATCAAACTTATCATAAACTTCAATGGAATGGAGCATATTTTGCAGTGCGAAAAGAACGAGTGAGTATTAGATTTTCCACAGAATATCTTATGCGTATTGAGTCAAAGCTGTACTTCAACTGCTCCATGAATGGTCGTGCGATAACGACGGGCTGGATTCGGTTGGATTGTCCAGCTTTTTTTATACTTGTCCAGTGTCCAGCTAACATAGAATTTGTCCAGCTAAATAGTCAAGTTGGAAAAAAAAATTGAAGCAAAGATGATTGTGTTATAAATATCATTTTAGTACATTTAACACAATAACTTTTGAAAAATTTATAATTTTCATTTTCTGGAATGAATTGTTATTTTTTTTGTTAATAAAATTTTTGATTGTTGTTCTTTTTATATTAATATTTTTGTTGTTTTCTTTTTGTGTTTATTGTTTAATTTTAATTCTCAGAGCTTTGAGTGAAAAGTGCAATGTTTTCAACAATGTTAAAAAATGCTTTTTTAAAAAATTTTTTATACAAAACTAAACTTGGAATTTTTTTTTGTAGGCATTTTTTGAGAATGTCCAGCTATTTTTGCAAAATCCAGTTTTTTTAATACGAATGTCCAGCTGGATCTGGATCTGGCAACCCTAGATGACTACCTAACATCGTCAATAATAAGAAATCTCTTCATTTAAACAGGTGTCATTACTTAAACATATCATTACTTAAACATAAGGGCAAATCCAGAAAAAGGTCAACCAGAACCAAAAAATGCAAGTTAGTTTTATCATATATATAAATACATTAAGCAGCATCAATTTTTAATTGACTTCAACTTAAGAATTGCAATTATTTGTTCTATAATTGCCAACATTTGAAGACTCTTTCATTTCTCATAAGAAAGGCTTATTTTTTCTTTTTTATACTTTGTTTTACGACATCAGTTAAAGTTTAGTTATGCTTTTTCTCTAGCCACTTTCCACTCTCTATTTTGATCTTTTGTAATGAGATTAATATAAAATCTAATATATAACCGTTAATCCTAGCTTTTGCCAAGTGTTTCCTGTAGGAAACGTTCGACACGAAATATCACAATTGTTTGCAACACAAGTGCTCAAAATACAGTAAACTTGAATAAATTATATTTTCTAAGATTTTTTTTATTGTTCCAATAGATTGATTTTCGATAATACACACCTTTACCAAACATATCTTTGAATGGTATGAAAATTTGATGTGTTGACCTTTGTACTCATGAAAACGCAATCATTTTAAGAATTTATTGTTTTAACATTAACGCTGGTGGGGGATTATTCAAATAGATAAACTATCTATATTTAAAAACGATAATATAATGCTTAAAATTTATTCTCGTTGTAGTCTTCATATTGAAAAATACTTTTACTGACTTTATAGTATGTATTAATGTATTTAATATACAACTCTCGTATTTAAATATCATACATATCTCATTAATAAACCAAAAATTTCCATATATGTACCCCCAACAACGAACACATCGCGATATTGTCTGTCCATGTGATTCTTCGCCATACACAAGTATGTAAACACAGAAAATACACAAAAAGTTAGTTTAGTAACCGCCGTGACTATTTAAAATTCATTTCACTTTCATGAGCAATCAATGAACTTTTCGGACAGTTTTCTGAAGACGTTATAACACAAAACAGAGCAGGGAAGTATTAAATATCTTATAATTGACTGTGTCTAGAAAATTTGTTTACTCAGCGGGAAACTTAAGGTTTTAGCAGGCTTTATTTGCACACCAATGAGTGCAATTCGGCAACGCCAGGTTAATTTTCCCACTATGTAGTTGTCTGAAATAAACAACAGAATTGATGCTTACATTGTAGTACCGAAATGATTTTGTTCAAAAAAAACAAGTTACCTCGTTTAATTTTAGCCTGAATATTGCATTTTAATGACTCCACTTCTTATCTCTAAATAATGTGTCTTTCAAAGTAAAAACTAGGTTTAATTAGTGATCTCAAATTTCTATATGAATATATGTAATAGTTACGCATACGAAAAATAAAAAAATAGTCTGCTGGTTCAGTCCAAAGCGAGAATGTGTTTCTTTTGAATTCAAACATTGTTGGGTTCAGTTCTGGTTTACAGCTATTAAAAACATGCAAAGGCAATTTTTAAACGAATTCTATAACAAGAGTTTACTCAGAAGTTTAAATTAAAATACAAATGTATTAAATTTGTGAACTTCGATTCCGTCGCAGTATAACATTAATAACAATTAAATATATTTTATAATCGTCCTCTGTAGTTATCAAAATAAACGGTTATTACTTACCTGCAGTATCTCTGTAAAAGTTTGGTCAAGGAATTGTTGCCATCAGAGATAACGTGATACAAAATATAATCTATCAATTATATCGAGTGGGACAATCTGTTACCTATGTGACATTCTTCAGAGATCAAGAATGGCAATTTAAAAACAATAAAATAACGAGAGAAAAGGGAAAAACTTTAAAACTAATGGTTCTAGCTTAACTTATTAGCGTTTTTCACCAATTGTTTATTTCTGTACATCGAAAACAAATATAACAATAGATTTCGGATTGAGATTTGTATACTGAGTGCAACATTTTTGGAAACCATAGTAATTTTTTTGTATGTCTGCTAAACTAAATTAAATAAATTTATATTATACATAACGTGATTGTATTATACATACAATAAATCTTCTTATGAATTTAACACAATACAGGTAATATGCAAACGCTTCACGAACGAACACCCCATTTATGTGATTGTAGCTCTATCCCATTCGTCTAAGTGATTGTACCGCTTCAGTTCCTTTTTTTCCTAAAAGTACGAATTTCAAATGATATATTCGTATCGCATAACTAAAATGGACACATACGATTATAGCTTTAGCCGTTTGGTCTGGGCAATAGTACCAGTTTTATCCCTTTTTCGGTATTTTTACAACTAAAGGACGCTATTCGAAAAATTACTTCACAATGCACAACTAAAATATTAACTTCAATCTTTGACACTATACCTAAAGCTGTTTATAACCAGTTTTAACCTTTTTCGGTCTTTTTGTACCCCTAAAAGGTAAGAATTTCCATATGTAGCAAGCCCATATAAAATATCATAAGTTTATAACTATTGGTCTGGCCGATATTAATATTTTTATCCCTTTTTTCTATTATTTTTACCCAGAAATATCGGATTTCAAAAAACCTCCAATCCAATTAGGTTGTGAGCATTCCCATATTAATTTGCCCATATCAATTAGAGCTTTTGCTAATTGATCTGTGTGGTGGCACATGTTTTATCCCTTATTGCTCATTTTCACCCCTAAAACTACGAATTTCCAAAAATCGATTCTTAGCTTACTTTTACTCGAAAAGGGGAAAAACCCCTCCAAATTTCATCATCCTATTTACATCCAGTATGCAATTGTAAAAATTTTTATATTATGAAAATGTTATTACAAATGTTCTATAAATATGACAGTCCTAACAATATTTTCAAAAAGGGCGTGGCACCGCCCATTTCCCAGCGAGACGTACTTTCCCATGTACCATTTACGTATGTAGGGAATCTTATCTTTATACCTTATATGGATCGTAAAATATAAACGATTGAAATCTTGGTTAGTGTGGGCGGTGCTACGCCCCCTTGTTTAATTATATTTTCATATAGTCTATGACAGAGGCCCTACGGATAGTACTACACAGTTAAAATTTTATCGGTCCATTCATTTCGACGAGATAACGATTTAATTACACCGCCCATTTCCCAGCTAGATGTTATTCCCCATGTATCAATTACATATGTATGAAGTCATATCTTCATACCTTACATGGATCGAAAAATATAAACGATTGAAATTTTGTGGGCGGTGCCACGCCCCTCCGTCTAAGTATGTTTTCATGCAGCCTATGATAAAGACCCTACGGATAGTACTACACAGTGAAAATTTCATTGCAATAGGTTCATTTTTTTTAAAGAGGCGTGGCATCGCCCGCTATCCGTCGAGGCGTAATCCTCTTTATATCAGTAACATATGTAGCAAATCTCATATACATACCTCTAATGGCTCGGAAGATATGACCGATTGGAATTTCGGTTCGTGTGGGCGGTGCCACGCCCCATTGTTCAACTATATTTACATGCAGCCTATGATAGAGGCCCTATGGACAGTATCACACAAAGAAAATATAAACGCAATCGGTCCATTTATTTGGCCTATATTACTATTTTTAAAAAAGGGGTGTGGCACTGCCCACTTTCCACAAACAAAGTATTTTTTCTTATACGACAGATGTAGGTACCAAATCTCGACTTCGTACATATAATGGTTCAAAAGATACAGTCATTTAAAAATTCCAGTTGCATGGGGCGGTGCCACGCCCATTTTACCCCCTTTCAGTTCGAATTTCCAAAAATTCCTTCTTAATGCGCGCCTACGTCATAAAAGAAACCTACATTCTAAATTTCACGGTTCTAGCTTTAGCCGGTTGTTGTGGGGAGTGGTCAGTCAGTCACCCAAGCCTTTTATATATATAGACATCGGTAATTTTTTGCAAAATGGGTTATATTACTTGATATTTTTTTAAGTACTTTTAGAACAAGAAGAAGTCTGTTAAATGTACATATGAAAAGCTGATATAACCTTAAATATGAAATCTGTATTATCTCAGAACATGGTATGTACCATATCAAAGTTTGGCTTACAGAATCAGACTTGGCCGAAATTAATATGTTATCATTTGCCAAAATCAAACCAGGATAGGATATTATTTTAATTTATATGAAAGTTGACGAAAGAAAGGGACGAGGAAAGAAAAATGGAGCTTCTCATAATAGCTAATGGTTAAAGAAGAATGTTCAAGAGCGATGCCAAACCGGAAATCCCGATATCCCGGAATTTTTCGGGATTGATGAATCCCGAATTCCGGGGTTTTGATAAATAAATACCGAGATTTTCTGGCGAAGCTGCTTATAACTATCTGGATACAATTTTATCCACAATTGTGAATTGTGAAAGATGCTTTTCGGCGGCTACTTATGTTGGGAATAAAATTCGTTCAAGATTGTAGGATGAAACATTACACAGTACAACATTTTTCAGCTCATTTATTTTAGGACTTAATTCTAAGTACTGCACGTGAAAGTAGCCCCAAAATGAAGAAGCTTTGCTACATTCGTTTTGTCAAGTTACATGTTATAATAATTTAATATTGATTTGTTTGACATAACTCGAGAACCAATAGCCCGATTATGCTGAAACAAATTTTAAAAAAATTAAGAATTACAATTCCTTTTATCTGTTCATATAACGTTTCCCTACATAGGCAACATTTTCACTTTTTCATTTATCAAATGATTTTGAATTGGGTTTATTTTGTAGCAGTTACAATAAAACTGTTGTACTCGGTGGCGTATGATACTACGTACTAACTTCAAGTCGATATTAATTATGGCATGTAACTTGACAAAACGAATGATGCAGTACTATTTGGGGCTACTTCACCGTGCAGTTCTCAGAATTGAGTCCCAAAGTCATGTGTTGAACTGTGTCACAGTTACGATTACTGATTATAATCTGTTCCTCTTAAATTTTTTTTAGATTTCCAAGACTTTAAAGGGCGCGCTTTCTTCGAGGCTATACATAAAACGAATTATTCCAATCTCCTCACAGTGCACATCTTTAATAAATAAAAGCAATCAAGAAAAGACTCAATCTTTTCAATGGCACTTTTGCCAAAACGGCATAAAAATATAAGTAAGTTTAAGAATGGAGAGTAAGTAACATAAACAAAATATGTCTTCTTCATCTAAGAGGGAAACTGTGCAAACGTACAAAACATAACAATTAATAAAACAAATTTTTCTATTTCCTATAGCGCGGGTTTAAAGAGTTCCCTTCCCTGAACTATGCACACATGTATAGCATATTTGCTCTCACATCATAATTTACATACGTACGACCGATGCACAAAGAGAAATCAATAGCCCAGAAAACCAGAGAACCAGAAAACAATGAGAACCAGAAGTAAACGAAAATGGCTTTACGTAAAGTTAACGCACTACGTACCAGATAAGTTTTGGTTTTGTTTACATCGTACTAACGACGTCAGTAAAGACGAACTGTGCTGTGGTCATCGCTTTATCTCAAGCCCGTAGAGTACGCAACGCTGCGATCATTTGAATGAAAGCGAAGATTGATCGGCAGATGAACGTAGAAGAAAAGTCGTAAAACCACTTGTCAAAATGGAAACGAATCAGCCGCTGCAGCTACAACGACTCCAAACGCCGATCAAGAGCGCCAAAACGTTCGAATACGCATATCACCGAGTGTGCATTCGTTCGATCGTATGTAACCTACCTAACCACAATAAATGCCGTTACGTCCCGAGTGTATGCGTGTTTGGGGAGAAGCCCAACGGTCAGTTGAAACGTAAACACAGTTGGGAGAGCATTACGGCAGAAAAACACCGAATGAGACGCGAGCTCTAGGGGTACTAACGTTTTTACTTCGCGGCAACAAATTACCAGCACACTCCAGCCAACTCAGTCATTTGTTGTTAGTTAATCCAAGCGGTTCATCTTCATACAATAACAATTTAAGTCATTATGCCGTTGATGTACAGACTAACGGTCGCTACATTATTCATCTTAACGATTGCGGCGGTCTGCGGCAAGGTCATTGAGAGGTCCACCAGTGTACGGATGGATGGTGATGCAAACACACCGAAACAGCTGTCGTTCCTTACGGGTGTGGGCAGGGAGACGACCACGGCCGACTTTATACGTTTGGTGACAATGCGTTTTATTTATGGTCTTGCATCCAGCATGGGCGTGGAGGAGCGCCTGGAGGGATTGTTTAACGGTGCCTTTGTGCCTCCGAATGCCGACGGCGACATCTTTGGCTTAGGTGGCCTAGGCGGTGATAGCAGCGATGCTGGTGACTATGGAGGTCTGGCTGCTCTGGATGGTCTCTTCGATGATGACGGTTTATAAAAAGCCCAAAGAAAGTTAGTACATAAGGGCTTATCGTACATAAGTTATAGAATAGTTAATTTATTTAAAAATGTTAATTTATTTAGTCTTAATTTAATGACGTTAATTTAGTTGTAATAAATTAATATTTTTGACATAGAGAAAATTACGTGAATCAAGTGATGTTGTGAATTTTTTTTTCTACCGCATATAACCTCTGTCACCCTCCGCACCCAATGCGGAAGCTTGTCAATAGTATGTTATTAACACTTTTCTCTTACCGACGTACTTGCGTGCCTGTCCACACAGAGATGCGTATGTAGGTTTATTGCCTTTGCCAATCAGTTGGTGTTGTGGGTACTACGGCGTCCCGGGGAGCAAGTGTTGGACATGAATGTATGTATGTGTGTGTCTGTATATCTGTCCATCCATAAATATTTCGTCACCGGCACTTTCTTTTTCTGTTTATTGTTTGTTAATCGTGTAGGTCTAAATGGTTAAACAAATAATCCGCAATTAGTATTCATAACTGTAATGACTAAAAGGCATGCCCCGGTCCGGTAGATTATGTAAAAGCAATATATCGGCAGAAAACTTAAATGGTATTCTCAAAACATTATCAAGTTGTAATGGCTTAAATGCGATTGATTTGAGTAGTTGGTATAAATAATGGTAACGATTGTATGATCATGTGTTATTAGCTCATATGATACCAATATCACCAACAGAGCGAGAGTATATGAGGCACTATGGGGTATTTACCAGCAAAATATGGCTGTACAAAGTAATTTATTATATTTCTTTAGAGATGCCAAAATTTCGTTTCCGCCAGTCTCGCAGCAACTTCACAACTGATTCCGGAGATTTTTTGTAGCAGCTATGTCAACTTATAAATTTAATCGAAATCGAGAATTTTCTTTGGTAAATGGTTCGCAACTTGGCACATTAAAGTAGTATATTCTTACAAATCATAAATGGGAATTGCAAATTACATTTGCGGGAAATCAATATTACTCCCTTAGTTTGTAAACAAAAAAACTTTCGGACATTAAAAAGATGACAAATAAATTGAAGTTATTTATTTTCCCAAATAAATAAATAAAAATTTGTAGTTGTTATTCCAAATAAAAACTGAATCAAATTTATTTGTATCTTTTTATTTGTTATTTAGAATAAATTTTGCCCAACACTGACACAAACACAAGAAATTTAATACAGCTTACCCAAAAATATCACAGATTCGTTCTGATAAAATCATCACTGATTGTCATGTAAGACCGTTCATAATCGTTACCGAAGCACTCTTTAACTGAGCAGGTAAAATGTTTCGAAGCATCTTTTTGCATATTGCGGGTGTTGTCCAAGATATATAAGATATAATTGTAAAAGAATGCATGATTGAGGCATCAGAAGCGTTGTTTGGCAATAAAAGAGAAATAATTAAAATTTTCGAAAAGACCACACTCTTCAAGAACACTGTCTCTCGAAGAGATGAAACATGCTCGCAATCAACTTGTGAAGCTCTTTTTGTCGATTTCCCAAAAAAATAGTTTTATCTGTGGCTAATGATGAATCTACAGATATTACTGATATTGCCTAAATGTCAGTATTTGTCCGATTTCTTCACTGAAGAGCTTCTTGCCATTTTACCTCTTAAAGTCCGAAATGCTTTTCAATAGTTTTCAAGACTTTATGATTGTAGATAATCTTTCTTTTGCCAAATTTCTTTATTTGACAACTGATGGTGCTCTCGAATGGCCATGCAAAAAATTTAGATTAGTAACATTTTGATTTTTCATAGCATCATTCAAAGCAAAGCTTTCAGTTGAATTCAAAAAGACTATGGACACAGTCTCATTCGGCTTGTAACAGCGGTTACTTCGCACGTTTTTCAAGAGCGTAATGTTCGCTTTCTAAGTAAAGGAAATACTTTGAAACATTCCTTGGTTCCAGAAATATGCGATTTTTTTTCAAATAGGAATAAAAAAGTTACAACAGAGTATCTCGAGTTTCTTTCTGGCGTGGAAAACTTTTCTATGATTGATTTAATGCAGATCTGTTTTCATTCTTTAATAAACTTCTGTTCACTTTGAATGTTTTGTTAAAAAAGTTTCTCAGACTGACGAACTTGCAAGTTTTAAGGTAAACATGGTTACAGCGGATTCATTTCGTAATTTAAAAAAAAATTCCATCATGTTTTTCACAATGTTTGGATTTTTCTATCTTTGTGAAGCTGCTTTCTCAAGAATGATTTTCATCAATAATAAATATCGGTGTTCCTTTACAAAGACTGCTCAATGGTGCTAAAATGTTTTTTTTTGTTTGAGTTTTTTCTGTAAGTTTTGAAGGAAAAATCTTGATGAAATTTGAAACAATGAAAGCTGAGTTTCAAACCTTTATTTGAGTTATTTAAATAAAATCCAAACGGCAAGGGACAAAAAAAATACACCGAATTAAAAAAAAAAAAGATTTGTTGTTTCTGAAAATTCTCAAATCGCAAAGCAACAACTAGAAATTGGATACAATATTTTTTTGTCATGTTTTTTTTTATTGCAAACATGTGACATTACTGTAATTTTGCAGTCGATTTAATCATAAAGGGAACTTAGACGTCGAGATATCAGACAGTATTAAAAACCATTTGAAGATGTAATAAACTTAAAATCCTATGAATTGTTTTGTCTTACACTCTATTCTACAAAATTGCTCAATTAATGTTTCCAAATAGTTTGGCTATAACTAACTACATTGGCCCAATGCGTGACGTTGTCGCTCAAACAAATGTCGAAGAGTTGGATTGCATCGTTGTTTTAACGAATGGATGTTTACTTAAGGTTTAGATGTTTTTCGAATGTGAATTTTTTAGCTGATTGCCAACACACAAACTGAGTAGTTGTCTGAACAATTGGCAGGAGTTTCCATTACGTCGAAGTAGATTTAGTTGTGTCCTCTGTTGCGCTTAAGAAACTATCGGCCGAATATTGGCGGGATAACCTTAAAATGCGTGTGAAGGATATACCATTGCGAAGCCTTCCTTAGAACATGGGGTTAGGGTTGGGCTTGTTATCCGCTTCATAAAAAATCACTTACAAACATTTAAAGGACCATGATTTACGAACATCTGCGAAAACTCTTTAGGCCATGTTGCTCTATCGAAAAATACAAGGCTGACATTACTGTTATCCGATGGAAGGCAAACGTTGCACAGTGGTCCTTTTCCCTGATTTAGCGTAAAGAAATTAAAATTGTCGACCTTCGAAGTCTACCAAAATTTGATTTCCCACCGATAACTAACTGTTCACTTGACAAATCGATAACTTCCAAATTAACAAATATGCTATAACAGATCAACTGTCGTCCTTCGAATACAATAAATGTCAAAACAGCTGCGATAAAAACATTTTGGGGCGTGTTTACTAGTATGCAATTTAGGCTGAAAATTTGGGAAAACTCATTATGCTGAGTGATTTTTTAAAAGATAAAGGTATGTAGTTTACAACAAAAAGTGTATCGTGACCTGTGCAATATATGAGATGGTAGAAAATTGTGGTAGAAAACAACACCTTTAATAAATCCTTAGTAAGGCGGTATCGGCCGGTGAAGAGACTGTTCTTTTATGTTAATAGGTTTCGTCTACTTTGTGAAATGTTCAACATCTGCTGCTTTTAGTTGCTTATTCTCACAATGTTGTAATTTGTAATCACCATGTCGGTCTGAAAATTCACCCTTTTTTAGTATGGCACTCCGAGTCAGAATGGAGTATTGACTCGAAATAATTTAATACGTCTACAAAATAATCATTCTTGTTATATTATTCCAGACAAATTTTCATTTTGACGAAAATTTTGTAATTATTTAAGTTATTTATTTCGTGACACTAGAATAGGCAAATGGACCACTGTGCGTTGTAGGGAAAATGAAAAATTGCGGTGTACATATCTTACAGCTACTATGTTTGGATGTGGTTTTGTTGAAAAAAAGCAAATACGACACCTTGTTGCTGGATTCCGGCCAGTAGATGAAGTTGGCCACAATCCGTATCAATATCAAATTTATTTAACATTATTCTTATCTATGCTCATGCGCCGACGGAAGAGAAAGGCGAAGAAACCAAAGACACGTTCTATGAAAGCCTAGAACAGACTTACTAGTGCTGCACTGACCATAACATCAAAATCTTTCAAGATGATATTAATGCGATAGAAGGCTGAGAGAATATCTTTGATTGTATTGTGAGAAAATTCTACCTCCATCTCTGAGAACGGAATGAGACTGATCGATTTCGTCGCCGCATGGAACACGGTTCTAAAGTAGCAGTACCAGATTTAAATATCGCAAACCAATGTGACTGTCAATAGATAAAAAACTAAAAATCAAATCAACCACGTTGTGATAGCTGGAAGTTCGTACAAATGTTCCTAACTGCGGATCACTACTCAATACACTGAGTGACAACTATGTCTTTGGTAAATATTGAAATACTAGCTGACCCGGCAAACGTTGTTCTGCCATACAACTTTGGACCCGGCAAACTTCGTCTCGCTCCTAAGGTAACGCCTTTATATAATAGTAAAACACAGATAGTTTAAGTTTTAATCTGATTTACTTGAATTAAATCGAAATCTGTAAAGAGCGATCTGATATACAATGTTTTCCGATCTGTTTCCGGCGTAAAAACAAACAATGAAGACTGTTTGCCAACACGCAAACAAACAACGCACAGCTGACCGTGTGAAAAGCTGGGAAATTCGAGGTTGATTCCACAAATTTCCAATGATTGGCCTTACGATTTATTGATTGTAATCGCAAAAGCCAATCGAATGGGGAGTTGAATTGGAAGGGAAGATTGGTTGGAATAATAGATTCGAGGGATAAGGACTTCCTCTCCTTTGCATATGCCCTTGATGGTCGTCACTTTAATTACAATTTCGGATGATTCAGTTTCCGTAAAATGATCATGATCGATCCCACCTTCAGATGCAAATTATGCACAACTGGCACATCTAGAGAGTTCGAAAATTCTGTCGAATAGTTGATCGCCTCTTTCTCGTTAAATGACCACGAAAATTTTTCATCGTTCGGTCATATGCCTCCAATGTTCGTTTATGCGCCATCGTGCATTAATTTTAAATAATGATTAAGCATTCTCGCAACAATTTCGCTACACGTTGTGTTGTCAACCGTGAGAAGAAAGCGGAATGTGCAGTTCGATTGTGGAAGGAATACCAAAGGATGCAACAGCTAACTCAATTGCGATCTTGCCTGAATTGTTGCCAGAATCAAAGAAATTACGAATGTCTTGGCTGTCTAACCGGTATCATCGAGAAAGTAAATGCTTCCATTCCATCGTCAACAACTTTCATCATTGAATCATACACGTTCGTTTGCTCGGCAGTTAAGAGCGCCACATTTCTTCGGACTCTTTCAGTCAGCACAACTCGATCAAAGTCTTGTTCTTGTTGCAATTCGCGATTGAATGCAACATGCATTGAACGATTTTGCGCTGTTATTCCCAATTTCGACAGTAGACTGCCACATATTAGCAAGCACATGTCTATGATCAGAAGATAATTTCAAGATCGAAATTGGAAGTTCTCGTGCGAACTCTGTGCAAATGTCGTCAGCCATCTCGTCCAACTTGTCCACCATCCCGAAGCTTGATAACAATATCGCGTTATTCCACATTCTCCGCAACAATCACCACTGCGTCTTCATTTATAGTGGGATCATTGTATTGTCTTACATGGCATCCAGAGGGTCTCTTGTCTGCTCTGATAATGATTTTGTGGACGTCATAATGCATTGTATTCAATGTGGTTTTGAACAATCGGACCAATGCATTATGCTTATGCAGAAGATTTTAAAATTGTTGTACCATTTTGCATTTAATATTTCAACATAATAAATTTCACAATATTCCTAAATTTTTCAAGCATGATAACGAATTTTTCATCTTTACGTCGTCTAAAATCATTAAATCAAGCGATAGAATGAAAATTTCGTCGAAAAAATCAAAAAATTTCGATTTTTTTCCGGAATTTTCTGAGTTTTCCACCAAGAATTTTCTAATTTTCCATTCGAAAAGTCATTTCGGAATAATTATCCGAATTTTTCACATTTACGTCAATCAAAATTATCAAAACTTACAATAAAATGTAAAATTTCGTCGATCAAAAATTTAAATTTTTGGAATTTTTCCATAATTTTCCTACCAAAATTTTCTATTTTTCCAACCGAAAAGCCACACAAAATGTAATACAAAAATTCAATTTGCGGTGCAAAATGTTTCCGAAAAAATCCAAATTTTTCGAGTTTTTCCTGAATTTTCCGAGTTTTCCACCGAAAATTTTTCTATTGTCCCATTCGGAAAATCATTTCGGAATAATTATCCGAAATCACACGATAATATGCAAAATTTCGTAAAAAAAAAATTAAATTTTTCGAATTTTTCCTGAATTTTCCGCATTTTTCAACAAAAATTTTCCATTTTTCTATTTAAAAAGCCATTCTGTAACAATTGCACACAAAATTCCATACAAAAAGGCAATTTTTGATTTTTCCAATTTTCCGATTTTCCGACTTTTCCGGAAGATTTTCCCAAAATTTTCTTTCACATAAACCTTCTCCTGGCAATAACGAACAACTGAAAAAAAGTTTGAGCAAAATCGGCCCAGCCGTTCTCAATTGATGAATTACTATACATTTTTGCCACCATTTTTATATATATAGATTACGGTACAACTCTAGAATGGACCATAACTCTTCAGTTAGAAAGGTGTTGGACGAAAATTACTACGGAAAGCGAAGGCAGAAGAGGCCAATTCTCCGATGGAAAGGCCAAGTTGAAGAAGAAATTAAAATCACTGGAATAACGAACAGGAGAGAGCGCGCACAGGACCAAAGTGCTTGGAAGTCATTTATAAACAGGGTAATAGACAGTTATAGAGCCAATCAAACTAAGTAAAATAGGATCGTTTTCCGAAATGATAAATTACATAAAAAGCATATGAGAAGATTCTATTGACTGTCACATTGATATTTGAAGATATGAATTATGTTTTAAAAATGCAATATAATTTGTAAACTACCCAAAAGTTCACAGATGCGGGGAATTGACACAAATATATCCTTGTCTCATATTTGTTAAAATGATATATACTCCAGCCTTCAAACGCTAACTTTTAGTCAATCAGTTGATCCGATTGTTATTGTTTTTTTTAGCATAAATAAATACGCCGCAAAAATTCATAAAACTTAGACGGTTCGAAACATTTTGAAATCCATTGATTTTGTATACGTCAATGCGCTTTACATTACGAGATCATCACCATGGCCAATTAATTAATATGTATGCTAATTTTAAAAGATTTTATTAAAGAAATTGTTGTTTTAGGTAGGAAACGCTTGTAGTTGCCGATTGTTCGCTAGCTCTTGTAATATGAAATTTACATACCAAATTACCTAAATATAATATACTTCGCTTTACTTTTTATTATTTAAAAATTTTTTGTTTTTAATATAAGATCTAAAAGATTTTTTAAAATTCCAAATTTATATTTGAGCCGTTATTTACTTAAATATTGTTTTTTTTTTAACTTTTTTACTTTTGATTCAAAAAATTAGAGGAGCTTTGGCGAATACTTTAAATGTATATTTACTATGTACTATTTTGTATTTACATAAAAAGCAGATTTAAGAACAAAATATGTCAATAATTACAATCAATCAGCCCTGTGCCATGTGGAAATTCATAACTTTATAAGCAACAGTATAAGTTTTCGATAAAAATTTAAAAAAAAAAAAATTTCTTTATAATGGAACAATAAATTGAGCTTTTTGTGTACAAAAAATTACTTTGGTTGGTTGGTATGCAGGCATTTCCTTCTTCAAAGGAGAACACTTAGGTCCTTATGGACCCATTGTGACACCCGTTGGGCATTTGTGCCATCCCTTCAACCTATGCTATCAGCGCGTGTGCTGACTGATCGCGTTGCCAGTTGTCGATTGGGAATCCGGAGTTTCGATCCAATCCGTCCAGTTGATAATTTTACAAAAGTTGTTAATCCTTCCGATGTCCAACGATGCAAGTTCTTCTACACCATTGAAGAAGGGTTTCCCCAGGGTTTCCAGTCTCCTTCTGTATAGCGCTGGGCAATCACAAATAATGTGGTCGGTGGATGGTTCACTGCTACTGTTTCCGCAGTAGTAGCATTCGCTTTTCGTTGCGAATCCCATTCTTCTCGCATGCTTGCCTATGGGTCCATGTCCCGTCAGGAAGGCAATAATCTTCCTTATCTGGTCCCTCTCAAGACTTACCAGGTACGATGCACGTTTCGCGTTGTATTCTGGCCAAGTCATTTTGGCCTTTCTACAGGTTTCTTCATTCCTCCATCTGTCGTTTGCAATTCTAAACGTTAGATTTTCAATGGTACTTTTACAGGTGGATATAGGGCGAAGTGCTACGTGTTCAACGTCGCTTTCCTGCAGGGCTGAGCCCTGTCTGGCCACTTCATCCGCTCTACAGTTGCCCTCGATTCCGCTGTGTCCGGGAATCCACGTAACCAGAACTCTGTTGTTCCTGGATATCTCGTTAAGAGATTTCCGGCAGGCACTGACCACTTTCGATTTGATGTCACAGGACTTCAACGAGTTTACCGCCGCTAGACTATCCGTGAACAGGAGAATATCCTCCTGTGATATCTTCCTCACGTTGATCACGTCCGCGGCTCGTTTAATAGCAAGTATTTCCGCTTGGAAAACGCTGCAGAAATCTGGAATTCTCGATCTTATATTTAGGCCCAGATCCGCGGAGTAGATACCGTAGCCGACCTTGTCATCCAGTTTGGACCCATCGGTAAATATGTTTATTGGTCCATACATTGCGTTCTCGTTCTCTGCCCACTCCTTTCTGGAGGGCGTTCTAGTTTCGTATAGAACGTTTGATTTCCGTGTGTTTAGCACGTAGTCAGTTTCGAGTGAGATGTTGATATGGTTCAGGATCTTTGAATGTCCGATGGAACGATCCCAATGATCAATCTCGTTTAGTCGAATAGCCGATTTGAGAGCGGAGCATTTGCAGCTCAGATCAGGTGGTAGTAGATTGAGTATCGTGTAGAGAGCCTTAGAGGGGGTCGATCTCATACATCCGGTTATCAGGAGACAAGAGGACCGTTGAACACGATCCAATTGTTTGAATTTGCTCTTCTTGTCGAGCGCGTACCACCAAACTATAGAGCCGTATTGTAGTATTGGCTTCACTATAGCATTGTAAATCCAGAGTGTTACCTTGGGTTTAAATCCCCATGTTTTCCCGATAGCTTTACGACATGTATATAAAGCTATGAGTGCTTTGCTGGATCTGCTTTCAATGTTCTGTCTCCAATTAAGCTTCCTGTCTAATATAAGGCCCAGGTAGTTCGCCGTATCGGAGAAGTTGAGTTGTTTGTTGCCCAGATAGATGTTGGATGTAGCGGGCGATTTCTGTTTCCGACTGAAAAGTACCAGTTCTGTTTTGTCCGGGTTCGCATTGAGCCCTCTACTGGCACACCAGTTTGCCAGAATGTTGATATAGTCCTGCATCCTTTGTTCGAGACAAGATAAACTTCCCCCAGAGACGCAGAGTGCTATATCGTCTGCATACGCTACTACTGTACATCCTTCCGACTCCAACCGTTTGAGAACGTCGTTGACGGCAAAATTCCATAATAGAGGCGATAATACTCCCCCTTGAGGGGTGCCTCTAGTCACTCTTCTAGTGAGGGTGTGATTTCCCAGCTTTGAGGTGATAGTTCTCTTTAATAGCATGTTGCGAATCAGCTTGCTAATATGTGAGTTGATATGTAGGCTGTTGAGCTCTGTCATGATGCAGAGGGGTTCGATGTTGTTGAAAGCTCCCTCTATGTCCATAAAGGCAACTAGAGAAAATTCTTTCTTGTCTAGCGATTTCTCTATGGGATACAATAGTGCATGGAGTGCAGTTTCTGTCGATTTCCCCTTTGTGTAAGCATGCTGAGCATTCGAAAGGAGATCCGGGCCAATTGAATTTTTGATGATGTCGTCCATGATTCTCTCAAGGGTTTTCAAAAGGAATGAAGTAAGACTTATAGGTCTGAAGTCCTTCGCTTTGGTGTATGATGGCTTTCCCGCCTTTGGGATGAAGACCACCTTTGCCGTTCTCCATCGTATTGGTAGGTAGGATAATTTCACACAGCCGTTAAAAATAGCCTCCAGCCATGGCAATAGTATCTCCAGTGACTGTTGAAGTTCGGCGGGTATGATGTCGTCCGGACCGGGTGATTTGTAGGGATCAAAGTCGTTGATGGCGTCCTTGATCATGTTCCTTTCAATTACCGGTATTCTATCGCATAAGTCGGTAGATACGACGGTTATGGAGTTGGACTCTCCCCTGGGGAAGTGGGTATCCGATAGGATTTCCAAGGTTTCCTTTGAGGATTCAGTCCAGGTACCATCATTTTTCATTATGTATGCCGGGGCGCTGGTTGTCGAGGATAATACTTTCCTAAGTCTACTTACCTCTGCGGTTTTTTCGACATCGTTGGTGTATTTCCTCCATGAAGATCTTTTCGCCTTCTTTAGTAGTTTCTTGAAGAGTCTTAGATTCTCCTTGTACTCCTCCCATTGGCCTGTTCTCTTGGCCTTGTTGAAGGATTTTCTGGTGGAAGCACGGGATCTAGAGATATCGTCGTTCCACCATGGAGGCTTCTGCTTTTTCCCATCTTTTCGTCTTGGGCAGGATTTCCTGGTGCATAAGGCCAAGGCTTTTGTAACTTTACCTACCATGCTGTCCAACTTTTGTGGGCTGTCAATGGTGAGATCAGTTGTATTCGGTAGGAGTCTTGCAAGGTGTTCCCTGTAGACGTCCCATTTCATCCGTCTCTTGTTGAAGGTTACTATCGGCTTCGTTATTTGAGCAGATATTTCAAAGGAAATGTATTGGTGGTCGGAGAAGGAGTGAACATCCTCCACCCGCCAGTTTGATATCAAGTCGTTTTTGGCATTAGAAATTGTCAGGTCTATAACCTGCTCAGTGATCGAGTTAATAAAGGTGGGCGAATCTCCCTGGTTATGCACTACTAAGTTTCTACTTAGAATATAATCAAAGAGTAACTCACCTCGTTTGTTGATCGTTTTACCTCCCCACAGCGTGTGGTGTGCGTTTGCATCCATTCCGACAATGAGGGTGGTCTTATTGTGTTCCGCCGTTAGTACTGCTTTCTTCAGTTCCTCTGATGGGGGGTTTTGGTCTTCGTAAGGAAGATATGCCGAAGCTATCCATAGGGTTGATTGTTTCGTTTCCAAACCTATAATTGTAAGATCTTCGTTACCGAAAGTATTTAGCAGGAATGCGTCAAGCTGTTTCCGTACTAGGATGCACGCTCGTATTTTAGCATTTACCTTACCTTGGTAGAGTCTATAATTTTTGTGGTTTAATCCACAGACTCTGTTTTGATTTATCCAGGGCTCCTGGATGAGAAGTACGTCCTCCTGGAGCTCGGAGAGACGTACCTGAAGTGCTGCTGAAGCACTCTTAGAGTGGTGGAGGTTTATCTGTACCACCCGAAGAATGCTCAATGACGGTGTTGTTGGCGTCGTCGTCATCGCTCATCAGTAGGTCATCCTCATCGGCCTCCTGGAAAAGCCCTCCTAAGCTGACCATGGTAGATGCCATGGATTCAGCATCTGAGCAGTGCTCTTCATCTGCCGGATTGTTGCTTGGCGCTGCGAGGTTGTCCTCAGCGGGAGCTGCGGTTATTGGTGTCGGAGCGACGGATGGTGCTGTAGCTGCGGGAGTTGCAGTTGTTGATGTAGCTGCGGGAGTTGCAGTTATTGGTGTCAGAGCGACAGATGGTGCTGTAGCTGTGGGTGGCACGTCTGCGGTTACAGTCTGTGTGGCATGTTTTGTTTTATATATCCACATCATTGTTTCGGCGAAGCCGCAGAATATTAGGTTGTTCATTTCCTTTATTAGGTCACTGCTTTCATCGGTGATGAGGAGGGTGACGTGAACGAAGGTGTCCCGTGATTCCGATACCTTCAAGATTTTCCAGTTTTCCACATCGAGGCTGGGGTTGGAAATTTGCAGAAGCTCAAGGATTGCCTTTCGGTTACTAGCCATTATATCTGGGATTTTTATACGACCTCTAGGCCTGTTGGGGATATCGCACTGCTCTACCAGACAGAGTTTAGCCCCTGGCCATACTTCGCCAATGACCGTTAGAGCCTTTTCGAATAACTCTAACGAGCGTTGGTCGTGGAATGCCATGAGCTTTACTCTGTTCAGATGCCAGCCTGCGTCGGTACATCTTGCTGGAGTGCCAGGATTGTCCCTTATTACACTAGCGTACGCAACAAGCAGCTTAGCGTTAGCTTTCCTCCAGTTATCAAACGAGATGCTACCGCTGGGATGTGAGTTGTCTACGACGGCGCGTGTGAGACTGTTCCTGGCTATGTCGCTGTACCGGACTCTTTCTTGGATCTTTGATCGTTTATGTGAACTGGCAATGCCAGGTTCATCAGCGGATCGCTGACGTTTTATGTTAGCAGTCCCTTTCTGTGGAATAAATTTACTTTATTGTACAACTTTTCGTAAAATAAATATACTTTTTCTCCAAAAAAAATTCCTTTTTGGTGCATAAAATACACTTTTAACGTACAATAAATCGTACTTTTTCGTACAACAAAAGTGCTTTTTGGTACAAAAAATTCATTTAATTTTGATACAATAAATGTATTTGTATACTACTACTTTTTTGTAAAACAAATTTTACTTTTTGGTACAATAAAAGCATGTCGGAATTCATCGAAAACAATGCTTTCATTAACTGGCTTTCGTGTATAGTTTAAGCACATGAAAAACAGCTAATCACATTTGCCACAATTCCGTCAGCAAACACCAACAGAACATTGCAGTAATGTAAACTGCTTCGAAGTAGCCCCTAGAGAGATATAATATACGACAGGCCCCACTTATGTTTCTATACTAACATTTTCCCCTAACATACCTACCCCAGATATTAACTTCCTAAAGGTGCATCCATACAATTTTTTTATTTTTTTAAACTTGCTCCCACTGCTCCAATTTCCCCAAAGGTGCCTCTAGAAGAGTCAAATGTATGTGCCGAGAGACAGTGATTTGTAAAAAAATGGTTTTTTGGAAAAGGGTTAAATATTTGTTAAAAATGCAAAACTAGTGTTTGCATTACGTTTTCTATTTTTCGTACGAAAATAAATAAATTGTTCACTCCAAATTTTACAGAAAAATTTCAGTTTTTCAAGTAATTTAAATCGTTAGCATTGAAACGACATTACTTATTTGAAAAAGAAAAGAACTTGTGGAGAGTTTTGTTGGCTTTAACTTAAGTGGTTATATATGAAGATCGGGTAAGAGATACCAAAGTTATTACCAAAATATTAAGTGTACCTCTATCACTTAATCGATCAATTAATTTTTTCTATTTGTTCTAATTACTTAAAAACAAGTTCAGAAAAATATTTTGATTATATTAGCTCATCTGAAGATAAAGTGACATCTAGAATCACTGTCTTTCTCTTTCCTTCATTATTGAGTTATGTCAAATCAAAGCCCCCCAAACATGGCTACTGGTGCGCATGAATGCGATATTAGGGGTTTATCTTTTCATGGGGACCCATTTTATTAGTTTGCGGTAAACGATGTGGTGCCGATTGACCCAATTTGCGGACATTTCATACAAAAAACGAAATGATGAAATTCACTGCATAGGGTAGAGGCGGTCATCTAGTAAGTAGAGATTTTACCCGCGTCGAACTAGTGCCAGGTACTAGAGGAAAGGGATATTTGAGATACATTAAGGTAGTAAGTAGATGTTCAAAGCCGAAAACAGTATAAACGGTTTTTTCCCTAATATTTTTCCAATAACTTCAAAACCGACAGCTGAAGGACATTACAATTTGGTCAAGTTCATTGTAAGTTAATTGAATTCAGTTATGTTTTGCGTAAGATGCACTCTTATGAAAATTTCACTCTGAAAACATACAAAACTACCTATTTTTTATAAAATTATTATTTCTTCCAACGGGTCTGTGTAACTATCGTCTAATATTAGACAAATACTGAGAAAACCGAAGTATTTACCGTGGCTACAATTTTGGAGAACATTGTTAGTAAAAAATTTGGACTTCTTCAAAATTATGCTGAAAAAAGTAAAAGAAAATAATTTCTTTCTCTTTTTTATATGAAAAGGGCATGAATAAATTGCGTTTTCGCTACATTATTGCCGAATAAAGTTTAAAGCTATGACGAAGTTTGAGTTAACTGATGGACAGAAACCTTTTTTCAAGGAGCTCACTGATTTTGAGCATATTTTGAGGTCCACAAAAAAAATTGTCTCTAATCTCTCCAAACTGAGTATAGGGACCTATTCAAACAAGTTCTTGTATTTTTCAAGAAGTCTTAATTTGTTGCATAGATTGCTACATCATGGGGAACGACTGCTTCATGATTTTTTGTAAAGTTTCAACATAAGAAGATTTAATATTTTAAACTAATCTCAAGTCTTCCTTCAGTTTCCAAAGACGTTACTCAAGGAGTGAAGTACACTACATTAACCACCGGTTTATTATAGCCATAATTAATTTTTTAAACTAAATTCAAGTCTATATTTTCAAATTCCAATATTATTTATTAAATAACCGGCACATAAGGCAACTGGTATGATAGCATCATTTATTTACAATATGTAATTTGTGATGTATTCATTCATTTCTTACGAAAATTTTTCTATTGATGCATATTTTAACATAACAAATAAAACACTGAACAGTTGTTTTTTATTTTGTAGCATACTTTAAAGCATTCCAGGATCAAAGGCGATCCTTTCAAGATTCTTCTTGTCGCATCATACACGATACATCAAGGCATATTTTTCAAGACTCGATTAAAGTTGGAATAAAAAATTATAACTATTCTTTACGTCGCATCGTAGATGATTCATATGCTTAAGTCTGATTTTCAAGCTATCAACTCATATCACTTATCTTCAGAGAAATCGGTACATTTTGATTTCCTATACTATAATTGAATATCTACTTTTCTATAATTTCGTAGTGAGTATCTCTGCTAACCCCTATATGTTTCCGTATTAATCTATCTCGCTCATGTTGTTGAGGGGATAGCAGTAACTATGGATAAATAACGTGTAAACCATACTATAGGCCAGCTATGCCCACCACTTGAGCTCGCGAGCGGAAACAGCTTTTTGTGCTTTTACATCTACACATAAAAAGCTTTGCGCTTTCACACAAACACATATAAATCAGAAAGCGAATTACAGTATTGCTTAAAATGTTTAATGATGTTTGGGAAAATGATTTATTGTTTACGCAAAAAAGCGTTGGCGATCCAGTATGTTATACCAACGCAATGTTAAGCGTAACGACAAATTTAATGTCGAAAGGCATTACAATTCTTGCCATAAAGAATATTTCAATATTGTAGAAGAGGAAAGAGAAATTTGCTTATTTGAAAAAAAAATGTTGTTGAAGGAGAAGCAGGAAACATTTTAAATAATGATGTTGTAAAAACCGTCTTTTATTGTTTCGCGTGAGTTATTAAATCGCTGTCGTCCTTTTGATGATGGCATTTTTTTAAGGTGCTCGCTAAAGATTTGCTATGTGGTTTTGGAAGTAAGGGTAGAAATATCGCTAACATTTTAGAAAAAGTACCATTGCAAAGGAACACAATTACCCGTAGGACAAACAAATTACTGCGTTTCTCTTAAAATGTGTATAATTACCGAAATTTTCGGAAGCCTTAATTATAATTTTTAACAAAAATAATATTTAATTTGTAATGCAAAGATAATTGATGTCAATTGTGACAAAGTGCGTCACTTTTGCACCACACTGTTTGCCGAAATAACAATAAGTGCCCTGCAGTTTTAATTTTTTTAAATTATATGGTTTCTGAGGGAGTTTAAAAGACCAAGTCCATGTGTGTTGACTTCAAAAGTCCCATCGCCAAAGTAAAAAGTTTTTTTCGGAATACTATCTGCTTTTTCATATTTAAAAAGTTCAACGCTAATTGACTATTTCTCTTTAGACAGAAAACATAATAAAAAAAATCTGAAAACCACGAAATATGCATTTATATGCATAAACCCCCAAAATATTCCGGTAAGACTGTAATATGCATTTGCATATGCAAGCATGCATTGCCTATTTTTGTTGGTCCTGCATATTACCCATATTACCCAATAAAAGTCGAAAACACATAACTTTGAATTGAGAGTTCTGGAACTATGTGTGGGTAACATTCTCCTCAATTCTCCAAAAAATAAGAGTGATTTCTGGGGATTTTACAGATACCCGCTTATCTCCCAGATCGCGTTTTTTCAGGAGAGCAAAAAATACGAAATGGAAATTTTGCTCATCGCAAAACAGTAATAACAACCATTTGTTAACAGATGTTTACAAACAAATATGATTTTTACTCATGAAAGCGTGCATGGATATTCGTCTAAAATAGTGGATGCAACATAAAAATGAGGGAAAAACAAACAAGTATGCCGAGTTATCGGTCGATGCCGACGGACGATTTCATAGTATAAAATTGGTATACTTTTACTTTTTTTTGTTATCACATAGTGAACAACACAAACTAAATAGAAATTATCCTCTTTCCAAATCCTTTGAGAAATCGGTTCATATTTACTCGCGTTATTGGCTTATAAGAGCGTTAAGGTACGAAAAACCGGTTTATTACCCGTAACTCAAGATTTTGGAAGTTTGGGAAAATCGAAAACAGAGTCTTGTTGTGCTCAGTAGTAGTTCCTTAACATTTTTCCAATCTGAGAACTTATATGTTCTGCCACATTGAGACAACCACACCGTTTACTTCCAGTGGTGGATATTGTTCAACTCTGATTTGATAAAATTAACGGATTTTTAAGTACAATATGTTACGTATTTTTTTGTCTTTTTGTGGAGCATAACCACAGACTAAAGCGCCCCATAGACGAGTACTGCCGCTGGAACGGCAATATATGTGTATTTGTGAATTAGAGAGAACATGAGAATGTATTTGTCACACAGACAATGCAGTATGAAAATCAAAACAGTTTTGATTTTCAAAAGAACACCTATCAATCAGTTGAACTTTGTGTATTTTTTATATTTCAAAAATGTCAGATTCTACAAAATTGTTTTATGAAACTGTAAACAACAAAATTTGGAAATTGTTTGGTGTAAATAATAAAAAAAGATAAATGGAAAAGCGATTATTGTTAAATTTATAGGAGTGTACCTGTCCTTTTCGGCATTGTGCAACAAAAATTTTAAGGAATAGCTAAAGTGTTAAGGTCAAAATAAAACAATGATTGATAAGTGTGTATCCAAACTAGGCTTGCCAGATTTAAAATTGTAAAATTCTTGACATTCGCCAATAAATATCTTGATTTTGAACAAAAATCTTGACAAATAAAAACACTCATACGTTAGAAGTTTTAAATACATACATAAATTAATTTTTTTTAAGAAATAGTTTTCACATAAAAAGTCTTCTACAGATATTTATTTCAGATGAACTGAATACCCTTACCTTATAAATGATATTACTAAGGTCTCGACCTATTGAAACTAAACGATTTTTAAATGAAATTAGTTAACACATATATTAAAATGTTCCAGCTTGTAGAGCGTAAACGGTTAGGACTCTCGGTCGTATGGCCAGACATTTACTGACACGTAGTTACAACTAGGGTTTTCGAAACCGAAACCGAAAAAGCGTAAACCGGTTTTTTTATTTAAAACCGAATGCCGGTTTTTGCAAAAATGCCATTTTCGAATAACCGGTTTAACCGAGTTTTTTCCTTCGGGTACTCGGTTTTTTTAAATTAGTTTGAAAAAAGCTTCTAAAAGCATTCTTGTTTATAAAATGTAAAGAGATTTTTCTAAATTAATTTGAAATTAAATTTTAAAACTTTAAAAATCTTCTAAAAACATTCTCGTTTACAAACATTGAATACCCTAATTATATATATTAGGAACGGAAAATATCCTTTAAGCTAATCCTGTGTAAAGTAGTCTAAAAAGGCGGAAACGATAGAATTTGCTAAAGAGCTTTTTAAAAGACTTTATCCTGCAATTTCCCCGACTACCGCAGAGTCTAGTCACAGTTCAGATTGTGAGATGGGGGAAGCTCCTAATGGTAGTCTTTGCAACGATTTAAACAGGACAATAAATAACATCCGAAATCCACCAGTGAAAACAAATTGCAATGACACAAGCCAATATGATGATTTCAACTATTTCTATAGATTTAATAAAAGGACAGAAAAGCTCCTTCTAAACTCTCTTTTGTCAATAAATACTACTTCCACAATAAGTGAGCGCGTGTTTTCTGTATCAAGCTTTAAAAAAACGAAAAAGAAGAATTGACCCAAAAGTCAATTTTCTAGTATAAAGATATCATTTGTATGGAAGGTACCAGAAGGGGCGTGGATAGACTTAAAGTTTTTTCTTCAAAACTATATCCTGATTTAGCTTTAATAAATACAGAATTTGGACACGATCACGCTGGGTGTATTGATATTACTACTCCATCTCTGAAGTGGGCGGAATGGTGCATTTGTATGAGAGGTACCAGCAGGTACGTGGCTAGGCTTCCAAATTGGTTCTCCAAAATTTTATCCTGTTTGAGCCCTACTAAAAACTATTAATCTATTAATAATATTAATCGATTTCTAAAGTAGGTGGTACCTGATGGGGATGGGAGGTACCAGATTGGGCGTAGCTAGACTTCTTGTTTTTCTCCAAAACGTTGTCCTGCTATAGTTTTACTAAATGTAGGATTTGGGCACGATTGTATTGGGTGTATTGATATTACATACTAAATAAATGCGTTTTTTTAAACCAAATTATTTTTTTTATAAATATTTTTAACTTTTTAGTAAAAAACCGAAAAAAAACCGGATTTCTTTCAAATGCTGTATTCGAAATCCGATTTTTCTAAAAAATAAATTTTTCGAATAACTCGGAAACCGGGTTTCTAAAAAAAGGAGGTATTTGAACACTCTAGTTACAACGTTGAAAGAATTGTAGTGTAAAAAGTGTTAATATATTTGCCAACAAATATAGAAATTGTAATTCTATATCTCTGGACATATTATAATTTTGTATAGGGTTACCGAAAGAGTGTTTTTCGCACAAAAATCTCTAAAGAATTCATAATTTCTAATAGGTTGGCTAAATATGCAAAATATTAAAAGTACATATAAATTCTACAGAAGGTACCAGCAGGGGCAACACAAAGAGAACGATTTTTATTCGCAAGCCAACTTTCAATAAAATTTTACCTTGTGCAAAATTTCACAAAATTCAGTGTTCATAACATAAACATATGCGTGTAGAGCTATGTGGGTGTTTTCGGACTATATACTGGAAAGGGTGTTTAGGTTTTGGATGATTTTATACTATCACAAGATTAGAAAACTGACCAAACTTAAGCATCCTTCATTTGTCGGTTTAGATGAAATGGTAGAAAAATAAGAATTTTCCAAAAATATGTAATTTTGTATGGGAAGAATTTGTTAGGGTCGTCCGATATAGTCCATATTCATTCCGGAGTCAAATTTCTATTATATTCAGTGTTCTAACAAAATGATATGTATGTAAAATTCGCTTATTTGAACTGTAGGTACCAAAATGGTTGTGGCAAACGTTTACATTTTTTCAGGGTTAGTCTGCTATTAACTCACACATAAAGGTGAGGATATAAAAAACATACCAAATGCCAAACATTTGATTCTACCGCGTTTGTTCAAAATCACAATTTGTCTGATTTAGTGACACAACCATGTCTACTGCCCCAAATTAGAGTTTCCAAATCGCACTACTCACAAAATAAACATTCACGCCAATATTAGCGTTTCTATCTTTAGCCATTTGGTGTGTATTATGGCACCAATTGTATCCCTTTCTTGGCCTTGTGCCTCTAATAGTACGAATTTCAAAAAATCCCTTCAAATTGCACAACAACCTAATAGAATAAGAATTACACCTTATTTTCGTGATTCAAAGTTATAAAGTTTGGCCTTAGTGATGGTACCAGTTTTATCCCATTTCTGGCCAATTATTTCCTTAAATTTCGAAATTTAAAAAATTTCTTAATAGCGCTCAACGCTGAAATAGATATTCACTTACATTTTCGCGATTTTACCTTGTGCAGTTTGGTCTGAGTGATGATACCAGTTATTTTGTTTTTTGGTTCTTTTTTCGCCCTAAAGGTTCGAATTTGGAATTTCGTCCGGTTGATGGTACCAGTTTTATCCCTTTTTGAATCTTTTTTGATTATAAAAGTACGAATTTTGGAAAATCCCTTTATATAGCTTTCTAAATTAATACAAAGCAAGCCTAAACCGATTTTTGCGATTGTAAATTTAGCCGTTTGGTCTGAGTGACGGTACCAGTTTTATCCCTTTTTGGCCATTTTAAGCCCTAAAAGTACGAATTGTAAAAAATACCTTAATGCAGCTCAATATTTTTATATAAGTTTTCGTTACCCGATTGATTTTTGTTTTGGTACCAGTATTATCCCTTTTTGGAACTTTTTTGGTCTTTAAAGTACAAATTTCCAAAAATCCCTTCATATAGATTTTCGCAATTCTACCTTAACCTGTTTAATCTGGGTGATGGTACCAATTTTATCTCTTTTTGGCCCTTTTTAGCCCTAAAGGTAGGAACTTTGAAAAATCTTTTTGATTCGCACAACTACCCTATAAAATAAATACGCACTCCAATTTTCGTGTTTCTACCTTTAGCCGTTTGGTCTAGGTGACGGTACCAGTTTTATCCCCTTTTCCGCTTTTTTTAAAGTACGAATTTTAAAAAAGACCCCTTTGTATCGCACAACTACTCTATAAAATAAAAATTCACCCCAATTTTCCCGTTACTACCTTCAGCCGTTTCGTCTGGGCTGTGGTAACAGTTTTCTCCCCTTTTCGGGCGGTTTATCCCTAAAAGTACAAATCGAATAGCCTGTAGTAGCACTTAGGGATAACGTAGCTATCCACTGGTAAAGGAATTTTTAAAATCGGAAATTAGTTTAGAAGATTGCTTCCTACAAACAACAAACAAACTCACAAACAGCTTCTCTTTATAATATTAGTATAGATTTATTTCTACATATAGAATTAATTATAAGTCACACTTCATTTTAAATTAAATGTATAACATTACATTAGTTGAATAGTTTACCAAAAACGTCTGACATTCTTGTATCAGTCTTTTTCTAAAGAAAAAAGAAGCAAAAAAACAACTCAATTTGAGCTGAAATTACAAAGGAGGGGTGGAGCTCGATATCCAACACAGCTACCACTTCCTTTTTAACGAAATTGCCGAAAATACCACGTAAGGAACACCCAAATATAAATATTTGATAATTATATGGGTAAAATTTAATTATTTTTTGTTCCAATTGGTTTTGGCCCCCTCCGAAATTAAATCCTGGCTACGGCCCTGCTGATGTTGATTGTTATTTTTATTTTGCGACATAGTAAAATAGTTAAATTTAACACTTCGCAGCACAAAATGAGAAATATTACGAGTTGACATTACTTCGATGTCCTGACATTATCTTTCGACGGCTTTATAGATCCATTAAGGATTTTCTCAATAATTTATACTAGCTTCTGCTTCAAATTGGCTGTTTAATGTTGTCAAAAATGTAAATGTTGATGGATTTTAGAACAAGTATATTAAAAGGAAACTTTTTACAGTTAATTTTTACGAACTGTTCATCTGTTTTTTGTAATTATGAAATTTGTAATTATGAAAAACATATTTATGGAATTTTTTGGTTGGTCTGTAAAAATCTTGACAAAACTTATTTTTTCTTGATTCTTGACGGGCATTAAAAATTCTTGTTAATCAAGAAAAATCAAGACCGTCTGGCAACCCTAATCCAAACCTTCAATCTTACACGTACACAAGGGGTTCATCGGCATGAACTGCGGCAGTACTCGTGTATGGGGCGCTTAAAAGTAAGCATATGAGGCACCTCTCCCTGTGTTTTAAAAATGCAGAAACCTAAATGTGGTGACGCAATGTTTTTTGTGTTTTTTATAGCATATACATGTGCATTTTACACAGTTTCCATTATACCATTATATATTTTTAAAATAAATGAACCCAAGTCTGTAAAATGAACGGAAATGAAAATGAATTGAGTCATTTTTCAGAGCTTTGAGACTATACAACACTCTTTTAGTACCATCATTGTATGCGACTCCCTGCAACCAGTTATTGTCTTCCTAATAAGTATGTGCATATGTGCATATTAAAACATATTTTAAGGTTTTTCTTTTCATATATATTTCTCTCAGCATAGAAAAAACCTGCGACGTGGTGCGCTGGGCTTGCAATCCGCCACTGACGTTTAAACTATTGCAATGAAAAGAGAAAGAAAACAATAAAATGGACCCCCCAAAATGTTGACGACCACCGCAAATGAATTAAGGACCATGATTTGAGGATATGCACCTGGAATGTTAGAACACTGTATAGACCAGGTGCCTCCATCCAACTGGCGGAAGTCCTCGAAGAATACAAGTCTGACATAACCGCTTTACAGGAAATCCGGTGGACGGGACACTGGTGCTCGCGCATGAAGACGTGCGACATCTACTATAGCGGCCATGCGGACAAGCATGAGTTTGGATGTGGATTTGTGGTTGGCAAGAGACTGCGACACCTCAAGGTTCAACCCACATAACACTTATATGTGTCCATGCTCCGACAGAAGAGAAAAGCGATGAGGACAAAGACAAGTTCTACGAGAGCCTAGAAAATGTATATGACCGTAGCCCCAGCCATAACATAAAAATTGTACTAGGCGATTTAAATGCTAAAATAGGCAGGGAGACCGCATTTGAGCCTACCACCGGAAAATTCAGTCTGCACACCGAAACGACGACTGATTGATTTCTCTGAGTCAAGAAATGTGGTAGTTAGCAGCACTAGATTTGACCATAAAAATATTTATAAACAACATGGTTATCTCAGATCAATTGACGATGAATCAGATAGATCACGTGGTAGTCGATGGAAGGCGCGCATCCAGTGTTCTGGACGTACGAATGATCAGGGGTGCGAACATTGACTCCGATCACTTCCTTACCGCAGTTAAGGTACGCACAATGCTAAGCATGGCGAAAAACGTACGTAACCAGGCACAACGAAATCTGGACATCGGGAAACTTCAGACCGTCGAGGTAGCGGACGTCTATTCCAACCACCTAACTAGACTGCTCCAACCCCTGATAATAAAACCTCGCAGTGGCAATATATAGCCGACTCCATAAACGGACTGCGAGAAGCGTACTTGGGTACTCAAAGCCGTTTCAAGAAGATGCCTGGTACAATGATGAATGTGGCAATGCCACGAGAGAGACGGATGCTGCATACAGGGCGAAACTGCAGCCAATGGCAACGCGAGCTGTTTGTGAATGGCACAGGGAGAAGAGACGAGAGGCAACTCGTCTTTTTAGAAGGAAAAAGAAGGAGCTGAAGAAGAGGCAGGGTGAGTGCACTGAGTTGCTCCAAAGTAGAGGGGAAGCCCGAAAATTCTACAAGAGAGTTAAGGCGAGAATGCGTGGAACAGGGTTGCCCTCCTGCAGGGCGGCGATGGTCAGCTAGTGACGGACCCGGATAACGTTCTGAAGATATGGGAAGAACATTTTAGAAATTTACTGGATACTGACGCCATTCCAGAAGACCCCGCTCCACTCCTTGACGATGGTATTAACTGTCCACCTCCGAGCCAGAGCGAGATACGTGTCGCAATCAGCGTTTGAAAAAAACTCAAAAATTTGCACAAAATGTATGCAAAACTCTTTTCATGAGAGTGTTTGAGAGGTAAATGTGACACAAACTCTGTACCGTTGAGCATGTTAACATGCAAACACATCTTGCTTAGTGTCGGAAAACGATGTTGCTCTTTTTTCTGACTCCCGTCGTGTGTGCGATAAAGACGACACAACTCATAAGTGCACTGAGAAACGAAAATACCCAAACACGGAGTAAAATTCATATGGAGAAAAATACACATACCCAGCTAACCAAATGATCCGACTTTGGCTGATATCCGACAAGTCTGCACATTGTCTGTTCTCTTAAGAAAATTCTTACCGACATCGTTTCGAATTCTTATCGACATGGCTGGGAATTGTTTATTTTGCTTGTGCAGAAGTTTCTTTGAGATTTCTTTACGATTTCGGAGCTTTATGTCTGGGGGATATTTCAATTTCTTGCGTACAGAAAAGTCTGCACGAAATCGGTAAGATTTCTTAACGAAAGTCTGAGGGAATTTTGTTATTGCTTTTTGATTTCTGAAAATACAAGTAGTTTATTTGTTTGATTTGTTTATTCTTCTTTGGCTGATGTCTTCCGACATATCGTGTAGATTTCGTTCCGAATTCTTGTTTATTGTTTATTTTGCTTAACCGACAGTCTGAGGGACTTGTGTCTCTGCTTGTGCGCAGTCTGAGGGAATTTTGTCTCTGCTTGTGCGCAGGCTGAGGGAATTTTGTCTCAGCTTGTGCGTTGTGACACAAGTACCGTAATTTGATTTATTTGTTTATTATTCTTTGGTGTTCTTTGTTTTCAACAGTATCAACAGTGAATTGAAGTAATAAACACGTTTGTTAGGTGAACATAGGAAAGTTCTTACAGGTAACTATATTTGTCAAGCTTTATTAAAATTTTTCACATATAATTAATATTTATACTTATATATGTCTATTCTAATACAGATGTGGCTGTCGGTAATATTCCTCAAACATCATATCAAAATGTTTCTTAATTTTACATGAAATGTAAAATAATAAAAATACTTAAAAATTATAAAAAAAACTCATTATAAACATTAAAATGTTTTGCAAATAAATGAAATTTATTGTAAACATATACATAATAGACTTTTTTATAATTTTATTACAGATTTCTGTCAGATATCTACACGATATGTCGCCGAATATATCAGACTTTTTTAGGATTTTATAACAGATTTCTTTCAGAAATCTGCTCGGCAAATATATCAGACTTTTCCAGGATTTTATAACAGATTTCTTTTAGATATCTGCACGATATGTCGGAAAAACTTTCAGAATTTCCTACGATTTTATAACAGATGTCTGTCAGATATCTGAACGAAATGTCGGGAAAATTCTCAAACTTTTCTGCGATTCTATAACAGATTTCTGTCAGATATCGGCTCGACATGTCGGTAAAATTTTCAGAATTTCCCAAGGATTTTAATTCAGAATTCGATGAGATATCTGAAAGATTTGTCGGCAAAAACAACCGAATTTCCCCCGACGAATCTTGCAGACTCCGTGTCAACCGTCCCATACGTTTTTCGGCACGAAATCTTACGGAAATCTGTACCGAAATCGGGTCCTTTTGCCGAAATTCGTAACGAAATCTTAACGATATCGGGACATTTGGTTTATCGTTCGCTCGTTTATGTGTGCACACCATCTTTGAGTGCTCAGAAAAAAATTTAAAAAAAAAATTTGTTATGTGTTGACTCTGTGTGCGGAGCATCTTCGATCATTAAACTCTTGTGTTTTGAGTTTGCCTGTGCACATTATCGACGATTAAAATGTGTTGAGCAGAGTGGTTTGGAGTCTTTTTAATCCCTGGTCGCAATATCCCGCCTTAAAAACAACAAAGCTGCTGCATCAGCTCATGGAGAACATCTGGCTAGAGGAGAGCATGCACGGGGATTGGAGTCGCGGTCTGTTATGTCCCAATACAAGAAAGGAGATCGCAGTGAATGTAAGAACTACCGTGGAATAAGCTTATTACCAATTGCGTACAAGGTCCTTTCAAGCATATTATGTGAACGTCTAAAGCCAATTGTAGAAAAACTAATTGGACCATATCAGTGCGGCTTTAGACCTGGTAAATCTACGACGGATCAAATATTCACTCTACGACAAATCCTGGAAAAAAACTCATGAAAAGCAGATCGACACCTACCACCTCTTTGTCGACTACAAAGCTGCCTTCGACTCTTCGATAAGGAATAGGCTATATGAGGCCAGTGTTGAGCAAAATTTATTCTAAATAACAAATAAAAAGATACAAATAAATTTGATTCAGTTTTTATTTGGAATAACAACTACAAATTTTTATTTGTTTATTTGGGAAAATAAATAACTTCAATTTATTTGTCATCTTTTTATTTGTTATTTGGAAATTTTAAATAAAATTTCAAATAATGTGCGTACGTACATAAGTATGAAAAATTTTCTTTTTTTTTTGTTTTTTTCTCTGGAAATATTTTTTTTTCCTTTCACATCAAAAAATATTTTATTTGTATGACAAATAACTAGGGCGACCATTTTTCAGCACGAAATAAACGGTTTTCAGTACTTAAAATAGCATGAAAAACCCTTGAAATAAGCACGATAGATTTTATATTCAGTATTTATAATTTTTTTTATTTATTGAAAAACAAACAAAAAACAATTTCACATCTATTAAAGATGTAATAAAAAACAATAAGTAAATTAACCAAATTATTCAATCGTGTATTCATACAAAGAAAGTAATTTTTAAACCAAAAAAAAAATTTCTTAAAGTGAGATTATACCTTGGTCAATGTCATGATTACAATTAAGCACTAAGTGCATTTTTAAATTTTCCAAGGTGAAACTAGTAAAAAAATTTCCATATGTAGAAAAAACGCGTTCCACGTCACACGATGAAACGGGAGCGTATTTAAAAAATGTTGATTCAGCAGGCGAATATTTTCCCATAAACGCACTTGTTGTTTTGGATTTTTTAAAAATAATATTGTTGATTTCCACAAAGCCAGGATTTCGCGCAAGAACGGCAGTCATTTTTTTAAAATAATTCTTATCAGATGTTTTTCTATAGTATGTTGAATTGTTGGCAATCCGCTTGACTCAATTTTTGTGATGGCATGCCAGATGCACTTAAAGTTAATTTTTATGAAGGAAAAGTCGGATTACAAATTTTCATTAGAAAGAACCTCTTTGCTTTATCGCAATGCTTCAGAATCATTTTCGTTAAACTCTTGTCTTCCAAATTATTTGTACCATACAAATGTACCACTACGCCCACTTTAGAAATCGAGTAGTAATATCAATATACTAGAAAATTTTATGTTTTATTAAGGCTGAGGGTATATGTAAGTCGGATTTCCCGACTGAAACTTTCTTTAACTAAACCGAGGCATCTGTAAACTTTTTTTTAACACTTGTGAAATTTTCGTTGATCGTTTGTATCGCCTTCATCCAGGATGTATGTGAAATATCTTTTAAACGTATAGTAAATGTTGTGGTTTTCACTTAAGTTAAATTTAATTATTTATTTAGTATTTATTGAAAAATTTCCAATATATTAAAAAAACAAAGCTAACATCAACAAGTCACTGAAGGGAATATTCAAGTTAAAACTAATAACCTGCAAACAATTCCTATTATCTTTTAATTGTAAAACTCACTTTTTGCGAAGACATGCAATAACCTCCGTTTAGATATTTGGATATTTCCGAATTTTCAGAAAGAAATAATCATAAAATATATGTTATCTTAAAAATCTTAAACTGCAAGTAATGCAGTTTGTTATATTGATTTTCTAAATCATTTCTAGAATTTTAGTTCTTTTATCCGTAATTTTCCTAAAATGTTCTCTTTAATTCAAATCAATATGCCTTGCAGTAAATGATAGCGCCCAAATCAAGATTCGTGGTGCTTGGTGAAGAGCCCTTTCAGATGTAATTATAATCGGTCGGAAATAAAGTAATACATATGTAAGATTTTGACAAATTTCAAATTTTTGTGTATTTAACAAAATTATCAACATTTGTTTTTATTTTCAGTTGTCGAACAGAGAACAAGGGATGAAGATAATCAAAATGCAGCGAAAATTTCAAATTACCTCCGAGTTGTGGAAGAAACATCTTATTGCAATAAAGGAACCCGACATCACCGGTTTCTACCACTTTAATTATAAGATAACCTCCAGTTAATGCGCTTGGTTATGGTAAACACCAATTCTGAACTTATGTCATGTTGTATATATTAAGTTACTAATAATATTAATTCTATCTTTGTAACCTGTTGAAGATTTGAGAGAGCAAAAGCTAACGCATAATGTCTTTCTTTATGAACATTTATCAAGACAAAACTTGCAATAGAAATATCGAAATGAAAAAAATTTAACTTGCTCGGTTATGAATAAATGAAAATTTATTAACATTAGGTAAATTCAATTATTTTCCTGTGAAAATATGATTAAAAAAAGAGCTTTAAATTTTTTTGCCTCGATGGACGTTTTTGTGGAAATTTCCGTAAACTACATCAATATATGTATAATTGTTAACAAATCAAAAATAAAATCAAACTGCTGAGATAATCCTTTACTATTTTAAAATAAAGTTTAAATATCTATATTTTATAAATATAAAACCATTATTAATTATTATTAGCTCTTTTGACCAAAATATAGCACCGTAAAAGAAACAATTAGTTTTCTGAGGTCAATTTGAAAAATGAAATTCAAATTCTTCAGACAACGCAAACAACGTTCTAAAGGTAGCAGACACTTTCTAGAATATTTTTTTTTGGTGTATAGTTAAAAGAGAAAATAAGCAAACAACAATTTTTGTTATTTTGGTAATCACTTACAATGTTTTTCCACTGACTAACACTTGCTAACGGCTTATGATCATGGTAACCGTAATCTGCAAAAACAGGTTTTGCAAAAAATGGATTTTGAAACTTTATTCTTGGCTAGGTTTCAATTATTAAACACGTAATCCAAAAAAAATATTTGTAATTAAAGACAAAATTAATTTTTTTTCAAAGGAAATTAGAATAAAAAAAAACGTAAATTCTTTCTAAAATACAAAAAAAATAAAGATCGTTGAAGTATTGCGGCCTAAAATTTCGAATGTCAAAAATTTAGTTTTTTCCCCCAATGTGAGGCAGTTGGCAAACAAGACGACATTTACCACAGTGCATTTTACTGTGACTTCTTCACCATCATCGCAAACCTTAAAGAAAAAAAGTATTTTAAAACAAATGAGAACATATTAACTAACCGTTGCAATGAATTGAAGATGTTCTCAAGCGACAACACGAGTCAGCTTAATACAACTAACAGCAAGCTTTTATTTGCACATTGCGTTGGCAAAGTATAGAATAGGGTGTTAATTATATAGGATTATTGGGAATTTCGTTCAAAAAAAGTTATTAGTAACGATGTTGGACATCGAGCTCTCCCTTCCGTTTGTTGTTTACAAAATTACGAATATATTGTGCGAAATTTCGCATCGATAACACAGTGCAACAGTGAAAAAAACACCCGAACGTGACTATAAAGGTTCGAAAGTACAACCGGAGCTGAGTAAAACCCTAGCTCAGTTTGGCTAGATTCGCTACAAATAAATTTTTTTTTACCCTCGTAACTTTTTGAAATCCCTTGGATCCCTTGAAAAAAGGTGACATCAGTTTTTGGCCAACAGTTTGTACAGTGTTTAATCTAGCTCTTTCTCTTCTTAAGCAAAGTTGTAGCTAATAGTCCGCTTATGAAATTGATATAATAAAATTTCCCAAAAAAATTAGACATCCCTCGTTTATTTTCAAAAAACTTCGAAAAAAATTCAAATTTTTTCACTATTTTGAATATAAGTCGTAGGGAGTCCAGATTTTTTGCATACTCTATTCAGTGAAATTGTAGTTTAGGCAACACCGAAAAACTTCTCTGAACAAACCCATGCAATCTGAACAAGTCTAGGGGTATTAAATGGCTCTCAAAACACACTACCTACTTTAAACAAATAAGTTTTTTAGGAGTTTTGGGCCATTGTGCAAAGTTTTTGCTTGGTATATTTACCAAAAACTTACTTATTGTGTAACTGAACGACTTCTGTAAACAACCAATATGATCGGAATACTCCACCTCTTTAATTGTTCACAAAGAGCATTAGGATGTTTCTTACATGGCATTTTTTCGAATTTCGTTAAAAATATGTATTAATTGCGATGTTGGTCATCTAGCTTCACCTTACATTTGTTTTTGCTAAAATTATAAATTATTATATAAATTATTAAATTTACCAGTGGCATAAAATTCACTAGTCGCAATGTTGGTTGGAAAATGGGCGAAAAAGCCACGCCCCCTCAAGTACCTCCCATACAAAATGACCTATTTTACTAAAACCACTATTCTGTCACTAACTTCATGCTGGAGGACTCTACGAAGCTAAAATTTGGATGGTATTATTATTTAACAGCGTGTAGTATATACTGAAATAATGAGTCCACTTACCCCGCCCCTTCTGGTACCTCCCATACAAATTATCATTACTTTTTATAGATTATTGTAGCCAAAAACCACATTTTTGCTCTGATGTTAACAAAACTTTGGACATCTTAGTTTTTTTACACTATTCTAATGTGGTAACAAAACTAAGCATATCGGTTCAGATTTAGATATAGCCCCCATATATATGTGTGTTTCACGATATATACTTCTTTCACAGAGGTAGTAAAGTTTGATTATAATTATAAACAATAAATAAACTCTTGACATAAAAATATTGCATATTATTGGAAAGGGAATAACATAAGGTTTAATAATTTACAAAAATTAATTAAAAGCACATTTTATTTTGGGCATGATTCTGAGTCAAATATAAAATTTGGTCAAAACGTATATTTTAAAGAAATAATATCTTATATAAAAAATTGCGTAAAATTCAAAAGGACTTGAATATCTTAACGAAATTTTGCAATAATGTACATAAAATTGTCCTTAAAAAAACGAATAACAATATGTTGCCATATCTTACAACAAAATACCCAAATTCCCAAAACGGAGAAAATATGTTCCAAAATTCCGAACTTTTTACTAAAATGGCTTCACTGTCTTTGTTTATGGCAGGGATGTTAAAATACGTTACGGTTAACTAGTCCACATATGTGGTCAAAAAATAGTTTTCTCGTAGGCGCTTTGCGATTTGAGAATTTTCCAAAACAAAAATTTTTTTTCAAAAATGGGGTATTTTTGACTTTCCTTGCCGGGAAACCATTTTGCTGAACTGATTCAAATTTAGCATTAAATGCATCTGAATGAACATTTCTATAAGAAATATTAAAAAAGTTGCCACCTCCCCGAAGAATATTTATTTTGACAAACGAAAAAAAAAACCAAAAAACCAGTAAAAATATGCTTTTTTTGAAAACTTTTACTTGCTATGCTTATAACTTTAGATTGGACCAAAATAATTCCATTATGTTTTCAGCAGTTTCATTCAGAATTTTATAAGCTAACTAACAATATAAATATCTTTAAAATCAAGGAAAAACTGAGCTCACACCCTTAAAAATCCTAAATCAACCTCGTCCTAAAATGACACAATTTTTTTTATTTTCTCAAATATCTCTTAACCTAAATGAGATATCATGTGCATGTTAGCATGTTTTCTGAAGGTTTTTCGAAGCACTAACTAAATGCAAAAAATCTTTTAAATCGGTTTATAAATGCACATTCCTAAGTATTTGAAATTTTGAAACACCCGAGGTGACCAACTTTGGAGGGCCACGCAGTGGCCCCCACCTCCAGCCGAAAATTTCCAAATCATCTCGAAAACACCTCAGCTTTAACTATTTTAAATTTCAACAAGATACCATTATCCGTTCAAAATTTACAGAATTAATTCCAAAAAAACCAAAAAGGAACCACTGTGCGGCATATTATAAGTTCGTTTATCTACAACAACAACAACAAAAATTCATCGACGGTAAACTGAATTGCACACAACATTGAACTTTGACCACTTTGTGGCACACTCTAACTTCTAATTATCGATGCGAAATTTCGCACAATATATTCATAATTTTGTAAACAACAAACGAAAGGTGGAGATCTATGTCCAACTTCGCTACTAATACATTTTATTTAACGAAATTCCCAAAAATCCTATATAAGGAACACCCTAGTATAGAAACGCCGTTTTTTGTTTTTTTTTTCTACGAAATCGCGTTTTTTGCATATTTTGGTACACACGTTTCGTAAAAAAAATACCTTTTTATGTTAACATATAAAGAATTCATAAACAATAAATTCAGTTTTCCCCTCCTCCTGTAAACTACAAAAAAAATGGAGATACGACTTTTTCATTTTCAGCTATCGATATCTCCCTCAAACATAATCGCCTTACCACCTATATTGCCAAAATTATAAATTTTACCCAAATTTTAAAACAAAAATCATATTCAAAATATATTCAATATATGATTATCAACAAAACGAATATTTTTGATCCATGGCGATTAAATGAATTTGCTTCAAAATCAATTTCTTTGTGAAAGGTATAGGCAAGGTCGGATCAGGCTATTACTCTTATTATCTATAAAAAAAAGATTTGACGTTTGTTAGTTTCCAAATCAAAAGTGTCACAATATAAATCAAATTATATGTTGTTTACATACATAGTATTCGTATGCAGTTGAAAATTTTTCAAAAAACACAAAAAGTGATTGTAAATAAGAAAGAAACCCGATGTCGTCAAATGCTTCATTATGTTTAGTCTACGGAATAAAAGAGGTATGCAATCTTATCGAACAGTAAAGCCTTCTTTCCGATTATTTCTTAAAAATTGTCTTTTGCCGAGGACTATCTGAAATGAAATGATCCAGAGTGCTTCAGATTATAAGTTTATTGCAATGACTCAATGGCTGCAGATCTGCCATGACACTCAATTGCAGCTAGTACTTATGTACATATCAGTGACAATGAATGTAAGAAATACCACAATTCGTTTCTTGTTAAGATTGACGGATTTTCATCGCAATACAGTGTGGATTAAAACAATAGCAGTGCTAGCGGTCAATCAAATATGATAAATTTGAACTATAACTATAATTATCAAGTGCAAGAATAAACATTTCGTTCTCTATTAAGTATTAGGTGCTATTAGAAGCAATCAAATCTTTTTTAATTGCTTATTTGACAACATTTTCACAATTCTCAATGATAAGAGCTACGTGACTTTGGTAGATCGCAGTACCTACCCTCTGTCTAAAAACATTACATTCAAAATGAGAGATGTGAGATTTGCGAATTAAAGTATTTCAATTTCATTCTCTCTGATATTCTATGTTCAGTTTCTTTTATGTTCAATAATATGATTTGATTACGTTTTAAAAAACGATGCCGATTTAAAACTTTAGTTTTTTATAGCTAAGAATTGCTAAATATCTTTGACTTAAACCGAATGATTAATTTCAAAATTGTCGTATCTTTTGACATCCAGCATATTGCATTTGAAATTCTTTCCTCTCAAATTAAATTGATCTTAGCTGGTTTAAGCATTATCATTATCCAAAAATGGACCTAAAATATTGGACGAAATTACCATAAATTGATTAATTCAATTCATATGTCTTGGAAATAGAGTAGGTTTGAGTCGCATTCTAAATTGATTGATTTATAATAAAAAAAAATTGTCGATGATATTAAATTGCTTGACTGCAAATAAACAGGAATGTGTAATATATTATCCTAACTTGGTAAATTCACATAACAATAATAGTGATGGAACATGATCAGAACGAGTCGAAATAGGACTGAAACTGGTATGTTATCTACAAAATGTCTATCGTATGAAGGTTTTAAAAATTTTAAAAGCCTTTGAAAAATTTAACTTAGAAAATTCGTACAATCGCTCAACAACGGATAATTCTTGAAGAGCGATATTTAAACTATAGAGCGAGTTTTATTAAATCCTTGCTTGCTTCACTGTGTTAAAAAGTTCGACAAATCTGGGAATTGGGTCATGCAAACGGGACTAGTTCAAAAACGGACTAGTTCAAAAGTATGGTATTGTGAACTTATCCCAAAATGAACTTATTCTTATTTCAGATACAACCATTCTTACACTTCAGAGGTTTTTGTGCTTTTGTTAACTATTGTTTATGTTTTTTCGTCTGTCCGAAGTCTACACCTTTGTCTCAACCAGGTAGAAAAAGATTATTTCGATTGACGCTCCCGCAAAGGAATATTGGATTTTTTTTTAATTTTTTCATGATTAAAAAACATTATTACAGCTTTTTAAATATATTTATATTTTTGTCGCTCTTATTTTTATACCATCACCCTTAGGGATGAGGGTATATATCATTTGATACGAAAAAAAGTGTAACGCAGTAGACGAGTTAGACCTTAAGCCCAAATTCGATTCAGGACTTTGTAAGAAGATAGAGCTATGTCCGTCTGTCTGGCTGGCTGGCTGGTCAGCAGGATAACTCGAGTGAACATGCCGGATAGCCCCTACCCCTACCCATTTTTGGAAAATTAATATTTCTATCTTAACTTCCAAACCGACACCTGCCAATTAATTAAATTTGGTCAGTTAATTTATATTGTAATAGGCAACCCTAACAATTTGACATAACCCTTTTGGTACCCCCCATATAAATAACAGATATTTCCCCTTTTACATACATATCATTTTTGTGTGTACACTGAATTCAGACAAATTTTGCCAAGGTAAGCGTTCGAACATTGATTTACGAAAAAAATCAGACACGTTGTGCTGCCCCTAATTGTACCTCATATACAAATAAGTTAAATTTTTACGGTTTTGCTCCACAAGCAGACACAAAATAATACATAAGTAATATTATTTTATTTAAAAATGTATTTATTGCAAAAACTCAAGGCTTAAACAATATATTATATTGGGTGATGGTATTTATCAGTCAGTTTACCTTACTGAAATTTCTGTACTGCTAATTGGTTGCATTTGCTTGTGTACAATTGCCTAAATTAAAAATTACTCAAAATGAGAACAATTTTAAAATTAAATCGAAAGAACATGTTTTTGCGTATAAGTAAACTACAGCTTATAACTAGAGCTCCCTAATCTGACTCTGAGTCTAACAATTTTATGCATCATCGCAATTGAAAAAATTTACATTGCAATATTTTATTTTAAGAATCTTTTATCTGCGTCCCAGTCCATTTACAGCCTTCTACCGTTCTTTGATCGGTGTCCGCCTTGATGTTGTAGACAGCAACATCTGAGAGTAATCGAGATATTCGGCTAGTATAAAATCAGAACTTCAAATTCTGTCGAGGCATCATATCATTTGCCTCAGAATTAAACGACCACGAAATCAATTACTAGATATAGATGGCCAGGAAACTAAATAGCCAATATCACGTTACTTCTAGATTTGTTAATAACTTGGGAAGCAGAACGAAAATCTGTCGGGCCAGTTAGTTTAACAAAAAACAAAACACAAGTGTTAACATTTTAAGTGCTATATTGCCCATTTCAATATGCAAATTTGACTTTGCTTTTTCAAGACCTTTGAAATTTTGTACTAAAATTCAATTCTAATTAGAAATTGCGTATAAACAATTGAACTATCATCCCTACTATTGACATTCACAATAAACAGATTTAGAAATTTCAGTTCAAATAAAAATAATTTGCTTTTCAATTCTTATCTCAACCGTAGTACCTCCTATGCTTGACGAAATTCGACTTCTAAATACAAAACTTTTGGGTCTTTTCCCTACACATCGCGCAATTATTTTTTTACAAACGACGCAAATTTATGAATGAAGATTACGAATTCGGAACATATCTGCATTAAAACAATTATCATTTCATAGCCAAAAAAAAAAAAAAAACAAGAACTGATGACGACGAACACGCCTTCAGGGTATGGAGATGAGTGGCCAGCAGGCGATGTGCCAGTATTTTGTACAGTGTATTTATCAAGTGCTGATAACCTTAAAATCGAACTCAGCGCCAATGGTATTAGAGCTGCTGTGTTTTTTGTTGTTGTTGTATTTTTCCTGAAATCGCTGTGGTAGTGTGGAATCCTCCTTATCACTCAGTTGTTCGCTCGTTCTTGTCGCATTATTTGTTTGTTCCAGCTTTAATTATTAATAAAATCACCAGCATCTCCATTGATTCTATAGCGATTTCCACCGTGCAAGTGTAGTCGTTAGCATTTTTCGATTAGTGGAACGTTAGAAAGATTTACGAAAAAAAATACGAGATTATCTCAACCTAACATAAAACCATAAACCCTGATTGGGGCTAGAGAAATTCAGTCTTTAGTGAACCGTTGTGGCGAAAGAAAGTGTCAAGCACTAGCGACTAAGCAACTCGAGATCGAATCCTACAATACCTACACAAATATTTATATATATATCAAATATATAGTTGGCACTTATCACATTTCGAATTGGGTATTTGTTGCCACTCTGTGTGTTAGAGCGGGTATTGAGTGAAATTGGAAAAGTCTATTGGTGATTGTCCCAGCACTGAACGTTGTTGCGAATGGTGTATCTGAACATTATGTCGATTTTATATTCGGTCCATTTCCTAATCGTGTTTAGTGGTATTTGTACAACTGGATAGACAACGGATCGCTCAGTTCGTCTAACTCATCTCAATCGCCCTCCAAACATTTGCAGAATATCTCCTCCCAGACAAAAAAAAAACGCAATAGCTGCTGCGATTGGATCACCATCCGGAAAGACGTAATAGGTATTTGTCGTATCATTTTATAGAGGAAATCTCATACGTGAACTGAAGTGCGCAAAACAATGTCTCATATGTTTCACTATATGAAAATTATATAAGCGAACTAGTGCGTTATTTTATGGGTGTTTAATACCAAAGGTTCTATATTAGGGCGAATTTTTTACAAATATTATACTTTAGAAGAAATTTTGGTTTTAAAAAAGTCGTAGAGGTGACGTTTTCAGAAGTATGTATGTGTATTTTAGAAATTGTTGGTTCTTTAAAAGTTAAAAAATTCACATTTTTTATGAATTGATGAAACAGTGAAAAAAAATGACACAACTTCCTTAAATTAGTAGTAACCTATATTAGCTAAATTTAAATGTTAGACTTGAACCTCCATTGCCTATAGTTCTTGTGTGCGACTCTTTGTTAGATTAACATCAACTGTATGCACCATATTGGACAGCTTTTGACAAATTTTGTCAATGCTATTCGATAGTTTAATTACATAGATAATTCCAACGTGACAAAAGATTTTTTTAAGTAAAAACAAACTTTTACATTGTTATAATCAATCTTACATATGGCCATTTCCACAGAAAGGTCCACCGTGATCGAAAAATAAAAAGTTGATAAATTTTTTTTTCTGATTTTGTTTCTTAAATTTTATAAAATTAAAATGTCCAAAGCTTATCTTAGTTTTTTTTATGATAAAACGGTCTGCAAAATTGCATTAATGATCTTGTCACCTCTTTGAATATTTAATGACATATTTACTGATGATGCAAGTGCACTCTTATCATAAAAAATTTGTTACAACAGTAAATAACTCCAATAATAGTAAAAAATTATCAGTCAGCAGCAACATTTTGATATAGAGTTTCTTACGACTTACACAAAAAAATCCAGACTTAATTATTATTCGTCTGGATTTTTTTGTATAAAAAGCATTCTGGCCTATTACGAACATTGTGACAAAAAAATTAGTCGAATTAGACCTTACCAACGAACAACAATTAATTTTTATATATAAGATAATTTCTTAGTATGTTCTGATGTTTGTATGTATGTCCTATTCTTTCCGCAACTTTCTGAAGCCATCTGATGACATAGGAAGCTGAAATTTGTCATACATAAAGTACTTTCTCTGCGCAAGATCGTAACGTAGCCAGATTTTTGATTTTCGGTCTATGGGACCGGCTTTTCAACTAGTATAACTAAAAAGATCTGATTAAATAGGTGTTTTTATAATATGGGGAACTTTGGGTCCCACTAGGCACGACTAGGCACCGTCGGATTGAGCTGAAAAATTAGGACATGATTTCTTACACCAAACCTCATATTTTAAGCAGCGCACACAATTAAATTTCAAAAAAAAAAAATATCCCATACAAAATGCGACCAGTCTACTACACATGATATTTCCAACAAATAAAGAGGATTCGAAAACATTGTTATTTTTTAACATTTTAAAATTTTCATCTATAAAATATTGTGTTTGATTTCACTGAATCTCATGTTTTTAAAGATGTTCTACTATTTTGGTTTTTGTCCCGTTAGAACCGCTATACATATAGAGATTCCCTTTCTCTGTATTAATAAATACCATTATCTTTAAAAAGACTACTCTTGATTGGTTTTTGTTGTTTAAAACAAGAGTTTTGTGAGTAAACACAAATGTTTTAATTTTCGGTCACACCTGTCACAGTACAAATTAAAAAGTTTGATAAAATTGGAATTCACATAGTAAACCCTTGATACTTTCTGACGATAACAAAGTAAGAGCAATTAATAATATAGTAAAATTTTGTGGGCATTCATTTTAATATTCGAGTATAGAGTGTAATTTGTTCAATAGTTGTCATAAATAACATAGAAAGCGACAATTAAGAAAGAAACTTAAAGGAAATAAATAAAAATAAGAGAGAGAGACAAAGGGATAGGAAAGGAAATATGCTTAACACGATCTCTGCAGCTATTTACGATCTCTGCAGCTATTTAAAAAAAAAAAATAGTTCAAAACATACAGCTTCTATTTATAATTTCTTATGTGTTTTAATTTATATTTGTTTACATAATTGAAGTCAATAAAAAGTATAACTTCTTCAAATTGTTCAAGTTTTAATTGTTAATTATGCGAGTTTCACGCACATTTTTACAGAATGCAACCTCAAAATCATAATTCTTTTAACCTAAAATTAGTAAGAATTTGTAAGGCACTCGTCACGGTCTTTTAAAGGTCGTTTTGAGCAGAAATAAAGTTCTTTTTGTTTTTGCCAGTTGTAAAACGTTTCTAAGTAAAAAATTTGTTGATGGCATTTAAAGATTTTTCCCCAATGTTGTTTTTAAATCAGAAGTATGTAAATCTGTAGATTTGGGTGTAATACGAAAATAGTTTTAAAGTAAGGAATACTCTGTAAAATAAATATAGACAGATAATTATATACACTGTGTAGAAAATTCATGTAATATAAGAGATATAAATGTGGCAAATCATCGCGACCCCTTGTCCGATTGCCCTAATTTTTGCAGTACATTTTCATACAAACGTGGGTCAACCTAATATACATATATCATAAAATGCGAGTGCGTATTAGATCGTACCATATCGTTTATGGTACGGTTAAGTGCGCACACTTCTTGACCCACCTTTTGTGAATGAGAGTCTTCTCCTCTGCTCTCTTCAACGCTACGTTGAAAAGTATGCAATGCAAGTACAACTCAAGTTGTTACTGTTTTCAATTACCAAGAGTAATAAATACTATGAAAGTTTTATGTTTGAATTCTACTATTTTAAATATTTAAAAGAACTATATTAATTTGTTATTTAATATTATTTAAACCATGAGATAGGTTATACAAGGTTATCATTAGATTTAAATATATGATAAGACGATTATCTATTTAAACAAATCTTTTTATGTATGGTCTGGAGGTTCTGAAATAATTTAGTTTTATATTGTATACAGTCGAAATATTTAAAGTATAAAAACTTTGAAGCGTAAATTTCAACTATAGGTCTAAATCCAAAACAAAATGTTTCTATATTGCGTTTTTACTTTATTTGGACTATTTAATGCGCTGATATTGAGCTTGACAACAATTCTAATTAGTCCAATAGACTCGGAAAAATATGAGCCAACATTCCCCTAATCATAGTCTATGGTCAAAGTGTATCGAATAAATACAAACGAAATTCGGTTATAACCAACATACTGCCAATCTATCATTTGGACTGCAAAAATATTTTTGAATGGTGATGTTTATTTGGTACAGCAACTTTCATATTCTCAAAACAGCGTGACTCATTCTTGTACTTTATATGTACAGAACTAAGACAATTTAGTACGCATAATACTGTCAAATCGCGTGAATGATATAGAAGAGTATTCGGTTTTTAGACCTGATACAGCCATATATATATTTATTTGACGTTAGGAATCGTCGATAAACAGCAAGTCCCGTCGAATGAGTCTAGGAAAATAAGTGTGTTAACTCTCTCGGATGCGAGAATTTCTCCCATGTCTCATTCACACAAATAAGGTTAACCCTAGTATCCTCTTTAAAGTAGTATCCTCTGCAATATTAAAATTTTTACAAAATACACAATTATCTAATCTGTAAGTGATCTTCAGAAATGCTTTTATTTTGTCAATCTTAAAATTTTTTTCGAGGCATGTGGAATTTCTAATTTTCATGTGTAATTTTCGTAAAAAGCTAAGAGTAAGGAAAAAGTCCGTAAATTTGCTTACCCAAATTTTATGCGCATTGCAAATTTTGCATCATCGTGATAGTCTCTTACAATTAAGAACCTATTCTGCTTATATTCACTTCTCAATTCTAATCTTTTTTATATTTTTTTATCCCGTCGTCCCTTCTATACTTAGCTCAAAGTCGAAAGTACCGACAGTGAACAAAAGCCCATCATAACCACAACTGAAAACTTTTGGAATCGTAAAATGGCTTTGGATTTTTTTGCTGGTTGTGTTGGAGGTATGAAAAATACGTTTACATATAACTAATTTAATCCTCACACACTTTCATTTTTCATTCTAGGCTGTGCCGGAGTTTTAGTGGGTCATCCTTTGGATACAGTTAAGGTTCACTTGCAAACTCAAGATCCCAGAAATCCGAAATATAGAGGTACGTGGCACTGTATGCGCACCATTGTGGCACAAGATAAATTCAGTGGTTTATATCGAGGCATCACTAGTCCCATGGGTGGCATTGGATTCGTTAATGCTATTGTCTTTGGCATCTATGGGAATGTACAGCGCTCACGACAGGATCCAGACTCATTGGCATCACATGCGCTGGCCGGTGGTGTGGCGGGTCTCTTCCAAAGTGTAGTCTGCGCTCCCATGGAATTGGCCAAAACGCGTTTGCAGTTGCAACACGAATCTTCATCGGGCCCAAAATTCAAAGGTCCCCTAGAATGCCTTCGGTATATAATCAGGCACGAGGGCATACGGGGGACCATGCGAGGTTTGGCCTTTACAGCTGCCAGAGATGTTCCAGGTTAGTAGAGTAGTTACACCTCCTGTACAAGGACGATTTTACAATGTATCCTTAAATTTTAGGATTTGCCAGCTATTTTGTAAGCTACGAGTACATGATGCGCCAACCCACAAAACCGAGCATTGTCTACGGCCTTTGTGCCGGTGGTTTCGCTGGCATCTGTTCCTGGCTGGCTACATATCCTCTCGATGTCGTCAAGACGTGTATCCAGGCCGATGACATGAGGCACCCCAAGTACAGAGGATATATGGACTGCATACGTAAGGGTTATCAGAGCGATGGTATACACTTCTTCTTTCGAGGCATGACCTCCACCATGATTCGATCGTTTCCCATGAATGCAGCATGTTTCTTTGTCGTCTCCTGGATTATGAGTTGGGCAAAGAAACGTGACGTGGATGTGGTGGTTCACACCGGCGATCCAATGGCGCTTGTAGGGCTGGCCGCTAGCACGCCACTGTGTCACGTGCTGCACATCGAGAGAGCAGACGAGGAACTAAGGCAACAACGCTCTGCCATGGCCCAAAGCTTGCGGTCGTTTGGAGCCTTCAATGAGGCTGTCTGTCATACGGAAGCCCACGAGTTAGCTAGTGAATTTTACCCCGACAAGGAGAAGTACTACATTTTCGAAGATGAGCGACTCATGAGCAGGTTTAATCAACCTATTGATTGTTAAGTAGTGTCTAGGCTATTATTAATTGTTGTTTTAGTTACTTTATTTTATTTTGTAATTTATACATTTTTACTTAAGCAAAGAAATTGCAAAGATTCCAATAAAATAATACTGCCGCAGTGCATTCGGGCCAGTAGAAAAATTCTATTAGGTATGAACTGAATGACGAATAATATGAATAATGTGATAACAAGTTTTGTTTAAAAAAAAAAATAAAATTTACGTTGCACCTCAATATTTGGAGTTATTCAAAATAAATACATTTTGAGATAATAATAAAATATTTTCCACAACAATTTTTAAAGAAATTACATAAGTTTTGAAGTATTGCAATGCTTCAATGCATTGAGAAAAAAAATATGCGTCTTAACATGGACAAAAATTATGACGAGTTAACTCGATTACGAAATTAGAGCTCGCACGTCATGTTTACCGACATATATCAGATATCGTCAGCTGAAATCCTATCTAACAGAAAAATCTAAATCGATGTTTTGATTGATTATGATGTATTTGAATAAACTCCATGTCCATTCAACATTTTAAAGAGCTGTGATCAAATGTAAGAATTATATTAAAGAAACTTAACTTTAACTTTCACTGTTCAGTTGATTACAAAGTTTTTATGCTTCTCTTGTAAAATAATGTAAATGTTCGTTAGGGCCGTTTGCATTTTAGCTGACGATTTATGAATTACAAAAAAATGGTCTACCAGGGGCAAAGATTGAATTGTTAATTGACAAATGATATTATACAGCATTATATTACAAAAATCAAGGATTGAAAATAATTGTTATTAATTTTAATTCGAAAGAAAAGTTTCCGCTAAAATAAGCTTTATTAATTTTAGGGAATTTTTAACCATTATAGTAAGAAACATATATAGTATTTTAGACACCGTAACCATTACAGAAACCAAAAAATTGTTTTGGTTGCCAATAACCATTATCGAAATAAATATTTGTATTTTGGTTATCTGTGGCCAATTTGACACATTTTTATACCATCACCCTTAAGGATAATGATACGTATCATTTGATACGAGAAAAAGTGTAACGCATTAAAGGAGACGCTTTTGGACCCCAAGTATCCTAAGACCAAATTCGTGTCAGGACTGTTTAAGACGATTAAGCCATGTCCGTCTGTCTGGAGGGCTTGTGAGCAGGATTACTCGAGTAAATATAATTTGATCGGTATACAAATTTACCAGTATTTAAATTTCCAAAAATGAAGTAATTGGAGTGTAAATGGGCTGAATTGTCCCACCCTTTCTGGTAACCCCAATAGTAAATTACCTATTTTTGTATAAATAATATTTCTTCTAAAACTTCCAAACGGGCAGCTGGACGATATTTGAATTTGGTCAGTTTCATTATCTTGTAATAGCAGACAAACCCTCAAAAACACGAAACCTTTGACACGCCCCTTCTGATACCACTCATACATGACCGAATTGATCCTCATACTTCTGCATACCTATCCTTTTTGTAAGTACAATGAATTCAGCCATATTTTTAATAGATGTACGCTTATGAAAATTTGACTTGGGAATGAAAATGGACTATTCACACCTTCTGGTAGCTCCCATACAAAATTCTCCATTTTTAAAAAAAAATATTTCTACCATAAAACAGGCAACCATGTACATTTTCTTGTCATAGTATGCAATACCTCAGAAAACCTTACCATTTGACACACTCCTTCTGGTACCTTTCATACAAATGACCGAAATTACCAACAATTGTTCCCTATGAAAATACTCTGAATTTAGTCATATTGTTCACAAGGTAAATGTTAATTGAACCTTGACCTATATAATTAGACAATTTCCCCAAAATTAATATTTTCCCAATAATTTGGTACCGTACGAAAGACGTATTCGGTACTCCCATATAAAATAACCACATGCCCAGATATATTAAATTGAACTTTTTTACATTTGTTGGCGAATTATATCATATCATTATTAAATCATAATATCATGCATATGGTGACGGTATTTATCAGTCAGTTCACCTGACTGAAATTTACTGGTTGCGGTTTATATAGCCTACTCTATCTAACTGTGGACTTTGTTGAGATACAAAGTAATATATGGGCAATTCCACAGAAAGTTCTACTGTGATCGAAAAATGAAAAGTTGATACAAAATTTTTTCTTGTATTAGTAAAGACAAATATTTTAATTTTATTAAATTTAAATGTCCAAAGCTTATCTTATTTTCTTTTATGTTTAAACGGACTGCAAAATTACATTTATGATCTGGTCACGTTTTCATAAAATATTTGTTACAATACTAAATAACTCTAATCAAAAATGATCAATTAGCTGCAAAATTTTGATTAAATTTGATTGACGTTCTAAAATAAAATTCGTGATGAACAATTTGTGGCATATAAACTTTATAATATTCCCTAATTTCGCAAATAGCCATAGAAACCAGTACAGAAATTTCAGTCAGTTAAACTGACTGATAAATACCATCACCCAATATAATATATTGTTTTAGCCTTGATTTATTAAAATTAATAGATTTTGTGGAGCGAAACCGTGAATAATTTGAAATATTTGTACAGGAGGTACAATTAGGGGCAGCACAACGTGTCTGATTATTTCGTAAGTCATCGTTCAATGAACGCAATCCTTGGCAAAGTTTGTCTGAATTCAGTGTACATACAAAAATGATATGTATGTAAAAGGGAGCAATATCGATTACTTTATGGAAAGTAACAGAAAAGGTGAGTCAAATATTTACGATTTCTGATATTTTGCCTCCTATTACAAGATAAATTAACTGACCAAATTTGATTATCCCACAAGTGCCGATTTGGAAGTTATGGGAGAAATATTAATTTTCCAATAAGGTGCCAGAAGGGTTGATCCGATATAATCCATATTCATTCCTGATTCAAATTTTCATAACCGTACAACTTAGGCAAAATTTGATTGAATTCAGTGTACTTACAAAAAAGACGTGTATGTAAGACTATGGGGGTGAGTTCGGTCATATGCACGGGAGGTATCAGAAGGGGTGTGTCAAATAGTTAGGATTTCTTAGGTTTCGCCTCCTATCACAACATAAATTAACCGACCAATTTTCATTACCCCCCAAGTGTTCGTTTGGAAGTTATGGGAGAAATATTAATTTTCCAAAAAAAGGTCATTTTGTATGGGAGGTACCAGAAGGCGTGAACCGATATAGTCCATATTCAATACTGAGTCCAATATTTATAAGCGAACATCATACGCAAAATTTAAGTGAATTCAGTTTACTTACAAAAAAGATATGTATGTAAAACTATGGGAGGTACCAGAAGGGGTGTGGAAAAGGTTTCGGGAAAAATAAATACAAAGTAAACAATTTAAAACAGTAAAATAGTTAAGTATTAATGTTTTCATTCAAAGAACAGAAAAAAATATTTGTGTTTTGCAAGGAGAAAATCTTGCTTTTTGACATAACCTACAAAATGTTTCGTTTCTTGAAAGTAAGCAGACTTTTAAAGCTTTGGCAAAATTAGGCAATGTAAGAGTAAAATGAAATGAATAAATTAAAGCCTCAAGAGTTAATTTCTTTTTATTTCAACCTGCGGAAAAGTGCTCGTTGCGAAAAAAAAATTATTTTTTTTTTGAGTTTGGCAGAAGGAAGACTCTAAAGAAGAGAAGTACGACGCGGTTGTAAAGTGCGTTGATGATGCTCAATTTTGGATGAAGAACACTAAATAATGTGCCGCACAAAAGTTATACTGATATGTTTATCGTACCTGTTTAAAATAAAGTTTGAAATAGCTGTTTTAAAATAGCTAAAATTTTCCAAAAACTATAGTTCTGCAGAATCACATTATAAAGTCTAAAAAGTAGGCAGATTGCATAATGCTCGAAAAAAACATTCGCAGGAATAATCTTGCCAATGTTTTTAATACAGCTCAGGATTCATCCGATCGACTTATATCATTGAAGAATTCACAAAAGTGCAATCAGCAACGAAAACTTTCACAATTTCCACTTGAAGCAAAAAAACTGTTAAGCTTTGAAATCACGATCGGGGACTTTGATGTAGACAGTGAAATAAAAACCAGTACAGAAATTTCAGTCAGTTAAACTGACTGATAAATACCATCACCCAATATAATATATTGTTTAAGTCTTGAGTTATTGAAAATAATCGATTTGTAATTAAAACCAGTTAGAAAGTTTCAGTCGGGCAACCCGACTTACATTTACCCTTACCCTCAGTAAAACAAATAATTTTCTATTTTATTGATATTATTACTCGATTTCGAAATTGGGCGGAGTAGTACATTTATATGGGAGGTACGTGAAGGGGTGTGTTTAGGCTCCAGATTTATTCTCCATAACTTTATCCTGTTATAGCTTTACTAAATACAGAATTTGCACACGATTGCGTTGGGTGTACTGATATTATTACTACATCCCAAAAGTGGGCGGAAAGGTACATTTGTATGGGAGGTACCATAAGGGGCGTCGCTAGACTTCCATTTTTTTTCTCCAAAACTTTGTCCTGTTATAACATAACAAAATACCGAATTTGGGCACGATCGTGTCGAGTGTATTGATATTATTACCCTATTTCTAAAGTGGGCGGAGTGGTACATTTGTATGGAAGGTACCAGAAGGGGCGTGTCTAGACTTCCAGATTTTTTCTCCAAAACTTTATCCTGCTTAAACTTTACCAAATACAGAATTTGGGCACGATCGCGATAGGTCTTTTAATAATATTAATCGATTTCTAAAGTGGGCGGTACCTGATGTGTATGGGAGGTACCAGATGGGGCGTGAATAGACTTCCAATTTTTTTCTCTAAAACTTTATCTTGTTATAGCTTTACTCAAAATAGAATTTGGGTACGATCACGTTTAATTTATTGATATTATTTCTCTATCTCTATAGTGGGCGGAAAGGTAGATTTGTATGGGAGGTACCAGAAGGGGCGTGGCTAGGCTTTCAAAATTTTTTCCAAAACTTTATCCTGTTATAGCTTTACTAAATACAGAATTTGGGGACGATCCCCTAGGGTGTATTGATATTATTACTCGATTTCTAAAGTGGGCGGAATGATGTATTTGTATGGGAGGTACCAGAAGGGGCGGGTCCATGTAGCCCATTTGCAATACCGTAAGTAGTTTTGAGAAAATAATAACTCGTGCAAAATTTCAAAACATTTGGTTGCGTCTTTCGAAAGTTATCGTGCGAACCAGCCGGACAGCCACCCGACAGACAGACAGACAGACAGACAGACAGACAGACGGACATGGCTCAAACGACTTAAAAAGTCATGAATCGAATTTGGTTCAAAGAAACCTAGGGTCTAAAGTGACTCCTTCTATGTGTTACACTTTTGGGTCGTATCAAATGATATATACCTTCATCCCTACGGGTGATGGTATAAAAATATGCATTTATCTGAAGAATCTGCAAGCATTTTTCAGAATTTATGTTTAGATAGCGAATTGAACCAAAAATATTTCTTAAAATTTACGATGAATAAACTTAATTTTTTTTTATCTAATTTATTTTCTTTAATTTCAGACCTCAGAAGGGTTAATGGTCGTTAATGGGTTAAATTCTCTTTTTTATATGTTTGGTTCATATATTCTAAAGCGTTTCCTGTGCTTTTGGAGTCTATTACTGCGATATTTTCGCTTCAATTAATTTCGCACGGCAAAATTGGTCATTTGACCTATAGTGCTTTGTACAACTAAGAGATGAATGCAGAAAAAAAAAATTAAAAATCCTTTAAAAAAATTAAAAGTCCTTTAAAAAGGAAACAAAACTTTCGTATGAAAAAGTGAGTATACAGTTTTACTATACATGGTGATTACATTAGTATGGGTCGGTCCGATTAAATATTATGCAAACACAATTTCAGAACACCAAATATGTTTTATTGAACTGCCTTGTTATTTGATGTTATATCAAAACAAAACTCATATAATTATACCATCACCCTTAGGGATGAAGGTATATATCATTTGATACGACCCAAAAGTGTAACACATAGAAGGAGTGACTTTAGACCCTAGGTTTCTTTGAACCAAATTCGATTCATGACTTTTTAAGTCGTTTGAGCCATGTCCGTCTGTCTGTCTGTCTGTCTGTCTGTCTGGTGGCTGTCCGGCTGGTTCGCACGATAACTTTCGAAAGACACAACCAAATGTCTTGAAATTTTGCACGAGTTAATATTTCCCCAAAACTACTTACGGTATTGCAAATGGGCTATATGGCTCCGCCCCTTCTGGTACCTCCCATACAAATTCATCATTCCGCCCACTTTAGAAATCTAGTTATAATATCAATACACCCAACGGTATCGTACCCAAATTCTGTACTTAGTAAAGCTATTACAGGAGAAAGTTTTGGAAAAAAAATTGAAAGTCTAGCCACGCCCCTTCTGGTACCTCCCATACAAATTCACCTTTCCGCCCACTTTAGAGATGGAATAATAATATCAATACACTTGACACGATCGTGCCCAAATTCTGTATTTAGTAAAGCTATAGCAGGATACAGTTTTTGAGAAAAAAACTGAAGTCTACCAACGCCCCATCTGGTACCTCCCACACACATCTGGTACCGCCCACTTTAGAAATCGATTAATATTATTATTAGAACTACCGCGATCGTGACCAAATTCTGTATTTAGTAAAGTTCAAGCAGGATAAAGTCTTGGAGAAAAAATATGGAAGTCTAGACACGCCCATTCTGGTACCTCCCATACAAATGTACCTTTCCGCCCACTTTAGAGATGGAATAATAATATCAATACACTTGACACGATCATGCCCAAATTCTGTATTTAGTAAAGCTATAACAGGATAAAGTTTTGGAGAAAAGATCTGGATGTCTAGACACGCCCCTTCTGGTACCTCCCATACAAATTTACCACGCCGCCCACTTTAGAGATGGAGTAATAATATCAATATTATCGACACGATCGTGCCCCAATTCTGTATTTTATTAAGTTATAACAGGATAAAGTTTTGGAGAAAAAATTGGAAGTCTAGCGGCTCCCCTTATGAGACCTCCCATACAAATGTACCTTTCCGCCCACTTCAGAGATGGAGTAATAATATCAATACATCCAACGCTATCGTGCCCAAACTCTGTATTTGGTAAAGCTATAACAGGATAAAGTTTTGGAGGATAAACCTAGAAGTCTAGACACGCCCCTTCTAGTACCTCCCATACAAATTTACCACTCCACCCACTTTAGAAATCGAGTAATAATGTCAATATAATATCAATGTTTTTTATTTTACTGAGGGTGATGGTATATGTAAGTCGGGTCGCCCGACTGATACTTTTTTACTGGTTTTTCTTGGTATATTAAAGGCTCCATTTTCTTCTTTAGTCACTTTTGACTTCGAAGTCAATTTTGACTATTCACTTTCTGCATTTCGTTTTCTATATCCATATGATGTCAATTTATTGTAATGTCCATGAAGGCCTCTCCAAACCATGAAACTTTTGCCTTAGAAGTATTTACTTAAATTTACAAACACCAAAGTTATGGAGGATAAAAAAAATGTTGGTCACCCTACACCAAAAATAATTAATTTGTTATGCTGTGCTGTCATTTGGAGTCATATCGGAACGAAATGCATGTTTTCGCCCTTTTCACACTTTTGACTCTGATGTCAATTATAAAACTTGAGTTTTTCTTACTACACAAAGATACGGTTTCATCTCTATAAAGAAATTTAATACACATAATATTTATTTTGTAGATGTTAAATTTATCGACGCACAGTGGGGCAGAAGTAATGCTTTTGTGCGATAAATTATTTTGAAAAGTCTGAAGTGACTTTTTGTGTCTTAAAGGCTTTCATAATAGTAAAAATTAGTTAAAATTTAATTTATATTAAGAAAATAAAAATTTGTAGGGTTGTTGAAAGATAAACTTGCATGTTTACATCAGGAAAATTGTTGGTTTTTATTTTAGGGTTTATATTACCAATGTTTTACTAGTATGTACTACATAATAATTAAATTGTGTTTATTTTCAAAAGAATTATTCTCCACATCAAACATATGAATAGCATCAGAATGAAAATTTGTTATTAACAGAATGGTTCTGACATCTGAGACTTTATAGCAGAGGATCTGACGAAACCATCATTCTATTAAAAATATCTGTTAAATTGCCTTTTCATGACGTTTTTCGGCTGAATTGTTCTATGAAAATTTTAAAATCTTTGTTTCGTGATTCTAAAGCTTTTTCACTTAACTGGCCAATCGGTAAAAGGCAAGTAGAAGCAATTAAATGCCTACCCATGAATTAAAATTTTGTGTACTGTTGTACTCATATAGTTCCAGGGATACAATGTAATGAAATATCGGGCGGTATCTTCACAATAGATTTGGAATTTTTCGTTGTTCAGCTTGTAAGGCATTGCAAAATTATATAAAACTTTTGAACTAAAAGTTCATCTATTCCAGTAATGGCGGCGAATAAATTACTTTTTTCAAAAAATTTCCTCGTAACATTTCCTGTGTTGGTATTTCCATATCTCGGCTTAGGATGTTCAACAAATAATCCAAATTTTTCTTTAAATTCTCTTTGAATTCTCCTTTTATTTTCATTAACAGCATCTTCCGTTGTTTTGATTATTCTTCACTCCTGGACTGGAAGTTTATAATATACTAGCTGACCCTGCAAACGTTGTTCTGCCATACAACTTCGGACCCGGCAAACTTCGTCTTGCTCCTAAGTTAACGCCTTCATATAAGCTCCAGGGTAATATTAAAACACAGACAGTTCAAATTTTAATTTTATTTATTTGAATTTAATCTAAACCAGTGAAGAGCGATCTGATAAACAATGTTTTTCGATTTGTTTTCCGGCGCAAAACCAAACAATGAAGACTTCCAACGATGCGCTTTGCGATTTATTGATTGTCATCACAAAAGCCAATCGAATGGGGAATTAAATTCCCTAGAATTGGAAGGGACGATCGGTTAGAATAATAGGAATTCGGGGAATAAGGACTTCCTCTCCTTTAAATTTGCCCTTGATGATCGGCGCTTTAATCACATTGTTTATCAGTTTCTTGACGGACAACCGAGTACCGTTGAACAATTTCGGATGATTAAGATTTCGCAACATGATTATGATCCCACCTTCAGCTGACTCATCTAGGGAGTTCAAAAATTCAGTCGGATAGTTGGTCGCCTCATTCTCATCGGTCACGAACGATTTAACGCTGGTATTCCCAATTTCGTTAATTTCAAAATCAAAATTCGATGTTGTCGTGCGAGCTCTGTGCAAACTGTCGTTAGCTATCTAATCCTTGTATTTGTCTCACAATGCTCTCTGTCGTTAGCTATCTAATCCTTGTATTTGTCTCACAATGCTCTCGGTTTCGACGGTTGACACGTGGCTATGATGATCGCAAACAATGTACGAATTTGATTCGCTTCTCGAAATGTGGCGACTGATTAAAACGAATAAAATTGCGACGCTCAGTTTCGACCTTTACGTACATGTCAATGCAGTACTGTTGAAATAACCGGCGATATGTTTACAGACGATTGTCACCATCTTGCCGAATCATCTATCGATAGGCATACAAATTCATTAAGCTATCCTTTTAATTCGTTTCTTCTTCTGAAATAAGAATTCGAACTTAAAAGGAAAATAATAAGGAGTGATGGCTTTTAAACAAACATTTCATTGTATTGACCATCTTTAAACTGTGGTGGTAGCCATCCTCTCCACGACAGAACATCAACGGGTATTGATGTGCAGTGTCCACAATCCCGACGCTTTGCTAAATATATTCCTAGAATAGTTAATTTTAAAAAATATTATACCTTCATAATTTTTTAATTTTTTGGACTATTTTAAAAAAAGTTACAAAGATTTAATTTTGTTACTTTTTGGAAAAGAGACGAAGACACAATATTATTTGAAATTTACTATTCTTGTCGAAATGAGCTAAGGTTTTACTCAGCTCCAGTAATACTATCAGACACGCATAACTACGTTTGTATGGGTTTTCACTATTCCACTGTGAAATGAGACGCCATTACCTTATAACTCGGATTTTAGCCGGGTTAATCAACAACTTCGGCTTCAAATGACGTCATTTGAAAGCTTCTGTTATATTTTTGTCTCAAGCAAAACGTTCTTTAACATAATAAATTCCACAACAATCCGAAACTTTCCACGCATCAAAACGAATTTTCCACTTTTACGTCAACTGTATTCATTCAGTTTTTTTTTCTATTTTTTCCGGAATTTTCCGAGTTTTCCACCAAAAATTTTTCTATTTTTCCATTTGAAAAGTCATTTAGGAATAATTATCCGAAATTTTTCACAATTTTTTTTTTGTACTTTCCGTAATTTTCCAACAGAAATTTTGCCATTCGAAAAGCCACTACGGAACAATTTTAAACACAATTATATACAAAAATTCAATTTGCGATTTTCATCAAATCAAGCTGTACAATGCAAAATTTCGTCGAAAAATATCCAAGTTTTCGAGAAAACTTTTTTGGTGGAAAACTCGGAAAATTCCGGAAAAAATAGAAAAAAAAACTGAATGAATACAGTTGACGTAAAAGTGGAAAATTCGTTTTGATGCGTGGAAAGTTTCGGATTGTTGTGGAATTTATTATGTTAAAGAACGTTTTGCTTGAGACAAAAATATAACAGAAGCTTTCAAATGACGTCATTTGAAGCCGAAGTTGTTGATTAACCCGGCTAAAATCCGAGTTATAAGGTAATGGCGTCTCATTTCACAGTGGAATAGTGAAAACCCATACAAACGTAGTTATGCGTGTCTGATAGTATTACTGGAGCTGAGTAAAACCTTAGCTCATTTCGACAAGAATAGTAAATTTCAAATAATATTGTGTCTTCGTCTCTTTTCCAAAAAGTAACAAAATTAAATCTTTGTAACTTTTTTTAAAATAGTCCAAAAAATTAAAAAATTATGAAGGTATAATATTTTTTAAAATTAACTATTCTAGGAATATATTTAGCAAAGCGTCGGGATTGTGGACACTGCACATCAATACCCGTTGATGTTCTGTCGTGGAGAGGATGGCTACCACCACAGTTTAAAGATGGTCAATACAATGAAATGTTTGTTTAAAAGCCATCACTCCTTATTATTTTCCTTTTAAGTTCGAATTCTTATTTCAGAAGAAGAAACGAATTAAAAGGATAGCTTAATGAATTTGTATGCCTATCGATAGATGATTCGGCAAGATGGTGACAATCGTCTGTAAACATATCGCCGGTTATTTCAACAGTACTGCATTGACATGTACGTAAAGGTCGAAACTGAGCGTCGCAATTTTATTCGTTTTAATCAGTCGCCACATTTCGAGAAGCGAATCAAATTCGTACATTGTTTGCGATCATCATAGCCACGTGTCAACCGTCGAAACCGAGAGCATTGTGAGACAAATACAAGGATTAGATAGCTAACGACAGAGAGCATTGTGAGACAAATACAAGGATTAGATAGCTAACGACAGTTTGCACAGAGCTCGCACGACAACATCGAATTTTGATTTTGAAATTAACGAAATTGGGAATACCAGCGTTAAATCGTTCGTGACCGATGAGAATGAGGCGACCAACTATCCGACTGAATTTTTGAACTCCCTAGATGAGTCAGCTGAAGGTGGGATCATAATCATGTTGCGAAATCTTAATCATCCGAAATTGTTCAACGGTACTCGGTTGTCCGTCAAGAAACTGATAAACAATGTGATTAAAGCGCCGATCATCAAGGGCAAATTTAAAGGAGAGGAAGTCCTTATTCCCCGAATTCCTATTATTCTAACCGATCGTCCCTTCCAATTCTAGCGAATTTAATTCCCCATTCGATTGGCTTTTGTGATGACAATCAATAAATCGCAAAGCGCATCGTTGGAAGTCTTCATTGTTTGGTTTTGCGCCGGAAAACAAATCGAAAAACATTGTTTATCAGATCGCTCTTCACTGGTTTAGATTAAATTCAAATAAATAAAATTAAAATTTGAACTGTCTGTGTTTTAATATTACCCTGGAGCTTATATGAAGGCGTTAACTTAGGAGCAAGACGAAGTTTGCCGGGTCCGAAGTTGTATGGCAGAACAACGTTTGCAGGGTCAGCTAGTTTATTATATTACTAGTGGACCCGGAAATGCTTCGCTATCGCATAAGTGACTAATATTACAATATTATTATGCCACTTTTAAACTACTTTGGGAACGTTTCCTTAAGTTGGTAATAATATGTTGGACTTGCTTTCTTAAAGGGAAAATTTTAAGCGCTTATCTTATGTGCTCTGTAAACAATTCGTTAACCAAAGTAACTCCTTAACCAGGTCAAACAACAACGTTGTATTGTGTCGAATGTTATCTCACTATATGACCATCCGCTCGCTGATCGAGTACTATCTGTACACAAAACTTCATCTTTATAGGATAAACAAATTTTCGCTACGTCTCAACTATCCGCTAATCGAAAATAAGAGTTGGTCTTGAAATTTTAACCTGTAGTGCTGATAACTACCCGTATTAAAACGCAAATAAATTTTGTTTGCAAATTTGTAATTGTAGTGCGGAGTGCTATCTGTGCATTATATTTTATCTTTTTAGGGCTAAACTAATGTTTGCACACTTTGCCCACTGTGCCGAGTATTATATATGTATTTATTAGGCAGCAGGAGGCGCCTACTGAGTAAAAAAAATGTTGTCGGCAATTTGAACCTGAAATTCAGAATACAATCTTTGAACTGAATTTAATCTGTTTATGCTTAAAATACAGTTTTCCATGCCCCATTTGCTCACTGATCAAAATTAAAATGTCCTCTCTGCAAATTTGTAATTGTTGTGCCAAGTGGTATATAAGTATGAGATGTAATCTTTTTAGGGCTACAATACAGTATTGCCACGCCCCTCCACCCACTGATTTGGTAAGCAGATGTTGTCCCTCTAGGGCTTAAATACAGTATGGCCACACCACATCCGCCCACTTATCGAAAATTATAATTTAGTTTGCATATTCTTATTTGTATTGTCGAGTACTATCTGAGAATCAAATTGTATCTAGCTCTAAAAAAAGTTTTGCCAGGCCCACTGGTCGAAAATTAAAAAAAAAAATATAGCCTACGGTAATTTCCATATAGTACACTTACCAAATTTCATTGAAATCGATTCAGCCGTTTACGCGTGATTAAGCAACAAACATACAAACAAACAAACAGACAGACATTCACATCTATAATATAAAAATAAGTCGCTGAATGTGTTGCTAAGCGCAAAAGTCGAGAACGGTCGGACCGATTTGGCTCAATTTTTTTTTCAGTTATTCGTAATTGCCAGGAGTAGGTTTTTACGAAAGAAAATTTTGGAAAAATCTTTCGGAAAAGCCGGAAAATTGTAAAACCCGAATATTTATTTTTTGTATGGAATTTTTTGTGCAATTGATTTTTCGAATGGAAAAATAAAAAAAATTTTGTTGGAAAATTCCGGAAAAATTCGAAAAATTTTAATACTATTTTTCGACGAAATTTTGCTTTTTGTCGTACTATTTGATAGTTTTGAACGATGTAACTTGCGAAAAATTTCGCATAATTATTCCGAAATGACTTTCCGAATAAAAAAATATATAAATTGTCGGTGGAAAACTCGGAAAATTCCAAAAAACCGAAAAATGTGAATTTTTTCGGAAAAATTTTGCATTTCATCGCCTGATTTGAGGTAAATCGAAATTAAATTTTTGTCGGTTTTCGAATGGAAAAATAGAAAATTTAAGTTGGAAAATTATGGAAAATGTCAAAAAAAATATTTTTTTTCGACAAAATTTTGCATCTTATCGTATGTTTTGGTAATTTTGGGCGATGTAAATGTGAACAATTTCGAACAATTATGACTTTTCGAATGGAAAAATAGAAAAATTCTTGGTGGAAAACTCGGAAAATTCCAGAAAAAAATCGAAAGATTTTAATGCCTTCGACAAAATTAATTCATATAGTAATTCATCAATTGAGAACGGCTGGACCGATTTTGCTGATATTTTTTCAGTTGTTCGCAATTGCCAGGAGAAGGGAAAATCCTCCGGAAAAGCCGGGAAATTGGAATAACCGAAAATTGTTTTTTTTTTTGGTATGGAATTTTGTGTGCAATAATTGCGAATGACTTTTCGAATGGAAAAATAGAAAAATTTTGTTTTAAAATTCCGGAAAAATTCGAAAATTTTTAATTTTTTTTCGACGAAATTTAGATTTTTGTCGTATGATTTGACGATGTTACTGCGAAAAATTTTAGATAATTATTCCGACATGACTTTCCGAATGGAAAATAGACAAATTCTTGATGGAAAACTCGGAAAAACTCGAAAAATTTGGATTTTTCGAAAGGACATGGTTGTTTTTACGGAGAGTTATTTACTAGACTAAAGCCTCCTATTAGACAATCAAACTTTGGACGGCGTACGCGACGTGCTATAATTAGTCAGAACGTCCGTAATAATCAAAAGCAAAAGGAACGGGCCAAAAAAATTTTGGGAGACGTGCCCAATAGGGCGTTTCACCAAATGGGTTTTTTGCGATGTTTGCAACTCTTGAAGCGGAATATTAAGGCTTGTGATCTAAAAGAATTTCGAAAAAAATTTTGGATTTTTTGAACATGGGTATGGGGTCGCTGAAATCGATTTTATCAAAAAAATGAGGTTATGGAGAAAAAATTTTTATATTATTTTTTTCTGGTGCTTTTTGTTCATACAACTAAATAATTCTCTTAGAAAGCATCCGATCCCACGACAAAAAAATTATTGGTGTGAAAAATTATTATATTATGGACCACTTTGATAGTCTTAAAAGTGAAAAATTATTTTTCCTAGATTTCAAACCTCGATAACTTGAAAAGTTTTCAACATTTTTTAATGCGTTGGAAAGGTCTTTAAATTACCTTTCATTCGGTACATTGATTTATTTTTACTTGTTGGAAAAATATAAGAAAAAAAATTAAAGTTTGAGAAATTTTTTTTTATTTATCAAATTTTATGAAAATTAAAAGAATTTCATTATGTTTCGTTCTTGGTTAAGTAAAAAAAACCTCTAAAATACATTGCTTTAATAAAAATATCAAAAACTCAATTCATCAATATATTTGTATTCCCATACAAAATCAAAAGATATTAAATAAACAAAATCAACATATTTAATGAACAAATTAAAATTTAAAAGTAAATTTGTATCTAAAATTACAATACATTAACCATTAAATGTGGAACAACTGTGGAAGTATTTTCAAATTGGTTTCTTAAGAGCTTTTTCAATGATATTTTTGTTAACATTAGATATAATTTTTTGATTGTTATCAACTCTAATCAATAAGTTTTGAAAATCATCCTCATTCTTTGTAATTTTTTTGTTATATATTGTAGCCGATGCCACGCCTCTTTCTGATAAATCATTCACAACACATAGTTTTTCTAGCTTTTTCTTTGAAGAAACAAAATCATCATCATTTTCCCATAAAAGTGTATCTTTCGAATAAAAGGAAGTGGGCAACTTTAATTCATCAAAAACCCTTTTACTGCTTGAGGTTACAAAATTATGCATTATGAATTTTGTAACATTTCAAAAAGGGCCTATTTCAGATATTTTAAAATTCAAATAGTGTGAATTTAAAAATAAAAAATATTTTTTTTGTCTATTTTTTATTTTTTGCAACATTTTTCACAAGTAAGATATAAACTTGTATATACCAAAATAAAGGTATCTAAATTATCTTTCTAACGCATTTTACATCTTGAAAAAATTTTGAAAACTTTTCAAGTTATCGAGGTTTGAAATCTAGGAAAAATAATTTTTCACTTTTAAGACTATCAAAGTGGTCCATAATATAATAAATTTTCACACCAATAATTTTTTTGTCGTGGGATCGGATGCTTACTAAGAGAATTGTTTAGTTGTATGAACAAAAAGCACCAGAAAAAAAAAAATTTTTTCTACATAACCTCATTTTTTTGATAAAATCGATTTCAGCGACCCCATACCCATCTTCAAAAAATCCCAAAAAAATTTCGAAATTCTTTTAGATCACAAGCTTTAATATTCCGCTTCAAGAGTTTTAAAATTTTTTTAGTGAAACGCCCTAGTGCCCATATTGCACAGTTACGCGCTGCACAATCACCACCTTAAATTCGACAAAATGTTACTAGAAGAAGACCAGTCGTAAATATAGACTAGAATCGAGCTGCTTTTGAATACGATTCCACAATCGCCTACAAAGATCTTCGATGCGTTGATATCGGTTCATAGTCTGTCGTATGCCAGCATTGCAATGCATTGAAGTTACAATCGGAAAATCCCGTCATTCGGAGCCGAAGTTGTTGATCAACCCGGCAACAATCTGAGTTAAAAGGTAATGGCGTCTCATTACACAGTGGAACAGTGAAAAAAAACGCACGAACATAGTTATGCAGTTCAGATAGTATTACTGAAGCTGAGTAAACCCCTAGCTCTGTGAACAATATTTTTTTCACTTTCTAAAATAGGTCGCAAAAACATTTTATTTCTTTTCGTTGCTTAAAAAAAGAAACGAAGACATAATATTCAATGATATTAAATATTCTAGGAATATCTTAACCAAAGTGTAAACTGAGGCAAGGTTTTGCCCAACGTTCGAGTGTGTCCGAAAAAGTTTGATTTTGTGTCAGTGTTATTATTAAAAACTATTCCTCCCGTTTTGCTCGAAATTGCTTCCACACATTCAGATTCAAGGGCAAATACATCATCGAGCTGCCGCTTTGTTACCACCACCAAACGAAGATCATAAGTTCATTAAGATATATTTCGTTGGTGATTCGGCAATAGAACTAGATCAACGTTGTGCAATTTTTACTTCAATAAAACACGAAATAATAGAACAGTTGCAATATTTTCTGCATTGGATACAATTATAGTGTTCAAATACTTGAATTTTTCAGAAAACCGGTTTCCGGTTTATTCGAAAAATACCTTTATCCAACTATTCGGTTTTCGAATACATGATTTAGTAGATTTAGGATATTTTAACTGAAAATATAAGTGCAATCTATATGATGTATTCACAAAATTTAAAGGCGTTTTCTGTAAAATTTTAAATTTACACATACCTTGGCTTAGAATTAAGGTATCGATTTGATCACATGCATGTTAACCACCTTTTTACCATTCCATATGAATATCGACGGCGTGCTACTCATTTCAAGGTGAGATCCCAATCTATTTTAAGATGAGATCCCAACTGTATTCTTTTTGCGATCGAACATTTTTGTTAGGAGATAACTGCATTTAAAGTTGTTCATATGAATATCGACGGCTTCACAGGTACTGCAGGGTGAGAATGTGGAATCACACGATATTGTTCTCAAGCGTCGGGAAACTCACCGGTAATATGATGCACTGTCAATACCCGTTGATGTTCTGCCATGGAGAGGGCGAATATCACCACAATAAAGATGGTAAATACATCGACAGGTTTGTTTACAAGTCATCAGGAAAAGAAACGAATAAAAAGGTTAGCTCAAATAATTTTTATGCGTATCGATCGCAAATTGCGTTAGCTGTTGCATCATCTGCTGCCACTTTGTTGAAAGGCGGTCAAACTGCACACCCCGCTTTGAAGTTGGCGATGAATCTTCTCACAGTTGACAAGCCATTGGGCACAATATCTAGAAGTTCAGCGACAGCGAATTTGTTGCGAGAATGCAAAATCATCATTTGGGATGAATGCACGATAGCGCTTCACCGAGCTTTCTAGGCAGTTGACCGAAAGATGAAGGATTTATGAGGTGATTCGTAACGATTTGGTGGGGGCTACAATAATTCTGTCGGAAGATTTTCGTCAAACGCTTCTCGCCATCCTCATTTCCCCATTCGATTGGCTTTTGCGATGACAATTAATAAATCGCAAGGCCAATCATTGGAAGTTTGTGGGATCAACCTCGAATTTCTCAGTTTATTTTAGCGCCGAAAAACATTGTTTATCAGACCGCTCTTCACTGATTTCGATTAAATTCAATTAAGTCACATTAAAATTTTAACTATATGTGATTTAATATTACTCTGGAGCGTATAAGAAGGCGTTAACTTGGAGCGAGACGAAGTTCGCCGAGTCAGAAGTTGTATGGCAGAACCACGTTTGCCGTTTCAGCTAGTTTATAATATTAATAGGATATATTTGAGAGTCCACACGTGAGATAATACTCTCTGCGATTGATTTTACGGTTGCTGATATAAAAATCTTATATCTTATCTCAGGTGTAGTCCCCATGTAAATAACTAGTGCTCCCCATTTCCCGGGAAACGGTATTCCCGGGTTTCCCGGTCCTTTCTAGTGATGGCAATTAAAAAAGAATAATCGATTAATTAATCATATGATTAATCAAAACGACAAATAATTAATCGCGATTAATTGGAAACAATTAATCGATTAATCGATAATTCGATATTTTCACCTAAAATTGAAAGCTATCATAAATAAAAAAAAATAAGAGAGTTTGTCGATCGTAATGATTATTTATCAATTTGTGTTAGTGTATCATACGATACTTTGGCTAAACGATCAGAAAAGATTTTCTTGAACAACACTGTATGAAAATACACTGGCATGGCCAGGCCAAAAAACTATGCTTTACTAAGCTTAGTTTACCAACAAATCTCCTTGAAAAAAGCGAGCTTTGTGGTGAAAAAAAGGGAATTGTGGGGAAAAATATCCTCCATTCTCATGTTGAATATTAACGGTCAAATTCAAATTCAAATTGATGTTGGACGTTTTCGGCTGATATCTACTTCGCATGTACATGTTTGACATAATTGTAGATATATTTACAGCTGATGATGTACCACATTGCATCAATTCGTCACAAAGGGGTCTGAAGATGAACTCGTCATGGAGTTCGAAACGCGTCATCCTAGTGCGTGACAATGAATTGACCATTAATATCAACAATAAAAAATCTGCTCTGATAGTACAGATGTACCAATCAACCAGGACAGAAATTTCAGTCAGGTAAACTGACTGATAAATACCATCACCCACTATAAGATATTTTTTAAGTCTTGAGTTATTGAAATTAACCGATTTGTAATTAAAATAAAATTACTTATGTATAATTTTTCCCCTACTTGTGGTGCAAAATCTTCCAAAGCTTGACTTATTTGTGTAGAAGGTATAGGTGCCGGTTTGAAATTTATGTAAGAAATATTAATTTTTCAAAAAACGATAATTTTGCTAGGGGGTTCTAAAAGGCGTGAATCGATATAGTCCTTATTCATTCCTTACAACTTACGAAAAATTTGACAGAATTCAGTGTACTTACAAAAAATAATATGTATGTAAGACTATGGGGGTGAGGTTGGTCCTTTGAGCGGGAGATACCAGAAGGGGTGTGTCAAATAGTAAGGTTTTCTGAGGTTTCGCCTCTTAACACAATATAAATTAACCGACTAATTTTCATTACCCCCAAGTGCCCGTTTGGAAGTTATAGGGGAAATATTAATTTTCCAAAAATAGGTCACTTTGTATGGGAGGTACCAGAAGGTGTGATCCGATATAGTCCATTTTCATTCCTGATTCATATTTTCATAAATGTACGACTTACGCATAATTTAACTGAATTAAGTGTACTTACAAAAAAGATATGTTTGTGAGACTATGGGGGTGTGTCAAGTAGTAAGGTTTTCTGGGGTTTTGCCCACTATAATATCATAAATTAATCGACCTATTTTCATTACCCCAAAGATTTCGTTTGGAAGTTATGGGAGAAATATTAATTATCCAAAAATAGGTCATTTTGTATGGGAGGAACCAGAAGGCGTGAACCGATGTAGTCCATATTCATTCTTGAGTCCCATTTTCATAAGCGAACATCATATTCAAAATTTGAGTGAATTCAGTTTACTTAAAAATATATATATAAGTATGTAAAACTATAATGGTCAATTAGGTCATTTGTTTGGGAGGTACCAGAAAGGGTATGGCAAAGGTTTCGGTTTTCTTAGGGTTTGTCTACTTTTGCAAGATAAATAAACTGACCAAATTTAAATATCCTACGATCGTCCGTTTGGGATGTATGAAAGAAATATAAATTATCCAAAAATAGGTAATTTTGTATGGGAGGTACCAGAAGGGGTGGAGTTATTTTGCCCATTTACAATCCCATAAGTTCGTTTTGAAAAATATTAATACTGGTAAATTTTCATACCGATCCGTTAAGGTTTACTCGAGTTATCCTGCTGACCAGCCATCCAGCCAACCAGCCAGCCAGACAGACGGACATAGCTCAATCGCCTTAAAAAGTCCTGAAACGAATTTGGTCTTAAGATACTTGGGGTCTAACTCGTCTACTTTAATGCGTTACACTTTTTTTCGTATCAAATGATATATACCCTCATCCCTAAGGGTGATGGTATAAAAAGCAATATTTTTGTGCAAGAGAACACAGCTTAGGGTATACCGATTTCATTTCTTCCCATGCGTCTATTACATTGCGCTTTAATTCTAGTACTGAAGCATTGACAAAGAAGCTTAGTTCATCTTGAGGAAGTGTTGAGTCATTGTCCTTCCTTCTTCGCCCATAAATCAAATTCAGCATCACCAGCAGAAGACGTTTCACTGCCGCTCCCAATGCTATTAATAACTAAGGCTGCAGTTCTAGGTCTTTCGTCGTAAGGCTTTGGCGGCTGGCGACGAATCATTTTTGTTCCTGGTTGTCTATCGATTATTAATTGGAATAATCGATTAATGCAATTAATCGAAGGAGGATTCACGATACAATTAAATCGTTAATTAAAAGAAAATAATCGATTATTACCAATTTTTCGATTAATCGTGCCATCACTAGTCCTTTCCCGGGAAACCGGGATTGTTATATTTCCCGGGAATCCAGGAATCCCTGTCCGAACGCCGGTCCGGGAACGAAAAAATTTCTATTATTTTTATACATTTGTATGACTATTTTCGGTTTTCCGTCTATCCCGGACCGGCGTTTCTAAAATACTTTTTCAAATGGGTCGCGAGTTGGCAATATTGAAGAACTGCATTAGTCGAGCATATCCACGAATTTCTGTGATATTTGATGAAAATATGCAGAAATGCCGGTGCCGGAGCGAAGAAGTTTCTATTATTTTTTTTCAGTTTTCCGTCTATCCCGGACCGGCGTTTCTAAAATACTTTTTCAAATGGGTCGCGAGTTGACAAAATTAAAGAACTGCATTAGTAGAGCATATCCACGAATTTCTGCGATATTTGATGAAAATCTGCAGAAATGCCGGTCCGGGAGCGAAGAAGTGTCTATTATTTTTTTCAGTTTTCCGTCTATCCCGGATCGGCGTTTCTAAAATACTTTTTCAAATGGGTCGCGAGTTGGCAATATTGAAGAACTGCATTAGTAGAGCATATCCACGAATTTCTGCGATATTTGATGAAAATCTGCAGAAATGCCGGTCCGGGAAAATAATAGAACGCCGGACCGGCGTTTGGACAGCGTTTCATCAAATACCATAATTGTTTGGGAGAATATAACCAAGTCTAAGTTTATAATTTCTGCAAAATTTCAAGCCATTCTGTGCATCTTTGCTTAAGAAACCGAAGAAAAAATCAATTTTTTATTTCCCGGGAATCCCGGGATTCCCGGTTATACCGGGAAAATTCTATTTCCCTGGATTCCCGGGATCCCAGTACAAGCCAAGAGCACTATAAATAACAAAGGTATTGAACAATTTGTTGGAGCTACTTTGTTTTACACTTTCCCAATTGACAGTTTAACAATGAAGTTGTCAACTTTGATCGCATGACTTACTTAATGCAAAACATACCGTACACTTTGTGAAAAGTAACAGTTTTTTCTTGTTTACCCAACATTTAAAAGTGACCTTTTGCGCACTGGTCTCTATGGAGCTGCCCCAGTGCGCGACGATACAAGCATTTTAAAAATGTCATCATATCGAGATTCATTGTTTTTTCTCATTTTAAGATAAGGATTGGAGTTCAATACAGTGGATACTGGCAAAATTATATTTTATACTTTGCTTTTGCATTTAGAATCTATAAACGGGGGTAAAATTAAGGACTTGAATACGAAAATACTTACATGTTTTCATATACTTCAAAAAAGTTACAAAATGTTTCATCTTTGTGGAGTAAGAAAAAGTTTATGAAATGTCTAGTTTCACATTTGAAGCGGAGTCAAAAGAGTGAAAAGGGCGAAAGGTAGCGTTTGATGAAACACGAATAATGATATGCATTTCCGATAGGACTCCAAATGAAAGCACAGCACAACAATTTAATAATTTTTGGTGTAGGGTGACCAACATTGTTTCTATCCTTCATAACTTTTGTGTTTGTGAATTTATGCAAAAGTTTCATAGCTTGGAGAGGCCTTCATGGACGTTACAAGAAATGGGCATCATATGGATATAGAAAACGTAATACAGGAAGTGAATAGTCAAAAGTGACTAAAGAGGAAAAGGGATCTTTCTATATACCAAAAACAACGGTATGGGTTTTAATTCGATACAACATACCCGGGCGTTCGTAGGGTGCACGGATCAAAAAAAAATCTTGTCCTGAAATTGTCTTTGCATAATCTTTTTTCGTAGGGGGTGTCCTCATCAACTTTTTTTTCGACCCACACTATTACTATATATCATTTGCATATACAGCTAGTTAATGATAGTTTCGTTTTTCGCCGTAAATGGTGTCGCACGGCGTAATATGCTTGGTATTGTTTGCAAGATTCCAATTACCTTGGTTTTTGAGTTAAGGTTTCTTTCCAATAGTCGAAGCCCATAACGTTTGGAACAAATTTGTTAAAGAAAGTTTATCGATGCAACCAGCAGAATAGAAGTCAGTGGATGTTAAACTTGATAAAAATTGAATAAAAAAAGTTGTATGAAGCCGTCATTGTAACTCAAAAAACTAATGACGTCGTTCGTTTCCTCATGTGCGAAATAGAGTCCGGTCTTGTCTTTTTTTCGACTACCACAGTGTAATTATTTATGAAAATATTAAAACACTCAAACTGACTATTTTCATACAGTGATTAGTAACAACTGGAGATATCCAGTATTTATCTTAAAACACTTCTTTGAAGTATTCCTCATCGAACTATGAATTGAGTTATTAAAAACGATGAGACCGTCTGAATCGCCAATCAGAGTGATCAATTGGATTGCTTGACCTTTTGCACAGCGACTTAATGCATCAATTAATTTGATGCTGAATGGTGTAATCATAACTTTCTAATGCGAAATCCTTGGCCTTTATTTATAGATCCGCTTAGGGTATATGTAGTCAATATTGGATTTTTCATTGAACACCCTCAAATGTTATTTAAATACACAATACAATGATGCAAAGGATATAAAAACGGCCTTACTATCGTTAAGAACTATACCGCCGGAAATTTGAAAACAGTTCAAGACACGTTTGTAATTGTTTTTAACTAGTAGGTACAGGAAAATTTTAATGGTTGAATTTTTTTATGTCCTTTTGTTGAAGTCACTTTTTATAAGCCTACCAAGTACTTAAAACAACTCACAGTGGAGCCCGTAATAATCATTTTAAAATGTTCTACACATTTGTAGAGGAGGAGTCACACAATATTTCCCTGAAAAGGTACCATGATTCATTCAGCATTTTCTAAATGAGCTCAGAAGAGTTTAATATGTAAAAATAGCCAAATTTTCAGAGGAAATTTTTTTGAATTAAAAATCTCATAGGTTTTGTTACGTTTTGAAAAAAACTTTATCGGATATAATTGAGCGTGTTTGGCCATGGCATACATCAATTCTTTACTTTTGTTTTACGAAATTATTTTTTGGTTTTTCTTCGTATTTATACCATCACCCTTAGGGATGAGGGTGTATATCATTTGATACGACCCAAAAGTGTAACACATAGAAGGAGTGACTTTAGACCCTAGGTTTCTTTAAACCCAATTTGATTCATGACTTTTTAAGTCGTTTGAGCCATGTTCGTCTGTTTGTCCGTCTGTCTGGCTGTCCGGCTGGTTTGCACGATAACTTTCGAAAGACGCAACCAAATGTTTTGAAATTTTGCACGAGTTAATATTTCCCCAAAACTACTTACGGTATTGAAAATGGGCTACATGACCACACCCCTTCTGGTACCTTCCATACAAATGTACAATTCCGCCCACTTTAGAAATCGAGTAATAATATCAATGCACCGAACTTGATCGTTTCCAAATTCAAAATTTAGTAAATCTATAACAGGATAAAGTTTTGAAAATAAATTGAAAGTCTAACCACGCCCCTTCTGGTACCTCCCATACAAATGTACAACTCCGCCCACTTTAGAGATGGAGTTATAATATCAATACACTCGACCTGATCGTGCCAAATTATGCATTTTGTTAAGTCATAACAGGATAAATTTTTGGAAAAAATATTGGAAGTTTAGCCACGCCCCTTCTGGTACCTCCCATACCCATTAGAAATCGATTAATAGGCCTAACGCGATCGTGCCCAAATTCTGTACTTAGTAAAGCTGTAACAGGATAAAGTTTTGGAGAAAAAATCTGGAAGTCTAGACACGCCCCTTCTGGTACCTCCCATACAAATGTACCACTCCGCCCACTTTAGAAAGCGAGTTATAATATCAATATAATAGAAATTTTTTTGTTTTACTGAGGGTGATGGTATATGTAAGTCGGGTTGCCCGACTGAAACTTTCTTACTGGTTTAACCTCATGTCAATATTTAATTAAACTATGATTTAGGATCATAAAATACGTCGAAATTGCGAAGTCCAACAATTGGACTCCTATTAAAACTCTAATTCCATTTCTGCCTAAACCCAGGATTCTTTGCCATACCTCATGAAAGATATCTGGTATAATTCGATTTTTTTTCGTCGAGAGAGGGCTTTGTCATTAAATCGCTTTGTTCGTTGAAACTTTACTTCGTTTGGTCCACTTTCGCCCACATTGGCTGATACCTTCAGAATATCTGAGGAGGCTCCATTCACATCTCGCCCTTTTCGACCACAATGTCTATAGATATGTCATGTGGCTTTTGTTATTTTGTTATATAGTCGTGTTTGCTGCAGCTTTCCTCATTATCATCTTGAGATGACTAGTTAGGCAAACAGTATTTCACTAAATGACTTACCATTTAAATTTCATTTACTTTTTCCTCAATTTAATCCAATAAAAACATTATCGTATTTCATCAGTTAGATTTTTGTTGCTGTGATATAAGTACTAAATTAGAAAATCAGGTAGGAATTTATATTGTTAATGAATAACATTAGCTATCCACTCGCGTTATTATTATTTTCGGTTTCTCTTACTTAAAAACTTAATTTCCCTTTACACCCCATGAATGAGGTATGGGATAGCTTCTCGCGTTGTTGTGAATTAACACGCTTTCTATTTTTTGATTCACAACTAACGGCACCTACGTGTTTATCGACGAATGCGAATGTCACTGTTTGAGAAGCTCTTACTAAACATGCCGATTGACTCGACACTAATACTGCGAAGTTGCTGTCGACAACATTCGGGGGGAGCCGACAGTGAAAGAATTTTTTTTCTCTTTTTTTTAAGATGACTGGAGCCAGGAGTTGAACCTGTGATCTCCCGCATTGTAGTCGCGTATTCTAACCACTATGCCACGGTTTCTCACCGCAGTCAAAATACAAATTTATTGAGAATGATGCAGTAATTAAACCACAGCCGCGAATAACGTTTCAAAAGCCATTTTTTCCAAAACCTGTTTTCTTGTTCAAACACCAAATCAGACGAATTTATGCGCGTTGTCGCTCTCAAAATGCAATTATAAAGTGTTAGTCGGTGAAAGAACGTTGCAGATTACACAAATTTGTTGCAATGAGTTGTTGGACATACTTAGGTATAGGTGTTTCCACACTTTGAACGGCAATAATTAACTAAATATTATTTAAAATTAAACATATTTTTTTTCGCAACAATGGCTCTTTGATCTATATACCATCATAATGAACCAAAAACAAATATTCTATCTGCTACTTTTATATTTCCTGAACATTTTGAATTTTGTCGTTTAAAACGTTATTCGCGGCTATGCTTCAATTCATTATAAATACAAATGAGATTCGTGGAATTTATTCCAAATTAAATTCTCTGAATGGCGTTCCATTATTTACAATTTTTGCAGAATTGGACAACAAAGCTTAATATGAATAAAAAAATATGTATGTATATTGAATGTTTAATTTTTTAAAATTTGCAATAGTCGGGAAAAGAATGTTTGCTTTTCCGGATGACTGACATTTAGTGTCTGTATCGCGTCCATTAAGTGATCATTCATTTCGATTTGCTTTTGCATTTGACTCATAATCGTGGCCTCGGAACGGGGCAATTTCAAAGGTTGTGTGGATGAATTCAAGCGTCGATATGATTTGGCTCGGTTTTGCTTACGTATTATATTCTCAAGGTTCTGGTGCTTCAGCAACAAGCCGGACTCAATGTCTGATCTTATTTGCGCATCTTGAGATGTTTCTTGTTCGATTTCGTTGCGCAGCCGCCTGACGTCGTCCTCGATGCGTTGGTGTTCAATGCTAACTTGGAGAATTTGTTGGTCGGAGAGATGACATATCTCCGATTGAATTTGCTTCAGTTTGTTCCGCAAATCGTTGATTTTATACTGGATTGAAGTCGTGGTCTGTCTCACTCTGGAGGGCTTCGACTGCTCCAAGGTCTGTTTGTTGGATGCCGATACTGAGATTTGCTCTCGATGCATTACACAGTGATCGAGATCTTGTATGAGTTTCTCTTGGGCCCTTTTCAGCTGCTGGTGACGAATTTGCATGCGATGGATTTCCATCCGCATTGTGCCCAATTCGCTTTCCAGGGTGCCTTCTTCTTTGCGCCATCGAAGCGTTTCCTCAATTAGTTTGTATTTGGTTTCCCAAGACAGTGACTCTCGATGTTTGTCCAACACCACATCCTTGTGATGTTCGATTTCGGCCTGCAATTCATTAATATCCTGCTCCAACCTTAACACGTTCATTTCATTGTCCTGTTCAGATTGCACAATACTTTAAAGATAAGCTAATTAAAGATATCTGTTTTGACAAACCTTGAGTTTCTCCAGTAGTTCTCCATGCTCCTGTTCGCATTCGTTTTCTACTAATTCATGATGCTGACGTTTCTTGGCGACTTTGGAATTAAGTAACTCCAATTTTGATTGGTATATCTGAATATCACGATTGAGTTCACGGGTGGAATTTTCCGTTTGCTCGAGCTCCTGATCGAGTTTCAGTGATTTTTGTTTTATAATCGATAGCTCTGAAAATATGTTGTGTTAGTTCGCTACAAAGCCGTGGAATTAAATGTTCTCTTACGTTTGCGGGTTATTTGAATTTGATTCATCTGAGCGCTTCTCTTCTGGGTTAGATTGACGAAGTGGTTTTGTAGCATTATCCAAAATTGTTGATATTCTCGTATTTGCTGATCTGCAGCCTGTATGGCTTTTTCCATTTGCTTTATCTATTAAAACGAGAAAGATCAAAATACACACTATGTGAAATGTGCAGTAGATATATGAAAAATTAAAATATAGAGAAAATTTCATATAAGTAGAAATCATCAGACACCTCAAGCGATTAAGAAATGCCGACCTTTCAATGTTGAAATTTATTTTTACCCTGTAAAAAACAGAAATTTCCCCAAAACGGTACCATGATTAAATCAATACTTCCTTTATTTTTTCCAAAAAACCTATACAAATTTGTACATTTTTGTTATTTTGAATGTTATTTTCTGTAAATTTAAGATAATTTGGAAATGTCTTATTTTGAATAAATTTGATGTTTGGAAAAATTTCGTAGATTGAAATTGGCAAAAAGAAATAGATCCTAAGCATAACTGAAATTTTCATAGAAAATTTTTGTCATTAAAATTTTCAATAGGTTTTTTTACAACCTAAAACGTTGACCTGATGTTGCCATTTCTGTATAATATATTAATATAATAATCATAAGACCGGGTCACGAAAATAAGGTCCAAAGTCGAAGGTAAATATTAATAATAACATCGAGACAACTTAAAAAATAAAAAAAATCCTCCCCCACCCCCGGAAAAACAGCCTAAATCGTTTTTATATCGCTGCTTTTTTGTGTGTAGCTCAAACGTAACATTCGAGACATCGCTGTTTAACTCTCAATGAGTGAAACATGTGTCCTATAGATGTCACTGACGTACGACATCATTTTGTAATGATGCCCTCATTTAAAGCAGCTTCTACCCCTAAAACTTAAAAAATATTTTTTCATAGCATTAAAGCCCTTTAAAAACCTAGAATATTTTGCTTTGGAAGAATAAAGTTTTCTTCAAAAACAAAAAAGTTACGTATGACAAGATGTATTTGCAGCATAATCACAAATATTTTTTCTTGTTGTTTGCATTATTACCGAAAATTATTGCATAATTTTATGCGATATAAAAAAATTAAATACAAGTTATTGCATACTTTTTAGCGCAATTAGGGTTTACAATTTCATGCGGATGAAGATATTCAACTTCACCAATATTCAAACAACGAAATTATAAAGATACCGGGTAAACAATGGAAGTAACATAACACAGTGCAACATTTCTAAGGTCATCGTCTGGTGCCGCCTTCGTACCCAGATATTTTTGAAGTATATACCGAGACTAAAAAAATCCCCAAAGGATTTGGCCCCATTACATCGAAACATTTTTTTAAGATACTCCAATATTTTCACACCCACACCTTTTTTTCTATCATTTTTACGGAGTCCATATTTCATAAACTGTTAGGAATTCTTTCTTTTCGTCTTCGGCAAAGTTGTAGATCTAAACCAGAGCAAATAAAGTCTCAAACAGACCGACCCAAAAAAATTGCATCCAGTGCATGAAAATTGCAAAAATATGGGAAAAAAGGATATTTTTTCATGATGTTTTCACCATAAAATTATGATTATGATTATGATTATAATATGTAATTTTTAGTCTCGGCATATACTTGGGCGTCGGGAGTGTGATGCAAGGTAAAGCTTCTGATCGGTTTAACTTGGCAAACCCAGAGTGATCCTTGCCAATTGCACTTCAAGTCTACTCACAGAGCTCCGTATTCGTAGTACTACTGCGGACGGAGTACCTCCACGTGGTGACGCCTGGAAGCGTGCCTCTGACACCCGTCAGAGCACGACTAACTGTGAGGGGCGAAACCTAAAACCCAGGCACGTCTGCTCAGAGTAAGCGGTACCCTGGTCAGCGTCTGACCCAGAATGGGCGGCTGTAATAAAATCCTGGCAGGAGGAGAAAACTGCGACGTGGTGCGCTGGGCTTGCAACCCGCCACCGACGTATAAACTATTGCAATGAAAAGAAGTAAGAAAAGAATAAAATGGACCCCCCAAAATGTTGACGACCACCGCAAACGAATTAAGGACCATGATTTAAGGATATGCACCTGGAATGTTAGAACACTGTATAGACCAGGTGCCTCTATCCAACTGGCGGAAGTCCTCGAAGAATACAAGGCTGACATAACCGCTTTACAGGAAATCCGGTGGACGGGACACGGGTGCTCGCGCATAAAGACGTGCGACATCTACTATAGTGGCCATGCGGACAAGCACGAGTTTGGATGTGGATTTGTGGTGGGCAAGAGACTGCGACACCTAGTCTCAAGGTTCAACCCGGTGTGTGAACGTATAGCCACCATAAGAGTCAAAACAAAGTTTTTCCACATAACACTTATATGTGCCCATGCTCCGACAGAAGAGAAAAGCGATGAGGACAAAGACGAGTTCTACGAGAGCCTAGAAAATGTATATGACCGTAGCCCGAGCCATGACATTAAAATTGTACTAGGCGATTTTAATGCTAAAATAGGCAGGGAAACCGCATTTGAGCCTACCATCGGAAAATTCAGTCTGCACACCGAAACGTCGAACAATGGCATCAGACTGATTGATTTCTCTGCGGCAAGAAATATGGTAGTTTGCAGCACTATATTTGACCATAAAAATATTCATAAGGCAACATGGTTATCTCCAGATCAATTGACAAGGAATCAGATTGATCATGTGGTAGTCGATGGAAGGCACGCATCGAGTGTTCTGGACGTACGAGTGATTAGGGGTGCGAACATTGACTCCGATCACTTCCTTACCGCAGTTAAGGTACGCACAAGGCTAAGCATGGCGAAAAACGTACGTAACCAGGCACAACGAAAGCTGGACATCGGTAAACTGCGGACCACAGAGGTAGCAAACGCCTACTCCAACCACCTAACTCAACTGCTGCGGAATGCTCCAACCCCTGACAATATAACCTCGCAGTGGCAAAATATAGCCGACTCCTTAGAACGGGCTGCGAGAAGCGTACTTGGGTACTCAAAGCCGTCTCAAGAAGATGCCTGGTACGATGATGAATGCCGCAATGCCACGAGAGAGACGGTTGCTGCATACAGGGCGAAACTGCAGCCAATGGCAACGCGAGCTGTTCGTGAACGGCACAGGGAGAAGAGACGACAGGCAACGCGTCTTTTTAGAAGAAAAAAGAAGGAGCTGAAGAAGAGGCAGGACGAGTGCACTGAGTTGCTCCGAAGTAGAGGGGAAGCCCGAAAATTCTACAAGAGAGTGAAAGCGAGAATGCGTGGAACAGGGTTGCCCTCCTGCAAGGACAGCGATGGTCAGCTAGTGACGGACCCGGATAACGTTCTGAAGATATGGAGAGATCACTTTAGAAATTTACTGGATACTGACACCACTCCAGAAGACCCCGCTCCAATCCATGACGATGGTATTAACTGTCCACCTCCGAGCCAGAGCGAGATACGTATGGCCATCTCCCGCCTTAAAAACAACAAAGCTGCTGGAGCCGATGGTCTCCCTGCTGAATTGTTTAAGGCTGCCCGGGGATTGGAGTCTCAGTCTGTTATGTCCCATATACAAGAAAGGAGATCGTAGTGAATGTAAGAACTACCGTGGAATAAGCCTATTACCAATTGCGTACAAGGTCCTTTCAAGCATATTGTGTGAACGTCTAAAGCCAATTGTAGAAAAACTAATTGGACCATATCAGTGCGGCTTTAGACCTGGCAAATCTACGACGGATCAAATATTCACCTTACGACAAATCCTGGAAAAAACCCATGAAAAGCAGATCGACACCTACCACCTCTTTGTCGACTACAAAGCTGCCTTCGACTCTCCGATAAGGAATAGGCTTTATGAGGCCATGTCTGAGTTTGGTATTCCTGCAAAGCTGATTCGACTTTGCAAATGTACCTTAGACAACACCAAATCCTCGGTTAAGATTGGTAAGGATCAGTCTGAACCATTCAACACGGAAAGAGGTCTCAGGCAGGGCGATAGCCTGTCCTGTACACTATTTAACATAGTTATGGAGAAGGTGATGAGAAAGGCTGGTATCAACATGTCTGGCACCATATTCCACAAAAGCCACATGCCACTAGCCTACGCCGATGATATAGATATCATTGGCCGAAATCTGCGGGATGTTACTGCAGTTTTCTCATCGCTAGAAAAGGAGTCAGCAAAAATGGGTTTAGCGGTCAACGAGGACAAAACAAAAATAATGATTTCGACGAACAAAGAGTCCTCTCGATGGGGACGCACCGTGAACGTTGACAATTATTGTTTTGAGGTAGTCGACGAATTTTCCTACCTCGGATCTTCCGTCAACAAGATGAATAATGTCAGCCAAGAAATTAAACGGAGAATAGTGCTAGCCAATAGATGTTTCTACGGACTTCGGCAGCACTTTAGTAACACTACCTTCTCTCGGAATACTAAGAAACAGCTATACCAGGTGCTTATCTTACCTGTTCTGTTGTATGGTGCCGAATCATGGGTGCTTACTACAACGGACATACAAAACCTGGGAGTATTCGAGAGAAAAGTACTCCGAAAAATATATGGACCTATCTGTGTCGAAGGCCAGTTTCGCCATCGGATGAACCATGAGCTGTATGAGCTTTACCACGACATCGACGTAGCTAAAAGAGTCAGAATCCAACGACTTCGATGGCTGGGACATGTTGCCAGGATGGATGTAAATGCTCCAGCGAGAAAGGTGTTTGAAGGCGAACCTGAAGGACGGCGCAGAGCAGGGAGACCCAAACTCCGTTGGAAGGACCAAGTGGTAGGCGATGTGCCATCATCTGGTAGGACTAACTGGAGAACACACGCAGAAGACCGAAGCGTGTGGAATTCTTTATTACTTCAGGCCTCAAATTTATGAACTACGTTTCGTAAATTGTAACTGGCCACTTAAGTAAGTATATACTTCAAAAATAGCTGGGTACGAAGGCGGCACCAATTTATGTGTTGCACTGTGTAATAAGAATAAGGTATAATCACAATTTGAACTTGTTGTATAATTCGTATGCTATTTGCAGCACTAACCGTTTTGTGCGATTCAGTTATTCAGCGCTTGCAGTGACTGATGAAAAGCGTCTGAGGTATATTTTTGCAAAACTATAAAGTCGTGAACGGAACTATAATTACGTATCATTACTCTTTTTGGGATTTAATTTGTATAAAAACAATATTTCGATTGTAACAATTTGTTGATCTTTTATATGAAAATATTTCATATCCAAGATTTACTGTAATTGCTTGTTAAATGTAGTTTGGATGCACTTGTACTATCACAGATATTTAGGTGGGACAACTTAGTCCCACCAATGTACCAAAAAAATCGAAAAAACGGAACCGTTTTTAGCGTACAATGTCAACTTGGTAAGGTAATATTTTAAAAATAAATCAGCCTATATTTTTGTATTACCTACTAAAAAACCTTAAATATTAAAGTTGAGAAAAAGTAAAAATTTTCGAGCGCCTCGAAAATGATATTTGTTATGTCGTAGTGGAATTTTTTTCTTCATGCCAAAAGCTGTCGAAAAATCGATGGCACAATCCCGAAAAATCGACCCGGCATAATATACAGCTCTTAAAAATGAAGAGTTCAATGTTCAAAATTATATGAGCATGTAAAATATTCCGTCTAAATATATATTGATTCGGGCTCTTTATATATAGATAACATTCTGATAAAATGGAGCGTGCTATCCATTTTAATTATGGGACAAACAAGCAAAAAAATATCAGCAAAACAGTTACTGTAAAAATTGTGGCATTTGCCGAAAATGACACGGATGGCAATGTAAATGGCGTATAACGGATCTTAACAAAATCCCCTATATTTATTAGGTAATGGTGCTTAGGGAAACATTAAAAGTTCTTATACTTTGATCAAATAATCTTAGTACCTTTATTTCCGTTGGACTTATCTCCTGACCCTCATTGGAACGCAACAATTCATCGAGTTGATTATTCAGTTTATCCATACGTTTCATTTTGATATCTATTTGAGTTTCCAAGTGCTTCAGCTCCATGTTCAAATGATCGGATTTGTTTTCAAAAGCAGCCAATTTTTCACTGAGATTATCATTTTCTTGGCTCATGCTAAAGTTCTTCGCCTTTGAACGTTCCATTTCTAATAGCGTTTCGGCCAATTGATTTTGGGCTTGAGCCAAAGTGAGCTCCATGCTGCGTCGTTGTTCCTGCGAGTTGGTCAGAAGCTTTAAGCGATACTCGCTGGCTTTATCGGTGATTAATTGTTCCTGAGCCAATTTTAGAATATTTTCTTCAGTCTGATATTTTTTGTTGTGTTGTTTATCGATTTTCATTTGTAATCGACGTATCTCGGCATCTAAGTTTGTGCCTTCTCTTTTGGCATCCTTGAGATCTTTTTCCGTCTGTTCCAGCAGTATAGGTATTTCCGTTAATTTGTTTTCCAGGCCAGCCAAAATGTCCGACTGTACTTTGCCTACAAAAATGTTAAGTGTACATTTTGAATATTCGAAAAAGTTACGTCAAAATTACTAAAATACTCTCATTTGAGAGGAAGATTTTGTCGTTCGAAATCATAGAGTAATTCCTCGGAAAGTGATCACTAGGGCGACCAATTTTCAGCACATGCTGAATATTGCTGATGCTGCTTAATTTAACGATTTCAAGCGATCTTGCTTATTTAAAAGGTTTGTGCTTTTTCATGCTGTTTTTGACCTTATTTAAATTTTTGATACGTTTTAATAAGATATGTATGTTTCTATCAATTGAAAATTTTTACATATCACAAGCCCTTGCGGTTCATAAAAATATGACAGGTAGAATTCTATTGTCAAACTATCCTCTTATTTTACACACAGCCTGTGTTTAAGATTTTGTAATAGCCCTATTTTTATCGATAGCTTAGATCGTTCGATTCGTTATATTCCTATAGTTTTCAGGCGCCTTATAGAAAACAAAAATTTAAACTAATGAAACCTAATGTGCCTCTATAACCTAAACCAATAACAACACGATGAGGAACGTGGTTGGAAGCAGCGGAGTATTATACTAATTATTTGGAAGACATAAGGGAAGTCCTTCAAGAGTTTAACGAAAATGATTCTGAACAAAGGGGTTCTTTCTAATGAAAATTTGTAATCCGACTTTTCCTTCATAAAAATTAACTTTAAGTGCATCTGGCATGCCATCACAAAAATTGAGTCAAGCGGATTGCCATTGAATGAAAGCTTGGAAACAGTAAAATCAATTCAACATGCTATAGAAAAACATCTGATAAAAATTATTTTAAAAAAATGACTGCCGTTCTTGCGCGAAATCCTAGCTTTGTGGAAATCAACAATATTATTTTTAAAAATTCCAAAACAACAAGTGCGTTTATGGGAAAATATTCGCCTGCTGAATCAACATTTATTAAATACGCACCCGGTTCATCGTGTGACGTGGAATATATTTTTTTCTATATTTGGACATTTTTTTACAAACCAGCGTTAAAGTTTCACCTTGGAAAATTTAAAAATGCACTTAGTGCTTAATTGTAATCGTGACATTAACCAAGGTATAATCTCACTTTAAGAAATTTTTTTTTTTTTGGTTTAAAAATTACTTTTTTTGTATGAATACACGACTGAATAATTTGGTTAATTTACTTATTGTTTTTTTATTACTTCTTTAATAAATGTGAAATTATTTTTTGTTTGTTTTTCAATAAATAAAAAAAAATTATAAATGCTAAATATAAAATCTATCGTGCTTATTTCAAGGGTTTTTATGCTGTTTTAAGTACTGAAAACCGTTTTTTTCGTGCTGAAAAATGGTCGCCCTAGTGATCACATATAGTTTGGGTCATCTCTCCAAATTTGATAAAATTTTGCAAACATGTAGTGCGCAAAAAACCTAGTTTTTTTTAAATTACTCCATAGTAACATAGATTTGATTGAAACTTCCAAACAACAAAGTTTTAGTGCTGAAAATATATTTAAAATCTTAATTTTTACAGTATCTTTATTAGGAAAATTATAGAAAAATCATCCTCGATATCTCATTTGATTCTTTAGATTAAGCCATCGGATTTACAAGAACCCATATATAACCCTCGACCAATTCCCACGACATTCATGAGGATCGAATACTGTTTTGTCGATGTTGTTAGACATCAACTTTAGAGATGTAGAGTCGATCGGCATTTGTCTGTTAAAAGCTTCTTAAAAATCAGATGTTTTGATTGTATGTCATAAACCGACATAAGTGTTAACACGCTTTGGATTAATGGGATATACTAGAAGTTCTCTTATACCATTTAATGAATGCAAGGGGAATTATATGTTATGTGTAGGTATGGCGAGTTCTTATTACATCATATAGTCTAATTAGATCAACATATTTTAATTCGGATTTATATAGGGTATGTCTGATATAACATACAATTATATTTGTTTTCGCATAATATAATCCAATCAGATAAATCAATTTTTTGCATCTGAAGTTGTCTGAATATAGATCACCTTTTTAAACGAGCATTTTATTTTTAATGAAACAATGCCGCATACACAGAATGTATAACTTGAATTTTGATACTTTACTAATACTCACATTCCCTCCTTAGTGTTGTGAAATCGTCGGCTAAACGATTCTTGAATGTTTCCAGTTTCTCATTAAGCTCAAGTTCCTTTCGAATTTGCTTTTGAACAGCTTCCATTCCAGTCGTATTCAATTTAATCGTTTCCTTTTCTTTGCTGTAGACAATATGGATAACAGGTCAATAAATTATTACAGGTTGCAGTAATGGGAAATATATTTTGGATAATTAGCAAGATTTTAATCAAGATTTTTTTTGCATCGTTCTAAAAATAGATATTTAATTAAGGTTTCGATAATAGAGTTCAGTATCGAAATTAAGCAGACAAAATTTTCCTTTTATAGATGTCTAAATTATATCCCTCAGTAGTTAAGTTATTTCATTTGTAAATTTTTTTCTTCAAATCAATTTAGTCTTTATAAACATAATGTAATAGATGTTTTGTAAGCTAACATTTCGGTTTGTTTTTTATTTAAGGACTTTAACTAAAATATCTTTACGTCTTGTCCCTTACCAAGCATGGAACGGTTCATTTGGGACCAATAACCCGTAAGAAATATGAGAAACACATCAGTTATAGCAAAAACTTCGGATGATTAAAAATGCGGGCGAGTGTTGGCATCGCAGGTGAAAAATTTTATGTAACTGTGTAATTTTATTTAACAAATTACGTCGCTTCAGATTGAGGGATATCCTGGTCAGCGTCTGACCCAAAATAAAATACTGGCAGGATGAGAAAACTGTGACGTGATGAGCTGGGATTTCAACCCGCCACCGACGTTTGAACTATTGCAAAGAAAAAGTGTTAACGACCACCTCGAACGAATTAAGAACCATGATTTGAGAATATGCAACTAAAATGTTAGAACACTGTATAGAACAGATGTCTCCATCTGCCATGGACGGGACACGGGTGCTCGCGCATCAGCCATGAGGACAATAATAAGTTTGGATGTGGATTTGTGGTTGGCAAGATATTGCGACACCTTGAAAAAAAACTTATTTTCCCTCTACACCCCATTAATGAGGTATGGGATAGCTTCTCGCGTTGTTGTGAATTAACACGCTTTCTAATTTTATATTCACAACAAACGGCAAACACTTGTTTATCGACGTATGCGAACGTCACTGTTTGAGAAGCTCTTACTAGACATGCCGATTGACTCGACACTTATACTGCGAAGTTGCTGTCAACAACATTCGAGGGGAGCCGACAATGAAAGAAAATTTTTCCTTTTTTTTAAGATGACTGGAGCCAGGAGTTGAACCTGTGTTCTAACCACTATGCCACGGCCGGTCCCGGGTTGCGGATTGCGACACCTAGTCTCGAAAAATGCCGACTGAAACAGATGAAACGGATTTCACCAAACTATAATGATATTTAAAGACGGGTTCGCTAAGAAAATAATTGACTCTAGGCTTGCTGATTTCTGTTGATCTATTGAAAACGAAAAATGAAGTTGCAAATAATATTAATCGCAACTGATTCTAACTCAAGACATTGATTTAATTACAATAAACGACATAAAATGCGTATAATTGATAAAATTAGACTAAATAGGGACACAAACTGAAAATAATTGAATTGTTTCTACCTAAAAATAAAAGGCTATCATTGTTAGAGTTAAGTATCGACAAATTAACAGTAAATAACGGGAAGCGATCACGCAAATTTTGGTTTTTCTCTCCGAATTTGATGATATTTTGCAAACATACCGACAAATTATCCGATTCGAGAAATATACCATACCAGGATAATTCCGATAATAACTATGTATGCGCAGGACCGGTGTATTGTACACGTTATACACATCAGATCTACCTGTGAGTGATGGAGTTACTACAGCTACTTACGTAGATGATACGGCGCACTAGTCTCAAACTAGTCTCCTGTTAATGCGTCAAATATTTGCAAAACAATCTCGACTGTGCATCCAAGTGACTAAAAAAATGGAACATTTGTGTTAACGCTGATAAATCAGCACATGTAACATTTGGATTAAAAAAGGGAAAATGTCCAAAAGTATATTTATTTGGGAGGAAATGATTACATCTGAATGTGTAAAAGTACCTTGGAATGCATATTTACAGAAGACTAACATAGAAAAATCACATAAGAATAAAAAGAAACCAATTGAAAATCAAATCCAACAAATGTACTGGTTAATTGGACCAACATCAATGTTAAGTCTGGAGAATAAAGTTCTACTTTATAAGACTATGCTCAAACCAATATGGACATTAGGGTAATAACTTTTTGCATTTTTAGCAAATATTAAATCTCCCCAGACAAAATCGTGTAGGGCATGGAAAAATATTAAGAACTGCGTTTTTAGTTTTTCGCTACCGTTAAAAAAGGTTACGCACCAAACGCGTTAAAGTTTTGAATTAAACAAAATTTAAAAAAATTTTTTTATTGAAATAAAAATAGTACAAGATATATATCCGCTTTGTAAAACATCGCGTATTTTAAACCTAAAGTTTATATCTTACAATACCTACTTTTAATCATTTATTGTTATTATTTGTTTACATAATTACATATATATAAACCGTAAATAAAAAAGATTGTTATCAAAAAAAAATTAAAAAACATATATTAAAGGCATTTTAGAAATCGCTGTCGGTGCGTAAGGTTTTTTTTAGTAAATTGAATTGAAATAGTTTTTTTTATCATTAATACAATATTTGCCATTAGAAAAGCCCTGGGGAGAATGTTGTCCAAAAAAAGTTATTACCCTAATGGACATACGGTATCCAACTTTGGGGTACAGCAGGCAATTCGAACATTGAAATCCTACAACGATATCAATCAAAGACTATTAGAATGATTGTGAACGCTCCTTGGTTCGTTACCAATAATAATATTTATAAAGGTCTAAGAATTTCTAAAATCAAAAATGCGTTAAATCGATTTAGTGCCAAATATTTAGATAGACTTAGTAGACATCCCAATGCATTAGCTATTTCCTAACTAGACGATAGTGAGGAAATTCACAGATTAAAACGATCTCATATATTAGATTTACCTTTCCGTAAATAGAGATTTATGTAAATTTAGATTTATAAATAATTATAATGTAATTAGTGTATGAAAAAACTTTCTCAATGTTTATACGTTTTGAGTTCAAAACATACGTAATATCGAGGTTATATCATTTGCTTATTATCCCAGTAGGAAGTTCCGTCATACAAGACTTTGTCGTCAACACTGTCCTCAAGACAAAATGTGAAAAATGTATGTACCTGTCGTCACAACACTCGGATGACGACTAGCTGACCGACAAAATACTAATCTTGTCGTGCAACAAAATCAAAGGAAAAAAAATGTGTTGCTATGATAATGGGAACAAAAAACCAGTAAGAAAGTTTCAGTCGGGCAACCCGACTTAAATATACCATCACCCTGAGTACAACAAAAAATTTTCTATTATTTCTAAAGTGGGCGAAGTGGTACATTTGTATGGGAGGTACCAGAAGGGGCGTGTCTCGACTTCCAGATTATTTCTCCAAAACTGTATCCTGTTATAGCTTTACTGATATTGGGTGTATTGATATTATTACTCCATCTCTAAAGAGAGCGGAAAGGTACATTTGTATGGGAGGTACCATAAGGGGCGTCGCTAGACTTCCAATTTTTTCTCCAAACGTTATAACATAACAAAATACAGAATTTGGGCACGATCGTGTCGAGTGTATTCATATTATTACTCCATCTCTAAAGTGGGCGAAGTGGTACATTTGTATGGGAGGTACCAGAAAGGGCGTGTCTAAACTTCCAGACATCCTCTCTAAAACTATTTCCTGCTTGAACTTTACTCAATACAAAATTTGGGCACGATCGCATTAGGTCTATTTATAATATAAATCGATGTCTAAAGTGGGCGGTACCAGATGTGCGTGGGAAGTACCAGATGGGGCGTGGCTAGACTTCCAATTTTTTCTCAAAACTTTATACTGTTATAGCTTTACTAAATACAGAATTCGGGCATGATCGCGTTAGATCTATAAATAATATTAACAGATTTCTAAAGTGTTCTTCGAGAGAGCGCTTTGTTGTTAAATCGCTTGCTTAGCGCATAGTAGCAGCGGTTTGCGAGCAATACTCGTCTTTTGATTTCGACATTATTATTTTTGTTTATGGCGGAGCCAAGGTAGACAAAATCATCTACCACTTCAAAATTATAGTTGTCAACTTTCACGCAGCGTCCCAGACGAGTGGACTCTTTGTTCGTTGAAAAAAAAAACTTGGTTTTGTCCTCGTTTATCACCAGACCCACTTCAGCCGACTGCTTTTCAATGCTCGAAAAAGCCGCAGTAACATCTCGCAATCCACGTCCAATAATATCGATATCATCAGCATACGCGAGCAACATGTGGCTTTTATTAAATATGGTGCCATTCCTGTTTACTGCTGCTTTCCGTATGATCATCTCCATTACGATGTTAAAGAGATCGCAGGACAGACTATCGCTTTGTCTAAAGCCTCGCTTGGTAGAAAATGGCTCTGACAGATTTTTGCCAATTTTCACTGAAGACTTCGTGTCAGTCAGTGTCATCCCGCAGAGTCGAATTAGTTTTGCGGGGATACCAAACTCAGCCATAGCATCCAACAATTTCTGTCGTATCGGACTGTCAAATGCAGCTTTGTAATCGATGAACAGATGGTAGGTATCGATCTGCATTTCTTGGGTCTTCTCCAGGATTTGTCGTAGCGTGAATATCTGGTCGGTGGTGGATTTACCAGGTCTAAAGCCACACTGATAAGGTCCAATCAGGTTCGCCAGAAGGGGCTTTAGTCTTTCACAAAACACACTAGACAGGACCTTGTATGCGATGGGTAAAAGGCTAATCCCGCGATAGTTGGTTCACACACTAGGATCGCCTTTCTTAAGCACGGGACATAGGACACGCAGATTCCAATCATCGGGCATGCACTCCCTGAGCCAAATCGTGTTTATGAGCTGGTGCATGCATGTTATCAGGTCATTGCCGCCGGCTTTAAAAAGCTCTGCCGGCAGTCCATCGGCTCCCGCAGCTTTATTATTTTTAAGCCGCGCAATTGCCGTGCTGATCTCGTTTTGGCTCGGTGGTGGACAGTCTACTCCATCGTCGATGATTGGTGCGATTTCGTCACTTATGCTGCCTTCGGGAACGAGAAGAGATTGAAAGTGTTCCCTCCATATTTGCAGCACACTCTGAGTGTCCGTGACCAGATTTCCGTCTCTGTCCTTACAGGTGGGGATCCCTGTTCCAAAACCTTTACTACTTACCTTTTGGTAGAACTTTCGGGCCTCACCTCTATCCCTGTAATTTTCGATATCCTGGCTCTCTCTTTACTTCCACAGACGCTTTTTCCGTCTGAACAGGCGTTTCATCTCCCTCCTTTTCTCTTTATAACGCTCCGTCACCGCACGCAGCGCCATTGGCTGCAGTTTTGCCTTGTATGCAGCATCCATTTCCTCAGACATTTCGCGACATTCATCATAGTACCAGGGCTTGTCTGACCGTGGTTTTTCATAACCCAGTACGGTTGTTGCGGCAGTGGTCATAGAATTCGCAATATGCTGCCACTGCATGTCGGGAACATCAGAACTAGGGGGATTTGTATGGAGTAATTGAGAGAGTTGGTTGGAGTAGGCATTGGCTATCTCAGTGGTATGCAGCGTTGTGATGTCTAGCTTCATTTGCGTTTGATTACGAGTGTTTTTAGCTCTACTTAATCGTGTGCGTATTACCACGTGATCAATCTGATTTCTTGTATTTTGATCGGGAGATATCCAGGTCGCCTTGTGGATATCTTTATGCGGGAATCTGGTTCCACTCACAACCATGTTTCTTGCCGACGCGAAACTTACCAGTCTGAATCCGTTATCGGAGGTGTTGTTGTGTAGACAGAATTTTCCGACTGCTGAACCAAGAGCATCATCCCTTCCTATTTTAGCATTAAAATCTCCCACAACAATTTTAATGTCATGTGCAGGGCGTCTTTGATGTCATCGTCTTTGTCTTCCGTTGGGGCGTGTACACAAATCAGCGTAATGTTAAAATATTTCGGAGTTCGGACATTTCAGGTGCATATCCTTAAATCATGGTCCTTATATCGTTTGCGGGGGTCGTCAACATTTGGGGGGGTTCTTGTTTTTCCTTTTCTTCGTGTTTTCATAATAAATTTTGTTTAAGGAGAGTGGCTTATTAGGCCAAAGCCACTAAGAGAGCCTGTGTTGAGCTCCAGTAACTTCTGTTACCTAGTTCCTAAGACGCATCGGTGGTAGCAGGCCGATTAGGTTACTCAACATTCCGCCTTCTAACTTTAGCTAACTTCTAAGCGGTTGCTTTAAAGTCATTGCCCGGGGAATACTTGGTCTAAGACCGGAAGTAGTTAGCTGCTTGGACAGTGCCACAAAGGAATCGCTTCTGGTCACTCCCAAGTGAGTGGCAATCAGTAACTTTCCACCTCTGGGCAAAGTCCCATTCCCCAATACCGTAAGTAGTTTTGGGGAAATATTAACTCGTACAAAATTTCAAAACATTTGGTTGTGTCTTTCGAAAGTTATCGTGCGTACCAGCCGGACAGCCAGACAGACAGACGGACATGGCTCAAACGACTTAAAAAGTCATGAATCGAATTTGGTTCAAATAAACCTAGGGTCTAAAGTGACTCCTTCTATGTGTTACACTTTTGGGTCGTTTCAAATGATATACGCCCTGATTCCTAAGGGTGATGGTATAAAAATGGAATCTGACGTAAAATATTTTTAGTTTATTAAACGGCAAGCAATTTTATAGTTTGAAATCTCGAATGAATGTGAATGCCGTATAAAAGTTTATATCCTTCACTTCTCTCTTGGTCAGTAGTTTTCCAAAAGTATTAACAATTCGTCATTCTAATAAAAAGCTAAAAAACAGCTAAAAATCCATTTTTTCAAATGGCACCAATGTATATACAAATTCATACTAATATGGCTTGAATGACAATTCAAGGCATACATAGGCATCAACGACAATTCAACCGACATTGTCACCCATCAAGTCGTGCATGATTGTTTATACGACGTGTCGCTTGTGTAGTCATCAAGGACAATTTAACCGACATTGTCGTTCATCATGTCGTGCATGTTTGTGTGGGCAACAGGTCGCTTGTATAGGCATCAACGAAAATTTGACCGACATTGTCGCTCATCAGGTATTGCATGACAAAGCGGACACTTGTATGAAAATTTCGTCGACGATTTGTATGGACGGTCCCCTAAATGTTATGAACGATTTACTATGGTCATGCACCTATCCTTGAGGATATCTTGCTGACACTTCCTACTGGGATTGTACTACAATTATAGCCCAGTAGGAAGTTCCATCATACACGACTTTGTCGTCAACGCTATCCACAAGACAAAATATGAAAAATGTATGTACTTGTCGTCAAAACACTCGGTTGATGACAAGCTGACCGACAAAATACTAATGTTGTCGTGCATTAAACACATTCAACAAATCGAAGGAAGAAAAATGTGAAATATTGATGTACTTGTTGTCAAAACACTCGGTTGACGACATTCTCACCGATAAAATACTAATGTTGTCGTGCATCAAACACATTCAACAAAAATCAAAGGAATAAAATAGGAATCTGACGTAAAAATGTTCAGTTTATTAAACTGACGAGTAAGCATCAGCAATTTTATAGTTTGAAATCTCGATTGAAGGCGAATGCCGTAAAAACATTGATATCATTCACTTCTCTCTTGCTCAGAAGTTTCCCAAAATTATTAACAATTAGTCATACTAATAAAAAGCTTAAAAAACAGTTAAAAATCCATCTTTTAAAATGGCACCAATGCATATACAAAGTCATACTTATATGGCTTGAATGACAATTCAAGGCATACATAGGCATCAACGAAAATTTGACCGACATTGTCGCTCATCAGGTCGTGCATGACAAAGCGGACACTTGTAGGAAAATTTCGTCGACGATTTGTATGGACGGTCCTCTGAATGTCATGAACGATTTACTATGGTCATGCACCTATCCTTGAGGATGTCTGGCAGACACTTCCTACTGGGTGGCATTTTTGAAGAAACCGGCAACGGTTTCGGAGAAAAAAACCGGTTAGACGGTTTTCGGTTTCGGTTTTGAACACCCTACCCAGTAGGAAGTATCGTCATACACGACTTTGTCGTCAACGCTGTCTTCAAGGCAAAATGTGAAAAACGTATGTACATGTCGTCAAAACACTCGGTTGACGACAAGCTGACCGACAAAATACTAATGTTGTCGTGCATCAAACAAAAAAGTTTAATGTAACGGGACAATAACAACATAAAATTGAAAAGAGGAAAGTGGAAGTAAAAAATTTTCAGTTTGTTGGAAACAACAGTGTGTGAAGGTTCAAGTATCGCACGTTTTCAATAAAACTACTTCAATTTGTTATTTTTAATTATTAAGCACTGGTACGACAATTTGACCGACATTGTCGGTTATAAGTTCGTGCATGATTGTGTGGGTGACATGTCGCTTATTTAGGCATCAACAACAATTTGACCGACATTGTCGCTCATCAGGTCGTGCATGACAAAGCGGACACTTGTATGAAAATTTCGTCGACGATTTGTATGAACGGTCCCCTACGTGTCATCAACGAATTACTATGGTCATGCACCTAACCTTGAGGATGACTTGCAGACACCTCCTACTGGGTAACTACAATAGATCGCAAAATAAAAGACTGATAAAAAAATTGTATTCGATAACGATACCCGCAAACAATTCCGACGTGATATCACGAGCGGGTGAAAATCCACCTCCGTTCTCGAATCGTTACAGCGACTCTTTTACGAATCAGAAAAACTATTCTAGTACGAATCGTTATAAGGAGTTCCTTTCAAGTTGCAAAATCTATAAATCATCCTTTTTTCAGTTATTCCTTTTTTTGCTTATTCTCTTTAAGGTATTGAAGATTCGTTTAGTAGAAGAACGCAAAATATTTTTTACATTTTCTGAAATGACACTTTGAAATTTAACGCTGTTCTATTTCCTGCCACATTTAGTATACTCACTAGTTTTTTGTGAATGTATTCATAAAGATACAAACAAATTTTTTACTTATAACGGCGAAACTGGTCTTATAAAATCTAGAATAAAATCTGCAGTCAAGCCACAGTTTATAATTGTGATACCGTTTGTTGCTTATTTTAGACATTCAGGGTCGAAATGTTCAATTCCATGCGAATTTTGTCGCCTACTTTTTTGTTCTGCATTAGTTGCCGATACGAGAAAGTATATATTTTGTGATTATTTGTACTTTCAGAGAAACTTACTTTGTTGCCTCTTGCACCTGATAGAGAATACGATCCCGCAGCGATATAGCGACTATGACCTCTGACCAAGCTTGAGTTAAGCGCTTGTGTTCATTTTCCAAAACTTCCAAATCTGCATTAGCATTCGTCACACTCATATTGAGGACTTCCATAACTTCCTCCATGTCCTTCACCTCATTCTCCACCATTTGCAATTCGTTTTCACTTCTCTTCACTTCCATGTCCAGGTGATAAAAGAGCAAGTCTGACTTTTTCTTCTCCTCCGACAATTGCTGCTGCAGCTGGGCATCGCGGCTAACCACACGCTTTGCATTTTTGACCTCGTCCTCGACATCATCGGCCCATTTGCGTATGTTCTTTTCCAGTTCCTGCATATTCTCCAGCTCGGCCATCCGTTTGTTATACAGAGTTTTCTGCTCCTTGCTAATCTGAGACTTTTCCTCATAGTCGGCTTTTAGGCGCGCAACCGATTCCTCCTCCTGGTGGCGCTTTTGAAGAGTTTCCTGGATCTGCAGGGCAAACTCTTCGAGCTGCTCGTTTTGCCGCTGGATTTCCTGCTGCATGTCGTACAGCGTGGCGCCCTGTTCTTCCCGTTCCTGTTCCTGTTGCTTGACCGAGTATTTGATTTCTTCAATTTCGTTAACTAGATTATCCCGTGTGCGTAGGAGATATTCCTTCAAGGATTGTTGGAATTTTTCCAGCAACGGGTGGTCGGGTGGTAGCAGAGCTAAAGGAACCTCATTTGGTCCAGGTGTTATTGGATGTTCCGGATCATTGTCAAATTCACAAATGTTTCGGTTGCCGTTATCAGGATCTTCGTTATCCCCTACGTCACTATTTGCCCTCTCCGGTTCTTCAATACTATCGTTGATTGCATCTTTCTCGTGCGCATTACTCGGGTATAAATCAATGGCTTTACTATCAGACATCGTTGGACTATTTTTCTAAATGTTTCCGATTTTTGTTATGAAGAAAAGTTTCAACACAATTGTGTACGTGTGACAAGTAACTATGCGGTGCTGTCTTTGGTAAAATGAAATTAAATCAGTCTAGAAGGGGTAGAATATGTTGATCCTGCCATGTTGCGTTAACAACTATGTTTTTGTTTATTCAATGCAAATATCCAAACGAGTAAGTTTGTCATAGCTACCGACCGGCAGGTGGAATTGAATGGGATGGCTGTGCGGACGTACAAATCAACATGTTTGTGTCCACGTCTTATGACTCATTTAGGTTTAGATAACTGTGGGTCGTATGAACACGCGACTATCATGTATGTGGCATGGGTTCGAACCCTGCCACGGCTATTTAATTTTCTTTGAACAGACAGCAACAAACAATCGGCATATCTAGTAAAAGCTACTTAAATAAAACTGACATTCGAAATCGTTTTTAAAACTGAAGGTACCGTTGTGTGGTCCCTCCCAAAACTCACTTATGGAATCCAAAGTGGAAATACGTTTTTGTTTTAAGTTTTATACGGCAAACATAACTTTAGGTAGATAATTGCATCCCAATTTATTATTATTGAGTAGTGAATAAAACGATGCTAGCTGTTTCGAACTGTATCGATATACTCGATGTCATAAATCGCCTAAACATATTTTAAAAATAAAATAATAAAATAATAAACTGAAACTTTATTTTAATTAGAAAGCGGAACAACATTCATTGATTACATAGTCGCTGATTTTATCATACAATATACATATCCCCACTACGAAGAGATATAAATATCTAAGACAGAAAATTTATTTTTAAAATTTTTTCGACTTACAGTCTGGTTTACAATATAAATTAGTATGAGATATGGAAAATATCTCACTTACAAACTAACACACTAAAAGTGTGGGAGTAGGATATGATATTATAATTACATTACATTCTTTACTACAAAGAGATATAAATATTGAAGCTAGAGAATTAATTTTTAAAATTTTGTTTCTACTTACAAGCTAGCTTACAATATAAATCAGTATAAGATATGGAAAAAAAAATCTTGCTTACAATAATATGCAAAGAATGTGGGAGTTGGATATGATATTATAATTACACTACACCCTTAATTACGAAGTATTCAAATGTGGTATATGAATATATTTGAGTTTGTTTTTAGTTAAATTTATTTCGTTACCTTTTAAATTTTTGTATTGTGAAAACAAAATATTCCTTTAGATTTTATTTGTTTTTTGCCATAGGATAACAAAAATTACGTTGGTAAAAAGTATTGCAACCTGAAGTTTGCGGAAAAGGTAAGTGCAAATAATGCGAGAACTAAGCAAGAGAAATTTATGTAGAAAATAACTCTGCAAAAGAAGTTCGTACTGCACCTGTGCACAAATCTCTTGCTGAAAAGAACATCATGATAAACGGAAGGAACACTTATTTTTAAATATTTTGTTTAAATAACATTAATTGTTATTGTAATACGCAAAATTAACTTTTACCAGCCACATAAATTACATTGTTCCAAAAGCATTTTCATTACTGTATTTAATAAGAATTTGTTGATCTGTATATTAAGAAAACTTTATATTCATCTTTTGTTCGATCCAAATTAGAGTATGCCTCTTTTATTTGGAGTCCAACTGCTAATATTCATATCAACCGAATTGAGTAAGTACAAAAATCGTTCATAAAATTTGCATTAAACTCGCTTAATTTCTCGGATCCCTTACCATCATATGAAAGTCGCTGTCTGTTTCTTTCATTGGTTAAAAACATTAGCCTCCAGGAGAGACATTGCCTCAGGTTCTACTGACTGCTCCGAATTATTGTCGCTTCTTCGTTTTAATGTGCCTATAAGATCATTGCGTCATATTTGTACATTTAATATATATACACACTTAACCAATTATGCCTCGAATGAGCCAATTACAAGATCTAAGAGACTTTTTAATTATATTTGTAATTCTATTGATCTCAGTAACTCTGCCAATACATTTAAGAATATGTTATCTGAATTAATTATATAACTTGTATAAGTTTTATATAAATGTATTAATTATTATGCTAGTCTGTAAGAATTGTTTTTGTTTTTTAAAATGTTGCATTTTATATTATTGCAATTTTTGTTTTGTTACATTTATCTAAATGAATTTTTATTGTATTACATTGCCCAATTACTAAATACAAATAAAAAAGACTGAACCTCAAACTTGTATACGTTTTCAGTTACACCAATACCTCACTTTGCGTCGTGGTTACGTTCCAAATTGAAACGACGCAAAGTGAATTACGATTTTCTATAGCAAACAATGTAAAGATCGAAGAAAGGTTCCAGGGTTATGAAAACACTACTTTTTTAAAAGAAAATTGAACAATATAAACATCTAAAAAAAATAATATAAAATTTTATTACATTCATACAAAAAAAAAAAGTTAAAACAAAATAAAAAAATGCAATTAATTTATAAAACAACATACATACAAAAAACAAAACAAATTGAATTAAAACAAAATTAAATATTGAATTAATTTATAAAAAAAAAAAAATGAATCAGTCTGAACCCAAAACAACGCAACTTCGAAAATTCTACGACGCACTAATTCTGCAGCGACGCAACTTCGAAAAAACGCAAAGCGATGTATTTGTGTATTTTGGATATTAAATGGTAAGAAAGTTCATGACTACGCACATACTGAGTAATTTATAAAATCTATAATTCTTTTTACGAACTAATGGAATTTGTAAGCTTTTTTGTAAATAATATTCTATATCATGTCGATAGTAGAGATGGGCACGTGAGTAAATTTAACTCACGATCACGTGATTGAAATTGTCACTCACGTTTGAAGATTTTTTCGCTACTCATATTCACGCACGTTCACGTGAGCGTGAATCACGACAATTACTCCATGGAATTTGTAAGCTATTTTGTAAATAATATTCTATATCATGTCGAAAGTAGAGATGGACACGTGAGTAAATTTGACTCACGCTCACGTGATTGAAATTGTCACTCACGCACACTCACGTTTGAAGATTTTTTCGTTACTCACGTTCACGCACGCTCACGTGAGTAAATTTTGTACTCACGCACGTTCACATGAGCGTGAATCACGACAATCACGCCAAAAAAGTAAAAAAAATTGTATTGTTACGCAACAAATGAAGATTTTTTGCAAAATAAATACAAGAACTTGACAGTATTCGTTCGATTTGACTATCATAGGGTAATAAAACCTAGCCAGGTAGGCAGCTGCCCCCCCCCCCTACAATTTGGAAAATCTGTCAAAATCCCAGAAAATTTAAATAAAATAGTACAGACATTTCACTAAGGTGAACTGACTAATATAAAATTTCAGCATATGTTCATTCACCGAAATTCTAGTTGATATTATAAACTCTGAGTCAATGAAATTAAATGATTTTTAATTAAAAGTACTTGTGCATTGTTATTGCCATGCTTGTGCAGTGGTGTTGGCCTGAAGTTTACAAGCATGTATCAAAGCTGTAGAAATGGTTACAGTTTATGTATTTAGTGCACTTGCAAGAAAGATACTTTGTATGTATGTAAATGTACCAAATTGAAATATCTTCCAGGTTTTCATTAGGAAGTTATGTTTTTATTTCGGAAGTTAAACTAAATTTTGAAAAATTATAAAACTGTTGAATCTTTAAAAGGATCTGTAAAGTTTACTCGAGTTCTCCTACACACCAGCTAGCCGCCCAGATAGACGGACACTTTTCCAGAATTGAATTCGCGTTTCAGATTCTTAAGGTCCAACGTGTCTCCCTTAACACGTTACAGTCTTGTCAAATGATATAGTAGAAGGTGGACCAAATACAAGTTAATTTTCAAATCATAAAAAAACTTAATTTTCCTTTACATAGCATGGGATAGCTTCTCGCGTTGTTGTGAATTAACACGCTTTCTATTTTTAGATTCACAACTAACGGCAACTACTTGTTTATCAACAAATGCGAACGTCATTGCTTGAGAAGCTTTTACTAGAAATGCCGATTGACTCGACACTTATACTGTGACGTTGCTGCCACGACCGGTCCCGGATTTTAAAATTATAGTTTATTTTAATCCAGAAGCGATTCAATCACTTAAGGCCAATATCATCAAAGCAATCCGTGAGCTACAGTCCGAAGGCTATAATAAGGTCTTGAAAATTGGGGTGACATAATGAGGTACTGCCGGATGTAGCCTTTAAAACGAACACAGTAAAAATATTCCGTACTTGATTTCTGAATCGATTCTTTTAACAAGACATGAGACTAAATTAATTAGTTCTTTGGATTCGTAGATTACATTCAGTGAAAAAGAACTTTGTGGTAGTGAAAAAAAAACGAAGACCGAACTCGACGGTGTTAACTTAATTCGGAATCGTATTGCATCATTAGATTTTTTTATAAACAATGACGGTTTCGTACAAAATTTTATTTAAAAGTTTTTTTTTTTACTTTGATTACTGATTTAAGTTGTTGAATAGATTTTCGACAAGCTATAGTTGGGATTTCGGATAAGCACGACTTATTTACAACAACTTTGTCGAAGACGGCATATCCGAAAACTATAGTCTGCGAAAATCGATTTAAGCCCAAAAACCCCAAAAAATATTTGAAATTGAAGTCAAAATTTTTTTTTTCATCGACTTTGACACATTTAAAAAAACTAACGATAAGAAATTCAGAATAAAACCAGTACAGAAATTTCAGTCAGTTAAACTGACTGATAAATACCATCACCCAATATAAGATATTGTTTAAGTCTTGTGTTATTGAAATTAACCGATTTGTAATTAAAACCAGTTAGAAAGTTTCAGTCGGGCAACCCGACTTACATTTACCCTTACCCTCAGTAAAATAAATAATTTTCTATTATATTGATATTATTACTCGATTTCGAAAGTGGGCGGAGTGGTAAATTTGTATGGGAGGTACGTGAAGGGGTGTGGTTAGGCTTCCAGATTTATTCTCCATAACTTTATCCTGTTATAGCTTTACTAATTACAGAATTTGAGCACGATTGCGTTGGGTGTACTGATATTATTACTACATCCCTAAAGTGGGCGGAAAGGTACATTTGTATGGGAGGTACCATAAGGGGCGTCGCTAGACTTCCAATTTTTTTCTCCAAAACTTTGTCCTGTTATAACATAACAAAATACAGAATTTGGGCACGATCGTGTCGAGTGTATTGATATTATTACCCTATTTCTAAAGTGGGCGGAGTGGTACATGTGTATGGGAGGTACCAGAAGGGGCGTGTCTAGACTTCCAGATTTTTTCTCCAAAACTTTATCCTGCTTAAACTTTACCAAATACAGAATTTGGGCACGATCGCGTCAGGTCTTTTAATAATATTAACCGATTTCCAAAGTGGGCGGTACAAGATGTGTATGGGAGGTACCAGATGGGGCGTGGATAGACTTTCAATTTTTTTCTCCAAAACTTTATCCTGTTATAGCTTTACTAAAAATAGAATTTGGGTACGATCATCTTTAATTTAATGATATTATTTCTCCATCACTATAGTGGGCGGAAAGGTAGATTTGTATGGGAGGTACCAGAAGGGGCGTGGCTAGGCTTTCAAAATTTTTTCCAAAACTTTATCCTGTTATAGCTTTACTAAATACAGAATTTGGAGACGATCCCGTAGGGTGTATTGATATTATTACTCGATTTCTAAAGTGGTGATGATGTATTTGTATGGGAGGTACCAGAAGGGGCGGGGCCATGTAGCCCATTTGCAATACCGTAAGTAGTTTTGAGAAAATAATAACTCGTGCAAAATTTCAAAACATTTGGTTGCGTCTTTCGACAGTTATCGTGCGAACCAGCCGGACAGACAGACAGACGGACATGACTCAAACGACTTAAAAAGTCATGAATCGAATTTGGTTCAAAGAAACCTAGGGTCTAAAGTCACTCCTTCTATGTGTTACACTTTTGGGTCGTATCAAATGATATATACCCTCATCCCTAAGGGTGATGGTATAAAAACGTTCATTCTGTGCACAATTTTGCTTCAAATAATACAAAAAAAATACATATTTAAAAATCGGTCAAGAATAGGGGCTTAAAATTTCATATATCTAAAAAAAAAACAACAAAGATGAATAAAAATTGTTTTATTGGAATTCGATAACCTAAAATTTGTTAAAAAAATTTTAGTCTACCTTTGTTTAATAAAATATTGTCAAAACAATGAGTATTGATTTTTTCATGGTACTTTTTTTTGTAAACATAATATTAACATGAAATGTAAAACCGACTGTCCCCCCTCCTACATTAGATCCTGGCTACGCCCTTGCCATATACTCATGTAAAATAAGAAGAACAAATATGTATTTTCTATTAGTTAAAATATCAAACAATAAAACACTTTTCTGTTCGTTTATCCAAATTTTATGTATCATTTGATACACTATATGTACAATCAATACGATCGACTAAACAAACAATAAAGTTTAAAATACGCTGGCATGGCCCGGCCTAGAACTATATGCTTACTTTGACGTAAAAACTTGAAGTAAGCTTAGTTTACCAACAAATCTCCTTGGAAAAAAGCTTAAGCTTTGAGGTAAAAAGAGAATCGTGGGAAAAAATATGCTCCATTCTCATGTTTTCATATAAACGGTCGCATTATGTCAAACAAAATTGTAGATATATATACAGCTGATGATATACCATTGTGCATCAGTTCGTCACAAAGGGGTCTGAAGATGAACTCGTCATGGAGTTAGAAACGAGTCATCCGCGTTCGCTTTACGCAGAAGGTGTCAAAAAAAATGTGTCCTGAGTTTTCGATTTTTCATGAAAAATAAAACCCAATTTTTCAAATGTATTCAGCCAGTACTGCAAAATTATGCAATGTATTGAGTTTAAGTGACATAATTCTTGTTGGCCATTTGATTTGGTACCCATTCTGGCTTGATTGCCTGTCTATAACTTGAAATAGACATCAAAATCCGAAAGTACATTCGGCCAAAAAAAATTTTTTTTAAAAAAATCCGCTCCATAAAAAATTTTTTTAATTTTTTTTCTTAATCAGAAAACCGTCCTCTATCATAAAAAATTAGTGGCATCCAAAGACCAAAATGGCTGTAAACTAGTGTTATTAATGTAAATCAAAACTTATTTTCAAATAACTAATAAACTATGCCTGATACCAAAATTCTGATTTCGTAATTGAATTTCCCATGAACAGTGTAATTTTTAAATTTCAGATTTCATAGTAATCCCTCCAACATATAATAAATTGAATTCCATCGGGTTTTAAAATGTTGTTTTAACGATTTTTGCTATTAAGTTCTGAGCGTTTCAAGTATCCGACTAGTTTTAAGTGAGGAAAGATCCTAAAAAACCGGGTTTTTTCACGTAAGTCAAGGTATTGAGGGTGTTAGGAAACTTTGGTATATAGGGTCATGTTGTACTCGACCAGACCTACAACATGCACTAGGTCACTCCTTAAGTTACAAATGACTGTCACATAGTATTATTATATATATTATTTTTTTATATATATATTATTTAATATTATATATTGTAATATTATTATAATATATTATTATATTTTATTATATATTATTTTATATTATAATATTACCAAGAATAAAGTCACGATTTCCTAAAACATTCACACGAAATTTTAAATCTTTACCAATGTAATTTCAAATGCAAATAACCAATTATTTGTTAAGCTCATTTTTTTGCTTTGCGTGATTCACGCAAAGTATGCCCTCACGCACGCTCATGCACTAAGATTTTTTTGAGGCTTAAGTTCACGCACGCTCTCGTGAGCAAATTTCCAACTTACTCACAATCACGTGACGAGTGCCCATCTCTAGTCGATAGTGTGTAAATCAATATGTAAGTAAGGTCGTTTCAGTTCTATGGAAAATATAAACTGAAAAAAATAACAATTACGCTTCCAAATAATATACAAAGTAAGCTAGTCTGTAAACATGATTTTTTACTTTTTCAAATATAAACTCAAATGGTTCGTAAATAAATTTTTCTACAACTTCATATGATAAACGAAGCTATAAAGAGGCGGCCATTTGTATGAAAAAATAAAGTGTAAAGTAAGTGATATTGTTAGTACTGCCGGATTCAAATTCCTGAATACATAATCGATTATATGTGTTCTATCAACTTTCTACTGGATCATATCCAACTCCCACATTCTTTATGTTCATTTGTAAGCAAGATTTTTTTCATATCTTATACTGATTTATATTGTTAGCTAGATTGTAAGTAAAAACAAAATTTTCTAGTTTCAATATTTATATCTCTTTGTAACAAAGAGTGTAATGTAATTATAATATCATATTCTACGCCCACACTTTTTGTGTTAGTTTGTAAGTGAGATATTTTCCATATCGGAAAAAAAATAATTTTCTAACTTATATTTATATCTCTTCGTAGTGGGTAATATATTGTATGACAAAATAATCGACTATGTAATCAATGAATTTGTAATTACTTCGGAAAATTCCGACTGGAATGTTTAAAATTAAATATTCCGCATTATTTTCTTAAAAGATAACAAAATAGAGATTAAATACAGAGATATTTATAAAAAAAAAACTTAATTTCTCTTTACAATCCATGAATGACATATGAGATAGCTTCTCGCGTTGGTATGAATTAACACTCTTTCTATTTTTAAATTCAAAACTAACGACACCTACTTGTTTATCGACGAATGCGAACGTCACTGTTTGAAAGCTTTTACTAGACGTGCCGATTGACTCGACACTATACGTTGCACTATTAGTTGCTGTCTACAATATCGAGAGGGCCGGCAATTAAAGAAAAATGTAAATGAATGGCGACGGGAATCGAACTTGAATCTCCCTCATGTTAGTCGCGTGTTCCAACCATCTTTCCACGGCCGGTCCGGTAAAGAAAACTTAATTTCTAATCCTCCCTAGGAGCGTTAGTACACCGTGGGCGGAGTCCTATCGGAGCACCTTGCGGACTCTGTTGGTTGGCTGGGTGATTGTTATGAATATATGTGTCTATTTTTACAGTTCTTCTTTTAACATAGTTGTTACGAGATTTCTCATAACAAATGTCTCTTAACATTTATTATATTATATATTTGAGAGTTTGAGTTTATCTCTCGATTCAATCAGACGTGTTCTCTCGCTCTTAGTATATCGTGTAAAGTTACGCTAATAGTAATAAAACCGTCTCAGGCATTTTTGTTTAGGGATGTCGCTTAAACGGAAGAAAACTAGTGAAGGACCTGGCCCTCCAAAGCGAAACTACTTTCTACCACTACAAGCTTTATCTGATTCAGATGATGAAGATGACACTCAGGAGTTAAATAACTCTGTAAAAGAACATTTTCCGCCCATTAAAGTTTTGGGCCAAAATATGGAATTTTTGCATACTTTGCTGCAGCGGACAAACTTTACGGCATACCGCCTCAGAAAAATGTCCATTGGTGTTAAAATATTTTGTGAAGATTCTACTGTTTATAATGATGTTCAAAAGCTGTTGAAAGAAAACGAATGTCAATATTTCACTCACGACAAAAGATTCGGACAGAGTTTTTAAGGCAGTTATCTTCGGTTTGGAGTACAAAACGTCAAATGAGGTAAAAACAGAATTAATTACTCGTGGTTTAAAATGTACGGAAGTTAAAGTTGTCAACAAAAAATACGAGAGTTTTAATGACACTTTATATATTGTCCACTTTGTTAATGGTTCTATTAAAATGAATGATTTGAAGAGAAACCATAGCTGTCTCTTCCGAACAATAATTCGTTGGGATTACCAGAAAGTTTCAAAAAATAGAATTGTTCAATGCCGCAATTGTCAAATGTTTGGACATGGTGAAAAATGGTGCTCTGTTCGCTCTCGTTGTGCTCATTGCGCCGGTAAACACAAAACGATTGAGTGTTAATCTACTGAGAAGAACAAATGTGCTAATTGTAACGGAAACCACAAATCAATTGATAAACTTTGTCCCAGCAGAGCGACATATATAGACATCAAGAACAGAATCTTAAGCCGTCACCCTTTAAAAGAGCAACAGCGGTCACGAAACGTTTCACCACAATATACTAATGCCATGAAACCACCACCAACTTTCTTTGGTAGCACCATCTCTTTTCAACACCAACCACAACATCAGCCAAGTAACATCAACTCGTTACATCAACAACATCAACAGCAGCATCAGGAGTTACAACAACAACAGCATCATCAGCGTCAGAACATCAATAGTTTACACTCTGATCAATTTTCATACAGCTCTATCGTTAAGAGAAATAATTCTAACAATAATAACTCTTTGTTTTCTGAGAATGAAATTTCTCAATTAACAGTTGAAATGATAAGTCAACTAAGAGAATGTACATCTAAAGAGCAACAGTTTAATACGATTGCTCAGCTTGCTATTAAATATTTATATTCCAATATTAATAACTCAACATGAATTCACAACAAATAAGGTTTATGTTTTGGAATGCGAGAAGTATTCGTGGTAAAATGAGTGAATACTTTGATTTTTTATTGAATAATAATATTGATATTAGTATGGTTACAGAGACATGGCTTGAAACTAATGATAAATTTACTCACCCTTCATATAATTGCTTAAGAGTTGATCGCACAAATCGTAGAGGAGGTGGAGTAGCTTTACTTTCTCATAAATCTTTAAAACTACGCCAGCTCAAATGTATTGATACTGGTCTAATTGAAAATGTTGTGGCTGAATTAAATATTAATGATTCGGAGACTTTAAAGATTATATGCGTTTATTTTCCTGGGGGTCGTGCAAATGATACTTCTCGTTCGATTTTTAAGAGTGATCTTAGAAAAATTTTGGGTGTTGGAGGAAATTTTGTTATCTGTGGCGATTTAAACAGTAAACACAGAGACTGGGGATGCCACAGAGCCAATTCTTGGGGTAATATCCTTTCTGACTTTACTTTAACATTTCCTTTTACAATTCGTTATCCTAACAATCCAACTCACATTCCATGTTCATCTAACTCAAAGCCGTCTACAATAGATTTGGTTCTGACGAACGTACCACATTTTATGAACCACCCTGTTGTGTTCAATGAATTAAATTCCGACCACTTTCCAGTTCTGTTTTCGGTATATACAACAGAATTATTCAGAATTCAAAATCTTCAATACGATTTCAAAAGAACCGACTGGAAAAAATTTAAAACACATTTAAACAATTTAATTTCAGCTAATCCATTATTTAACAATATAGAAGACAGTGCTAAAGTTGAGGAATCTATTAATTTATTAAACGAAACTATTCTTGCTGCAATAGAGGTTAGTACTCCTAAAAAGAAAATCAGCTACAAGTTCGTTAAGTTGCCTAGTTACATTTTAAATTCAATTAAGCAAAGAAACTACTTTAGACAACAGTGGAATAGATACAGAAATCGGAATGATTTATCTATATACAAAGTATATGACAAACTTGTAAAGTACGAAATTTTTTGCTTTAGAAACAGAAGTTGGAATAACACAATTAAAAATCTTGACACTCGTTCAAAGCCGTTTTGGAATATCTCCAAAATGTTGCGTAAAAAACTTAACGCTTTACCATGTTTAACTTACTCAAACAGTGTGCTGGTGCTAGATTCTGAGAAAGCGGATGCGTTTTCCCAACATTTTCTTTCTAATCATAACAACTCTAATAATATTCGTTGTGATAGCACTGAAGAACAAGTGTCAAACGTTTTAACAGATTTCAATTATTCTGTCATTCCTACTCCTGATATTAAAGTACACGTGTCCGTTGACACCATAAAATCTATTTTAAAGCAGCTTAAGACGAATAAATCTTGTGGTTTAGACAATATTAAAAATCTGTACTTAAAAAATTTATCTAATGTTGCAATTAGTTTTTTATCAAAGATTCTAAGCGCATGTCTTAAATTTCAACATTTTCCAAAATTATGGAGAAATGCTAAGGTAATTCCAATACCTAAGCCAGGTAAACCACATGGATTAGTAAGCAGTTATAGGCCTATTAGCCTTTTAAGTAACTTAGGTAAAGTTTATGAAAAAGTTTTGAAGGAAAGGATTTGGAATTTTTGCAATAGTTCAGCTGTTATTCCAAAAGAACAATTTGGATTTAGACCCCTTCACGGTACAACTCACCAGATCAAGCGAGTAACGCAATATGTTAATCACAAACTAACATCAAAGCTTTCTGCCGCCATGGTTTTATTAGATGTTGAAAAAGCGTTTGACACTGTGTGGCATGACGGGTTGATTTTCAAGCTGATAAGGCTTAATTTCCCTAATTATCTAATTAAAATTGTACAGTCTTTTTTAAATGAGAGAAGCTTTTGCGTTCAAATTGGCAGTGAAACCTCTGACTATGTAAGTGTGCCTGCTGGAGTCCCACAGGGATCAGTCCTTGGGCCACTACTTTACATAATATACCTATCTGATTTTCCCAAAGTTGACAATTGCATTTACGCGTTTTTTGCAGATGATTCGGCTATATTATGCTCAGGTTTGCTGGCGACCAATATACTTTCAAGCATTCAAATAGCCTTAGATCAAGTAGATGAATTTTCAAAAAAGTGGAAAATAAAGATAAATGCTGAGAAGTCCCAAGCTATCTTTTTCACTAGAAAAAGAAAGATTTGTTACACTCCTCAATCAAATCTTAAAATGAATGGTATAGATATTACCTGGTCTCGCTCTGTGAGATACTTAGGTGTATTCCTGAATACTCGTTTAACTTTCAATGACCATGTCTCTCACATTTTAAGTAAAATAAATCTGGCCATTAAGCTCCTCTATCCACTAATAAATAGAAAATCTGAATTAAATTTTGAAAATAAAATTTGCATTTATAAATCAATATTCCAGCCAATAGCTCTCTATGCCTGCCCTGTGTGGGGTGCCTGTGCCAAAACTCACATTAAGAAAATACAAGTTTGTCAAAATAAAGTTTTAAAGCTAATGCTTAATTTACCTCGGCATTTTAGCACTCGAAGACTCCATGAATTGAGTAGAACTGAACTAATTAAAACCAATATTTCTCGTATTTCAAACAACTTTTACAATTTGTGTTCCCATAATGAAAACAATTTAATTTCTAATCTAAAGAATCCAATGTAAAGTAAAATTCATATTTTAATAAAGGTTTTTCTTAACTTTTTCCTTTTCTTGAATACACTTTTTATTATAATTATGTATAATTTATTTGAAATCTGTAATAATAATCTAGATGTAAGGTTGCACATAACCATCTCTTAAATTAATATTATATTTTAGATCTTAAGAGAAATACTGTTTTACAATAAAATAACAATGAATTATATATTTGAGAGTCCACACGTGAGATAATACTCTCTGCAATAGATTTTGATGTTCGCTGGTATAAAAATCTTATATCTTATCTCAGGTGTAGATCTCATGTTACGTATAAGCAATATATTGACATCGTTCGTTTGGTGACATGAACATTGTTATAACGAGAGAATATACCACAACAACAACATACCTTGATATGCTAATGTCAAACGGTCTACAATGTATTGTGAAGAAGGTTACGAGAGAAGACATAAACAAAAACACTAAATCTTGTATTGATCACATGTTTGTTAGAAGTGATAAAAATATATGCCAAGATGTATTAATACAGGTGGCGTTAACTGCCAGCTGGTTTTAACTTTTTTCCTGATTTCGGTGCCTCTGCACTGTCAACTTACATATACTCGCCGAGTTGCGCCTTTCAGTTGTCAAAATTTTGTATGGAGATTTTGACACTAGAGAGGAACTACACAAAATAAATTGCCTGTGGTTGTTGCAATGCCAAATTTGTTGTACAGATAACTTCACCTTTATTAATACATCTTGATATATGCTCTGCCCACGCAGTTGTTATTACAACAACAATCTCTGACCATTACGCTATTTTCGGCTGTGTAGAAGATGGTAACAAAGAAGAAAGAAATTGTAAACAAAGCAGTAAGGGTGCGGAAAACCAACAAAATCTGCTGCCAGAAATAAACTTTTTGAAAGTAAAGAGATTGATACAAAGGACTAATTGGAGTGAAATTGAAAAAACTCTGTGATAATATAAATAAAATATATGAAAAAGCAAAACAGCAAAAAAGAAAAATTAAAAAAAGAAATGACTATCCGTGGCTTACCGATGATTTAATAAATGAATGTAATGTGCGGGATAAACTTTACAGAAGATGGAAGAAAAATCAAAATAACACTATCAAGGAAAATGAATACAAAGCATATAGAAATAATGTTACCAAGAAAATAAATTATGCGAAAAATGATTATCGCCGCAAAGAATGTATTAAAAACAGATTTAATATTCGAGGAACGTGGTTATTAATAAATGAAATTATTGGCAAAAAATCTGAAAATATAGACGATACTATCAAGAGAAACTTCAAAAGTGAGAATCCAGAAAATGTGCTTAATAATTTTACATTAAAATTCGACGAAAAGGTGTAAAGTATTATACACAGTTGTGATATTAAAACACTGCAAATAACAGAAAAAATGTTACAAAACACTATCTTCATCACTGAAACCAACCAACAGGAAATTTTCGACATATTAGCTGGTCTTAATCTTAAAAAAGGTGCTGGTGTTGATGCCATCAGACCAAAAGATGTAAAAAACAATGCTCTGTGATTAAATCCAGTGTTTGTCGCTCTAATCAACTCTAGCTTGCAAGAATGTACGATTCCAAATCTACTTAAAACTTCACTGGTGCGACCGATTTATAAAAGTGGCAACAAAAATGATTATAATAATTACAGGCCAATATCCATTCTCTCGGTGGTTGAAAAAGTTCTTGAGGAAATTATAGTGAGAAGAATAAACGAGTTTTTAAAAAAATATAAAATAATAAATAAAAACCAATACGGCTTCCCGAAAGGAAGAAATATTAATCAACTCCTTGGCCATTTCTCCTCACATATTAATAAAAATCTGAACAATAACGATCACTGCCTAGTCCTCTTTATCGATTTTAGTAAAGCCTTTGACACACTTTCTCACGAAAAACTATTAGAAATACTGTAAAGGAACGGTATAAGAGGACAGTGTTTAAACTGGTTTAAGAGCTACCTCCATTGCAGATCATACCGAGTGAAAATTCGAAAGAAAGTTGGCAATGAAGTGATGATTACGCATGGAGTGCCTCAAGGTTCCAAACTAGGGACGATATTATACATCATTTATGCTAAAGTAATGATAAACATGCTAAAAAAAATAGCACAGCATTTGCTTATGCTGACGACACTGCCATAGTCGTGTCTCACAAAAACATCGATAGCGCATCCGAAATAATGCAACGTGAGCTGAATACAGTAGCCAGATGGTGTCATGACAATGGTCTAATAATAAATGCGTCAAAAACAAAATTAATGCACATAAAACCACCGCATGTAAGATATTCAAACATTTTTATAAAACTCCATGAAAACGAATGCACACACAAAAATCCTATTGGTTTAAACAATTACGATGATACGTGCACAACACACATTGAACTTGTCAACGAGTATAAATACTTTCAAATGGAAAACGCATATTCAAGTACTGCAAAAAAAAACTTCGTAAATCTCTATATGTACTTTATCAATTGAGTAATTGTACCCCTTTGTCCGTTCTATTACAAGCATACTTCTCACTAGCGGAGTCATACATAAGGCACGGCATAACTGCATGGGAAAATGCACCATATTGCAAAAATATACAAAAAACGCAAAACAGATATTTAAAAATACTTATCAAAAAACAAAACAACGCGCAACAAAACTTACGAACCAATACATCTTACCTCAACACTGTTAATAACAATGAAAATCCAAATATAAATATCAATACTAACATAACTCGAAACACCACAGATCAAAATTTAAAAATATTCGCAAAAAATAACAACATTTTATCAATACGAAATATATACAAAACCACACTAGTCAGTGAATTAGGAGATGAGCCTAACATTTTGTACCAAATTGATCATCAGTACCATACCAGAAGGCGAGCAGAAGGAAGATTCAAAATTCCTGGTCATAACAAACACTATGGAAGAAGTACACGTGTACACCTTATTAATAATAGTAATAAATTAAATCGCAAAAAACTTGTAAAAAATTTTTTTATTAACTCGCAATGAAGCGAAATTTGAAACATTCAATTGTAATATGAATTTTATAATATGTATATTTGTAATAATGTTAAAACGAATTCATGTATACTACTTTCCTGCATACAAGCGTATAGCTTCGCGGGATTTATACACATGTAATTTTTTGTTAAATTTTATAAATAAAGAATAAAAAAAGATGTTAGTCCGAGCATCAAATCTCAAAGATAAGAGCTGTAAAAGCCATATTCACGTCATAGTTTCGGCTTGTGCCCGAAGCAAGTAAAGGGTGGGACATTTAAAATTTTATATTTGAATCGGATATACAAAATAAAGTGCTGATAATTGCTCTTGTTTTGTATTGTTGATCTATATGGGTATATCCGAAATAATGTATACCAAGGACAGAATTTTAGAGTTGTCAAAACCACATATATTTGTTAATGGAAAAGTGGGCTATATATTTAACCTTCAAAATATATAAAGCATAACCATTTTCAGTGATCCATTTATGAATGGCAGATCAAAAACTGCATCTACTTCGTGCTTTTATTTGTTTTTCTAAAATATATAATATATTTTTTAAATGTTCATAAAAATGGTTAAAACCACAATATTTCCTTTTAATTTTATAATTAACTTAAAATCTAATCAATTGTCTACAATTATATGTAAAAAACGCCTCGGTAGGTCATTCAGAAGATATAAATTTTTTTGAAATTTAATTGTGTGCGCTGCTTAAAATATGAGGTTTGGTGTAAGAAATCATGTCCTAATTTTTCAGCTCAATCCGACGGTGCCTAGTCGTGCCTAGTGGGGCCCAAAGTTACCCATTCCCCTATTTAATCAGATCTTTTTAGTTATACTAGTTAAAAAGTCGGTCCCATAGACCGAAAATCAAAAATCTGACTTCGTTACGGTCTTCCGCAGAGAAAAACGCTCTAAAAAATTAATTTCTTTACAAATTTAGCTCTACAGTATTTACCGCTTATATGCACGCCGGTTATAAGCATTTATCGTTTATATGCAGCCGAACTTGAACAATCTTTCTTTTGTATATAAAATACACGCAATATTTTTTAATATATGCATTTCGCCTATATGCATTTCTCGCATTTATGCACCAAAATTATGTAGGATTTTGAGAAATTGCATGTAAAAAATTCTCATATATGCACTGTCTAAATTTTTCACCATCAATAAGGAAAATGTACGAAAATTGTTTCATCGCAATTAAATAGCAAACTGTTTCACCCCTTTTGACTCATTTGTACGTTTGCATATCTGATGTTCCTAGCAATGTGCATCCATATTCTGTTTTTACAATTACATTTTACGTTTCTGAACTTCTGGTGCATGTAGTACTAAATACATATGTACATAACATATTTTTTATATAAGCACCACCGATGCAACTAAGCGAGTTTTTCTACATGCACTGCAAATGCATATAACCGAGTTTTGGTAAATGCATTTCCCGCTTATAAGCACTAAAAGTCGAGCAAATTACGAAGTGCATATAAGCGGTAAATACTGTATAATGTTCTATATTGAAAATATAATAGGTTAAATATATTGTACATTTTTGATTAAATGGACGGAGAGGAGTGGGCGTGTCAAAACATTTTTTTAAGCTATTGTGATAAAATTTGGTACACAGATAGTTCACGACACTTCTGGTTCAAATTTGCAGACGAAATTTTTATTTCGATAAGTGGGCGGTGGGCTCGTCGCAAACCTATATTTAAATCCTAGAGAGATAAAATTTGATATCACGATAGTACTCTCCAATACAATTATGAATTTGCAGACGAAATGTTAACTCAAGGATGAAGATCTAGAATCACTGTCTTACTCTCTCTTTCATAATAAACATTCCCATTAATCGTACCCACAAAACACTCACTCAGACGAAATTTTAATTTTCGATTAGTAGGCGAAACTGAAATTTGAAATATTTACAATCAGTGAACGGATATTTCTATTTCGAATCGAATCGGTCCATGCGTTCTCAAGTGATGGCCTTACCAACAAACAACAATTCATATTCATATATAAGATAATTTCTTAGTATGTTCGGATGTTTGTATGTACATATGTCCTATTCTTTTCACAACTTTCTGAAGCCATCTGATGACATAGGAAGCTGAAATTTGTCATACTTAAAGTACTTTCTCTGCGGAAGACCGTAACGAAGTCAGATTTTTGATTTTCGGTCTATGGGACCGACTTTTTAACTAGTATAACTAAAAAGATCTGATTAAATAGGGGAATGGGGAATTTTGGGCCCCACTAGGCACGACTGGGCACCGACGGATTTAGCTGAAAAATTAGCACATGATTTCTAACACCAAACCTCATATTTTAAGCAGCGCACACAATTAAATTTCAAAAAAAAAAATTCGCATACAAGATGCGACCAGTCTAATATATATACAAAATTTGTATTTTTACACCATTCTACAAAAAAATATGAATGACAAAGTGCGTAACGTCCGCAACGGAATGAATATTTTCAAAATTTTATTTATTGAACACAGCAATTGTGAACTCATATGAACTTTTTGTGGAATGGGGTCATTAGTTCTACAGTTTCTGATAAACCACACAACCTGGTGGTAGGTTTGATATTAAGAGCATTTCATCAACTTCAATATAATTCGTATTGTTTGCTGAAGTTTATTTATAAATATCTCACTCATAACGCAAACAGAATTAATATAACAAAACATAAATGCGTACGAATGTAACGTCCGCAACACAGGATAATGAATGTGTTTTCATCGTTCGGTTCAAGATCTTTATATTATTGCTAAAAGAGTTTGTTTTATAAGAGTTGTGTGAATAATTTTTCAAATTTCTGTCGGTTAATCGGTTTTTCAAAAAGGGGTATTTTTACAGAACATTACCAGTTTAATCGCAAATCGGCATAAAAGGTTGTTTATGCTTTTCCGATATTCTTTGAGCAAATCTCAAAGAATGCTTTATAAAATTGCCTTATCAAATACGAAAATTTATTTGGAAAATGCTGCTAGATGTTACCTCTCTTCTTGAAATGGGTGGAACTTTCTATATACCTATCTTCTTAACTAAGCATCCAATCGCGAAAAATAACTTAATTTGCGAATCCCATAGAATATTTGTGCAATCACTAAGATATATTTGGGATCTCACCTCGAAATGAGAGGGAAGCCGTCGTCATATTACCAACTTTAAATGCAGTTATATTCTAAATTATGTGTCCGATCGCAAAAATTAGCTTAATTTATGATTATCATACAATACAATTTTTTATACTGAGCGTCCAATGATAAAAAGGAGGTTAGAGTATGGTTTACACGCTATCTACCCATATCTACTCATATCCCCTCAACAACATGAGCGAGATAGCCTAATAAGAAAACATGTAGGAGTAAGCAAAGACAAACATTTCAAAATTATAGCAAAGTAATATAAAGGTATGTAGTTTACAAAAAAAGTGTATAGTGACTCGTGCAATATATGAGGTGCTTGAAAATTGTGGTAGAAATCAAAAATTTTGTTTAACCCTTTTTGTGACCGAATTTGAACTTCTGTAGAGTAGAACTTATTTAGCCGGTATCGGCCGGTGGAGAGACTGTTCTTTTATGTTAATATATTTCGGCTACTTTATGAAATGCCCAACATTTGCTGCTTTCAGTTGCTTTTGCTCACTATGTTGCAATTTTTAGGCATCATGTCGGTCTGCAATTGCAAACTTTTTTTTAGTAAGGCAGTCCGAGTCAGAGTGGAGTGGGGAGTGGGGTATTAACTCGAATTAATTAAATAATATAATTTACTACGTCAACAAATAAAAAAAAAAATAGAAAAATTTTGAGAAATTTTTTTTCATTTGGTTCCTTCTTGTTGTATTATTCTAGAAAATTTTTCCTTTTGACGAAAATTTTATTATTTTTTATGTTATTAATTTCGTTACGCTAGATGAGGCAAATGGACCACTGTGCGTCCGTAGCATGATGGTTAGAACATGCGACTACCATGCGGGAGATTTATGGTCCGATTCCTGTCACTAGTCTTCATCTACATTTTTATTTCATCGCCGGCCCCCTCGATATTGTCGACAGTAACTTCGCAGTATAGTGTCAAGTCAATCGGTATGTCTAGCAAAAGCTTCTCAAACAGTGACGTTCGCATTCGTCGATAAAAAAAGTAGGTGCCGTTAGTTATGAATCTAAAAATAGAAAGTCTGTTAATTCACAACAATGCCAGAAGCTATCCCATTCGTGGGGAAATTAAGTAAGTAATTCTAAACCAAGCTACGTGTAAAATGTAAGTTTTACAGGAAACGCGTTCAAAGTTTGTGAGTAATATAGAGTCGAATATATATTAAGTTATAATTCCATAATAACTTCTGTTTGCATGTACTACCGAGCCAGTCGTGGTAGTCATATGAATGATATTTTGTTACTTTAAGTTCTCATTAACTTTGAGATGTTTTCTTCCCTTAAGGTTTGTGATGATAGAGGAGAAGGCACAGCAAAGGGCGCTGACGAGGCATTGTGGTGAATGCCGAAATAACGTTATACGCCTAACCTGCTGTCAACATAATACATTTCACACTCTTGAGTAAAAAACTATTGGCAATAATAAATAATTGCCAATAGAACTGATCTCAAACCGAACTATGACAATATAATAATGAAAAATGTTAAAAATATTTACAATATTTAAAATTTAAAAATGTTGCAAATATTAAAAAAAATTACTATCATATTATTAATATTATTAGATTTAAGTATATTGTAATTGTACAACTATCAATATGAAGTCCTTCACAGGAAAATATTTGATTATTAAAATTTTTGACTATTAATATGAAAATGATATATTGAAAAAATTTACATATAATGAAAAATTTTAAAATATTTATAATATTAAAAACATTGTAATATTTAAAAATTGATGTACAAAATAATGAGATGAAAATTATTAATAATATTTTTATTATTAATAATATAATTAATATTTTTAGATTAAAGTATATTGTAATTAATTGAATTGTACAACTATCAATAACCCTGCAGTTTCACAAGTAGTGGCTGGCAACATTCCATCGACTACATCGCCATTGATTTTTCATTGACTACATCGCCGATTACATTGGTACTCTGTGGTAATCTGTAAGGTGGTGTCTCCAGAGATTTTCTATTGTTTTTCTCAACCTTAAGAATTTAATATTGTTAGTTTCATCTAATGCCTTAAGTTGTTAACCTTATAGTTGAATTCAAAGAAAAAATTTGAATTGAATTCATTTTTTAATTTTTTTTTTTTTGGAATTGTTGAATTGAGTCGTTTATGTTTTTACTTCGTTATTAATAAATAAAAATAAGTCGTAATAAATCGTTTTTCTTTTCTATCTCATCGGCGAAATGTTACCGACAAATTCGTCGAATGTAACCGATGAAGTGCCGAGAGTAAGGCATTACCAAAGCGGCCATCGCCTTGTTAAATTCGCCGCTCAAAAGCATTGCTGGTAGTTTAGCGATTAGTCGACGAAATGTAACCGGTGAATGCGTCAACGAAATGTAACCGATAAATGCGTCAACGAAATGTAACCGATAAATGCGTCAACGAAATGTAACCGATAAATGCGTCAACGAAATGTAACCGATAAATGCGCCAACGAAATGTAACCAATAATGCGTCAACGAAATGTAACCGATAAATGCGCCAACGAAATGTAACCGATAAATGCGTCGACGAAATGTTACCGATGAAGTAATCGACGAGCAGTAAGGCATTGCCAATGCGGACATCGCCTTGTTAAATTCGCCGCTCAAAAGCATTGCTGGTAGTTTAGCGAGTAGTCGACGAAAGGTTTTTGGTACTCGATGAACTCATCGGCGTAGAGTCGATTACCAATACTGCAGGGAAGTACAAGGCAATATTTGATTAACTAAAATTTTGAATATGAATATTGTCTACCTGGGCACCCTAATTTACTTTAAATGCTTTTATTACCCTTTAAAAACATCCCTGAACTATTATAACGAAGAAACGAAAAGAAAATGAACTAAAAAAGAAACTATTGCGCTTCTTCTTATTAATAATAATCGAGCGATTTCGTTTACCCGAAGGTAATTTATACCCCCTACAAAAAATAAAGATTAAATATTACAAAAAAACTTATTTTTGTTTTATTTATCTCATTTTACCCGGTTTGGATAATTATATTATTCTCCCCCCTCAACATTTGGTCCTTCGAGCCGGATTCCTGAGCCACCCAAGAATAAATAATTATCCGAACGACTTTTCTTACAGATTCCACCACTGTGATATACTTTGGCGTTTTCCCTGCCCCCTTATTCAAATTATCTTCATCACCGAAACCTCTAAGGTAAGTTGAGTGATAATTTGTGTTTTTATTTACGAATAAAATAAATAAAGAACATAAAAAACCTAACAAGTGTCCGCTTAAAAAGCCACCACGATTTGCCCGCGTTGTTGTTATTGTAATATTTCGTTTTGAGTATTACAATCCCCACTCCACCACAATTATCTTGTTTTCTTCACACACCATAGCTTCGCTACTGGTTTGTCTACCCCGCACCCCCCTTAGCGGCTCGCTTATCCTCACTTTTAGTTTGATAGCCAGCGTGTGTGTGTGTGCCTGAGCGAACAACTGAGTACCAACTCTCACTACCCTCATAGTTATAAACACTCTGTCTCTGGCACAGTGGACTCCATTTGACCAAAATTTGGTAATAAATATTTTTTTCCATAATTTGTTTGGAATTACAATTTCGTGAAAATATACAATTTTAAATACGGTTTTTTTGTGGCAAATTGAGATTTAAAGTGGTTTTGTTGTGAATTTCATACTGATTTGAAAAATAACCCGTTTCAAATCGTATTATTTGCAAATATTAATTTGTGTGTTTTTTGGACACTGCTTGGACATCTGAACAGTGTAATTTTATTGCACAGTGGTGTCAATTAAACAAAAATTTTGAAATTTATTTAAGATTTATACTTTTTTCTAAAATTTAAAATCTTCTTTTAACATTGAAGAAAAGGTAATTGATTTAGAATTGTTTTATTTCGTTTTGAGAAATATTTCTGCGCGAATTATTAGTCTTAAAGGCCCCTTCCTTCTTCTTTTTGAAGTCTTAAAGACCCCTTTTTTCTATTTTAATCCCTTTTTTTTTGCCAAAATATGGCTGAATTAAAATCTCTAATCATGTGCGGTGATCGATTGACCGATCTAGAGCAGTTGTTCACTTCTATACCTGAAGAGGAACACACTATACATTCCCTTAGTGTTCATAGGCAAGAATACACCAGACATTGGGAAGTTTTCCGTGAATGTTACGAAAACATTTGTGACATGACGGACCCATCTAAAGTTTCGATCGAAGTATTGAAACCGAAATATATGTCTGTGTATAAATCATATGTACGAGGATTGGAATATATTGATTCAATTACGGAAAAGTTGAATTCTAGGAAAAAAACCGCTTCGATCCCTATTAATCTTCCTCCATGTGACACCGAAATTTTCTCTGGTGATTATAAATCATGGCCCACTTTCAGAGACATGTTCTCTGCACTTTATAAGGACAATGACCACATTAGTAACATTCAAAAAATGTACTATCTAATGCAAAAAACTGAAGGCGAGGCACGTGACGTCATAAAAACTTGCCCCATGACTAACGAAGGTTTTGCGATGGCATGGAAAAATCTAATCGATCGTTATGAGAACAAAAGAGTTCTCGTAAACGCCCAACTGAAAATACTTTTTAATCTTCCTGTCGTTGAAAAAGAATCTGGTCCCACGATAAAGCGATTGCAGCGAACTATTAACGACTGCATAATTAATTTATCGCTATTAGGTATAGAAACGAAAAACTGGGATGTAATTTTCGTGTTCATCTGCTCGACACGGCTTCCCGAAGTCACTCTCGGACTTTGGGAGCAATCCCAGGGGACCAGCTCCAATTTACCCGTATGGGAAAACATGGATAAATTTCTCACCTCAAGATATCAGGCCCTAGAGTCTGTTTATGATATCAGAGGTGCGCATAAACCCAATCCGCCTTCAAGTTCTGGTAGTTCCAAGAAAAATTCAAATGCAAAGCATAGATCGGAAGATAGTAGGAGACTTAAATCGTTTGCCAACACGGTCCCAGCTGAGAATACTCAACGCAATGTAGTACCTACTGGTACTTTTCAGCAAAAATGTCCCTTGTGTTCTGAATCCCATCCTCTTAGATTATGTACAGAATTTCTGCAAATGTCCATTGACAATCGTATAAATGCGGTCAAAAGGCTTAAATGTTGTACAAATTGCTTAGCTGCATCTCACACGTTTAGTACATGTAAGAGCTCAAATGTTTGCTACCACTGTAAACAAAAGCATCACTCGTTGCTTCACCGCTCGGGATCTTCGCAACAGCCCGATCGATATCCCTGCGAGCTCTCTGGAAACTCTCAGAATATGGGAAATCCAGCCCGCTCAGACGCTGTCGATCAATCGACTTCAGCGGCTGCCCGTTCTATGCAGACGTTTGCAACACAATTTCAAGCGTCGCCATACTCCACGGTCCTGTTGGGAACAACCGTTGTAGAAGTATGTTACCACGGCGTGAGATGCTCAGCAAGAGCCCTGATAGACCCCGCTTCTCAGGCCACATTTATATCACGAAAACTGCAGAAAAAGTTAGAATTGCCGCTTTTTACGGCCCCTACAGCAGACATTGTTGGTCTTAATGGTGCGATAGCCGCGAAGTCAACTAAAGTCTGTAATTTATTAATTGGTTCACCTATCGATCAAAACTTCGAAATATCTACTAAAGCGTACGTAGTAGAAAAGTTGACAGGGCGTCTTCCAACTTATTCTGTCACCAAATTATTAAATTCGGATTTACCAAAAATATCAACTAACGATCTGAAATGTTCGCATATGGACTTGTTGCTAGGTGGCGATATATATTCTAAAATTATGCTTGCTGGCGTCCAGAAACATCCAAGTGGCGACCTTATAGCTCAAAAAACAGTGTTCGGATGGATTTTGACTGGCAAAATTCCCCAATCGATCCCACTACAATCAGTGGTATCGTATTACAATCAGGTTGAGCTTAACGATCAACTTTCTCGATTCTGGGAAATTGAGGATGTGCCACAGTCGAGCATAATGTCTGAGGAGGACAAGTTATGCGAAGAGTTGTACCGTCGTACAACATATCGCAATGAAAAAGGTCGATTTGTAGTTTCATTGCCTTTTAGGCGTGATTACCCCGTAGATCTACAGTTAGGTCTGTCTCGAAGTGTCGCCATTTCACAATTTCTGAGAAATGAGGCACGATTAACAAAAAATCCGGACCTTAAAACCCAGTATGATGGTGTGCTTAAAGAATATCTTACTCTGGGTCATATGAATAGATTGGGTCAAAACGACACCATCAAGCACCCGTCATATTATCTTCCTCACCATGCTGTTTTCAAACCTGACAGCGTTACCACAAAACTTCGTGTGGTATTTAACGCCTCTAGCCCCTCTTCAAATGGCGTAAGCCTTAATAACCTGTTATATACCGGACCCGTTCTTCAGGCCGATTTAACGGTTTTAATACTTAGATGGAGATTTTTCCAATATGTGTTTAATGCGGACATTGAAAAAATGTATCGGCAAATATTCGTAAATCCTAGTCAAACCTCATATCAGAGAATAATTTTCCGCGATCACCCCGATGATGATATTCAGGACTTCGAACTGAATACTGTCACATTTGGCGTTAATTGCGCCCCCTATTTAGCTATAAGAACACTGTTTGAGCTAGCTGAGATCAGCAAATCTCAGTTCCCATTGGCTTCTGATATTATTAGGAGTCACATGTACGTCGATGACGTTCTTGGCGGTGCTCATAGCATACCTGAGGCAATACAGAGTCGCAATCAATTAATTGATGTTTTGGACTCAGCTGGCTTTTGCCTTCGCAAATGGACGGCAAACACTCAAAATTTATTAGAGGGTTTGCCCACACAAGATTTACATGATTCAGAATTTCTAAAAATTTCTGATGCGAGTACTACAAAGACTCTGGGTTTACGTTGGAACGCTGGAAAGGATATTTTCTTTTTTAAAGCCGTTTCAGCCCCGGATACATCTGTCGTCACCAAACGCGCCGTTTTGTCTGAGATTGCCAAATTATTTGATCCTGCTGGATGGTTGGCCCCTAAAATAATAGTTGCAAAAATTATCATGCAACAAATTTGGAAAGACAAAACTGGCTGGGATGACTGTTTAAAACCCATGACTCTCCGCAAATGGCACGAGTTTTTAGACGATTATAGTGAGATCGAGAGGATCGAGATCCCCCGATGGATTGATTACAATCCTAAACACGAAGTCCAACTTCACGCGTTTTGTGACGCGTCTGAGAAGGCGTATGCGGCCTCACTATATATTCGCATTAAAAACTCTGACGGTGATATTTCGACCCATTTGCTAGCGGCAAAGACTAAAGTGGCGCCTATCAAGGTCGAGACCTTGCCCCGTTTAGAGCTCTGCGGTGCAACTCTACTGGCGAAAATGGTCGAATCTCTTCGTAAAGAATTGAGAATCGAAACCATTCCAACATATTATTGGACAGACTCGACAATTGTCTTGTCTTGGCTTCAAAAGCCCCCTTGCCACTGGCCCACCTTTGTAGCGAACAGAGTCTCTCTTATATTAGAGAGAGTCGGTACTGACAATTGGCATCACGTCGTTTCACATGACAACCCTGCAGATATTGCAACTCGTGGCATTTTGGCACGAGATTTGAAATCAAATTTGCTTTGGTGGAACGGCCCCGCTTGGTTAAGCCGTCCTCAACAGGATTGGCCCAAATCAACCTTTAAGGTAATTACGAATCTTGAATCACGACCTGTACGAGTCCATTTATCCCATGTGTCCGAGTCTGAGGACATACTGGCCCGATTTTCAAATTTACCTCGAGCTATGAGAATACTAGCCTATGTATTTCGATTCTTTCATCGAGTACACCCGAAACATAAGGTCTCACATAAATATATGTCTTGTGATATAGAACAGAGTGAGATCAATTTTATAAAAGGACGCTTGGTAATTCTTTGCCAACGTCATCATTTTCCGGAATATGTCATATTAGAGAACAAGGCTCTCTTGTCGCGAAAGAGCCCCCTGTTAGGTCTGAACCCCTTCGTTGATTCAAATGGTTTTATGAGAGTGAATGGTAGACTTGCACTGTCACCTACTCTTACGTACGAAGAAAGATTCCCCAAAATTCTACCCTATAATGGCAGATTCTCCAAATTATACTTAGAGTATATTCACAATGCAAGTTTGCATGGTGAAAACTCATTAATGTTACGGTTAATGAGACTAGAATTTTGGGTCCCTAGATTAAAGAATCTTGTGAAGACCATTATTCACAGCTGCCGAGCATGTTCCCTGTACAGGAAGAAAGCCGTTAATCAAATAATGGCCGCACTTCCTCCTGAAAGATTATCTCTTTCTCGCCCTTTTACGTGTACAGGTGTAGATTTTGCCGGACCCTTTGAAATAAAATCGTATATAGGCAGAGGCTGCCGAATCACGAAAGGATATGTTCTCGTCTTTGTTTGCTTTGCGACCAAAGCAATACACCTAGAAGCTACTAATGATCTGTCAACAGATTGCTTCATAGCAGCCTTCTCTCGTTTCTTTTCACGAAGAGGTTGCCCCGCAAAAATATTTTCCGATAACGGTACAGCGTTCGTTGGAGCTTCAAATGCACTTGGAAGAGACCAAGCCCAATTTCTTACGGACGTAAAACGTCAATTGATTTCGATTGATGCATTCCAACTAATGGAATGGCATTTTATACCTCCTGGAGCTCCGCATATGGGCGGCCTATGGGAAGCCGGAGTCAAAAGCTTTAAAGCTCACCTCAAAAAGATCTCTAATGCCCAGAGATTTACTTTTGAGGAATTTACCACAATGTTAGCCAGAATTGAAGCATGCTTAAATTCTCGGCCCCTTAGTCCTATGACTGATAATCCAAATGATTTGGCCCCTCTGACTCCCGGACATTTCCTTATAGGCTCCGCATTACTGTCACCACCTGAGCCCGATACCTCGATCGAGTCAATTAGTTATGTTAATAGGTGGCAAAAACTCAAAGTCCTTCACCACTCTTTTGCCAGACGTTGGAAAGAAGAGTATTTAGTAGAACTCCACAAACGTAATAAGTGGAAGTATCCCCAGAAGGATTTTGAAGTAGACGACATGGTCGTCATCAGAAAGGATGGTCTTCCCCCTAGTGAATGGAAAATAGGCAGGATAGAGAAAGTCTTTTTAGGCCCCGATAAAAAAGTACGAGTGGCCGATGTACGAACTGCCAACGGCGTTCTTACGAGGCCCATTGTGAAACTCGTGCTTCTACCTAAGCCCGAGTAGAACTAATAGTTTTTTTCTTTTCTTTGTCGTGCACGTCCTATCTTCCCTCTAGCATTATGTCTACTCCACCACGCCGTCTTACCGTCGATCGCCCAAGTCGCCCAGAAGACCAGAAGGCAAACTGCAAGCTGTGTTTGCAGCCCCATGCACTGCGCCATTGCCCCCGATTCCGTGCAATGGACCCCGCCAAGCGCCTAAAAGCCGTTAGACGGTATAAATACTGCATAAATTGCTTGGCGGAGTCCCATATGCTAAAAAATTGCACTAGTCGGGACCGATGCCTAGAGTGTCTGGCCGAGCATCATACGATGCTACATTTCAGACGCAATAACAGGGGCAATGGCCGCAGCAATGGGCCCAACAAAAACAACGGCCGCAAGAAACGAAATGGCGGCAAGAAGAATACCACCGGCGGTGGCAATTACGAAAATAATGCGCAACAAAAACCGAGCACCAGCACCAAACCCAGCTCAAATAACAGCCGGCCCAGCAACAAAAAAGGAAGAAGTCGGGGGCAGAAAACCCAGGACAGACGTCAAGTGGCCGCAACCCACAACCAGGGCCACCACCAGTGTTCCTGCCAACAACACACGTCGACGCAGTCCTCGGCTTCAACCATTGTCATACATGTTCATGCTCGTCAATAATGTATTGTAAATTTGTTACTATTGCAAGTCCTTTTTGTTGAACTATTATATACTGAATTTTCGTCCATATCTTTGTTGTATATCCGGGTCCAGCTGGGCTCCCGCTAGCCTCTATGTTGCACTTCTTGCAAGGGGGGCGGGATGTCTACCTGGGCACCCTAATTTACTTTAAATGCTTTTATTACCCTTTAAAAACATCCCTGAACTATTATAACGAAGAAACGAAAAGAAAATGAACTAAAAAAGAAACTATTGCGCTTCTTCTTATTAATAATAATCGAGCGATTTCGTTTACCCGAAGGTAATTTATACCCCCTACAAAAAATAAAGATTAAATATTACAAAAAAACTTATTTTTGTTTTATTTATCTCATTTTACCCGGTTTGGATAATTATATTATTCTCCCCCCTCAACAAATATGAAATATTGAAAAATATTTACAATATTAAAAACATTGAAAAATTTAAAAATATTGCAAATATTGAGCAATATTACAAATAATGAAAAAGTGGAAAAATTTAAAAATATTGAAAATATTTCAAATATTACAAATATTGACAAATGTTACAAATATTGAAAAATGTTTAAAATATTAAAAAAAAGTTGGAAAAATTTTACAAATATTTTTATGTTTGTTTGTTTTGAATAAAGTGGAAGTGTTTTACACTTTTAAAAGTAAAAAAGTACTTTTGTCAAAAATTATTTTAGGCCTAGGGTACCTATTTATTTTTTAAAATTGGTTCCACCAAGTGTCGGTTGTCATGGACAAACAATTGCCTTTTTGCTGTAGTTGGGTTGAGACGACTCCTCTTTGCCGATATGCTTGCTCCCGCAACGGAGAATGCTTCTTCTGAAGAAGCAGAAGTTGCAGAATTGCCGAATCAAATTTCGGCTAACTTAGCCACTCTAGGAAACATCTGAAAATATTAAGAAATAGTTAATCAGCCCGATTCTGAATACTCCCCGGGAGATAATTCCCGGGGAATTTATTTTTCCCGGGAATAAAATCCTCCTATTCTAAACAATCGGGGAGAACAATAAAAGGGAGAGAGAATTTCGGTTTTTCGAAGTCAGCTGTTTTGCGTCAGCTGTTTTGTTTGGCTAACAATTTGCAAATTATTTTCATGAAGTTTTTAATGTAAAAAGCGAATAAAGTGAATATAAACAACAAATACCTACAAAAAACAATATACATATGTTGTGTGCTGCGTTTGTGATGATATCTAAACCAGAAAGCTCTTTGCAATTTCCCCGCTTGTGAAATTGAGGTCAATTCATCGCTTCCTTGGCGAAGGTGGCTACCAGACGGGTATAGGGAGAGTTTGGGAAACCACAGCTTAAAAAATGTAGTTTAGTGAGTGATTTTATTGAAGCTTCATCCATATAATTAAAAAAAACTATTTACAGGTGTGTGATCATGAGCTAAAGATACGGTACGATGACACCTACCATCCTGGTGCGTGGCAAGACTCATTTACTTGAAATTCCAGCAAATTGCGAGCTTACCTTGACGAAAAAATCTATCCCTTCCCAAAGGCTGACAAATGTTTTGTACTTTTATCATTTAAATATTAAATACTTTAATTTTTTAGTACAATTCCCTTAAAATTTGTTGGCGGAATTTTCCGCAAAATTTGTCATCAATTTCTCCCTTTTATTTACATTCGTAATACCTACTTTATTCCCGGGGAATTTTTCCTCACTTTCGAAGTTCGTTTAGAATAAGGGAATAGGGAGAAGGGAAAAAATTCCCGGGGAGATTTCATTTAGAATAGGGGAACAGGGAATAGGGAAAAAATTCCCGGGGAATTGCCATTCATAATCGGGGCGAATATTAATTATAAGTTTCTCAATTCGATTATTATTAAAGAAGTTTCTTTTTTGTGTATTTTCTGAGTGTATGGTATATGTTCGGTCTTGACCGACCACAATCTAATGTCTAACACTGACCTATCATCTTAAAGAAATATATTTAACCAAAAAAAGTACCTGTTGTTTTTTTGCACACCAGTCTAGACATTCTGTATCCTCCTTAGGTGTATCGAAATAAGTTTTTATTTCCTTTCGCAGGTCGCCACCGTTTGCCGTCTCGGAACTTATTGCTGCCAGAAATTCCAGCATGTTTTTGCGGGTCGCCGATAGTTTCTACAAATAAAATAAATCAGTTAGTTTTTGTTACTGTATTATGCAAAAAAAATACATATGTAGTGTAGGGTTTAAAATTGTGTATTGTGGTAATTTTAATATAGTTTTAGGTGTGTATTTTATTACTACTCATACTATGTTGTTGGCTTTTTATATGTGTTGACGTGTGTGGGCTTATATTACCGTTTTTTTGAAGCAGTCTCAGGATCTTCCAAATGGGGTACTTCTTTTCGTGGTGAAGTATCCATAAGTTTTTGTAGTTCTTGGTATATTAGCACTTCTTTACTAATGTACTGTTCAAAATCTTGCTCCATAACTGAATTTAGTTCCATGCTCTTATCCATTGGAACCTTTTGCAGCCATGTTTGCAAAGGGGGCCAATTGCGTTGGCAAGGGTCCATAAGGGCAGCAATTAGATGGAATTTTTTAATTTTAAACCGCTTGCTAAAATTTATTTTGGCAAACTCATTAATTTGGATGGATGAGCCAAATTCAGCTTGCTGCTCAAAAGACGATATGTTTGTCATTATATTTTCATTAAAAATTATGACGCTGCATATCGTTTCTTCCTTGAAGATATACAGTTGCCTTATCGAAAATTGATAGGAATTTAGAAAATTCCTTAATCAACTTTTTTATTCCATTTCAGGGAACACAAACATTTCCTTTCCAGCTTTTATAATCCAGTAATGTGTTCCAACGTGTATCGTTAGCGTTTTTTAGTGATGTTGGACTTCTTTTATCGAGCTCTTGGAGCAGTTCGCTCTTTTGGTTCGTTACGAACAAGCCGTACTCCTCCTCCATTTGTAAAGATTCAGCAATATTGGCCGTTTCTGTCAGAATTTCAATAATTTTTTCCTGCTGGCATGCCTTTTGTATGGCCACTAACTCCTCCGTTGCATAAGACAATTTTTTAAAACACGTTTTTAATGTAATGACGACATCTTTAATATTTTTAAAATCTGAATTCTCCAGAATGTCGTGCACTAAAAAACGGTGTAAGCGAGTGCCATACAATCGTATCTGACAATATCAGCCAATTTCAACGCAGCAATTATGTTGCTTCCACCATCACTAACGGCACGAAATCTGCGTTCATTACTCAAATTGAAATCGCCTAGGGTGGACATAATTGTTTCAGCAATACGTGCTCCGGTGTGGGGATGTGGAAAATGCTCCGTTTTTAATGACGTGGAAATTAGTTGAAATTTCTCACAAAAATTTATTTTTATATTTATGTAAGATACCCTTTTGTAGTTATCTGTCCACAAGTCCAGCACTAACGATACGTCCCTTGCACTTCTCAATACCTGCTTAATTGTGTTTTTGTACAAGTCACACTCATCTTGCAGGGCAGTTGTGGCTATAGTACGACTTCTAGGAAGCTCCAGGTCGGGGCGCAGTTGTGCAATATATTTTTGGAACCCTGGCCTTTCTACAATATTGAAGTGTTGCAAATCTGTGCTACACATTTCTGAAATTCGTCTTGCATTTATAAATTTCAATTCCCCTTTACTAGTTGAAGTTGAAGGTGATCCTGATAGCGCCTTATTGGTGAGTTTTATATTTGTGTCCGAATTTTTTGTCTTCACTTCAATGTCGTGCACCGAACGCAAGTGCGTTATGTGGTTGGACGTTGAAGTACCCATACGAAATCTGCATATAACAATATTATTAACTTATCATAGAATTATTTTAAACTTTAATTTTTTGTAATATGTTATAAAAAATTTTCTATAGATAATACTATATTATAATTATTATCTTACTATCAATAGATATTTTATACATTTCTATAAAAATATCTGAAATTCAATTGTAATCTCCTAAATTTCTATAAATATATCTAAAATTCAATTGTTATTTTTTGAATTCAAGTAAAATGCCTAAAATTAAATTGTTATTTTTTGAATTTCATGTAAAATGCCTAAAATTCAATTGTTATTTTTTTTTTTTTTTGAATTTCATGTTAAATGTCTGAAATTCAATTGTTATTTTTTGAATTTCATGTAAAATGCCTAAAATTCAATTGTTATTTCTGGAATTTCATGTAAAATGTCTGAAATTCAATTGTTATTTTTTGAATTTCATGTAAAATGCCTAAAATTCAACTGCTATTTTTTGAATTTCATGTAAAATGCCTAAAATTCAATTGTTATTTCTGGAATTTCATGTAAAATGCCTAAAATTCAATTGTTATTTCTGGAATTTCATGTAAAATGCCTAAAATTCAACTGTTATTTTTTGAATTTCATGTAAAATGCCTAAAATTCAATTGTAATTTTTTGAATTTCAAGTAAAATGTCTGAAATTCAATTGTTGTTTTTTGAATTTCAAGTTAAATGTCTGAAATTCAATTGTTTTTTTTTTGAATTTCAAGAATTTGTAAGTTTGCGCGATTTTTTAAAAATAATTTTTGACTGCGGCGCTTTTACTCCCAATACATATCCATTTTCACTCTAATTTACAAAAAAAAAATATTTTACGCGGAATACACCAAAAAGAAAATTTTGCCTGCGGCGCTTCTGCAACCATTTCAACTGTTACAACTCTAATTTAAAAAACAATAATAATCTAAAGGGATATATCAACAAAAAAAATTTACAAAACATAGTTTTTTTTTAAATTTTTCAAATTTTTCTTCAACTTTTCCACTTTTATCCTTTTTTTCATCAATTTTCTTTTTTCAAATATTTCTTTTTGACATTTTTCTTGAAATTTTTTAAATATTTCTTGAAATTGTTCATTTGTTTCCCCCATTTTTTTTTAATTTTTTCTCAATTTTCTTTTTTTAATTAAAAAAACCTAAAAAATTCAAAAATATTCTAAATTTTCACACATTTTTGATGACATTTTCATTTTTCTATGGAATTTTTCAATTCATTTCCTTAAATTTATCTAGTATTCCATGATTTTTTTCCATTTTACGTGGTATTCGGGAAAAAATGTTTTTTTTTTTTAAAAAAAACCGCGCGGTTTTTAGTTTTTCTATTTTTTTTAATTTTTCAATTTATTTTCTTAAATTTATTCAACTTTTTCCATGATTTTTCACATTTTTTCAATTTTTCTTTGGTATATCTCGGAAATTTAAATGGCTCTAACTCGGCCCAGTAGAACTGTTGGGTTCGTCTAGAAAGTACCCACACATGGGGGGTTATCATAGAACCCAAGTGGCCCCTTTTTTTGGGCCCCGTGGGCCTTAGCGCCACCTTTGACCTTAATTTTCGTGTTTTTTGGGCGTATTTTGGGGGTGGCATTTTTTTTTTGCTCCCGCCCCATATTGTGCACTTTTGCCGCCCATACCTCACATTTCCTTTTACCAATAGATATCACGATTTATCTAACCTAAATAACCTTGAATTCTCAAACATAAAAATTTTACACTTTACTTACCCTTTTAAATTAGCAAGCTCCATCTCGAAACATAGCTTGCAGAATCGAAACTTCTGGAGTGTTGGAGTCCCACGTAGTGTAAGGGTTCAGAAATAGTCCCAAACTATTGACCCAGTGCCTCTCCTCTCGCTTAAAACAATTTTGGCAACTTGTTTAGCGTTTTTATTCTTCCTTAAAAGGGATTCATATTTCCCGATCTGGTGATCAGAATTCATTCTTATAAATTCGGTGGCGTCGAATTCACCAGAATCGGAGTCGCATTGTTGGTCCCCAATTTCTTCCTCAATTGGATGGACTGCATTTTCATCTGCTCCATCGTCCTCGCCATTTCCCTATGGCTTGAAATAATTAAAAATTGTCTTTTTAATTTTTTCTTTTGCACTTAAAACGTCGATTCACTTCACTTTCAATCGATAAAAAAAAGTTTAAATTGTGCTGTAAATGCGCAAATTGGGTACTCGTTACTCAAAAGTACCTGAAGGCTCGTTTACACATTCGTTTAAATGGCAAATCCGCATGATTATGAGATTTGAATGTGTAAAATGTGGCTCAGCCGTTAATATCGGCTGGAAAATACGCCGCCGATCAGCCAAAAAAATCGGCGGCGGTTTGGCTGAATAAAAAAAAAACGGCGCGGCGGCTACGCCACCGATTGCGCCGTACGACTTGCTTCTCTGCTCGACCATTCGTCTTAAAATTTTATATGGATACATTCGTGATCAAGTAGTGCGGACGGGATCGGATCAGGGTGTAATTTTATATATTTGGGGTCCATATTCACTTACGATTGGGTCGTGTTTTCATTATGAACTAACGCCACAGTGAATGTGGTATTCATTGGAAGCAGCTCTAAAAACTTTAAATCTGTTAGCTTGACAATTATGAAACCTACCGAAAATTCACAAAAAAATTTATTTTGTACATATTTTTTTAAATAATAATACTCTTATTTTTTGACACCAAAAAATTCAAAGCAACGAAAAAAAATATTTAAAAAAAACGCCAATTTTTTTAGAAAAAAGTTTTTGTCTGCGGGTGATATTAATGGTCTTGGTTTCAATAGAAAGAAGACACAATGTGTATTCGGATGGAAACAGAGATCAAAGCTTAGATGCATTAGTCTTTCCTATATTTAATGTAAAAAAACGGGTTTTAAAACCTGATATTTTGGGAATGGATAGAGATATTGAAAATATGCTAATATTCTTTTTTGAAGATATTGACCTGATATGTGCTAAATTGTCGAAATATATGGTGTTCTGCAATAATATACATCACAATACAATTTCAAAATTTGTTGTTAATTTTTTTTCTCAAAACCCATTTGATAGATATCAAATATATCGATCTCTATCAGTGTTATGGTAAGTCTAAACATATACTTTTACAGGTCGTTTCACGGCATATGACTAGTTCGTCTATCTACAACAACAACATAAATTTAGTGACGATAAACTGAATTGAACACAAAATCGAATTTTGACCTCTTTGTGGCACCTCTAACGTCTTATTATCGGTGCGAAATTTCGCACAATATATTCATAAATTTGTAAACAACAAACGAAAGGTGGAGCTCGATGTCGAACTTCGCTAATAATAGCTTTTATTTAATAAAATTCCCAAAATTCCAATATAAGAAATACCCTACAATACATATAAAAGAATTTTTCTTTTTGGAAAAGTGCAGGAATAAACAGCCTTTTTGACATAAATGGTTAACAAAATTAGTGCGCAAAACTCAAAGCTACATTATTGCCGAATATGGTGTAGCGCTATCATAGAGTGTGACTTAGCTGTTGGACAAAAACTGATGACACCTTTTTTTGAGGGGCTCACTAATTTTGTCTCACATTTGTTGCATAGTGTAATTTATCTCAATATTTTGTAGTTTATTGCAACAACAATCTGAATTAAAATGCTCAACGTACAAAAACACCGTGATACTTAGAAAACAAAGTTTTGGATTTTTAACTTTAATGTAAAATGAATTCATGTGATTGATCTGTTTTTTTTTTTAATTGGTACTTAAATAATGCTAAAATAGAAACATATCATAAGATGATATATAGATACAGATATAAAGTGCAATTGCATACTACTTTTTATTTTATTTACTTTACCAAAAATACTTACAAAGACTGAATTAAAAATAGTATTGTTTTGTTTTTTAAAAAAGTTATTTGTTTTTTTTTTTAATTTTTAAGCTGTTATTTGACTTTAAATAAAAATATTTCTAATTCATATGAAAAAAAATTGTGCGACTTTAATTTTGTACAGCATAATTTTGTTGATTTTGAGTGAATATTTTAGGATTGTATGAGAAAATTTTGCAATTTTTATGGCATGTTTTAAGCGCATCAAGCACGATTTTTATGGAATTTGCGGTTGCCCTGTTCATTACTAATGTGAGTCAAATATAAATTGGAGACAAACTATACATGTAAACTGTAAACTAAACTTGACATGTTGCATCATTTTCAAATATGGAAATTGTTTTTGCATATAACTCTTATGGCACATACATCGAAAGAAGTCCCCACGGAATTATAACAGAACATTCCAACGAAGGAATTCTTTGGTGAATCTTACAAGTTATTAGCTAACTTACTCATTCGCATGTTTTGACATGAAACCGATTACCTATGGAGCCTTTTTTGTTAAAACCCTTCGGCAATCAAAGGATACTGCTACTGGAGAGCTACCTCCTGGAAGTATGCGTAAAATGCGTCTTGCAGCGAACCTTCGGAAAAAAGACAATAATTTTTGTTCTCACACTAAATCCCTAAAGAAATACTCTAAGATATCCAGCGATTCACCAAAATTGTCTATAAAGAGAATATAAGCAAAAAAAATTTTTTTTAAAATTTCCATCTAATATTATAATGAATTTTTGCTTAAAAACCGCCAAACCCTCTTGATTGTAACGCACTAATTAAATACACCAATACCTCACTTTGCGTCGTGGTTACATTCCAAAAAACACGACGCAAAGTGAATTATGATTTTCTATAGCAAACCATGTAAAGATTGAAGAAAGCTTCCAGGGTTACGAAAACACTACTTTTTAACAAGAAAATTGAACAAAGTAAACATTTAAAAAAAATAAATTAATATACAATTTAATCCCTGCATACAAGCCTAATCCCTGCATACAAGCCTTAGGCTTCGCGGGGGAAATAAGCAAATGTGATCTTTTTTAATTGAATAAAATAAAAAAAAAATAATGAAAAAAAAAAAAAAAAAAAAAAAAACAATCACCCTTATCGTGAATTTTATTTCCCTCGTACTTTTTTCCCTTTTCCCTAAATTGCAATAGTGAATAATTTTTCCCATGAAATGTTTTCCCTTTTTCTATTCATTCACTGTGAAATGATAACAAAAAAAAAACGTTGGGAATTAATCAAAATTCCCCTAATCGTGAATAGCTTTTTCACTCGAATTTTATTCCCTTTTCCCTTGAATTTGTTCACTTCAGTTTTGCTAGCGAAATACATATATCATCATGTAAGTATTTATTTTTTTAAATGAGAATATTAAAATTTAACCAAATTTTTGTAGGTCTCGAAGTTTAAACAAAACGCAACACAATATATTTCTAAACAAAATGGAAAGCAACAGAACAATTGCCTGCGGCTTTATTAAAATTTCAAGAGGTTGTAGCAGATTTTTGAAAATCACAGAAGAGTTGAATAGTGCTGGCCCTCCAATCAAAAATGTTTCTGAGTGGAAAAAGGTAAAAACTATTTTCTTAATTTGTCCAATTACTTGTTCGTATTGACCTTTATATCTGTATACACAATTTTCCCAACAGGTTTGGATAGATCAAAAAAGGTATGTAAGGTCAAAAGCAGCCGCCAACTTAAAAAGCCAACGAGCGACGGGAGGAGGACCAAATCAAACAAAATACCTTTCACCAGACGAGCAGTGTGTGTATGACCTTGTAGGTATGAAGGAGTCAGTAGAAGGTTTGAAAAACTCCTTAACATTTGGTTTGCCGGAGCCTCCTAATGAAGGAACACCAAAATTGCGAGTGAGTGAAACGGAAACAACAGCCATCATCTACGAGGAAGCTGTTGAAACTCAACTTCAGGAGCCTCTTACTAATGAACCCTGTTGTTCGAAAGATGTTCAATCGCCTGCACAAGACCGTAACATCTGTAAACGAAAAAGAACAGAGCAACAAGAGAAATTATCCACCTCTGAACTTATTGCTAAGAAAAAAGAAAAGAGCAATGACTTAAAGGCCAAAAAATTAAAAATGTTGGAGCAGCATCAATCAACATTAGAGCAACTCCGCATTAAAGAAGTTGAAAGCAAAATAGAAAAAAATAAAAAATTAATAGAGCTTGAGGAAATTAAACTTAAAATACTTCAAAACAATAATTAAAAGAAAAGGTAAATTGAAATTATTGGTAAACTTTTCCAAATTTTCTAATCTTCCTTCTTCATTTCAGATCTCATTCAAACGAAGTGCCTGAAATAAACTTAAATGTTTTGATTTACTTTTTTAAAATGTACATATTTAATTTTTTAAACCTAGTATTAAGATTTGAACTGAATTGAAGTGATTTATTTTATTTTGAAGTTATTTTTTTATTTTGTTTTTAATGAATTTAAGTTTTTTTTATTTTGTTTTTAATGAATTGAAATTTTTTATTTTGTTTTTAAAAAACATGGATGTCTTTTCTCTTTTTAATAAATCTAAATAGAATGAATTAAACTGTTAAATTTGTTGTTTCTTTTTTATTTCATAATGAAGTTGTAAAAAATATAGTTATTACAGCGAGTTTGCAATGTTATTGCGTATGGTTTGGGCTGTAGCTAGGTACCTATCGCGTTCCATTGTATTTGAAGAGCTTTCGAGAGGGCCTTCCGTCTCTTCGGCGTCTTCTATTAATGTGCGCAGAAAATCACACTTGTACGCTACGCAAATATTGTGCAACGCTACACAAACATTTACTATTTTCACAGCCTTCTTTGGCTCATAGTGGAGTTCTCTGGCACCAAGCAAGCACCTCCATCTTCCTTTCAGAACACCGTTTGTTCTTTCTATTATATTTCTACACTTAGAATGTGCGTCGTTAAATTTTTGCTCGGCAGAGGCCGATGTCGCATTCCTATATGGTGCTAACAATCACGATTGTAGGGGATATCCGCCGTCACCTATAAAATATTTATACAAAACTATATACATACACATGATCATATGTAAAATTACATATGTATATCACTATAAGTATTTTTTACTTACCTAATAGCCATACTCGGAGTCCACTTCGTAAATAGTTTTCCTCCATGACACTACTGTAAGGACTAGTATTCCAAATTAAAGAGTCATGGCAGGCTCCTGGATGTGAGGCATCTACAAATCTAATTTTCATTCTGCTGTCGCATATCTGCAAATCATTTACAATTTTAAAGTCTTTAAAATATATGTATGTACATATTTTTAAACCAGCAATACAACCACAATGTGAGTTTGTGTTGGTGAGTTGTTTTCTTCGCTCTCTCACTGTAGTGAAGGAAATTGTTGCATAGTTTTTTTCATAACTATGAACAAAATTATAATATAATAATCTAGGAAATATTACTGTTGTGCGCGTGGCAATGCACATTAACAAATAAGAATTCATTTTTACCGAAAAAATGCAATTCTTTTATTTTCGTGCTAACAACAGGCGTCGGACGAATGCTCAAGCGAGACTGATTGAGTTTGTTTGTTTTCGTTCAATATGTGTGAGAATACATGTGTGGCTCTCTCGCTCATGTTGCCCAAGTGCGCGCTCTCGCCGGTCGCTGTTTTAAACAAACTTACCAGTGTAACGTTCTGGCTATAGTTCCCTTTTCGGTTGTTGTACAAATGTTTGTTTTTGTTTGGGGTAGGGTAGCCAGATATTTAAATCGGAAAAACAGTACATTAGTGAACAAAAAACAGTAAAACGAAGAAAAAACAGTACATTTTAAATAAAAACATAAAAATGTATTAAGCATCACATATTTTGAAAATTAATTCAATAAGCAACAAAGACAAAGTAAAAAAATAATATTCTATCATAAGCGCATTAGTAAATCCATTTTAATTCCACCAGTTAGACATGAACCCTATTGAAAATGTATGGGGCGTACTTGTTCATATAATGTACTCTAACAACAAGCAATACAATAGCGTTGCAGAGCTGAAATCGGCAGTAATAACGACTTGGAAAAATCCAACCCCAAAAACCCTCATAAATAGTATGACCGAAAGACATTTTTGGTTTAGCCAAAGAGTCTCGTTTGGATTTTGTAAAAGAAATGTTTCAAATATAGGTGATACCAGATGTGTGATTTTGCTACTGGATTGTAAATACGCAGAATAGCCCCAGCCTATTTACAATCCCATGACTTCATTTAGAAAACTATTAACAGTAGTTTATTTTCATAAGGATTAGTGGAGGTTTACTGAGTTATCGTCCCAGCCAAGCGGACGAACATTGCTCAATCGTTTTAAAAAAGTCCTGAAACAAATTTTGTTTTAAGATATTTGATACTTTCGCGTATCAAATGATATTCACTAAGTGTGTGGGTATATTTAAATGTTTGATATTAAAATGTAATTTTCAAACTTATTTTCAAAATTTTATGCACCCAAAACAATAACAACGTTGTAAACAAATTATGTGTTTACTATGGTAGAGTGTTTTATAATCTTCGCCTATTTTTGTAGACTATACGAAACATGTTTTTTCAAATATTGAAATGGATTGTTATATAAATATCAGTTAAATAAAAAAACAGTACAAAAACAGTAAAAGGTTTGAAAAACAGTACTTTTGCGTACTGTTTTACGTGTTGTGCATAAAAAAGTACATTTACAAAAAAACAGTACATGTACTGCTAAAAACAGTACGTCTGGCTACCCTAGTTTGGGGCTACAATATTGATGTGAGTACCATCAATACATCCCACAACTCCAGGTATCCCGTATTTACCATAAAACTCTTGAGCCGTAACTCTACTCTCCTCTGTAATCGGGTAAGTTATCCACTTACTGCATAGATGCTGTTCCAACACATCTAGCACCTGTGACAGCACTTCGCAGAAGGTGGACTGAGCTAGTCCAACTTCGTAGTCTCTAGCTACTCCCTTTTGATATCCGCTCTCTGCAAAGTTTTATAATCGTCGGAATTCCAAACGACTTTTTCGTAGGCTGCAGGGATTGAGTAAGCACTTCCAGCACACTTGAGAACGCTGTCTTATTAAGCCTGTAATGTTGAATAAATCTAACACAAAAGTTATTTTACAAGCGCCATATGTATATGTATGGATTTAATTAACTTACGATGTGTCGGGTAACTCTAAGGGGTTAGACGCATCTCGCAAACGTCTGCGACTAATTCTAAGCAGATTTCTTTCTTCATCCTGCATTAAAATAAGGGCGCCGATTCTAAACATAATTCAAATTTCAATTGAAAAATAAAGATCTTCTTCTAAATTACATTCACTACGCACTGATAGCTGACTTTAATTTGAACAGCTGTTTAAAGAAGGGAACAAAAACTTCACGGGAATATCACGATAGCAAATTCCACTTCGAGGGAAATGAAAATTTCATGGGAACAGAAATTCCCCAACTTATTCACGATAAGGGTGAATATTTTTATATTTATACAAAAAAAATCAATTAAAACAAAATAAAAAATGCAAATTAATTTATAAAACAACATACATACAAAAAACAAAACAAATTCAATTAAAACAAAATTAAATATTGAATTAATTTATAAAAATAAAAATGATTCAGTCTGAACCCAAAACAACGCAACTTCGAAAATCTTACGACGCACAGTGAAAATTAGTACTAATTCATTAGCGACGCAACTTCGAAAAAACGCAAAACGAAGCGACGCAAAGTGAGGTATTGGTGTAATGCTTTATAAAAAAATTAAGGTTTTATTTAATGTTACAACAGCTATTTTGTGGTTGATTCAAATTGACCAAAAACACAATAGGTGTTGTTAAATTGAAACACTGCAGAAGGGTTAAAAGGTCCGTAAATTATGCAGGTTTGATTTTTCATTAATGTGCTAAAAATATTGAGAATCGCCTTGAATGTCATCTTGCGCGAAATTAGATGACTAAAATATCTTTAAATGGCCGTGAAATTACCAAATATTAAATGTGTATAATGTGCCATCAATATTCTTATGTAGTATTAAAAATACCGCAGATTAGACTTTACTTCAACGAAATTTGATCAGCACCTTATATGTGAAATTGAAAATTCCCTGGAGATAAAAGTACCACTATGAAGACACTTCTTCTTTCTGGGTGATAATTCTTATCACTGACTCTCTATTGATTGATGGGGAAAAATTATATGCATATATTATATTTTAACGAGCTCTTGACTAATTGACGTAATGTCGAAAAAAACTAGAATCAAGCGATATACTGAACCATCATGGCCAACATGGAAAATTTCACACCGAAAAAAGTGGGTTTTCAGTCAAATTCACGCATCGAAATAAGGACTTTGTGAGCAATTTTCCAAGCTCCTATAAAAGTGACACCATCTTGATATATATCAAAAAGTTTGTAATGCTTAGTACTACCATCTGTCCAGCCACATGATTTTTCTATTCAATACAAAAAAAGTTAAAAAAAACCCGTCTTAAATTTTGACGGTCAATAAAACCTTATTGGTTGACCATACGCCATTTTTCTATATTAGAGGTTTGTAGTACTAAGTGTAATCTGCATATTTTTCGAAGTCCACTTTTCCCTACGACGAACCACACGTATACAAACGAAATAAGATCACGGAAAAACTAGAAATCTTCCAGCGTTTTTTTTAAACATTTTTTAACTTTGGCAAGTTATAAAAATATTGCCAAAATCTTAATACATTCTTATTTCGGTTAGTGTATACGATGCAAATTCATTTATATCATTATTTTAGATACAACCACTTACGAAACACTGGAGGGTGTAGGTCGTCTTCACGAGTTTCAAAACAAATTCTGCCAAAAACAATTGCTACAAACATGTAGTAGATGTGGCTGTTACATTTGAAAAATTAAGTTACGAAAAATGTTTGTGAAAAATATAAAATAAGCTTAAAAAGGTATTATTAAAAAACATGATATATGCTTAAAATTATGCTCTTAAAACCAAAATATGCTGAAATATGACTTTATGAGCAAAATATTCTCTAACAAATAGGTGTCAAAACACTTATAAGAGTATGAAACATATAAATACCTTACCCATTTATTAATACTTATATAGCATTCTAAAAAAATGCATTTGCATATTTCCGGTTGCCCTGGTATTGATCTCTGGCTTTTCGTTAACTTTTTCACAAACACTTGAAAAACTATGGAGGGAGATTTAGATAATCTTTCCAACTTGTACTCAATACACTAATATTTCTCAATAAATACTCGTATTTGCTAGTTGAGTCAACATTTTAGAGTTTCGATTGTATAGATTTCCTAAAACTTCAAAAGCCGCGAAAATATACGTTATAAATTGTCATTGTCTACTTCCTAGCCGAACACCGCTTTTTTGAATCTAATGCACCGTGAAATATTCATAAATCATTGCAAACTCATCGTACCTCTTTATCTCACAGGGTAACGAGGATGTCCATGTATAACCTTTATACACCAGCCAATATGTTCAGTCCAACGTACGCATCAGGTTCGAGTAAATCTATTTCTTCACAACTTCTGCCCAATTCCTCAATACCTTTCCTAGTGCTCATTTTAATATCAACGATTTTTCGTCTACGACTTAGACATGGTCAAATCAAACATCAGTTTTGTATTAGTTAGTTAGATATTTCAAGATTTGAGGGTCTAGAACTGGAAGGAAGAATATAAATTCTAGCAAATTATATAAAAATAATTGTGAGAAATGTCACATTCATTGCCTCTGATATCGACTAATATGCAGTCGAGTTCGGTTATAACGAACTTTCAGTTTTACCGAATACTTTTTCTGGTCCAAATAGTTTACCTTCATTTCTTCATATAAATCTTTACTGTTATAGCGAACATTACGTATAACGAACTGTATTTGTTGTCCCATTCTCCAGTTTAATAAAATTTTTGACGGTTATAACGAACTCCATACAATATTTTTAATTATTTCAGCAACTTTAACGTAATATTTTTCAAGCAAATACTAAAATTGTATTGCTGTTTTTATTCCTGAAGATTTGTTTGATTTATTTTAAAGTTGATTGATCTAATTTTGTTAATGCAATAAAATACTGTTAAAAAATAACAAAACTTATAAAAAATAATTTCTACTTTTTTACCTCGGATATAGGGACTTAAATGCCAAGTCCCTGGGAGTGCGCTATAACCGTACTCAACTGTAATTTCTGTTCATTAAGAGCAAATATCGAAGTATTAAAGTTCAAGTGGGTCAAGCTGACCACAAACAAAACCCAGCAGCAAAAAATGGGGCTTTGCATGCCTTCTTACAGGCCTGCAAAGGCAGTCAGAAGCCCTACCCTTCAAATGCAGTCTTCATTTCAAATTAACATAGGGTGTCATAGGCAGGCAAGGCACAAAGGGCATGCAAACTTTCTTGCCTTAAACAGGCCTGTTGACAGTCCTATTAGTAGAAGGCAGAATTGACGTTCATAGCCATGCACTTGTCACTTCTCCGATTAGCCCTGTAGACAGGCCTCTAAAGGGAAGGAAAGACAGATGCTGTTGTTTATGAAAACCACATGTTTGTTATTTGTCGTACAACAACTATATCACGTGATAGCCGAGTAGGTAGCATGCCCAACTATGAGTACTGAGGTCGCGAGTTCGATTCCCGCAGCTGGAGTTTAAAAAAAATAGTTATTACAAATTGTAATAAATATTGTATTAAAAATTTATAAAAAGTAGGAAATCATTTAATATGGAAATAATTCGCATATGTTTTTTTTTTATTTAAGTCCTTCTGTAAATGCTCTTTTGCAGGCCTGCAAGCTGGTCTGCTGTAGCAATGCCTCATAGAAGGACCTTGTTATTAGGACTCCAAGCAGGACATACTAGGCATGCCTACTGAAACGCCTTCAATGAGAAAGGGAATGTGCAGGCCTTGCCTGCCTATGACACCCTATGTTAATTTGAAATGAAGACTGCATTTGAAGGGTAGGGCTTCTGACTGCCTTTGCAGGCCTGTAAGAAGGCATGCAAAGCCCCATTTTTTGCTGCTGGGTATGGTATTTTGTGGGGTACACAGTAGGGCTGCTCACAGGCCAGTTTTTAGAAGGGAAATAGGCATGTCTGCGGGATCTTTTCTCATCCTAGTAAGAGGCCTCATTGCAGGTCTCATTTGAGAAGCGAAATGTGCATGGGTATGGAATTTTTTGTTAGGCTTAGTGAAGGACTTATTATAGCCTTATACATCCCTGGAAAAGGAAAGCGTATTTGAATGTCAACAAACTGCCTTTGAAGGCATGTTTGCAGGCATATTTTTACAATGCCTCCTCTTTTCCGCTGCTGGGTGATAATATAGTCCCCCTTGTTACATATGTCGTAGTCGTAATTTTCATTTGTATGTAAAAGAATCGACGTAAATTTTTGTCCATCTCCCGATACAAACGGTTCAAGGAAGACACAAGACAAAGAAGATACGTAGACAATTAAGACACCGGTCTAACATATTCGCTATTCATCTGGAATAAATAGTTCTTCCACAGATTAGATGCGTTCTAACTGCGACGTAACATAAGCTTCTGGACGAATGTCGATCAACGCGAGTTACTAAGGCATCACAGCTTGCAGCAACTATGCGAATCCGCGCTGAAGGTTACGAAAAAGGATCTAGAAATAATTTCAATCTGTGCCTTGCGCAACCTACAATAAGTAATGTGCGTAGATGAATCATTTGTCTTCATGTTACTTTCATAAATCCTTCAGAGTCGCGTGAGTAAGGACCAATGCTGCTCACTCTTCCATTTATGACATTCTATTGTCTTTATTTTAACTTTCTTTTTTATGGCACCCTTGGCAGTTTGGATTTTTAAGCAAATTGCTTTTATGCTGTTTTTCATCCTTTAATAAGTAAAAAGGAATGTTTACAATTATACATTTTTTATAAGTCTAATACATCTTATTTACTATAAAGTATGGTTTACACACTATATACCCATATCTACCCACAACCCCTCAACAACATGGGCTAGATAGTCTAATTAGAAAACAGATAGGAGTAAGCAAATACAAACATTACAAAATTATAGCAAAATCTTCGTTTACCACAAATACCACAAATTGTAATAGAATTCGACAGAGTCGTATTTTAGCCTCACAATTGATATCGGCGATGACATATTTAAAAAACGACAAACATTCGACGTAACTACGACATACATAATAAGGAGATGCTTCCATGCTTCAAATATCTACCTCTCTACTCCCTAGATGGGTAATTACTTGAATGACCCCATGGTAAGCGATCGCCGAACCACCGAGTAAAAAAATGTATGCGCACGAAAGCGACAGAAAGTGTAAAGCTATTTTAATTTGTTATTTTCGGGGTGCAGCCGGTCGTGGCATCAGGGTTAGAACACGCGACTATCATTCGGGGGATCTATGGATCGATTCTTGTCTCCAGTCATCTACATTATCTTTCATCGGCGACCCTACTTAAGTAGTTGCCGAATTGAGAATCTAACCAGTACAGAAATTTCAGTCAGGTAAACTGACTGATAAATACCGTCACCCAATATTAATTATTGAAATTAACACATTTTTAATTAAAATAAAGTTACTTATGTATAATTTTTCCCTGCTTGTGGTGCAAAATCGTCCAAAATTTGGCTTATTTGTGTAGGAAGTATAGGTGCCGGTTTGGAATTTATGTGAGAAATATTAAATATGTATTACCAAGAAAAGGTAATTTTGATTGGGGGTACGAAAAGGGTTGAATCGAGTCCTTATTCATTTCTGTCTCAAATTTTCATACTTACAACTTACGAAAAATTAGACTGCATTCAGTGTGCTTACAAAAAAAGATATGTATGTAAGACTATGGGGGTGAGTTCGGTCCTTTGTATGGGAGGTACCAGAAGGGGTGTGTCAAATAGTTAGGTTTTCTGAGGTTTCGCCTCATATCATAATATAAATTAACCGACTAATTTTCATAACCCCCCACGTGTCCGTTTGGAAGTTATGGGGGGAAATATAAATTTTCCAAAAATAGGTAATTTTGTATGGGAGGTACCAGAAGGGGTGATCCGATATAGTCCATATTCATTCCTGATTCATATTTTAATAACCTTACAACTTATGTATAATGTAACTGAATTCAGTGTACTTACAAAAAAGATGTTTGTGAGACTATGGGGGTGAGTTCGATCATTTGTATGGGAGGTACCAGAAGGGGTGTGTCAAATAGTTGGGTTTTCTGGCGTTTTGCCTCCTATAACAACATAAATTAATCGACCAATTTTCATTACCCCCCAAGAGTCCGTTTAGAAGTTATGGCAGAAATATAAATTTTCCCAAAATAGGTCATTTTCTATGGAAGGTACCAGAAGGCGTGAAGTGATATAGTCCATATTCATTCCTGAGTACCATTTTCATAAGCGAACATCATACTCAAAAGTTGAGTGAATTCAGTTTACTTACAAAAAAGATATGTTTGTAAGACTATGGGGGTGAGTTCCGTCATTTGTATGGGAGGTACCAGAAGGGGTGTGTAAAATAGTTAGGTTTTCTGGGGTTTTGTCTACTTATGCAAGATAAATAAACTGACCAAATTCAAATATCTTACGATCGTCCGTTTGAAAGTTATGAAAGAAATACATATGCATAGGCAAGTGCTTGTGTGTGTATTATGTTGGCATGTTGTGCGCTTCGAGGATGCTTTCTTCGCACCGTTGGGAAAAGTTCTCATTAGCTTTGAGATGTTTTATTCCCTTATGGTTTGTGATGATAGAGGAGAAGGCACAGCAAAGGGCGCTGACGAGACATTGTGGTTAATGTCGAAATGACGTCAAACGCCTAACCTGCTGTCAACATAATACATTTCACACTCTTGACTAAAAACCTATTGGCAATAATAAATAATTGCCAATAGAATTGATCTCAAACCGAACTATGACAATATCATAGAAATATAAATTATCCAAAAATAGGTAATTTTGTATGGGAGGTACCAGAAGGGGTGGGGCTATTTTGCCCATTTACAATCCCATAAGTTCGTTTTAAAAAATATTAATACTTTTAAATTTTCATACCGATCCGTTAAGGTTTACTCGAGTTCTCCTGCTGACCAGCCATCCAGCCAGACAGACGGACATAGCTCAATCCAGGGCCGTAGCCAGGATTTTTTTTCGGATGGGGCCAAAACCAGGTAAACCAAAAAATAATTAAATTTTTCACATATTTATCTAATATGTGCATTAGGGTATTTTTGGAAATTTCGTTACAAAAAGATATTAGTAGCGGAGTTGGACATCAAGCTTTGTTATTTGGAAAATTTCGAATATATTGTGCGAAATTTTGTTTGGCATTAGAGCGTGCCGAAAAATAGGTCAAAGTTCGATTTTGTTTTCAAATCAGTTTATTGCCGCTGAATATTTTTATGTTGTAGAATAGGTGAAGTTAAATAGGTGAAGTGAAGTGTTTGGACTTGCTATATATATTTTAGATGTCGAGATTATTGATTCAAAAGTGTGGGTATTTTTGAAAAAAAAAAAATTAATAAAAAATTGCATTATAAAGTAACAATATAGCATATATGGAGTCAAATCTACAAAAAATTTATTTGGTAATTTTTTCAATATCTCTATCCGTTCCCGAGATATCAGGCTTTAGAAACCCTTTTTTGGCATTAATTATAGCAAAGAGTAATGAATCTAGATTTTGATCTCTGGTTTCATCCGAATACACACTGTCTATTTTCTAATGACACCAACATCATTACCATCCAATGCTTCATTGCATCAAATATCTCGATATCTATAAGAGATATGGTAAGTCCAATCATATACTTTTATAGGTCTTCACTTCACCTATTTAATTTTTTCCCCGAAGTAGATAATATGGTTGTGGAACTTCCAGTAAGTTTCATAATGGTGTCAAGGACTTATTATAGCCTGTATACATGCCTGGAAAAGGAAGGCGTATTTGAATGTCAACAAACTGCCTTTGAAGGCATGTTTGCAGGCATATTTTTACAATGCCTCGTCTTTTCCGCTGCTGGGTAGATGTGCACAAAGGGCATGCAAACTTTCTTGCCTTAAACAGGCCTGTTGACAGTCCTATTAGTAGAAGGCAGAATTGACGTTCATAGCCATGCACTTGTCACTTCTCCGATTAGCCCTGTAGACAGGCCTCTAAAGGGAAGGAAAGACAGATGCTGTTGTTTATGAAAACCACATGTTTGTTATTTGTCGTACAACAACTATATCACGTGATAGCCGAGTAGGTAGCGTGCCCAACTAAGAGTACTGAGGTCGCGAGTTCGATTCCCGCTGCTGGAGTTAAAAAAAAATAGTTATTACAAATTGTAGTAAATATTGATTTAAAAATCTATAAAAAGTAGGAAATCATTTAATATGGAAATAATTCGCATATGTTTTTTTTTTATTTAAGTCCTTCTGTAAATGCTCTTTTGCAGGCCTGCAAGCTGGTCTGCTGTAGCAATGCCTCATAGAAGGACCTTGTTATTAGGACTCCAAGCAGGACATACTAGGCATGCCTACTGAAACGCCTTCAATGAGAAAGGGAATGTGCAGGCCTTGCCTGCCTATGACACCCTATGTTAATTTGAAATGAAGACTGCATTTGAAGGGTAGGGCTTCTGACTGCCTTTGCAGGCCTGTAAGAAGGCATGCAAAGCCCCATTTTTTGCTGCTGGGTATGGTATTTTGTGGGGTACACAGTAGGGCTGCTCACAGGCCAGTTTTTAGAAGGGAAATAGGCATGTCTGCGGGATCTTTTCTCATCCTAGTAAGAGGCCTCATTGCAGGTCTCATTTGAGAAGCGAAATGTGCATGGGTATGGAATTTTTTGTTAGGCTTAGTGAAGGACTTATTATAGCCTTATACATCCCTGGAAAAGGAAAGCGTATTTGAATGTCAACAAACTGCCTTTGAAGGCATGTTTGCAGGCATATTTTTACAATGCCTCCTCTTTTCCGCTGCTGGGTGATAATATAGTCCCCCTTGTTACATATGTCGTAGTCGTAATTTTCATTTGTATGTAAAAGAATCGACGTAAATTTTTGTCCATCTCCCGATACAAACGGTTCAAGGAAGACACAAGACAAAGAAGATACGTAGACAATTAAGACACCGGTCTAACATATTCGCTATTCATCTGGAATAAATAGTTCTTCCACAGATTAGATGCGTTCTAACTGCGACGTAACATAAGCTTCTGGACGAATGTCGATCAACGCGAGTTACTAAGGCATCACAGCTTGCAGCAACTATGCGAATCCGCGCTGAAGGTTACGAAAAAGGATCTAGAAATAATTTCAATCTGTGCCTTGCGCAACCTACAATAAGTAATGTGCGTAGATGAATCATTTGTCTTCATGTTACTTTCATAAATCCTTCAGAGTCGCGTGAGTAAGGACCAATGCTGCTCACTCTTCCATTTATGACATTCTATTGTCTTTATTTTAACTTTCTTTTTTATGGCACCCTTGGCAGTTTGGATTTTTAAGCAAATTGCTTTTATGCTGTTTTTCATCCTTTAATAAGTAAAAAGGAATGTTTACAATTATACATTTTTTATAAGTCTAATACATCTTATTTACTATAAAGTATGGTTTACACACTATATACCCATATCTACCCACAACCCCTCAACAACATGGGCTAGATAGTCTAATTAGAAAACAGATAGGAGTAAGCAAATACAAACATTACAAAATTATAGCAAAATCTTCGTTTACCACAAATACCACAAATTGTAATAGAATTCGACAGAGTCGTATTTTAGCCTCACAATTGATATCGGCGATGACATATTTAAAAAACGACAAACATTCGACGTAACTACGACATACATAATAAGGAGATGCTTCCATGCTTCAAATATCTACCTCTCTACTCCCTAGATGGGTAATTACTTGAATGACCCCATGGTAAGCGATCGCCGAACCACCGAGTAAAAAAATGTATGCGCACGAAAGCGACAGAAAGTGTAAAGCTATTTTAATTTGTTATTTTCGGGGTGCAGCCGGTCGTGGCATCAGGGTTAGAACACGCGACTATCATTCGGGGGATCTATGGATCGATTCTTGTCTCCAGTCATCTACATTATCTTTCATCGGCGACCCTACTTAAGTAGTTGCCGAATTGAGAATCTAACCAGTACAGAAATTTCAGTCAGGTAAACTGACTGATAAATACCGTCACCCAATATTAATTATTGAAATTAACACATTTTTAATTAAAATAAAGTTACTTATGTATAATTTTTCCCTGCTTGTGGTGCAAAATCGTCCAAAATTTGGCTTATTTGTGTAGGAAGTATAGGTGCCGGTTTGGAATTTATGTGAGAAATATTAAATATGTATTACCAAGAAAAGGTAATTTTGATTGGGGGTACGAAAAGGGTTGAATCGAGTCCTTATTCATTTCTGTCTCAAATTTTCATACTTACAACTTACGAAAAATTAGACTGCATTCAGTGTGCTTACAAAAAAAGATATGTATGTAAGACTATGGGGGTGAGTTCGGTCCTTTGTATGGGAGGTACCAGAAGGGGTGTGTCAAATAGTTAGGTTTTCTGAGGTTTCGCCTCATATCATAATATAAATTAACCGACTAATTTTCATAACCCCCCACGTGTCCGTTTGGAAGTTATGGGGGGAAATATAAATTTTCCAAAAATAGGTAATTTTGTATGGGAGGTACCAGAAGGGGTGATCCGATATAGTCCATATTCATTCCTGATTCATATTTTAATAACCTTACAACTTATGTATAATGTAACTGAATTCAGTGTACTTACAAAAAAGATGTTTGTGAGACTATGGGGGTGAGTTCGATCATTTGTATGGGAGGTACCAGAAGGGGTGTGTCAAATAGTTGGGTTTTCTGGCGTTTTGCCTCCTATAACAACATAAATTAATCGACCAATTTTCATTACCCCCCAAGAGTCCGTTTAGAAGTTATGGCAGAAATATAAATTTTCCCAAAATAGGTCATTTTCTATGGAAGGTACCAGAAGGCGTGAAGTGATATAGTCCATATTCATTCCTGAGTACCATTTTCATAAGCGAACATCATACTCAAAAGTTGAGTGAATTCAGTTTACTTACAAAAAAGATATGTTTGTAAGACTATGGGGGTGAGTTCCGTCATTTGTATGGGAGGTACCAGAAGGGGTGTGTAAAATAGTTAGGTTTTCTGGGGTTTTGTCTACTTATGCAAGATAAATAAACTGACCAAATTCAAATATCTTACGATCGTCCGTTTGAAAGTTATGAAAGAAATACATATGCATAGGCAAGTGCTTGTGTGTGTATTATGTTGGCATGTTGTGCGCTTCGAGGATGCTTTCTTCGCACCGTTGGGAAAAGTTCTCATTAGCTTTGAGATGTTTTATTCCCTTATGGTTTGTGATGATAGAGGAGAAGGCACAGCAAAGGGCGCTGACGAGACATTGTGGTTAATGTCGAAATGACGTCAAACGCCTAACCTGCTGTCAACATAATACATTTCACACTCTTGACTAAAAACCTATTGGCAATAATAAATAATTGCCAATAGAATTGATCTCAAACCGAACTATGACAATATCATAGAAATATAAATTATCCAAAAATAGGTAATTTTGTATGGGAGGTACCAGAAGGGGTGGGGCTATTTTGCCCATTTACAATCCCATAAGTTCGTTTTAAAAAATATTAATACTTTTAAATTTTCATACCGATCCGTTAAGGTTTACTCGAGTTCTCCTGCTGACCAGCCATCCAGCCAGACAGACGGACATAGCTCAATCCAGGGCCGTAGCCAGGATTTTTTTTCGGATGGGGCCAAAACCAGGTAAACCAAAAAATAATTAAATTTTTCACATATTTATCTAATATGTGCATTAGGGTATTTTTGGAAATTTCGTTACAAAAAGATATTAGTAGCGGAGTTGGACATCAAGCTTTGTTATTTGGAAAATTTCGAATATATTGTGCGAAATTTTGTTTGGCATTAGAGCGTGCCGAAAAATAGGTCAAAGTTCGATTTTGTTTTCAAATCAGTTTATTGCCGCTGAATATTTTTATGTTGTAGAATAGGTGAAGTTAAATAGGTGAAGTGAAGTGTTTGGACTTGCTATATATATTTTAGATGTCGAGATTATTGATTCAAAAGTGTGGGTATTTTTGAAAAAAAAAAAATTAATAAAAAATTGCATTATAAAGTAACAATATAGCATATATGGAGTCAAATCTACAAAAAATTTATTTGGTAATTTTTTCAATATCTCTATCCGTTCCCGAGATATCAGGCTTTAGAAACCCTTTTTTGGCATTAATTATAGCAAAGAGTAATGAATCTAGATTTTGATCTCTGGTTTCATCCGAATACACACTGTCTATTTTCTAATGACACCAACATCATTACCATCCAATGCTTCATTGCATCAAATATCTCGATATCTATAAGAGATATGGTAAGTCCAATCATATACTTTTATAGGTCTTCACTTCACCTATTTAATTTTTTCCCCGAAGTAGATAATATGGTTGTGGAACTTCCAGTAAGTTTCATAATGGTGTCAACTTCTTGAGAAAAAATTAAATAGATGACTGACAAATTAGGATGAAAAAATTTTTTTATATGATCGCTTTCCTTGGAATTGCTCATTTATATCGAGTTTAAATACATATATTTATATAGTTTTATCGTACAATTCTCTACTAGAACCTCTAAAGCTGAATTCAATTCAATTAATTCAAAAAAAAAAATTTAAATATAAGTACAATTTCAACTCAAATTGACTAGTTTTTTTGCTTCATTTACTTTAGAAAAATACTGATACAAGAATGTCAGTTGTTTTTGGTAAACTATTCAACAACAACATAAAACATTGTAATTCTATACATTTAACTTAAAATAAAGTGTGACTTATAGTTTAATCAAAATGATGAAATAAATATTGTATAATTTGGTTTTATATTTATACGAATCAACAATTTTTTTGGGGGGGGGGGGGGGCTTTGGCCCCCTTGGCTACCCCCTGGCTACGGCCTTGGCTTAATCGTCTTAAAAAGTCCTGAAACGAATTTGGTCTTAAGATACTTGGGGTCTAACTCGTCTCTTTTAATGCGTTACACTTTTTTTCGTATCAAATGATATATATCCTTATCCCTAAGGGTGATGGTATAAAAATAGAAAGCGTGTTAATTTACAATCACCCCTACTCCGTTGTCGTCGTCAACATCACCTCGATTCAACATCGTCGTTACATCAATGCTATTTCGGTATTCTGTAACTACCATGAAACAACGTCGACTGGTAATCACAACAATAGTAACAATTGTACATCAGCTGATTTATTTTGATTTTTATTGTGTTTCATGAAAAAATATTTTTGTGTCTTAATCAAAATCAAGCGATGAGAAAAGCAAGAATTATCGTATAATGGAAAGGAAAATTCTCCGACAAAGTCCGATACCTTAAACTTGCCAGATAAGCACTTAACTCCTTTAGCGCCTTGCGATTGGTCTTCTGATTTTGTAATGCGTATTGCTGCAAATAATCTTGTCCAGATTAATAACAATAGAATCCTCGATCTAGTTCTAGTTAATGACTCTGATGTTTTCGAAGTATCTCGTGTTGACCCTCTTACTTGTCCTGAGGACTCATATCATCCAACAATCGGAATTCGATATTCCTATCGAACTGTAAATGTGAACTTGCGTCAGTCGATTAAGAAAATTTTCTGTTTCTCTCGTGCTAAATATTTATTACTTAATAGCCTTATCGGAGCAGAAGACTAGGAATCATTATTACTTTGTAATGATCGATTCGGTCTTGACAAGGCTTTGTTAATCTTTTATGATATTTTACAGGATTTCATGGATAAATCTGTGCCCAAGATTATTGTTGACCGTGAACCTGATTCAACCCCTTGGTCCTCTAAATATTTGAGACAATTGAAGAACTTGAAAACTATGTAGTATAAGAATTACCAGAGGTCAGGTAGTGCATTTGATTATTGCAAGTACTCCATTGCCAGGTGTAAATAGAACGATATGTCTCGTAAATGTTATAAAACTTATTTAGCAAGGGCTGGAAATAATTTGAGGTATAATCCTAAGAGTTTCTATAAATTTGTGAACGCTAAGCATAAATCCGCATCAACTACTACAAGAATTGTCATGAATGGTGTTGAGCATTTTGATACACAATCTATCGCAAATTGTTTTGCAGATTTACCACCACGGTTTATTCTTCTAGAACATTCCCTAATAACTTTCATTATCCTTTTCCTGTGCGATCATTAGAGCCGTTTGGATTTCCTTATCTCGATCAAATATGGATTCGCCAGAATTTGTCATCCTTGAAACCTACAAACTCCTTTGGTCCCGACGGCATTCCCAACTCTATTTTAAAATATTGTTCAGGTACATTGGCAAAACCATTGACTTTGTTATTTAACGCCTCTTAAAATTTTGATATTTTCCAGCCATCTGGAAGAGGTCTACTGTCACCAATTTGCTACAATTCTCTTCACACGTTATTGAAGGTTTTATTTCGGGAATGCAAACCGACGTAATTTATACTGATTTCAGTAAAGCCTTCGAGAAGGTTAATCACAAACTCTTACTGCATAAGTTGATTAATATTGGTTTCGACAATAATATCATAAAGTGGATTTCTTCTTATCTAATGAACCGCGAACAAATGGTAATGTTCGGCAATTCCATCTCTAAGCCTATTCATGTGACATCTGGCGTTCCCCAGGGAAGCCATTTGGGTCTAATTTTATTTTTGTTGTTTATTAATGATCTGCCTAAGGCAATAGTGGATTCTAATTGTCTAATGTATGCAGATGATGTCAAGATATTTTTATCATATAATAATGCTTCCGATTATGTTCTTCTTCAGAATGATCTTGATCGCTTTAGTACTTGGTGCGACATTAACTTAATGGAGCTTAACTTGAAAAAAGTAAAAATATGGTATTCTATAGATCCCGTCATTCTTCATCCCAATATAGGTTGGGAGGCTGCACTTTGGAACAGGTTGACTCATTTCTAGATTTAGGAATATTACTTGATAGAAAATTAACATTCATTAATCACATTGTAACAACAGTAAACAAGGCATATGGAGTTCTTTCTTTTATAAAGCGTTGGGCTAAGGAATTTACGGACCCGTATATTACGAAGGAACTTTTTACATCACTTGTAAGACCCATTCTGGAGTATGGATCCGTTGTATGGGATCCACAATATGATGTTTATATCAATATGTTAGAGTCGGTTCAAAAACAATTTCTACTGTTCTGTCTCAGGGATCTTCGATGGGATCCAAACTCCAATCTGTTATAATAACTTATCTCAGTACTTAGTCTGTAAGAACTTCGTTTTAAATTATAGTTATCATTATTGTATTCAATTAATGTAAGATAATAAATGTATGTTTTTGTTATAATTCTGTTGTTTTTGGTGTTTTCTATGCTCTTTAGTATGTATGGTACATATTGCATCGGCTGATGATAGTTAATCTGTAGCCGAATATGAACATTCTATATTGTTCGCTCTCCACTACGGACCAGTCCGCAGTATGTATGTTATCTCCACATTATGGGTCGGTTGTGAGAGGCGGCGATAAGAACATTCATAAAAAAAAAAAGTATGAACATAAGTGTTAAAACCCTAATTTGTCCACAATGGATTCAATTCGAAATGGCTGAAGATGAAAAATCGGAAGCTAAACTAGATTTTTTAAACGAAACAAGATTTCTTAGAGTTATTGGATATGTCAATGGAACCCATATCAAAATATTCGCTCCAAATAAAGAAGACCGGAATCGTTACAACGACCGCAAAGGATTCTTTGGTATCTCTTTAAGGTCCAAAGGAATTTGGTTTTTATTTTAAATTTTCTCACATTGCCCCTTAAAATAAGACGGAACTGTTTCTCTCCGAAATCCTTGTACCAATAAGGGATTTTGTTTCTAAACCAACCCCTATTTAGTAATCGACATATTCATTCTTAACGTCATTAAACAAAACATTTATACAATTTAAAAACTACAATTATTCCTTCAAATTGTTTCAAGTCGTTACCAACAACTGTGACGACAGATTCAGAGCCGTTTCAACGTCGTTGTCACATTTCCTTATTTGTGTCAATAGTCAGCGATAACACTGTGCTACACACAAAATATACAGGGATTCTCATGTAGCATTTTTGTTAGAAGTCCATAGAGTACAGTGATGCTTTTAGTTTTTCTCGGTCACTTTGTTAAGTAATGTTTTATAGCAAATTAAGTGAAATGACGATATTCATAAAATTGCAAGTTCCAAAATTCATGTCTTCTCTTCGTAAACCGATTTTCAAAAGCTTACATATCGCTGGCTTAACATGTAAAGGCTCTAAGTCCATATTTTACAATTTTACAGGAGAGAAAAAACAATCAAACTTTTTTTGGAATAAACTTTTTTGAAATCTGTAAATGCAATTTGTTTTTGTATTTTTCTTTGGTTTTTATTTGCGTAAAAGCAAAATGGACCATTCTCAGACCATTCCTCGCGATAAAGTTCATATAGCAACATTGGAAGAAGCAACATTACACAAAGATGTGATAAATTGGACTTAGCGCCTTTACTCATCACTACAAAACAACAACTACAAATGGGATAACTGTATTTTTTTTTTAATCGATGTATTTTTACTTAATGAACATAACTGCATCAAAATCTCAATTTCGAAAAAAAGTGAACTTAAAGCCTTTACATGTTAAGCCAGCGATATGTTTTTAAGCTATGACTTTCACCTTTTAATAAAAAAATAATTTTGAAAATCGGTTAAAAAATAGTGAATCGGGGGCTGTTTAAGCAAAAGAAAAGCGATAAAAAAAATTGCGAATTCTCATTTTCCCAACGCTCTAAGTTGATCATGAGGCAAGGTATATTATTATTTCGCTATATTAAAGTAGCTTTCTAAAAAGGGATAAGTTTGTAAGAATCGGTTGAAAAATTAATGAGTTATGCTAATTTTTGTAATATGTTTTTAGACATTCTTTGGAATACGTAGTACGAATTGCTTGTTGTGATACGTATACGTACCAGCAGCAAAAAATGGGGCTCTGCATGGTTTCTTGCAGGCCTGTAAAGGTAGTCAGAAGCCCTACCCTTCAAATGCATTCTTCATTTCAAATTAACATAGGGCGCTATGTTCAAATTAACATAGTATGTCCTGCTTGGAGTCCTAATAACAAGGGCCTTCTATGAGGCATTGCTACTGCAGACCAGCTTGCAGGCCTGCAAAAGAGCATTAATAGAAGAACTAAAATAAAAAAAACATGCGAATTATTTCCATATTAAATGATTTCGTACTTTTTATAAATTTTTAATACAATATTTTTTACAATTTGTAATAACTATTCTTTAAACTACAGCAGCAGGAATCGAACCCGCGACCCAGTACTCATAGTAGGGCATGCTAACTACTCGGCTATCACGTGATATAGTTGTTGTAAGACAAATAGCATACATGTGGTTCTCATCTAAAAATTAAATACTTTTCGTAAAATTATGAGAATTTAGTTTTTTGCATCTCCTTTTTAATTTAAAGTGACTACTCTACTACTTTTATAAAATTAAAAATATTTGACTTAACAGCAGACGTAAAAATCTTGCATGCTGTTTTAACATAGCCAGTGATATATGTATTTGTGTTAATGCACAACGTTTTTTGATTTTAAATTTAAAAAGTTAATATTGTTCCCTACTGGAATTGCTTAGAATATAATTAGATTGACGGTAGTAGTCAGACACGTATAACGGAAGATATTCGTGTCCTATTTGGGAGCTAATATGGATATTTGGCGATATATATAAACAAAATGAAAGGATGTAATCTTACCATTTGTATAAAATTTTTAAGACGACCAAAACTTTCTGTTTCTGACCAAGCATCTGCGAGCACACTTTGTTGTATACTTTTTCACCTTTACAAATAACGCATTGACATAATTTTACTTTTCCCAGGTATATTTCCGTTCGAGTTTCTCTCAACCGGTAAAATAAAACATCAAATGTGTTGAGAGAAGATTTTTTAAGTACATATAATATACATATGTATATAATATATTTTTACGTTTTAATAGCATTTTAATAATACATATTCTGCCGTGTTTGTTTCGTATTTTTTTTTTATTATTTTATAAATTTTATTTATTTCGTTTTATATTTCATTATAACATAAGTTTTGCCTTTGTTGCTGTTTGTGTTTCTTTTCGTGTTACTTGATACAATTGAGCATAATGTTTTTTAAGTCGAGTCGTTGATCGTCATTCGACATTTCAGTTTGTCAAACCACAATAAAAAAAAACTAAATAAAATATATTTCACACGTTTGAAAAATATCTATATATAATTGGTTTGTTTGTTTCTTTTTTCATATTTTCCTTTTTAATGTATATTATATAAAAAATTATGTAGTAAAAAGAAATAAAATTAAGTATAAAAAAATTATATTTTATATGAGCAATATGATGACGACAATTACAATTTAATAATAATAGTAATAAATGATAATAGGTTTAAACAATAATTACATTTAAATAAAATGTATTACAATTCTAAAAGAAAATTGTGTAAATTTTTGTTAAACAATACTTAGGTAAAACTCGAAATCATAATATAAAAATATAAACAAATAAAATTTAAGCTAAAAACGAGTTTATCTATGAAAATAGATTGCTTTATTTTTTTTAAATATTTTTTGTTAGCTGTAGATGCCTTTTTGCAACAAACGAAAGAAATAGACGACAGTGGTGGTTTAATAAAAAATAAAACTAAAAATAATGCCACTTTAAAGTGTTGCTATAATACAAGTGTAGGGCTTTGGGGGTGTAATGGGTATGACAAACATGGCCTTTGAATTTAGATTTTTTTTGTTTAAAAAAATTTTTGGTCTAAACTACATACAATTAAATAGGTGTGAAAATTCCAGGTAAAGCTAAATTGTATTTTATACATTTTGAGTGCGCGTGTGTGTGCTTTTTTTTTGGCGAAAGAATGTCTTTTTTTGTGTTCCAACAAAGTTTTACTAGGATCCTTTTGGAACTTAATTTGCAATAATAGACAATAAGAAGCCTCTCACTTAAACTAACATCATGGCTTAGTATTGCACTGCTATTGGTTTTTGTTTCTAAAAAGACCCCACTAAAGACTCTGTTCAATATCTTTGCGACGAGTTCAAAGTGATCTTTTATTAAATGTTGTCAACAATTTAACAGAAAAGCTCTTTGCGTCGTCTTATATGTGTAATATGTTGTTCATGCATTCATGCATTAAGTATATTTTTGCTATACTTGGAATTCTCGTGGACAATTTGTATCCCTTGCCAAGGAATAATTATTGTTATTGTGGCATTTAATTGGGAATTTGGATTGGGGATTTCTTATAAACTAATATCATCTTACAGGACTATCTCTTTTCATTGATTTTGTTTAATTTGAATATACATAATTAATGTACTATTTATATATATATAATATTTATATAAACTATAAATATCTATCCATATATATATACGTGTATTATATATAATTTAACTTAATATTTTGTGTGTTGGATTTGTTTGTGAGAGTCGATTTGCTTGTTTTTTCATATATATTTATTTAAGGACCCCTAATTTATCATCATAACAAACAATTCTGTTTACTTATATGGCCCTTTTTCGGTTCTTAAGAAACTTTTGTAGTCAATCTCATTTTACTTATTAACTGGCTGTCAGACGTTTTGAGACACGACAAAACGTCTTGTAATTTGTCTATTATTACAATTGGCATCATGATTTTCAATTATACATGTACATATATATATATATATCTATATATGATGATTTGTGAATGATGGCTGAAATTAAAAACAAAATAAAGAAATAAAGTAAAATATAAATAAGTGCTAAGGTCTGCAACAATTTTCCTAAAGTGGGTCACTCTTTGTGGAACAGAAATCGCTTGACAAATGTACACGCCGTTGAAAGCTCTGATCAATCCTCTTGTTTCTCCACATTCCTTGTCCGCCGATATCTCTTTTGCTAATATGAATTGCAGCATTTCCTTAACTATGGTGTCAAATATTCCTAATGCCACTAATAGTCACAACAACCGGTTATCTTTATCAATGGACAAAGCACACAATAACAATCTTTTCATTGGAAAATTTAAAATTTGTAAACTGAAAATTACGCTTTTTCAATAAATGTTTTCAAATACAGTGCAAGTAACAACAATAAGAAAGTAACAGTTAAAAATTGGTCACCCTGCAAAGCGGAATAAATTGCGTATAACATTAGTTAATTGAAAAACTTTAAAGGATCCATGTCCTAGCTACTTTTCATATGCAATGACAATAATTTGAGTGAACAACAACTAACAAAATGTTTTCGGAATCCGTTGGATTTTTATAGTTCTGAATTAAAAATTGTCTGAAGCAAAGGCAAAAAAAACACATTCACATATCCGATTTTTTTTCTTGTTTATTAAACAGTTTCAATATTTTACAGGCATTTGTTGTCTTCAATATTCGGATTTAAAATTGTCTGTGTTTTGCTATCACAATCAATTTGTATTACCTCCAGACAATAAATGCACTAAACATATATTTCTGAACACTTGTATCATTTTAATATTTGGACAACCTTTAAATATGTATTACATATGTCACATTTGTAGATAGCTATTTTACACATGTTCAACTCGTTGTAGTAATGGAAACGCCTGCGAATTCTGGTCGGAAGTTGGTTTTTCAAATAGGTTTAGGTGCATTCATATTTAGCAAAATATTTGTCATAATGAGGAGGGTATTATACAATATTGCAAAAACGACAAATTGAAAACTACATAAAAGTAACTGAAACAAAAACATCGATGGTGATTCCTTATTTATATGGCATATACTAATCTCTTGGCGCTCGTTGACACTTCAATATCACGTTAAATTCTACCATCTCGCATTGTTCACTGATCCACACAGAAGTTATAACCGTATGACAAATTCTGTGCGCATCTAAGAATTAGTTTAAGTGACTCGGTCCACGAATGAATCTCAGTTAATTCCTCTAACAGAAGGATGAAACATAAAATCGAGAAAACAATTATTTTTGAATACAGGAGAAACATGTACTTTCATATTGAAAAAAAAACATACAAAACAAACTTGTACTTGTGACGAAAGTAAATTTACTGGATGTAGGAGTTTAGACGGGGGAGAGCAAATGAATGGAGGACAAGGACGTCCATCACGCGTTATTTAGGTACTACAGCATATGGCGTATGTCTCCTTTTTCGGGGAATCATGCCTAAACAGCATATGACAATGAAGATTTTTTTTTATCGAAAAATCATGATTCTAACTTTAAACAAACTACTTATGAAAACACACAATATAGTTAAACTTAAGATGTAGATAGGGGATCAAACAGTTGTAAAACGAATTTCGTCTACAGGAAAGTGCAGGACAAAAAAGTTGAGCATAGACTAAGGAGACAACAAGAAAATACAATTTAGAGTACAAAAGACAGAATTACAATTTAAAATGAAATAATATAAAATCTTACTGATAAAATTTCATTATAAATATGTACAATTGTTGAGACCGCCATCATACATCCACTCAAGTATTCATTCATCTATTGGGGCGAGGTGGAATCTTATAGGAAATCACCTACAATTGATGCTGATGATGCATGTGATGATGTGGTGGGGGTGGAGGTGGCGCAGGATGGGGAAGTGGTTGGTGTAGTGTAGTCGGCATGGCTCCAGACTGCGAGTGTGAATGACGTCGTCGGAACAAGCTCAGGTTACTCACCAACTGTTGTTCCAAATCGGGCGCGGTGGACAGATGTGGGCGCGACGGCTGATGTTGCAGAGATGGCGGCGGCGGAGGGGGCTGCTGGTGGCTAGCCGGATGTGCGGCGATATCTGTTGGCAGATGGGAAGTGGGCGGATCATTGTGACTGCTGGACGCCTGCTATTGTGGGTGCGCGGCCGGGTTGTGAGGCTGTAAGTGAGGCGGCAGCTGAACTCCTTGTTGTTGGGACTGCAAAGGTGGTTGAGGTGGTAGACCGCTTTGAGCTGTCGGTGGTAAGGGTGGTGGTTGTCCATAGACACCTGGTGGAGGTTGCGGTAGCATATGGTGTTGAGCCGCCAACTTTGGCCCATCTTCGGCCTTCTCTTCTTCTCGTCTCTTCAAACAGGCAGCTTTGGGATTAAGATTTCGTTCTCTGACCTGCTGCTCCAAGGTCATAATTACTTCCACGGCCATATTAAGTATGCCAAGCTTTGTTTGCGGCTTATCCGATTTGAGGTGGGTCATGCACATACGTCCAAGTTCTTTCAGTGCCTCATTTATATCTCGAATGCGAATGCGTTCACGGGCATTATTTGCTTGACGCCGCTCTTTTTCTCGCATTGCTTTGACTGCTGGTTCTGCGTCGTCGTCGTCATCAGCTGATGAACAATAGCGCCGTGGACGCTTCGAGCCCTTACCCGACGGCGGTCCTTGTCCGAGCTGTTGGGAGCCTTCCATAGAGCTGCTTGGCTTTGTGTCGGGGACATCGACCATGCTATTCATTACTGACGTAGATGGCCCGCCACCGCCACTTGCTGCCGAGGTTGCACTGGATGCAGCTTCTTTTCGCTTCTTGCCCTTCGTCGGCCCTGATGAAGCCGTTGTTGACGTGCGTTCGATTTTGATTTGTGGTGCTAGTCCCCCAACATTTTGCACGGTAGACGGACCCGCCGACATAACGTCGTGTGTTGTATTTAGCACTGAGGGGCCGGCACCGCTGGCAACCATACCGTGTCCGGACGGGGATGTTGGCACAAACGACGATAATCCGTCCATGTTGTCCATGGCAGAGAGCGCCGCACCTACGCCGCCCAGCAGCTCCGGTTCGCAGTGATTGCGTAATACGTTGAGGGCGTCGTCAAGGCGCTCCTCCATACGAGCCCCTTGGAAAACTGCTGCCATGGAGTGCAGACTGGATGGCACCATGTCGGGTGCGTAGCTTCCGCTACCACCACCTCCTCCACTTACGGAACTGCTGCTGCTGGGCCCAGCCCCATTGAGGATTGGGTGACCCCAACCACTACCCGAGGGGCCAGCGCCGCCGCTCTTGTCCACCATCATTGATGGCCCGACAAGGCCACTTTGGGTGAGGGGAGGTGGAGAATTCACAGGTGTCGATGGATTTGAACTAAAGCTACTGATGGACTGATCAGCGGCCGATGATGTCATGTACATATGCTGCCTCAAAGCACCGCTATTTGGTCCATTTGGACCAGTAACGCCACCCACATTTGATGCGGATGTCGCTTTGGGACCAATATTGACTCCTACGCCGGGCACTCCCACACCACCAACATTAAACCCGTCGCTTTGTACTGCGGGACTGTGCTGAGCTGCCAGATGACCAGCGCCTAAGGGATGATGGCCGGGATGAGGACCCGGTGTGGACATAGAACTGTGTGGAGCGCTGTGCGGTTGCGGCGAGTTGTAGAGAGCAGGTGAATGTGCAGCAGGATTTCCGCCAATGGGCTGTATACTGCTCGTGCTGTTACCTCGAAACGAGCTCATCGGAGGCAGCGATGTGGGCGCTGGACTGTGCATACCTACATGGCCAGGATCCATCTGAAGTCCCATGCTGGGATTTGGTCCCATATGATGGCCATCTTGATCTGGGTGGTGTTGTGGAGGGCCGCCCAAGTGATGCCCACTCATAGGTCCATTATTCTGATACGCATTTGGGCCGCCGTATCCTCCTCCTCCACTGACCGGTGACCCATACCAGCCGGCGCTACCTCCACCACCACCGCCATTACCAATGCCTGCGTCAAAATACTGATCTACTGGTGCTCCACCGGAGAAACGTACACCACTTCCAGAAGCACCATCATGAATAGGATTGAAATCGTCGCCTCCGTAAATGCCATTATCCATGCCCCCAAGTCCTCCATACGACGACTGGTAGCCTCCATTACGGTCAGCAGGGCCACCAACATTAGCACCGCTACCAGCTGGTTGCTTATTGGCTATTTTATTAAAACAATTTTGAAAAACTTCGTACAAATGCATGGGCTCATCATCGCTGGTAGCCATATTGGTCTATTAGGATTAATATTTGCGCGGAACAGAAAGGTGCGCCGGCAACCCCTCCAATGAACTCCGTAGAAAGCTCTCCTCCTAATAACTGGTCGTCCTTTTATGCCTTTTTCAAACAAAAGCAATGTTTTTTAGCTGTAAGAAAAAGGAAAGAGGAAGCAGTTGTAAATAAAATAATAATAAATTTGTGTTGTTTAAAATATTGAAAATCTTAAAATGCTATAGCGGTTCCATCCAGACAAATATTGAGCAACCATATCGAGCCCTAACCGCCAAAAAAACGTAAGCGACAAAAACTATTTTTTTTTTAGTTTTATTTGTACTCAGTACAGGTATTTACATGAACCTATAAATGATTTTAATTTCGAAACGGTACTTTTTTCATATGTGAAATTTTTACTGGCGATTGGAATTATGCTTCTGAATCGATTTTCTGCAAAAAACTTTAATCGATAATTTTGTCGCTTACGTTTATTTGGCGGTTGGGGCTCAATATTGTATACCTCAATATATTCGACTGCATTCGACTGCTAAATAAAACTCTCTCACTGTTAAGTGTTCCAGAACAATAAATAGTTAAACATGGATGCTTTAGATTTTGGAATTCAAAATATTCTTTTAAAATTAAATTGTGTTTTTGAACTACAACTGAAGACCGAACGTGTAACCATTTTTAGAGTGCAAATTCAATAATAAAACAAAATATGATGTTGGTATTCAGTAAATTTATATCAGCCAAAGCATGCATACATATATTTTATCTCAATCATAGTATAGGCAAACACTTAAGGAAAAACCTAAGTAAAATGTGAACAACCTATTGGTAACCCATTGTCAATTGTATCGTATTTTAATGGTGGAAATTGGACAAAACTTGTCGTGCGAAGAATAAATGTATATAAATTCATAAATGCAGTATGAAAAACCACTAGCATTTGAGTTGTTAACACGCTTCTATATGTAGACCCACACGGGATCCACAATTTAACCACGAATCTAAACGTCATCTTTTTGAGAAGCTTTTACTAGACGTGCTGATTGATTCGATACTTCTGCGAAGTTTCTGACGAGAAGACAATGGGACCACTGATCAAAGAAATGTAGATGGTTGTGGCAGAGATTGACCACAGGTCACCCGCGTTCTGGTCGTTTGTTATATCCATTATGCCGCGGCATGTATATTCCATTGTGGAATAAATAACTGACAAGACCCAACCGAAGAGTAAGACACTTCTATTGGTAGAATTGCCAAAAAGTATGTATTTTGCTCAACTGACTACTTGTAACTTTCTGCCTAACATTGAAATCGAAAATTAGTTCGACAGAAATTTTACAGAGGATAGATCTAACGACAACATGAGGAAGACTGCACAGAAATCGATAACTACATAACTACATTTGCAAAATGGGCAAAGATACATAACCCCAGCATTCGGTATAATAAAATATGGTAATTCTACAATTCTTTGACACTTTTAATTACAAATTTTGCAATTTCCTCCATACAAGGCACGAACACAAATTTATAATCTTTACATGTATATGCTCAAGTTGCATTACTCTCTATCGGCTACAATAGTTTTTCCCTTTGGGATATGAGAAACTTTTTTTTATAAAAATTATTACGAGAAAAAATAATAAATAAAAAAAATCATCACGTCAGGATTTTTTTAAAATTAATATTTTAAATTTTACAAAAAAAATATCCGATCGGCTACATTTTCAAAAACTAAAAAATTTTATTATAATTGGGTCAAAAAAAATTGTAGTCGCATTATTCTACGCTACCGAGAAAAAATTCATAAAAAGTAAAAAAAAATTCTGCTTGTAGTCAAAACCCTAGCCGAAATAAGGGGTACGGCCCAAAGCAGAAAGACCACGTACTCATCATGAACCTAGCCTTAATGGGTTAACAGAAGAGTTAGGAAAATACTAGATACAGATATGCTATCGAAAGCCAGAATTTTAATAGTATTACATAACAAACATCACCATACATTTAAAAGAAGATATCATCAAAAAATATTTAATAAAATAAATATATAAAAAAATTATCTTCGGTCCACCCCCAAAAATTTACCTTAGATTGTTTTATGATGAATCCCAAAAAATTTCGTGCCTAGGATTTAGATCCAGTGAGCTGGACCGTTTTTAAAAAAAGTATTTTTTTGAGTTTTTCAAAGATTTTTGATATTTAACTAAAGACTATACGCAATATTAGTATTATAGGAAAGGGTTTTTAAAGACGCATCCTATGGTATGAAAAACATGCCCACAAATGTCCTTAACAACTCCTTTTTTTCAGGATTATGCAGCAAAAATATGGATTTTTAACTTTTTTTTAGCGACATTTTTCTGAATTAAATGTCAGTTTGACATATATTTGTCCTTAGTCGATTTAAGTAAACACGAGTTTCAGCTTTTTTCCTTAACATCTATTTCTAAGTGTATACTGCACATTAGTGTGGGTCGAAAAAAAAAGTGATGTGGACAAGATTAAGCAAAGACAATTTCAGAACACAACATTTTTTTTTGATCCGTGCAACCTACACACGGCCCAAATACGTTTTATTAAGCAACCTTGTTATTTGTTGTCATATCGAAATAAAACTCATACCGTTGTTCTTAGTAAATAGAGGGCTCCGTCAGTCACTTTTGATCCCGAAGTCAATTTTGACTTTTTGGATTTTAATCCTAGGCACGAAATTTTTAGGGATTCATCATAAAACAAATCAAGGAACATTTTTTGGCGTGGACCGAAGATACTTTTTTTGGTGAGTCGGTCTAATATATATACATATGTATATTTTTTTTTTAACGCCACCACCAGTTAAAGGTTATAAGAAATAAAAGCCTATTAAGTTGCTTAGTACCACATTTATGAATGGTAAGCCCGTAGTGATAAGTCGAAAAGGTGATACAATGAATAAAGTCCGTGGACATTCTGCGGATAGGATCAGCTGCGGCAATATTTGGTCTGCAAAAACCAATATGCTAAGGATGATAAAATCTAGATGGACGTTTGGAACTCTGACAAAAAGTAGAAACTAGGAAATTAGACAATACCTTAAAATTTAAGACTTTAAAAAACCTAATTTAACATAGTTTTCCTACTTCTCAATGTACAGAGACGAACTAATTTTAATCTGCGTGAGTAGGATTGAAGCTCATGTCCCCGATCGCAGCAAAAACCTTTAAGACAAAAAAGTAAAAACTGTTTCTGGACCGATTCAAACATGTCTATATTCACAATATATTGAGGATCTCAAACCACAGATCCGTACTCTAAAATAGGCGTGACTAACGAAGTAAATGACTGCATCGTCACATAGGGATCAGAGAACTCCTTGGCCCATCTTTTAATAAAACCTAGCACACAATAACTTCGTCCCGAAGTTATCTTCACGTATCTCCAGAATTTCTCACAGCTTCGCTAAAGATTGACAAGAACTTAAAATATTTTTAGAAAATATTTTTTTTAGAATTTCTGAAGTTAAAAATGTTATTGATAACACACAGCTACAGAATGGAAAAAATTAAGGAACTTGGGGAGTGACCTAGTGCATGTTAATATTTTGGTCGAGTACAACATGTATCTCTACACCAAATTTAAATAACATCATCAAAAACCTAAATTACGGGTAAAAACCCGATTTTTTATTACCTTCTCCACTTCAGGGCTTATAACTCAGTCAATTTTTAACTGATTTTAATTGTTTTAATGGTTCTGGAGAGATGAGAGTATTGCCTTTTCAACGATATATATATGTATTTATATAGATAACTTGTCATATATGTCCATTTTTGTCACATTTTTCTGGCACATACGTTAAGATAACTTACTATTTTATAAATCAAAAATTTCATATATTTTTATAGTATAATTACAACAATTGGTCATATGGCATCGTAACGCAATAAATTTTTGGCAAAGGTGCATATACAACAAAACGGCTTCTCTGTCTCAGAAACCATAAGAGATAAGGACCTGGAGTTTAAACAAAGATAGATCTAAAAAAAAGTATACAAGGAAATGAGTTTACCTTAAGTTCGTAACAACGATATGCATTGTCGACCATTTAGACATGATCATAAAAATTCAACCTTTTGTCTAAATCGAACTCGTTTCTATTTTCCCCCAAAGTGAATCTGCATCGATTTGGAGCAACTCTGGAAAACTCATCTGCTTCCACTTACTCAAATTCAAAACCATACAATTAACCACACACCAATTGACGAAATTACCAAGTCCACCTGAAATTTTTCCGACTCAATGAGGTTATTGGAAAGGAAAGTTTTAACATCGTCGGCATACATAAGTATCCTAGAGTTAACAATATTATTCCACAAGTCATTAGCGAATAATCAAAATCAAACGGGACCCAGATGACTTCCTCCTCACAAATTCAAACGTGCTGATAACTTGCTCGAATGACGCTGACATTCTAAAGGCTGAAACACATAGAAAGCCTCGCATTCCTGTCATGCTTTCTTTGCAAGCATCAGAATCGCTTTTAAAATTTCTAAAACACATAAGCGGCATACTTTATACGCTTATCCAATCATATGTTTGTCGGTAAACACAATATTGGACATCAGTTTTATCATATATGCAATGTTTTCCTGAAACGTCGTAAAATTCATATAATTTAATAATAATTTTTTTGTTCTTTTGCCTACAAAATTTTTAATTTTTGTAAACTTTGCGCTTCGCTTGCGCCTGATGCTTTGGAGAATGCTTTTTATGTGAGCGCATTCGTAAGAACGAATTTAATTAAAAATATTTGACATATGCTTGATGCGAGGAAAGAAAGAAACGCTTTCTAAGTGTTCCAGCCTTTAGATCACACTTAAAAGCCTGACCTCTGAGTATTGTGAAAGCTCAGAAATTTAGAAATGACACTCTTTAGCGATTTCGTAGTTTGTTACTTTCTTTCCCCAACCCGCACAGTCGTTACTGTTTTCCTTAACTCGCCCAACATTGTAACCAATATATCTAATATTCTCCTATATCATCTATTTATTGCGCTAACTAAAAAAATTATTATGTTTGTTTTTTAATTAGGATCCATTCCCTCGTCGTGAGTTTAAAAAAGGCTCTACATAGCGTTGCGTTGCCACCAGTTCCAATAATTACTCGTTGGGGAAGTTGTCGGGAACCATCACAGTATTTTTTAAGGAAGTCAAAAAGTTGTGGCTTCGTGTGACTGAGAGGAGTTTCAAACAATCTATTTAGCTTAAGATTTCAAATATTTTTGGGATGTAAATCGCGGATATCCTGAATAAGTGGAAAAAATTACGCCGAACCTATTGTTAAAATGTTTGACGTAAATGTTTCATAGGAACATGTGTAAATTAAACGGATAGCTAAACAACTACTAAACTAACTACTATTGTACTCGCAACTATTTACGACGTTAACCCAATAAATTGACGCAGTTGTTGCTGCTTTGGATAATTTTCTGAATAACAGTTGGCTATATAAGGTTAAGGAATATAAACTCGTAACAGGAATACCATGTCCGGAATATATCAAAACTGCTGTCAAAATCAAAATAAAAATGTAAACAACAAACACAAAGTAAACAAACAAAAGCAACTGTCAAATCATATTAAGTACGTGTAGTGTGGACAGGGTAATTTGCGTAAGTAATTCTAAGAGCGAATTATGTAACTCTCGACGTAGTGTGAACAGGGTATAAGGACAAAATAGATTTATGACGAAAATGCATAAAGTTAACAATTTCGTGAGTATGCATATCAACAACAATTCCCATTGAACATAGAATTTTGATATGTTTGAACGATTACTCTGGTCAACACACATCTTGTTTCCTTAAATTTTTTTGTGATATTGTGTATTTGTATTGCTAACAGCTTTACTTTTCGAAAAAATGGTTTTAATATTTAATGTTTATGAAACACTATCAAATGATCTTTTATACGATTTCCTTGAATGGTTGAGTTGAGATAGATCTCGTTGTAAACTTAAGCAATAGTCTGCCATGACATGTAAGTCCAATCTTTCCTGATAACGCTTGACACTGTTTACATCCTTATGCTGTTAAGGCAATACTTTACAGCCTTAAGTCGTTGTCTGCTTTTATTTCTAAATTCACTCATGGTACATAAAAAGGCTCTATAATTGTAACTTGAAACTGATAACGCTCTTCCATTGTCTTTCATCCTGCTCCTCACCAAAAACGCCCAGATTTTATAGAAATCGGTCTAAATGCTAGTGCAGGAAGTGGATTATTATGCTCATGTTGCACCTTATCTCTTGCACGTTCACTCAACAAGTTTTTTTTTAGCAATTTTTTTAAGACTCTGTACCATGAAAAATTGGCAGTCCATCAAGTATAAAAAATCCCAAAAATTTGATCAAATGCGAAAACCTAATCAAACCTTTTTGCCAGAATCATACTTTGATCAAAATGGGATACCGCCGCTCCTCCCAAATGCTTACAGGACATTCATGACCTTGGCCCCAGAGGTTACATTTCACTTGAGCTACTGCATCAACAGCGAACAACAACTATAGGTAATATTTTACCATCACAAATTTTCTAGAAGCAAATAGTTATATTGCGTTTGTACTTGTTATAATCAACAAACTCCAAACTAATTCAAAAGAGACAAACAACTACCGCCAGTTCCAAACTATTATTCTTCCTTCCGGACGGTACGTTTTTTGCAAATAGTGTTATCATGAGCTGCTTTAAAACCGAAGGACATGAAGGTGCATTACCAATGCCACATAGATTTCAAAACTGTTAGTTTACGTTCCCAAGCTTTTTTATTTTGGGGACCAAATAATGTCTTACAGGCAGGGGTGTCGATCCCTGAGACACTTTCTTAAGTCCGACCTCTATCAGAAAAGTGTTTACAATCCAATCGCTGGATTCAAAGTGGAAAAAGGGTGACTCTATTAACGCGCACAATAACACACACGGAAGCGTGCGAACTTCTGTATAAACATTTAATTCATTGCAAATTATATATTCACTGCATTTTATACTCCACCGTGAAATGATGATAGCTAATTTCAACGCTAAGGATGCAAAATAATTCGTCGCGGTGCCAAGCAAAATACTAATGCAACAAAACAAACAAAAACGAAAATGTTGCTAACAAAAGAAAACCAGTAGAACCAGAAATGGGAGGCAGGTAAGCTACAACAGCAGCAAAAACAGATTCAAATGACAGCAACAACAAAAAACTTGTTGCTAACAACAATAACGAAAACAAAAAAAGCAACGAAAATCTCACTTAGGAATAAAAAATTACGAAAAGGGAAATAATACAATCAGAGTAAGGAAGAACAATATCGTGTAAAGTTAAAATGAATTGAAAGAAAAAATTGTAATTTATTTCGGCCATCGATGCTGAATTACAGCAAGAACAACAATTGCAAACGACAACAAAATAAGAAGAAGAAAATTACAAGCACACACATTTACACACGTATACATTCATTCGTTTGCTTGTGCGACTTGGACACAAGAAAGAAGTAAGAAAGGAACGCAACTTACATTGATGAGGGAAAGAGGTGCAGCGCCCTCGTTTATTCAACTGCTCGTATGTACGTGCACTTCGCCTCCCTCACCCAAACCTAAACGTTTGAGGGGTCTTGAGGGCGAAGTTCAGAATACCCGACGCAAATTTTTCTTCCTCAGTTCCACAGGAGGTTTCCTCCCAGTACTGCCTGAATGTTGGTAAAACTGATAATGGCTCCAAGATCTCAAGATCTCACTAAGATTCCACTGGTCGTGCACAGTTCATGTGATTCTTGAGCAACGAAAACGAAATTGAAAACTCGCTTATAGTTTTTCCGCGTTACCACACTTCTAATGACATTAAATATTTTCTCGACTACGGTACGATGACGATTATCACGCTCTCGATAAACATAGACGGTGTCTTTCTTCTTTATTTTGAATTTAGTTTTTTCCTCGGGAGAGACGTTTTGTCTCCCAGTTATCTGTCGGTGGTACACTTCTTTTTTCTAACAAGCTGAGCTTGTATTTTTCTTTTCTTTTTTCGTTCGTGGCTGCTGACCACAACTTGTTATGTTATTTTTGTTTTTTCTTAGCTTTCCAGCCTCTTATGCTTCTGGTTTTTTTTTCACTTTTTTCTTTCCTGAAGAGGTGGTTAGGCCAGCCAGTCAGCCCAGCACTGCTGCTTCTTGCAGTATTTTACACACTCGCTCGACAATACATTGGAGACCATTTAACGATACACGAAATGAAAGAAAAGCAACAACAACCAAAAAGCAACGAATCCACTACTACACACACTGCACTTATTCCACCATCCACTTCTTCATCAGTGTTTTGGGCAACGACTTTTCTTGAAAATCTTTCAATGGCTATTGAAACACTTTTAATTGCATTATTACGTAATGCATTCTATGCTCGTTCATTTTTCCCACAGGCTGCAGTTGAATTTTCACACTTTTATGCAAAAATTTTTATATTTTCGAGGAAAATTCAAAGAATTTGTTGCAATGAAAATTCTCTTGTTTCGTGATATTGTAAACTATTGACATAAAATTAGAGAAAATGGCGGCGTACATGTTTTCGTTAAGTTTATTCGAGTTCATTGTGTAAAATTCTTCGTTCTATTTCGAGTGTTATTCGTCGATTGGAGTAGCCAGATGGCAACATCAATGCATTGACTTTGTAAAATCACCCCTAATGTATGTAGTTGGCAACGCAGTGGCAGAGATGTTATGTGGCAGGAATGTAAAATAGTGGACTTGCGGCCATATATGGTGTTTCCATTATAGCTTAAAACACTTGTTTTACGAAAAACTCTTTAAACCACAAAGTGTTTGGGATCAAGTGCAAATGTTTTTATCTAATAAGAATAATTTAAAAAAAAAATCTGTCCGTCCACATTGTTTTGGCATTTTTCTGATAAATGTAAACAAACAACGAAACTGATGTTTGGCAAATCAACATTATTGAGAAAAATCGCTGCAAATCAGCTACTTCAGGGTACAACTTAAAGCCTTTTTAAACCAGAGCAATGAGTTGTACTCTGAAATAGGCGAATTTCAGCGATTTTTCCGTCAACAACGATTTAAATTTATCAGAAAAAATGCCAAACAACATGTACGGACAGAAAATTAAAATTTTTGATAAAATTTGAGAAAGGTCGAAGTAAAAACAACAATTAACATATTTTTGATAAAATATAAATAAATGATTAGTCCTATTAATAAAAAGCGATCGCGCTTCGTGGACTTCTGCCTAAGAAAAAATGTTAATATATTTCTGGCAGGAAAATATTGTCGGAACAAGGCTAAGGAACAGTTGACAATATGCATAACTGCAGTGTAAAACCACTTTTAGTGATTTTTTTTTTGCATATTTCATGAAAATAAAAATATGCCAATTTCATTGCAACAATAAAATAGATCCAAAAAATTTAGCATATTGGCCGCTGTAGTATCACATCAAAGAATTTGTAATTTATCTTCTAGATTCCAGCCCAAAATCGCATTCCAATCCGCCTGAGCCTATAAGCTACTTTCCAAAGGTGGTAAAGGAATTAGCTATTTTGACTGTCATATGATTTTACCATCGATTTTGATTTCCGGGACTCCAAAGCAGGAATAAGTTTTCCGTCCTAACGAATTGTCACGAAATCTGGCATATTGTTTCGAAAATTTATATTTATGGCTTCAGCCCGATCTATATGTTTTGTAGTACAAATTCTTGGAATTGACGTCGATGTGGTTCAATAAAATGTTTTCTTTGCCCCTTGTCGTCCTCAGTAGTCTTAAGCAAACCATTTCTTTTTATCAGCCATATTTTTGACCACTCCAGCTAAGCAACCAACTCGATCTGGCTCCCTCAGGCGTATTAAGGAATGGCAGGGTTTGCGCTTGCGATATGAGATTTCTCATAACAACTATCTTATAAGAAGAGCGTCAAAAATAGACACATACATTCATAAATGTAAATCAAAAAAAGATGCAATACACAATTAATCATAGAAAAAATGGAATACATGCGAAAAGTATACAAAACACAAAATTTTAAGAACTTAAGAAGTACGTGTATGTAGCTATAAACTAAAAAATATGAACAAAAAAATTCATAACTACACACACAATTAAAATTTCGAACAAACGACACAAGTTAACTGTTTTCTGTTATCAATTAATTAAAAAATACTTGTTAAAAAATACTTTTGTTTTCAATCAAACTATCTATGAAATTTGGTTCCTATTTACGTCGTTTTGGAGAAGAAATGTTCATATACATTTGTTATTGTTATTGTGCGTAGCAAAAATTATTGCTGGTGTTTTATTGAAAGAAGACTACGCAGATGTCAATGACACTGTACGAGAGTCAGTCAACTATGAAATCTTATAAGATTAACATAAATACTTATTACCCTTGTTTAAGATATTCTATATATATATCAGATTATATGAAATCCAGATACTGTCAGCATTGGATTAAAAAAAATAACGTAAATGCAGTAAAAAAAACTGTGTGACATTTTTAATAAAGAATAGAAATAAACTAGTGTATATGCGTGTTTTATTTGCGAAAATTTTAGCGTTTCTTGGAAACGAAATACAACAATTTCATTAGTTATCGATCTTTTTACATGACACTCGATAAAGTGTCTTTTAAAAAAACAGAAAAAAATTGTTACAAATTTTAGTATTTTGAATGTCATTTTTGAGCGTGAAATTCGACAGAAACAGTCGTAGTGTATTTTTCCGGTGACAGCATCGAATTGAACAAAGAAAAGAGCATTATAATAAATAAGATTTATTACACTTTTGATGAATTTATAATTAAAAACAACCCTTTTTACTTATTAAAGCAATTTGCCAAATCAATTTGCTTAAAAATCTAAACATTGCAAAAGGGTACCTTAACAAAGAAAGTTAAAATAAAGGCAATGGAATGTCATAAAAGGAAGTGAACAGCATTGGTCCTTACTCACGCGACTCTGAATGATGGATGAAAGTAACAAATGATTCATCTAAGCACAGTACTTATTGTACTGTTGATCGACATTCATCCTGAAGCTTATGTCACATCGCTCTTAGAATGCATCTATAAGCATTCTTGGTCAATCTAAAGTAGCTTTTAAATCTGTGGAAGATATTTAAATACGATTTCTAGATGAATCCACAGAAATATTACATGAAAATTTGAATAGCGAATATGTTAGACCGGTGTATTAATTGTCTACGTAAACTTATAATTTCCTTGCACTTATCATATTTTTTCATCGGAAATGAACAATTCTTAACACTAAACTTTTCTGTTAATTATAACTTATTTTATTTAAATAATAAAGCAAACAACCAAATGACCGAACAAGAGGTCTATGTATCTATCAGCTGTTTTTTGCACATTAGAATTCAAAGTACAAACTATTACGATAACACCCACGTCGAATGTTTTACACGATACCAATGAAAAGTAAAATTGGCCGCGAGTTGCCGAAAGTCAACTACGACATACGTAATCAAGGAGAATATTTGGAATGAAGTCTGTGTGTGGCTTTTCATACAGTGAAAGTTGGAGACATTTGTATAAATGAAGCTCTACCCCTTCTATGATAATCGAAACTTAATTACCTCATTGGAAGAAAGACCATTAAATAACAATATCGGAGATATATATAATTATAGGTTCTAACTTTAAGGGGCGATATCTCCTAAACTATGTCCGTCCCCAATGCAATTTTTGTTTTATTCGTGTTTTAGGTCAAATCCCTACAACTTAAGAAAAAAAATTGGAATTTTACGCCGAGTGTCAATATACTAGACTTGTTCTGATTCAGCCAACAACAACTCTTCTTAGATGCTTTTACTAAAAATCCAGGAAGCCAGTTTGGGCTAGTTCCAAAGAAAAAAGAAAATGACACAGACTAAAATTGCGAAAAGTTATTTGTAATAGCGCTGTCTGTCACAGAGAGGTCACTGAGAGAATGAGGGAAAGTGAAAATTGAGTTTTTGGTATATTTGTCGTGTGCGGTTGGTTGAACGACCAGATAAGTCTGACAGATTTGTCTAAGAGTGTGCGGTGTGAGGAATGCAAGGGAAGAAGAAGAAGAACGTAAACAAATTGAATAAACAAATGCAACATAGCAATGTTGCTATAATTTGAAAATGAGAAAAGAAACGAAGAGAAAAGAAAAAGGATAGGGAAAGAAATGGAGGTGTCATGGCTCCAGGAGCCAAAAAGGGCGTCCTCTTGATTTTTGGCAGCCAAGCGGATAAGTTCAGAAAATAAAGAATCGCGACCCTAAAACTTGATTTGTCGAAAGTACTTACCGGTTATAAATCCGCAGAAATAAAACGGTCGGCAACAGCAACAACAACGAACACAGTCGGCATAAACAACAACATCAAACAACACTAGAACGACAGCTAACAGCGACGACCGGCAACAGCCAAACAGCCAAGGACAGGCCGGTTCAACGGGGGAGGCGCTGATTAGCACCACCAAAACCTGGGGTGCTGTGGTAAACCCGGGCACTGACCCTTTTTAACCTATATACAAAAAAATATCAATTAAATAAAAACAAACCAAAGTGTTATATATATATATGCCAGCCGTTGATAGGAGAGTGTAGAAAAGAAACGGCTAAGGCATCTTCCTTTTATTAAATTGGTTACTTACGTGCGGATAGGAGTGAGCTCAATCCTAGGGCCCGTTAGAAAAGGGGAAAAGTTGCCCCGATAAAGTTAATTAAAGAAAAAAAGGGAAGTGTCCGACCGTGTTTGATTTTACAAATTCCTGGAAAAAAAAAGAATAATATAAAAGAAAAAAACGGAAAAATACATATATATATATAAACTTACATACGCGACCGTGAAACTTACGAAATACAAAACTTACGCGGACAGACGGTGACGGACCGACAGGCTCGGGTGAACCTTTAAAAGAGGTTACGCCATTTTCTGCGTCCTGTGTTCCAGCCAGGCAGATTGTTGCCATATTTGTCTGGGCAAATACCAAGGCCGCCGCCATCTTGGCCATACCTAAAAAGAAAAGAAGGGAATTTTTAAAAAAGTTATATATACCATTCCCGGTTGCAAAAATTGTAAAGAAAATAAGCGAAAATTACATGATATATTGGAAAATTTACGAAGATTAACCCAAAAATTGTGGAAATAATCACAATTTCCAAGCTATTCCCAAAAGTTACAAAATTGCATGAATTATACGATCTGATAGAATTACAGAAACTACAAAATTTGGTTTAAAATCTACAAAATATACCAAAATTTACCAAACATTTACACAGTTACCGGAAATTGAAAATTGAAATTTGTACATAAAACTTAAATACTGAGCCCGCCATCTTGTTTTTATTGTTATTATGCATACGAAATGAAATTGAGAATGGAATAAGACATAAAAGCATAATAAAAACGAAATTTTATAACGTTTTATAGAAAAAAATTGAAATTTAAGGTTTTTTAATTAAAACAATATGGAGGCTTAAAAAAACCTTTCGGTGGTAGAGAGGGCGACGAGACGTAAGTAGAGGGGAGTTTTGGGGCATCCAATACCTTAGATTTCGGGTGCTATGGTGGAATCTTATGGGTTCCAAGAGGGAGGGCCAGTTCTTGGCATAACATCGGCCAAGGTGATATGAGTGTAACGATTTTAGAGTGAGTGCGTTCCGTCCGTTGTTTCGTGCCGTGTGTGACTTGCTTCGGGTCCCAAACTTTTTGGTTTTTTTGATATTTGGTTGGGTTTTGCTCAACCGAAAGCTGGCATGAATTTTTCATGTGGATGTCGCATAAGGTCAGGTTGCTGGCAAGAACCACCCCCATCCGGCGAGCTTTAGCCGAGCTAAACAGCCAGCATGCCAGCGCCGCCTGCAATTTGACCACCGAACAAAGCCGTGTGTTTGACAGTCGACACTACAGAATGGCGCCCAACGTGGGGCCCGAAGCGAGTTTTTGTTAGTATGTCCTTTTTATGCAAGTAGTTAGTGTTTTTCGTCCTAAAATGTAAGTCCCGTTTGGTAAACCTAAGGGTCCGAACGAGTTGCGACACTTTTTGGGTGGGAAATAATGAAATTTCTTGGCATAAAAGGGTCAAAGTGTATAGCATTAAATTTAAAAGTTTTTTTTCTTTTGTTTTTCATATTTTCATTAAATTTTCTGCACAGTTTTTTTTTATTCCCAAAAGATTTTACTTTTGATCGCTGTATACTATTACAGTTTTAGTTTTCCTTTTTTTCGACTTTAATTCCTTTTTTTTTTCACTCATTTTAAAATTTTTAATTTCGTGTTCGATTTTTTTTTTGGATTTTCTTTTTGCCAAAATCGCTCGTTTTGACTACAGGCAAGTCCCGGTTGCAATGGCCAAGGTCGCAATCGCGTAGCGGTCTGAGTCAAAGGAGGGAAGGAGGCGGAGAGACGATATTTTCAACTAAACAGAACAATAGCCCAAATGACAGATATAACAAAAGTTTGTTACATGTAAATTTTTTTTAATACGGACTTACAAGTTTTTTTTTATATATCCAGAACGTGAAGGGAGGATTTTAGTGAGTCACGTCGTCGAACGTCATTTTGGCTCCTGATTTCGTTTGCCACTAAATTGTCTCTCGTGTTTTCGTAAATATCTGTCTGTCTTTTATTTCCTATGTGGAACGCACTCATGAAACCTAAGACGAAAACTTGTTAATCGTTGCCATACAAATATCACGCATAAGTATTTCTAAATACGATTTTATCAACCTCTACAAACTTTCGTCGCCCTCCTAAACTACCCTGTATTATAAATTTTGAATTTCTATCTTTAAAATATCAACTCTTACTTTAATTGCTGGATTATACCGCTTTTAAGTTTTAAATTATACTTAAGTTTATTTTATTTATTATTTACATATTGAATGGTAGTGAATAATCGAGATTAGCTCGAAATTGAAATCTTTTTCTAAACTTTACAGCATTTAATTAAATTAATAAGAATTTGCGGGTAAGACAAATCATTTAGTTGAAAACGTCTTTCACGAGTAGGTTTATCACAAGCATAGTTTTTTTTTATCAATTAAATAAATGGTCAAGACTAGGTCTATGTCACAAGAAGGTGCTCCGACTACACATATGGCGACCCCGGCATCGGTCGTGACCACAGCCAATACGGCAGCGATCCCGACAAATACATCAACTACAGCAGCTGTAGCAGGCGGCGAAAGGATGGCGGAAGGTCCAGGTATCGTTGATCTAGCAGAGGGGAGTGATTTCGAAGTGTCGAGCCCGACTACACCCAACTTTACTAGCCAAACTGCAATTGAAGTTCACAGGGAGATGCGAGAACATTCCAACAACGCATCAGTACAAGATGGGTCGGCAGCTCAGAACGCGGAAAGTGGATTGAACTCTGTCATTGGTTCAGCCATTACTTTGGGTCAACAAGACTTAATACATGTTTTAGAGGTGAAGCTTAAAGAATTATTGCCACGACTAGTTATGGAGACCCTAGCCAATTCTAGAGTCCCGACAACGACAGCGACTCCGACAACATGGCAAGGAGTACCAGCTATCCAGCCGGATATTCCGCTAACGACACAGAGCGTATCGAACTATAGAGGCCAGACATACCAGACCCAGCTGATTACTTCGGTCTGGCCACCAACAAGCCAGATGCCTCCTTTGCAGCCTAAACCGAAAGAACCAGCGCCACAAGCGACAGCCGTTTTACCGCCGCAGACTGCCCACCCACAACTGATGCCCCGACAAAATCGCCCCGTTTCAACAGAATCTAACGCTCCGCAGCCTCTACATATGCAGCAACAACGACACCAGCAAGACACGTCGCAGATATTTATGGCACAGCAACAAGCAGGGCTGCAGAATCAGACAGTTTTGCAGCAATCACAGGCGTTAGCTCAGGCGGTTGATACTACACAGCTGATCGCAGCACAACAGCAAACTGCGATGCAGGCAAGATATCTCCCACAGCAACAGGTTCGCCAGCAGCCAAATATGGAGCCACTCACTCAACAAGCAAAGAGATACTCTGCTCAGCAGCATCCAGGCGATCTACCCCAGTGGCAATCGAGGGAACCTGATATACCCCAATATTTAGGCGATCAGCGACCCTCGCAACAGGGCAACAAGGCAGATTTTCAAGGTAGACACATATATACGAATTTAGAAAGGGAATTTCCAGAAACGGTTATACCTGCAGCACTGCCTGCACAAGTCATGCCGACACAACAATACAACAACACCCAACCGCAAAACACGTCGATGCAGTATCAATTGGGTCCAGCTCAGGTTATGCTCACACAACCGTTGGGGCCCCAAAATGGATTTGATTCGCAGCAAGAAATAGTACCACAACAGCAAAATGTCGTCACTCAGCCATTTGAGCCACAACGTCCATACGTATATGCCGCGCCGTCGTTAAGCCATCAGCCGGCGACTCAACCAAGATTTGAAACACAGCAGCCGATTTTACCTTCGCGGCAAAAGCGGCAATCACCTAATCAGAATTGGACCCAAACACAAGCGGAGAAAGGAACACAACCAGAGTGGAGACAGCCTCAAACACAAACAGCGATTCCTGGCATGGCGTATGAAAACCGAGCCGCTTCCACAGGTGCTCGTCCACGAAATACAGGAATCGTGCGCCGCATTGAAGTGGAGAAGTGGGGGCTAAAATTTGATGGCACGTCGAAAACAATGGGTGTGGAGGATTTTGTGTTCCGGGTCGAGGCGCTTAAAACGGACTATAGATGCGATGAAGAGGAAGTAATAATCAAGCTCCATCATCTTCTAGAAGGGCCAGCTTTAGACTGGTACTGGTTGCAGCGAAGGTCTACAAGCATCCAAAATTGGTATGACTGGAGAGATGCCATGCTTACTCGATTTAGACGTTTCCACAGCGACTTCGAAGTCCAAAGACAGATGATGGACAGGAGACAGGGACCACATGAGGCGTTCGAAGATTTTTGCAATGCTATAATGCGCCTACGTAACCAGCAGCGACAGCCCGTCGATGAATCCGATCTGGTAGACATAATGAAAACCAACTTGAAGCCGGCTCTAGCTGCATTGGTCTTTCCAATAAAAGTTTATGGATTAAACCATTTTAGACACGAATGTAAAAAAGCCGAGGCCCTACTCCAGAGTCAACGATTAGGGGTACAAGGTTTGCGTCAACCAGTCGTTCCAAGAGTTTACGAGGTGGTGGGAGAAGAAATACCAAACGAAGAGGAAATTGACGCCATTAATCGCCCAATTTATATTTGCTGGAATTGCAAACAAGCTGGACACGGTTTTATGGATTGTCCAGAACCGACGCGCCGTATATTCTGCTACCGCTGTGGTCTAGATGACGTGGTTACGCCTAGGTGTCCCAAGTGTCAGGGAAACAGGCAGACGGGCACGAATATGGGGGAGACGCGCCCGACAACAAACAAGCCCCATTACGAAAAGTAGTTAAAGGAGTAGACAGAGAATTAGTAAAACCTAAGTTGTTAGTTAGTAAGCATAGTAGTGTAGATAAAAGTGAATTAAATAAAAAAGAGCATAAGCCCTGGGAAGTTAGGATGAAGGAGTACGAAGAAGCCAGGGCTAGGATTTTTGGAGGAGACGAGCGGGAAGGTACGGTGAGACTGAAAGTGATCAGAGCCAGGGACAGGTACGAGCGTAGGAAGGAAGAACGCCAAGAAATTGCGGCCACTGTGTTAAATAAAAGGGAAGACACGCTAATGTACGCTTCCATCAAGATTGCCGGGTTGGAAGTCAAAGGGCTGTTAGACAGTGGGGCCACAGTAACGTGTCTAGGTAAAGGTTGCCTGGATCTAATAGAAAAAGCTAAAATACCAATTTTTAAATGCAGTTCAGTAATTAAGACCGCGGATGGTACGGCACACCCAATTATAGGGCGCGTACGTGCACCTATAGAATTTAACAAACGTCGGCGAATCGTAAACTTTTATCTGATACCCACTCTTAGTAGAGAGCTATTCTTGGGGATTGATTTTATGAGGGCTTTCGGTTTAATAGTGAGTTTGGACAGTCTGTCCTCGAATGAAGTACCCGGGGTAGAGGAAGACCTGGCCAAGGAGCTTGACCCCATTCAACATCCGCTCAGCCATGAACAAACTGAACAATTAGACTCCGTTATTGCCGAGTTTCCGTCATTCGAGCATCGAGGCCTGGGAAAAACTAATTTAGAAACGCACATCATAGACACAGCGGACGCAGAGCCGGTAAAGCAAAGGCACTACCCAGTTTCCCCAGCAGTGCAGAAACTTATGTTTGCGGAGTTGGACCGTATGCTTGATATGGGAGTCATTGAGCCGAGCCAGAGCCCATGGAACAATCCAGTTACTTTGGTCCGCAAGGGCCCAAAAAATAGGCTATGCCTAGATGCTAGGAAACTCAATGCGCTCACCGTCAAGGATGCATATCCACTCCCAAACATAGAGGGAATGTTGAGCAGGCTAGGCGATACGCATTATATATCCAGCGTAGATCTGAAGGACGCGTTTTGGCAAATTCCGCTGGAAATGTCTAGCAGAGAGAAAACGGCTTTCACTGTGCCCGGAAGACCCCTGTATCATTTTACAGTGATGCCTTTTGGGCTGTGTAATGCAGCCCAAAGGTTATGTAGGTTGATGGACAGGGTTATTCCGGGCCATCTTCGGGAAAGGGTGTTTGTATACCTAGACGATTTGTTGGTAGTGTCACCCGACTTTGAGACTCATATGAGCTTACTAAAGCAAGTAGGCAAACTACTTACAGAGGCCCAACTAACTATAAATATAGCAAAATCCAAGTTTTGTTTTAGGGAGTTGAGGTATCTCGGGTATATAGTTGGCGGAGGAAAGCTTAAGACCGACCCCGAAAAAGTGTCAGCCATTTTAGATTTTGAATATCCGAAAAGTCCAAAACAAGTGCGTCGATTTATGGGTATGACGGGTTGGTACCGCCGGTTCGTGGCCGACTATGCCACTATTGCCACACCAATTTTTGAAACTTTGAAAAAGGCGAAAAAGTTCGAGTTCGGGGACGGAGCTAAGGCCGCGTTCGATAAACTGAAGCAGGCCTTGACCTGCAGTCCGGTACTTCGTCACCCCAACTTTCAAGCACACTTTTACGTACAGTGTGATGCTTCTGACGTTGGAATTGGTGGCGTATTATTTCAAAAAGACGAAGTGGAGGGGGAACACCCAATAGCGTTTTTCTCCCAGAAGCTATCGTCCGCTCAGAAAAATTATTCTGTAACAGAGCGCGAGTGTCTGGCCGTGGTGATGGCCATCAAAAAGTTTCGGCCATACATTGAATTGATGCCTTTCACGGTAATCACAGATCACTCAAGCTTGAAATGGCTGATGAGCAACAAAGAGTTGAGCGGACGATTAGCGAGGTGGAGTTTGCTTCTCCAAGGTCACGCTTTTGAAATTGAGCACCGTAAGGGCAGTCAAAACATTGTGCCCGATACGCTTTCTCGGTACAATATTGAAGCCCTAACGATAGATTCGGGAGGTCTAATAGATTTGTCACATTCCGCGTTCAAAGATGAAGAATATGTGGCGAAAATTAAAGTAATTGAGGAAAATCAAGACAATTTACCAGATCTGAAGATCAAGGATGGGCATATTTATAAAAGGACGATACCGACTACTGTAGACTTGCCGTGCGAAGATTTCGAGTGGAAGCTCTGGGTACCAGCGGCATTAACCGCAGAAGCAATTAAGGCGGCCCATGATATTCCAACATCGGCACATGGAGGCTTTCACAAAACCCTACACCGACTAAGAGAATTGTACTACTGGCCAAGTATGAGTGGCGAAGTTCGGTCGTATGTTGGTCAGTGCACAATCTGTAAAGAGGCGAAACCGAATTACCAAAATATGAAGCAGCCTATGGGTCCAGAATTTCGCATTGACCGTCCATTTCAAAAGTTGTATATAGACTTCTTAGGTCCATATGTCAGGTCCAAGGCCGGAAATATGTATATATTTATTGTCCTGGACCATTTCACAAAATTTGTGCTATTGAAGGCGATGTCGAAAGCCAACGCTAGCCGAGTAATTCGTTTTCTAACCGAAGAAGTTTTTCATAAGTTTGGTGTGCCCGAGTGTATTCTTTCAGATAATGGCAAACAGTTTGTGGGTAAAGAGTTTTCAGAGTTTGTCAAGGTATACGGAGTAACGCATATAAAGACTGGTTTGTATGCCCCTCAGGCCAATGCGTCTGAGAGGGTAAACCAGTCTATTTTGGCAGCTATTCGCTCATACCTAAAGGAGGATCAGCGAGAATGGGACCAGCATTTATCTGCTATAGAATGCGCTCTTCGTTCCTCAGTACATGCATCATTAGGTATGACGCCATATTTTGCCTTGTTTGGCACAAATATGATTACCCATGGTAGTGTGTACCGGTTAGCTAAGCAGTTAAAGATGCTGAAAGACGGAGAGATGAACGTTCTACCGAAATCTGTACATTTGGAACAGGTCCGTAAAAAGGTTCAGGAAAATCTGAGCAAAGCATATAGCGAAAGGGCAAAGAATTATAACACGCGAACGCGAGCAGTCAGATTTCTTCCCGGTCAGGAAGTGTATAGGCGGAATCACCAATTGAGTGATTTTGCTAAAAATATTAATGCGAAATTGAACCAGAAGTTCTTAAAATGTCGAATAGTTCGATCAGTAGGAAGATCGTTATATGAAATCGAAGACTTGAAAGGAAAGCAGATAGGGGTCTATCACGCGAAGGATTTGAAGCAATAGCAATTTTACCATTTAGTTGGAAGTCGTTACTATCTAAGGCCGTGGGTTCAATCTAAGTCCCTATAATAAGTTAGGTTGACCGAGGTAGATTGGTTGAAATAGAAAAAAATTGAGTTTGGCTGGTCACGAGACTGCCTTAACAGACCTCACAGTGTTTTCTGATTTTTTGTCGTTTCATTCTGCGTGTATTCGTCCATTTGACGGATGGAACATGTGGAAATGAAACGTACCGCGATAAAAAAAAAAAAAAAAAAATCGAGATTGAAAGATTAACGCGTTTTTAAACATTTTTTTTTTGTTTGTCCCTTTGCGGGCTAATTCTTTTTGGGTTTTTATTTTTTTTTTACTTTTTCGTATTTATGGTTTGTTTGTATTTAACGTCCTGGAGACGAGTCATTTAAATTAGACTAAAGATTCGTTTTTAACGTCCTGAAGACGAGTCATTACAATTTGACTATAGAATCTCACTTAAAGTTTTGCAAACGAGTCAGTTAGACTTGCGTTCAACGTCCCGGGGACGAGTCATTTCAATTTTAGTTGATTTCAAGTTGAACTAAATTGAATTTTGAAATTATTTTTTTTTCGGCTCACTGATATACGTAGAAGAGTTTAGTCTAGAATTCATAGTTGAGCACGAAATTAAAGTCAAAGTTTGACGAGAAGTATATTCACTTAGGAATAGTTGTCCCTATTCGGGCGCGAACTAAAAGGCGAAGGACGCGCGGTAAACACATTCGCCTAAGTTTGACCGTGGAAAAAAAAAAAGAATATAAAATTCAAATTTAATTACGGCCCTATTCGAACTAATACGAAGAAAGTAGGCGACAAGAACATTTTCATTAAGTTCAATAGGGTTAGCAAAATGGGTTAGTCAAAATAATAAGTTGCTCTAATAAAACCAGAGCTGGCTGAATCCTAAGCTATTCTAGGCTAAAATGTTAGTAAGTAAATGGGCAAGTGATTTCGGTTCAGTATCATCGGATCGCAGTCGCTGGTCACGATTTCAGAATGAAGCGGACATTTGATGGGAGAAAGTTGTCCATATACTTTCTAAGGGTTTTGATTTCCAGAGTGCCGAAGCTAGAGTACAACTCAGAAATGCTTTTAATCTTGACTAAGGAATATGCATATGGTAACGTTACATGTGGGGACATACTGTAACGGATCGTGGCCCACGTGCCTCCCTTCGTAAACTCCCTGGGCGATTAGGCAATAAGGGCCTTGGGTGGTTTGTCACGCGTTTGGGGTGGTCACGGTTTGTTTTTGAGCAGAATTGTCAAGATTAGAAAGGTATCAATGGGCCTATGCACGAAGTACAATGGCCCGCGAGTTGAATCCAGCTGCGATATCTCTGGAAATCAGCGCCCCTATAGAGGACGTGTTTAACGATCGAACCCAGGAAAGCCGTACATCCGTCGTAAGGTAACCGTTGACTTGGGCGAAGTTCAATAATTATAAAAATCCTTCATGCGTTCATTACTCATGCTCGTACAGTTTGCCCAAGATTGCTGAGGTTTTGTAGTTTTGTTTAGGGCGACATCTGGGCCGTCAGTTTGGAGATGGAGGGAACCTACGCTAAGCCCTACTTTAAGCTTGACACAGTATATAAATGAAAAATTCGGACTTACCCCAGATTCAGCTGCTGATGTCAAATTGGTATCCGGTTCCGGAGGCCAATTAGGGCTGAAACTCGCTGTCCAGATCCAAGTTTCCCGCTCGGCTCTAAATAGCACCACGAAGTAGGATTAAGTGTTGAATTTAGTTGTATTTTATTGAACTTTCTTTAGTACTTCTTTTTTTTTTTAATATAAAAAATATTAGGTGAGGATTGAGTTATTTATTGAATTTTTAGTTAAACTGTTGAACTTCTAGGTTTGACTATTTTTAACGATAGTGTTATTTAAGTTTTTATTCCAGTTTGGTTAATTTTGAGTTCATATTTCTGGTTTTTGGTTGAAGTTTGTGTTTGTCGATGTCAAAAACAAGAATACAATTTTTTCATTAACACAAATTTTTTATTGGAAAGTGTTTTCTATATATTTTTCTTTTTTTCTTTGGCGCAAACTGTTTATAATATAATTTTTTTTAATTTGAGAAGAGTACGTTCTAAACGAGAATAATTTTTTTTGTTGTCCTGGAAAAAATAATTAAATTTTTTTTGAAAAATTAAAATAAATGGAAAAATTTAAAAAAAAAAAAAAAAAAAAAAAAAAAAAATTTCGGAACTAATTGTTAAAAAAACGAATAAAGAAAACAAATTTTAAATTTTGAAAAATTTGGAGAAAAATTTTGAAAAAAAAAAAAAAACGAACTGAAATAGTTGTTTTTTTTATTTATTTGTTTTGGTATAATGAAGTTTTGAAGGATACTTTCATTTTGTTTTCGATTTCTTTTATAAAAACAAAAAAAAAAAAAAAAAATTGTTTCTAGGAAAATTTTTTTTTATTAGAATGAATTTTTAAAAAAAAATTTGGAAAAGTTTTCGAAAACTAACAAAAATTGAAAAATTTTCACAAATAATTTTTTTGAAAAATTTATATTTTGTTTATATTTAAGAAAAAATTTTCCAGGAAAAAAACTATTTTTATAAAAAAAAAAAAATTTTTGGATAAATCTTCAGAAAAAATATTTTTTTTTGGAAAAATAGTTTGTAGAAATTTTTTTTATTATAATGATTTTTGAAAGATTAGTGGAAAAGTTTTCGAAAAACAACAAAATAAAAAAAAAAAAAAAAAAAAAAAAAAATTTAAAAATTTTAAAAATTTATATTTTAGTTATTTAATTTTAATTATATATCAGGAAAAACATGAATTTTAAGAAAAAAAAAAATATTTTTTTGAAAAAAAATTTTCAGAAAAATAATAAAAAAAAAACATTTTTAGAAAAAATAATTTTTACAATAAATTTTCGGAAAAATTTTTTTTCTTTCAAAATTTTCAAAAAAATCTAAAATAAATTCAAAAAAAAAAATAATTAAAATTAATTTTCAGGAAAAAAAATTTTATACAAAAAAAAATTATTTAAATTAAATTCAATAATAATTTAAAAAAATGCACCTATAAAAAAACAATTCACACAAAAAAAAAGTTTTCTTTTCCACAAAAATTTTTTTTCACAGTTTTTTCACTTTCACACCACTGAAATCTTAATTTTTGCACAAAACTTTTATATTAATTTTTTTTTATGAACACTCGCGTATTTGGTAGTTTTGGAATAATTTAATTTTTTTTCTTTCTTTTATCAAATTTCATTTTTTTTTGCCCGGCACTGGTTTAATAAAAAAATAATATGTAAAATAAAAAAAAAAAAAAAATTTTTTTGATTTTAATAGTATCTGTTAAGTTTTAATTTTGATTTTTTCTGTTTGGGTTTTCAAAATTTTGTATGTTTTTTTTTTACTTTGTTTTTGGGTTTTATTTGCTAAATTTCCCACGTATCAAATTTTTTTTATTTTTGATGTTTATATGTTCAGTTTTGAGTTTTTTTTTGCATTTTTCTTTCACCTTTTCTTTCACATATAATTTCGTTTTTTATTTTCGTTTTCCTTTTTTAATTCGTTTCTTTCAATATTTACCTTGTTAGTTCTTGGTACATTTTTAATTTTTTTGCGGCACCGGTAAAAACAGGTTTTACATTTTTCGGTTCTTTCTTTTCACTTTTTTTTCATTCTTTTTACTTTTTCAATTTTTTTTTTTTTGCGCCTTAGAAATTCATTGCAGCTTTCAGCCGCATTCCTTTCTTTTTTGCTGCAGTGTTTACCGTTAGCCATTGAAATCGTCGATCGATTTCAATGGACACACACAAACACTTGTTTTTCTAATGGGAAGCGATTCCCATTCAACTGCATTCACACTCACACTCACACGTTCAGGCACTTTTTTTGTTCACTAATTATGTAGTTTTGTTTAATTTATTTAGTTATATTTGATTTTTTTTTGTTATTTTCTTTTTTATCGCACTTTTTTATTAACTTTTAACATAAATTATTTCACTTTTTTCTCACTATACTTACCATTTTTTTTAACTATCACTCCGTTCAATATACCCGCGCGATCACTTTTAACATTTATAAGATTTCCATGTCGAATCTAAAATTTGACGGCGTCAAATTAGTGGCGGCTTATGGGAAGTGCTCGGAAAGTCAGAAGACAGCTGTTAGGGGTAGTTGCCAGACATACAGTAGGGTTACCGTGCCTACTGTAATTACAGCAAACGTCATGCACTGGAAAAAATTGGCAGTGAGTTAGAAAATAGGCACTTTTTTCCCTCCCATTCTGTAACCATAGTCGGTTTACAGAATGGTTGGGTTTGTCGTGTGCGGTTGGTTGAACGACCAGATAAGTCTGACAGATTTGTCTAAGAGTGTGCGGTGTGAGGAATGCAAGGGAAGAAGAAGAAGAACGTAAACAAATTGAATAAACAAATGCAACATAGCAATGTTGCTATAATTTGAAAATGAGAAAAGAAACGAAGAGAAAAGAAAAAGGATAGGGAAAGAAATGGAGGTGTCATGGCTCCAGGAGCCAAAAAGGGCGTCCTCTTGATTTTTGGCAGCCAAGCGGATAAGTTCAGAAAATAAAGAATCGCGACCCTAAAACTTGATTTGTCGAAAGTACTTACCGGTTATAAATCCGCAGAAATAAAACGGTCGGCAACAGCAACAACAACGAACACAGTCGGCATAAACAACAACATCAAACAACACTAGAACGACAGCTAACAGCGACGACCGGCAACAGCCAAACAGCCAAGGACAGGCCGGTTCAACGGGGGAGGCGCTGATTAGCACCACCAAAACCTGGGGTGCTGTGGTAAACCCGGGCACTGACCCTTTTTAACCTATATACAAAAAAATATCAATTAAATAAAAACAAACCAAAGTGTTATATATATATATGCCAGCCGTTGATAGGAGAGTGTAGAAAAGAAACGGCTAAGGCATCTTCCTTTTATTAAATTGGTTACTTACGTGCGGATAGGAGTGAGCTCAATCCTAGGGCCCGTTAGAAAAGGGGAAAAGTTGCCCCGATAAAGTTAATTAAAGAAAAAAAGGGAAGTGTCCGACCGTGTTTGATTTTACAAATTCCTGGAAAAAAAAAGAATAATATAAAAGAAAAAAACGGAAAAATACATATATATATATAAACTTACATACGCGACCGTGAAACTTACGAAATACAAAACTTACGCGGACAGACGGTGACGGACCGACAGGCTCGGGTGAACCTTTAAAAGAGGTTACGCCATTTTCTGCGTCCTGTGTTCCAGCCAGGCAGATTGTTGCCATATTTGTCTGGGCAAATACCAAGGCCGCCGCCATCTTGGCCATACCTAAAAAGAAAAGAAGGGAATTTTTAAAAAAGTTATATATACCATTCCCGGTTGCAAAAATTGTAAAGAAAATAAGCGAAAATTACATGATATATTGGAAAATTTACGAAGATTAACCCAAAAATTGTGGAAATAATCACAATTTCCAAGCTATTCCCAAAAGTTACAAAATTGCATGAATTATACGATCTGATAGAATTACAGAAACTACAAAATTTGGTTTAAAATCTACAAAATATACCAAAATTTACCAAACATTTACACAGTTACCGGAAATTGAAAATTGAAATTTGTACATAAAACTTAAATACTGAGCCCGCCATCTTGTTTTTATTGTTATTATGCATACGAAATGAAATTGAGAATGGAATAAGACATAAAAGCATAATAAAAACGAAATTTTATAACGTTTTATAGAAAAAAATTGAAATTTAAGGTTTTTTAATTAAAACAATATGGAGGCTTAAAAAAACCTTTCGGTGGTAGAGAGGGCGACGAGACGTAAGTAGAGGGGAGTTTTGGGGCATCCAATACCTTAGATTTCGGGTGCTATGGTGGAATCTTATGGGTTCCAAGAGGGAGGGCCAGTTCTTGGCATAACATCGGCCAAGGTGATATGAGTGTAACGATTTTAGAGTGAGTGCGTTCCGTCCGTTGTTTCGTGCCGTGTGTGACTTGCTTCGGGTCCCAAACTTTTTGGTTTTTTTGATATTTGGTTGGGTTTTGCTCAACCGAAAGCTGGCATGAATTTTTCATGTGGATGTCGCATAAGGTCAGGTTGCTGGCAAGAACCACCCCCATCCGGCGAGCTTTAGCCGAGCTAAACAGCCAGCATGCCAGCGCCGCCTGCAATTTGACCACCGAACAAAGCCGTGTGTTTGACAGTCGACACTACATATTACCATTAATTCGCATTGTGTTTTGTATTTCTAACCACATACACATGTGCATAACACATAGTTACCATCATACCACCATATATTTTGAATATTTATGAGACCTAAGTCTTTAAAATGGATGGAGAGAGAAAACAGATTGAGTCGTGTCGACGCGCTTTGAGTGTTGCAAGTACGCGTTTAGTTTCATCAGCGTAAGCGAGTCCCCCTGCACGCAGTTTTTGTCTGTTTATATTATTCTGTGATCTCAAAATTAATCAACAAATCCAACTGGCGCCATCTCTTAGCGGTTAAAACTCTAAAACAACAGAGAATAGTTATAAACAGAATCCCCTATAAAAACTGCCTGCAGGGGGACTCGCGTACGCTGATGGTACTAAAGCTGCCATTAGACGACGTGTATTTTACATGTGACATGTCAGTTTTCCCAGTGTTAAATTTATACATGTCGTGTGACCCCTTTCAAACACTGCTTGTGTAAAACAATGCGTTAGATAACATATGTATACATTTCATTTAGAGCGTGCTCTATTTTGACATGTAATACATATCGGCAATCAGCTGTTTTTGACAAAACAACAAAGCGTTTGCTGACAAAAAGTTGAAAAGGATAAGTATTTTATTTCAAATCGTAAATAGAACAACTAATGAGTGTTTTCCACAATATTTTTAGTTAAATTGGGCTAATAAAGCTGTGTTTGGCGATGATAAGATATAGCAAAGTCAGCTGCTAATGATAAACACGTATATACATACACAAGCACGTTTGAAAATTATAAACCAAATGTACACGCTCATTTTGACAGACATGCAGAATGACATATCGATTTTTGAATTGACAAGCCATGTGTAAAATACACGTCGTCTAATGGCAGCTTAAACGCGCACTGACGACACCCAAAGTGCACCGACACAACTCAATCCATTATCATTTTCTATCCATTTTATAGACTATTGAAAATATAAGAGGTATGATTGTAACTATGCATAACGTACATGTGTTTGTTGATAAAACTAAAAAACACAATGCGAACTAATGGTAATATACAAAAAAACTTAAATCTCACTTTCACTCAGTTCTCTAAGTGACATAAAACGAAGAGAGAAAGATGGGGATTCTGGTTAATATTTTTCTGTGAACAACATATAAAAATCCGCTGACAAACAGACAGATAAACTATTTCGGCAGATAAAAACTGATTATAGGGGGAGTCGCGTATAATGGTGGTAATAAATTCATCAACACAGTACTCAAACTTTATAAATATCACTCAATTTAAATTAATTTCCGTTAATTTTATAAACTTTTGGCTCATTTATTTTGAAATTATATGAAGGTTATTATGTACAAATGCCGCAAACAATTCAAAACATAATTCGAATTACTTGTTATATAACAAAAACTAATTTCATTTCCACTCAACTCTCTCGTTTATGTATTAGAACAAATTGTAGGGTTTCCAATATTTTAAACATATTCTTATAAATATTATTGATTAAAAGCGAATTTATAGAAATATTTACCAGAAAACTCAATACGTTTAATTCAAATAAGAAAAATATTGATTTGTAATATGTTTGCCAAATGAATTTACTGGATCTACTATATGAGACCATGATTTTGAGCAATTTGCAAGTGTTTTTTTCTGTACAAATTGTCAAAGTTTGACTGTGTATGGCGCCCATACTCGAATGCTAACGTCGAGTACTCGGTAGTAAAGAACGTAAGATTTTTACAAAACCCAAAACACATGTTTTAGTTTTGATTCGTTTGTTTGTTTACCTTTCGTTTCTGCACAACAAAATTATGTCTTTAAAACTTTTAAGGCAAAGTGTGGATATTGTAGAAGATGACACAAAATCAACTGATCAGAAGAAGAAAAGTGATATATGTCTTAAACATCTCCAGAAGAGAAATAATAAATATATCTTTATTTCAGCCAGAAAGTCAACTGCCGCTTCCCACACCCGTAAAGCATCGCACGCCACAATTCGAGATCATCATTTGGATCAGCGAAAAAAGAATATAAAAGATGTACAGAAAGAACTGGCTGCCAAAGGCAACAAATCTAATGAAAATATCAAGCGGCTATTGGCCCTATCAATGAACACGGTCAAAGTCAAGGACGCAGAAAAGGTGGGCGAGTAATTTAGTATCTTTAAAAACACATCAAATTTCGTTCTTTGCAGATGGTTCAGAGAGCCCACAAGGGCCGCTACGTCAAGAAGATCATACCGAAGGTTGAGCAAGAGTCTATATTTACGGAGGAAGATTTCCGCAAATTTGAAGAAGAATACTTTAACTCTTAGATCTGATTAATCTTAAATTTTAATAAAACAATTTTTCCGATTTATAAACTTATTGTTATTTTACTTAATGTTGTTTATCAGCAAACCGTACAATCTTTCCTATCTGCGTCGAAAGTTTATTGCTGTTTTTATAGCCACATTCACCACCGATATTTATATTTTGGATTGTATGTGTGTTGTGTGTTTGCTGTCATTATGTTTTTGCATAAATCCAATAATCAGCTGCGCCACTGGTTTCGCACTGTTTAAATGCAGGTGATGTGTGCCTCTGGGATAGATGTGACACTCGAACTTTCTATTGTTTAGCATTAAGTAATCATCCAGTTCCGTAGGCTTAGAACTTATATTGTTCGATTCTCCACCTTTAATAACTAGGTAGGGCAGTGTCCTATTACAGATACGTTTAGCCATTTCTAAAGCTAATTCCATGTTCGGATTAAGCTCCTGTATGTATTTGATACGGCTATCGCGAGAAAAGTAATACTTGTCTGGATACAATTCTGACTTTTGGATGTTTCGTTCTAGTATGAATTTGCAATTTTCCAAATCGACGGATTGGTGGGAACCCTCGTAGAGCAGTTTTTCACACTCTTTGAATGTGTAACTCGGAGGTTCCGATGGATTGCCAAAGAGAAGGCGTTCGTTGCCGACTAACGCCTTTTCGATGACATGCCTTAAGACAGCTGGATTAATGTCGGGCGGCCAGTAAGTATTTTTTATTATATCGAGACTGATGATCATGTCAGTACGATCAGGGTAGATGGCAGCAAAGTGGAAAGCCACAACTCCGCCCATGGAATGCCCCATCAGACTGACTTTCTCCCACTTGTATGATTGCATTAAGCGCAAAATAACACGAACGTACTCCATATTGTGGTACAGAATTCCGGCAGGCAAATGGCTGGAATGGCCATGGCCAGGCAAGTCAATGCATAGCAAACTGCGGTAAGGTGCAATCAATGGTGCCAGTTTGGCAAATGTTCCACAGTTATCTTGCCAGCCGTGTAATGCTAATATAGGTCTTTCTGTTTGGTCGCCGTACCAACGGCCCGATATGTGACCCCATGGCACGGGAATGCGAACTTCGCTGCTGCGCTGTAATAATTGAACGAAATAATAATAATGGGTATAGATTTTGGGGGTGTCCATAACAGTAATACCTACAGTTAAGTTTTCTTCAATTTGCATTTTTATGTTGACCTTTGCTTTGAATTTTTTCTAAATCAAATTGTTTTCAATATGTGGTGCGAAAGGGAAACGAGGAGAGACGTCTTAACCGGTCGAATGCGTAAATCGTACTAATAGCGCAAGAAAATTATATCAGACTACGTTATCAGGGCAATATTTTCTTCGCTCATGAAATTCGCAGATATGAGTTATAGTGACTCTCTTTAGTATGCAATTGCAAACTGGGGTCAGTACAGTTGACCGTTATATTTAATTAGATGTTATGAGAAATAATAAGCGATTAAAAGGAAAACAAAAAAAAAAAATTTAGTATTTAGAGGTAAACGCATCATTAGATAAGTCCGACGATTTAACAACCCATTAAGCGGCTTAAATTTAATACACATTGCAAATGAATTTGCAACTATATCACCGTTCAATATCGGGGAGCTTATCTCCCGGTATGGAGTTTATTATGCAGTCTGTCGACAGGAACTGTTAAGGTACTATGTATTGCATACCCGTTACCCAGTTCGTCATAGTGATTAATAACTGCTCGTTACTTTACAAAAAATACATCTCTGTTCAAATTCTTTGAATGGAAGCATGAAAGCAAATCTGGTATAAAACAATAATGGAAAAATATAAAACGGTCATTAGCTAGATGCGATATTGATTAAATAAATAAACATCAATATTATTACTGGACATAATTATTGAATAATATATAAATTATATTTTATAGCAAAATTGTAAAAGTGTTGATTATATTTGCATTGCGAATGATTTTGTCATAATATTATCCACTTGGGTTTCTTCGGAGACATTCTTCTTATAAAAAAGTGTTTGGGCATTGTAGAAAGTTCAACTTTTCCGAAGAAACGAAGAAAAGAAGTCGTTTACTTGAAAGTATTTCAAGTTTTGTACTACAGCAACAACACGTTTGGCATATATCGTCACCTAAAATGCAAAATAACGTAACATCATTTTCATAAGTTTACAGGAGAAGCAAAAACCTTAATTTGCAAGAAAAAAAATAAAGAAATTTTTTTTTCAGAATTTCGGAAGTCATGTTGTTACGTTATTAGGATTGTGTATAATTATGTAATGTAATAAAAACTAGAATACTATCCCAAGTTTTGAATAATCAGGCTCGAGGTCCATGTGATTTTGTTATTATTTTTGGACATGAAAATATTTTTAGGGTATGTAGATTTACCTTTTGTGCCATATTCAATAAAAAAAACGATTTTTAATTTTTAAGGGGTTCGTATTTTTGCATTTTAGGTGACGATATGTGCCAAACGTTTTGGCACATATTTAAACTACTTTCAAGTAAATGACTCATTCCTTGGTTTTTCGGTTTAACTTATCTGAAATGAATCTTGCATAAGCCTATTGGTTGATTTGAATGTGAGGTCCTTTTAATTTCTAGACCGAGGGAAAAATATGGCTTCTTCACAGTAATCTTCTACTCCATTTTCACTATTTATACAGGGAATTGCTGCACTTGCTTTTAGAGCAAGCTAATCTAAAAATGTCTCATTATTTTGTTACAACATCTTCGAGCTGGGGTTTAATCATAAAAGCGCCAGCCGGAACACGGGCCCCAGGAAATAACACCCCAAATTCAAAATGAAAGCAGGAACTAATTTTGGGGTCTGTTTTTATAATGAAGGTAAGCCCCAAATCCCAAAATGAAATAGCCCCCCCCCAATATTTGAAATTCCCCTAATTCTATTCCGAAATATTCTTATTGCAACCTATATTTTGTTTTACTCTTACACAGAACAACACATGATTTTGGGACTCAATTCTGAGAACTGCACGTGAAAGTAGCCCCAAAAAGAAGAAGTTCTGCATCATTCGTTCTGTCAAGTTACATGCCATAATAATTTAATATCGATTTGAAGTTAGTAAGTATCTTATTGAGGAATTTGTCACGTCTTAAGCTAAGTATAGACGGGTGCCAGAAAATGCAATTTTGTCAAATCTGCTAATGTACCGCAAAGTACTGACATGGACAGTGTTGCCAATATAATTATTTCTTGAATTTAGCAGATGCATAAACTTCGCACATCTGCAAATTAAATTTGTTTGCAATTATCTTACAATAATTTGATAGTGGCAACATTTTGCGGTTCACATGGGGTCTACACCTGAGATAAGATGTAAGATTTTTATATCAGCGAACGTCAAATTCAATCGCAGAGAGTATTATGTTACGTGTGGACTCTCAAATAGTGTTAGCGTTTGTATTTTAATAAATGTCAAGACACAGTTGTTACGACAATTCTCTTAACAACTATGTTATAATAGGGGCACACACAATCATAACAATAAACAGACGCCATCATTGAAAATGTAATTCTTGTGAAAAGTGTACAATTGTGAATTAAAAATACAGCCAAAAAACCAATTTAATTATTTTTCTGCATTTGTTTACAAACACACAATAAAATTTTCCAACGAACAACACAAGTTTACTGTACGAGAGTCAGTCAAAAATGAAATGTTATAAGATTAACATAACTACGTGTTCCCCTTGTTTAAGATTTAGATGAACAAGAAGAAATGTCTTCTCTCATTCTGTCGACGTTTTTTCAGATATTATGCCAAACATTATTTCAGGTGGAGACCCCGTGTAATGGCAATTGAAGTTTTGAATCTAAAAATAGAAACCGTGTTAATTCACAACAAAGCGAGAAGCTATCCCATACCTCATTCATGCAAACGTTGCCATACAAAATTTAAGGTGCACACGGTTGTTTAACATTTTCTGAACATTTTTCGGGCAATATTGAAAGATCTGGCAACTGTCAGTACGTAGCTTTAGGCTCATTTATTATATTGTTATGTTGTCGCGTATAATTATCATAAATAATATTTCACGTAAATCATACGCCACAGAGTACAACAGTTTTATTGTAACTGCTACAAAATAAATCAAGTTCAAAAATCTGACTAGTGGTTCTCGAGTTATGTCAAACAAAAAACCCTAAAACGTGACAAATTCCCCTATACGATACTTACTAACTTCAAATCGATAATAAATTATTAAGGTATATAACTTGACAAAACGAATTATGCAGAACTTCTTCTTTTTGGGGCTACTTTCACGTGCAGTTCTCAGAATTAAGTCCCAAAATCAATGAGCTGAAACATGTACTGTGTATGCTGTTAAAACTTAATCATTTTCTCAAAATTAAACAAGCTTTACAGCAGGGACCGGCACACCAATACCATTCTAGTTTGTCATTGTATAAAACTCTCCTTCTCCCTATGCACTGCAAAACATGTTGATTTCGATTTATATATCCACTACGCGACGTTTTTTCTATAACATTGAATAAAGCTAGATTTACACGATTGAAGGCATTTTGAAGTCTTATCAAAATTTTGAAAATTTGTTTTGATGTTCTATTTACACGTTTCAAAAATTTGATCAAAATATTCTTTCAATATATTTCAAAATCTTTTTATAAAAATTTGATCAACATTTTTTGAAGCTAATTTACACTATTGGTAAACTTTTTATATTGAAAATATTGACTTTGATCAGCTGTTTTGCTTCTTTTGTGAAATAATTTATTGTTAATAAGTATGGACGACGACACAATCATCATAGCATCAACAATTTTAATATTGGAGGAAGAAGTAGCTGATAATAAAAAGAAAACAAAATGAACATTGGGTTCGACCTTTTCTTATTAAAGGTAATAGTGTGTATGTGTCTTTTAGGGAGCGATTTAAAAGGAATAATCCTGCCCTATACAAAAACTTGTGCGAATGTCACCAGACGATTTTGATTATTTGCTTAATCTCGTCACCCCATCAATAGAAAAGGCCAATACTAATACGCGGGAATCTATATGCCCCGAAGAACGCCTGGCAATTACTTTGAGATTTTTAGCGACTGGGGACAGTTATACAAGTCGGATGTTCTTGTTTAAAAGATCAAGATCATCGATATGCAATATTGGGCCTGAAGTCTGCACTGCATTATATAAAGTACAAGCTTTCCCGGCTCGCGTTGCTTCACCCGTACTTACAATGAATCTTCTTAAGAATTTAATCAATACAGGTAAAATACAAACGCTTCATAAGACTATCGGACATCACATTTGTGTGATTTTAGCTTTATACCATTTGCCTAAGTGATTGTACCGTTTTAGTCCCTTTTTATCCCTAAAAGTTTGAATTTCAAAAGATACATTCATATCGCACAAATAAAATTGATTGGTTCCCCCTCTAATTCTATAGGGAGCATGTACATATACATTTTCGTAACTCTACCTCTACTAACGCCCAGTACCAGTTTTTCGGTATTTTTACACCTAAAGAACAAATTTCTAAAAATTACTTCCAATTTGATAGTGAGCATTCCCAAACCAATTTTCGCGATTATAGCTATAGCCAATTGGTCTGGGTGATGGTACAATTTTATCCCTTATAGAACATTTTAAAATCTAAAAGTACGAATTTCCAAAAATCCATTCTTAGCTGACGTTTACACGAAAAGGGAACAACCACCTATGAAAATGTTATAACAAATCATTCTCTTAATATGACAGACAAAAGAATTTGTCCAAAAGGAGCGTGGCACCACCCATTTCCCAGCGAAACGTAACCCCCAAGTACCATTAACATATGTAGCAAATCTCATCCTCATACCTCGTGAAATATGATCGATTGAAATTTTGGTTTGTGTGAGCGGTGCCCCGCCACTTTGTCTAATTATGTTTTTATTAAGCCTATGATAGAGGCCTTATGGACAGTATCACACAAAGTAAATATAATTCCAATCGGTCCATTTTTTTTTTACCCATATAACGGTTTTTTATAAAGGGGCGTGGCATCGCCCACTTTCCACAAACAAACTAATTTTTCTTATACGGCCAATATATGTACAAAATTTCGACTTCGTAACCTATAATGGTTTAAAAGATACAGCCATTTTAAAGTTCGAGCTGTATGGGGCGGTGCCACCCCCTTTTTACCCTCTTGCAATCTGAATTTCCAAAAATCTCTTCTTAGTGCGCGCCTACGTCATAAAAGGAACCTACATTACAAATTTCACTGTTTTAGTGTTTTACCGTTTGGCCTGGGGAATGATCAGTCAGTCATCCAAGCCTTTTATATATATAGATTAGTAGATGAATTTTAAAAGGTACCAACTCATATTTTTTACTAATTTTAATTTTATTCTTTAAGAAATTTAATTACATTGCCACTTGCCGCAACAAACATATGTAAATAAAAACACGTGATATGTATTGAATCAAAAGAATGAACATGCTGTCAAATTATTTATAGTTATCAATATTGCCAGAAGCGATTTTGATGCTTATTTACACGGCATCAATAAAATCTTCAAAAGTTTTGTTCAATAAATTTTGATCAATAAATTTTGATGAAATTTTGCTGTTTACACGAGTTTGAAGCATTTTGAAGAGCAATTTTGAAGAAAATTTCAATCGTGTAAATATAGCTTAAGAGTAAAACAAAATATAGATTGCAATAAGAATATTTCAGAATAGAATTTGCAAAATTTCAAATATTATATTTAACAACAAAAAATCATTCTCCCTCTTGTCATTCATTTATATTTTTTGAGTGTACGCTAAGCAAAAAAGCAACGTGCGATAAAACAACCACTACGATCGACTGCTAGAGCGAGAGTAAATGATTTTGTTTACTCTTTTTCAATACGTGTGAGCAATATGTGTGAGCAATGTGGGAGATCAAAAACGTGCATTTGCCGATCTATGTACAATCCCAACGGTGAAAAGAAGTATCTAGAAGGCCTTACGGAACGCATTCAAAAGCAGTCAGAAGGCCTGCTCTCTGCATTCCCCTTCCTTTCCAAATAACATAGGCTGTCATTGGGAGGCAAGGTCTTCCATCGTCGCTTTCTATAAGAAGGCCTGATGGAAGGCCTGCATAAACATAAAAAAGAAGGACTTGAAAATAAAAAAAAAATTCCAGTTGGTCACTCTCAAAATGTATAGTTTATTTTTAGATATTTCTCACCTATATATTTATCTTTATAATTACACTTTTTTCCAACGACACACAGTGGCACCGCCCCAAACATTTCTTGGAAAAAAATACAAGGAGTGGTCGTACAACAATGAAATTTTGCAGAAACACTTTTCTGGGCTAAATTAAGAAATTTTGAAAAAATATTGGAAAAATTGAAAAAATATACCTCCCATATAAATGCACTTGCCAAAAAATGCACTTTATTTTTGGACCTAGTGATTTCAAATTAGGGACAATTCTTAATTGAGTTCTCCTTATGAAAAAAAATTAAACATGTTGGGGATGCCACGCCTACTTAAGATTTTACGCCCATTGAAAGTTGTAGATTTTAGGTGTTTTTCTTCCCTGTCTAAAATCATATGAAAATTTAATATAAGTTAAAAAATGTTAACTTTTATTCAAAAGTTAAACATGTATTGTCTCCATACAAAAGCAGAGAATATCCCCAACAACCCTCCGCGAAAGATATTAGCCTTCAAATACACCGAAAATATCGCACAAATGCATGCATTAAAATCGATTTTACTAAAAGGGACGGTATTTGGCGGTTATTTTTTCTTAATTGAAAGTACAGACTCGGAGCTTTCATTTTTTATAGTTAGAAGGCAAAGCACATAAAGTTTATTTCCATAAAAAAGTGAAAAATTGATATTTTTAGTAAAATTTTTGATAAATTATAATAATTAGCAGGGCAACCGGAAATATGCCCTTAAAATCGTGTTTTATGCGCATAAAATATGACCTGAAAATGGCAAAATATGACCTTAAAATCAACAAAAACTTGATCTAAAAAATTAAAGTCACACAATTTTTCTCATACGAATTATAAATATTTGTATTTAAAGTAAAAAAACAGCTTAACAATTAAAAAAAAAAAAACAAAAACAATATTATTTTAAATTTAGACTTTGTAAGTATTTTTGGTAAATTTACATACACAAATGTTGAGTAAGTAAAATAAAAAAGAAATAAATATTTAAGTATTATTATTTAAGGAACAATTAAAAAAATATCACATGAATTTATTTAACATTAAAGTAACAAAAATCTTAAACCATGTTTCCTAAGTACCACGGTGTTTTTGTATGTTGAGCATCATATTTCAGATTGTTGTTGCAATAAACTACAAAATATTGAGAAAAATTATCGATCAAAAAATTTTGTCTATTAAAACGTAAAATGTTTTTTGTACATTGAGAATGATCTTTCGATATCCACAGATGTAATTGGAGCGAATTTAGGGGCCAGTATTTCCTTTACTTCGTATTTTGATGTTAATGTTGGCGCAGATCCACACAATTCTTTACAAATACTTTTTACTTCGTCCAAGCCAACGTTTTTTTATATAATTTCATTAAATTTTTATTACTATTAAATTTATATCGGAATCCGATAAATTATCTATCAATTTAAAAGTGTCTTCATTCACCTGAACTTGTTCAAAAGGCGTAAGACCAGATGTTTGCAAATTTTTAATACGTTTTGCAATAAAACCGTAATTTGAAGCAATATAAATCAAGTCAGATCAAGTGGAGGTCTGTAAAACATCCCTTGCAGTTTTAATGGATTGTGCATCCTCATCGTTTAATGCACTTATGACCTCTAAAATGTCTTCATAATTGTTGGCATAGTAGTTAACTGCTTCAAGAATTGTTCCCCATCGTGTTGTGATAGCATATAAATTCCTAATACATTCACAAAATCGATGGACACCATGAGCAAAACATGTCACATGCGTCACTTTCGGATTAAATGCCACTACAGCTTTTGCAACCTTTACCATGTATGGAGCTGCATCTGTCACAAAAAGCAAAACATTATTCTTATTGACGTTGACGTCCAGATTTTTGATGGCGTCGTCCCACAGTCGAGCAATTATTGAGTAATTAATCCTTTCCAAGGCTGCTGTATGTAGTAAAAATTTCTCACTTCCAATTTTCTTAATACACCTGCTAAAATTTTTGCCACATTTCTGCCTGTTGCATCTATAGTTTCATCGATTGAGATCCATATAAATTGATTTTTTAGTTTTGCTCGTATATTGTCCATGCAGTCGTTGAAAAAAAAAAACTTAATTCTTCTTTACACCCCATGAATGAGGTAAGTGTTAGCTTCCCGCGATGTTGTGAATTAACACGCTTTCTATTTTTAGATTCACAACTAACGGCACCTACTTGTTTATCAACGAATGCGAACGTCACTGTTTAAGAAGCTCTTACTAGACATGCCGATTGACTCGACACTAATACTGCGAAGTTGCTGTCCACAACATTCGAGGGGAGCGGACTATGAAAGAATTTTTTTTTTAAGATGACTGTAGCCAGGGGTTGAACCTGTGATCTCCCGCATGGTAGTCGCGTGTTTTTTTTTCGTTGTTTACATTTTTAAAATTTTTAGTTCGAAGAACTGTTTCGGATGGCGCTTGGTAGTCCGTGTATTCCTCAAATAGTGTTCTTATATTTTGATTTTCCATTTTGTAAAGTGGAATGTCAGCAGACACAAAAGCTCGGCACAGTTTTTCTTGAAAATCATGTTCTTTTGAGAGTCTACCGGAACATTCTGTCAAAAATAATTGTTTGGTCTGCTTATTTTCACTTCTATGACTTAGTTGAATATATTTTCCACATGTTGCTTCACTTGAAATCTGCGATCTGCTGCAATAACTTTGCTGCATATTTTAGAATAGAGGAATTCACCATCAGCTCGTAAGTCAGGACACTTTTCTACAACCGTCTTTAGTTTTACTGCTTTTATCGGATTAGCTTAAGGCATTATGTCCATGGTTATTTTTTGTTTTCTTATTGAATAAGTAAGCGCGTAAAACCTGTAGTAGATTTGGCTGTTACATTTAAAAACCAAAGTTGCAAAGACACTTGTTTTACGAACAAAAAAATAATGTGAAAACCATAAAATATGCTTAAAAAGGGATATTTTTGAAAAAATGTGGCCTAAAAAATATAAATTATGCCTTAAAAAGGAGTTTTTTTTTAAAAATTATGCTCTAAAATTTGCCGAAATATGACTTTATGGGTAAAATATGCCAAAAACTGCTCTAACAAATAGGTCTCAAAACACTTGTAGGACCATGAAACATGTAAATACATTACCCATTTGTTAATACCTCGTTGTAAAAAAAACATGCTGTATCATATTTCCGGTTGCCCTGATAATTAGTTTACTTTTGCAATTGCAATATTTTTTTTTTTTATAAAAAAGTAAGTGCCATATTTTCACTAAAAAATAAAACAAAAGCCATAGCTATAAACTTACACACAAAAAAAGTTCTTTATTTAGACAATAATTTTAATCTTATTTAATTGTTTTAACTACAAAATTTCACTTTTCATAAAAAACCTTGTTGAATTTTTCTAATCTAAATAATTCTTTACACAACTAAATCATTAAAATTTTGAAATTGGAAAGTTGAAAAACCCTATTTTTCCGCCGACAGTAAACCTTCCCGGAGTTTGAACTCACTACCTCGCGATTGTTATTCAGTCAACCTACAATCTGGCCTATGAAGATGCATTCGGATTGTTTAACTGAAACTAATCATAAACTGTTTTAAGAAAAACACACGAACATCTTCCTTGTTGCCTTTTCTTTTCATGCCTTCTATGAGAAGGGAGACGGAATGTGGAAGTACACGAAATGTGTATACACACAAATCATCGATAACGTTAATTCTCCCTTCTCAAATAAGGCCTGCAGCAGTGGTTTTGAAAGAATGGTGGGAACTTGTGCTCGGGATGTTTCAGAAAGGAAGGAGAAGGCCTGTTTTCAGGCATGTGAAAACAAGGCCTTGAAGACATGTTGTTTTCATGTCTTGTTGCATGCCTGCTTGAAGAGACCTTGCTAATTTTGCCGCTGGGAGAGTGTATACATTTACATCGACTAAAACGGGTTTCACGAGAAACAAAAATGAGAAATCAACGATTTGGCTGATTTTTTTTATTCGATTCAAAATTTTCAGAAAAAATCCAATCCAGGTGGCGCTGAAAATTTCAATGACATACCAATTTAATTGTCTCTTAAAAAGAAATTATGTATAAATGAAGCCGATAAATGGCGCTGGGTGGTTTTATATAAAAAATTTTAACGTGTGGACCAATTTAACTGAGTTGATTTATTACGAAAATTAATATTGACTGTCCGATTTTATACAAACTCAAAATGTTTGTATTTTTGAACATGAGAAAATGTATGTATGTTTGGATCCAGTGGATGCTATTTAGGCAATGATAACATAATTTTTGAAATGTCATTTAGTGTTTTGTCTTGCTGCTTTTGTGTTGTCTGTTGTCAAAAAATAAGAAGCAGTAGTGATAACAGAGTATAACTTGAACTTGGATATAAACGAAATTTAAAATTGAACTTTTGAATATATTTAAAATCCGTCTATGGAAAGATATTCACCTTGCTTACAATCTACAAAGTGAAAAGTCTTTAACCTTCGCTTTACCAATACCCACCCGGGTTTATTTCTTTAATAACTTTTTTAGTTTTGTTTCGATCCAGCGGAAATGTTGACTCACTGAACAACTTATTAAGTTATTAAGAATTTTACAAAAATATAGTCACAGTTTTTATTTTTTAAATGATTTTTTTAAATTTTATTTCGTGGTTCACCAATACAATGGATATGAATTTTTCTTCCACAGTTTTACAAGGGGTTCCTGACAAGATTGGTGGCAGCAACAGCAAAATGCTAAAAAAAAATGCTGATAACTCCTCGCTTGTTATTGGTTCCCATGTACGTTTTTGCTTGTCGGTGTTTTCAGAATTCCACTTGTTGTACACAGGTTCGGTTTTTTTGTTTGAAAATCTTCGAACTAAGTCTCTAACAGCGTCATTGAAAATGCAGTTGAATATATCGGCCCTGGACATATTTTTATTGATAGGATTGGGGCCCATACAAAGTTTTTCGCGAATAATATTCACCAATCCTCGGCGATTTATATGTGGTGCCTCCTTGAACCATTTAAGACCGTCTTTAGTGTCGTAAAAGGAATTAATTGTACATGACAACACCGGGTTTTCATTACTCGATTCCTCATAATCACTTTAATCGTTTACCTAAACTTCGCAGGGTCCCTGTTCTACGTCCGAATCTTCAGCTTCTCCACTGGGCATAATGTTATCGTCATCATCACCATCCACAAACAAATTCTCATTATCATCCAAATCTGATTCTTGTCTTTACTTCCCGTATTTTATACAGCGCACGCTCATTAACTTGAACACCTAAAAATGTGAACAAAGTTTTTTGTGCATTCACTATTTTAAAACGTGTACAAATCAAGAAAGCTCTATAACATGAACCACAAACGTTTCATAGTTAGCATTGAGTTCAAATAATTTTTATATTTGCTGCGTAAAAATGAGTTGTCAGTAATCTGTGTGCTGACATTTAAACTAAAAAAACCTTATTTCCCTTTACACCCCATAAATGAGGTATGGGATAGCTTCTCGCGTTGTTGTAAATTAACACGCTTTCTATTCTTAGATTCACAACTAACGGCACCTACTTGTTTATCGACGAATGCTAACGTCGCTGTCTGAGAAGCTTAAGGAAAAGCAAAAAAAACTTTATTTAAAACAACAGAAAAGCGAAGGTTGTCTCAACGCTTGTGATGGACTGCATCTAGTGTTTTTGTCCCGAGAATTCCCGGGACAAAAATCCCGGGAATCTCGGCCAATTTTTTGTCCCGGAATCCCGGGAATGCGACCGGGATTTCCCGGGATTTCATTACAGTTATTTAATCTGTTAAACTACTAAAACTAAAACCATAAATTATTTTGTGTTCCAAATTTTTTCCATAAAATTACCAATCACTATCGTCTTCCGCCTCTCGATGTGTTGTTTCTCTTTCAAATGTGCTTTAATATATAGCGAAAAATTCGAACGTATTAAATTGATAAAATGTCCATGAGTTGATGGATACCAACTTATTGATATATTCTAAAACAATATATTTAAGCCAATTGACCGACATATAACTTTCCCTGTTGGTGTACTGGGTGATTGTACCTTTAGGTGTTTAGCCTGAGCGATGATAACACTTATCCCCTTTTTATCTCAAGGAGTACGAATCTCAAAAAAATCCCTTCATAGTGCACAATAACCATATAATATAAGTTTTACATTGAATTGTCGCGATTCCGACTTTAGCTTTTTGGTCTGGGTGATATTAACAGTTTTATCCCATTTTCGGGTTTGTCCTTCTAAAAGATCGACATTCTTTCATATCGCGGAATTGCTCCATAAAATAAATATTCGCCCCAATACCCGCATTTATAACTTTAGGGTGATGGTACCAATTTGTTATGAATTCACAGCGCACAACTACTCACTAAAATTAATACTCCGCCCTTATATGTTGTTCTACCTTAAACCGTTTGGTCTTGGTTAAGTTAGGTTTTTTAAGGGGTAACAATTTTGAAAAATCTCTTCATGCAAATCTCTAATTCTATAGAAAACATTCCGATATAGATTTTTGCGATGCTATCTTTAGCCGTTGGTATGGGTGATTGTATAAGTTTTACCCCTTTTGGGGCATTTTTAGCACCTAAGAACTAATTTTAAAAAATGCCATCGGATTATAGCTATAATCGTTTGGATTGGGTCCTTTTTTACCCCAAAAAGTACGAATTTCGAAAAATCCCTCCTAGCTCATATACATTGCCACGATGATAGCTTTTGCCGTTTGGCGTGTATAATGTTACCAGTTTTCTCGCTTGTTAGAATTCTTTTCCACCTAAAAGTACGAATTTCGAAAATTCGCTGCGTACACCACTCTAAGTCTATAAGGAGATTGCTCATATACAGGTTTCACGAAAATAGCTTGTCTAAGCATTAACCACTTTTCAAATAAAACATAACACGAGATTTTTAGAATGATTTGTATGTTTCATTTTATATTTCTTTGTTTGCATTAAAATTTAAAACTTTTTTTTAATAGTTAAAGGCATTTAATATATATTTTTTGTTCTGGACCGGGATTTCCCGGGATCCCGGGAAAATGAAATAAAAATCCCGATATCCCGGGAAATGAAAAATGCCGGGAAATCAAAAACACTAACTGCATCTCAAAAGTATCGGAAAAATTTAATCATGTCAAGCATTTCAAGTTTTTAACAAAGCGGTACATGGGCTAGCCATGAAGACGTCGATCAAAGAGATATGAATGTACTGAGACGTCTAAGGGAAAAAGCTGTGTTTTAGTTATTAGAAAAACAGAAGGTACAAGATAATATCACTTCTTTAAAAAAAACATTTTTCAGACTTATATTTTTATTACGCACATATTAATGTACAATTAAACATTAAAATATGAATTGAAATGTGAAAATATATGTGCAGATCCACCATATTTACTTGTTTGGAATTTAAATGCATGAACACTTATGGTAACGTGAACTTCTTTGGTTTTGATTCGTTCACGTTATCAAGAGTGCACTATGACCGTGTTTTTTTGGGGTATCCTATATAGGAGACCAGTATAGGATAGCGACAAAGCGCTTCACTGTTAATTATGTCAAATAATTATAAAAATAATATGTTGTTTTCTTTTCATTCATTCATTAATATTGTATTAATTGTAGTTTGTTTTTGGCTAAGCGCGTATAAGTTACCAACAAAACGCAACCTATATGTTTCCTCTTACCATCAAATTCTGGCAACACTGTGTTGTTAACATATAAATATGTACGTACATATGTATACTGATAAATGTACGCTTCGTATAATGCAGAAAAACATAAACAAAAGACCGGCAAATTGCTAGGTTAGCAGATGAGAGTGCGGCCTCCTGCATTCACGTGGTATCCACCAGATGTGACGTTCGTTCCCGCAGTCATGCGCACAGCGGAAACGTCAAAAACAAACCCCCACAAAACGAAATGAAAATCCCCAAGAAATTCAACTCAGTTACAGTAGATTCGTCGTAGCTCGGGCATCGCATTCAAAAGTCGACAGTTTCCGTAACGGCCAGTGGTTCTCTCGGGCACCATCAGTGAAGAAATAAAGAAAAGCAAAAATTCAAAGGATACCGAATTAAAGTTTATTTCTTTGCAATTTTCACCACAAAACGTTTCTGAAGGCGGAGATTTGAATAAAAATCGTCCAGCAAACGGAAAATAGTGAGAATTTAGGTAAAATAAAAAATACAGTAAATTTTCAAAAAATATTCTTGTGAAAAAAGTGTAAACTCATACATATACATATGTATGTCTGTACAGTGTTGTAGAATTAAAAGTGAAGGTGTGTGCGTGTGTGTGCTCATTAAGGGTGGCACAAACATATATGACTACTTCTGCTTCGGCCAAAAGCGAAGTCGCAGAGCTCGAAGGTAGGGTGGTGACGGTCGAAGAAATTAAGTTTTTCTATCGATTTTCGATGGAAATTTTCGCAAATTAATTAATGGAACTACTACAAGTGCATTCAGATTAAGTGGGGAATAGACGGATCTAACTAATACTGAAAGTCGATTTGATGTTAAGATTTCGCTATGTATAACATGGCATAATCAGTACGTGCATAGAAAACTGTATATAAACGTGAGTATGTCGGTCGGTCGGTCTTAAAAATAGAATCTTCAACTAAACGAATGCATGTGAGAAAATAGTCGAAGATGCAGAAAGTTCAATCAACTGCAACAATTTAACACGAAATACCTGCAACACAAAAAAATATTTCAATTGATTACCTTTCCAAATCTATAATTTTTCGAAAAATGGGAGGACAAATAATAACTATATGTAGGTATTTACACGAACCATCGGGAAGGCGCATGCGTCCGAAAGGACACAAACGACACAAAATCTTCGTCGGCATTTCTGGAATAACGCAGCAAAAGAAAAAAAAATCAATTTACGAATCCTTGCAAATTTGTAACTTCGTTCAAGGATAATGGACTCATTAAACTTTTATATGACGGAAAAGAAAACAGAGGATAAAAGCGAAAAAACAAAAAAAAAAAACGATTAATAATAATACATGTATAATGTTGAAAGCGATGCAATTCAATGTAAAATTGTATGATGACAATGTATCAAGCAATGTTTGAAAATCAAATTTCGTTTCGTGCTCCAGTTTCATTGTCGTGAACGAAGTTTTTTCGGGAAATGTTTTAATATAAATGCATATTGTGATTACAAGGAAAAAGAAAATGATGTCATTCTTGTTTCAACTGTGAAATTTACCCCTTAATCTATATGTATTAAGCGCTAATTAAACTAAATCCACTGCTTTGCTATAATCTATTGACACAATTTCAGAAAATAACATTTGGTGTTCTTTTTCACCTCAAATCTGTTGCAACATAATCAACTATAACGGAAAAGGGGGGCAACGCAACGCAAAGTCGGGGTAGAATGCCACCTTCTTACTGTGGCAGGCTAATCATGGGAGTTGTTCGCAACTAGAGTGTTCAAAACCGAAACCGAAAACCGCCTAACCGGTTTTTTTCTCCGAAACCGTATGCCGGTTTTTTCAAAAATGCCAATTTCGAATACCCGGTTTAACCGATTTTTTGACTTCGGTTAACCGGTTTTCAAGAAAGCAGTATTTCACAGAATAGTGAGTTAAATCGGCAAAGAAGGTTGTTAATACTTATCCGAGGCAAATCTCAAAGGTTGCTTTCAATAAAATTTCCTTATGCAATACGAAAGTTTGTTTGGAAAATGCTGTTAGATGACTGTTTCCTCTCATCATTAAATGGGTGGACTGAATGACTTCCGTATTCATATAAAAAAACTTTAAATTGTCCCTATCTCATACAATAAGCATCCATTCGCGAAAAAGGACTATGTTACTAAGATATAGTTGGGAACTCATCTTGTATTGGCTAGCCGTCCGTATTTAGATGAACAAGTTAAAATGCAGTTATCTTCTAAACTAAGTGTCCGATAGCAAAAAGGAGCTTAAGTTGTGATTACCATACAATAGTTGGGAAATCACCCAGCCACATTTTGATTAATTTTGAAATTTTTGATATTTATTTTGAAATAGATTGGGATCTTACCTCGAAATGAGTGCGAAGCCGTCGATATTCATATGAAAAACTTTGTGCCTTTATTTCCTTATGCTAAGCGCCCAATGGTAGAAAGGAGGTTAATTTGTGGTCAAATTGATACCTTAATTCTAAACCATGCTAATTGTAAAATGTAAAATGTTAGGAAACGTATTTAAAGTTTGTGAATAATATAAATTCCATTTATACAGCCATGTTCTGGAAAACAATTCGGTTTGAAAAGAGAGCAAAATAGGAGAAATGTATTAAAAAGTATTACCTTTTCACCGAGTTTTCTCTGTTTTTAAACCGAAATGTTTTCCAGAACATGGCTGATATACTAAGATAAAATTTCCTGATAACATATGTTTGGATGAACAGGTTATAAATTGAATGGATTAATGTATCGATATTCATATCTTTCCATATTTGTTTGCATATTTGGTTCAATTTTACAAATTCTAAAAAACCGAACGAAACCGTTAACCCGGTTTTTTAGTAAATCATGTATTCGAAAACCGAATTGTTGGAAAAAGGCATTTTTCGAATAAACCGGAAACCGGTTTTCTGAAAAATTCAAGTATTTGAACACTATATTCGCAACTGACAGGTGTCGAGTTAAGTAAGAAAGCCGGAAATATAGTGAAAGTGTGTCAAATGTTAAGATATACGACATTATTGTGTCGTAAGTGGGGTCATTTACAGAAATAAACAATAATATCGAACAATATCGTATTACTCTGGTTCTAAAATATGTATAACTTCGTAGGTGAGTGGTTCAAGCCTAAATAATATTTTGTCATGAGGCACAATACTTTGGACTGCTTTCAAACTTAAACTTTATGTGGTAGATTGAACCGAAATTGACAGCAAGGTAATTCTGCGGGAAGCAATCACACAAATTTTAGCTGTTTTATCCGTTTTAATGAAGTTTGCCAAATACGTATTTTCAAGTGCGCAGAATATAATCAGCAATTTTTTTTAATTCATAAAATAATTGAGCTTTGGTCTGAGTTGAGGAATTACAAAATTGTTTCTTGTAATAATTTTAAAAAAGATTTAAAAGAAATTAAAAAAAATGCTGTTCGCTGGTTTGATTTATATCGAGTGCGCGCCGCACAATATGGATAAATTACAGGAGGTTTTATTTTAAATATTTTACGAAACTTCTAATACGAAATTATAAGTAGGGATATACTGTGTCTAGTTAGCTAATGAAGGTAGTGGCCTAAACCATGAATTAAAAAGACTCAGGTAGGCATTTCAATAATTGTATTTAACTAATAATTGATTTTAGGTTTCATGACAGTCCAAATATTGCTACTTTGACAGGCAACCAGGTGGTTTTTGTTAAACCTTCAATTTATAATTCCTATGCTCGAGGCAAGGGAAATACTACAGTATTAATGTTATGATCAATACAATATCTAATGGTTCAAGTTTAAAGGAACTTTATAGGTAACCTTTTTTTTTCTTACATTTTGGTTGGATTGTACGCTTTCTTTCTCTTGTAACAGCACTTTGAAAGCAATACTATTCAGCAATATCTATGCAGATATTATTACATTTTTTTTACGGCGGAATTAAGATAAATAAAAATCTTCTAGAATAAAGCTTGAGTTGCCAACGTTCACGCTGCGACCAAACGTCTTAGTTATCGCCTATGGCCAGACACACTACCGCCGACTGTTTGTTTATCAGTGCATGAAAAGGTCGCTGCAACATTCCTCAGTTATCGGCCAATGTAAACTATGTCATCGACGCATGAAAGCAATGTGTGCTTTTGTTGAAGATGGATCCTCTTAACCATGAGTTGTAGATATCGCATAACAGACTACCGCCCTGTCTAAAGTCAAAAGCTCCGACATTGGCTGATATCCGCCACATCTGCACATTGTCTGAACACTTCTTATCGATATCGTACCGAATTCGGTACGACTCGTTGAAGGAACATTTTATATATTTTGCTCTCACATATTTTTTTTTTTAAATTTTTGCAGCGTCGGAGGAAGTATCAAAATGTTATTGAAGAAACAGCGAATTTTCCTTCAGATTTTCAAACGATTTACAGAAATCTTTTAGACTTCGGTACGACATGTCGTACATCAGATTTCCCTCAACTGAGTAGGTCAGACACTTCATAAGTTTTTAGTAACGATTTCAGTCAGATTTCGGATCAGATATCGGAAGATATTTTCCTAAAGACGTCGGACAGAAATCGGTACGACGCGTCGGCAAGAATATTCGAATTACTTCAAATATTTGGTAAGATATCGGTCCGATTTCGTAATAACGCATCGAATTTCCCTTCAGAATTTCCCTAGATTTACATTTAAAAATCGTTTAGACGTCGGACATACATCAGATTTCCCTCAGCTGCGTCGGTCAGACGTCCGATTTCGGATCCCATATCGGAAGACTTTGCCGACTGTCGTACCGATTTCTGACCGATGGCGCAGCCTAATTTATGCCGATCTTCACAGAAGACGCAGTGTCAGATTCACAGGAATACAAAACACGGACATTTACATATGATAAGTGTTAATCTGTGTAAATTCTTGGCACTACTTTGCAATCGTATATTGTAATTATATGCCGCACGTAGCAAAGTATTATATGTGATTTTTCTCCAGTTCGTCACACCAAGTTCTGCAAGGCTCTTAGTAAAGTGGTCATTCCAACGGAGTTTTGATTTAAACGGAGTTCTTCTGCGTCGTCCGTCGAGTTCATTGTCGAAAGACATTTCGAGCTGGAGCATTTTCATCCATGCGAACAACATGACCTGACCAATGCAACCATCGTACGTTAATGCGTTTGCCAATGTCAATTTCGGTATACAGCTCATTAAGCTCATGATTAGATGATGGGGACAATATATTTTACGGAGTATTTTCCTCTCGAAAACTGCCAGAACCGATGCATCCGCTTGTGTCATAACCCAGGGTTCTAAGCCATACATCAAGACAAGTAGAACCATTATCTGATATAGCTGAATTTTCAATAGTCGAGAGAGAGGCCTCTGTCATTGGATCGCTTGCTTAGTCCATAATAGCATCTATTCACAAAAATTACTTTTGTCCGGATTTCGAGGCAGACGCTATTAGTTCTATTAATGACGAAGACTAGAGACATCTGCCACTTCAATATTATAGTTGTCAACGTTCATGCAGCGTCCGAAACGAGTTAATTCTATGTTTGTTAAAACGAATACACTAGAGCCCCTTTTTGCGTCGATCCTTGAAATTTAAAATTTGATTTTATTCGCTCAATACGATCACTAAGATCATAATCACAAGTGAAGAGTTTTTTAATTTTCGTATAAAAATGGAAATTCTTTCCTTCCTAAGCAAAGTTGCGTGTATAGAAGTAAGAATTTTGTTACCAATAAGAAGTGGTCAATAAAATAACTTACGAAAAGAAAAAAATAGTACCTACACATTTCTTTAGCTCTAGGAAATTAGGCCCCACGAAAATACACCCATAGTGAAAATGAAATTAGGCCCCCAATTTGGGGTCTAACTGCATTATGAAAAAAGACCCCAGGAAATTGTACCCCAAACATAAAATGAAAATAGGTCCCAAAAATCCAATTGCGGTCTAATTTCGCAGTCGTTATTTAAAGGTATGCAATTAGACCCCAAAAATTAGAAAATAGGCCCCAATATTCGGTATTGTTGTTTCCTGTTTTTGTTCATAAGTCAATAAACAAAGTGGAGTACTAGACACATTGCATCCTCACCATCCTCATCAAGCCTTTTCACAAAAACTTAAAAATTCAAAATAGGAAATTAAACCCTAAAATGTGGAAATATGCCCCAAAAATAAAATGAAAATAATCCCCAAAAATTGTATGGGCTTATTTTCGCTTAGAACATTTGGGGTCTAATTTGATAAAGAAAATATGCAAAAAAAAAATTAAATTAAGCCCCCAAAAAACAGTAAAATTTCGTGTTGTTGTTTTCCGTATAATTTTTGGGGCCTAATTTCATTTCGCCAATTTATTTATAATATTTAATAACACTTGTTAAAATAAAAGGATAAATAGACATCCATATGTTTTTTATCACATATACTTTTTTTCACAAAATATTAAAAATTTGCTTTTATACAGAAAAAAGTGGTTCGGTTTGCGTCGTATCTTAATGGTTTAATTGCGTCGTGTAACTTAGTTTTGTCCTCGTTCAACGTTGGACCCATGTGGCTTTTGTTGAATATCCATCATTATGTTGAAGAGTTGAAGGACTCGTCTGGTATAGAATGGCTCCGTAAGATCCTTGCCAATCTTCACTGAAGACTTTGTGTCTTTCCACAAATGCGTATTAGCTTTAAAGAAATTCCAAACCCAACCATGGTTTTGAGTAAATTCAGCCGTATCGGACAAGCGAAGTCAGCATTATAGTCGACGAAACGATGGTATATGTCGATTGGTTTTACTTGGGTTTTCCAGTATTTGCCGGTGAGAATATCTGGTCATTTTTGGTTGACCAGATCTAAAGCCGTTTCCTAACATTCAGGGTTACAATTGTCTTCATATCCCAATATTATTTAACAGTAATTAACATATCACCTCTGACAAAATGTTTGTCCTACATTTTATAGTCTTATAAACTTTGAACTCGTCTCCTTTAAAACTCACATTTTACTCGTAGCATACATATTTAAGAATTTGTCATGCAAGATGTTGTCGACAGCAAAAAAGCTGAAGTTCGGAATCGTCAATAAAATTTAGGTTCAGATGTGTGACTCAAAAATAGAAGCATGCAAAACAGCTCAAATTAAAAAATATCCCCATTTCCATGGAAAAATTAAAATAGGTTAGGATATTTAGTTGGGACCGGCCGTGGCATGATGGTTAGAACACGCGACTACCAAGCGGAAGATCGCAGGTTCAACTCCTGGCTTCAGTCATCTAAAAAATAAATTTTTCTTTCATTGCCGGCCCCTTCGGCCTTGTCGTCAGCAACTTCGCAGTATATGTGTCGAGTCAATCAGCATGTCTAGTAAAAGCTTTTCAAACAGTGACGTTCGCATTCGTCGATAAACAAGTAGGCGCCGTTAGTTGTTAATCTAAAAATAGAAAGCGTGTTAATTCACAACAACGCGACAAGCTATCATGGGGTGTAAAGGGAAATTAAGTAAGTAAGCAAGTAAGATATTTAGCACACCCCTTTATTGCATCTTCAAGGCATAAGACCGAGTGAGGTCATATACACATACATATATAGTAAATACATATTTTTTATTCATAAATAGTTTATTTTTCATCTCATTGAGCTAGAAACTTAACGCATTAAAAATTGCTCAGAACTTGCTGTAAATGTAATATACGAGGTTTCCAGAATGTGGGACGTAGCTGCTCTCATATAACTTGTACATACAGTTTTAAAACGTTATATTCTGTTCACGTATCACCTCAAACACAAAGAAAATATTTATATGGCATAACTGCAGAACTATGATATCATAAGTAAAAAAAAATGGGCTGGTAAGTCCTCTTCAAATGTTATATTAAGCAACATATATCTGAATATTATGTGATGTCCATGGCTGCAAATGATGTGACGTCCTTGTGTAAAATTGTAACGTCTGGAACAACAGCTGATTTATGGGTAAAATATCAGATGATATTAAACAAATTATGGCTTGTGAGAAATCATTGAATCTACAGAATGCATTTCTATCATTGTTGGCAAGAAAACGGCTTGAAATGTTCTTATCCGCATATAAATGTCAAATGTTATAACAGATTTTTCAGTTTGTAACGAATCTCATTTGATTGAGTTCGCAAATGAGTCACACACAGCATCATGGAGTTGTAAATTATGATTCATTCGAGGGCAAGTTGTACCACTTACTTACCCCTTAAAACACAGAATTAACAAAAATTTTTGTGCGTCAAAAAATTTGTTAGACATTTTCGTGTTAAGAGTGTGTTAGCACTTTTTCTCCTTCAAAGTGTCGTGTTGGGGTAACTTCCCCGTGCCATGTCAGTCGAGCATAACTCGTATGTAGGTTTGTGCGCGAATGTATGTAATTATTTACCACAAGGATCTACTCCAGAGATTTATATGATGTTTACACATTCCTTTTATTATCCTCAAGGGGATATTATGGAAATTTTAATTTGATAGTTTAGTTGCAAAACTATGACACATTAATGGCAAATTAAATATTTGCAAGCGTAGACAGCTGGTAACGTTGCAAGGAAATGTATCCATTGTAAATATGGAGCTATAGAAACTAAGGGCGTTAACGGACAAGGGCTGTGCTAAAATAAACATTACAATGTAAAAACCCAACGTTTTTGTGCTAAATATTATTATTTTATTATTAAAGTTATTTGTTATTATTTTGCTTAAGATATCTCTACATGTAAATTTACGCATTTTATAATTGTGATATCTTTAGACTACAAGGACATTTGTTATTTAAAGCGTTGTTTAATTTTTGTTAAATATTAAATATTTTTGTTTGTTTTCCCTATAGATATTTTTTCAGCCATCATATTCGATAATTTATTAATGTTTATGTGATTTGGTGTTATGTCTCTATTCACCTGGGCGATGACATTCAGTCAGTCACTCAACATTCTTAGATACGTATGTTATGTATATAAATATATACTGGCCGCGTAAATATAAACATTGCTTGTCGTCAGTTCGAATGACAACAACTTTTTAGATTTAGCTATTTATTAAATATTCTTTCAAATTGTAGTCTAAAAATAAAACCTAGGAATTTATTTGAAAACAAATTGTGAGAAAATTTAATTGCTCAGCTATTTTTGTATCACCCAAAAATTTATGGAATGTAAATATTGCGTTTGTGAAATAACACAAAAAGGTTGATTTCTAGGAAACAACAATCCGAAACTTCTAATTTCACAATAACAAAATGTATATAGTTTAGTAAACTTATTTGTTATAGTCAGTCAATTATGTATTTGGATTTTTTTACTTTTGTAAGCGCTAAACTGACCAATTTTTGTTAATCATTGTGTATTTTTACTAAATTAACTTAAAAATTATTTGTAAATATGCTTAAAATCTGATAATGACAAATCTGTGCAGTTAGGGTAAACGTTGATCGTCGGGTTTTTTTTTAAAATAAATATTTAAGAACTTGAACTTTAAGAACAAGTTCCTAAAGAAAGATAAATCTAAAATTAGGGAAGTCTATTAAATTGCTATAAAAACTGATATTGACTTACTAAAAAATAATAAACATTGGACATATCAAATTTGCCATAATGGTACATATGGGCAATTCCATAGTCAAATATATGACGTGAGAAACAAGATGCCCCACTTGTATGATGAGAGACAATATTACATCTCCTTTTGTTTATTCCCGTTACTGTTGATTTAGTTACTCCATATACTTGTGGCAAAGATGAAACGCTAACACCTTTTTAATTTTTTTCAACAATTTCAGACTTTTCTTTTAGCTAAAGAAATTTTCACGAAGACATTATCGCATTGTAATTTGTTGGCCTTTAGAATAGTCGTTTAGTTTAGTTAGTCGTACAAAGCCTACAAACTGTTTGCACAACAAACACTAACATCTGATTTGGTAACAATTAACAGTATAAGAACAATTAGGGGGAATACCTGCCTTAATTTCTGATTACTTTTTGTGTGTTTTCATTGCTTTCAAAGTTTTGTTCAATATTTAGGGGATTTGACTGTTCACTATTTATTTTGAAACGTGTGCCTTGAGAATGCCGCTATATAACATCGTAAAGAGTTTTAAAGTATGATTAGCTTAGTTTTTATGTTGAGTAGTTGATCACTTGTTTAGACTAAAAATTCTACTAAGCCCTATTTCCAAGGGAGACCAATGAAAACGTAGTTTTGAACAGTGACAATATATTTATTGGCACAGCTTGACCACCAAATATTGCTCATAAATGTTTTTATGAGCAAGTGACCTGATCAGTGACCCAATTGTGTTGAAATTCTCTAATCCCTCTATCTCTTGTATGCAAGTATGGTATTACCTATCGCTCTTCATTCAAATAGTCTGCTTTGCGGTAATCTCCAAAGTGCCTTCGAGTAGTGTTTTTTGACCCATATTTCACAGTCCCCATTGCGACAGTTGGCTTATTAAGCGTATCAATGGGTGCGATGAATAGCGTAGGTAATGCAAATCATAGTCTTTCTTTGAACCCCCTAGTACACAGTAGCTGACTTTATTAAGCACTTGCCATCACACGATAACCCCATAAAACATTATCGACCTTAGCACTGCTGTATGAACCAATAGCCTCTTGCATATGTACGAGTATAGCGCTATTTATGTATATCCTCTCCCACTATGTTTGGTCTGAAACTAAAATAAATTGTTTTTAAAATGCTTTTTAAAGCAAATAAAGTAATTTTAATTTTATGTAAACAGTAATTTTATTTACAATACTTTGATGTGGGAAGTCTCAAGCCCGCTCACATATCGCTTGTAAATCGCGACGCTCCCTAATCGCAATAATTTCATATGTCCTAGTCATGGAATTAAAAAAGCGCATACACAAAACTGCTTCATTTAGAACTAGTTTCAACTAAGCTATGAATTTTTACAGGTTTAATTCTCACAAGAAGCCATTTATTAAACATTCTTATTAATATCACCGCATGATAGATGCCTATTCTGAATATTGCCACAGTCGGGCACTTACTACTACATATTACTCTAACTCGCGTAATACTCGACGCTCTGATATACAACATAGGTTAACTAAATATTCATCCGACATCCTCCATCGTTTTATTACTTCTTGTTGTTTGTTATCAACCAGTAGCATTAAGATGAGTCACCAATGTTTTCATTATTATATATAAGACATATTTTTTTTTTGTTATAAATAAATGACTTGCAGTAATTTATTTTTGTTTATGAACCATAACAAAATTTGGTGTTTTTCTATATATACTTATATATGTATGTTCAAACATACTTATTGTATTATAGCAATTGATCAAATTTCAATGGAGAAAGCATAAATTGTGAAATATTATTATATTGGCACCAGCATATAACATTTAATTTTATTATGACGATCTGATTTCGGTATTACTTCGATTAGGTGAGAAAAATAAAAAAAACAGTGTTTACATTTTGCCGTCATTCTAAATTGATTCAAGAGCAAAATAGCACAAATGGAGCAAAATAGCAAAATTGTGGATAGAAGTACGGGTATATGCAGTCATTCTGAATACCTTTCATTGATCGGCTCACGATATTAACTTTAGGGAGTTTTACGGGATCACAAAGAAACACGATTACATTATCACGATGCCATATTTGAGTCTTTATTACTTGAATAAATACTTGTTGGAAAAAGAATTGTAAATCAGTAATTGAAGATCTCGGTGCAAAATTGGGTACCCCAACTTTTTTAAAATATTGGAAAATCAAAAAAAATTATGCTAAATAGTATAAGTTTTTCTAGAGTAACATTGGATGAGTTGATTTTCATTAACATTGGTTGCGTTTTGTTGGTAACTTATATGCGCTTAGCCATACAAATTTTATCCTATATACGCTAACGTGGATACAATTCCATGATTAGCTATACTGGGATTATTTGTTTAAAATAGTAGTAAAAATAAAAATGTGGCCAAATTTTTTATTGCAGATGTAAACAAAAAATAAAAATGAAAAGAGAACGACAAACAAAATAATTTGCATTTAAATGATATTTTTTCAATGAAATGTTATTTTACAGCAAACAAAAGAAAAAAAGTTCCAATTCGTGGCTTAAGATCCTAAGAAGGGTCATGTAAATCATTTTTAATTTGGTATTGCCAAATTTTTCGAAAATATCAAAAAATTCCAATACTACAATTAATACAATATTTACGAATGAATAAAAGGAAAACAAAAACTGTTTGACATAAATTACTGTGCTGCCAAGTAATTTGTTTTTGTTAACGGCGAAGCGTTTTGTTGGGATCCTATGCCGGTCTCCTATATAGGATACCATACCAAAAAAAGTTTAAAAAATTGAGTTGCCTGATTCTTGCCCCGAAAAGGGCAATTTTTGAAAATACAGTCCAAATACGTATAAAGATTTTGCATTTTTTTTTTAATGAAAATTAAATATGTAACTTAAAAAATTGCAAACAAATAATATTTTAAGAACTACACACGTAAATTATGGTGTTGACATTGGGTAACTTGCACCTGGGGTTTTTTCCGGCACTTTTTCATTTCCGGGGAATTTGGAATTTTTTTTTTAATGGGGAAAAAAAATCCCGTGATTTCCCGATCCAATCACACAAAATCTATTTCGGTCGGTAGTCTAAAACTTACTAGAAAAACTGTATGCTTTATGAAAGTGTACCCAATTCAATAGTGGTTTCAGAAATTATATTTAACCTCAATTGACCGAGTTATAAATAAAACACTAAAGAAAGTTGATGAAAAAATTTTAAATTTTTTATAGAGAATATCTTAATAATGGAAAGAGATATTCTGCAACACTAAACGTGGTTTTGTTTGTCTTACATAGGCTTCTTAAAAGTGAAACATCTTATAAGTGCAGAAGTACAAGGCTTCGAAAGTTCCAGCAGCACCAATGTGATCAAATAAGACACTCTATATCTCCAACTGTGTTGACACAAGTTACCTCCGAATGCAAAATTCTGAAAGCCTGACACCTCCTCTACAAATGTCTAGAACATTTCAAAATTATCAGAACAATACTTTAAAAGTTGTGATATTCTCTTTTTTTCCAATCGGCTCCACTTTGCTACGGTACACCCTTTAGGTCATCAGCTGACGATCTTTTCACTAACGTACGCCATCTAAAGGTTTTATTCATTAAAAAACCAGTACAGAAATTTCAGTCAGGTAAACTGACTGATAAATACCATCACCCAATATAAGATATTGTTTAAGTCTTGAGTTATTGAAATTGTGAGAAAACGTAACAAAATTTGACCTATTTGTACGTATTTGTATTTGTATTTGACCTACGTGGCCTTCGATAGCTCAGTGGAAGCGACGTAGACTAGCAATCCGAAGGTCGGCACCTTCGTTCGATTCCCGGCCGGGGCACTGGCAAAATCAACATCGATGAAAAATTAATTACTTTTCAAATACTTTCGAGTTCTCCAGCCAACAAAACTCATCCTAGACGCTTCCACTACAAAAATCCAGATTGCTCAAGGACCAAGGAAAATGATTTATCAACATCTCATATAAATCAACAAGCCAGCTGGCGCCATCTCTGGTGGAATTTGGCGATTACAACTCACAACAACAACACCTAACAATCCTTGACACAAACCTTGTTATCTACAAAGGAACGAAACAGAGTTGCCAACAATGATCTTATGATAATCGGATTACATGCCCGATCGAGTGCCGATAAATTAAAAATCGGAATAAAAAATTATCACCCCAGCTATCCACCAGTTGTTACAACAACGACAACCTATTTTTACAGAAGGTACAATTAGGGTACAATTAGTGTCTGATTTTTTTTGTAAATCAACGTTAAATGATTGCTTACCTTGGCAAAATTTGTCTGAATTCAGTGTACAATGTACATACAAAAATGGGCTCCACGAAAAGTCCCCCAATGAAATAACGCCCAAGCGAGAAATGAAATAACTCCCAAATTTTTTGGGCGGTTTTTTATTTATTTTTGGGAATTATGTCATTCCTCATTTGGGGTATTTTAAACTATGAAATAATCTCCAATGATATAATACCAAACAAATTTTTAATTCGGGGCTTGTTTCATAGCGTGTTATTTTTTATTCGGGGGTTATTTCATTTTTAAAGCTATTGGTTTTTGGGGGTTATAATTATATAAAAATAGGCCTTTTTTAGCCTGTGAATACATTACAATATCTTTTGAATGTTTACAAATATTTCCATTTGTGTTCATATTGACGGATAGAAAATCAACAATATGCTACGAGAATTTTTTCATTTTGAGAATGATATCTAAGAATGGAAATTTTTTTTAAATTTGTAAGAGTTCTTCAGAAGGAGGAATTAACTTAAAGCAGAGAGTTTGATTTGCTTGTGAAAAGTGGAGGTGGCTGTGTAAAGGCCAAACGTAAAAGGCAAATTGTCTTCCGAACTGCAAAAGTAGAACAGGGCTACAACGATCTACGATCCACAGGACTCATTTTAATAATTTTGCGACTTTGCTGTTGGTCCATATTGACTTCATGAAATCCTTGGTGAAACTGACTCTTTTATGAATTTTGGGCATAATTTCATTTTTGTTGCTGATGGGGTTTATTTCATTGGGGTTATTTCATTTTCATCATTGGGTGTTATTTCATATGAAATAACTCCCAAATATTGGGGGTGTTATTTCCTATTTTAGGGGCTTTATTTCATTGGGGGTTATTTCCTGGGCGTTATTTCATCGGGGGGCTTTTCGTGGAGCCCAAAAATCATATGTATGTAAAAGGGGAAATATCGGTTATTTATATGGGAGGTACCAGAAGGGGTGTGCCAAATAGTTGGGGTTGCTGAGGCTTTGCCTCCTATTACAAGATAAATTAACTGACCATATTTGATTATCCCCTAGGTGCCGGTTTAGAAGTTGTGGGAGAAATATTAATTTTCCAAACTAGGTCATTTTGTATGGGAGGTACCAGAAGGGGTGATCCGATATAGTCCATATTCATTTCTGATTCAAAACTTCATAACCGTACACCTTACGCAAAATTTGACTGAATTCAGTGTACTTACAAAAAAGATATGTATGTGCGACTATGCGGATGGGTTCGGTCGTTTTTATGGGAGGATACCAGAAGGGGTGTGTCAAATAGTTAGGTTGTTTTCAATTTTCATAACCCCCCAAGTGACCGTTTGGAAGTTGTGGGAGAAATATAAATTTTCCAAAAAAAGGTAATTTTGTATGGGAGGAACCAGAAGGCGTGAACCGATATAGTCCATGTTCATTCCTGAGTCCAATTTTCATAAGCGAACATCATACGCAAAATTTGAGTGAATTCAGTATGTAAAACTATTTGGGGCAATTCGGTCATTTGTATGGGAGGTACCAGAAGGGGTGTGGCAAAGGTTTCGGTTTTCATAGGGTTTGTCTACTTTTGAAAGATAAATAAACTGTCCAAATTTAAATATCCTCCGGTCAACTGTTTGAAAGTTATGAAAGGAATATTAATTACCCAAAAAATGGTAATTTTGTATGGGAGGTGCCAGAAGGGGTTCGTTTCGAAAAATATTAATACCAGTAAAGTTATGTAGGTAAAAAAGAAGTTATACGTGTCCCGGCGTTTCGCTGGGTCACGTCTAGGAATCGAGATATATCGATTTGAAGTGAGTAACTACCATATAGGGGAAATTGTTACCTTTTGACATAACTCGAGAACCGATTTTGCTCAAACAAATTTAAAAAAATTAAAAATTACAATTCCTTTAATCTGTTCATTCAGTCCATTCCGATTTTGACTGTCGCATAGTGTATTTAAGAAATATCATATTTTCCTTGATTTCATCACGAAGCTCTTTCAAATGACACAAAATCAAAAAAATATTCAAGAGTACTCGACTTTTGGTATGCAATCTTGTTGAGACTTCTTTCGGTATTCCTTTTGCAAAATAATGGCTGCAGAATTAAATAGAAATAAATATGTGTATACTAGGGTGATAACTTTTTGCATTTTTTGCAAATATCAAATCTCCCCAGGCAAAATCGTGTAGGGCATGGAAAAATATTAAGAACTGCGTTTTTAGTTTTTCGCTATCGTTAAAAAAGGTTACGCACCAAACGCGTTAAAGTTTTGAATCAAACAAAGTTTAAAAAAAATTTTATTGAAATAAAAATAGTACAAGATATATATCCGCTTTGTAAGACATCGCGTATTCTGAACCTAAAGTTTATATCTTACAATACCTACTTTTAGTCATTTATTGTTATTATTTGTTTACATACTTACATATGTATAAACAATATATAAAAAAAATTGTTATTAAAAAAAATTTAAAAAACATATATTAAAGGCATTTTAGAAATCGCTGTCGGTGCGTAAGGTTTTTTAAGCAAATTGAACTGAAATAGTTTTTTTTATCATTAATACAATATTTGCCATTAGAAAAGCCCTGGGGAGAATGTTGTCCAAAAAAAGTTATTACCCTAGTGTATACGGATAGGGATATAACTTATTTACAAACTGGCCCTAGCAAAGTCAAACAAGCCATTGAAATATTTTAAAAAAATGGTATTACTTTTCCGCGATTGTCAAAAAAGTTCACACACAAAACGCGGTAAATTTTGGAAATCAGATTTTTATATATTTATTCGAAATAACGCAAATATTTATACCATCACCCTTAGGGATGAAGGTATATATCATTTGATACGACCCAAAAGTATAACACATAGAAGGAGTGACTTCAGACCCTAGGCTGGTTCGCACGATAACTTTCGAAAGACGCAACCAAATGTCCTGAAATTTTGCACGAGTTAATATTTCCCCAAAACTACTTACGGTATTGCAAATGGGCTACATGGCCCCGCCCCTTCTGGTACCTCCCATACAAATACACCATTCCGCCCACTTTAGAAATCGAGTTATATTATCAATACACCCAACGGGATCGCACCCAAATTCTGTACTTAGTAAAGCTATTACAGAATAAAGTTTTGGAAAAAAAATTGAAAGTCTAGCCACGCCCCTTTTGGTACCTCCCATACAAATTCACCTTTCCGCCCACTTTAGATATGGAGTAATAATATCAATAAATCCATCGCGCTCGTACCCTAATTCTTAATTTAGTAAAGCTATAGCAGGATACAGTTTTTGAGAAAAAAATTTTAAGTATACCAACTCCCCATCTGGTACCTCCCACACACTTCTGGTACCGCCCACTTTAGAAATCGATTAATATTATTATTAGAACTACCGCGATCGTGACCAAATTCTGTATTTAGTAAAGTTCAAGCAGGATAAAGTTTTGGAGAAAAAATCTGGAAGTCTAGACATGCCCATTCTGGTACCTCCCATACAAATGTACCTTTCCGTGTACCTAATATCAATACACTTGACACGATCGTGCCCAAATTCTGAACTTAGTAAAGCTATAACAGGATAACGTTTTGGAGAAAAGATCTGGATGTCTAGACACGCCCTTTCTGGTACCCCCCATTCAAATGTACCACGCCGCCCACTTTAGAGATGGAGTAATAATATCAATATTCTCGACACGATCGTGCCCCAATTCTGTATTTTATTAAGTTATAACAGGATAAAGTTTTGGAGAAAAAATTGGAAGTCTAGCGGCGCCCCTTATGGGACCTCCCATACAAATGTACCTTTCCGCCCACTCAGAGATGGAGTAATAATATCAATACATCCAACGCTATCGTGCCCAAACTCTGTATTTAGTAAAGCTATAACAGGATAAAATTTTTGGAGGATAAACCTATAAGTCTAGATACGCCCCTTCTAGTACCTCCCATACAAATTTACCTCTCCACCCACTTTAGAAATCGAGTAATAATATCAATTTAATAGCAATTTTTTTTTATTTTACTGAGGGTGATGGTATATGTAAGTCGGGTCGCCCGACTGAAAATTTCTTACTGGTTTTTTATATCAATATATCAAACTGTTTCGAATTTGTATTTAGATTTTGCGGTAATGGGAAAGAACCCGCAGTTTTACTATAAAAAATATATAAAAAAGTAATACAAATTTAAGAAAGTTTTAAATTTTTATCAATTTTTTTCGTTATGGGAGATTTTGAAAAATCGTTTTTGTGGGTGAGGTTTTTATTCTAAAAGAAACCAAAAATAATTTTTCGTAAATAACACAACATTGGCCATGTGTGGTGCCGGGGCCAACATTTGGTTATAGCCCTAATTTATACACTTTTTTATATGAGAAATGCACGATATTTAAACATTATTATATGAAATAATTTTGACAATCACTCTACAAAATCAGTTTTTAACATATCAATAGAACCGTTTAACATGAAATGTACTTAATTATGTGGATGTGTATCGAAATGTTTCCTAGTAAGGCGTTTCCATTACGACGGAAAAACGCCGACGGTAAATAATCTCTGTTTCGAATACTCTTTTGTCCCAATTGTTTCCTTTGTTTGTACTCTTACCCACAGGGATAAGAGTATATAACATAATTTAATAAGAGAAGCAAAAAACGTTATAATATGAAAAGTATTTAATTCGTAGACACGATTTTTTCACAGCCTTAATATTGACGATACATTTATATCTATAGAGAAAATTTCTTTTGTGATAAAATTTTGTAGATTCACCTAAAAACACTAAATTTATTTTTTGAGGGTTACGTTTTTTTTGCATTTTAGTTGACGATATACAAGTAAGTATATTGTATATAATTTCATACGAAGAACTTCAACCGATAAAAGGAGAAGAGTAAGGCCCTAGACAGCCTAAAACAAGGTCTTAAAACGATTTTACCATGTATGTCAGGCTAGCTTATTAACATAATAACTCGGGTAAATCATAATCGATTATAAAAAACCTACAAGTAAAAATGCGCGAAATAGCCTTGCCACAAAATACTGTCTTGTGTCCCTATTTCTGATTTGGAGCACTGCATGAAATTTAGCTATTTCAATTATTTTATTTTTGAAGTCGTTGTATGTCTTCCAACTTCCAACGATTGGCCTTGCGATTTATTGATTGTCATCGGGGAATTGGAATAGATGATCAGTTGGAATTATCTGATTCGTAAGATAGGGACTTCCTGTTCTTTGAATTTGTTCTTGATGGTTGTCGATTAAATCAAATTGTTTATTCTTGACCGACAACCGCGTACCGTTGCACAATTTCGGTTGATTCAGATTCCGCAATATAATTATGATCGATCCCACCTTTATCTGTAAATTATGCGGGTTGATAAATTCAGTCGAATTAATGGTCGCTTCATCCTCGTCAGTCACGCTGTAAACAGATTTATACAAATTCAATTCTCCAGCGATTTAACTTTCTAAATTGAAATTCTAGCTATCGATGCCTTTATTCTTCGCTGCTAGTAACATACTAACATACTTACCCGTTAATTAATCCAATCGAGATTTATATAACTTTGTGCTATGTCATGAGTTGTTTTTCCAAAAAATTAGCAGGGAACGATATCAATTCAGTCGAAACATCAACACGAATTTGGCCATTGCCAAGCGCCAGCAGTTGTTTCGAGAATTCAGCAGAAGATGGGAGGTTCTGGAATGAGCCCCTAATTTTTTGGTCAATTAAAACTTCTTGACATTGACAACGTTTTCAAGCATGTTTTAAGTAAATCAGGAGCATTAGACATTGTGAGCAAAGTCATAGCCCCACCAAATCGTTTTAAATCCCCTCGTAAATCCTTTAACGTTCGGTCAACTAGTTCCAAAGCTCGTTTATTCGTAATCGCGCATTCACCCGAAAAGTTGATTTGGCATTCCCGCATCTGCTTCGCTGTTGCGAAATTCTTGGTCATTGTGTACTTTGGCTTTTCAACCGCTAGATGATTCATCTATAGTTTCAAAGCGAAATTTGTAGGACTGCCTTCCAACAATGTAGCAGCTATGCCAGATGATGCAGCGGCTAACGTTATTTGAGATCTTGACCGAATTGTTGCCGGAAACAACAAAAAAATGTATTGGCTGTCCCACCCGGAGCATCCAGAAAGTAAATGCCTTCCGTTTCATCGTGAATCATACACGTTCTTGTACTCGGCATTTAACAGCGGCACATTTGTTCGAACTCTTCCGGTCAGCTCATCTAGATTATAGTTTTGCTCCCGTTAAAATTCGCGATCGAATGCATCTTGCATTGAACGTTTTGGCGCTGGCATTCCCAATGACGATAGCAGATTGCCGCACATTAGTACGCACATGCCATCCTGTCGAGTTCGACGGATGACATGTGACTCCAATGGTCGCAAACAATGTACGAATTTGAATCGCTGACGCAGAAACGGTCGCCTCGACGAGTATTGAGTCCGCTTTCGAGGAAATTTAAATTTTGCCAAGCCTCCGAAATGCGACACACAGAACACTATCCACAGTACGCAGCGAATTGAAGGGATAGTTAAGATATAAGCATACACCTTGGCGTAGATGAACTGTGTATAGTCTGACTAATTATTGCATGATGTTTACGTCATTTAAGGTTTGAATTTCTAATAGGAGGCATTAGCCAAACAAATAACTCTCCCTAAAATACTACAAAGTCGTTACGGAATAAATGCCCCCAATCCCATTTGATAACTTAATTTTTCACACGTAAACTCATTTTCTCAACATATGATAAAATTGATAAATATTGCATAGGATATCAATATATTTTTTATTTAAATATTATTTATCTCGTTACCAACCAACATTTAACAGAAATTTTCCCCCTAAACATCGTTTAAAACCATGCGAAAATTGCAAAATTTTGTCGATAAAAATCAAATTTTTTGCGTTTTTCCGGAATTTTCCTAATTTTTCCTTAAGAATTTTCTATTTTTCCATTCGAAAAGCCATTCCGTAACAATTGCACACAAAATTCCATACAAAAAACCAATTTTCGATTTTTCCAATTTTCCGAAGGGTTTTCCCAATATTTTTTTTGCATAAAAACCTCATACTATATACGAACAATTGAAAAAAAAATAGAGCAAATTGGGCCAGCCGTTCTCTCTTGATGAATTACTATACACTTTTCACATCCTTTTTATACATATAGATTTCACAATAATCCGAATTTTTCCAAGCATCACAACGAATTTTCCACCTTCACGTCGTCTAAAATCATCAAATCAAGCGATACATGAAAAATTTCGTCGAAAAAATTCAATATTTTCGAATTTTTCCTTAATTTTCCGAGTTTTCCACCAAGAATTTTTCTATTTTTTATTTCGAAAAGTCATTTCGGAATGATTATCCGAAATTTTTCACATTTACATCATTTAAAATTATCAAAACATACAGTAAAATGTCAAATTTCGTCGAAAAAAAATTAAAATTTTTGGAATTTTCCCATAATTTTCCAACCAAAATATTCTATTTTTCCAATCTAAATACAAAAATTCAATTTGCGATGCAAAGTGTTACTGAAAAAATTCAAATCTTTAGAGTTTTTCTGGAATTTTCCACCGAAAATTTTTCTATTTTTCCATTCGGAGAGTCAGATTTGCGAAATTTCGTAAAAAAAAAATTTAAAATTTTTCGAATTTTACCGAATTTTCCAACAAAATGTTTCTTTTTTTCCATTTGAAAAGCCATTCGTAACAATTGCACACCAAATTCCATACAAAAACACAACTTTTGATTTTTCCAATTTCCCGACTTTTCCGGAGGATTTTCCCAAAATTTTCTTTCACATAAAATCGTCCAGCCGTTCTCAATTGATGAATTACTAAACATTTCTTACACCATTTTTATATATATAGATATTTGGTCACTACTAGAGTATCCAATTAATCGGGTTTAAGTTTTGTTCGATTTAAAAATTAATCGATTTTTGGATTTTTAATTCGCTCGATTAATCGATTAAGGTTTTAATATTGCTCGAATAATTCGATTAATCGAATAAGTCATATAACTCGAATAAATTCTGTATACCTTACGTGAAAAATAAACAAATTTAATGTAGGCGTTTGGGACCGGCCGTGGCATAGTGGTTAGAACACGCGACTACCATGCGGGAGATTCCAGGTTTGACTCCTGGCTCCAGTCATCTACATTTTTCTTTCATTTCCGGGCCCCTCGATGTTGTCGACAGCAAATTCGCAGTATAAGTGTCGAGTCAATCGGCATGTCAAGTAAAAGTTTCTCAAACAGTGACATGCACATTCGTCGATAGACAAGTAAGTGCCGTTTGTGAGATGCTATCCCATACCTCATTCATGGGGTCCAAAGGGAAATTTAGTAAGTAGTAATGTAGGCGTTAAATTTTATTAATAAAAAACATAAAAGTAATATTAAAACATAAAAACAAACGTAAAATCGTAATTCATGTGAATTCAAAAACGTTTAATAAAAATAATAATTAATTAGGTACATACAAAATGAGAACATTTTTATTTTAAAAGTTTTTAGTCGCCTCTTCTCAAATAATCTTTTAAAAATTATATACAATGAAGATGTTTGGCTTTTAGTCTTTTTTTTCGTTTTAATGAAGTTTGACTTTGAAAACACCCTTTCACTTAAAGTAGATACTGGTGGAACTAAAAGAATTGCATTGAAAAGTTTTTCTAGTTTTTCTGATCTTTTTTTGTTTTATCTAGATACAGAAAATCATTAATTATATTACAGTTAACATTCGATTTTTTTAAATTTTGAATACTTTTTATAGTATCGTTCTTTTGCGTGCCGCAATCGGCTAGGCCAGGCCGATTCGCCACAGTATTACATTTAAAGAAAGAAGAATTTATTTTAAAAAAATTTAAATCGATTAATCGGTTTAAATTGATCGATTATTCGTTAATCGAAATTTACTATTTTATCTCAATCGAAAAATTATTCGAAAAAAATTCTTCGATTAATCGAACAAAGATTAATCGATTGGATACTCTAGTCACTACCAAGCTAGAGTGGAATTTTTTCAACGGATATCAATAATAGAGGGCGATAACTAATGAAGAATCTAAAGGAAATAATGATAAAATGAACTGCTTTTATCTTTAAAGAGATAAAAAAAGAGATGCTAAGAAAATTATAATGCGGAAAAAGGAAGAATATCTAACTGTAAACGTGTTGAGTACATGTAAAATTTATATTTTGAAATCGCAGAATCCATTAAACTTGTGTTTTCTCTGAGTTCATTAAAAAGAATTGCTGTTATTAAGCAATTCTCAAATATGTGCCTCGCAATATGTGTATTTGCATCTATCATGTAAGGCTTTAAACCATATTCGATAAATGCATAGCTTGAACAGAAGTAATGGAGTCTCCGTATGGTTGACGCAAAAATTTAGATAAATTGAAAAAAAAAATTAAAACATAATCGCCTGCAGTATTCTGATGTATATAGTATTGCTATTAGCGAATACGTACTTAAATAAGTTTAAATTTACATTGGTTATATTATTGATTTCAGTAATATTATAATTTCTTAAAATTTTTCAAGTTTTCATACTAGGTCACATCCGTCTCATTTTTTTAAGGAGTTTTTTTAATAGAAAAAATTGTTTTTTTGCAAGCAATATATTTAAGAACAATCAGTTATATCTTTATCAATTATCTACATCAAAATTGTGCTGGTTTCATGGATATTTTTACAGGTTACAAGCTAAAGGTCATATTTATTTAAACCTCAAATATGTAAGGTCACACCCGTCGCAGTATTCTAATGGCCCTTTTAAGCAGATATCGTGTTATTTTTGTTTCAAACTTTAACTTCGATTTTTCAGAACGTGTTTTTGTCACATAGAACACATAAATCCCCGGACGACGATATTTTATATTTCTGAATTATAACGAAAAATTTGAGTATCACGGTCACACCCGTCACAATTGACTTACCCTAATGTTAATTCTAGAAAATGAGTTTAAAAAATGTTTTGATTACACTGTGAGACAAATGGTAGGGGTCAGTGATCTGAAAGGGTTCAAACTACCGGGGAAAGTTATATCGGTAAAAAAGAAGTTATACGTGTCCCGGCGTTTCGCTGGGTCACGTCTAGGAATCGAGATATATCGATTTGAAGTTAGTAACTATCATATAGGGGATATTGTCACCTTTGGTGGTCTTTTTTTTGACATAACTCTAGAACCAGTAGTCCGATTTTGCTCAAACAAATTTAAAAAAAAAATTAAAAATTACAATTCCTTAATCTATTCATATAACGTTTTTCTATATAAGCAACAGTTTCCTTTTTCCATTCATCAAATGATTTTGAACAGGGTTTTTTTTGTAACAGTTACAATAAAACTGTTGTACTCCGTGGCGTATGATTTAAGTGGAATATTACTTATGATATTCATACGCCACCATATAACAATATAACAAATGAGCCTAAAAAGTGAGATATTCCCCTATATGATAGTTACAAACTTCAAATCGATATATCTCGATTCCTAGACGTGACCTAGCGAAACGCCGGGCCACGTATAACTTGTTTTTGACCGATATAACATTTCCCGTTGGTTTCATCCCATTCCGATTTTGACTGTCGCATAGTGTTATTGGATTAGTCGTTTCCTAAAATGTTTATCTATTTCAGAATTGTGTTTATTGATAAATTCCGGGTACTATTTAGATATAAGTGTAGTTAGTGTCTGGCCATGGAAGCATCCGCTTGTATTTGGTTCTAAAAACATAGAAATAGGACTGACAGATGTCATTCTGCGTGAAAATTATGCGACTTGAATTTTCACTGTATATTGAGTAAAACATATATCAAATATGCTCCATAGTGCACTATGTCTGAAATAGTCGCATTCGGCCACAACAAGCAGACAACACACTGGTTAGAAATGACTAGAGTGCGATTAATAAATCTCGACAATATTTGTAGCTAAGAATCCCTCCTTATTAAAAAAAACCTATTAAACAAGTTGATTTTTTATAGCTTTTCGTAGCTTTTTCCATTCTAACGTATAATATCCTCTATGTTCTTTTTCAGACATAAACATAACCGTTATGCGAGTTCCCGATATTTCAGCAACAGCTGGCTACGCTGCAAATGTTTTTAGTCCCATTGGCACCCAACACGAAATCGCAAGCACAAATACCATTTTCTCCGCACTAGGAAACGAGCACAATAAATTCGATAATCGATCGACGACGGACATTGCCGCCAACGCCACCTCCCCGTTTTACTACCGTGATTCGACGGCGGCACCAAATTACGCCTCGACTGCAGATGAGTTTGTGCAGAAAGCATTGAGCTCGACACCGACTGCGGAGTACTCGTCGGCTTTTGCCCTGAATGATAATCTGTCGCACTATTGTTGCGGAGCAATCCCCAAGAAACTGTTAAAGAATCCCAAGGAAAAGTTTGAGGACTGCCTTGACAAAGAGGCCAACAGCAGTGGCAACACATACAAAAGTTTTAAGGAAATCTTCAATACGAACAGAAGCTTCTACGAGGATTGTGTTCGGGATTTCGAAAACATTAACGTAAGTAGGAGGGAAGACACTAGACGACACTGTTTTGATATGAATGATGACTTCCATTTGCAGTTGTTGAAAAACGGTGAGAACCATGTAAACAACACGGACGTGGATCCCATCGAAGTGATCTATTCCCAAGAATCTCCAAATAGCAATAACGAATGTGCCCTGTACAATAGTAAGAATCCCTTCGATAATGATTTTAATCAATATAGCGTCACTAAGTGCGAACATCTAGAACAACAACAACAGCAGCAGCTGCAGCAGCAGGAACAACAAACAAACGCTACAGATAAGGCCAGGGAGCCTCCAGAAGTCTTAGCAGCAGATAGTCAACATTTTCCCGATGACAATGATTACGACGATCATTCAATGATCGATTTATGTAGCGAAACGAAATCTAATTACGACAGTGATGAGAAAGGTAAGTTAGTGGTGGTGGTTTCCGTTTCCGACTTTGCCAATTTTACGGTTAATCTTTTCCAGACGAAGAATTTTTGACATCGGCTTCATCATCCAGCGCCTCTTTGCACACTCAGAAACATTCATTTTTCCCCAGGGGTATTATCAACCCCAACTATCCGGGATTTCAGCATTTGGCTCACACGCTATCCGAACACTTTGTGACCAGTTCCCCCTCCGACTCGTATGATAGTGAGATGTCAGAATACGATATGGATCTAAGTGCCGATAGCTTTGACAGCCTCACCGAGGATAAATCCCAAATAGAGTTGAACAATTTCAACAACAATACCACGCAATCCATTACTATGAATCCGGCAGGTCACTTTAGTAACCGCCATGAAAACTTCGACTACATCCACGAGGAGGAGGACGAAGACTTCTACTTGATTCACGGCGACAAGGAACTCCAGCCGAGCTTCGACGATGACCAGGCCAATCGCAACGGCCAACAATCGGACAATAATCCATTGAACATAACCGATTTGCAGGAGGGAGTGCAGAGCAAATTGACCTTGTTGGAGAGCAGTGAGTGCAATAACTCAAATGAGAGAACCATGGAAGCATGCAAGGATCGTGTACAAGTCTCTATAACACCCGACATTCTAATTAAAAACTGTCACTTGCAACTTGAGAATCAATTTAAGAAAGAAAATCGACCCGATCTGCTGAGGGGGGTGAGTCCCCACAACGGCAAAGAATCAATGCAGACTGTTATGATGATGGAGACCCAACAGCCGTGTCATGGTGGCTTCATAGCACGTCACGCGGACATCAAAGATGAAATGTCCTTTGGCCTAACGCCCGTCGACATCATTGGCGATTTTGGCCAAGAAGTCGAAAGGGAGTTTGGCCTACTCGTGAGTGGTTACCGGCGTTTGGTGGACACACAAGACAACATGCAAACCGCAATGGAAGATGTGGACAAGGTAAGAGAGACGCTACCTCAATACATGAGTACGATTAAAATCCAACCTTCTTTTTAAGGTATCCGATGCAGTGCTGTCGGTGGCCCAAGACCAAATCGATTCCAGCAAATACTTAGAGGCCTTCAACAAGCAAAATGAGGAAAATCACAAATCGCAAATACTGCATGACTTGGCAGACGACAACGCCGTCGATCTACCCATGACTATCATGCAGGAGCCTGAAGACTCTCCCAAAAAGTCGGAACCACTGTCATTGGGGGGCAATCAATCCTCATCATCCATTCCCTCGGAAAGCCGTCTAAAGCCCAAGTATCAAAAATCTTCCTATGACGACCGCCAACTGCCACCGGTGGCGATTGAATACAAGCGATGCCAGCAAATTTCGCGAGTCACAAAGAAATCCAGCAGTCACTGCGACAAGTCTACGAAAGTCGTTAAACCCTCGCATTCCAAGCCCAGTATTGCCAGCCGGCTGTTTCACTCCAAGCGCAACGGCAAATCGGACAAGTCGGACAGCAGCTCTAGTCGCAAACGCGACGAGGCCGAGTTACACCGCTACCAGCAGTTGATAAGTGACAAGGAGGAAATACTGAGCAACAGCAAGTACGCTAAACTTTCTTCTTGGGCACAGCATCTTAAGAACTCGGTCAAGGATAGGGGTTCACGGGGTAGTACGGATTTGATATCACCAAGTGCTTTGGGTGAGTTTGTGGTCATTCGATCGTTTGATTACATTTATAACCTTCAAATATTCGTAGAATTATTTGACGCATATAAAATTGGAACGGAAATCGATATGGAGCAGTTACAACAACATTTGAAAATGGCAAAGGAGATAGAGCGGCAGGTATGTAGAGCTACAAAAATCGCTTACTTATATAGTTTTTGGGATGAGGTTAGAAATGTTATTCGATAACATTCGACATTAATTATTATGATCTTAAGAATCTAGACAGAAATATGAACCGTATGTAATTTTGCCAAATTTGACTTTGAAGAGTTTTCTTTGTGCGACGGAAAAAATCCAGTCAGTCATATTGCCAAAGTCAAAAGCGCAGAACACTTTATGAACACGAGCGAGCAATTATGTAGAATATACAATAAACGTATGCAATTCGAAAAAATTGCATCAAAAGTACTATTACATGACATACATATTTATCGAAATGTCGTCATTGGTTTATGCTGCAAGCGAAATTTTCCATATAGTAGAATATCATAATACTTAAACTTTCGGTATCAAATGCGGGTTTTTGAATAACAATTTTAATTTTGTTACCTTCGAATATGTACTCTTGCACCACAAACAATGTTTTCCATCATAGATGGAAAACGCACAAACAAACGAGGATGCATTTTCTGGCTGTTCGGTAAGTATTTAAAGAACATTTGTGTGTTGCAATATTGTAATATTGTTTATTTTATTTAATTGATTAACATGAATTAGAAGGCACAAGGTTCACTGGAAAAATTGGACAAAGGACAATGAGTATACCAGCTGGAATTTTCCTAAACTGGCACGACAACTGTGCGGCAACAATTTTATACATGCTTAAAAGCCGATAGATGTTAACGTTAATGTGTATGTGTGTGTGTGATACATATTTGAGTAACAATGCGCTTAAAATGTAACAGAGCAAGATATTAAATGTAAAATAAAAAAATATTGTCATAAAATGAAAAGAAATGTTTATCTAATATAACTATGGTAACATTAGCTGCACTGGGTGTACATTAAGATGGTTCCGATGTTCCCGACTTAAATTAGAGTTTGGTTTATAAATATTCCCATAATATTTCGCTGAAATTGGCCTTTAGTGAGCCCAAAATAACCTCTAAAAATTGGGTTATTGTTATATAAAGAAATATGTATTATTTTTTTTTTTTAGAAAACAACAACATGGCAATAAAAACTGACCAAACACTTAACAAACTATGTAAAAAAATGAAACATATTTACACTTTTTTTTAAAGATTTTAATGCATTTTTTTTAAAAACTACTATAACTTCCAAATTTTGCGTCCAATCAACTTTTATATGACTTATTTTTCTATGTATTCACTGTAAATATGTTCTGATTTCAATATTAGGTTGAGGTTGTGCACGGTATGAAACAAAGTTCGAATACTGTAAAAACTGCTAACATCCAACATTTATATCGAAGTTTACCCATAGAATTTTCCCATATATGCTGGAATGCATGCAATATAATTTTTCTCACATTTCTATTTATTCACAAGGTGTATTATCTTACTAAAGCAACTATTCGTGGGTCGACCAATCTATAAAACAAATACACTGTTCAACAAGGGTTTTTTTATTGTATTTCATTATGTGTTTCTTAGAGTTTTTGACATAGAAAATTCAAATACGTTATCAGAATTTTGCTATATAGCATAGTTTTTTAGTTATTTGAAAATATGTTTTGTTTTCCATAAAAAAAATTGTATGGAGGCGATTGTTTAAAAAATTTAATAGAAACAGGTGGCAACATCAGCAAGATGCCTTTTCGGCTGCAACTATCGCCCTATTCTATTTTATAATCACCTTATTCTCTTTTTAATATTCTACGTAAAATTCGGATGCAACATGTACTTGAAAGTGCATTTTTGCCCTCTTATTTGGATTTCTTTTATAAATGCTGCAGCGACGTGTCCGATGAATATAGTAAAAGGTTCCACAAAGACATTCTAACTTTAGAAAAGCGTTACGAAGGAATATATGTGCCTACTATATTCGCTGACTGCTCCTGGAACATTTTAGGAGACTGCAAGGATATTCAGCATAAAATTAAAAAAAACTTTGTTAATTAACAGAAAATACATATTTTTTCATGTTTTAAGCTCTACTAGTATAGGTTATTGTATTTAGAAAAGATTCTGTTGGATAAAATAAAGTTTTTATTACATTTATGCAAAATGTATTTTAATGCAACATGAAGAATGCTGAAAAATGTTAAACCTAAATAACTAAAAAACTGTGCCTGATGAAAAAAAACTGAAATCTTATTTGAAATCATGATATTATTAACCATAGGAATCACAATTCAGACACCCAGAAAAATGAAAAATATGTTTTTTGTATAACAATGATATCAGCGTCCCTATACCTTTACAGCGAACCCCAAACAATAAATTTAAGATAACACTTTTAAGATGTTTTTTTATTTTAAGAAAAAAGCAAAGCATTTTAAGCAATATTTAAACAAAAATCGTGTAAATAGCTTTCAACCGTTGTAATTGGTACATATGTGTGCATTCTTTTCGGTTTCTATCGCCTAAACCCATTTGCAACCAACAATTTAAATAAAATTCTGCAGCCTTTAATCGGTAAAAAAAAAATTCTAGAAATGGAAACTAGAGGCCAGTACCCTTTTATTCATCCCTAAAAATAGAAAATTGGACGACAAATGTGGATTTATAGTATATTTTATTAAAAATGCATACAAAATTGTATTTAAATCCTTAGAAATACCACTTTAGTTGGCGGTCTGTAGCACTTTTTTTCATATCATTGATCAAAAACCAAATTTTTAGAGGTTATTTTTAGGACTGTCTAGCTGACGAACAATAAATTTTGGAAATATTCATAATTTTGGGAATATTCATTAAACGAAACAAACATTCATTTAAGTCGGGAACATCGATGCTGATTTTGCCTTCGATACAAATGGGGCCATCCTAGTGTACATAGTTGAATAGTCTGGGAGCATTAGTATTCATGTTTACAAGTCTTTCAAAATATGGTTTTGGGTAATTATTTACAAGTTTAGTTTTCTATGTAATCAACACTTTTTTATACTTTGCTTCAGTCAGCCATAATGAATAGTTACCTGTAAGGTAAGATAAGTGGAAAGAAACATGAAGCTTATTCGGAGACAGATAAAAACGAGAACGTCTTCAACTCAAGATATTATCACATTTCTGGTTAATAATGTTATATTTCTGATGTCTTTTTTTGATTCGATCAGGATCCATTTTAAGTTTTGCCCATTTGGAAAGCATCTTTGTAGCGGCTATGAATATTTCATTATTATTATTAAAATTAAAATACGAATTATTTAAATAAAAATAATTTTATTTTAAGAGTAGTCTTTTTAATAACTACTCTTGCATAGAGACAAAAAGCTTTATATCTCGTGAGAGAAAATATCACTCCATATAACCACTCATTGTGGTCACTCAGTGCATATATTAATCTCCACATTGTGAACTCAAGCTAATAATTTATTACATTACATGTTATTGTTTTCGTAAGAATATCACTCACAACTTGTGATTATACTCTCAAAGCTATGAAGTGAAGGGCCGTAGCCAGGATTTAATTTCGGGGGTGGGGTGGGCAGAACCAATTGAAATCAAAAATAATTACATTTTCACATATTTATCAAATATGTATATTAGGGTGTTCTGTATATGGTATTTTTTGGAATTTCGTTAAAAAAAAAGATAGTAGTAGCGAAGTTGGACATCAAGCTCCACCTCACGTTTGTAATTTACAAAATTTCGAATTTATTGTGCGAAATTTCGCATTGATTGTTTGGCATTACAGTGTGCCAAAGTTAGATTTTGTTTTCAAATCAGTTTATCGCCGCTGAATATTTTTATGTTATAAACATATGACCTAGTAATACGCCGTTAAATAGGTGAAGTGAAGACCTATAAAAGTATATGTTTGGACTTTCCGTATCTTTTATAGGTGTCGAGATATTTGATGCTAACTAAAGTGGGGGTACTTCTGAAAAAAAAAAATTTTAAATGCATTTTAGGTAACAATTAACAATTAAGCATATATGTAGAAGCTTTAAAACCCGTTTTTCTGGCATTAAATATAGCAAAGACTAATGAATCTAGATTTTGATCCCTGGTTTTATCCGAATACACACTGCGTCTACTTTCTAATAACACCAAAACCATTACCATCCAATGCTCCATTGCATCAAATATCTCGATATCTATAAGAGATATGGTAAGTCAAATCATATACTTTTATAGGTCTTCACTTTACCTATTTATGCTATTTCACACAATATATTCAAAATTTCATTAATAACAAACGTGAGATGGAGCTCGATGTCCAACTCCGCTACTACTATCTTCTTCTTAACGAAATTTCCAAAAATACCATATAAGGAACACCCTAATATACCTTAAAGTACAAAGAAGAAGAATTAGTTCTTTTTTTTTAAATTTAGACTTAGATCTGAATTGAGGAAATTTAAAATTTTTTTGTAATTGTTTGCTTAAAGATTATATTATTTAGAATAAAATATTTTTTTAAATTTAGAATAAAAAATATAAACTATTTTAATTAAAAAATTCACCTCTATTTTTGATATTTTTTCCCTGTGGTAGATAATATGGTTGTTGAACCCCCAGCAAGTTTCATGACGGTGTCTTTTCAACTTCTTGAGAAAAAAATAAATATATGACTGACAAATTAGGAAGAAAATTTTTTTTTATGTGATCGCTTTCCATGAAATTGCTCAATTATATAGAGTTTAAATACATAACACTCCGGCGGGAGATCACAGGTTCAATTCCTGGGTCTAGTCATCTTAAAAAAAGAAAAAAATTTCTCTCAATGTCGGCTCCCGAATGTTGTCGACAGCAACTTCGCAGTATCAGTGTCGAGTCAATCGGCATGTCCAGTAAAAGCTTCTCAAACAGTGACGTACGCATTCGTCGATAAACAAGTAGGTGCCGTTAGTTGTGAATCTAAAAATAAAAAGCGTGTTAATTCACAACAACGCAAGAAGCTATCCCAACCCTCATTCATGGAGTGTAAAGGGAAATAAAGTTTTTTTTGTTTTTTAAATACATAATTTTAGGATAAAACTATAAAATTGTCTACTAGAACCCCTAAAACTCAATTCAATTCAATTAATTCAAAACAAAAATAAATTTAAGTAGAAGTTCAACTCAACTTTGGCCCCCATGGCCACCCCCTGGCTACGGCCTTGACGGGATCAATGATTTGTTTTCTTCTTGTTAAAATTTTGGCTTCATGCATAAGCAAATTTATAAGTTTTGTCGTTCTTGATCTGGAAAGCAGCTACATCTTCAAGTTTATGCTAATTTTGAACCCCGTTTTAAAAAAAAAGTAATTACTTACAATCAAAACTCTTAAAGTCTATTACTCAACCCTACTATGATGCCATATCCATATTAATCGACATAAACTCCAAAAATATACATACAGTATTGCAAGTTTGCATAATTGAAGAATATAACACACCACAAATTTTGAGTTCTTTGTTGGACTGATCGTCCAAATTGTTCGTGTGGCTCACGGGATATGTGGTACATGTTATGCTGCATAAATGGTCCAACAGCAACGAAATATCAGGAAATTTTGTTTTTTTTTTTTGCCCAAATGCACTACAGGTCAAATGACCAATTTTGCCATGCCAAATTAATTGAAGCGAAAATATCGCATTAATCGAATCCAAAAGTACAGGAAACGCTAAAGAATATATAAAACAAACACATCTAAAAGAGAATGTAACCCATTAACGACCATTAACCCTTCTGAGGTCTGAAATTAAAGAAAATAAATTAGTTTAAAAAATTAACTCATTCATTTTGAGGAATATTTTTGGTTCAATTCGCTATCTTAACATAAATTCTGAAAAATGCTTGCAGGTTAGATTATTCAGATAAAAGCATATTTTTTTATTTCACTGCCTACCAACTGGTAGAACTGTATACTCGATTAAGTCCTTTGAATGTATCAGAACCCTAGTTATTAGAAAATTTTAGCTATTTTAAAACAATATGGGTAAATCCGAAATAATGTATACCAAGGAAAGAATTTCAGAGTTGTTAAAACCACATATATTTGTTAATCCATAAATGGGCTATATATTGAACCCTCAAAATATATACAGCATAACCATTTTCAGTGATCCATTTATGAATGGCAGGTCAAAAACTGCACCTACCTCGTGCTTTTATCTGCATTTCTAAAATATACGTTTTTTAAATGTTCATAAAGATGGTAAAAAACACCATATTTCCTTTCAATTTTATAATAAACTTAAAATCTAATCAATTGTCTACAATTAAATGTAAAAAGCGCCTCGGTAGGTCATTCAGAAGATATAAATAATGTTAAGTAAAGATGGACATTCGGCATATAACGTCCGCAACTGAAAACAAGTTTTTTTAAATTTAACTGCTTTAATATTTAGTTTTTCCTCAATCCAAGTACATTCGTAAAGAGAACCAATAGTGAGCTTAGAATATATATATATATAAATATGTATTTTTACACCATTCTACAGAAAATATGAATGACAAAGTGCGTAACGACCGCAACGGAATGAATTTTTTTTTAAATTTTATTTATTGAACACAGCAATTGTAAACTCATATGAAATGTTTGTGGAATGGGGGCATTTATTCCATTGTTTCAGCCAAAGATACAACCTGTTTGCGGGTCTGATATTAGGAGCGTTTCATTAACTTCAACATAATTCCACACTACTGCCATGTATTGCGGTTAGTCATCTGTTACGGTGCCAGTACCATATTGATCTGCATTGTATTAATGCAAATGTACATGCAATCTTTTCTCATGATCAAACAAACATACATTCTGAATTTCCGTTAAATTGGTCAATCCATTAAAATTTTCTAAATAAGTCCACCCCAGCGCCACCTGTCGGGTCTATTTGTACATAAAATGTTTTCTCTTTATCAAACCAATATACATTCTGAAGTTCTGTTAAATTGGTCCATCCAATTAAATTTTCGAAATAAGTCCACTCCAGCGATACCTACCGGGTCTGTTCATAAAATATATATAATTCTTATATTTATACCTGTGTTTGTCAATAGTTTCTTAACAGACTGTCTGATGAGGATACAATTTTTTAGGATAAATAAGATAGTAGGAAAAAGTGTAACGCCCGCAACGCAACGTCCGCAACGGACGAATTTAAAATTTTTGGATGAACCACTAAATGTATAACTCTTAATAAAGCCTTTTTAAAATCCTTAAATATTCCACTTTCCTTAATGTATTTCGATTTTTTTTGTTACTATGCAATATTTGCTAAAATTGATGGAAATACACGTTGACATCCAAAACTACTTCCATTTTTTGTAACGACCGCAACGGCACTTTTGGCTCGAATATCTTTTTTGTCAAAAGTAGTTAAGCAAACAATTAAATTCCATTTTAAAGTACTCTCAAATAACTGTTGTTTGCTGAAGTTTATTTAAAAATATCTCACACATAACGCGAACAGGATTAATATAACAAAACATAAATGCGTACGAATGTAACGTCCGCAACACAGGATTTGCCCATATGTTTCTAATATTTTTGACTTTATTGGAAACAGGCACGATAAACATCGAAATTATAGCATCACCAATTTTGACAAACATGTACTTTACAATTGCTTCCACTTCTCTTCTTTAGAGTTTTCCTTCTGCCAAACTTAAAAAAAAATAAACTCTTAAGGCTTTAATTTATTCATTTCCTTTTACTCTTACATTGCCAAATTTGCCGCAGCTTTAAAAACCAGCTTTCTTTCAAGAAACAAAACACTTTTTAGGTTATGTTAAAAAGCAAGATTTTCTCCTTGCAAAACACAAATATTATTCCGTTTTTTGAATGAAACCATTAATACATAATTATTTTACAGTTTTCCATTGTTTACTTTCTTTTAATTTTTCCCCTAATGACCACAATTAGCAATTTAAACCCAGACAACTGCGCGAGCGAGTTTAAAGCATCTTACAATAAAGTGACTTTGGCAGAGTGTTGCCAGCCCAAATTAATTTTTTCACACAAAAATAATTCAAATCCTTATGATTTGGAGTATTTTTAATGTAATGGCATCAAAACAAAATTCAAAAGCTTTTCTCTAAAATTTGGATTTAGCACTGCAATAATGGTCATTTGACCTATTGTGAAATGGCGGAAAAAAGACTTGTATATGAATTACATTTGTCAATACATTTTAAATAAATACATATCGTGGGCTTAATATGCAAACCTGCTAAATCCACTTTTTAAGTAAATTGAGATTTTTATACCGTGTGGTGGAGAAAGATACTCCTCCAGCATGTCGTTTTTCTTTAATTTGAGTCGTAAAGTGTTTAAAAACGTTTGATAAAAGAGACTTCTTAAACTACTTATACATAGTAATAGTTGTAATAGTTACACTGTGCTACACACAAAATATACAGGGGTTCTCATTTCTGTTAGACTGGAGTCCATAGAGTAAAGTGATACTTTTAGTTTTTCTCGGTCACTTCGTTAAGTAATGTTTTTATACCAAATTAAGTAAAATGACGATATTCCTAAAATTACAAGTTCCAAAATTAATAAGTCTTCTCTTTGTAAACCGATATTCAAAAGTTTACATCTGTTTTAAAGCTATGACTTTCACCTTTTATTAAAAAAAATAATTTTGAAAATCAGTTAAAAAATAGTGAAACGGCGGCAGTTTCAGCAAAACAACCCCGAAAAAAAAATTGCGAATTCTCATTTTCCCAACGCTCTCAGTTGATCAAGAAGCAGCGCAATGTATTTAAGAAAAACTGTTAAATCCAATGCATTATTATTATATTTTTGTTTTCTTCCTCTCAAGCTGAAAATTTGAAATTTAAGAAGTTTTTTGTCTCTCCTGTAAAATGTGTTGAAAGGGAGTTAGCAGGTTTGGATATTAAGCCGACAATATCTTGCATTAATTTTACTTAAAGTAAATTTTTTTGCTTGATCAAAATAAGGAAAAACTAATTGCAAAATTAAGAACATCTCGTTATTGTCGCAAAATTGGTTTAGAGGATGAAAATGTAACGTGAATATAACGGAAATCAGTAAAAAAGTTTCAATCGGGTAACCCGGCTTACATATACCCTCACCCTCAGTAAAACATAATATTTTCTAGCATATTGATATTATTACTCGATTTCTAAAATAGGCGGAGTGGTACATTTGTATGGGAGGTACCAGAAGGGGCGTAGCTAGACTTCCAATTTAATATCCAAAATTTTATCCTGTTTTAGATATACTAAATACAGAATTCGTGCCCAAATTCTGTATTCGCGTCGGATGTATTGATATTATTATACGATTTCTAATGTGGGCGGGCTCGTACATTTGTATGGGAGGTACAAGAAGGGGCGTGGCTAGACTTAAATTTTTTTTCTCCAAAACTTTATCCTGCTTTAGCTTTACTAAATACAGAATTTGGACACAATCGCGTTGGTTGTATTAATAATATTAATCGATTTCTAAAGTGGGCGTAATGGTGCATTTGTATGGGAGGTACTAAATGGGGCGTGGCTGGACTTCCAGTTTTTTCTCTAAAACTTTATCCTGTTATGGTTTTACTAAATATAGAATTTAGGAACGATCGCGTTGAATGTCTTGATATTATTAGTCTCGATTGGGCGGAATGGTTCATTTGTATGGGTACCAGAAGGGGTGTGGCCATGTTTTAATACCGTTAGTAGTTTCCGCGAAATATTAACTCGTGCAAAGTTTCAAAACATTTGGTTTCGTCTTTCGGAAGTTATCGTGCGCACCAGTCGGACAGCCAGCCAGCCAGGCAGACGGACATGTCATGAATCGAATTTGGTTCAAAGAAACTTAGTGTCTAAAGTGACTCCTTCTATGTGTTACACTTTTGAGTCGTATCAAATGATATTATATATACCCTCCTACCCGTAGGGTGAGGGCGAAAAAATTACGCATTATCTGATCGTTATACTATAAACAGGAATTGGAAGGGGTACAAGCGACAAAATGTCAAAAAATTGAGTTAAGTATGCAGTTGTGTTCCTTGACACTATCTCTGTCTACCAGCATGATATGAGATCAATTTGATATCTAGCCGAAAAACAGATCAAGTAATACCTGCATTTGCACTAGAATTTGAAGGCGAATATCTCAATATGAAATTTTTATCACTTGCATCCCTTTGCTTCTAACCCCATCAATTGTTGTATTGAAAAAATATGAGATTTATTTGCTATCCCGCAAATAGTTGGGAAAATATTATAGTAATTACAAAAAGTCATTATTGAGTAAATACTAGAATTTCCCTTAATATATAAAAATAACTGTGCGATTTAAATTTGATAAAATTTGCTAGTTTTTCCCCTTGATGCAGTTGTAGTTCCTCTTGGTTTTTTGTATGAATCATTCAAGCTAATAAAGGTGGCTAATGATGATGTCTAATTATATTATTTATATTTCAAATCAATAGTGTTTGTATAATCAGTTTTCATTATTACAATTTGTAATTGCCCATAGGCAAGCACGTGCAAGGTATGAGATGAATACCCATGCATATGTATATGTATGTAGTATTCAAATTTCAGTGCATTAACTCAAGTTAGAAAATCCAAAATTTCTAGTAAAAAATTTATTATACTTAAGTTTTAAAGCTCCATTGGTCACGTTTGTTAAAACGAATTTTAAGAATAACAATTCCTTTAGTCTGTTCATTTATCATTTCTCTGCATAATCAACAGTTTCGCAGTTAAAAAAAATTTGGTTAAAATTTAAATTTTTCATTTTTAAAAAATAAAAAAAAATCAGAGCAGTTAAATGTGTCAACAATTATAACTTTCACGTAATGTTACATAACCTAAGTAAATGTATCTCATTTTGCAAATGTAAGTTTTTTCCATTCAGGATATATTGTTAATGGGCAGAATTCTGGTGGCTCCCATGTAAAATTACATATTTGTATATAATTAATATTTCTTTAATAATTTCCAAACGGACAACTGAAAAATATTTAAATTTGGTCAGTTTAATTATCTTTTAATGTAGTAAGTGGCGGATTTAGGACTGCTGCCGCCCTAGCCACTATTTGATATGTCGCCCTTTTTGATCATATAGGTGTCTATAAAAAAAAGTTAAAATATACAATTTTTATTAATTTAAATTTTTATTAGTTAAGATACATACATGAATGTATATATGAATACAGTGTACCACTAATGTCTTCTTCTACTTCCCATTTTGAACTTTATTAATGAAGAACCGATAGCGCAGAAAGAATATCGAACAAAAAAAATCCAATGAAGTATATTGAAAAATTCTAAATAAAGATACAGCCAAAATTAGGATTTCTCAATAATTCAAAAATAAATTAATTACTTAAAATTCATACAGATTTGAATTATTTCATGCATGCATAAGCTTTTTTTATAATATTTATATTTACAAAAAATAAATAAATTTATAAATTTTTACATTTAAACCAGTTTTAAAAACAATCGTAAACCAAATTATAAAATTAAAAAAAATTATAACAAATTTTATAATTTTATTTCAAAATTAAAATGAAATAAATGAAAACATTATACATATGTGTGCAGATATAAAAGAATAACAAAAGTTTTTGTAAAAAATAAAAGTTTTTTTATACATAACATTTGAAAAACAATACAATTTTTCAAAAATAAATAATTACAATTCTTTTATCAGTGCTTCTTTTAATAATTTAGTCTTTCGGGACTTTGCTCGGGCAAAAACGTCAATTAAATTTTCATAGTTTATTTCTTGCAGTATTGTCTATTACAATAACGCAAGACCATTAAGTCTATCTTGGCCAATACTTGCCCGTACATAGTTTTTTACCCTTTACAGGTACCTCTTCTGGTACCTCCCATACAAATGAGCGAATTCACCTTCATAGTTTCACATAGGTATATTTTTTCTAAGTATAAGTACACTGAATTCAGTCATATTTTGCGAAAGATTTACGTCGTTCTTGAGTTATGCCAAATCATAGCCACCCAAATGTGGGTATTGGAGCTTAACAGTGGCTAATATACTCCAATCGTGCTCAAACTTTGGCTATCGTAAAATAAACAAAGTCTTATCATTCTCGGAGGGTGGCACCGACAAAATTCAGTTTTTTCCCATATACTTGCAACCACCCTTATGTAGATAGATGTCAAGACAATAGTTATGGGTATTTAAAAAAAAATTATTTTTATACCATCACCCTTAGGGATGAGGGTATATATCATTTGATACGAAAAAAAGTGTAACGCATTAAAGGAGACGAGTTAGACCCCAAGTATCTTAAGACCAAATTCGTTTCAGAACTTTTTAAGAAGAATGAGCTATGTCCGTCTGTCTGGCTGGCAGGCTGGCTGGCTGGCTGGCTGGCTGGCTGGCTGGCTGGATGGCTGGTCAGCAGGATAACTCGAGTAAACCTTAACGGATCGGTATGAAAATTTACCAGTGTCAATATTTTTCAAAACGAACTTATGGGATTGTAAATGGGCTGAATAGCCCCACCCCTTCTGGTACCTCCCATACAAAATTACCTATTTTTGGAAAATTAATATTTCTTCCATAACTTCCAAACGGACAACCGGAGGATGTTTGAATTTGGTCAGTTTATTTATCTTGCAAAAGTAGACAAACCCTAAGAAAACCGAAGCCTTTGCCCCACCCATTCTGGTACCTCCCATACAAATGACCGAATTGACCCTTATAGTTTTACATACATATCTTTTTTGCAAGTAAACTGAGATCACTCAAATTTTGCGTATGATGTTTGCTTATAAATATTAGACTCAGGTATGAATATGGACTATATCGGTTCACGCCTTCTGGTACCTCCCATACAAAATGACCTATTTTTGGAAATTATATATTTCTCCAATAACTTCCAAACGGACTCTTGGGGGGTAATGAAATTTGGTCGATTAATTTATGTTATTATAGGAGGCAAAACCCTAGAAAACCTAACTATTTGACGCACCCCTTCTGGTACCTCCCATACAAATGACCGAACTCACCCCCATAGTATTACAAACATAACTTTTTTCTAAGTACACTGAATTCAGTCAAATTATGAGTAATTTGTACGCTTATGAAAATATGAATCAGGTGTGAATATGGACTATATCGGGTCACCCCTTCTGGTACCTTCCATACAAAATTACCTATTTTTGGAAAATTTATAATTCACCCATAACTTCCAAACGGACATTTGAGGGGTAATGAAAATTAGTCGGTTAATTTATATTGTGATAGGAGGCCAAACCTCAGAAAACCTAACTATATGACACACCCCTTCTGGTACCTCCCTCACAAAGGACCGAACTCACCCCTATAGTCTTACATACATATCTTTTTTTGTAAGTGCACTGAATTCAGTCAAATTATTCGTAAGTTGTACGTATGAAAATTTGAGTTAGGAATGAATAAGGACTGTTTCGGTTCACCCCTTGTGGTACCCCCTATCAAAATTTTTTTTTTTTGAAAAATTAATATTTCTCACATAAATTCCAAACCGGCACCGGCACAAACCCCTACACAAATAAGTAAAGTTTTGGACGATTTTGCACCACAAGCAGGGGAAAAAATATACATAAGTAATTTTATTTTATTTAAAAATCTATTCATTTCAATAACTCAAGACTTCAACAATATCTTATATTGGGTGATGGTATTTATCAGTCAGTTTACCTGACTGAAATTTCTGTACTGGTTCAATATATCTAATAGTTACAAAGGTATCAGAAATTAGCAATGAAGTTCAATTATTTTTTGAATACAATTTGAATAACATTAAGTCCACATTCCATTAACATCAAATATGAAAAAATTGTTAATGCCATTTTCATCGAAATATAATCACCAAATGTGGTTATTATTTTTTATTTTTATATTTGTTTAGTTACGTGGAATCGAAGTATAAAAAGTGGTTATGGTGCACATAATATAGCTGACACCAAGACGCTACAATAGCCGGGTTCACAAATTGTTTTGACCCGGATTTCACAAAACATGTTAATGATAAACATGGTTTTACATATTGATGTAAAAGCGTCATTGTAGCACACAATTATTCATTTTAATAAACAAATATCCGGTTTAAGTGAATTTGGTTTTTTATCATCACCCGTTTTATCATCACCCGTATATATAATATATATATATATATATATAAAGTGTAACACATTAAAGGATACGAGTAGACCCCAAGTATCTTAAGCCCAAATTCGTTTCAGGACATTTTAAGACGATTGAGCTATATCCGTCTGTCTGGCTGGATGGCTGGTCAGCAGGATAATTCGAGTAAACCTTAACGGATCGCTATGAAAATTGACCAGTATTAATATTTTTCGAAACGAACTAATGGGATTGTAAATGTTCAGAATAGCTCCACCCTTTCTGGTACCTACCATACTAAATAACCTATTTTTGGATAATTAATATAACGACTTTATTGAATAGACTGCATAAACAATCACAAAAGACATTAGACCGGGTCACCAAAAAAAATTTCCAAAGTCGAGGGCAAATATTAAAGATCACCTCGAGACAACTTAAAAAAAAAAACAGTTTTATTCAAAATCCTGTTGCTTGCATTATTACAGAAAATTATTGCATACTTCTTAGCGATATCGAAAGAAATGAAATACAAGTTATTGCATACTTTTTAGCGCAAACAGTGTTTTCAAACATGCGGATGAAGGTATTCAGTGTCACCAATATTCAAGAAACGAAATTATAAAGATACCTGCTCCACAATGGAAGTATTAATAATAAAATATAGACATAACTTTGCACTTGTATTCTTCCCATGCAATTTGCAACACTGACCATTTGTGCGAAATGTAAGTGAATCAGCGCTTGGATTGACTAATCAAAATACAAATTTTTTGCATAATTAGAAAGTCGTAAACGGAACTTGAGTCGCTCCAATATTTGCTGTAATTACATACATATCTTTGCTCTTTTTGGGATTTTATTTGTAATAAAAATTATATTTCGCCGGTAACAATATTAAAAATGAATTATCTCAAGAAAATATTAAAATTTTTTTTTGATATCGTTAAGACTTATGCAACAATTTAAGTTACAAAGTATGGAATCATTTTTTATAAAAATTTTCCGTCAGTTCTATAAAGTATGCAATAATTTGCGATAATAATGCAAACAACATAAAAAAATGTTTTTGTTAATGCTGTAAATACATCTTATCATACGTAACTTTTATGTTTTTGTATAAAACTGTATACTTCCAAAGCAAAATGTTCTTGATTTTTAAAGGGCTTTAATCCTAGGAAAAAATATTTTTAAATTTTAGGGGTAGAAATCGCTCTAAATGAGGCCATCATTACAAGATGATGTCGTTTGTCAGCGACATCTATAGGACAAATGTAGTACTCGTCGAAACCTATGCACCGATGCCTTGTATGTTACGATTGAGCCACAAACAAAAAAGCAGTGATAAAAAACGATTTTGGCTATTTTTTCGGGGGGTGGGGGAGAAACAATTTTTTTTTTAAGTTGCTTCGAGGTGATCTTTAATATTTGCCCTCGACTTTGGAGAAAAAAAAATTTTGTATGGGGACCGACCTGGTGTAAAAGACATAACTCACATAACTTCTGTAGTTCTGAAAAAAAAATATTTTTTATTTTATTTATATTTTAATTCGTGTCTAAAAATTAAACGCTATTAATTTTATAACGTTTTTTGCTTCTCTTAATAAATAAGTTTTTTTTTGCATTTCATGTAAAATAAAGAAACTTTCATAACTTCCAAACAGACTATTCAATAATGTCGTTATTTTCGGACGTGGAGGTATGTAGCTTTCAGTATTGAATAATATTCAATCAAAAAACAATTTTTTTTGAGATTTACGTCTTTGGATATTTCAGGTGAAGATTTATTGAATCAACTATAAAAGTAAGGGAAATCGAAATGTGGACCATATAGTTTGTATTTAACGCGATTACCATGCGGGAGATTCGTGGTTCGATTCCCGCTTCCAGCCATTTAAATTTTTCTTTCATTGCCGACCTCCTCGATGTTGTCGACAGCAACGTAGCAGTAAAGTGTCGAGTCAGTCGTCATATCTAGTAAAAGCTTCTCAAACAGTGACGTTCGCATTCGTCGATTAACAAGTAGGTGCCGTTTGCTGTAAATCAAAAATAAAAAGCATATTAATACACAACATCGCGAAAATCTATCCCATACCTCATTCATGGAGAAAATTAAGTTTTTTTAAGTAAGTTAAAACTAAACGCCAATTTCACATTATAAGCTAGATGGGAAAATTGTGATATTGCTCACGATAAACTCATTTATTCAAAAAGCATTTAAATTTGACGAGACCGCCAGTGGCAAAGCGGTTAGAACACGCGACTACCATGCGGGAGATCGCAGGTTCAAACCTGGCTCCAGTCATCTTAAAAGAAAAAAAAAAACAAATAAAATTTTCTTTCATTGTCGGCTCCCCTCGAATGTTGTTGACAGCAACTTCGCAGTATTAAGCGTCGATTCAATCGTCGTGTCTAGTAAGAGCTTCTCAAACAGTGACGTTCGCATTCGTCGATAAACAAGTAGGTGCCGTTAGTTGTGAATCTAAAAATAGAAAGCGTATTAATTCACAACAACGCGAGAAGCTATCCCATACCTCATTCATGGGGTGCAAAGGGAAATTCAGTTTTTTTTTTATTTAAATTTGACAAACAAGATATTTTACTACAGTTGTATTGGGAGGATCGGTTAAATTATGAGTTCTCGGGTAAAAATGGCCAAGTTGATTTTTCCTGGCTGTTCATTCAGAAATATTTCTACATATAAGTATAAACCTATTTGTATGCATAATATAGTTCAGTTAGAGCCAGGTAGAAAATCGTGATACATATTGTTGAAATCTTATCGATCTCTTCTGAGAGTCTATAGTATTCGATTTTGTAAATGTTGCGTAAAAAAAATCTACTTTTGCCATATGTAATGCTCGTCATCAAATTTCCGTGTTCAATACCCAAGTTATGCCCACTGATGAAAATATACCCGGTTTTTTTAGGTTTATTATCAACCTGCTGGTATCTACTCTATTTTATTGAATATTTCATTTCATTTGACTAGTAGTTCATACTTTCATTTAAAGCCAAGTTAATACTACTACCACTACTTCTGTTGTTGTTGCTGCTTCTGCAGCTGCTTCTACGTCTTCTAGTACATCACCAGTTCATTTGGGTTTTCGGATGGTTTGGCAGCTTCTGTTTTGCGGCAGCCAACCAAGCACATCGTTCGTAATCACTCATTTCATACTGGAATTATTAAAGCTCTTTTTGTGATTGTTGTTGGAGTTGCTGCTGTTGTTGTTGTGTCTCTTTCATTTTGTTTTAGTTAACAAAAATACAATTTTGTTGCAATCCATTCAGTCAGTGGTAATTTTAAGTTCAAGCCAACAACTCGCAAGTCGGACAGTTAAGCGAATATCGAGGCAAGGTTGCTGCGCTGCTCTTGGCCAATTTTAGTCTCGCACGGTTTTCGGTCGTTGCGCTGCTCTTTGTCCCAGTACGCTGATTCATACACCGTACGAGTTACATACTAGCGTGCACACTACTCGCTACCTTCCAAATTTTGTATATCGTTACACAATTGACCCAGCACTCCACCCTCCCGATGGTGACGGTTCGTTCGAGGGGGAAGAGAGGAGGCATTGTATACAATTGAAAATTGTGGAGATTTATCGGAAACAAACGGGAAGATTTGGTGTTGAAATATCAAGTGAATTATTTTGAAAGCAGTGAATCTGTATTGTGATAAATCAAAATAAATAAACGATACTTTATAATTCCCGTCAGACCATATTCATGGTGTTAATATCCAAGTTGACCATGACCACCACACTAGAAGAAGGCGACGGAACGGATGTGAATGCATGTGAATCGTTACGAGCGCATTCGAGGCGTCACTACAAAAAGGATTCCCGGTTTGTGTTCGATTTGTACACGCTGTGCTATGATGAGAACGAAAGTGTCGACACCGTAGAGTTGTTCACCTCGATTGTTAATAATACAGCGGGAAATTGGATAGAAGAGGTATTGAAAAACAAACAAAAATAAAACATAATTATCTAAACCGCAAAAATAAGTTAACAGAAAAGCTAATTTAATAAATCACTCACTCTATTCTTTATGAAAGAGGAGTTAGAGCAATCGGAAACCCGGTCGATAAAAAAACCCGTTGTTTTAGGTTTTATTGTTTATTTATACAAATTCATCAGTGTAGAGATTTTTAAATCTTCCACAAGAAACACATTTGTTTAAAATGAACTAACATAATACTATCGGTTTAGTGGATAGGTTCTCAATAGGGGCAAAGTTAATGTGATTCTTTAGGATTCCAATAATTGTTTAAAAAAAGCTTAAATGCACACATAATATCTGCAAATTCTCCTCTGTAAACATTAATTTATATACAAACTTTCATTGACAGAGGTCTTAGTGTGGGTCGATGAATGAAAGATAAGTTAAAGGCGATTTCAAAAAAAATGTTTTTTATTATTTTGCCAAGACCCCTTGACCCAACGCTCTTTGTTTCCTGTATTTCCCTTTATAGTCCAGTCGTAACGTGTGACATACCATTGTTCTTAGAATAATAACAGCTACATTTTCTACTCCTTTTGAATCCGATGTCAAGTTCTAGAAGTGACTTCTGGAATATCGGTTTTTATCCCCTAGTTCACAATTTTTTCTTAACGATCAAAATTGGTTTTTAAACTCCATGAAATTTTCTCTTTTACAGTACAGTATTTTTATTCATATTCTGAAAGATGTTTCCCGCTCGAAATCTTGACAGAATGTCAACATCAATTGTTGTTGATTCGCAAAAAAATTGTTTGGAAAGTTCAAAAAGTTGTGGTGTAATACAGTGTAATTGGTTTATAGCTACCTAGATTATAACGACATATCGGATAAAACGACGAAATCTGAATCAACTTTTTGTTTTGCATAGAAAATTTCTAAAATTTGTCGATTATAACGACGATTTTGATATAGAAATTAATATTCAGGTTTTTACGACCGCTATTCACAAGTTAACCAAAAAGTCGGACAGAAGACTTAAAAGAGACATTGTTTCATGTTGGCTAGATTAAATCTAAGACCACACACTATTTTTCTTTACGTTGCATTGTCCTTAGACGCTACACTCTCTCATACATTTGTTTGTTTCCCGAAATTAAGGGATCGGGGAAAACCTTTTCAGAGGAAGAGAAGCAGACCATTGAAGAGTTGTAACTTCTAGTGTCCACTGCATATACTTTTGGATAACATGTCATCTTACAACCAATGTGTTAAGGTCTTATAAGATCTCATAAGAGAAAATTTCAAACATCGTCAGTATTGTCAATTAAGCTTAAGAACAGAAGGAAAGGCTCAATAGCTTAGTACGCAAATCTTTATTAAAAAAGTCATAAACCAATTCCTTCTTATGATGTCTAGGTTTTACTTTTTCTCGCATCATATGTTATATTAGATTTTATTGCCACTTACAATAAAAATTACAAATCCAGAGGACCCCTTCTTAGTTTTGAAATTCTTAAAGTTGATTTACATTTTTATAGATAGACCGATTGATACTACATAAATGAAAGGTTTAGATTTTATGCCAAAAAGTACTTTTATTGACCTTTTTTGTAAGAGAGTACTTTTTTGTACAAAAAGTACTTTTAATGTACTTTTTACTATGCAAAAATTACTTTTATTGGCCCAAAAACACTTTTTGTTGCACAAAGTACTTTTTTTTGTACCAGAGTATTTTTTTGTACCATAAGTACTTTTAATGTACTTTTCGTCACATAGTCCTTTTTTCGTACCAGAGTATTTTTTTGTACCATATGTACTTTTCCTCACAAAGTCTTTTTTTCGTACCAGAGTACTTTTTTGTCGTAAAGGACTTTCAATGTACTTTTTGGTACAAAATACTTTATTTTGTCCCAAAGAACTTTTTTATGACAAAAAGTTCTTTTTGGTACAAGAAAGAACTCTTTTATGACTAAAAGTACTTTTTGGTACAAAAAATTACTTTGGTACGATAAAAGTACTTTGTGCCGAAAAGTACTTTAGGTACAAAAAAGTACTTTGGTACAAAATAAGTACTTTGTGCAAAAAAAAAGTGTTTTTGGGCCAATAAAAGTACTTTTTTGCATAAAAGTTATTTGGTTCAAAAGAAAGTACTTTGCACCAAAAAGTACATTAAAAGTACCTTGGTGCAAAAAAGTACTCTGTTACAAATAAATTCTTTGTGCAACAAAAAGTGTTTTTGGCATAAAAAAAGTTATTTGGTACGCGAGCTGCCTCTCTTTTGCGCTCCTGGCTCGCGAGCTAGCTCTTTTTGGGCTCTTGGATCGCGAGCTGAGAGCTCAATTGAAATTTTGTGGCTCTTGGCTCGCGAGCCTAGGGTCTAAAGTGAATCCTTCTATGCTTTACACTTTTGGGTCGTATCAAATGATGTATACTCTTCTACTTGAAGGGTGAAGGTATAAAAATTAATTAAAGGAAACAAGATGTGTTGACCACTGTGTGGCTTAATTTTTTAGAGCATATTTTATGATTTTCAGAGCATATTTTTCTATTTTCAGACCCTATCTTAAGCGCATCAAGCACAATTTTTGGTGCAAATTTCCGGTTTCCCTGGTTATTAAAATTACGTCGGTCTAGTTAGATATTGTTGGTAGTACAAGCATACAGGGCACATCGTCAACATGTGCTTGATTACTCTCAAATAAATAAACGCGGTTCTGTTTCACTTCCCTTTTGTGCCGAAGGTTGTTGTAGTCGGATAGTTATTATTTACTGAGGACAGATGTATCAGTGTGACCTATACGCTGAACTATCGAATGGCTTTAGCATTTCAACATAACGTGTCTCAAATTGTATTTGTTTATGTTATGAGTAATAAACAATAACCATGGCTCAAGCCTTAACCAGGCGTAACGACTTGTGTTTAAGTTGTGGAAACACATAGGGTACTGGCACTATCTTTTCACTGTAAAATTTAAGTGTTAAATATAAATTTAATTAAAATTATTGTTAATACAAGTACGCATAAACAAAAGAAGATGAAAACAAGTGGTCAAAACAGGGCCAACAAAAGTATGCAATACATACTTGCATATACAAATGCATATTACAGTCATACCGGCATGTTTTGGGGGTTTATGCATATAAAAGCATATTTTGTGTTTTTCAGGTTGTTTTTTATTAATTTTGAATTTTCATATATATTTTTCGCAGAATGGATGGACAACACTTGTTTATTTGTTTAACATAAGAAGATAATCTCCATAATTTTTCGCAACTGGCGACGCCTATCGTTTGTTAAAGAAATAATATACAGTCGAAACTCTCTATAACGAACTCCTATATAACGAAATTTTCTTTATTGCGAAGCAGTTATAAGAACAATGTGGTTTGGGTCTACTTTGAGTGTATTATAATCTCCATATAACGAATTTCCCTATAGCGAATATTTCCTTATAACGAAGCATTTTTGCGATCGTAACTTCAAGATTGAAGAGTTTTCAATATCCATATAACGAATTTATTTAAATAATTTTCGTTAATATTTACATACATCTCTTAACAGATTCAGTTGAATACGAAGAAGAATCTGCCGTTTTGTGAAACCGTTACCCACATATGGAAATCTTTCTTCATCAGTTGAAGGTTTCCGTGCCTATTTGGAAATGAAAACCAACGTACAAAATACTGTGTTTACTCGTCTAAATGTATTTCAAATTAAATTGAAGAAGAAAATTGGAAAAATGTACTTCAATCCAAAATAACTGACTACTAAAAATAAAAAATGTTAAAAGGAACATCATTTCTTTTCTATATAACGAATTTTCCTTATAGCAAAATAAATATGCAGTCCCTTGGAATTCGTTATAGAGAGTTTCGACTGTAAATAAATTAATATCTGTTTGGGGTAAGTTGGTATTGTTTAAAGTATGTGTTTCCGGTACTAACTAATTGAAATATTATTTTTGTGTTCAATTCACTCTGATAGAATTCAGAAATTATTCTGCAAGTTTGCTTTTAAAAAAGATACATTGGTCTTTTGATGGGCTTACATATGAGAATAGACGAAAACTGCTAGGTCTACAATCTTTAAAAGATCTTAGATCTATTTATTCCATAATGTTTATCTTCAGTATTTTAAATAATAAAATAAAATGTACAGAATTGTGTGATTTGGTTAATTTGCATTCTCCTGCCCGTGATTTGCGGATAGAGAGACTATTCTATGAAGAATTTCACCGTACTACCTATGGTTACAATGAACCAATTACAAGTGTAACAGTGAGGTGGCTGAAGCAATGAGTACTTCCAAAGATAAATAGTCAATTAGCGTTAAACTTTTCAAATATAACAAAACAGATAGTATTTTAATCAAAAATTTGATTTTTGTAGGGAGACTCCTTAGGGGGGAAGATGGGGAGTATATATGTATGTTTGGGGAAAATTTTAGGAGGAAAAAAATACTAGGGATAGGTTATACCTTTTACCCCGGGACAGTTGGGAGGCTTGAAGTGGATTTTTACCCCTTCCCCTCCAACTTTGATCACGACGCGCGAAAAGAAGATATTGATCGATTAATTTTTTTTGATCTGAATAATTTGTTGGAATTTGAACCATCCTACTGTGCGTCGATGGAATTAAGAGTTGCAGAGCGATAAAGTCGTGACCATATAAAATGGTTGCTGTTATGCACGAAAATACTTGGACTCGTCATCGTTAATGGCGATTACTGTCGTCGAATGAACCAAAACGTGAATAGACGCATATAACATGGGACAAAACAAGGGTCGCCAAAAGCAGAGGACAACCTGGCAAAGACAAAGTTAAAGACACGAAAATCAGATATTAAATCCATTGACAAACCCATTGTTCATTGACAGGTCACAAGGGCAACAGTAAAGATGTTGACATTGTCCATTGGCTGCAATTCTCAATTACTGCTATTTAGATAGCATCTGAACTTTCTTTAGTATCAGATATACAATTGCTTTTGTAAGCAACTTTGGAAAATTATTATTTTAATTCAATTTATAAATCGCTTAAGAATTTGTTACGCGATCTTTGTAGACTTATGCTTTACTAAAACCTCACCTCTTTGTAATGAGGGTATATTTTATTTGATATCGCCAAAATTTAAGGATCCAAAAGGAAACGTTTAGAGTAAATTTGGACAAAATTTGTTTCATAACTATTCATGTTGATTGAGTATTTCCTTTCTGCCCGACGGTAGGCTTGTAGACAGGACAACTCTGTCGCAGAAACAAAAATGGGATATATGGATCCAACTCTTATACCAGTTTATTTATTTTAAATTAGTAGCCAATACCTGAGAGGGTCGGTTTACTTGTTCTTATCATTCTGAATGAATTAACCAATATGTTTTTTGTTGAGAAGCTTTTACTAAACATAATAAATGTCGGAGAGTAAAGAAAATTGCGACTTAAAATTAACAAAGTTTAAGAGATATATAAGTTAAACTAGTTGCGTCTTACGAATCAATTGGTACTACATATTTAAAGGATTGTTTGGGTATGCAGCTCAGTCAAATCCTGGTAGTACATCTCATACAAAGGATCGAAGCAACACATATATTACTAATTTTGTTAAAAATTAGTTTACATTTGAACTATCCGCCATTTAATTCTCCATTTTGACCCAATCTGACTACCGCAATGATCGTCTGAAAACGTTTACTTCACACTAGAGATGGGAGCTTTTATTCGAGCTATGTATTTATTACGATTTCTATATGTGTTTCTAAATAATGATGCCTTAATGTGTAAAACAAATACATTCAATCCCTTGGATAATGATGAATCTCAATTGTTAATAGAGCGTATTCATGTTACATATTAATCTTTACTTGTGGTACATGAATTCTTCATAACTTCTACCTACTCCTTATGATGTCACATAGTAACAAAAATAAGATTACAATGTTTCCTTCCTGATATTGATCTCTATATGTTATACTAATCGCACTATCTGAACAGAAGGACAAGTACTCACTTTGCACTTTACCTGAACGCTAAAAAGGACCTAAACAAAAACAATCGCAACCCTAAATTCAACGCTTACCAGAAGCAACATATGCAAGATGCATTCACTGCCATCCTATTTCTTAGAAGACAATATGTGGGAGGTAGAAAATGAGCGAGTGTGCGGTACCTCCCTTGCAGTGTATTGAAATACATTACAAGCGGTAAAGTTGGAACATCTGCTCGGTATTTTGTGAGAAGGTACAAGCGTACTAGTACAATGGAATGCGGCACATACACATACACACATTGTGTATTACTGCACCCATACTATAACATAACGCAAGATCAGGGTTGAACGGACGTACATCTGCATGCGTTCCTAGCTGCCTGTGTTTAAGCGTAACGCCAATATGCCGCGATGAGCGTTAAACACTCTACGCAGGGATAAAATCATTGAAATGTTTGCTTAGTCAATCAGTGTACTCAGAACCGCTGCTGGTGGTAGTTACAACGGACCAGGATTATTTTCACAATTTCAAACCAGGATATATTATTTTTTAACTACTAACAAAATGTTTGACAAATTTATCTTCGACGTCAAAACAAAATTCTTGTCCAACATTAATCGACGATTGCTGTACAAGTATAGATCTTGTGCCCTAAACGAGGGTGATTGCGTGGACGGAATGTTTCCCCGCGTCTACAGTCAAAGTAAATTCATAAACATAGAGTTGACTCTGTTCACCAAAGATACAACCATCTGCGACCCTGAATATCTGTTGAATATAGTAGATAAGTTTTTGAGGGTAACAGATCCCCATGTTGAAGAAGCCAAAAGATATAGTGTAAGCTTGCACGGTTAGACTAATACCTGCACTAAATTCCTATACTTTGCATTTGGATGCAACGACTCATTAAACCGTTTCCTTTGTTTTACAGAGACGCAGTGATCGTGAGGAAATTCGCCGTCGTCTCGCCATGGGGGCTGAGGAGAATTGCAACGACCAACAGAATCATTCGCACTGGAAATCCAACACACAATCCCGGCTACAAAATGGTTTGTATTTTATTTCATAACAAGGGAACGGTCACCTTAATGTCTCTCATAGATTTCCAACGTATTACAGGTATGTCCTCAGACACAGAGAGTCATAGTTCAGACTCGGAGACATGTCCCAAGCTGTCGAAATCGAAAACTCAAAGCAGCATTAACGCCTTTGGAGCCCCACCAGTAGCTGTCACCGTGGCAACGTCGATCGCAAACCAGACACCAGACAACAGTCAGTTGCACCCATATCATGGTAGACCGCTTTCCGTTAGCTGTTCCACTAATATTATCAACAACAACAATACTGCAAATAGGCAAATGCCGCAACAGATGTCGACGACAACAGGATACACCAATGAGGATCTCGAGTGTGACTTCTTTACCAAACAGGCGAAATTACAAATAGAGGCAAGAATGGCCTTGGCCCAGGCCAAGGAAATGGCTCATATGCAAATGGAGGTAAGATGAACATTTCAACATTCAAATTTGGAAAATTAACTCACTTAGCGTTTGTTCTTAATTTTCAGATCGAGCGGCAAAATCAATCAATTTCACCCATAACAGCGATTATACGAGGATCCCTCGAAAAAGTTGGCGTACGAATGGCGGCAGATAAGCGTCGCGTGTCGCGTCAAATGCTGACCGAAATGAATATAGCACAATTGCAGATCTTGGTCAATAATCTCCACACACACATTGAGGAGCTGAACGAGTCACTGGTAAATTATCTAATGGAACGTGACGACTTGCATGATAGTCAGGATGCGATGCTTGTCGATATTGAGGAACTCACACGTTACATGTAAGTACTGAGGCCCAACACACTAATTTGCAATCTGAAATTAATTCCACTGATTTTTTTCTTTTCTTTACTCACAGTGGAGCAAAAGAACATATCGCCCAGCAAGAGCGGATATCGGCTGTAAACAAATGTTCAAAATAAATGACTAAATTAAGATTAGTTAAAGTGGGGGTTAACGATGGACGAGTTATTTACATACGAATACGAATATCGTAATATATAGACCTACTAGATAAAGGCAATGTTTATTAAGTTTATTAATTTAATTAAATATTATTACACTATTACCATTACTCGTATATATACACACAGACATACATATACAAGTAAAACATAACTACTACATACTTATATATACTTACACATACATATATACATAAACATACATATTTATGATAATTTAAAATTATAAAATTTAAACAACAAAAAAAAAACAACAAAAATCAACATCAAACTCAACTCAAAAGAAAATTATAAAATTAAAACAAAAAAAAATTATTAGAGTGTTCTGCAATGCATCTCTCTTTAAATAAAATTTAAACGAGTTACATTCAAAATTACCGCAGCCGATGTTTTTTATTTATTGTGGACAAGGTGTGGTTTGAGGTTTGTCAGCATCTATCGAAAATAAATAGAAGATTTTTCTTCATAGTTCCATTTGATTTGAAATTCTGTTAGATATTTTATTGCTAATTGATTATTCCGTGAAATCGCTTTCATCTAATGTTGAAATAATTGCTAATAGATACCATCAAATCCATGTGTTCCAAACCGTTTTTTTTTTAGAAAGGCATTGCGAAAATTATTATCGAAAATTATAAAGCGTTAAGGGTTTTGACCTATTCTTATACAAAAAAATTCCCGAATTTTGAAATATGTATATAAAAGTGAAATTGTGATAATTTGAAGTTTTACATGAAATTTCAATATATCAAGTGTAATACCTGGAGGACTTTTACAGAATTCATCTTGGAATTTGGTATGGAATCGTTTCAGATTAGTGTACATTAGATAGGGTCAAAAAAAGGTGGACTTGTCAGTCCCTAAATTTGAAGATTAGGCAACAACGATTCTGGGACACAAGAACAAAATTTTTTTCGCGCACCCTAAAAACGGCCCATTTAGTTTTTTCTGTGCTGTGACGGCATTTGAAGTCCGATCGAGAAAAAAATACACTGTTGTTTTAGGTTTTACAAAGGCTACATTTCCATATGTAATTTTTGACTCCGACGTCAAATTAGACCAGTGACTAATTCTATCTTGATTTCTACCCCTTTTTCTGGACATTTTTCATAACTCACGTAAAGATCTTAAAAATTTGTGAATATTTTGCTTTTGAAGTACCCACTTTTATTCATAAACAAAAAAGTTACAAATGTTTTAAAATATGCTCCGAAGTCAAATTAAATTAATTATTTAAATTTGTTTAAATAACTTAAGTTTGTTAAAAACCGAGTGAAAATTAATAAATTTATCATAAAAATTCCGCAATTGATAATATTAAGATGTTTTAGAATATTACAAAGACACGTTTATTTCGATCTCGAGTACACAATAGGGTGGCTCGAATTCCATCAAGTTATTCGGATCAAATTCTAGTAGTGCTGAAAACTTGCAATGGATAATACAATTATTGTGGTAAAAAAATTGAAATCGGACAATATCATTAGTTCGTGCATCGTGGTTAAAGTTAGTGGGGAAGGAGAAAAAAATCCACATCAAGCCAAGCAACTGCCCCGGAGTCGCCCCTAGAGGGGTAAAATGTATGACCGACCACTAGTAAAATGTTCCTCCTAAAATTTACCTCACACATACCTACCCCCCATCTTCACACACTATGGGAGCTCCCATACAAAAATCGAATTTGTATAAATTTCACTCCCACCGCTTAATTGCCCCAAAAATGCGCCTAGAGGTGTTAAACTTATGACAGACCACCACTATTTTTGCAACTCCAACAGTTGTACACTGTACATATTCTAAGGAAAAGTGGGCGAAATCGGATATTGCATTAACAAATTACACTGTTCGACAAGTGGTTTTTCAAATACAAAATCAGAATTTTGCTATCAAGCATAGTTTTTTGGTTATTTGAAAATAAGTTTTGCTTTCCAGCAACATGCCTTTTCGCCTGCAATTATCGTCCTATTGTATTTTATAATCACCTTATTCTCTTTTTAATATTCTACGTAAACTTGGGATGCAACATGTCCTTGAATGTGAAAGGTTCCACAAAGACATTTTAACTTTAGAAAGGCGTTACGAAGTAAAACAGATGCCTACTGTGCTCGCTGACTGCTGCTGGAATGTTTAAGGAGTCTGCAAGGATATTGAGCATAAAATAAAGAAATCACATTATTTACTACCAGAAAATACATATTTGTTCTTCTTATTTTTCATGCTATTGTATTTAGAAAAGATTCTGTTGGATTAAATAAAGATTTATTTTTTACATTTATGCAAAATGAATTTTAATCAAATCCAAATTACTAAAAAACTACGCTTAATGAATAAATCTGAAAACATATTTGAAATCTTGATATTAATAATCATAGGAACCACAATTCAGATACCCAGAAAAATTAAAAATATTTTTTTGTAGAATAGTGTTATTAATAGGATGACTCGTGTAGTTACGGATGAATTTAATGGGCCGTATCAGATCAATGGAGGTGGACCTGCCCTTACGACACTATTACCAAAAGTTCAATATCTGAGTAATATGAAAGAAAAATGGGCAAGCCAGCCTGAGAAGCGAAACTTCGGTATAATCGTTCTGATCAGATATCAGGCGAAGTATAATAGTGAAAATTTCGAAACTTTTTTGGAGTTCCACAGTAATGAACCCATCATTATTAAACTGTTACAGTACGAAACATCTTTATGATTTACTTTGGCGGCAGGACGAAGTCTGCCAATCAGGCAATAGACCATAAAACAAGATAACATTCGCTATAAGTTTAAACTACATAACTTGTTATTTGCCTTACAACTAAATTTTATTTAATTTTGTACCGCAAAAAAGGTACAAAGTTAAATATTGTCTTTTCTACTTATAACTATTTAACTAATATGCTTAAGTTTCCGAAAACCACCGTTTTATTGAAATTTTATCTTAATGTTTGAAAGATACATCTGTCAGTGATTAAAAAATTATAAATTTGTGTCCCTCCTTCATCTTATCTGTGGACACTGACCTTCCCTTGTTGTCACCTGAGGTAGCTACTATTAATCCCAGTTTAATGTAGTGAGCTTACATGTGTATAAAAAACGCCCATACTATGGAAAAAGAAAAAAGAATAAATATTAATCGAATTCCCTTAATCTTGACGACTCTCCCAAACGATTAAAGATTCATGATATGCGAATCACCAACTGGAATGTTTGGACTCTCTATAGAGAAGGTGCAGGAGAGCTGTCAGAACAGCACCAAAAGCGATGTATTTGGTTGGAGGCTTAAACATCTTGTGATCAAATTCCCTCCGGTAATAAATTATTTAACATGAGTTTTATTTGTACCCATGTGCAAAGATATATTTTACGATCCCCTAGAGAGAGCACACACCTCGCCTGAATGACAAACAGTTTGACCTTAAATGGTAACAAAAATGATAAATGCGGTTTTGTTGGGAGTCAATTGCACATTACAAATCTTCCTGAATCAAAATCTGAGCTGATCCTCTTTAAGATAAAAGGATTTTTTTATCTCCGTTTTGTGCCTTTTTTTAAGAAACCATCAAATCGTAAATATATCAGTGGTGGTAAAGAAAAAGTGCAAGTCGACTTAAGCAAATATTAAAATAAAAGCACTACATTGATCTCCGTATTGAAAAGTAACCCCATTCTAAATTTGAATTATTTTGTAGGAAGTTACAGCTCAGGGTGTTAAATTTCAATTCGAATGTGGTTTAGCCTTTTTTTTTACAAAATATCCTCAATGTTATGCTAAAATTGACCCAGATGTGCGTGATAGAGGATAAAAATGTCTTGTGTATCCAGCAGGAACTTTGAAAAAAAATATTCGAAAGTAGAATTATGGAATCAACATCCAATTTAAGGTATTTCATATAAACAAAACACCAAGCATAGTCCATATACTCTCAAGAGTAGGTAGTTTCATTCAACTATTTTTATATTTTATTTAAAGGTTTAATGTACAGGGTGGGCCATTTAAAATTAAAAATTTGAATCGGCTAGAAAAATTAAGTACTGATAATTTTTTTTAAATTTCTGATTTTATTGGAAAGGTTGAACTTTGTCATTTAATAATGTAACACAATATCATTCATATAACTACCACGATTTGCTCGGCAGTACCTAATCCGATCATCGTGTTTTCAGATGAAATGAAAATACAGGTCAATGTATTTTTTTGTAAGTATTTTTGTAAAATCATGGAAGTATTCAAATTCATTTTTTGCTTATTAAATGCATGTTTTTAGATCACTTTGGGAATAAATATTCATTCACTTTCTACAACGTAGGTGTTACAGTAACAATGCATTAAATAAATTATTATTTCCTGTCCTATTAGTGCAACCCTCAAAATGTTAATGCCCTTTTCAATTGACACTACCCATGTGTAACTTTTATTTAATTACAAACTGTAGGAGCCTTCTTGTCAACATTTTTAAGTTTTTTATAAAGCATTCTCAATTCTGGACATTTTTAATATTTAATCAGTGCATATAGTCGAATATCAATCCTTAAAATTTTTAAAATCGTTTGATAAGAATTGTGTACATTTGTTTACCTGTTTACCAAGGGGAGTATAAAGTAAATAAATTTCGTTGCAAAACGTATTTACTACAACGCCTGTTATTAAAGGGTTTTTTACCGCGACCACTTTTGGTACTTCCATTACAGATGTTGGTACTTCCATTCTTAGGTGTATTAGAGATTTCCTTATAAACGTATTTCACATTATTGCTTTAATTGGTTATCTTTCAACAGTGAAAACAGAGAAACTATGATGCATAAATATTTATTTTTCCTGAAAACATATAATTTTTCTGATAGTTAATGATAGATTTTCTCTAGTGTAATATCGAAACGAATATTAGATACTAGTAGATTTTGACTTTTTAAAATTGTTGATATTGGCTCTTTTAATAAGGTTAACAACATTCCGAGACAAAAATCCGGCCGATATTCCCGGGAATTTTGTCCCGGCAGTTCTCTAGACAAAAACACTAATTATGGGCTAACGGCATCATTGGGCCATTTTTCATCGAAAATGAGCAAGGAGCCGCCAATACCGAGAACGGTGAATTTAAAGGATGAATGTTACACAAAGCATCCAGAGACAATCCTTGAAACAAGAAATCGAAGTTGCTTCTAAAGGTACTCGACCCGAAATAATCGAAAATGCGGTACTGCCGAGCCAGTCGTGGTAGTCATACAAACGATATTGTGTTTCATTATTAAATAATCTAGTTCAACATTTCCAACCAAACCAGAAATTTGGAAAAATACCAGTACTTTATTTTTTATAGCCGATTCAAATTTAAAATTTTAAATGGCCCACCATATTGGTGGCTCATGATAATATTTTAAGATAAAACTAAGTTCTTTGGCAGTAATGTTATTTTTGTATGTGTGTATTGATGGCTCAATTACCACATTTATTAATCCGGCGTTCTTATGGACAGAAAATTAGACTTTATATCTCATATAATAGTAGTGCTCTGGATTTGACCTAGGATCCCGGGAATTCTGAGATATATTGTCATAAAAAATTATGCCATTTGATGGAACGCTGTTCAAACGCCGAAACTTCTATTATTTGCATACATTTGTATAAAAATCTTCAGTTTTCCCGTTTATCCCGGACCGGCGTTTCTAAAATACTTAGTCAAATGCCTCGCGAGTTGGCAGTATTGAAGAACAAAATCTCGGAATTTAACATCAGTTTTGAATATAGCGTTTTTAGCTTAGTTTAGCTAATAATCCGCTTAAGATATTACTGTAACATTTCGTTTGAAATTTTTTTTATCGATAGGTAGACATTAGAGTGTGCCGAAATGGTTAAGTCAGTCCATGTTAAATAATGATATCCAGTTAATTTCAATTACGCAAATATTTAGTTTGCTTAAAACAAAACAGATGCAGGTATTATAAGTGTGATACTTAGCGGAGTTAATTTCGGATGAAATTAATTCGATTCGATTTTGATCCTGGGGTAAAGAAATAGTGTTAAAACGGTTCAAGAAAAACCCTTAATGCAGGGTCAATAATAGATCTCTTGAGTTCAATACATCATAATTTGAAATAACTTATCCAAGATCAGAAATATTTTCCAGAAAAGTATCCAAACCAGGTAAAAGAACTTACCATATACACTACGAAAACAAACACTCAGAATAATGCCAGAAAACATTGGGTACATTTTAATCACCTTCAACTAGTATAAATAAAATAATTTTAAACCGGGAACCATTGAAGCAAATAGCGTCAGAAGACTATTATAATACTCAAGTTAAAACAAGGTGGTATGTACGAACAAAAATCAATGATCGATTTTAGCTACATCGCACATCATAATAAGCTATTAAAATGCTGTTTGGCGGTGCAGTCCCTAGTTTTCTGACAACGTGTTGTTTCCTTTTTCTACGACTGCTACATTTGGCACTGCAACAGGATTTTCCATATAAACGAACTCACGAACCAACACCCCGAGAGGCCAAAATTTAGAGTCCAAGATCTCAATAAAATAGTCATTACGGACAATAAATGTAAATGATAACATAGTTCGATTTCCGTTCCGAATTCGATATACCTCTACCTAAAATCTTTATGCTTCATAGTTTCTTTGTGAAATTTTCTTAGAATTCATTTCAGATTCCGATTTTGGAGGACGCCTCTTACATCCTCACCTTTGGGGTCCTCATAGAACCCAAGTGGCCTACCATTCCGACCTACCATTCCGATGTTTGGAGACCAAGATGTAGAGAATGGTATATTTTGGACGTTGTTTGGGCTCCAGCCCCATATTCTGCACTTCCACCAAAGGCAAAATTTCTATATGACAACTTTCAGAGGCCATAACTTTTTAACCAGACCATAAATTTGCTTCTGCAATACCTCATTTTGTTTGTTGAGATGTTAGCTTCACGCATTATAATTTTTATTATCTAAAAAAATTATATCTCAAGTTTTCGATTTTTGCTGATTTAAAAAGTAGAAAAATACCTCTGTCTAAAATCTTCATGCTTCTCAGCGGGATAGATTTTTGACACATAGTTTATTGGTGAAATTTTCTTAGAATTCATCGTAGATACCAATTCTGGTATACGATTACCACGCTTTTTTCGACCCGCACAAACAACTTTAACAACCTTATAAGCCGACTTGCCTGGAACTAACCTGGCAATGTTCTGTTCAAATAATCATTTTTGAAAAACCGGTTAACCGACATCAAAAAACCGGTTTAACCGTGATGACACGATTATTTCACATCTTCCCTTAATATCAACTAAATATTTATGTATCTATAAAGAAAATACTTTTCATTTTAAAATATGGAAATGAGGCTCACTTTATCAATCTCAGAACAGGTACATTAAGGCATCCCATTTCCCGTAGGCTGTTAAAGTCATAGTGCAGAATTTTTGTGTAGGGTAGTCGCATAACTTAACAAGTAAGCTACATAAGTCATTGTCGATAAGGCTGGAGTTTTAGCTACGTACCACAAATGTTTGTCTGTTTATCTAAAGAGGTAAACTAAAAATAACCACCTTTCTTTTATCGCTCCCTTTTTGGGAACGAATGTTGTTGTAAACAGGATAACGACAAACAACACGCGCCTTTGCGTCTCATTCAGATATAATATATTTACATTAATGTGCATATGTATGTATGTACGTATGTTGTTTTGTTGATATTTATGTATGTTTTTAAAGTAAATACCACACAGTATGTATGTACCTACATAATGGCATTTGCCTCCGCGCGCTTATCGCGAATGTTCTTGTATAGATCATTGATCAGTCCCAGTGCGAATGCATTTTACGCCTTCGCTGATTTCAACTGCAGTTTTCTGGCGACAGTCGATCAGTGTTCAAGTGAATCTCATTCCGAAGAGGAGAAGAAAGTGCGAGACTGCGAGCTGCGTTAATTAAGTTAAATTCAAAGATACAATTGAAATTAATCGTGAATCCATCACTTGGCGGAAAATGTATTCGAATGACAGTGACCGGTTCGTGTCGTATCCCTGTGTCAGAGCTCTACTGATGCTCTTTAATATATCTTTTTGGGTAAGAATTGAGTTGCTCGACTGAAATGAACCCTGCTAACATTAAAATGCTGCAGATATCGGGACTGTCGCTAATATGGATTGGCGTTTGGATGCAAACCGACTTTCTTAATTACCTCAAGATCAGCGAAGCTTATTCCGAGGTAGGCCCCTTTGTTCTGATCATAGCCGGCGCTGTCATTGTGTTTGTAAGTTCTTTGGCGTGCTCGTGCATCGTGAAGATCCACTCACCGATGTTGGTGTTTGTAAGTATAACATACTACGGTAGACCCCCCTCCCTCACGCTGATAATGCATTTCGATTTACTTTCATTTCATTTCATTGCAATATTGTGGAATTTGGGGTCAGTAGTATGGTGGATTTCTGATAACGGCGCTATTTTCGTTGATTTCGCTGTCCGTCTATGTTTACACGTATAAAGATGAATTGCTGGTCGGCGTTTCCAGTGGCATTTCGAAGGAAATGAGGAACTATAATGGCTCAAACGCGATCGAAGGCGAACATCTAATGGATTTCATACAGAGAAATGTAAGTCAAAGAAAAAACTCAACAACTGAAAAAATTAGAAATTGAATGGCTTCTGCTGCTTGAGGATCTTATCTTGGTGTAAGGTTAGTGGCCGCCAACGACTGCAAATGATTGAAATTACCAATATAAATCATACGTTGGCTGTTCATCGTTGGGAAACCTTTGTTTTGCACAGATAATGTAGCAAATCTGAATTAGATGTACCGAAAAAAAACCAAAAAAATTGACATTGCCAATAGGTTAGAAAAAGTACTTTGATTAAGGCGCGTTAATTCACAGAGATCTGTGGCGAGTTCTTGAGAACTTAAGTCTGACTGTGGTTGGGATTACAAAAATGTTGGTGTGTTCTCTTAGCTGGTTAACAGTATTCATAAATAGTCTTGATTTCCATAGATATAAAAGCGATATCTATTAAACACAATTCAAACCGGGAGGAGTATTAGTTCGTGTTTGTACACACCTCGCCTGAATGGTTAATAGGTTTACCTAAAATTGGAACAAAACGGAAAGTGATGTTTTGTTGGGAGTCAATTGTACATTCAAAATTCAATTGAATCAATATCCTTGATGATCCTTTATGTAAGATAAGGAAATTTTTTTTTTCTTTTAATATCCGTTTTGGGCATTTTCTTAGAGGTACCGTTCTTTGACCCATGATTCCACCATCAAATCATAGACATATAAAATCGTTTTATATCTTAATGGAAGCGAACAGACTTTAGCTTTAAGACACTTCTATCCCAATTGATCTTTTCTGCACGAAATTATGTTTTGCGGAAGAAAAATGTTAGGTGAACCTATTTATCATTCAGGTGAGGTGTATGTATTAGTTTGTGCTCGATTTCGAATAAATTCGATTTCAATTGTGTAAGGGGTCGGCCGTGGCATGATGGTTTGAACACGCGACTATCCATGTTTCGATTCCTGTCTCCATTCATCTATATTTGTCTTTCATCGCTGGGCCCCTCAATGTTGTTGACTGCAACTTAGCAGTATAGTGTCGAGTCAATCGGTACGTCTAGTAAAAGTTTCTCAAATAGTGACGTTCGCATTCGTCGATAAACAAGTAGGTGTCATTAGTGGTGAATCTAAAAATATAATGCGTGTTAAATCACATACCTCATGCATAAGGTGTAAAGGAAAATTAAGTAAGATATATCCCACAACAACTGACCTTGAAAGGCAGTGGGAAACTCATAGATTATTGTAACGTTAGATACTTGAAGGCTTTCACCAGAACGCTCTTGTATTCCCAATAATGAAGAGCAGATTAAGAAGAAAAAAGAGATTAGGTTATGTTAACATGACAGCCGCCTTCAGCATAGCTCACTTGGGTCCTAATGTACAGTAGATCCTGTTGAAAATAAGGCTGAGGTTAATATGTGTTACTTTGGTGAGCGATCTGGAATAACTCTTATAAATCAAGTATCTGGTTTGGTTATTTGAGCAGTAATCCATTACTTACTGTCCAAAAAAATCCCTTCCTTCTCTTCTTGGCCTCTATTTTGTACTGCTATCTTTTGAGTTCCTCGTCTAACTGTTTCCATATTGTAAGTTCCATTTTTCCAATTCAAATCCTACATTTTTGGAGCATCCTATATTTTGTGAAAACCGAACTGGCACCTCTCTATATATGATCTTTTCTAATATAAAATAACATCTTTGCCACATTTGTACATCGATCATGTTAGAAATAGTACACAGTAAATGTTGCATAATTTTTTGTACTTTGTTTTGGGTTATGTATGAACGCCTCTATCAATTTCTGAAAATGGAAGTGTTCACTAGAAATGATCAGAAACAAGTTAATGCGTTCACCCCCCCAGTTTTGTACTATGTACAAAGACAATTTGAGGGTATCAAAACCCGTGTACCATACGACTCCCCGAAATAGTTGTTATTAAGCTGCATCGTCATTTGATGTATGATATTCATGGATATGCAAGGGCTACTTTTTGTCTATTAGACATTTTTTACTCCGACGTCTAATTTACCCATAAACTAAAATTGATGTCGGAGTCAAAAATGTCTGAAAAGCTAAATGTATACCTTGATTAACCATAAATAACAATATGCGTCTCGTTTCGATCGGATATAATAATGATGATCGTTAATAAAAGTTTTGACGGGATTATACAATCTTGAAGAGAACTTCTAGCAAACTACTATGTATATTTTTATATATTTTCAAACTAGATACATATTTTTTAGGAAAGAAAATTTTTAAAGAATACTAAATTTCATTAAACCAGTGGAAAATGCGTAATAATATATTTTTACATTCGCATATATGGTCTTCGTTATCCAACGGCTCTAAAACGTATATACATACATATTTTACAAATTTACTTTGTATAATATATTTAAACAAATAAATAAATAATTTTACATTGACACAAAAAATTAAAATGTTAAAAGCATTGGTGAAAACGCTTAATTTTCACCACTTTTCATAAAAAATTTAAGTGATTTCCTGTTCTCTAAATTGTTTATGAATTCCTTTTATGCTTCACAAACTTTTATTTTATTGTAATAGTTATTCTTATCTAATTTCAGTTACACTGTTGTGGCAATGAAAGTTTTTTGGATTGGCCACAGGATTCTGTGCCAGCATCGTGTTTCAAAAAGTTAAGGACTGAACTCACAAAGGTGGATGTGAAAAATGTCTATGACGTGGTGAGTTAACCTTTTTTGCTTACCTTCATTTGAGATTATTGTTATCTAACATCTCTTATGCATGATCATTACTATATTTTTTCCAGGGTTGCTCTTACAAATTGAGAAGCGTTTTAAACGACAATTTCACAACGATCGGTGCATCCACATCGGCTATAGCTCTCTTTCCACTATTCGGTTCGATTCTCTCATTTGGCCTCTCGATGATGTACCAAAAGGGTGGTTACGAGATTATCATATGAGTTCGTAGTGAAACAAAATATCAATTTTTGTTGTTTAAGACTTTTTATTTAATTTTAATTGCAAATATTTGAAAGCGTTAACTTTAAACTCTATTACAAAATGTTAAGATTGACCCGTGAATGACAAGACACTCTAAGCGACAAATGGCGTGTAAAAGTTTCACTAACTTGTTGGGACATAACATACATACGTATAGAATAATGATCAATAAATAAATGGAAATGAAATTATATGATTTAATTAATTATTAATGCATTTTTTATATCACTATGGAAATACTGGGAGTTAGTTGATGGACGACAACTAATAAGGATCAATAGAACGAAGTGAGTAGATATTGGAGTTTTTAGACGACCGCTCGTAGATCAAATGAATCGAAAAATAAAGTTTTCACTCCAACGCCAATAAATACAGCGAGATGCTACTGAAGCTTCCTCAAAGCGACAAATATAAGGTACTTTTGCCGGTAATAAAGCGCATCGCTTAACATTTTTTCCATTTTCCTAAAATACATAAAATATCACTTCCTTTGATCCTCATTCATACTTAATGGCAAATGCGAAGGGGGAGAATACATTTTACAAAATCAAACTTATTACTACAACAAACGAGATAAAAGCTACTAGTTTACGGTGTAAATTTATAGTATTTACAAAAAAAGCGTTTTGAAAGCGATTCAGTTTCACATCGATGGAACCCGTCTAGCGGCACTGGGACTCAAGAGTGATGAGTTGCCGTCCAGAGCATTAAGGCGCATCATCGATATATTATTGTGGGTGTAGGTCGAATTGGTTCCCAGCGTTGCGGTGGGTCCATTCTTCATTGACTCGGCAGTGCGTAGACCTTAAATGAAATGTAAGTAAAGATTACTAAAGATTCCCCATCCGTTACAATCACAACAGACTTACCTACACTCTCCAGCACTGAATGCCATACACGTTTCTTAAACACAAATATAAAGAATACAAAGACGCCCAGCAACACATTGAAGGAATCACTTATGGCCCAGAAGAATAACTTTTTGGTGTCGTAGAACATTATACTTAATAGTTCCAGAAACCAGGTAATGCCCATCACCACAAACAGTTTCGTGTTCATAGCAAAACGAGCCTTGTCGACAAAGAATCGACGTCGCAGGACCGGCTTCTCCATATTGGAACTTTGCATGCGAAAGATTTCACGTTTGACGCGATTACAGTAGCGTAAAGTTAGAATGAATAGAACGAGATTGATGAGGAAGAGGATACCCACTGGTCCGGAGAAGAATAACAAATTCGCAGATCCCGCGGAATCGTCTGAAAGTAAAAACACAGGGAATAACACAAATCTTTTTAAACAAGTCGACAGTCGTCCAACTTACATGTAAACCAACATCTGCCATGTCCGAAATTGGGTCGTATACTTTCAGCCAAGACATCGGTCTTAGTCAACGTCACTGTAAGGGCGGTGATCACAGTGGGCAAACCCCATCCGTACAGGGAGTAGAGGAGGAAACGCTTCGTTTGCTTGCCTTTGAAGCCATGTTTCTTCTTTGCTGATCTGAAATTAAGAACAGTTTTTAATGTCGATTAGTTACAATATCACATCAGAAAATTTTAAATTCTGAAAGTCGATTAGTTACAAAAATTATCACATCAGAAAATTTTGAATTCTGTTAATATTGTATATATGTTACTTGTATATGCGTGAACAACACTGCAGCTTTCGGAATGATCATCTCGATTTAGATGCTTTAAGGAGTTTCTTTTTAAAACATGACTATTCCACTTGTTGTGTTATGCCACAATTTGAGAAATTATTTTTAAGGTATGCCCCTTTTTAAATTTATATTAAAGTTTAGCATTAATATATTTTGAATAAATCCAAAATTGTATATGAAATAATCTAGTTTTAATGCGGCTAATTGGAATAATAGAGTTTTGCTATGTGGTCTAGAGGAAAAATATATCTTATCTTGCAATTCATAAGTGGCTAATTAACTTCTGAATTAATCATGTTTTGACTTTAAAGTCGTTTGATGCATGTCCGTTTGGTTGGCCCCATTTGTAAGTTTAGGTTTTTGATTGATGAAATGATCGGCGCTAATTTTTTGCAGGAAAAAATACGATTACAATAAAATCTAATGAAATACTTAACAAATTGTGTGAAAACCAGTACAGAAATTTCAGTCAGGTAAACTGACTGATAAATACCATCACCCAATATAAGATATTGTTCAAGCACAACGTGTCTGACTTTTTTCGTATGTAAAAGGGGAAATATCCCATATATTTATATAGGAGGTACCAGAAGGGGTGTGCCAAATAGTTTGGGTTGCTGAGGCTTAGTTTGGGTTGCTGAGGCTTTACTTCCTATTACAAGAAAAATTAACTGACCAAATTTGATTATCCCCCCAGGTGCCGGTTTAGAAGTTATAGGAGAAATATTAATTTTCCAAACAAAGTCATTTTGTATGGGAGGTACCAGAAGGGTGATCCGATATAGTCCATATTCATTTCTGATTAAAATCTTCATAACCGTACACCTTACGCAAAATTTTACAGAATTCAGTGTACTTACAAAAAAGATATGTATGTGAGACTGTGGGGGTGGGTTCGGTCATTTGTATGGGAGGTATCAACAGGGGTGTGTCAAATAGTTAGGTTTTCTGAGGTTTTGCCTTCTATCAGAAGATAAATTTACCGGTCAATTTTCATTACCCCCCAAGTGTCCGTTTGGAAGTTATGGGAGAAATATTAATTTTCCAAAAATAGGTAATTTTGTATGGGAGGTACCAGAAGGCGTAAACCGATATAGTCCATGTTCATTCCTGAGTCTAATTTTCACAAGCGAACATCATACACAAAATTTGAGTGAATTCACTTTACTTACAAAAAAGATATGTATGTGACACTATGGGGGTGGGTTCGGTCATTTGTATGGGATGTACCAGAAGGGGTGTGTCAAATAGTTAGGCTCTCTGAGGTTTCGCCTCCTATCACGACAAAAATGTATCGACGAATATTCATTACCCCCCAAGTGTCCGTTGGGAAGTTATGGGAGAAATATTAATTTTCCAAAAATAGGTAATTTTGTATGGGAGGTACCAGAAGGCGTGAACCGATATAGTCCATATTCATTCCTAGTTCAACTTTTCATAAGCGAATATCACACGCAAAATTATAGTGAATTCAGTTTACTAACAAAAAAGATATGTATGTAAAAGTATGAGGGTCAATTCGGTCATTTGTATGGGAGGTACCAGAATGGGTGGGGCAAAGGTTTCGGTTTTCTTAGAGTTTGTCTACATTTGCAAGAAAAATAAACTGACCAAATTCAAACATCCTCCGGTTGTCCGTTTGGAAGTTATGGAAGAAATATTAATTTTCCTAAAAAAGGTAATTTTGTATGGGAGGTACCAGAAGGGGTGCGGCTATTTAGCCCATTTACAATCCCATAAGTTCGTTTTGAAAAATATTGATACTGGTAAATTTTCATACCGATCCGTTTAGGATTACTCGAGTTATCCTGCTGACCAGCCATCCAGCCAGCCTGCCAGACAGACGGACATAGCTCAATCGTCTTAAAAAGTCCTGAAACGAATTTGGTCTTAAGATACTTGGGGTCTAACTCGTCTCCTTTAATGCGTTACACTTTTTTTCGTATCAAATGATATATACCCTCATCCCTAAGGGTGATGGTATAAAAATGATACAAAATCCCAACTAAAGTAGCATTTCTATGAATTTTTATGGAATTTTTATACCATCACCCTTAGGGATGAGGGTATATATCATTTGATACGAAAAAAAGTGTAACGCATTAAAGGAGACGAGTTAGACCCCAAGTATCTTAAGACCAAATTCGTTTCAGAACTTTTTAAGAAGAATGAGCTATGTCCGTCTGTCTGGCTGGCAGGCTGGCTGGCTGGCTGGCTGGCTGGCTGGCTGGCTGGATGGCTGGTCAGCAGGATAACTCGAGTAAACCTTAACGGATCGGTATGAAAATTTACCAGTGTCAATATTTTTCAAAACGAACTTATGGGATTGTAAATGGGCTGAATAGCCCCACCCCTTCTGGTACCTCCCATACAAAATTACCTATTTTTGGAAAATTAATATTTCTTCCATAACTTCCAAACGGACAACCGGAGGATGTTTGAATTTGGTCAGTTTATTTATCTTGCAAAAGTAGACAAACCCTAAGAAAACCGAAGCCTTTGCCCCACCCATTCTGGTACCTCCCATACAAATGACCGAATTGACCCTTATAGTTTTACATACATATCTTTTTTGCAAGTAAACTGAGATCACTCAAATTTTGCGTATGATGTTTGCTTATAAATATTAGACTCAGGTATGAATATGGACTATATCGGTTCACGCCTTCTGGTACCTCCCATACAAAATGACCTATTTTTGGAAATTATATATTTCTCCAATAACTTCCAAACGGACTCTTGGGGGGTAATGAAATTTGGTCGATTAATTTATGTTATTATAGGAGGCAAAACACTAGAAAACCTAACTATTTGACGCACCCCTTCTGGTACCTCCCATACAAATGACCGAACTCACCCCCATAGTATTACAAACATAACTTTTTTCTAAGTACACTGAATTCAGTCAAATTATGAGTAATTTGTACGCTTATGAAAATATGAATCAGGTGTGAATATGGACTATATCGGGTCACCCCTTCTGGTACCTTCCATACAAAATTACCTATTTTTGGAAAATTTATAATTCACCCATAACTTCCAAACGGACATTTGAGGGGTAATGAAAATTAGTCGGTTAATTTATATTGTGATAGGAGGCCAAACCTCAGAAAACCTAACTATATGACACACCCCTTCTGGTACCTCCCTCACAAAGGACCGAACTCACCCCTATAGTCTTACATACATATCTTTTTTTGTAAGTGCACTGAATTCAGTCAAATTATTCGTAAGTTGTACGTATGAAAATTTGAGTTAGGAATGAATAAGGACTGTTTCGGTTCACCCCTTGTGGTACCCCCTATCAAAATTTTTTTTTTTTGAAAAATTAATATTTCTCACATAAATTCCAAACCGGCACCGGCACAAACCCCTACACAAATAAGTAAAGTTTTGGACGATTTTGCACCACAAGCAGGGGAAAAAATATACATAAGTAATTTTATTTTATTTAAAAATCTATTCATTTCAATAACTCAAGACTTCAACAATATCTTATATTGGGTGATGGTATTTATCAGTCAGTTTACCTGACTGAAATTTCTGTACTGGTTTGTATGCTTTTTTTATAAAATATACTATCCACTATTCCACTTTTATCGTCCAATTTTCTATTTTTATGCCTCTATAAAAAGGTACTGGCCTCTAGTTTCCAATTCTAAAATCGTTTAACCCATTAAAGGCTGCATCTTTAAATTGTTGGTTGCAAATGGGTTAAAGGAATAGAAACAAATTACAACGGTTGAAGTGTATTTAAATGGTTTTTTTTTTAATTTTCTTGAAATAAATAAACATCTTAAGTATTCTCTTAAATTTATTGTTTGCTGTCCACTGTAAAGGTATAGGGGCACTGATATTTGTTTCATAGATTGACTGACCCACGCATAATTGCTTTATTAAGATAATACGCCTGGTGGATAAATAAAAATGTGAGAAAAATTGCATTGCATGCATTCCAACATATACAGGGATTATTTAAGTCATTTTGCAATATCTCGAAAAGAGTTATACTTTTGGCCATTATGACTTCACATTCAGATTTAGCATCCAACAAGGGATTAGGTGTCAGATACATTTGGTCAACAATTTGTTAAACAGTGTATTAGGACGGTTTTAAATTCATCGTACAAAGTGCACAGAAAAAAATATTCAAGCAAATCCGGATTCGCTAATATGCATTTGGAAAACATCAATAAGTTTCACTTATTCCATATTACTGCTATTCAGTTTAATAAATTTAGTTTCTTCCGCTTTAAACTTATCTTTCAAACAACCAAAAAAAATTATTAAAAATGTTACCCAAATAATATTATAATCTAGATTATGAGGACAGTATAGAACACGGAAACCGGTAATCATCTCTCATTAAGCATTAACAGATTAAAAGTTGTCAACTGCGATGATTCAACGAAGTCTCTGTTATTAATACAAGTATAATTTTATGCTTAAAATATAAATAGCAGCAGAATGTATTGTTTCGCCATACACAAATGAATATAAAATATTGTTTATGCCCAAAAATAATGCAGAGCCATTGTTGCACAGATATTTATTTAGATGTTGCAATAATAATATATTTAAATACCAGGAACCGACGGTGAACTGATGGTAAGAACACGCCACTATCATGCGGCACGCCACGGTTCGATTTTTTCCTCAACCACTAATTGGCGATACTATCTTGTATATTTTTTTAAATAATTCATACAAATATTGATAAACAAAGTAACATTAAAAAGAAATCCATAAAAGGTAAATAAATAGTTAACATAAAAAATTAGATCTTTTTATTATAAATGATCCGTCGCGCTCTGCTGTTTTTAATAAACTGATTATTTATTACGTCCTCTTTTCTCTTTTTAATTTATGTCGTTATTGTCCGTTAAATTTATTTTTTTTGTTCCCATTATCAAAGCAACACATTTTTCCTCTTAGATCTTGTTGATTGTGTCTGATGCGGGACAAAATTGGTACTTTGTCGTTCAGCTTATCGTCAACCAAGAGCATTGACGACAAGTACATACATTTTCTGAATGAAATCTACAAATCAAAGGAAATAATTATTTTTGTCTCATGTCATGTTAAAAGAATCGAGTACGGAATCAGTTGCTTCAAAATTGTTAATTCCATACTTCATTTTTTTAAATTTTTTTAAGACTTTATTTTTTTTTTTTTAAATTTATCTGTTACGAAAAGGCAAAGATTTGTATTCCTAACATCTAACACCACCCCACACATTTCCGACTTTTCTCTGCAAATATAGTTTTAGTATGCTTTTTTATGGACATCGACCACCTAAACAAGAAAATAAATTTTAAAAAAATGTTCCTAAGTGTCGTTTTTTAGATAAACACTTTTTAATTTTACCCTTTAAAATTTTTGTAGGTGCACGTGCTGTTTTAGTCTCTCTTACCCGATCTTCATATATTACCATTCAAGTTAAAGGTAACAAAACTCTCCACAAGTTCTTTCTTGAATGTTTTCAAATAAGTAATGCCGTTTCGATGCCAGATTAAAATAACTTAAAAAAATATAGTGAAAATTTTATTTATGCAAACAATTTAAACTCTTATTTTACTTATATTTTGCAAAGAGAAGACCCTTTTCTATAGATCTTTCGATATATGTTGGCATGTGTTGACCGACCTATTTATATTGTAAAAAGAAAGATAGAGGTTAGAAATGTTCTGACAAAATGTTAGGTTTAATATTGGAGGTCGGCCATGCTTTTGACTCCTTTAGGGCACCTTTGGGACAATTATAGCGGTGGGAGAAAATTAAAAACAAATTGTTTTATTATCTATATATATAAAAGGCTTGGGTGACTGACTGATCACTCCCCAGCCCAAACGGCTAAAGCTAGAACCGTGAAATTTAGAATATAGGTTTCTTTTATGATGTAGGCGCGCACTAAGAAGGGATTTTTGGAAATTCGGACTGAAAGGGGGTAAAATGTGGGTGACCGCCCCATACAACTGGAATTTTAAAATTACTTTATCTTTTGAACCATTATAAGCACAAAGTCGAGATTAGGTACCTTTATCGGTCGTATAAGAAAAAAAATTGTTTGTAGAAAGTGGGCGGTGCCACACCCCTTTTTTAAAAATTGTAATATTGGCCTAATAAATGGACCGATTGCAATTAAATTTTCTATGTGTGATACTGTCCATAGGGCCTCTATCATAGGCTACATGAAAACATAATTAGACAAAGGGGCGTGGCACCGCCCACACAAACCAAAATTTCAATCGGTCATATTTCGCGAGCCATTAAAGGTATGAAGATGAGATTTGCTACATATGTAAAGGGTACATGGTTGATTACGTCTCACTAGAAAATGGGCAGTGCCACGCCCCTTTTGAAACTATCGTTATCTGGGCGAAATGAATGAACCGATTGCAATGAAATTTTCTCTGTGTAGTAATATCCCCAGGGTGTCCATCATAGGCTACATGAAAACATAATTAGACAATGGAGCGTGGCACTGGCCACACAAACCGAAATTTTAATCGGTCTTATCTCAAGAGCCATTAGAGGTATGAAGATGAGATTTGCTACATATGTAAAGGGTACATGGTTGATTACGCCTCACTAGAAAATGGGCAGTGCCACGCCCCCTTTGAAACTATCGTTATCTGGGCGAAATGAATGACATATGTAAAGGGTACATGGGGATTACGTCTCGCTGGAAAATGGGCAGTGCCACCCTCCTTTTGAAACAATTGTTACGTCGGTCATATTAATAGAACGATTTAATAACATTATCATAATCAATATATATAAATTGTCTACTGTCTGCAGATAGGATAATGAAATTTGGGATGGTTGTTCCCCTTTTCGAGTAAACGTCATCTAAGGACGGATGTGTGGAAATTCGTACTTTTATGGGTTAAAAATTACCAATAAGGTAATCGCGGAAATTGATATGGAAATGCTTACTATCAAATTGGATTGAAGTATTTGTTTTAAATCCGATGTTTCTGGGTAAAAAAAATCGAAAAAAGGATAAAAATTTTATTATCGCCCACACCATACGGCTAATTATGTAATTATGATAAGTTAACTAGGTTTGCTCCCTATGGAATTAGAGCCAAGCAAGGGGGGTTTTTCGAAATTTTTACCTTTTAGCGGATAAATAGACTGAAAAGGGATAAAAATGTTAATATCGCCCAGACCAAACGGCTAATGATGTAATCATGATGTTATATATGCTTGCTTCCTATGTAATTAGAATGAAGCAAGGAGGGTTTTCGAAATTCTTACCTTTTAGGGGTAATAAGGACTGAAAAGGGATTAAACTAGTAATAAACAGCTAAAGGAATAGTCTCAAAACTTGTGCGATTTGAAGTAATTTTAAAATTCGTTCATAAGTTGTAAAAATACCGAAAAAGGGAAAAAACTGATGATATCACCCAAATCAAATACCTAAAGGTAGGGTTACGAAAATGTATATAGAATTGCTCCCTATAGAATTAGAGAACTCTCAAATGGGATTTTTCAAAATTGCATTTTAGTTGTGCAATACGAATATATCTTTTAAAATTCGTACTTTTAGGGATAAAAAGGGACTAGAGCGATACAATCATTCAGACCAATGGGATAAAGCTACAATCACATAAATGGGATATTTGTTCGTCACATGAAGCGTTGGTATTTTACCTGTATTGCTTAAAGTCATAAGAAGGTTCATTGTAAGTACGGGTGAAGCAACGCGAGCCGGGAAAGCTAGTATGTCAATAAATATCGATCAACATATGTCAATATATTATATATTAGGAATTAGGGTCATTTGTATTAGAAGAATAGAACTAATATGAACAACGAAAATAAGGAATACCCTCGTTTGCATACGATTAGTAAGCAGCATATACATAAAAAAAATTATTAAAAAAAACTACTCTAAATTAAAATTCAATTAACCAAGAAAATCGATTATCCAGGATGCTTCCGGCCCCGACTAACACGGATAATCGAGGCCTCACTGTATTATAAAAACTGCACAGAATTTTCGAAAGTGGACAGTTAGACTTTGTAAGAATTTCAAAAAAGATTTCAAAATCCCAACAGTCAATAAAGGCAATAACATAGTAATATAAAAAAGGAAACGAAGCGACTTCGATTTAATTTGAGTGAAATCATGCGCAAACGCGCTTTTAAATATTATGCTTAATTTCATGAATTTCATTGGGCAAGTGTCAAATATGTTGAAAAAAAACCGAAATGAAAGCAAAAAAATTATACGAGCTATCGCAAAATTAGCCGTCGAACGGACCTATGTCGGCCACAGGTTCTAAAAAAAAAACAATAAATTTAGGTATACTTTGGAATGCTCATGTGTGGGTACTCAAACTGTGCGACGCACAGTGGCACCATTTGAGTGGCGCCATTTGAAATAATCAAAAAAATTAAAAGGCCTATGAAAAATAATTGATTAACCTATGTGTTTGAAAAGGGTTCTACGCGTTTTAGATGCGTACTTATGGGTTAGCAAAGTTGAAATTTGTGGAAAAATTAATTTCATGATAAGTAAAATAAAATATTTTTTAAAATGTTTTATTTTTTTAATGTTTTTTTTTTAAAGGCTTTTATAATATGTATAAAATTATTCCAAAAAATATTTAATTTTTTTTTTGTTTAAGTAACATAACGAATGATAAAATAATAATAAAGGAATAATCGAAGAATTTTTATTGAAAATATGGCAAAAATTTATAGTATTTTTTTATTTTCCAAAAAGTTGAGAAATATTGAAAAAATGGATAGTTGTAACATTTTTTTCATTCTTTTCTTAATAAATAGATCTATCAATAGAATTAAAAAGAATGATGATGCATTACCTAGTTATCGAGATACTGTATCTGATAGAGCATCAAATATCCTGAATATAGTCTCTTTTTTTAAACACTGAAAATTAGTAAACTTTGAAGAGCTATATCTTCTGAACTAAATATCTGATTGTAATAAGAGTATGTAGCATATTTGAAATCGTTGGGCAAATATAGGTTTATTAAATATTTTTTAGTGGTACATGAAATTTTTGATTTTGGCAATCTCACTTGTTTTAATCACTTTTACTATATAATATGGAGGCCTTGAGATCCGACATCACCGGCCAACTACTAAATGCAGAGAGTGTGTATTCATATAAACATGTATCTTGATTCACAAAATCGCGCAATTGCAGAAAAATTATTTCGCTCTGCAACGGACGCTTTAATAAAAATGTACAAAGTTGAAAATCACAGGATAACTTTTGTTCGTAGACTAATAAAATATAAAAATTATCTCATAGTTTTTTAAATAAGGTACATCTCTAATACGAACGCAACATCACGGACGAAACAAAATTTCCCAAGGGGAAAAAAATACAGTATTTTAGGACAAACTGACAGCTACTTGCATTTAAAACATTTGTCCGCTAACAATCAATAATATTTTTTGCACAAGGACGCAACTTAAGGATGTAAGAAGAAGCAAACTCATAACATTTCCATAATTGGAATTCCACCCTCTCTCTTAAAATACATAAAATTTTTATTGGTAGAAAATGTTTATATTACAGCAACAATGTAATACTTAGAGTGTTCAAATACCTCCTTTTTTCAGAAACCCGGTTTCCGAGTTATTCGAAAAATTGATTTTTTAGAAAAATCGGATTTCGAATACGGCATTTGAAAGAAAACCGGTTTAACCGGTTTTTTTTTCAGTTTTTTCCTAAAAAGTTATAAAACAAAATAATTTGGTTTAAAAAATGCATTTATTTAGTATGTAATATCAATACACCCAATGCGATCGTGCCGAAACCCTACATTTACTAAAACTATAGCAGGACAACGTTTTGAAGAAAAAACTGGAAGTCTAGCTACGCCCATCTGGTACCTCCCATACCCATCAGGTACCACCTACTTTAGAAATCGATTAATATTATTAATAGATCCAACGCGATCATGACCAAATTCTGTTTTTAGTAGGGCTCAAACAGGATACAATTTTGGAGAACCAATTTGGAAGCCTAGTCACGTACCTGCTGGTACCTCCCATACAAATGCACCATTCCGCCCACTTCAGAGATGAAGTAGTGATATCAATACACCCAACGTGATCGTGTCCAAATTCTGTATTTAGTAGGGCTAAATCAGGATAAAGTTTTTAAGTCTAGCCACGCCCCTTCTGAGACCTCCTATACAAATGTAATATTCCGCCCACTCAGGATAAAGTTTTGAAGAAAAAAACTTTAAGTCTATCCACGCCCCTTCTGGTACCTGCCATACAAATGTACCACTTCGCCCACTTTACAAATCGAGTAATGATATTAAAATACTAGAAAATTGACTTTTGAGTCAATTCTTCTGTTTTGTTTTTATAAAGCTTGATACAAAAAACACGCGCTCTCTTATTGTGGAAGTAGGATTTATTGACAAAAGAGTGTTTAGAAGGATGTTGAGCTTTTCTGTCCTTTTATTAAATCTATCGAAATAGTTGAAATCATCATATAGGCTTGTGTCATTGCAATTTGTTTTCACTGGTGGATTTCGGATATTATTTATTGTCCTGTTTAAATCGTTGCAGAGACTACCATTAGGAGCTTCCCCCATCTCACAATCTGAACTATTACTAGACTCTGATGTTGTTGGCGAAATTCCAGGATAAATTCTTTTAAAAAGCTCGTTAGCAAATTCCATCGTTTCCGCCTTTTTAGACTATTTTACACAGGATTAGCTTGTAGGATATTTTCCGGTCCTAATACATATAATTAGGGTATTCAATGTTTGTAAACGAGAATGTTTTTAGAAGCTTTTTAAAAATTTAAAATTTAATTTAAAATTAATTTAGAAAAATCTTTTTACATTTTATAAACCAGAATGCTTTTAGAAGCTTTGTAAAATTTTAAAATTCAATTTCAAACTAATTTTAAAAAAAACCGAGTACCCGAAGAAAAAAACTCGGTTAAACCGGTTATTCGAACATGGCATTTTTGCAAAAACCGGCATACGGTTTTAAATAAAAAACCCGATTTACGGTTTTTCGGTTTCGGTTTTGAACACCCTAAATACTACTTTAAATAAGCTTAAAGCATTGGAAAAAATTGGGTATAATTGATCAAAATACCTTTTACAATGGTATATTTCGGCCAAAATTTGTACGAATTTAAAATGCTCTTAAATTTATAATATGTAGGCATTAAAGTTGTATTATTTCATAATCAACAGCTTTTGTGAGCAGTTTGAATTTTTAATTTTTGGTAATCCTTTTATGGGAGATGCCCATATGTATTCCAAAAATTTATAACACTGTAAGACAAATTTAAACTTTTGACCTCACCCATGATCAAACTTACCAGATTCTGAAAATATAGCTAAAATAAAAATATACGTATCTCCCAGTTTTTCTAGATCAGCTCATTTAAGTTTTTTACGAGCAATTCAAGTTTTGGCGCAAAGCTCCCATACAACGACTCGAAAGTGACTTCCTCCTGTTCGCAGAACTCAGAGAGTTGTTCAGTTTCATCATGGGTGAAAAATCGTGTCGTACAGTGTAACAGTTGAAGCATAGCCGCGAATAACGTTTCAAAAGCTCGCAACGCTCAAAAAACAAATAAGCCGAATTTTTGCACTTTATCGTTCTCAAAATTCACTTAGAAAGTATTATTAAGTGGAAGAACGTTGTGCGTGATTTCCAAAATGACAGACTTTTATTTATTTTTGCTTATTTAGCTTTTTTATATTAACTTTATAATAAACCAAAAATTTAATTTAGAAAGTGTCTGTTACTTTTTTTGCGTTTTCCAAACAATTTGCATTTTGTCGTTTAAAACGTTATTCGCTTACATACAAAATTGTATTTTGTTTAATTTTGTATATCTTATAAGAAATCAATGTGTAACTTTTCACTTTCTTACATATGCTCTCTGTTCATTTTCGCTCTCCGCTCTATATCATATCGTCCTGTCTAGTCCGGTCACACCCATTGGCAAATACTACTTGTTGCTGCAGTCAAACATTAACATAAGCATTTAATTGTATTTGCTGACACAAACATTTAGATTATGTACTAATGGGACCAAATGCGATTAGCCGCAACCATTGGGTGATAGTAATTTGTTAAGTGGCCATTACATGTGAGAGCACTTGGCCAATATTACGCCACATGACACATTACAGTGACATTCATCATCGTTGTCACCATCCGCATTAATGGTGATGGCTTTGGCAACCATCGGCAGCCCCCAATCGATGATTACAAAATAAACAATAAATTCTATAGTTTGTGTATTTTAGCATTATAAATTTAGGCCAAATATTATATTGTTATTGGGGGTTGGGTGTTGTGGGGAATGTTATTAATTGATACGATATTGGTTTGCATTTATTGCATTTGCTGAATCGCATTTTAGCTGTGACATCCAGAAGCGACATCAAATATCGATGTCACTACTTCACAAAAAATAAACCAGCGGGAGGGGAGACCCACTCGAATTTAATTATTTCACAAAAACAAAAATGCAACAGCTGATACGAGTTAAAACTAACTGTTGATGATATCGAGAACAGTGAGGGGTAGTGGCGTCGTCGTTTACGTTACACATCAAGTGTAAATAATTTAATTAAATAAAACATAAGGCGATAGTAATAATTCCAACGCAACGGCGGTCATAACTAACGTTGACTTTTATGAAATAAATAATGTCTCCTGTGGGTGAAACCAAAGTAAAATGGTCTGGTAGTTTGTTTATAATTCATAATCATGGGTCGGAATTACACATCGATTCTTTTTATAAAATTCTGATTAATTGCCAGTGCCCGCATGCAACAATATGGAAAGCTATCGGCCATAAGTAGTTTTTATTATCTTACCCAAATGTCTGCCAGATATCGAAACACATCACATTCATCCAGGAGAAAGCCGCCATCAAACAGAAATAAATAAAAAAACCTATAAAAATATTAAAATATGAATAAAAATTGTATTTTAGGCACAGTGGTTGGAAGGTAAAAACAAGTTTAAAATTAAGCTATAATCTTGGAGTTTAATTAAGCCAATATCGAGATTTCAGTCACGAGGACACATAGTGTCCTTTAAGCTAAGGCCGGGTGCAATTGTGGTTGCGGTTAGTGCAATACGAGTACACCTAAACTCATTGAACTTTGTTTCAGAAAATGGCATCTAATAGATATTGACGTTTGTCATATGGTTGTTGTGAATCATTTAAACGATGCGTCAATATGAATATGATCTAATATGGAAATATATTGACTGTTAATATCATCAATAAAGTTTTCATTCTTTCCCATACTGGTTGACTATGTCAGCGCTATCACAATCAAAAAGTACTCTTTTTGTTTATTTTTGTCTTCAATGTATTGCTTTGAGAAAATTCGTAGTTATTTATTTACTACATTTATTATGTACCAGATTAAGCCATTAGACTTTTAATATTATACAATATTTTTTGTCTTTCAAACCACTGTGACAAATAACTTATATATCCAATACACATTACTCACCCGATGCAAAGCAGACGTCATCATTTGGCGTTGGCATTAATTGGCCCAGAGCTATACCCAGATAGGCCGTAAATAGACTGCTAACTAGACAAATTAATATCTTGCCAGGTAAATTTCTTAATCTCGATATCGACAAATAGACCAGCAGGGTTGCGCCATAGAACAAGCATGATATCAGCAGTCCAATCGTGTAGAGCTTGAAGCGGATCCGATCATTGCCCACCACTTTCGAATCGAAGCAAAGAAATGTGTACAACTAATTTAAGAATGTTATCAAAGACATTTTCCGATTGTCGAGATCATGTTCTGGATACAATACGACAATTACCTTTTGATCGGCCCACGTGGCGTTGCGAATCTTCTCCACGCAGTACTGGCTATTGGTGTAGTGTTTTCTGGTGGCGGACACAATCAGCGAACCGTCACGTTCACTGATCACATGGGCTTCGTCCGAGTATGCATCGGGGTCCAGTCGATACTTGAGACAGTCCAAACTGCGAAGAATCCCAAATACTGCAAATACAATGAAATTATCAGACGGCGAAAGCAACAATTCACATGTTAGTGCGAAAACAAAAGTTTGTTGTATTGAATTTACAAAAAATTTAATTATCATCTACTGATTTTAGGTTTAGTACACATTTTAGAGAATGCTATACATGTGAATACAATTGATGTCGATTCAGCGAGTAATTGGGTAAAGACACCTTACTGTGGCTTGTGACACCATGTTGGGGATTTGAAACCAAAAAAAAGTTTTAGGTAAATTAGGGTTTTTTGTATTAATATTAATTATCGCTAAGTCTCATCAATATATAATAAGTGTTATACACCGGACTCTACAATGCGGTCAGTTTAAAAGTAGACATGTACATTAAGCCGGGTCGATCTTTATGGAGAAAAAAAAATATATGAATGTTACCGCCTTATATGAACAGTCTTATAAAAACAAATTCGGAGGTGCAGAATTTTTATTTTTGTGGGCGTGGCAAAAACGCCGGTTTTGACGTTTTGTCCACAACTTTATTATTCGCTGTCCGATTCTTAAGTTTTATATATCGTTGAAGATGGATTAACAAGAGCTTTGTTATTAATATAGTTACTTAAAACTATGACGTCATATTCCAGTGGTTCTCAACATTGTATCCTTAAAAACCCCCCTAATCATAAGATTTTCTGATGCAGATTTGAAGCCCTGTAGAAACTATAAAATAATTGCGAAATAAACCTTACATTTTCTTCATAAACAAAAAAGTTATATTGATTTAACATTTTAGTACATATGATAGTTCGAAGTAGGTTTGTATAAAAAGTTTTATTTGTTCAACCAAAGATTTCCTTATGATCCGATATGGCATTAAGCGTCATCATACTTAATTTACATTGGTCGCTAAAAAAATCTTTGGAAGTTCTTCAGTTAGATAGTATTCCGATTATTTGGTATTTTCGAATATTGATTTTTATTTGTTTGAACTTTATTTATTTTTCAATTGTACACGTTTTATAACAAACGAATGTAATAAAAATAAACAAATGTATATTTCGCATTATCGCATGTACTGACTTATTAAATCAATATAACTTTTTTGTTTATGAATAAAAGTTAACGGTTTTTTCTAAAATCGTTAATAGTTTTTCAAGGCCTTCAAATCTAAATCAAAAAATTATATGCTTAGGGGGGTTTTTAAGAATACAATGATGAGAACCGCTGGAAGATGGCGTCGTAGTTAAAAATCTTTAACACACTAACAAAGATGTGGCTAATACCTTTTCAACGATGCACAGATCTTGACAATCGGTATACAAATAACCATGTTATGGTAAAAACCCCGAATCCGGCGTTTTTGCCGCGACCACAGAAAAAAATTTTTCGCTCCCCCGAAATTGTACATATATTAAGGAACAATATGCTTCTAGATTTAAGGAACATTGTTCGAAGGCAGAGGTTGGTTAAATAAATGTTTTAACCACCCAGGCAAATATCTTGTTGCGAAGAACAAATTGCAGAATAGCTTTTACCGATAAAGAATATGTTCCACTTTCGGTGTATTACATTATTTTTGTTTGAATTTTCCCCAAAAACAAACTGTTTTTTGCAGCCTGTCATGAAATGTATTACTTCATAAAGGTGGTATTACACGACGTGTATTTTACATATGACATGTCAATTTTTACAGTGTAAAATTTATACATGTCGTGTGACCCCTTTCAAACACTGCTTGTGTAAAACAATGTGTTGGATAACATATGTATACATTTCATTTAGAGCGTGCTCTATTTTGACATGTAATACATATCGGCAATCAGCTGTTTTTGAAAAACAACAAAGCGTTTGCAGACAAAAAGTTGAAAAGATTATGTATTTTATTTCAAATCGTAAATAGAACAATTAAAGAGTGTTTTTCAACATATTTTTAGTTAAATTGGGTTAAAAAAGCTGTGTTTTCCGATGATAAGATATAGCAAAGTCAGCTGTTAATGATAAACACATGTATACATACACAAGCACGTTTGAACGCAAAAATTATAAACCAAATGTACACGCTCATTTTGACAGACATGCAGAATTACATATCGCTTTTTGAATTGACAATCCATGTGTAAAATACACCTCGTGTAATACCAGCTTAACCGATTGTTATGTGGTGCTTTTTCAATTGGGTACTAACTGGCAAATTATTCTAACTCCGTTTTGTGGGTTTTTCTCAAATGGTCTTTAAATAACATTTTGATTTAAAAGAATTAGTGCTCTAGGCTTGTACCGGGATCCCGGTTCCCGGGAAATAAAAAATTGATTTTTTCTTCTGTTTCTTAAGCAAAGATGCCCAGAATAGCTTGAAATTTTGCAGAAATCATAAACGGAGACTTGGTTATATTCTTCCAAAAAATTATGGCATTTGATGGAACGCTGTCCAAACGCCGGTCCGGGAACGAAAAAAATTTCTATTATTTTCATACATTTGTATGACTATTTTCGGTTTTCCGGTCTATGCCGGACCGGCGTTTCTAAAGTACTTTTTCAAATAGATCGCGAGTCGGCAGTATTGAAGAACGACATTAGTACAACATTTTCACGGGTTTTTGTGACGTTTGCTTAACAACTGCGGAAACGCCGGTCCGGGATAGACAAAAAACAGTAATTTTTTCATAAATTTATATATATGGAGCTTCGGTTTGTTAAACAAAGATGCACAGAATGGCTTGAAATTTTCCAGATATCATAAACAGAGACTTCGTTATATTTTGCCAAAAAATTATGCAATTCGATGAAACGCTGTTCAAACGCCTGTCCGGGAACTAAGAAATTTGTATTATTTTCATACATTTGTATGAAATTTGTTCGTTTTCCCCTCTATCTCGGACCGGCGTTTCTAAAATATATATTCAAATGGATCGCGAGTTGGCAATATTGAAAAACATCATTAGTAGAGCATATCCACGAATTTCTGTGATATTTGATGAAAATCTGCAGTAATGCCGGTCCGGGAGCGAAGAAGTTTCCATAATTTTGTAAATTTTTTAAATTTTCACGTCTATCCCGGACCTGCGTTTCTAAAATACTTTTTCAAATGGGTCGCGAGTTGGCAATATTGAAGATCTGCATTAGTAGAGCATATTCTAAAATAAGCGAAGAAGTTTCCATTATTTTTTAAATTTTCACGTCCATCCCGGACCTGCGTTTCTAAAATACTTTTTCAAATGGGTCGCTTGTTGACAAAATTGAAGAACCGCATTAGTAGAGCATATCTACGAATTTCTGTGATATTTGATGAAAAACTGCGGAAATGCCGGTCCGGGATAGGCGGGAAAATTGAAGAAAATTAAGAAAACTTCTTCGCTCCCGGACCGGCATTTCCGCAGTTTTTCATCAAATATCACAGAAATTCGTAGATATGCTCTACTAATGCGGTTCTTCAATTTTGTCAACAAGCGACCCATTTGAAAAAGTATTTTAGAAACGCCGGTCCGGGATAGACGGAAAACTGAAAAAAATAATAGAAACTTCTTCGCTCCCGGACCGGCATTTCTGCAGTTTTTCATCAAATATCACAGAAATTCGTGAATATGCTCTACTAATGCAGATCTTCAATATTGCCAACTCGCGACCCATTTGAAAAAGTATTTTAGAAACGCAGGTCCGGGATGGACGTGAAAATTTAAAAAATAATGGAAACTTCTTCGCTCCCGGACCGGCATTTCCGCAGTTTTCCATCAAATATCACAGAAATTCGTGGATATGCTCTACTAATGCGGTTCTTCAATTTTGTCAACTAGCGACCCATTTGAAAAAGTATTTTAGAAACGCCGGTCCGGGATAGACGGAAAACTGAAAAAAATAATAGAAACTTCTTCGCTTCCGGGACGGCATTTCTGCAGATTTTCATTAAATATCACAAAAATTCGTGATAATGTTCTACTAATGATGTTCTTCAATATTGCCAACTCGCGATCCATTTGAATATATATTTTAGAAACGCCGGTCCGGGATAGACCGGAAAACCGAAAATAGTCATACAAATGTTTGAAAATAATAGAAATTTTTTCGTTCCCGGACCGGCGTTCCGACAGCGTTCCATCCAAAAATGCCATAATTTTTTGGGAGAATATAACCAAGTCTCCGTTTATGATTTCTGCAAAATTTCAAGCCATTCTGTGCATAATTGCTTAGCAAACCAATGAAAAGCCATTTTTTATTTAAATATAACAATCCCGGTTTCCCGGGAAAGGACCGGGAAAACCGGGAATACCGTTTCCCGGGAAATGGGGAGCAATAATTTTTATTATGCTGATTTGTGTTCTATATAATACCTCAACTCTACTATCGTCGCACTAACGAGCTTTTTGTCTCAGAAACCGGACAATGTTATTTTGACCTACTTTCTTATTGGAAATTAATAAAAAAAATACATGAGTGATTACAATTAACATAATATAACATAACATAACATATCAATAATTTTGCCAGAAAATGTTTCTTCTATTCATCATTAGAGCTACTTGAGAACTTGAAATGTGGATTGATCAGAGCCAACACAGCCGTATTTTTAAGAGAAGGTCCAGGTTATCCATTTCTTTTGAAATACAGTTTGAAAAAACTTCCTCAAGAAAAAGACAAAGTCAAATAACAGTAAGTTTAAGCAAGTCTTGTAGCACCACTCCAATATTCGTCTAAAATTATGAACCGATCTTGCTCAAGGAGACATTATTTTTTGTAATGCCATAATTCTTTTTTATAGAATATGAACGTGAGTACTGAACGAAGTATATATTCCGATTACCTGACAGGAGCACGGCGGCCGGAATTGTTGACGACATAACATGATAGTAATTCTAATTCAGGTTTACAAAGACAATAATTTGGGTTACATTTTATAAAGTTCGTATTTCGTACTTTTGTCCAGTTTTTAAGTCGTTAGGGGTATATTTCGAGATATAGCACAAGGGTTTAGCACGAAGTTAGCCACAAAACGGTAGGTGGAACACTGAAACACAGAAATACAATACATTTACAGAATAAATTGTAGCGTAAGCACAGAAGCGCCAAAAGGCAATGATACCTATATTAGTATCATTAATTTACCTATGCATTCTGAGTTGTAGACCTGTTTCTGGGTATTTTTTAACAGTTCCCTTAATTTTTCTTATTCACTAACTGCTACAACAACGCTTGTTGTTTAGTTTATACCAGTGGTAGGCATAACCGAAGGCACCCACAATATGATGGACGGTCGCGCAAGAAGCGTTAACGTTGAACAAGTCTGTTTTTGTGTTGAATTCAAAATAAGCATGTGTGATGTTGGTTCAGAACACTCAAGCAGAGAGCGATTGTTTTGAATTAAAAAAACTTTAAAGTACTTCTGAATTGCCGATTGGGTTGTGTGAAAAAAAACAGGAAATATGCAAACTCAATCAAATAGACATAGTGAAATCACTCCGAGATAGTTACAAACCTAGTGGTCATGCCCCGACGGAAAATAATGATGATAAGATTAAAGATGCATTTTACGAGCGCCTAGAAGGAACACACTTCCGCTGCAAAAATAGAAAGTGAAGATGTTATTGGTCCATCGATCGGTAAATTCAGCCTATTGTCTCGTATGGTTACCTGGTGGTAGCTTAGTTACGTACGCGAAAAACGCACGTATCCAATCACAAATAAAGCTGGAAATCGCCAAACTGCAAACGCCAGACCAGCTCTTCCAATTACTACGACACAACGCATCGTCGTCCGACATTCTCGATACACAGTGGCATATTGCGTATTCCATGGCAACCGCTGCAACAACCGTGTTTGAATTTGGAAAACGGCGCTCAGATGAATCCTGGTACACATAGCGTCTGAGACACTGGATGCTGCTTATACGGCAACGCTGCAGTCAATTGTAACCCGCGCTGTTAGGGAACGGCACAAGGAGACAGTAAAACAGGCGAGGCAGCTATTTAAGCGAAAAAAACACGTTACATGAAAGAAAGAGAGAACGAGTATATAGGTGAATTCCCTTCCAGCAACTGCTGTTAACGAGCATGCATCAGCTCCTACGCACGGTTTGGCTTAACGAGTTCATGCCCGATGATTGAAATCTAAGCGTATTATGTCCTATGTTGAAAAAAAGGTGATCGAAGTGTGTGCATATAAGGTCCTGTCAAGTGTGCTTTGTGAAAAACTAAAGCCAGTGTAATCCAACCTGAACGGGCCGGCTTAAGACCTGATAAATCAACAACTGACCAGATATTCACACTTCAGCAAATCCTCGAAAAGACCCAAGAGAAGCAGACCGACACGTACCATCTTTCCGTCGACTATAAAACCACGGCTGAGTTTGGTATTCCAGCGAAGCTGATACCCCTTAGCGGAATGACGCTGACTGACACAGAGTACTTAGTGAAGATTGATTAGGACCTGACCAGATATTCACACTTCAGCAAATCCTCGAAAAGACCCAAGAGAAGCAGACCGACACGTACCATCTTTCCGTCGACTATAAAGCCACGGCTGAGTTTGGTATTCCAGCGAAGCTGATACGCCTTTGCGGAATGACGCTGACTGACACAGAGTACTTAGTGAAGATTGATTAGGACCTTACGGAGTCATTCTATACCAGACGATGCCTAAAACAAAGCTACGGGTATATCGTGTGAGATGAAAGTGAGGAAAGCTTCTGTAAAAACAGCTACTTGAGTATGCTGATGACGTAGGAAAATTGCGGGATGTGACTGCAGCCTTCTCAGGCATACAGAAGGAATCAGAACGTTGACAACTATAATTTCGAGGTGGAAGATGATTTTATATACTTAGGCTCCGCCATCAATAAAACAAATAAGAATACTGCTTACTAATTAATGCTACTCTTGACGAACAAAAATCCAGCTGGTACCAGATACTTGTGTTGATGTATAGTTCAGAATCATGGGTTATAACTAGGGCGACCATTTTTCAGCACGAAAAAAACGGTTTTCAGTACTTAAAACAGCATGAAAAACCCTTGAAATAAGCACGATAGATATTATATTCAGCATTTATTAATTTTTTTATTTATTGAAAAACAAACAAAAAACCATTTCACATCTATTAAAAAAGTAATAAAAAACAATAAGGAAATTCAAATATGTAATCAGAATTTTGCTATCAGGCATAGTTTTTTAGTTATTTAAAAATAAGTTTTGTTTTCCATTAAAAATTTGTATGGAGGTGATTGCTTAAAAAATTTAGTAGAAACAGGTGGCAACATCAGCAGCATGCCTTTTCGGCTGCAATTATCGCCCTATTCTATCTTATAGACACCTTTTTCTCTTGTTAATTTTCTACGTAAAATTGGGATGCAACATGTCCTTGAAAGTGCATTTTTGCCCTCTTATTTGGATTTCTTTTATAAATGCTGCAGCGACGTGTCCGATGAATATGGTTAAAGGACATTCTAACTTTAGAAAAGCGTTACGAAGGAAATATATGCCTACTATATTTGCTGACTGCTCCTAGAACATTTTAGGAGACTGCAAGGATATTCAGCATAAAATAAAAAAAGTTTGTTAACTAATAGAAAATACATATTTGTTCTTCTTATTTTTCATGTTTTAAGCCCTACTTGTATCGAATATTGTGTTTAGAAAAGATTCTGTTGGTTCAAATAAATTTTTTATTACATTTATGCGAAATGTATTTTAATGCAACATAAAGAAAGCTTAAAAAATTTAAATCCAAATAACTAAAAAACTGTGCCTGATGAAAAAAATCTGAAAACATATTTGAAATCATGATATTAATAACCGTAGGAATCACAATTCAGACACCAAGAAAAATTAAAAATAGTTTTTTTTTTGTATAACTCTGATGTTTACTATTATTTGTAAACATTTTTACTTTTTTATCTACATTTTTAATTTTGGGACATTTTGAAAAATCGTTTTTGTGGGTAAGGTTCTTATTCCAAATTGAACCGAAAACTTTTTTTTCATAAATAACACAACCTTGGCCATCGCGTGGTGCTAGGGCCAAAATAGTGTATATAGTGTACACGTAAATATGGGTGACTTTCGCTAGTCGTCCGTATTATTTGCACGCTTCTTCTTTAAAAAAAAAATGTTATACCATCCAGACATATATTTAGGAAAATGAGTATTATCGAAGGTGCCGGTCGCGGCATGATGGCCAGTACACGCGACTATGATGCGGAAGATCCATGGTTCGATTTCTAAATTCAGCCATCTACATTTTATTGAATCGGCAGCCCCCTCGGTTTTGTCGACAGCAACTTCTACAGCTGACGTTGCCATCCGCCTATAAATAAGTAGGTGACGTGTTAATTCACAATATTGCAAGAGGCTATCCCAAACCTCATTCATGGGGTGTAGAGGGAAATTACGTTTTTTTGAGTGTACTATAGCATCTTGTGAAATCACCAATCATTGAATTCACGGATGTTTAATAGTCTGTTTTTTACTCCAGGATAACGAGTGAAGCAACATGAACTGATGATTTCAGTAAATGGATTACCCAATATATTTATATGTTATAACTGGTACCAAGGGAAATACCGCGCTCGACCGATAATTATCGTGGTTATTTCGGTAGAATACGGCTGTTATTATTTGCCAGACAGGTTCGACCTTAACGTATTTATTTTAAAAAGTACTTCGGAAGAAACAGAAATGAAGATGTGAAATGGTTTTTTGTTTGTTTTTCAATAAATAAAAAAATTAATAAATGCTGAATATAATATCTATCGTGCTTATTTCAAGGGTTTTCGGTTCAATTTGGAATAAGAACCTTACCCACAAAAACGATTTTTGAAAATGTCCCAAAATTAAAAATGTAGATAAAAAAGTAAAAATGTTTACAAATAATAGTAAACATCAGAGTTATACAAAAAAAAAACTATTTTTAATTTTTCTTGGTGTCTGAATTGTGATTCCTACGGTTATTAATATCGTGATTTCAAATATGTTTTCAGATTTTTTTCATCAGGCACAGTTTTTTAGTTATTTGGATTTAAATTTTTTAAGCTTTCTTTATGTTGCATTAAAATACATTTTGCATAAATGTAATAAAAAATTTATTTGAACCAACAGAATCTTTTCTAAACACAATATTCGATACAAGTAGGGCTTAAAACATGAAAAATAAGAAGAACAAATATGTATTTTCTATTAGTTAACAAAGTTTTTTTATTTTATGCTGAATATCCTTGCAGTCTCCTAAAATGTTCCAGGAGCAGTCAGCAAATATAGTAGGCATATATTTCCTTCGTAACGCTTTTCTAAAGTTAGAATGTCCTTTAACCATATAACCAAATAAGAGGGCAAAAATGCACTTTCAAGGACATGTTGCATCCCAATTTTACGTAGAAAATTAATAAGAGAAAAAGGTGTCTATAAGATAGAATAGGGCGATAATTGCAGCCGAAAAGGCATGCTGCTGATGTTGCCACCTGTTTCTACTAAATTTTTTAAGCAATCACCTCCATACAAATTTTAAATGGAAAACAAAACTTATTTATAAATAACTAAAAAACTATGCCTGATAGCAAAATTCTGATTACATATTTGAATTTCCCATGTCAAAAACTCTTAGAAACACGTAATGAAACACAAGAAAAAAAACCCTTGTCGAACAGTGTACACGTATAGCGTTATTACAATACTTCAAGAGCTTTTGACATATCACAAGACACCCTGCGCTCTCTAACGAATTTTTCAAAAGTGCAGCTCAAATACATAGTGAATATCGAAAGAAAGTAAAACTGGTTGAGGGAACATTCATTAATGTGGACGGACTTGCAACAAGTTGGCTAAATGACATCTACATTATTTGCAAAATTACTACCATTTTTTTCGCAAGTCATCTAAGGTAAGTTACCCATATAACAATAGAAACCACATCATTTCTGCAGTTATAATGAATTAATCAAATAATTATTCAAATATAATTGCAACTGCAAAATCACCTACACGTTTAGGAAAATTAGATGTTGCAAGCAAAGCATGTGACACAAATTAACCCTCGTTTCGGCATATCATCGTCTATTCCTAGCCTATCACAGATGTCTCTGTGAACTAGTTTTTTATACGTGAACTTATTTATTTTTAAGAACGACTTTTGCTGGCTTTTTGCTGAATGTTTTTGAGTTTATAAAAAATAATTAATTCTTCCCCACCGTTTATAATTCTGTATTATACATTAACATACCTGTGGCATGCAACAGCAGGAAAGTACAAAAGTATATAGCTTAATGGCACGTAGGTCGCCAATATACTGCCACCCCTGCCTTGAGTCAGCTAAATCTGATGTAATATCCGCAGACAACAATTAAATACTTATTTGCAAAGTTCCCCTATGCTGTAGGAATAGATTATTCGATCCAGCAAACATTGGCATGGAAAACTCCTATTTACTTCACTGACAATTTCATAGTAATGACACTTATAGATGTTTATAGATTTTTATGAGCATATAGCCAGTAAATCGTTAAAGATCTCCTAATTGATATCAATTTTGACAACCAAACATCTCTTTGCAAATAATGACGTATCGCATAGTTTTTCTGTATATTTACAGTAAACGTATATATGTACATCTGTCAAAACAACCAATTTACACACAATGTTTGTCAGCGAATTTGTACTGTTGCCGCACAGTGAGGGAAATTTAAAAATTGTCTGTCATTTGTCATCGACCAACCAAAATGAAATAAAATTCCAAACAAGCTGAGCTGAAGTATGGTAAATCTTAAAAGAGTTGTTATTTACTTAAAATTAAAGGAATAATTGTGCCACATTTAGTTGACACATTTTACAAAAACTCAAATGTATCGAACTTTTACAGAATATTAGAAAAAGAGCGGAAGAATCCCTGAATTATTCTGAAAATTTAATTTAATGTGACATAGTGGTTAATGTGACATAGTGGCCGTGGCATAGTGGTTAGAACACGCGACTACCATGTGGGAGATCGCAGGTTCAAACCTGGCTCCAGTAATCTTAAAAAAAAAATTTATTATTTCATTGTCGGCTCCCCTCGAATGTTGTTGACAGCAACTTCGCAGTATTAAGCGTTGATTCAATCGGCGTGTCTAGTAAGAGCTTCTCAAACAGTGACGTTCGCATTCGTCGATAAACAAGTAGGTGCCGTTAGTTGTGAATCTAAAAATAGAAAGCGTGTTAATTCACAACAACGCGAGAAGCTATCCCATACCTCATTCATGGGGTGCAAAGGGAAATTAATTTTTTTTAAGTGATTCCCACCATTACTAACAAGATACAGAAATGAAGTAAACTAACATAACATTCAAGCTAACAATCAATTGTATTTAACCACATTTAAAATTAAATAAAAAAATAAATATTGTATCACTATTAAGTCTCGCCTTCATTTGCAAAATACATAGTCTCTTATATTCTATACATCAATTATATGTCTACATATTACCCCCACTGTGTATCGCTCACCTAGAGAAACAAATCCATCGCACGTATGCCAACGATCAGACAACAAACGATTCCACTAAGTGGGGTGAAGTGGCAGACAGACACATTGTTATTATAATCTGTTTTGTTGTTTTTGTTTGGAGCGAATCAGCAAGCACAGAATTCGTTGTATCAATAATTTCGAAGGAGGCTTAAAATAACCTACCGATCGATCCATCGATAAATTTGTTTATACAAGATTGTATATCAACAGACCCAACAACAAATTCAAACATTCGCAGGCGATTTAGAGGGCGACGTTCATGATCGACCATATGATATCCTACGTCACACGGCAATTTCGTGGAAAATGTTTGATTATATTTCATAAATTGCATACGTACATATTTCGATTTGCATACCAGGTAACATAATAAATCTGTGCGATTTTAATGCGGGGGTAACGCATTGGGTAGTTTACTATCCTTTTATGATGTCATTTGTGCATCATTGTCAACGTATATTACGCTGAAAAAGTACTTTCACACATGGCCTAAGCCGTGATCATTTTTGTTTAGTTTAAAAATATTTTATTACATCTTGATTTAATTCCAGAAGTTGGGCACATTTGCTTGTGTGCAAACCTTTTCAGTTAACATATACTTGTATACCAATAGGGATGATAATATTATGTAATGTTATTTGATACGAGAAATAGGCGATAAGTTAGACCCCAGATATGTAATGATGTAATGAAGAAGTTATAGCATAATGCCGAAGCAGTGACTGTTTGTGATCAATATTCTATGCGATCGAAATTCTCGCTCTGTTCGTTAAGTTTACGATACGCATAACCGTCCATCTGAGCAGATAATACGCTATGAATCGTTCGTTTTAAGACAACATTTACTCTTTCATCCAAATCAAGCCCGTACTGTGCGTACAGAAGAAGCCATCGCCTCTGTTGTGAGTTTGACAGGGGACTCGAGTTTATCGATCCGAGCCGTTCTCAGCAACTCGGTTAAAGCATGAATACTTAGTAAAATGGTAAACTTAAGAACTCTCAAATTAGTTTGTTCTACAAATTGCGTAAGAGCTCAATGTAAATTGCACACTTACAAAACTAGAATTACACAAGAATGGCTGTTTTTGTGTGATGAAGATAATCTCTCCAAGTTTGGTTAGGATGATATTAAATTAACCTTCTTATGTAGGTTTGGTTAGGATGATATTTAATTAACCTTCTTATGTAGATTCTAATACATTTAGCTGTAGACGATGTAGCGGCAGACATTACATTAGGTTTGGTGAAAGTTTATTTGTGTTATTTTGACCAGTCCAAAAACGGATTTCACCAAAAGGTGCCTAGCTCAATATGGACTTTGTCAGTTTTTTCTGTATACCGACGGTATATTAAGGTTACTATAACTGAGTTAATTGTTAATGCGGATGAACACCCGAATACATGTTAAATGCAGTCGGCTCAAGTAATTTCGCTGTCATAGTTTCTTCCTAAATCTTCAAACTATTAAGAGGAGATATGAAACAATTAATTTGTTGTATTGTCATCAACCGAATAAATTATTTCTTGTGATTGCACTTAAAAAATTCTTTCAATTAATAAAATTATTTTCAACTGTATGAATACTCTGCACTTAGGACAATTCTACTGTTTGAAAATGTTTCTTTTTGATTTCCGTTATTTTTTGATATTTTATGGCAACCGTCAAGCTACGGTACCTGGACAACTTTGACGTTTTTCTAATTACACTTTCAAAAGATATCGATACTTGACAAAATCGATTATTTTTTGGCGTAGACGTAGGCGTGGACCCACCAATAGATCTATATCTTTTAAAATTTAACATGTTGAGATCCAAATTACCATTCGTCTTAAAATATGATAATTCGAATAATTCATAAATTTTAACTTCTTGGCACAAAATAATAATGACCAATTCAAATAGTATCTTTGAAAACTTAAATGATTTCTTGTTGACAGTAGCTTAAAGCGTACACTTAAGTAAAAATCCAAGTCACATTTAGAAAAAAGGTTAATTTTTTACTCATAATCACGGTCCAATATTCAAAAGAGAACCAATTTTGTTGATATTAAATTTTATTAAATTTTTAAATGATAATTGCAATTTTAACTCCTTTTTTCAACTAAACTCTATAGGACACGACAAGATGTTTGATTTAAGCTCAACATCGCACTATCAGTAAGTATAGTAAAAGTAACTGAAATCCAAATTTAAGACATTGTGACATGGGATAGTATTGTGACGTTTACACCAAAATTTTCCGTAGAAATGTTTGTAATTATTTCCACTAACTATAGATTTATATAACACAAAACTGAACATGGATACTTAGCCTATAACCAAATTTTGATCCTAACACCACGGGATGGCGAACCTCACCCACAAAACCGATTTTTTAAAATCTCAAAAAAACTCAAACTCAACAAAATTTTTTGTTGATTGCGAACACAATTCTTAATTCAATCATATTTGACTTTTTATTTAAGTTGGGTTTGATTAAAAAATTTTCGTTCTAATACTTTTTTCTTCCGTACTTGGTTTGCATGATTTAAATATTTTAATTGTATAAAAAAGTTTTTTACAAAAAGTGGACTTAATCGGTTTGGTAAGTTAAGCGTACAAATAAAGCTGAAGGTAATTTTCCTTTCATAATAAATGGGAAATTATTTCGCCCTACGATTCAGAATGTTTATTCATTACCGTTTGCAATTTCAGAAAAAAAATTGTAAGACAAAATAGTACCATACTGAAGTTATCTGCTCATCCAGAGCAGAAAGTATCGCCAGAAAATGTTCTCTATTAAAAAATCACCAACAATAACAAAATAACGAATTGAATGAGCTTAACAGTACTTTCTTGTATTTTTACCTAAAGCTTACTTTTGTGTTTTAAATTTCAGCAATGCTATTAAATTTGCATGTAATGCAAGTTCAAAGGAAAATACTATTTATTTATTAGTTTGATTCAGCCCATACAAAAGAATTTAATTCTTATTTATGGCATAGTGGTTACATTAATGCTTAAGCAAAAGCGATCCAAGTGTGTGTACAAACTATCGTGGGATTAGCCTTTTACCCATCGCATACAAGGTCCTGTCTAGTGTGTTATGTGAAAGACTAAAGCTCATTCTGGATTGGACCTTATCATTGTGGCTTTAGACCTGGTATATACACGACTGTTCATCGACTACAAAGCTGCATTCGATAGTCCGATACAGAAGAAATTGTTGGATGCTATGGCTGAGTTAAGTATCCCCGCGAAGCTAATACGACTTTGCGGGATAACACTGACTGACACGTGAAAATTGGCAAAAATCTGACAGACCCATTATCTACCAAGCGAGGCTTTAGACAAGGCGATAGTCTGTCCTGCGATCTCTTTAACTTCGTAATGGTGATGATCATGCGGAAGGCTGCCGATGATATAGATATCATTGGCCGTGGATTGCGGAATGTTATTGCGGCTTTTTCGAGCATTGAAAAGCAGTTGGCGAAAGTGGGTCTGGTGATAAATGAGGACAAAATCAAGTTTTTTGTTTCAACGAACAAAGAGTCCACTCGTCTGGGACGCTGCATTAACGTTGACAACTATAACTTTAAAGTGGTAGATGATTTTGTCTACCTTGGCTCCGCCATAAACAAAAATAATAATGTCAGCATGGAAATCAAAAGACGGGTATTGATCGCAAATCCGCTGCTACTATGCGCTAAGCAAGCGATTTAATGACGAAGCGCTCTCTCGAAGAACAGAATCCAACTCTACCAGACTCTGATCCAACCTGTCTTGCTATAAAGCGCAGAATCCTGGGTAATGACACAAGCGGATGAATCTATTCTGGACCTATCAGCTCATAAATTATGAGCTGTACAACGACAACGACGTAGTCAAGCGCGTTCAAATGGACCAAATGCGCTTGCTCAAACACGTTGTACGAATGGACGAAAACGCTCCGGCTCGAAAAGTCTTCGGCAATAAACTCGAAGGGCGGCGCAGGAGGGGGCAACCAAAACTGCGATGGATGGAACAGGTGAAAGAGCTGTTAACTAATCTTGGTGTGACGAACTATCTACGGTGCGCAAAAGACCGAAGCGCTTGAAATACTTTTCTACGTGCGATTTTTTTTCGATTTTAGGTAGAAATAAAAGTATATTAATGTATAAAATGTATAAAAATAATTTGGAATATGGCAAAGGTTAAAAATAATATTGGTCACAATAATATATTTAAGTAGAAAAAATACAATAAAATTAAAACAAAGAAGGCAAAAAATAAAATAGAAAAAAATCCTATTGATAATACGAATATTTTTAAAAAATTTAAAGAATATTTCAACGAATCTAACTGAAATGTAGTTAGTTTATAGCTAACTTCAAAAGAACTATCTATAAGTTAGTTAAAAAGTCATGCAGAGTCGGACTACTGCCTACTGCCTAGGACATAGCAATGTGAAAAAAATGATCCATTCAAAATAATCCAAGTATCAATCACATCTAGTTGCGAGGAAGTTAGCTTAAAGTTCATTAAAAGTTAGTTGAGTTGCCGGTAGGGGGTAATTCCATTCGATTTCGATAAAATTGTACACATATTTCGATTAAGTTTTACACATATATATTCCACTTCCTCTTTAGGAATGAAGAATAAAAATGATTGGTCCTTGTGGGACAAAGAAAAATATTTGAAAAATGTCCTTTGTCTATAAATAACCTGGAAAACCATATTTTGATTTTCTTCATTTTAATTTGAAAGTATTTCTTTACAAGATGTGCAAATTTCAATATTGGAAGTAAGCTTGGGCTAGGAGAATAGTCGATACAATGATTGGGTGACTGTATTTTGAATTACATATTAACTACCAAAACTTCAAAGCTGTGTATCATTGGTTTCTGTACATCCTTATAGTTTCTACCTAATAGCAGACAGAGCTCACATTCTTAAAAAAAAAAAAAAATTAAACGAAGACAAGTCTAGGAGATGATTTACCGTGCACACAGTATTGTTTTGTACATCTCCAGTTGCACAAACATGTTTATGATCAAAAACACACCAATATAAATTAAGGTTACAAACCAACTATTCAACTTAGAATGCTAAAATTTTCATAAGGTTAGGTCGGTAAAAAAATATTTTATACCGTGTGTCCTAAAGCATAATGAATGATTAAAATTTCAAAGTCCCTTTTAACACGTTTTTCTGTACCTCTCCTTTAAAAGAAAACAAAATTAGATAGCACAAAGTGTCCCCCTTCATTTGGTATCCATATCATCTAATTAAGACCGGCAGAAAATCTGCTGATATCTACTTCGCATGTACATGTTTGACATAATTGTAGATATATATACAACTGATGATGTACCATTGTGCATCAGTTCGTCACAAAGGGGTCTGAAGATGAATTCGTCATGGAGTTCGAAACGCGTCATCCTAGTGCGTGACACACTGAATTTGACCAAAAAAAATATCAAACAATAAAAAACACTTTTCTGATCGTAAGCCGAATTTGATGTATCATTTGATACACTTTAACGTAAATTTAATATATAAAACACGATCGACTTAAACTAACAAACAGTTTAGAATAATTATATCCTTACAGTCTTTTCGACCAGAATATGAGAAGTAAGTACACAGATTTGTTCCCATAAGTGTCATATTTTAGAATTATATAGACATTTTCGTGATTCAAAATAAGCGTCCCAAATTATAGTTCCCTTAACCACATTGTAGGTTTCACACGTTTTATCTACCATATCCATACCTCCTTTATTAGTATTATATTCCACTATAATCTCATGTTTGCCTATTTGATTTTTGATCATGTGTACTAGAAAACAGAAGAAATTTTTTCTTTTTGGTACGCATGTAGAAAGCAAGGGTGCTTCTGTGCCCAAATAAACTTGTCATTTCTTTACGAGTTCTAATGTTGGTAAATTGGTTGGAGAACCTTTTCTTGTTTTTTTTTTAAATAGTACCGATGACTGCCATTTTGAATTCTTGTTCCAGCATATCGATCAGTGGAATACTTGTAAAGAATTATCACATGTGATAATGCGCTCTGGATCGCAAAGACGCAACACCGCAGCCATTGAAGTAAGAACATGAAAGCTGTTTCCCTTTTTAATGTGTAAAACATTTTGGCGTCTGTCAATGCTTATGTTTTTATGCCGTATTTATTGGGCTTGGGCGGAATATATTGCCGACCTCTAAACGCCTCAAATATCTCACCGATTATGACAAACTGTGATGGACTATATAACTTGCGTGCTATAAAAAGTCGGAACGCATATTAAAAAAAATTTTGCTTAACAGTTAAGTTTATTAAAAATTGTTTCATTTCTTTTTATTATACCAATAAATAACTATTCAACAATACACAGCTTTCCCAAATAGATTTTTGGTTAGTATGAACATTTGTTAAAAGAAGCGCCCGACAGGCTGTGTTCTACCCATATACGTTTGCTGCAGTGGTGAGCTCTTTATTCGATCCAAAACTGATCGTGACAACTTCTTTTGGCCAAGCTAAACATTCAGCGTCACTTCAACTAGTATTTATTTCCGACCCAAGAAATTTTAATAATGAAAATATTCTTATCTGTTTTCTAAGAATTGAAAGATGTATTTACATTTGCTTTAAATAACGTTTGTCCATCAATTCGATATTTTGCACTATGATTCACATTGTGTGAACCTGGTGGTCGTGTAGGGTATCCAAATAGAAAATACCAATGTGCTTAAAGTTATTTGTACTTTGTTCATGTGGCTATTTGGTATTTGTGCTCCAAAGTAAACAATCACACAATAAACAATAAGCAACCATATTTATTTCGATGCTAAATCACTTTTCGTGAAAACCAAATTCACAGGTGTACAATATTCTTGGTTTACAAGTTAAACTATAGGTCCTTGCCGGTAGTCTGCCCATACCCGGAGGTCTTGGCAGCTATACGTACCTGGTGGTTTGCTAAAATTACCGCTTATGTCCAAGCTCTCGAAACTGTGATAGGTCGTATCGGACTCATCACGCCTGCAGTACGATGTAGCATTGCCCTTGGTGAACATTTCGCCGTCGTTGCAGCAGCGTCTGATACATGGCATACGCTTACAGGTGCTGGACGGATCATCGCAAGTTCGCACAAGATACATTTGTTTAGTGTTATTCGGCGCCGCTGATGTCGATGACGACGACGATGATGAGTCGATAGCCTCAATACAATACTGTGACGAATGAAACTTCTTTTTGGCAATTCGTAGGTCCAACTGCCCATTGACAATGGAGAACTTAAATTCATCCACCTGATATTCGACCAACACCTTGTCCCGAGGACAATTAATGGGCTGATCATTGAAAACCGTTGCACTTTGCATAAATGGCCGATACATGTGGAAATTGAAGTCCAATGAACGCACACATTTGCGCTGGATACTGTCGTATATATATTTGTTGGGACAACACTTTTTTATGAATGCCACAACTAGGGGTGCAACATCCTCCGGAGAACAGGAAATACTTAGCAATTCTTCATGGAAACCCATAACACACGAATCTGTGGGAATTTTTAGATCCTTATCTTGTGGAAATCTGGTCAAGTACTGACGCTCGCATTGTGCCACTGTCGAATTTTCGAGATGATCCTCAGGGCGGCGTATGCCCCAGCCATAAAGAGGCAATGCGTTTTCGTAAACATTCACCACACTGTCCACTGTTGTGGTATTTCCGGTGGCTGAGTGGGGAACGCAAGCGTAATTATCGGATCGAAAGAGACCCCTCGATATCTGAGCCAATTTCCAGTCGGTGTTGGGGCAACATAGTGGCACCGTGGCAACAACATCGGTCAATGCAGCGGTGGTTGCGATAACGATTTGCAGACCGGCCAAGAACAACACCCAAAGTGCTATAAATTGCATGGATCGAGTTGGTGGAGGCCGATTTCTCGCACCCTTCCGTGATCTTCAGTAAAACCCGTTATCGCCTAAATTGATGACGCCTCTTTTGGTAGCCCCGCAGCAAAATCCATTTAACATTGTTTGTTTGACTGGGCTGAAGATAACGTCAACGCCATTGGCAAAAATAAAATAAAACGAAACTACGAATTTCGAAGTGACGGAACTGCGATCGCGAAGTGTGCCGATATGTCGAAAGTTTCGGATCGTTGTGAAAATCAATGTTCTAATCTAATCGGCTCAATTTAGTTCTGAGGAATTCTCTTCATTTACACTCTGGTCTCTTCTAGTGTTTTTCACAACAATTTTCATTAAATTTAATGTGGCTGTGTGTATAAATAAACAACATTTCAATTGCTACTTAAAGATGATGAGTCCAAACAATCTAACAACAACACTAACAATTTAATCGAAAAGCGTTCAAAGCGGTTGGTAGGTTGCTAGCAGTCGTTCAGGTTTCCGCATTCGTCCGCACCGTATAAGTTCTCGCTAACAACTGATTGTTTGAGTGTCCGGCGATGTGTTAAGAACTCATCACAGCGCTCTCCGCAACACTTCAGCGTTTATGAATGAATGGCGCATAGAATTTGTGGTCATAAACAATTTACACCTTTTCCCACCTCTGCGAGAATTCTCAATTAATTACGATAAGTTAGATGAAATTGTTGAGCGATGTAACTAACGAGTTGTTCAGCGTTTGAGGAAACGGGGGACGAATATGCGCAATCGTTTTGTTTTCTCAGTTTGGATAAGCATACATATAAAGCATAGGATTTCGGTTCACTAATAGGTAGTAATGTGAACTCAGTTTTGTCTAAGGCATGCAAATGTGTTGTCCTGTGTCTTATTGGTAATCCCTTGATATTCATTATAAGAGAAAAGTGTAACGACTTAAAGGAGACTTGCTAGATAGGCCGTGGTTATATTAAGACGAAATTTATTTTAGGACTATTCGTGTTTGTGGCGGTACACAGTAACGATTTTAAAATTTTACACATTCGAAATTTACCAAAATTTTATTTCCGCCGAAAACACAATGCAACACATTTTTGATCCCGGCTTCTCAATAGTTGGTCCTTATGTAAAATTTCACGCTAATTTCACAAAAAATCTGGATTCCCTATACTAAAAAAAAAAAATTATTTTAATAGTTTCAAAATTTTTTGAAAAACAAACGAAGATGTATATATTTTTTTTAAAATAATATTTCAGAAATATCTTTAGCAAAGTGTTGGCTACAACTTTGCTTAAGGATAAAAAGCTCTATATCTAAAACTGTTGGAACTGTAAAAAAAACTGATGTCACCTTTTTTCCAGGGACCCAAGAGTTTTAAAATGTCCAGGGATCCACAAAAAAAAAAATAGAAAAAAAACAAGCAATAAAAGAAATTATTAAAAACCACCTATTTATTCTGCTGAAACATGATTACTATTTATCAACCTGTTTTGTTCAATTTTTCCAAAATCATAAAAATTGGCCTACTAATAACAAAGCTATTAATTAAAACAGCTGCATGAAACGTGGTTTGTTCGGCTGCTTAAAACTTGAAATCGGCTGTGAAAAATTGCGTACTCCTACTGTGAGTTTGGTCGTAATTGCACGAATGCCGTTTTTTTTCAAAACCTATTACTTAGGTACGGTTTTTGCTCAAATTGACACAGTGTAATAACTAAATATTTTTAAATTTTTTGGCAAAATCTACCGGATAAGTAGCACTAAAATGGAGATATTTACGAAAAAACAAAGTCAGGTTAGTAATACCGTTTATAACTAGAGTATATAAAACCGGAAACCGTGTTTTTTGTTGAAAACCGTCAGCCGGTTTTTACAAAATATCGATTTTCGAATAACTGGTTTAGCCGATTTTTTGAGGTCAGTTTTTCCGGTTTATAGAAAACATTAAAATTTATAGGTATGGAATTCTTGTCTTAGAACACCCCGACAAAAATTTTCTAAGCAAAATTTTTGTAGAAAATTTTGACGTTCTAAAGTTTCATATTACGGCACTTTTCTGACTTTTTTTGAAATAAGGACGAAAAGGACACTTAAAGAGTCGAGATAGAGAGTTTGTATGTTCACGTCTGATATCGAATATGTACTAAAACAATAATAAACAAAGATACTCTGACTGACGAGCATGCTTACTGCACGATACATTTGCAACAACAAGTACAAACAAATTTTTCACTGTTGACTGAATATTAAATGAGTGAGTATGATCAACTAATGAAAGCTGTCGATGATACCCAGGAATATTTTTTAGAACTTGTTGCGAATGGTATTGATACTAGAATAGTTTCCTTTTTGTATCGACCTTCTATACTGTTTCTGGTTCCATATAACCGATTAGGTACAACATGTTGCACCACAGATTCCGTAGAACATAAAATTAATAAAATTTATTTATTTTTTTGCTGTTACCTGGCCATTAAAATTTGTGTATAGATTACAAAAAAACAAGATCCAATTTGCTTGTTAATTAAACTTTACACCCATTGAACCATTCTTTAACCTTGTTAAACCAATGGTATTCAAAAAAATGTATTTTTTGGAAAGTATTTATTAACAAAAACTACAAAATAGGAGCTAAAATATATTTCGAGTTAATACCCAATTGAGAACCAATTACATTTCACAAAACAGCATAAGAAATTCAGTTATAAAGCAATTCATTTCATAACCGGTTCCGAAGAACATGTTGGTTTTGGGACAATTTCAAACAAAAACTAGTAAGGCGGTTATCTTTGGCTATGCCGAATCTCAGATACCCTGGTGAGAATTGGTGAGAAGTGGACGTTACTTTTAGCTTCACACATCCATTTTTTGTCAATAATTTTTATCGATTTTATTCGATTTACTGATAAGTTTATGAGTTGAAGCATATTTTTATGCATTTTGTAACTCCACAAAAATGGGAATTTGTGTGGAATGTGGGGGAAGTTTAAATCCGATCTTGCTTATCTTAGAATTTAACCTCTGCTTCTGAATAGAAGCTTACATACCAAATTTCAGCCCGAAAGCTCTTAAACTACAGGGACATACAGACGGACACCCCGAAAAAGGGGGAGTTTGTAGGAGGTGGGAGAAGTATTTGTCCGATATTGCTCATATTACAACGAAAGCTCCTATTATAGGATTAAAGCTTGCATATCAAATTTTAGGTCGATATTTCCTAACCGACGGCTGTAATCGTGTGGGCAGTTAGGCGGACACCCCAAAAACGGTTGAGTTTGAATGGGAGGTGGGAGTAGTTTTTAATCGACATTGATTGTCTTATAAAGTAGCCTCCGCTTAAAGATTGAATCTTGCGTACAAAATGTCTGCTATATACCTCTTAAAATACGGCTGCAATCGCAGGGACAGACCCCAAAAAAGGGAGAGTTTGTAAGGGAGGTGAGAGTAGTTTTTGACCGATCGGTCTCATCTTACTACTCAACCTCCACTTAGTGCAGGGAAGCTTGCATATTGCCCTTAAACTACAGCTTTAAGGCCCTTTAACTACGGCTGCCCTTTAACTACGGCTGTAATCTCAGGGACAGACCCCAAAAAGGGGGAGTTTGTATGGGAGGTGGGAGTAGTTTTTGACCGATCGGGCTCACCTTAGAACTTAACCTCCGCTTTGATGATAGAAACTTGCATTCTAAATTTCAGCTCGATATCTCTTAAACTGCGGCTGTAATCGGGGGGACAGACGGACAGACGGTCACCTTTAAATCGACTTTAATTTCGATGCTGATCATTTACATATATATATATATCCTTATGAGCGTTACAAATGGAAGAACAAAATTAATATACCCTTCACTCTGTTCATGCGCGTGGTGAAAGGTATAATAATATATTGTGCAACCAAAAATGGAATTTGTTCCTTGTCAGTAAAAGCTATTCTGCAATTGTTTCTTCGCAACAAAATATTTTGCTGGGTAGAACCGGTGGACTATTTTTCCTAGAGTCTTCCGGCGGAACATGAAAACGATCCGGATATCGTTGATATTAGCAGCAATACGTGCTTAAAGTGGCATTTCGTCAGATCTTTCGTCAACCGAAATCGCTGCAACACTATATTCTGCACATAAAAAATAACTTTATTTCATTTCAGTTTATCAAAGAAATCGAAACACCACTGAACAAGAAAATTATTATAAGGAAAAAAATGTATCATTCCAAACTGGACGCTTTCGAATATAAACTATCTTTGTTGTCAATTGAGTATTCTGCGGGTTTCATTGCAATCCACGTTATAGATACTTATTAATTCTAAGAAGTTGGTAGACCTTTACTGCAATTTCAGCTCGTTCGTAATCAATTTTATAGGCTGCATAAAAGTTTACGGAATACTTTGAGCGAAAATCATTTAAAGCTATCTGTACAATAATGATCACTTTAGTTGGCTAATAGTCTATTAAATATTCCTTAGCGCATTAACGAACAAGCACACAGTACTGTCTAGAGCTGTTACAACTGATTCTGACTTGATGCCACATAGCTAAAGTTTTAATACACGAACAAATTCAAATGCATTATTGGACAACCTGTGGCAGTGGTGATTGCACTCAGTTTTAATCTTTGTGATCATTCTTTTTTTTTTTTTTTTTTTTTTTTATTTATTTAAGTCTATGGACTAACAAAAATCCTTACAGACTAAACATTTTTACATATATACAATTATAAAAAAATATTCTTAAAATAAATTATTTAAATGTAAAATTATATTCCGCTTTAATGCAGTTTTGTTTTCGGACAAATCAATGATATTATAATATTTATTGAACTGAACACATAAACGTCGGAACGGATCATTATTAGCATAATTAGAATTGAAGTGGTTTATAAGTAGAAGTTGGAAATTTCTGGTTAATCTAACAGGAACATTTATTTGAATTTTACTTAATAAAAAGTTTGAATCAGTATCACCACGTATTATGTTTAACAAAAACGAAATATTAAGCATAGTACGCCGACTTTTCAATGTTGGTAACTTTATTTGATTAAGTCTATACTCGTAGGATGGCAAGTTATGTGGGTTCCAACCACGTCCACGTAGGCAAAAAAGAAGAAATTGTTTCTGAACTGATTCAACGAAATTAATATGGATCGAGTAACATGGGTCCCATATGACTGAACCATATTCCAGAATAGGACGAACCAATGAAATGTACAATTGTTTTGTAACACAGGGATCAGCAAACTCTTTACTCCAACGTTTCATGAACCCCAGGACACCATAAGCCTTATTCACTGTTAGGGAAATATGTGGACGGAATGTTAAACTATGATCTAGAAGGATACCAAGATCTGTAAAGGTTATAACATAATCGAGTTCAGTATTATTTAAGAAGTAGTTGGTATGGATATGATTTACTCTATAAAAAGACATATGTTTACACTTTTTAATGTTAAGCTCCATCAAATTAATTTTACACCATTTGGAAAAGCTATCAAGATCGGATTGTAGTAAATAGTCATCGTCAGGATTTATTAACGTACGGAATATTTTTACGTCATCAGCATACATAAGAACATGCGAATTTTTTATAACAGACGGAAGGTCATTAATGAACAGGGTGAAGAGCACAGGACCCAAGTGACTTCCCTGTGGAACACCCGACGATACCTTAATTTTTTTGGAAACAGCATTTTTAAATTTAACCCGTTGTGTTCGATCTTCTAAGTAGCTTCTTAACCACAATAACAAGTAACTACTAAAACCCATGGCATCCAATTTGTACAATAATAAGTTATGATTCACTTTATCAAAGGCCTTACTAAAATCGGTATAGATAACATCTGTTTGCCTTCGGTTTTTAATACCGTTGTTTATGATTGTGGTAAGTTCCAAAATGTTAGTTGTAGTGGACCTGGATTTACGAAATCCGTGCTGGCATGATGATAATAAGGATGTGACTTGATGTTTCAGCATATCAGTTATTATTTTCTCAAAAAGTTTAGGAATGACGCTTAATTGAGCAATCCCTCTGTAGTTGGTCACATTAATTTTACTACCAGATTTGAACAATGGCACAATAAATGATTCTTTCCATAGGGGTGGTAAATATCCTGTACGCAATGACTCATTAAACATTTTTGTAAGGGGAACGGACAAGGAAGCAGCACAATGTTTAAGAATATTGCTAGGAACGCCATCAGGACCAGGAATAAAGGAATTTTTTAACGCTTTTAAATTTGTCAAAACTGTACTGCTGCTTACAAATGAAAAATTTATTGATGATGTGTCTTGAATAATAAAAGGATAGGGCATACTTGAATCATAACTGTATGTGGAGTAAGTTGATGCAAAAAAGTCTGCAAATATATTACAGATTGATAAATCATCGTTCGCTATAACGTTGCCAAGTTTTAAGGAGCTAGGAAATTCACACGAGCGACGTTTGGAATTTACAAACTCGTAAAAGGATTTCGGATTTTTTTTCAATTGGATTTTCATACGATTTATATAATTTTTGTACGCCACGGTGTTAGCCATATTATATTGTGATCTCGCAATGGAGTAATTACAAAAGTCAGTGGATGAACCAGTTTTTTTATATTTTTTGAACATTTTATTCTTTTTATTTTTAGATTTTGCTAAGCGATCATTATTCCACGGTGGACCAATATTATCGCGATTATAAATATAAGGGACTGATTTAGCAATGCAAGCATTCACTGAGTAATAAAAGCAGTTAATCATTTCATTTAAATCATTTTTAGAAATTACATCGTTCCAATTAACAGATGATAAAAGCCTATTCAGTTTTACATAGTCAGTTTTAGAAAAACAATATATTTTTGAGGGTTTTGTATGTTTTGGAGCAATTGATGGTAGAATAATATTTAGCTCTGTAGTTGGGTGAAAACGATCCTCAGGAAGAGTAACAGGATATGATGAACTTAAAGACATTTCGGACGGTTGATTTACAAAAATAAGGTCCAGAAGCTTATTATGCATATTAAATATGTTATTAATTTCTTCTTTTAGATGTTTAATTTTTATTTTAATAAAATCAATATTATTATTAAAATCAATGGATTCTGCCAAATACAAAATGTTTTATTTAAAATAACAATAGTTAATTGAATACATCTAAAATTTATTGTCAGTATCTAAAGTTGTATTATAATCAGGGTACGTATTGGCTCGCTCTTTTCGGCTCTCGGCTTGCGAGACAGGAGCCCAATAAAGAGCTGGCTAAAACATTTCGGAAGCCAAGAGCCCAAATAAAGAGCTGGCTCCCGAGCCAAGAGCTAAAACATTTCAAATCAACTCTCAGCTCGCGAGCCAAGAGCCACAAAATTTCAAATGAGCTCCAAAAAGAGACAGCTCGTGTGCCCATTTGAAATTTTGCGGCTCTTGCCTCGCGAGCTAAGTACCAAAGTTATGTACCAAAAGTACTTTTTTATGCTCTTGGCTCACGAGCCAGCTCTATTTGGGCTTCTGCCTCGCGAGCCGGGAGCTCATTTGAAATTTTGTGGCTCTTGGCTCGCGACCTAAGAGCCAATTATCAGGAAATAGCGGATCGCGAGCTAGCCCTGATTATACTGGCAGATTGATTTAAAATATTTGCTATAAATTTGCGGCCAAAGGACCGAGCTGGTGTACGAGATCAACAAAGATATGTTTTGTCTTGCATGCATGCATCCAGTAGCAGTATCAAATTCAAAACAAATTTAAACCAGCACAGATAAATACCCTCACCCTTTGTATGATATTACTTATGTCTCGAATTATTAAAATTTACAGATTTTTTTTTATTAATTATGTGTTATTATTTTCCTGCTTGTGGAGCGTTAACCGTTGTAGATAGGAATTGGCCAGACGTTTACAAACATTTAGTAACGATTTAAAAAAAGCTTACAAGTAATTAATTTAAAGAGTTAAATTCAATATCTCTTGGCTATATAGTCATATAAATTTTAGAGAAATATGCTAATTTGTATAGGATGACCAGTAGTGGCAGTACAACCAGTCTGATTTTTATTCGTAAGTCAACGACAAATAAACGTTTAATTGTTGCAAAATTTAAATAAATTCAGTGTGCTTACAAAAAATATATGCATGTAGAACCAAGGGGGTGATTTCTGTAATTTGTATAAGATGTGCCAGAAGGAATGTGTGAAATGTTTTGATTTTCTGAGGATTTTTTTTGTTATAGTACACAAGGTTATTAAACTGACAAAATGTAAACACCTTCCGGGTGTCTGTTTGGAAGTTGTGGGGAAAATATTAATTTTTCAAAAAATTTTCAATTTGTATGGGAGGTACCAAAATGTCTAGGTAGGGCTATTCTGTCTTGTTAGATTTCCATAAATTCGTATTGTAAAATTAAAATACAGGTAAATTTTCATATGGATCAGAAGTTATCGTGCCTACCAGCCAGCCAGAGGGACATGGCTCAATCGTCAAAAAAAAAATCCTAAAACGAATTTGGTCTTAAGATACTTGGTGTCTAACACGTCTCCTCATCTCTAAGGGTGAAGGTATACAAATTGGATCAAACTGCTAAACCCGAATTGCTTAATTTTATTCTAAAGGTTTTGTGAAAGTGGAATTATGTAATGAAAGATGCTGACACTGCAATACAAAATTTGTACGTAACCTCTTTTTATCTGTGTATTTTAGTCTTGAACCACTATTATTATTACTAGTTTTAATATATTGTTGAAAATTATTTTAACACGGTCAGTGGTAACCATTGTAATATTGATTTTCTTTAAGTCATTTTTGATTTTCATCTGTTTAGTTTGTGAGTATTTTTCATCTGAAAAAGAAGGGATTTCTTCATGGCGTCCAAGTGAAAAAAAGCGTTATTTGCGAAAACATTTAGTATTTTGATAAGAACCAATTACACAAAAAATACATCGTTTCACCATCAATTCTATATTTAGTTTTCAGTTTTTGATATATGGTACAGTTTAATCGCCAATTATCCCCAATGTTGTGCAAGGTTTGGCCTAGTTTTTTTACGAACTACTTGTTCCAACTTTTGCCATAATGTGTGTGGATTTTAAATTATGCTTGATTTAGCTATATTGTATTCTGATTTAACGAAACATTCGAATTCAGTTAGAAATAGCGATCGCATAAGGGCACTATTTGTATCTTAGCTTAGTAATAATTGTTTGCCAATTAAGACTAAGTTACTTTTATATAAAATATCTATTAGACCAGTTTTAACATACGCATTTTCCATACGGTTTACACTTTCTCCTTGTGTTATGAAAGCTTTTGGGGTATTGGAACGAAAAATTCTCCGATGTTGTATTGGAAAAATATTTCGAAATGGCCAATAATCAGTTTTTAACCAGAATTTTAAATATAGGCTTTTGTCTCACTGCAACCAATTGATTGAACAGTTGGAATTCAGTCGGTTCAACACGGACTACACTGTTCGACAAAGGTTTTTTTCTTGTGTTTCATTATGTGTTTCTAAGAGTTTTTGACATGAGAAATTCAAATACGTAATCAGAATTTTGCTATCATATTTGAAAATAGGTTTTGTTTTCCATAAAAAACCTTGTTAACAAATAAAAAATACATATTTGTTCTTCTAATTTTTCATGTTTTAAGCTCTACTAGTATTGGTTATTGTATTTAGATCAATTAAAGTTTTCATTACATTTATGCAAAATGTATTTTAATGCAACAAACAAAAAGTTGAAAAAATTGAAATCCAAATAACTAAAAAACTGTGCTGATGCAAAAATCTGAAAATATATTAAATCATGATATTAATAACCATAGGAATCACAATTCAGACACCCAGAAAAATGAAAAATGTTTGTATAACAGTGCTATCTGACTTCGATTTGTATTGACTTGGAAACTGACTTATTTTTCACATTATGTTACTCACACACTACTCCCGATACTCGTAGGGGTTAATGTTTTAAGTTTTCGTGTTTCATGTTTTGTACTTTTTTTTGGCATTTTAGATTTAAGATATTGTAAAGCTTTAGTTTTATGTCTAGTTTTTGGAGACTAGAACTCTTTATATAGAGGTGCCGGGAGCAAGCGCGATCTCTCTAATTGAAATTATTTCTATATGTAAACTAATTATTAATTAAACAAGATGTTTCATTTATTTTAGTTATAAAAACAATACGTTACAATTTTAAGATTCTGTTCATACAGCTGTATAAATCTTTTTTTTCGTAAAAAAGAAAGACTCTATTGATAACTTAACTTAACGAAACATTATCACAAGGTATACTTCTAGGCGAATGACAGTAAATACACTCTTTACTACATCACCCTGTGTACAAAGATTACTTATCATTATGTAAATTTAGCGCCACCTGTATGTCGTCTTATTCGAGTATCATGCGCTGCCGGCGTTGCTCCGTTGATTTGCGTTACTATGCTCTCCGTTACAAAGAAAGGAAATAGTATTTAACCGAATGCATACAATTGATTATTAAAACTTGTTTGAATGTAAATAATAATTTATATATTCGGCAATTTTCCTGCCACTGATTCAGAGAAACCGTTACATCTCCCAGTTGCCACTGTACCGCGTACGCAGATCTTCATTTAGGTAGCCTAGCAGCAACAGCTGATTATGCTCTCAGCCGCTTTCCTCACCATCCCATCTGTGGTAACTACGTCAAATATATTCTTATTTACATGTTCGTTTTGACTTGCTCGTTCACGTGTTTGTTTATATCCACAAATTTCGATTTATTTTCTACGTTGGAAGAAGCTCCGTTCGTCGCGAAATGGAGTCCAAGTATACATTGCCGAGTAAATCACCCCTGAAGGCGTTTGGAGCAAATGTCCGCAATGGCATAATTCCGCTCAAGAGGAAACTGCAAAGTTCGGGTGCAGAAAATGGTGTCGGAAAAGTTTTCAAATCAAATCCCTCCGTAGTGACAAATACCAAACCGAATGGACAACAACAGCAAAACCAAACTCCCACAAGGCTAATGCCATCCAAGATGCAATTGGAGCAGCAGCGACAGGCACTGCCTGTTACCAATTGCCGCAAAAGATTGATGCAGGAAATTCACAAATCAGACACGTTGCTGATAATGGGCGAGACGGGGTCAGGTAAGACCACACAGATACCTCAGTTCCTACTGGGAGCGGGATTTGGAAACAAAGGAATGATAGCAGTGACGCAACCAAGACGGGTGGCTGCAATTACCGTTGCCAAGCGTGTAGCACAAGAGCATCATTCTCAGCTGGGCGAAGTGGTGGGTTACACAGTGAGATTTGAGGATTGCACGTCGCCAAAAACACGCATCCGATTCATGACGGACGGTTTTCTACTCCGCGAAGCATTGGCCGACCGTTTGCTGCGCAATTATACCGTCATAATGCTCGACGAGGCTCACGAACGCACTGTCAGCACAGATGTCCTCTTTGGCGTGGTAAAAGAAGCACAGCGGCAGCGGCGACTGCGTAGTTTAGTGCCCCTCAAGATCATAGTCACGTCGGCCACAATGGATATAGACCATTTCGGTCGTTATTTCGGAGTGAAAGGTATGTACTTGGAGGGTCGTACCCATCCAGTACGAGTGATGCATGCAAAGGAGACACAATCCGACTATTTACATGCCACATTGGTCACCCTCTTCGATATACATCGAAATACACCAGCAAAGTATGTACCAACCCATTGTATTTGATATTCAATAGTTTAGATCTGAATAACATTTAAATTTTTTTTATAGCCACGATGTATTGATCTTTTTGACTGGCCAAGAGGAGATTGAAGCAATGGCCACTCAAATACGGCAAATTTCTAAGGTATGTAGAAGAAGCATCATATAGAGAAGATGGTAACTTACAGAAGAATGTATTTGAAGTGCCGTAAAACGTAACTTTGGACATTCAGACTGCACACATCCAGCTAACAAAAGCGTCAAAAATAGAATCAATATGAGCAAATCTAAATTTAGGATCAATAAAAAAATTTTTCTGCCGGCCTTGAAAAAGATCGATTTTTCCGTATTTGCAATTAGTCTTCAAATTATACGGAAATTACTTAAGGTTGCTAAAAAAAATAATAGCATCCTTTGCCTTTTATATTTTATATATATTTTTTATAAATAAGGAGTGACTTTTTAAAACCTGTATTATTCCACTTTCGATCGAACTGCGTTTTTTTTTTGTTTGGTAGCATTGGATTGAAAACTCAGCGAAAATAAAATTGTGGGAAATGTATGCTCTTGTTTTTTATTGTTGGTCTATATGTGTAAATAATGAATGTGTTTTCATCGCCCGGTTCAAGATCTACATATTCAATTATTGCTAATAGAATTTGTTTTACAAGAGTTGTGAGAAATGGATTATGTAGACAGCTGAAATGTCTATAATTCCACCAGAAAAAAATAAAATGCATGATTTCATCAAAAGTAGATTATTACACTTCAAAATGACATTACCCATTTCAAACACCAAGATGGGGAAGGTGGCGCCGATAGTGTTATCGATTTTAGCTTTAAACAATTTGCTTGATTACACAACCAAAGTTGACAAAAAAGGAGTTTATAACAGATAGTATTGATTGTTCAAGTGTTGTAATTCGCATTGTGGGCAAGAAAAAAGACGTTTAGACTTAAACAATATTCATAAAACAACTAAATTATTATCCAAAATAACAACTAACAAATTATACCAAATGTCAACTCTTCCACAGACAAATCTTAACAATCTAGCTGGGGTCCGCGTTTTTCCACTTTATGCCCAACTACCACAAAACAAACAGTTGGAATGTTTCTTGCCAGCCCCGGCAAATGCTCGAAAAATCGTCCTGGCCACTAATATTGCAGAGACTTCTGTAACGATACCGGGTATTCGGTGTGTAATCGATTCTGGGTTTGTGAAACGTCGCATATATAGCCCCAGCACAGGGCTGGATGTTTTGCGAGTGGTACGAATATCTCAGGCACAGGCGTGGCAACGCTGTGGTCGCGCTGGACGAGATGCCCCCGGTACTTGCTATCGAACGTACACGCAACAGGAGATGAATGTCTTCGAAAAAATGCCTAAGCCCGAAATCCTAAGAAGTAATATATGTTCCACGGTGCTCCAGTTACTGGCTCTTGGTATAGACTGCAAAAGTTTTGATTTTCTCGATAAACCCTCTCCAGAGGCTATGGAAGCAGCATACAAAAAACTAGAATCGTTGGGAGCAGTACGCAATGCTGCCACAATACCGGAGCTAACGCCTTTGGGCAGACAAATGGCCCAGTTTCCCTTAGATCCGCAGTACAGTAAATTGATATTAGCGGCCCCTCAATTTGGTTGCCTAGAGGAAATGTTAAGTCTGGTGGCAGTTTTATCGGGAGAGAATATATTCATCTCGAGTGTTGAAAAGCGGGAACAGGCAACATTGGCTCATGCTAAGTTCCACTCTAAACATGGCGACCATTTGACACTACTGAATGCTTTCAGTGCCTTCCAGAAGACTGAAAAAATCAAGGTATGTCTGAAACAAATTTAATTTGATTGATTTTCATTGGACTTTGCTCCTTAACAGTTATGGTGCCATGATAACTTCCTCAACACTCGGAACCTCTCATATGCCCGTGATGTGCGTAAGCAGTTGTTGGAAATTGTTGAACGACTGTCATTGCAAGTCAACAGCTGCGGTGGAAATTACGATCAAGTACGAAAGTGTCTCCTAGTGGGTCTGTTCGACAACATTGCTGAGTTGCAGCGCGACAATTTCTATTTGACCATTAGCGGTCGCCAACGTGCCAAAATTCATCCCTCTAGCGTCTTTCATGGAAAATATCGCCCCGAATATATTTTATTTTCTGAAATTGTGCTCACCGAACGTAATTTCCTGCGCCAAGTTACCGAAATATCTCCCGAATGGGTAGCCGAGGTTGTGCCTAACTTTACCCATCTGAGTCGAATTAAAGTTTCGTCGTAATCGTTGATGTACAAAGCAGACGTCATTAGACTACTTGAAACTATTTTATACACATACATAGGATACATATGGATAATTTCTTTACATAAATTTAGTAAATAGGTTGCAATGTTCCGTTAAATCGTCGATCTTTATGTAGACTAATTTCTATTTTTTCAGGATATCCAAAAATATTTAAGAGTAACAATTAAAGTAAACGTTAAATTTGAATGTCTAATTTACTTGCTTCTGACTTTAATGTTTTTGTTTGAAAGTTATAGAAGCCAATACATGATTTGACCCACCATAAACCTCTATCGAAAAATATACAGGATATAAATGATTGTATGATTTTAGTTACATACATACATAGTAGGCCTAGTACGAACCTTGCAAACGTTTTCTATTGCGAAAGTCAATATACGTAAACGTTAAATTTACAGCTGATAATATTACTTTCTTAACTAAGAACAAAAATATGAAGTAACGCTTTAGTATCGCCTCAAATGTGTTAAATAAGTGACTACTGGATTCGTTTCGTTGCCGTTTAACTTAAAAAAAAATTAATTTCCCTTTAGATCCCATTAATGAGTTATGGAATAGCTTCCAGATAGAGGGGGCCGGCGATGAAAGTCTATTTAGATGACTGGAGCCAGGAGTTTAACCTGGGTGTTCCGCAGGGTAGTCGTGTGTTCTAACCATCATGCCACGGCCGATCGTTTAACTGGTATTGATTTATTATAATTTGACCACATATTGACAGTGAAATCAATACGCAAAAAAATACTGCAAGTAAGTTATTCAGTTAGTTGTCGTTGTCATGTAGAAAACGACGAAAATACAACTATTTTGGTGATTCTATCTATATACATTATATTATATATGATATATGATATGATTATATCTATATACGTTATAGATTTTGTTCACGAGAGTATTATATGACAATAAAATACATTTTGCCAAATGTATTTAAACTGTTGTTGAATTAAAACTTATCTTTCTTCCTTTAAATTTACCTTATAGCAAGTTTTAAAAGGATCTAAGAAACCAACACAAAAGATATAACTTCTTGTGATACAAACGGCATTGTACGCCAAGGTTAAACGATTGTTTTCTGAAATCGAAAGATATCACAACAAGCACTACAAGGAAGCAGAAAAAAAAATAGGAAAATAACTGATAAATTGTAGAAATCAGGAATCAATAAATTGATATTGCTAGGACACACGTTGAATGAGAAGAAATTTTGAAATTCGGAAATAAACATGTTAACATACAAATATAACATCACTTTTTAAAATTATTTTTTTGAGTTGAATTGTTTTTGGGTGTGGTGAACAAAAATTTTTAATTTTGCTGCGCCAAATGAATAATGACAAAAAAGAAGTGCAGAAGTGCAAAAGAAGAACAGTATTTAAAATGAATTACTAATGTTTGCTAATAATTTGTATCAATATTTGTCCCTACTTGAGGGGAAAAAACAACAGCGACGTACAGATTTGTTGTATGTTTTTAACAAAATATTTTTATTTCTTTATTTTTATTACATTTGGTTAAGTTTTTTTTGTTTATCGTTAGAATTCATTTTGAAGTTTAAAATTTTTTGAACGCACACAAACACACATCTTTTCAATTGCAACATTGAATAGTTGATTGTAAAGTTTTTCCTTCAATCAAAATATTTATTAATTTTATAAAAAATAAAATTTAACAAATTAAACTCACCACACAAATGTCAAAATTTCTATATATGTATAATCTATCTAACTAATCTATGACTAGCTAGCTCATAAGACTGTAAGTAAAATGTTAACTTTCGAACTTATACAGAAAAACGCCGAGACACCTCAACCTAATATTGTTCTACGGCCCACACACAGTGGTATACTCCGTTTTAAAAGATTACGTCAATATCGGGAGATATTCCATTTCTAAATTTGGTGTGTCCTTTTTTACTTGATGCTTCTGAACGGTATTTATTACCTTTCTGCAGCCTTTGGCTCTTGTTGTTGTTGATGTTACATATCGTCGGCTAGCCTGCAAGTAGTGTCATGCGAAATTTTGGAATTTTTTTTTTTATTGTACCATTGTGAAGCTCTACTGGTCATACATAAGCCTATCAAGACGTTTTGCGATATCTTAATGGGTTTAGAAGATAGCAAAAAGTGCTATGTGTAACCCATATACGAAATATTCCTGCAATAGGTGTTGTGTTTTTTTTATATGGTAATTATTATTTTTTTATATAGTAATTTTTTAAGGAGTTATTAATAGGAGTTTTCACAACTGCAAGTACACTTAAAACCTTAGATATGAGCAATATAGATATGTTTGTAAAAATTGTTTTTGTCATCATTTGACCTAGATCTTTCAAAGATGGATAAATCCAAAAAAAATCAAGTTACCCGGTCCATAAAATCAGTTTCGGAAATGAGGTCTTATTCGGTACACGAATGGCTAGAAGATATTCCAAAAGTCAAAAGCCATTACTGCAGAGTTAATACCAAAAAGATTTACGTAGAAGATATCTACCAAACGAAAACACATATGCATAAAACATATTGCAATTGGTGTGTAGCAAATAAAAAGGAATCAGTTAAGATTATAAAATTTTGCGTGATCTTGGACAAAAAAAACATTGCAATATTTAAGCCACGTAAAGATCAGTGCGATATTTGTGTAGGATACAAGGAAGGTAATGTTCTTGGATAAAGCAAGAAATGCCAAGAAATTGGCTATTCAGAGTATATCATCTGATGTTGTGGTCGTTTCCATGGATATGCAAAGTGTTTTGCTCTCCCCCAAGTTATTAGTATCTGAACAATATTATAAAATGAAACTGGCCCTCCATAACTTTAATTTTTATGTCAAAAATACCAAAGACGTTTTTTTGTATGTTTGGCACAAGGGCGAGGGAAAAGTAACAGCAAATAATATAACAAGCTGCATTGTACATTTTACTAAAACTTACTGAGCTTCGTACAAAAAGGTTATGCTAATATCGGATGGATGTGCCTACCAAAATAAAAATAAGGTACTGTGTAGCGCTTTAGCAAACCTTTCTGTAGCTACTGGACAAGAGTTGGAGCAAATTATATTAGAAAGAGGCCATACAATGATGGAAGTCGACAGTGTCCATTCAACGTTAGAAAAATTGTTTACAGCTCCAATATATTCGCCACTAGATTATGTTAGTCGCATGAGACAGGCAAGACCAACACATCCATACACAGTAAACTACTTAGAGTATACTTTTTTTTAAGGATTACGAACACGTTCCTGTCAACTTTACCTCAATCAGACCTGGTGAACGTGCAGGTGATGCAAAAGTAAACAACATCCAAATACAAGAGCCTCCAGTCATTAAAGCAATATATGCACTAAGATTACCACTCCTTTTATGATGATCTTCAACATTAAAAATGTATTTGTTTAAGTTTCCTTTGCTTAATTTTATAAGTTTCTAAAATTTTTTTTTTTAATAAAAAGTTAATGAATTTCATCCTACATATTGTACCACCAATTTTGCTAGCGTTAGGCGTCTTTTAATGGCAAAAATGCTTAAATATAAAAAAATAAAAAATCTAAACAAAAAGTGTTATGTGTACGAATTCATATGAATATATTTTAAAAAAAGTTCCTACAAAAAGTGTTATGTGTAGTTTTTCTTAAAAAAACTATAGCACTCCGTAACAGAGATCAATATCGTATATCTTTTAATGCAGTACTCTGGTATTTGTGGTAGATATTCAGTTAAGCCTATGGTTAAACAAAAATATCTTTAATGGACAAAATAAATCAGTTTTTTGCCTCTCCTGAAAACCTGTTCAAAAACACATAACACTACTTGCAGGCTAGCCGACGATATATTAAAAGCTTAGAGCCCACAGCATTTCATGACATCCGTTGACTAACTCTAGCTTATGCCTTCAATTGTGACTTAAGGTTTGGAATACTTTTTGAGGACATCTCATCATTTCGCGGAGCTTATGTTCCATAAATGATGCCTCATCCTTAATTTTCCTTGATCTGTTTTCTTTAAAAAGCATTTATACTAATTTTTCTGAGGACGAACGATCATATATTAAAAAATGTCACAAAACATTTTGCGTATAAGATGTGACTTTTCGGTTTCGCTTGTAAAGAATGCCACTAAGTATTTGCAACAAAGTTACACTTGCTAGAAAAATTATTCGTAAACCTTAATCTTAAAATTTCAAACTAAAAAAATGGGTTTGTTATAAAAACAATCTCAAACAAGTCAATAATTATAACAAATATCTGTTGAAGGGTGTATTTCCTTTTATTATGTACTTAAAAGAATATTACATTTTAAATAGTTTTTATAGCTATGATAAACAATGTTTATGAATTAATTCACCATTATAAATATTTTTGGGATAAAAGTAATTTTTTGTAGTTTATTAGTAACTTGTGGTTTATCCTTCGCGATTAAGCACATCCGAAAGTCATTTTGGCATTGATTTGACCAATTTGGATGTTTTTTCTTCGCTAATTTTGTTTCATGTCATGTTATTACTCTCCAGCAAATCCTACAAGTGTTCTATGGGGTTAAGATCCGGTGATTGAGGGGGTGATTTCAATTGATATTTAGTGTCATATAGTAAGCACAACTTTATATTTTGCGACTTGTGCTTAGGATCATTCTCCTGTTGGAGCGAAAATATTTCACCTAGGTTCAGTTGTTGTTGCGCTTTGATTTAAATTTTGTTTTAAAATGATGAGTTGAGTTGTAATTAAAAACAACTGCTATTGATGAGTTGTAATTTTTTGGTTTAGTTGTAATTTTTAGGTGTGCAACACAGGTTTATGCCGCTATTACCGGCTTACCGGCTACTATAAACCGGCGATCCACCACCGCCGGATCGTTTAGTAAATCACATACATGGAGACTGTTTGAGCTATGTACGTGCTAAAGACACTGCAAAAGCAATATGGACAAGTCTCGAAGATGCGACGTTGAGAATGAAACCTGGAGATGACGTAAGCACACAATTACAAACTTTTGAAAATTTAATTAAACAGCTGAAGCTTGCTGGAGCTACTCTAGAAGACACGGATATCCTATCTCATCTATTTCTATTGTTGCCCGAGAAGTTTGATCCGCTGGTCACAGCCCTGCAGAATTTAGAAGATGAGAAAATTATTTTTTCAAGTCGTAAAAGAACGTCTTATAGCTGAACAAATAAAAATTACAGAAAGTAACGAGGCAGAAGTTCAAGAAGAAACAGCATTTGTCAGTAAAAGAAATATCGAGAAGAAAACATTTTTAGAAAAGTGTTTCAAATGTAACAAAATGGGGCATTGGCAAGAAACTGTAAATCTGGTACTGCTAATGCAATAAATAAAAGTTTCTGTTTTATGGCAGATGTGTCCAATAAACTGGATTCAGGTGCTAGCGAACTTCTTGCTAAGGAGAAATGGTATTTTATTTATTTGAACAAACTTGACAATATTGTTGAAATTAATGTTGTAAAAGATAACCAGTCAATATTTGCCGTCAAGTGGTACTATTAAAGGCAAAACTGATCGAGGACATGACATTAAAATGGTAAGAAAACTAACTAGAGCTGTAGGTTTTCAAGGAAATCGAGCTTTAATAAAGAATAATGGTGCCTAATAGCTACAGCTTATTTACGAGGCCATTTGTACGAGCTTGAAATTTTTGTTGAAAATCCCGTAGCAAATCTATGCAACAAACAGTCCACGTTATGGCATAGACGTTTTGGACACACAGGCCAACATGGAATGAATACACTACAAATAGGTAATTCCAGCCTTACGAATGTTACGATCGTACGATTCAATTGAAAAAAAAAGCACATAAAAGTTAAACTTTTTTTTTCTATTTTATAATATATTTTGAATAGCTCCATACTAGCTCTACATTATGTATAAAAAGGCGTCATACTTAAAAATCTACAATCCAAGATATTAACAAAACACAGGCCTACGTTATGCTACACGAAATAGAAGTGCGTTTTATGTTAGTTCTTGCAATTTCAAAAGACTGCGTGTTGTTTAAGATTTAGTAAATGCACTTAATCATTTCATAAAATAGACCAATAGCGCTGTAAAAATATACTTTTGTTAGGCAAATGTGTTCCTCTGGTTTTTAACCGCGAGGTAATAAAAACCTACGTTATGTTACTGACGTTCTGTGGCAAAATATCCCATAGCTGTGAAATGCTTAAAAAAGTGTTTATTCAAGCCATTGTTTTATTTGCGAAATTAGGGATTATTATAAAGTTTATATGCCACTAATTGTTGTTCACGAATGTTACAGTAGAACGCCAATAAAATAAAATCAAAATTTTGCTGCTAACTTATATTTATACCATCACCCTTAGGGATGAGGGTATATATCATTTGATACGAAAAAAAGTGTAACGCATTAAAGGAGACGAGTTAGACCCCAAGTATCTTAAGACCAAATTCGTTTCAGGACTTTTTAAGACGATTGAGCTATGTCCGTCTGTGTGGCTGGCTGGATGGCTGGTCAGCAGGATAACTTGAGTAACCCTTAACGGATCAGTATGAAAATTTACCAGTATTAATATTTTTCAAAATGAACTTGTGGGATTGAAAATGGGCAGAATAACCCCACCCCTTCTGGTACCTCCCATACAAAATTACCTATTTTTGGATAATTTATATTTCTTTCATAACTTTCCAACGGACGATCCTAGGATATTTAAATTTGGTCAGTTTATTTATCTTGCATAAGTAGACAAACACTACCGAACTAAACCGAAACCTTTGCCATACCCCTTCTGGTACCTCCCATACAAATGACCTAGTTTCCCCTCATAGTTTTACATACATATCTTTTTTGTAACTAAACTGAATTCACTCAAATTTTGCATATGATGTTTGCATATGAAAACTGGACTCAGCAATGAATATGAACTATATCGGTTTACGCCTTCTGGTACCTCCCATACAAAATGACCTATTTTTGCAAATTTAATATTTCTCCCATAACTTCCAAACGGACACTTGGAGGATAAACACAAATGGTCGGTTAATTTATCTTGCGATAGGAAGCAAAACCTAAGAAAACCTTACTATTTGACGCACCCTTTCTGGTACCTCCTATACAAATTCCCGAATTCACCCTCATAGTCCTACAAACATATCTTTTTTTGATAGTACAATTAATTCAGTCAAATTTGGCGTAACTTGTACAGTTATGAAAATTTGAATCAGGAATGAATTTGGATTATATCGGATCACCCCTTCTGGTACCTCCCATACAAAATTACCTATTTTTGAAAAATTAACATTTATCCCATAATTTCCAAACGGACACTTGGGGGTAATGAAAATTGGTCAATTAATTTTTCTTGTGATAGGAAGCAAAACATTACAAAACATAACTATTTGACGCACCCCTTCTGGTACCTCCCATACAAAATACCGAACATACCCCCATAGTTTTAAATACATATATTTTTGTTAGTACAGTGAATACAGTCGAATTTTACGTAAGTTGTACAGTTATGATAATTTGAATCAGGAATGAATATGGATTATACCGGATCACCCTCTGGTACCTCCCATACAAAATGACCTTGTTTGGAAAATTAATATTTCTCCCATAATTTCTAAACCGGCACTTGGAGGATAATCAAATTTGGTAATTAATTATCTTGTAATAGGAATTATTATTGGGTGATGGTATTTATCAGTCAGTTTACCTAACTGAAATTTCTGTACTGGTTTTTTTTATTATTATGGACCAGTTATTTGTTGTAAATAAAATTTTATGATAAGAGTGGACTTGCATCATCAGTAAATATAATATGAAAATTTAAAACTGGTGACTAGCAAAAGAATGCAATTTTGCAATCCGCTAAATCAACACGGAAACTAAGAAAAGCTTTGAGCATTTTAATTTAATAAAATTTAAGTATTCGTTTTTACTAATACAAGTCAGAAAATTTTTTTTTACAACTTTTATTTTTATACCATCACCCTTAGGGATGAGGGTATATATCATTTGATACGAAAAAAAGTGTAACGCATTAAAAGAGATGAGTTAGACCCCAAGTATCTTAAGACCAAATTCGTTTCGGGACTTTTTAAGACGATTGAGCTATGTCCGTCTGTGTGGCTGGCTGGTCAGCAGGATAACTCGAGTAATCCTAAACGGATCGGTATGAAAATTTACCAGTATTAATATATTTCAAAACGAACTTATGGGATTGTAAATGGGCTGAATAGCCCCACCCCTTCTGGTACCTCCCATACAAAATTACCTATTTTTGGAAAATTAATATTTCTTCCATAACTTCCAAACAGACAACTGGAGGTTGTTTGAATTTGGTCAGTTTATTTATCCTGCAAAAGTAGACAAACCCTAAGAAAACCGAAACCATTGCCCCACCCATTCTGGTACCTCCCATACAAATGACCGAATTGACCCTCATACTTTTACATACATATCTTTTTGTTAGTAAACTGAATTCACTCAAATTTTGCGTGTGATGTTCGCTTGTGAAAATTAGACTCAGGAATGAACATGGACTATATCGGTTCACGCCTTCTGGTACCTCCCATACAAAATTACCTATTTTTGGAAAATTAATATTTCTCCCATAACTTCCAAACGGACACTTGGGGGGTAATGAAAATTGATCGGTAAACTAATCTTCTGATAGAAGGCAAAACCTCAGAAAACCTAACCATTTGACACACCCCTTCTGGTACCTCCCATACAAATGGCCAAACCCACCCCCATAGTCTCACATACATATCTTTTTTGTAAGTAAAGTGAATTCACTCAAATTTTGCGTATGATGTTCGCTTGTGAAAATTAGACTCAGGAATGAACATGGACTATATCGGTTCACGCCTTCTGGTACCTCCCATACAAAATTACCTATTTTTGGAAAATTAATATTTCTCCCATAACTTCCAAACGGACACTTGGGGGGTAATGAAAATTGATCGGTAAACTAATCTTCTGATAGAAGGCAAAACCTCAGAAAACCTAACCATTTGACACACCCCTTCTGGTACCTCCCATACAAATGGCCAAACCCACCCCCATAGTCTCACATACATATCTTTTTTGTAAGTAAAGTGAATTCACTCAAATTTTGCGTAAGGTGTTCGCTTGTGAAAATTAGACTCAGGAATGAACATGGACTATATCGGTTTACGCCTTCTGGTACCTCCCATACAAAATTACCTATTTTTGGAAAATTAATATTTCTCCCATAACTTCCAAACGGACACTTGGGGGGTAATGAAAATTGATCGGTAAACTAATCTTCTGATAGAAGGCAAAACCTCAGAAAACCTAACCATTTGACACACCCCTTCTGGTACCTCCCATACAAATGGCCAAACCCACCCCCATAGTCTCACATACATATCTTTTTTGTAAGTAAAGTGAATTCACTCAAATTTTGCGTAAGGTGTACGGTTATGAAGATTTTAATCTGAAATGAATATGGACTATATCGGATCACCCTTCTGGTACCTCCCATACAAAATGAGTTTGTTTGGAAAATTTATATTTCTCCCATAACTTCTAAACCGGCATAATCAAATTTGGTCAGTTAATTTATCTTGTAATAGGAGGCAAAGCCTCAGCAACCCTAACTATTTGGCACACCCCTTCTGGTACGTCACATATAAATATATAGAATATTTCCCCTTAACATACGTATCATTTTTGTATGTACAATAAATTGCCAAGGTAAGCGATCATTGAACGTTGACTTACGAAAAAATATAAGACACGTCGTGCTGCCCCTAATTGTACCTTCTGTACAAAAAGGTCAAATTTTGTATGTTTTTGATCTACATGCAGACAAAAAATAATACATAAGTAATTTTATTTTAAAAATCTATAAATTTCAATTATTCAAGAGTTAAACAATACCTTATATTGGGTGATGGTATTTATCAGTCAGTTTATCTGACTGAAATTTCTCTACTGGTTTCGATCACGGTTGACACTTCTGTGGAAATACCCAAATATGAATGTGATACCAAGGTTCAGTCGTAAAGAAAATAAGATTGGGTAATGCGATGTCTGTGTAGAAGCGAAACACAGCCGAGAACCCATTGATAGTACACGAGATAGAGAATACAGATTACTGGATCGAATCCATTCAGATGTATGTGGACCTTTTAACCCAACAGCTTACGATGGGTCCAGATATTTTGTTATTTTTATTGACGATTTTAGTCATTTTGCTGCTGATACCTAATCAAAAAGAAATCTGAAGTTTATAAATGTTTCAAAGAATACGAAGCTGCAAGTACATCAATAATAGGAACATTTTCAAACGAACAACAGTAGTTGTAACAAAACGGCGTTGCCGAAAGATTCAATCGGAGTCTAGTGGAGAAAGTAAGAGCAATGACAGTACAGACTGCTATATTTGTCATAAATCGATGTCCAACAAGATCTCTAAAAAATGATTTGACACCAGCTGAAGTTTTGTACGGAAAGAAGCCTGATTTTGAAAAGCTTGGAGTGTTCGGATGCAAAGCGTATGCTTGGATTCCGAGCCAACAGAGAAAGAAGCTTGATCCAAAAAGTCGAAAAGCTGTAATGATTGTATACTTACCCAATGGATACTGCCTTTGGGATATAGAGAAATCAAAATCGTTTACCGCTCCATATATAAGGAAACAGACTTCAAATATAAATCTTATCAGCAGCCAAATGAAGTAAAATACATATACTCACAGCAAGAGGAGGTAAGTGATCACGAGGATATTGGTGCTGTGGCTCTACCAAATACGTTTGGATGCCTGAATGCTGATAATGCAATAAATGGTGATTCTGATATGTCCGAACAGACGAGTGCTGAAGATATTCCCAATGATCAAAGCAATGAAATCGGAGAGCGAGAAGTTTTAACAGTTCCAGCAGAGGAAGAGAACCAAACATTACGACGGAGTAACCGAGAGCGAAAACTTCCAAGCAAATTTCTTGGATTCATAATAGGTCTGCAAGCGGAAGCCGATTTAATGTACATGAAACATATCAACAAATTTTCGATAGACCAGATGCGGTACAATTTGAGAAAGCTAAAAAGGAAGAATTAAAAAGCATGATGGATAACAATGTATGGACAGAAGTGAAACGAAAATGTAAAGTAAAAACAATAAATTCAAAATGGGTGTTTCGGATTAAAGATGACCTGCATGGCTTTTCAAAGCCAGGTTAGTGGCGAAGGAGTCTTGCTAAAGTATAGCGTTGATTAAAAGGAAACATATGCACCAGTGGCTAGGCTGACCACGACAGTGACTTGAACATGGGTCAAAAGGATGTTAAAACAGCATTCCTTCATAGACATTTAAATGAACAAATTTACCTTGAGCCACCAGAATGGGTTAAAGTAAATGTGGGCTCAGTTCTGAGACTCAACAAATAAATGTTGGAGTTGTGAATTAAATGAATTATTACTTTCCATTGGTTTCGAAAGATCAAATAGAGACTACTGTTTATATACAAAATTCAAAGACGATTCTGTATTAATAGTAGTATTGTATGTTGACGACTTATTGATATCCGGAAATAAGGAAGAGGATATTAATCAGTTAAAAATTATCCTTGGAAACAAATTTAAAATGAGTGACTGCGGTGTTTTAAAATTCTTTCTTGGAATTAATATTGAATTTGCAAATGGATGTATGAAGTTATTAAATGAATCAAGTATTGAAAAAATATTAAACAAATTTTATATGTAGGTTTGAACTTATCGACGGAAGGCAGCAAACAAAGTAATAATCCCTACAGAGAATTAGTGGGTAGTTTAATGTACACTATGCTAAGTTGCAGACCGGATATATGCTTTGCCGATTCTAAGGAAATTCACTGGCAGCATTTGAAAAGGATTGTACGATATTTGAATAGTTCGAGGAAAATGAAATTAAATTATATTAAGGACGATAAGAATCCTATTTTCGGATACGCTGATGCTGACTGGGCAAATGATACGAACGACAGGAAATCTGTTAGTGGGTATTACCAAAATATTACCAATCGAGTCATTGTGTCAAGAAGCAGACATTCTCACGAAGCCGTTGGATATTCAACACTTTAATGAACTTCGATATAAGTTGGAGATCAACGATTGAGAGAGCGTGTAGAAATATAAACTACATATGTATGTACAGTAGGGCGTTTCACAAAAAAATGTTGCAACTCTTGAAGCGGAATATTAAGGGATGTGATCTAAAAGAATTTCGGAAAAATTTTTGGATTTTTTGAAGATGGGTATGGGGTCGCTGAAATAGATTTTATCCAAAAAATGAGGTTATGGATAAAAAATTTTTATATTATTTTTTCTGGTGCTTTTTGTTCATACAACTATACAATTCTCTTCGTAAGGATCCGAACCCACAACAAAAAAATTATTGGTGTGAAAAATTATTATATTATGGACCACTTTGATAGTCTTAAAAGTGAAAAATTATTTTTCCTAGATTTCAAACCTCGATAACTTGAAAAGATTTCAACATTTTTTCAAGATGTTAAATGCGTTAGAAAGATAATTTAGATACCTTTATTTTGGTATATATAAGTTTATATCATACTTGTGAAAAATGTTGAAAAAAATAAAAAATAGACAAAAAAAATTATTTTTTATTTTTAAATTCACACTATTTGAATTTTAAAATATTTGAAATAGGCCCTTTTTAAAATGTAAAAAAATTCATAATGCATAATTTTGTAACCTCAAACAGTAAAAGGGTTTTTGATGAATTAAAATTGCCCACTTCCTTTTTTCGAACATACACTTTTATCGGAAAATGATGATGATTTTGTTTCTTCAAAGAAAAAACTAGAAAAACTATGTGTTGTGAATGAAATATCAGAAAGAGGCGTGGCATCGGCTACAATATATAACAAAAAAATTACAAAGAATGAGAATGATTTTCAAAACTTATTGATTAGAGTTGATAACAACAAATTATAAAAAATAACAAATTATACCTAATGTTAACAAAAATGTCATCGAAAAAGCTCTTAAGAAACCAATTTGAAAATACTTCCACAGTTGTTCCACATTTAATGGTTAATGTATTGTAATTTTAGATACAAATTTACTTTTTAATTTTAATTTGTTCATTAAATATGTTGATATTGTTTATTTAATATCTTTTGATTTTGTATGGGAATACAAATATATTGATGAATTGAATTTCTGATATTTTTATCAAAACAATGTATTTTAGAAGTTTTTTTTTACTTAACCAAGAACGAAACATAATGAAATTCTTTTAATTTTCATAAAATTTGATAAATAAAAAAAAATTCTCAAACTTTAATTTTTTTTTTATATTTTTCCAACAAGTAAAAATAAATCTATGTACCGAATGAAAGGTAATTTAAAGACCTTTCCAACGCATTTTACATCTTGAAAAAATGTTGAAAACTTTTCAAGTTATCGACGTTTGAAATCTAGGAAAAATAATTTTTCACTTTTAAGACTATCAAAGTGGTCCATAATATAATAATTTTTCACACCAATAATTTTTTTGTCGTGGGATCGGATCCATAAGAAGGGAATTGTTTAGTTGTATGAACAAAAAGCACCAGAAAAAAATAATATAAAATATTTTTCTCCATAACCTCATTTTTTTGATAAAATCTATTTCATCGACCCCATACCCATCTTCAAAAAATCCAAAAATTTTTCCGAAATTCTTTTAGATCACAAGCCTTAATATTCCGCTTCAAGAGTTGCAAACGCGTTTGGTGAAACGCCCTAATGTACAGCAATCGTTGTCTTTTAATAGTTTATTTGAAATATGCTTCAAATATTTTTCATTCCATTTGTAACTTTCAACTAATAAACCTGATTTTTCCTATTAAACTTTACCAAGTCTATAATAAAGAAACAAGGGAAGTTACAAAATTAACTACTGAAGCTAACATTATTTTAATTTTAAGTCTACTGGCGAAAAATCTGTGTTCTTTCAAATTTCCGTATAATTAACAAATGTGACCTTGTGATTAAAAAAGATGTAATGTGTTACTAGTCTACCTACCTTTTCTTTACCTGTGATGGAAATGTTTCGTGGATGTGTGAGATGAGTTTTGCTACAACTCCTAAATCCTTATTTAGGGAAACACTCCGAACTGTTCACAAGAATAACTTAAGGTTTATTACTTCATAAGGATTATGGGTATGATGCTCTGTTATACGCAAAATTTCAATATGGTCACATACTAATGATACCAAATTACTAGGAATTCTTAATTGCGCTTTAACAGACAGGTAGTTCGGCTAACTGCAGATATTTTTGGTGCAGTCTGTGTCGAATGTATTTAAACGGTTAGCACTAAGGCTATTTGAAGTAGTCGCATTTAACATAGGCAGTCATGAACATCATGAAAAATAAAGGCCTTCTATTCGCATTATTTGTATTGGTTTGTTGGAAAAGTGTCCAGTGTGCTCCGAATAAGATGCAGGCCAGGTATGTTGAACTGCACCGCCCAGTTTACAAAGCTCAGTGTTAACTTAAATAAATGAAATATGTTTCAGATCATCGTCCGATTCTGTCCTGGCGGATGACATCAAATGGCTCTTCAGGGGAATAGGTAACTTTGCTGCAACTGTGGAGCGAATGTTACCAAATGTGAATATGGATGCAAAAAATAAGTAATTATCCCGTACTAGTCGCCAATTTGTGGTGAATATTAAAGAAAAACGGTCTTCTCTTTTAGGACATTAACGGAGAATGCAAGAATAACACTGCTGACTGGTTTACGTCACGTCCTCGTGGGTGTTCGTGAGATTTCCATGACATTCGAGCAAAGTTTTAAAACAGACCACATTAAACAATTGCAGCAGTTGTAAGTTTTACAACCTGGTATCCAATGTCAGTAGTCCATTTTATATAGGGATTTTTTTTCTCTTTCAGCAAAAATGCCACCAACTTTGTTAATGACATTGTCGCCTCTCTGAAAATGTGGTTTAGCCAAATACGGGCCTTGGTAATGCATCTCTACACACTCTATAACCGCTACATTCCAGAGGTCCTCTTTGGCAAGTGCCTAGGCAATTATCTCGCATCGACATACCCTGATCGTTCCTACTATGAATATCCTTTCATTATGCTGTGGGAGCTATATGCCAGCGTAATGCCCGTCTCTACTGACACAGACAATGCGGAAGATAGCAGTACCGAGTTATACGTTGGCGATGACTTAAATATGGCCCAAAATGAGATATCACATACAGACGATTCGGAGAATTATGATGTCGTTGGTTATGTTTCTTCCAAGTATCCAAGACATGTGGTTACCGATGAGAAACCGGAGGACAGTTCTTCGTCCGAAAGTATATTTAATTTGAGCTCAGTTTTGAATGAGAACAAGGATAAGGTCATCGAAGATGCCGTACAACAGCAATCTTGGCGTATTTGCTTAAAACTGTACACGGCGGAGAGCATATCGCGATCATTGAAAAGTTATTTTTTGAACTTGTAATGTATGTTGCAAAAATATTCTACTGATTTTTGCCAAGTAAATAATTAAATGACTTCTAATATAAAATAGGTCGAAATATATACAAATATTCTAAAATCAATAAAATGCACTGATTTGTGACAAGTATAAAATTAAATGACTTTTAATATAAAATAGGATGTGAAATACACAACTTTTCAAATATGGTATCAAATTATAGCGACAAGTTGTTAATTAAATTGGGCAATAGAGGAGTTAGTATGCTTCTTTTTTTTAGAGTCACACAAACGGGACCTACAGTTTAATAAAGATTTTGAACAACAGATTTTTTTGCAAGCCTATTGACCGACTACTTCAGGATATATACTGAAATTAAAGTCTACTAATACACAGTGCAACATTTCTAAGGTCATCGTCTGGTGCCGCCTTCGTACCCAGATATTTTTGAAGTATATACCGAGACTAAAAAAATCCCCAAAGGATTTGGCCCCATTACATCGAAACATTTTTTTATGGATACTCCAGTATTTTCACCCCAACACGATTTTTTTTATCATTTTTACTTTTTGTCTTTGGCAAAGTTGTAGATCTTAACCAGAGCAAAAAAAATGTCAAATAGACCGACCCAAAAAAATTGCATCCAGTGCATGAAAATTGCAAAAATATGGGAAAAAACAATATTTTTTCATTATGTTTTCCACTTATTGTGATAATGAGTGGAGAAGGTACTGCTAAGGGTGCTGATGAGATGGTTTGGAAACTATCGAAATAGCTATCCGCACTGCCAGCTGTCAACATAATCCATTTCTTGTAAATCAAAAAAATTCTATAAGCTATAATAGAAAATAGATCTCGAACCGAACAATGAAAAACATATTCAGATTTCGCACAATTTTATTTTGGATGAGATTTCAATTCAATGCTACAAAAAAAACTCAGTTCAGTAAAAATTGGATTTTTTCCAAAAAAAAAAATAAACATGTCAAAAAGAATTTAATTATAAAAAATCAACATATCTCGTATAAGTTCTTTTGTCAATATCCTATATCGAATTAAGTGTTTTTTGTAAAACTGAAGTTCAAGAATCGGAGGTAGCTTATTTCGAATTAAGTTACATATTTTCTATATTTTTGCGATTACGACAATCTTCAACGACAATTTAACCGACATTTTCACCCATCGTGTCGTGCATGATTGTTTGGGCGAAAGGTCGCTTGTATAGGCATCGACGACTATTTGGCCTACATTGTCGCTCATCAGGTCGTGCGCGACAAAGCGGACACTTGTCTCCTAAATGTCATCAACGATTTACTATGGTCATGCACCTATCCTTGGGGATGTCTTGCAGACACTTCCTACTGGGGTGTTAGGGAAATTTCAAAAACAGATTACGATTTATATTATAATATTTTTTATTTTTATATTTATTATATTTTTTTCAAAATATAACACATTCAATTTACGATTTTTTTTGGGTTTTTTTTTGCCATTATCGTCGCATGTCCTCATAAAACAATGTTAGCGGAACCAACTAAAAAAAAATTATATATAATTATATAAAATTATTTTTCGATAGCTTAGTGGAAGCGACGTAGATTAGCAAACCGTAGGTGTCGGGATGAATTCCCGGCCGGGGCACTGGTCAAATGAACATCGATGAAAACTACTTTTCAAATACAGTGTAACCTCTCTAGTCCGTACACTGGCTAGTCCGGAATGTCCAGTAGTCTGGACAGCTCAATGTTTCGGACAGTTTAACAATTTTACCTCTATAGTTTTTTTTTTGTGTTTCGTAGCTTTTGTACGTTATTTTCCCGTTAGACCGACAAAACAGAATGGAACGATGAAGATGCTGTACCACTTATTCAGTTAAAAGAGATAGATACGACCTATCAGGATATGAATTGAATATATTCAACTCTGTCCATTCTTTATCCTTCTGCCAATTTTTAGGCACGTGGCAAAAATAAATACTCACTTACTTACTTAGCTGGTACATCTATGCAATCCCAGTGGATTATATACCGCACGTAGAAAAATATTATAAGCGCCTCGATCTTCTGCGCTTCTTCTCCAGTTAGTCACACCGAGTTCTGTAAGGTTCTCAGTAACCTGGTCTTTCCAACGGAGTTTAGGTCGCCCTCTTCTGCGCCGTCCATCGAGTTCATTGTCGAAGACTTTTCGAGCTGGAGCATTTTCGTCCATGCGTACAACATGACCTAGCCAACGCAACCGTTGCACCTTAATGCGTTTGACCACGTCAATGTCAGTGTACAGCTCGTACAGCTCATGATTCATACGACGCCGATACTCTCCGTTAACGATGATGGGCCCATATATTTTACGGAGTATTTTTCTCTCGAATACCGCCAGAACCGATTCATCCGCTTGTGTCATAACCCAGGATTCTGAGCCATACATTAAGACAGGTAGAACCAGTATCTGGTATAGCTGGAGTTTTGTTCGTCGAGAGAGGGCTCTGTCATTGAATCGCTTGCTTAGTCCGTAGTAGCATTTATTTGCAAGCAGGATTCTTCTCCGGATTTCTAGGCTGACATTATTTGCTTTATTGATGGCGGATCCTAGGTAGACAAAGTTATCTACCACCTCGAAATTATAGTTGTCAACGTTCACGCAGTTTCCCAAACGAGTAGATTCTTTGTTCGTTGAAACTAATAACTTCGTTTTGTCCTCGTTCACCGTTAGGCCCATTTTCGCTGATTTCTTCTGAATACATGAGAAGGCTGCAGTCACATCCCGCAGTTTTCGACCGATGATGTCTACGTCATCAGCGTACGCGAGTAGCATGTGGCTTTTGTTGAATATAGTGCCACTCGTGTTTACTGCAGCTTTTCTCATTATCATCTCCATCACAATGTTGAAGAGATCGCACGATAGGCCGTCGCCTTGTTTTAGGCCTCGTCTGGTATAGAATGGCTCCGTAAGGTCCTTGCCAATCTTCACTGAAGACTTCGTGTCAGTCAGCGTCATTCCGCAAAGACGTATCAGCTTCGCTGGAATACCAAACTCAGCCATGGCTTCAAGTAATTGCAAAAATAGGGTAAAGTGCAGAACATATACTCCGACAGTAGTCTTGAGGATATCCACGAAGTTGAAGACAAAGTTTCGAATAAAGATGCAACTGAACTCTTTGCAACAGCTGTTTTATGGGCTAAACAGACAAATGCGCCTGAGAAAGCAATATCATTGTTAAAAAAACTTAAAACCAGAGCTTAAAAACTTCACAAAGTAAAATGTATTCAATACAAAATTAATTCATATTTCAAGCACAAAAACTTTTTAATTTCTGTTCTGTTAAATCTTTTTTGTAAATGAATTAAATGTAAATCAATTTTCAATATTATTTATTTTTTATAATTCGCTTTCTAAAAAACTTATTTCACAATAAAAAAAAATAATAACCAACATTCGCGTTTAAAAAATTTTGTACTGTAGTCCAGACAATTCAGTAATCCGGACAAAGACCAAAACTATATCTGTCCGGATTATAGATGTTATTCTGTATTTTCGAGTTCTCCAGCCAACAAATCTCATCCTAGATACTTCCACTACAAAAATCCAGATTGCGCAACAAAAACAACCTGGCGCCATCTTTGGAGAAATTTGGCGAATAAAACTCACAACAACACCAACAATCCCTTGACACAAACCTTGTTATCTACAAAGGAACGTAACAGAGTTGCCAACAATGATCGTATGATAATCGGATTACATGCCTGATCGAGTGCCGATAAATAAAAAATTCTTTCTTGAGTGCAAAGACTCGAAAAAGCCGCAAAGCTGAAATAATGCTTATGGCAAATCTGTTGGTTGCGAAACCAACAACAAAAACATGTTGTTTGAAAGCCGACTGCTTTCTCAACATAAACAAAGCAAAACAAGAAAGAAGTTTAGCAAATGGTTTCTCATAGTGAATAGTTGTGTACGAAACAGCTGTACAGACTGCCTGGCATTATGAGAATATCATTCTACTATAAACTTCTTTCAAAAACACTGGTCTTGAGCTTGAAATAAATTCCAAATCATTGTTCTAATAAACAGACCGAATAAATACAAAAACAAGAAATTATTTGTAATAATTTTTTTTTCGCTTTTTTTTTCTAAAATAAAAATCATGGCGAAAACTCAAAGAAAAAAGTTTATGATGATGAAATTATTTTTGTTTTATGTCTGTTCTAAGTGACTGATTTCCAAAATCAACTTACTACTTCATGCCGTATACTTCTGTATGTGACTTCATATTACTATGCACCTTTACACTAAGATAAACGTTGTAAACATTAGATTTATTGGATATTTAATTGTAGTTTTGTTTTTTATTTACTTAATATAAATTCATTACTAGTAATTATACCCAGCTTTGTAATAAACATTTCTACCTTGAGTCAATTCATTTGGAAGACAACACGTAATCTATCAAATGCTTAGATCTACATATATAAGGCTAGAGAAGGAGACATCGTGTGGAGCTATGCAGTGGCCATAAGGTGGTGTAACCACCCCATATTGTATTGCCAACTTTTTTAATGTGACAGTTATTATATCAATATCTCACCAACCTCGTTCATTTAATGCCAAAGGAAAATTGTTTTTTCTATTGTAAATTTAATAATTTAGTTGATACAAGTAATTCCAATAAAAATATTAAATTTTTGTATAAAAACGTATTTTAGATATCAATCAAATTATAAATAGATAATGTTACCATAAATTAAAAAAAAAACAATATACAATATCATTCAAATGTATTAAATTTACAATTTGGTTTCGAATTTCGTTAATTTTTTCACATTGGTACAAAAAAATAAAGTATAAAAATATTTAATTTTCAATACCCTGTTTTGGTGGTTAATTCTAAACATATTGTTCAAATACTTGAATTTTTTAGAAAACCTGTTTCCGGTTTATTTGAAAAATTTCGAACAATCCGGCTTTCGAATCCATGATTTAGTAAAAAAACGGGTTAACCGGTTTCGTTCGGTTTTTCGGAAATTGATAAATAAAACCAAACATGAAATTAAACATGAACTAAATATGAAAACAAATGGATATCGATACCGTAATTCTTAAGCAAGCTAAGTCAACTTTAATTATTTTCATTAATTAAAGCTGTTGAATTAAATTCTTGGTGATTTCCCCACAAATGTATGGTGATCACAAATTAAGCACTTTCTTGCGATCGGACACTTAGTTTAGGATATAACTGCACTTCAAGTTGTTCATATGAATATGGACGGCTTCTTAGCCATTGCAAGATGCAAATTCCAACTGTACCTTACCTTTTCACAACTATTGTATGGTGTTTATGGTGTTCACAAATCACAAATCTTTTTATATAAATCCTTCCTCTCATTTCAAAGTGAGCGGAAACAGTCATCTAGCAGTATTTTCCAAACAAATTTTCAAAGAAATTTCAAAGAAAACATCCTTTGAGATTTTCCCAAAGAATATTATATAAGCATACGCAACATTCTATGCTGATTTGTCTAGAAAAAACTGGCAATGTTCTGTGAAAATGGTCCTTTTGATAAACCGGATATTTAAAATTGGTATTTTTGAAGAATCCGGCTTACGGTTTCGGAGAAAAAAACCGGTTAGACGGTTTTCATTTCGTTTTTGAACACTCTAATTATGACTTCAAGTACACATATACAACGTAAATTTTGTATGGTCTCCCTCAAACATAAAACATTAAATTGGTAATGCTTGTGTTTAAATCTGGCGCTTGACGTGCAAATTAAAGTGGTGCTAAAATCTTCACCACAACTCTATTCTCAGTTATTCCTATTACCTGTAATTTTGTTATCGTAAGATAACAGTATAGGCTTAATTGCCCTAATGCCAGTTCCTAAATATGTAAATGTTTTCATTTAGTGCACTATGTAAATAATTTATTTAACATTTTGCGCCAGTGGATTCTTAATGCACTGGCTGTCAGATCTGAGAATTACGACTACGTTCCTTTCCCGTTAGATGCAGAAAACGTTGTAATAAACCCTGTCTCTCCGTTGACGTCACCACATCCGCTCAAAATTTAAATATTTCGGAAGCTATTGAATTTGTTTCTTCTCAAAGTATTATAAGCATTAAGATGCGGCACAGGCCGCTAAGCTAAACTACAAAAAGTACATTGTTGTAGAGAATGTAATTGTAAAGTAAATACGATATAGGGATAGTTAAATTTCATTTCGCTTATACATAAAAAATTTTTTAAATTCTTTGGCGATACGATTAGAATTTTTAAAGTGTATCAAATGAAGGATAATCTATGATGCGAATGAGATATATGATTGTTTTGATTTTCTTTGAAAGAAAGAGAGACAGTAACCATTTTGTTACTTAACCTGCCATCTACGATCTAACATAGTCTGAAAATATGACAATTTATGCTTTAATTTTGTTTTGTTTCATTTTCCGTTCTGGTGCAGAGGGCTTGGGCCGATATAAGGTAAATATTTTATCTAAATTCGGGTATCAATCATAAAACTGAGGTTATCTTTATAAATTTCTACTTATGATACATATATAATAATGATACAAAACAATCAATGAACTATCTATAAAAAATAATTAATTATAATAATTTAATTTTTTAAAAACTGCTCTTTGCCAGCAAATAATCCAACCATCAAAGCATTTTTCAAACGCATTTTCTGGTAAACACGGTAGTCGTTCGGTAGAATTGGCTCGTTCTAGCATGCCTTCAGCGATCTGACAACATAAACCAATGTAAACAAACAAAATAATATATAACACGCTGAATCAGCGTCAGCATAGATAACTATTGTACATACATACTTAGATACAAAAACTAATTTAAAAATGACTAATTGTGGATTCTTTTTTCGAAGAGAGACAAATTCGGCGACATCGACGAAAAAAATTAAATGATATGTCTTGTAAAGCCGTCCTTTAGGGAAAGTTTCACTGGAAAATGAATGAACGAATGTGTTACCAACACTTACACATCGTACATCTCTTACGTACATCTCTTGCATCGCCAGTTTTTATGGAAAATTGTATTCTAATTTGTACACAACCTGCGATTATCGTACATATATGCTTAGTATTATTGCTTAGTTATATTTGCCAAACTCGTTTCTTTCCTCTCCCCGAGATTCGTAGTGTAATTTATTAACTAGCCACCATAATTTTTGCACACACAAAGTTGTTGTTTGTTTACTCAATCCTATCAAGATAGTCCTACAGCAAATTAACCATTGTTTATTCAATCACATTTGCTCTTGATAACTCAGCTACGAAGATTTCGCATTGTGCCCAATTGTTAGTTCGTCGTTACGGATACGACACCATGCACCAACTACCAAAGTTGCTCCTCCAGCCATACATACATACGTACATGCTCCGCTTGTACGACGCTTTTAAATTTCTCTATACATACATGAATGTACAAAGAATACTTGCGCATGTACTAAGCACCAACAATGAGAATGTCGACAGCGCAAATACGATGCCAAAAGAAAAACGAATCCGAACGTATATAGATGTAGGTAGTTATCACAGAAGATGTCACTTTTATCTGATTCTAGCAAACGACGTAAGATTATCAGTCGCAAAAGGCGATAACACAGAACTTGAAAATACTTCGTCGAATCAACTTGAAATTCTCCTGAATGTCAGAACGATTTAGGCAGATCTGCTTCGAGAGTATTTTATACGTTGCTCTTCAGTGTTACGATCCCATTCAAATACAAAGCTTCCCTCCGGGCAAACGCAAACGCTAATCCCAATAGAAGGGAATTTAACAAGAACAACAAAAAATTTCGAAACTCTATTCAGTATTTAATAACTTCCTGTATTAGAACAACGACAATCAAACGAGATATTCACAATGAACTCTGTGTCAATAATAGTAATTGCAATTTCGACCATCTTTGTTGCATTATGCAACGGTGATCAGCCCTCATACCAGGTGTCGATCTTTGTTAATTTACACCCCAAAGGGGCTCCAGTCCACCTGTGCAATGGTGGAATTATACAAAGTCGCGTTATCGTTACCACGGCTGCTTGCGTCCATTACCGCTTCTCGTCCCGTGGAACCGTCTTCCTTATACCGCCGCAAATGTTGCAAGTTGTAAGTGGCAGCAACACAGCGTTCACGGATGAGCTAACTGTTAATGTGGCCGAAATAATAGTGGCGGATAAATTTAATTATACCAGCGGTGACAACGACCTGGCCCTGCTACGACTGAGCGATAAATTGCCATTGGGTTCACGCAGTGACATGAGTTGGATAACACTGGAGGACGCTGATAAATTTGAGGGTCCCTGTTTAGCAAATTTCTATGTACGAAATGTAAGTGAAAAATAAGAATAAGAAAAAAATCCATTGCGCTTCAAATGTGCTAAACTAACTCAATTAGCTGAGTTTTCTGAGTTTTGCTTCGAAAAGTCTATAAAATAATTGTTTTATGAGTAACTTGTCCATGAGAATAGAAAATGTGTCAGTCATTTTAGTATTTAAATAGAATTTCCATGACTTGATTTTGATCTGTGTTAAATACTCGTATACATATTGTAAAATACAATAGAACAGTACCTCAATCTCTGTAATTGCCTTTAACTTATATTTTAGAAACACAGTTACTCTAAAGAAGCTCGTAAATTGATTATTAAATACTATAATAGCTAGTGTTTCTGTAAATTCAATATTGAGCAAGTCTTTTTTGTACTGTGGCCTGTAGAAAATAAAAAGTCTGGGAAAATCGAAACTCTATATTCCAAAAGACTACAAAGAACAACCAGTCTTGTCAAAATATTTTTTTAAATTTATATTGTTATGTTTCTTAAGATAGTAGGAAATAATTTCAAAAGAATTTGAATACATCAATATGTATTACCATGAATGGTGTCTTCACGCCAAAATTTTAAACCAAACTTTAAAATTTGTATGTTGCTTTCCAGCATTAGTTTCAAAAGTAAAGATTTTAAACTGGGTCTGTAGAATGCATTAGAACTTCGGCATCTCAGGTTGAATAGGTTTAGATTGCATGTTGTCTTAACCATACGATCTGAGTAGAGTCCGAGACCGTATGCCGGTTTCTTTAAAAATTTAAATTTCGAATACTCGGTTTAACCGGTTTTTGATGTCGATAAATGATTTTTTCAAATCGGCATAAAATGTTGTTTATGCTCATCCGATATTCTTTTGGGCAAATCTTGAAGGATGTTTTCTGTGTAATTTTCTTATGTAATACGAAAATTTGTTTGGAAAATGCTGCTAGATTAATGTTTTGTCTCATCTTGAAATGGATGAGATCTTGTTCATATTCTTAAGCATTCAATCGCGAAAAGGACTTAATTTGTTGTGAAATCACTAAGATTTAGTTGGGATCTTACCTTGCAATGGCTGGAAATTCGTCGATATTGATATGAAAAACTTTGTGCATTTATTTTATTTCAATATTTAGAGAAATGTGGATGGATTTTTTCAATTAATTTGTATTAGTTAAAATTGGGGAATTTAAAGCAAGTGTCGGAAAACGATACTTTTTATGTTTCTAACAAAACTTAAATAACTTAGAAGTTGAAAAATATTTCTCAACACATGAGTTCAATATGTTTTCTACGAATGTTTGTTTGAAAACATAACTCTCATGTTCAAAATAAATAATGAACAATGATGGAAAAACTATACAATTTTTATTTTCAACAAAGATAAATAACATTCAAGTTGAATATTCTTTTCAACTTTAGATTTGAAAATCTTTTCGAACAATGTTCGTTTCAAATTATAATAAATATACATTTCTATATATACATAAAAAAACTGACGATGGGTTCTATTAAGATGCATCAAGTTTATTATTTCACAGTATTTAGCAAAACTCAAAATACCTGGCCTCTGTTATTGGCGATGGTATTGTATCGATCATATCTCATTCATTAGATGTAAGGGAAAATACATAGCTCTAAGAGTTTAGATTTTCTCCCAAAAATATTTATTGAAATTCTTAAGATGCTGTGTTCCATTTGTATAGTTATGACTTATCTTAATACAAACATATTTCTTGCGTTTAATTTGGTCGAGGCAATATTTATGATATTCCAGTTTCGGTACGATATTTAAAAGTTCATTATTTTTTTGTACATGAACGTTCAATATTTTTTTCAACAATGATAAATAACTTTATTTTGAACAATTGTTCGTTATTTAGTTATTTCATCGGTTGAAAATTTTTTATTGAACACAAGAGTTCAATATAATTTCGAACATTTGTTGAATTCAAATGAAACAATTGAAAGAAACATATGATTTTGAACTTGTAAGTTCGTTTTTTTATGGGGAACAAATTAAAAAATACCGTATTTTGGTATTAATATCGGATGTCTGATTTAAAGCATTCTAATGTGTTCTTGAAACTTAAATTTTGTTTCTTTAAATCCTATTTCTAGCATGTATGTAAGGATAGCTACTATACAAAGACTAATTTACACGATATTCACACATTTTGATTCCCTAAACCCTTTCGATAACTCGATATATACTTTGGTATAATATGCTATAATGTGCATTTAAATATTCATTGTCGAGCTGTAACTATGACAGATTACTCTACCTAATTCAGTACTTTCTAGTGAAACAAATAAATAAATAAAGCAATTAATAGGTTTCATATTAGATCCAAAATAATACGCAAAATCAAAATAATTTACAATTTTTTAATTAAATTCTTAATAAAATTGTAAATCTTTGACGTCCACTATCTATATTTAGTAAAAATCTTTCTCGATCTTATCGAAAAGTAAGACAAAGTTTTGAATAATAAAACTCATCACTTAATTCAGTAGATAAAGTTTATTGTCAACAGTCATACTATAGTTATTGCGGCAGCTCTGATATCAGTGGCACAAGATCCAATACAGGGGTCGCCATAAAGTGATATCACAAAAGTTTGACTAAGTGGGTCGTAAAGTTAGAGTTGCGTGCGACTTTTTTTACGATGTCTTAACGCATCCGCTATATAAATGTTTATAATTCAAGGCAATTTCGGTATAAAGTAGGATGGCGAATATCTCTACAAATGATATTGGGAATCTAAATATATAGATTTACTTTCTACATATATTAAGACGGACAAAAACAATTGGATTCTCCCTCAACTATAATGTTTCCTTAGTCAGGAGTGCCAAAGACTTGTTATCTCTTTTTTTCGAAATTGCTTTTTCTTCTCATAGAATTATTACATTTGTATGTGTACATGGTTGTGTTTTATTTCGGAAGTATCTGAATTGTAATTATTCCACTTCAAAAACGCCAGATTACTCAAAAAATGTATTTTTCTTCTGAACTGTTTATACACAGATTATACCAAGTTTTATGACATGACTGCATACAGAAGTTGGCAGATTCATGAAGAGGCTTAGGTGGTTATTTTGATATGGTTAAATTACGTGTGACGTTTTAGGGAATTGTTTTGTTTAAATTATAGATACATATGTATTTATTTATTTGCTTAAATCAACTTGCCTGTCTTCGTATATATTGTTGAATTTCATTTGATGTATTACGAAAGGTTGAAAGGCTTATAAATATTTATGTATCTCATTATGCTGTCTAAAATTTCACGTCGGCCTTGTTCGCCGCAAACAATATATAGAAATTTTAATTTCAGAAATGATACCTTTTTTTGAGGAGTATACCAAAACAAAATATAACAAAACCTTTAAAGAAACACTTTTTATTTTATTAACACATTAAATAAAGTACAGCAATTACAGTCTAACTAATTCATAACATACACATATCATGATTTTTCCTAAGTTTTTTAATCAATTATCTATCTATTCCGCATTATAGTTTTGTTTATCTGTGGTTTTCACAGAAAACCGGTTATATCACTTTTTTTTTGTCGATTTTGAGCAAATTGCTTTATTTTTGACAGTCTTTCTATGTGTCTAATTATTTTCCCAAAAAAATGTACCGTTACGAATTTTTTTATGGTAACTCATATACATTTAACGTGTTATAAAAACGTTTTCATAACATACTGCTAAAGAATTGAAAATTTTTAAAGAAATTGGTGTGTGACCTAGTGCATTTTGTAGGTGTGGTCGAGTACAAAATAAATATGTATACCAAAGTTCCCTTACACCCTCAAAATCTTGACTTCGGTTAAATAATCGGTCTTTTGTTACTTTCCTCACTTGAAGGCTTATCACTCAGTCCAATTTTAACCTAGTTATGATTTCTTAATAGTTTTTTAAAGAAGTATCTTACGCCTTTCCAAAAGTATACAAGGACTGTACAAGAAAAAATTACCCATTTTTAAACCTATAACAAATGCAACACTATAACATAACTGATCGGAATTTTTCTTATATTAGTATATTCAAGAAGTATCTTTCATTTCATATACCGATCAAAACCGGTCTCAAAAGTTAGTTTGTAAGCCAAAAAAATATATAAATTAGCAATTTATTTTCAAATAAACAGGGCCAACAAAACTTTAGATTTACATACACAAAAATTAGAAGTCCTATTTACTCTTGTATGTAAGTGTGGTTATTTTCATGAAATTCTTAAATATTTTTAGGCATTGTCAACTGCACCTAACTACATACAATCTGAGGAGCTGCCACTTCTGGAATCTGAAAACTGCCGCGAAAATTCAAATTTCCCCCGTGCCAGGGAAAGTGACATTTGTTCGCTGTACTTGTTGCCCTTGGGTTTTAATTGTCATGTAAGTATTATTAGTTGACAACTCATAAGTTACAAGTCATTTGGATAAATGCCATTACACATTACCATTATGTGGAGATTTCGTTAGTTATAAAAATCTAATATTTTTCCTCTCCAGGACATCGAAACACTACAGCCCTACAATAATGACCGAGGCACTGGATTAGTGTGTGAAAATAAATTGATAGGCCTGCTTTCAACAGTTCTTTCCCCAAATAATGAGAACGAATTGAATTGTGCAGAAAAACCCATTAGAGCCTTTTATACCAGTCTGGCGCCACATTTAGAATGGATTTACACGATTATTGGCGATGAAGATCTCAAAATGTACGAAAATGGGGAATACCAGTCCTCACTACCATATTCGGGTGAAAATAACGCAATGGCAGAAACAGAAATACCAGGTAATTGATTGCATCCTCACTGCAGTGCTGAGTATACCTAATTTCCTTATTTTCCACAGAGCCAGGATCCACTTCACCTTTAGTGAGCAACGTTGTTCCCAATTCCAACGAAACTTTGCAGCCTCGGCCTAGTGCTGCATCTAATATTGCTTCGAAGATACTTCTACCTCTTACTTTGGCCATCTGGCTGCCACGGCAGTGATTGAATTGCCGCCTGTTGTAAACTCAGATCGCCGACCAATGTAACTGTAGGCTGGCTGCTGCATTAAAGCCCCTCGAGAATTTGAAAGCATGAATTGTAAAAATTTACTCTTACACATTTTTGTATTTATTATCTACCTCGTATCATAGTCATCACACATTGTTGTTTGCTGATTTAGTTCATGAATCTTTGATGAGTAAAAATTCTGTTGAATAACAAATAAATCACATCGCATGATTTTATTATGGAGACCTTGTTATTGCCCAAATCTTATCTAAATTTCTTTGAAATTTTTTGCAAGAATGCTACTGTTTTTATTGTTATTTCTACGTCCAAGGCCGATTGTATCTATGTATCTATGATGGAGTACTAGACGTTGCTTAACTTCATCTGTCATCGGTTTGTTTGTTCTATTCGCATCAAACGCCAGAGTGACGCACAACAACAGGGAAGCGCTGGAATGAAGAGCACAAATGCGCCTTAGCCATTTATGGCTGTGGCTTTCACATTTTCGGGATGATAATAATTATCGTTATATAAACATCAAAATACATTTCGATGCAATGAACCTCTCGTGGCACCTAACTGATATCACAAGTTCAACGAAATAGTTTTGTACATAAATACGATTTAGATCTTATATGTATAGAAGAAACAAAGACCGGTAAATAGTAGTAAAATAATCAAATTAGTTCAATGAACTCTCGTCCAGATATGGGCTTACATGCAAGTGTCATTCAACACAAACGAGCCACCACACAAATTATATTCAGTTTACATCTGGAAATAAAATCGCAAACGTAATCGTTGTACATCCACAAGGAAATCTTACTAACTAAGCTTTCATTAACACATTAATTAATGAGGTATGGGTTAGCTTCTGGGGAATGGGACTTTGCCCAGAGGCTGAAAACTACTGATTGTCACTCACTTGGGAGTGACCAGAATCGATTCCTTTGCGGCACTGTCCAAGCAGCTAACTACTTCCGGTCCTAGACCAAGTATTCCCTGGGCAATGACTTCAAAGCAACCGCTTAGAAGTTAGCTAGAGTTAGAAGGCGAAACGTTGAGTAACCTAATCGGCATGCTACCACCGATGCGTCTTAGGAAGTAGGTAACAAAAGTTACTGAAGCTCAACACAGGCTCTCCTAGTGGCCTTGGCAGCCCCAAGAAACTAGGATCGGGAGCGGTGGCCTAATAAGCCACTCTCCTTAAACAAAATTTATTATGAAAACACGAAGAAAAGAAAAAACAAGAACCCCCCCAAATGTTGACGACCCCCGCAAACGATATAAGGACCATGATTTAAGGATATGCACCTGGAATGTCCGAACTCTATACAGAGATGGTGCCTCTATCCAACTGGCGGATGTCCTCGACAAATACAAGGCTGACATCACCGCCATACAGGAAATGAGATGGACGGGACAGGGATGCACACGACGGAAGAACTGTGACATCTTCTACAGCTGCCATGCAGAAAGACACGAATTCGGATGTGGTTTCATAGTCGGCAAGAGACTTCGACACCTGGTCTCGCGGTTTAACCCTGTAAGTGACCGAATAGCCACCATTCGCATCCGGGCGAAATATTTTTACATCACGCTGATTTGTGTACACGCCCCGACGGAAGATAAAGACGATGAGATTAAAGATGCATTTTACGAGCGCCTAGAGGAAACATACGACCGCTGCCCTGGCCACGACATTAAAATTGTTCTAGGAGACTTTAATGCAAAAGTAGGAAGGGAAGATGTTCTTGGTCCATCGATCGGCAAATTCAGCCTGCATACCGACACGTCAGACAACGGGTTTAGGCTGGTTAGCTTCGCAGCGGGAAGGAACATGGTAGTGAGTGGAACCAGATTCCAGCACAAAGATATCCACAAGGCAACTTGGCTATCCCCCGATCAAAACACCAAAAATCAAATTGATCATGTAGTAATCGATGGCAGACATGCATCTAGTGTCATGGACGTGCGTGTGATTCGTGGTGCTAATATTGGCTCGGATCATTACCTGGTTGCAGCCAAGGTGCGCACAAGATTGAGCAGAGCGAAAAACGCACGTAACCAAACACAAAGAAAGCTGGACATCGCGAAGCTGCAAACCCCAGAGATAGCTACTGCCTACTCCAACCAGCTCTCCCAACTTTTACGACACAACGCCTCTACTTCTGACGTTCCCGATACACAGTGGCAGCATATTGCGCATTCCATGGCAACCGCCGCAACAACCGTGCTAGGATATGAAAAGCGGAGCTCAGACGAATCCTGGTACGATGAAGAATGTCGCATAGCGTCTGAGGAACTGGATGCTGCTTATAGGGCAACGCTACAGCCAATTGCAACCCGTGCTGTTAGGGAACGGCATAAGGAGAAAGCAAAACGGGCGAGACAGCTATTTAGGCGAAAAAAACGTCAGATGAAGGAACGGGAGAACGAGGATATAGAGCGATACAGGGATAGAGGTGAGGCCCGAAAATTTTACCAGAAAATAAGAACAAATGGATACGGTAATGGCCTCCCCACCTGTAAGGACAGTGATGGAAATCTGGTCACGGATACGCAGAGTGTGCTGCACATATGGAGAGAACACTTCCAGCAACTGCTGGTTCCAGAAGGCAGCGCAAGTGAAGTTATCACGCCAATTGTCGACGACGGCTTAGATTGCCCACCACCAAGTCAAGCCGAGGTAAGAAGAGCAATATCGCGGCTGAAAAACAACAAAGCAGCCGGTGCCGACGGTCTGCCCGCAGAGCTCTTCAAGTCCGGTGGCGAGGAGCTGATAACGAGCATGCACCAGCTCCTGCGCACGGTTTGGCTTAAAGAGTGCATGCCCGACGATTGGAATGTAAGCGTATTATGTCCTGTGCTGAAAAAAGGTGATCCAAGTGTGTGCTCCAACTACCGCGGGATCAGCCTTCTACCCATCGCATATAAGGTCCTGTCGAGTGTGCTATGTGAAAGACTAAAGCCAGTGTTATCCAACCTGATCGGGCCTTATCAGTGTGGCTTTAGACCCGGAAAATCAACAACTGACCAGATTTTCACACTTCGGCAAATCCTGGAAAAGACCCAAGAGAAACAGATCGACACGTACCATCTTTTTGTCGACTATAAAGCTGCCTTCGACAGCCCGATACGGCAGAAATTACTCGATGCCATGGCTGAGTTTGGTATTCCAGCGAAGCTGATACGTCTTTGCGGAATGACGCTGACTGACACGAAGTCTTCAGTGAAGATTGGCAAGGACCTTACGGAGCCATTCTATACCAGACGAGGCCTAAAACAAGGCGACGGCCTATCGTGCGATCTCTTCAACATTGTGATGGAGATGATAATGAGAAAAGCTGCAGTAAACACGAGTGGCACTATATTCAACAAAAGCCACATGCTACTCGCGTACGCTGATGACGTAGACATCATCGGTCGAAAACTGCGGGATGTGACTGCAGCCTTCTCAGGTATACAGAAGGAATCAGCGAAAATGGGCCTAACGGTGAACGAGGACAAAACGAAGTTATTAGTTTCAACGAACAAAGAATCTACTCGTTTGGGAAACTGCGTGAACGTTGACAACTATAATTTCGAGGTGGTAGATAACTTTGTCTACCTAGGATCCGCCATCAATAAAGCAAATAATGTCAGCCTAGAAATCCGGAGAAGAATCCTGCTTGCAAATAAATGCTACTACGGACTAAGCAAGCGATTCAATGACAGAGCCCTCTCTCGACGAACAAAACTCCAGCTATACCAGATACTGGTTCTACCTGTCTTAATGTATGGCTCAGAATCCTGGGTTATGACACAAGCGGATGAATCGGTTCTGGCGGTATTCGAGAGAAAAATACTCCGTAAAATATATGGGCCCATCATCGTTAACGGAGAGTATCGGCGTCGTATGAATCATGAGCTGTACGAGCTGTACACTGACATTGACGTGGTCAAACGCATTAAGGTGCAACGGCTGCGCTGGCTAGGTCATGTTGTACGCATGGATGAAAATGCTCCAGCTCGAAAAGTCTTCGACAATGAACTCGATGGACGGCGCAGAAGAGGGCGACCAAAACTCCGTTGGAAAGACCAGGTTACTGATAACCTTACAGAACTCGGTGTGACTAACTGGAGAAGAAGCGCAGAAGATCGAGGCGCTTATAATATTTTTCTACGTGCGGTATATAATCCACTGGGATTGCATAGAAGTACCAGCTAAGTAAGTAAGTATGGGTTAGCTTCTGGCGTTATTGTGAATTAACCCGATTCTATTTTTACACTCACACATCAGGACCTACATTTCATCGATGAATCCGAACGTCATCTGTTTGAGAAGCTTTAACTTGCATTCGACAAAAAAGAGGGCGCCGCCGATAAAAAAAATTTAGATAACATGCCACCGTCGGTCTCTCAAAACATTGATTGAAATATTAAAATAAAACCTACATCTCTTAATTATTATTTAAAAATAAAGTTAAACAAAACTATCTAGTCTGAAGTATTGACTCGAAATAATTTAATAATATAATTTACAAATTAGAAAAAAGATGATATCTTCGCACCTGTGTGTTTGGGCTTCTCAATTCATTGATGGAGCTTTTCACACTTAAGGTTTGTGATGATAGTGTAGGAGATACAGCAAAAGGGTGCTGATGAGATAGTTTGGCAGTTATCGAAATAGCTATCTACCCTTTCAGGGTGCACAACTCTTGTAAAAGAAAACTCTATTAGCAATAATAGAAATGATCTTCAATCGAACTGTGAAAACAAAAAAAAAATTTAAAATTTTATTTAAATGAAAAATGTTTTTCCCTATATACAAATTATAATTTCGACAAAAATTGTATTATATTTTAAGTTAGTAATTAGATGTTTTCAGTCCAATGTGAAACATTAATCCATTTTTGAAAGTTATGTTATAAAACAGCCAAAATTTTGTGTGTGATGTTTGGTCCGATCGAGACAAAACGCACATTGTTGTTTATGCTTACTCAAGAGCTACATTCTGTTTTCAAGTTTCTAAAATTATTATTATTGTGTGTTCAGAAACGATATACCCAACAAAAACAAAAAAAATATATTTTATGTTGTCCAATGGGCGATATGTAGTCTTTGATTAAGTTTTAGGGAGTCAATTAAACGGGTTTTTATTAATCCAATTAACCGAAACTATTCGATTAATCGAGTAAAATAAGCAAAAAAAGGAAGGGTTGTCCAAACATTGTACTAGGTAAGTTTATTAAAACAAAACGTAACCGAAAGAACTTCATAATATCATATAAAGTAACAATTCTCAAATAGTTGTAATAATATAACACAAATATAATGCAAGAGATCATATAGATATCTTCATTTTAAAGCACGCTAAGTCGATGTAGCATGAATTCATGATTAAATAGAGGTTTTCAATGCAGTTTGCTTCAACTTTTATCCTATTTAAATCTCTATGTTGATTAGTCAATCCAAACAGAAAAGAAATGTAAAATTAGCATATAACCGAAATCTCTATTACTGGTAAACCTTGAACACGTGTCCTGAAAAACATATGTTTTATATAAGTATATACTAAGCATTGTTTAAATTTAAGGTATCGATATGAACTAGCAGAAATTTTAATTGTGATTAGTTTAAAAAATTAGATTTATAAAAAGCTTTTTGGCTCATTGCAGAAGTTCGAATTGGTTTGTTCCCTTCCAATGTTATTACATATTTTTTTCTCGCATTTGTTTGGAGCTTTGGCTCTCGGTAGCTTTTATAAAACAGAATGAGCTTCGGATAGAGCTTCGAAATATCAAATCAGCTCTCGAGCCAGGAGTCTTAATATTCCAAACTTCCCGAACGAAAAAGTATTTATTCTGTAACGTCTGTTTGCTGTATCGTCATTTGATGTATGATTAAAGCGTGAAGTTATTCATGATTATTTAAGGGCTACATTTTGCCTTTTGGATCGAAAAAAAGTTGTTGTATTCCCAAATTACCTTTGGACAAACTATAAAACGGGGGGGGTGAACCATAAAAAGTCGATAAAAAAAGGGTTTACTAATATTCGTACTATTGGGGTAAACAATGACGAAAAAAGGATAAAACGGGTACAATCACCCAGTCAATGCTAGTGAAGTGCTTCATGGCTATGTACTCAAAAAATAATTTTCATTTTGTTGTGAGATTCTGGTGCATAAGACTTTATAAACTATTCGTAATTATTGTACCAAAGTCTACTGATTAGAATTCGTAACTGAATCCTTTTTAAAAGAATTTATAGTAGCTATATTTACTGCCTGGCATTATAAAAATATCATTCTGCTATATCCTGGTCTTGAGCTTGAAATAAATTCTGAATCAGACCAAAAAAAAAAAAGAAATGATAATAACATCACAAACATGGTTAAAAGATATAAGAACTTTAGAACCTTTTTCTAATGAACTACTTTACTTATTTGTTGGTCTATTGGGGCACCTTTGAATTCTTATATGATAGACAAATTTGTTTTACAGTTGTATTAGTATAAAATTAAAAAAAAACAGAAATATTATTGGAAAAAAAAACGTCGTACGCCATTGAATGTAATGTATCTTTAAAAAGCAATTTCAAGAAAAAAAGCAATTTTAACAGACGACAGAGTCTGCTTAAATTTTTCGTATTTAAAGTCTTATTTATCTACTTTTTTGTCTCAGTTAGATCAATAATTTTCTCAAGTGGTCTATTCTAGTATATACCGACCAGATCTTAGTTTGTACTGCCCTAATGTGTCACCCTGATGCAATTTGACCACTTTGCACTTTTTTGTGGGAAATCGTGAATTTGTTGTTATATATACTTGCAATCGAATGTACTTTGTTTTATGTTTTACAATAATTAATTTATCAAGTAGCTTTTGTGTTGCCTGAAAAATAATGTTTGCTTTCCTATGAATATTGAGTCAGTCTGAAAAATATTTTAAACAAGACTGAATAAATCTTTTTACTCTTTTTCATTAATTGCCGGTCTTAAAATCCTTTATTACAAAAGGTTATGGGCGACTCAAAGGATTTATGTGGTATCCCTTAGTTTAACGGCAAGGGATATGATGATTGGCAATTTCGAGTGAAAATTCACCTGGATTCTCTTGGTTTGTTGGACGTTTTAACTGGCGAATCCTAATTTGGAAAGGGAATTTGTGAAAAACGATAAAAAGGCAAAGAACAAGATTGTAAGCTTCCTACATGCAGACTGCATTAGTTTCGTCCGCGATAAAGAAACGGCAAAGGAGATGTGGCAAAGCTTAAGTTCTGTATACGCAAAGAAATCTGTGGTGGATCAGCTCCTAATAAGGAAGAAACTCGCAGGAATGAAAATGAATGGTGGGGATTCTGGTGGCCATTTAGCAGAATTTGAAAGCCTGGTGCGTCAATTGAAGCTAGCTGGTGCGAAAATGGAGGAAAGCGACATTTTAGCTCAATTATTTTTGACGTTACCGGAAAAGTTTGACAGCTTGTAACAGCTTTATAGAAGGTGATAAATTGAATTTTAACATGGCAAAATCAAGACTTATTGCCGAAGATGCTAAAATTGGTGATAGATACCATGAAGTAGCTCCAGAGTCGACCGCGTTTTCAAGTAAAAAATTTTCAAGGAAGAAACGTTTCAATGGCAAGTGTTTTAAATGCGATATGTTTGGGCATCAAGCCAAAAATTGTTTGAAAAAGGAAGCAAGATCGGCTACAAACACAAAAGCAGTGTCATTTATGGCGTACCGAAGTAAAGTCACCGCAAATTCTAAATACAACAAATTAATTTTCAAATTAGATTCGGGCGCTAGTGACCATATAGTGAGAGAAAACTCTTGGTTTACTAGCTTAAAATAATTGGATAACCCGGTGGAAATAAATGTTGCGAAAGACAGTGAATCAATAATGGCAAAATATATTGGTGATATTAATGTTGTTAGTAACAAAGGTGTCGAGATAAATATAAAGAATGTTCTGCTTGCTCCAGACCTAAGAGATAATTTGCTTTCAGTAAGAAGATTGATATCATCAGGACTAGAAGTGAATTTTGTTGAAAATGGTGCTTTTATAAAGAAAAATAATCAAATAGTAGCTTCGGCCTACCCACATAATGGACTTTATGAATTGGAAATGAGTCTTATGAACACAGCTGCATTATCCTGTAAGGCTCAGGAAGTAGACATATGGCACCAAAGGTTGGGTCATATTGGAAAATCAGGTATGGATATGTTAATTAAAAAGAATATGTTGAAACATGAATTGAAGCGGAGCGACAAGGTTCTTTGTGATATTTGCGTGGAGGCCAAGCAAAGTAGAGATCCTTTTGATGGAACGAGACCCCGAGCAAGTCGCATGTTGCAAAGGATTCATTCAGATGTTTGTGGTCCTATAACACCAGTCGCTTGGGATGGATCCCGCTATTTCGTATCCTTTATTGATGATTTCAGTCACTTTGCTGTATTGTATTGTTTGAAAAAGAAGTCTGAAGTCTTCGAAAAATTTAAGGAATATCAGAGTTTAGTATCTGCAAAATATCCGAAGGAGAAAATTTCATCAAAGCAGAGAGTACTTATCAATTGATCATCATAACTGGTATAAAAGCAAAGGCATACAAATCGAAACGACTATTGCTTATACGCCCCAGCAGAACGGCGTGTCTGAACGATTAAATAGGACTGTCTGTGAAAAAGTAAGAGCGTTGATGTTTCAGTCTGAAGTTCCTACAAATTTATGGAATGAAGCTGCACTAACAGCTGTTTACATAATAAATCGTATTCCAACAAGAGCACTTACAAATTTAGTTACACCAGCGGAGGTATGGTACGATGTCCAACCAAAGCTAGAAAAATTGAGAGTTTTTGGGTGTAAAGCTTTTGCATGGATACCTGGCCAACATAGGAAAAAGCTTGATTCGAAGAGTAAGAAAAGCGTTATGGTAGGCTATGCGCCAAATGGATATCGACTTTGGGATATTAATTCGAAGAAGGTAATCTTATCCCGTGATGTTAAATTTGATGAATTTTCTTTCCCATACAAGGATGTCATCGATAAGCCTGATAAACCGATTCTAGTCTGCAGCAGCCACGAGCAAGAGGGGGAAGATAGCATTGCTGTGTCTGATGATATTACCAGTTACTCAAATGAGCAATTGAAATTGAAGATAGTATTGCTGTTTCTGATGATGTTAATAGTTATTCTGATGAGCAGAATCATGCATGAATCTTCGATTGAAAATATATCTGAAGATATAATAGAGGAAGGAGGACAATTACTACGACAAAGTGGACGAGTAAGGCGCCTCCCAGGAAAACTTTTAAATTACATCACTGGATTTGAGGCTGAAAAAGCGTGTAAGGATGTTCCTGATAATTTTCAAGACGTTTATAAAACAATTGATAGCAATAAATGGATAAACGCTATTGAAGACGAACTTCATTCTACGAAAGTCAATAATGTTTGGAAGTTAGTTCCTATTCCAATTAAATCCAAATTGTTAAAGAGCAAATGGGTCTTTAGAATTAAAGAAGATGCTCAAGGAAACCCTTCAAAGTACAAAGCAAGGTTAGTAGCAAAGGGTTTTCTGCAGAAATATGGCGTTGACTTCTATGACACATATGCACCAGTTGCAAAGCTTACTACTATTAGATTGGTGTTGGCAGTTGGTATACAACGAGGCTATCTTTTTCATCAGCTTGATGTCAAAGCTGCTTATCTGTACGGAGAGTTGGAAGAAGATATTTTTATGTCTGTGCCAGAGGGTGTAGAATGTGAAGAAGGCCATTGCTGCAAGTTAGTAAAATCCCTCTATGGACTTAAGCAATCACCGAAATGTTGGAATGAGAAGTTTAACAAATTTATAATATCTCTGGGCTTTGAACGATCAAAGCATGACTACTGTTTATACATGAAAACTACACAAGAAGATGTGATGTTTCTTATATTGTATGTGGATGATTTATTGATTGTGGGAAAAAACCCTGGGAGCATAGAGAAATTAAAAAGTAATTTATCAAAGAAGTTCCAAATGTCTGATTGTGGTCCTCTAAAAAATTTCCTTGGTATGACGATGAGTTTCAAGGATGGTGACCTATATATTTCACAAGAAAACAATATTCGCAAAATATTAGAAAAATTTAATATGCTGAACTGCAATGCTGTGAAATCACCTATGGAGAAGGGATTAAAACTGGAATCTAATAAATTGGATCAACCTACAGATAAACCCTACCGCGAACTTCTTGGAAGTATTATGTACATAATGTTAGGCACTAGGCCAGATATATGCTTTCCGGTAGGATATCTTGGCCGTTTCCAGCAGAACCCGACAAATGAACATTGGCAGCACTAAAAGAGAATCGTTAGATACTTGAAAGGAACAATATCAATGAAGCTACAAATAAAGAAGAATGGAAATGAACCTATTATTGGATATGCTGATGCTGATTGGGCATCAGACCATAGCGATCGAAAATCTGTGAGCGGATATTTTTTCAAAATTTATGGTTCCCCAGTATATTGGTGTAGCAAGAAGCAACAAACAGTTGCAATATCATCATCTGAATTCGAATACGTAACCACAGGCAACCACAGAAGCAGTATGGCTTCGGGGAATAATGCAAGACCTTGGAGAACTGAACGATTATCAGGTAAAAATATTCGAAGACAACAGAGGCTGCATTGGCATGGCAAATAACTTGGAGAATAAACGGGCAAAACACATCGATATAAAACATCACTTTGTTAGAGACAACATAAGAAGTGGAAATATAACAGTTGAACCTATAAGTACCAAGGAGCAATTAGCCGGCTTATTTACCAAAGCTTTGGATGTAGGCAGTTTTATCAAAATGCGTGGAAATATTGGAATGGTCGATTGAGAGGGGGTGTTGTTATATATACTTGCAATCGAATGTACTTTGTTTTATGTTTTACAATAATTAATTTATCAAGTAGCTTTTGTGGTGCCTGAAAAATAATGTTTGCTTTCCTATGAATATTGAGTCAGTCTGAAAAATATTTTAAACAAGACCGTTTGTTTTTGAATAAATCTTTTTACTATTTTTCATTAATTGCCGGTCTTAAAATCCTTTATTACAAAATAATTTATATATTTGTAGGTCTACAAAGTACTTTGAAAACGGTTCTTAAGCTCGACAATATTATGTTGAGTTTAGTAACTTATGTAACTAATTTCAAGTAACTCCTTAACATGGAAGTTAACCAAGGAAATTTTATTGTTTTAAATGCTTAATTTCTCAGGCTCTGTGATGATAGTAAAAAGTTGATCAGCAAATGCATATCTATACTGCAGACATGTAGATCAGGTTTTTTCTGTATGTAGGGCGATAAACCATTTCTTTCACTAATTCCGCTAAAGATCAAATTAATTTTTTGTTTATCTGTACTAGCGGGAACCGACTTTACAACGGATGGTTAAATTTTAAGGGCCGATGTTGATTTTGAATAAAACACAAATTATTTTGGAAATTATTGTCATTTCTTTTTATTATGATAATATTGATATGGTTGAATTATGCATGGAACAAAATATCGGCCAAATGGCCGCCGCGACCTCTGCGGTCGATGACGCTGAGGCATAATTAAGGTTCTATGCCGTTAATGTGCCGAATTACCTAATACTTTAGCTCTTGAATTATTGCTGGAATATCGACGTACACCTTCTCTTTCAAATAACCCTAAAGAAAGAAGTCTACAGTGTCAAATTATGTGACATGGCGGCCAATTGACATCGTCACCACGTGAACTACCATGGCCATTAAATTTGTTGCGCAAAAGAGCCATTGTTTCGTTAGCTGTGTGGCAAGTGGCACCGTCCTGTTGAAACCACATATCGTCCACATCCATATCTTCAAATTCGGGCCATAAAAAGTTCCTTATCATCTAATTTTGCAAAAAATACGCCCCGATGATGCGCCAGCCCATAATCGCACCAAACAGACACTCTTTGTGGTTGCATTGGTTTTTCGACAATCACTCTTGGATTATCATTCGTCCAAATGCGGCAATTCTGCTTATTGCCGAATCCACTGAGGTGAAAATGTGCCTCATCACTGAAGATGATTTTCTTCGAAAACTGATCATCCACTGTTTTCATTTCTTGCCACCATTCTGACCATTGCAGACGTTTGGAATGATCAAGAGGTTTTAGTTCTTGAGTCAATTGCACCTTGTAAGCGTGTAAATGTCTTTATGCATAATGTTCATCAACGACGAGCGTAGGAGATGCAATTGTTGGGCACGACGACGAGTTGAGGTGGACGGCTCTTCAGCCACACTATCGCGAACAGCAGCAATATTTTCTGCAGTACGAGCTGTACTCGCATGCACTGGTGTTTTCACATCTCCTACAGACCCGTTTTGCTCATTAAATTGATCAAAATAATCACGAAGTGCACGATATGGATTTTGATGTGAACGCCCATTTTCATAATAAGCCTAAATAACTATAACTCGTTGCTCGATTGTGAACCTTTCCATGGTTCAAATTGAGTTAGTCTAAAATTGAGAAATGTCAAATGAAATGCAGAAAAGAACTTGACGTTAAGGTGTGGTTCACATTCAACATCGGCCCTTACAATTTAACCACCTTTTACAAACTATCTTTTTGGGCGTAAAAATACACTTTTGACATGCCTTCTGCTCCTATTGATCGCAAATGAAAATTTTGTTTGAAGATTCATGCCTTTTATATGTGTATCAAACTTCGAGTCTTTAGCCATAAACAAAAAAACACTTTTGTCTTCTTCTCCCACTGATCAAGAATATTGTCGAGTTCTATCTTTGTATTAAACTCGCATTAACATTTCTTGAGATAATTCGGTCACCAAACTTTTGGCTTAACAAAGTGATGGTCTCACTCGCTGTATGACATGTTACGCCATCAATGACATGAGAAATAAAAAAATCGATTGATCGTACACTGGCTATATTAGCTCAGATGGATGATTATGTGCATCATAAACTTGATAAAGTGCTCCATAAGTTTGGTGAACAGCGCATTTTGAAAAAAAATTTTCACGATTTGTAAACGTTGTTCTAGTATAAGTCTTTGCATGGTGATTTGCCAAAGTATACTTAAAATAACACACCTCATTAGTATGAAAGCTAGATTTACACTTATACGTATCACATAGATACGTACAAAAATTATTTCCAATTGTTCGGTAATGCAACCTCTGACATACTATGAAAATTCAAATGGGGAAAAAAAAGTTTTTTTTGGACATTTGAAATTTTAGGCCGCAATTCTTGACCGATTTTCAAAATTCTTTATTTGTATTATTGGAAACAAAATTGTGCACAGAATGTACTTTTTTTTTATTCTAAATTCCTTACCGTTATTTTTTTTATAATTTGTCAAAGTCGATGAAAAAATAATTTTTGACTTTAATGTCAAATATTTTTTGGATTACGTGTCCTAAAAATTTCGAACTGACCTCAATTAATATGAACATATGTTACGAATTAAACTTAGTGAAAAAAATAAGACAACAAATTTTTTTTGGCTTAACTGCAAGTAGATATATGGGGGCACTATTTTCACACTTTAACTCGGTGTCCTGCTCATAATAATTATCCGATTAGAAAAAACTTAATTCACAACCTGGAATACTTAGCCTACTTGTAAACACCAAGTTTTCTTTTGTCAGAAGTTTAAAACTCCATTATTTTGGTACATATGCAAAAAAATTGCATGGCGACCTTTACCGATTTGGGTTATTTTTACAGACGACTTTCTTAAAACTTTTCCAGGTTGTAAATTAAGTTTTGTTCTAATCGGATAATAATTATAAGAAGGACACCGAGTTAAAATGTAAATGTAATGCCCCCACATATCTACTTGCAGTTAAGCCCAAAAAAATATTTTGTCTTATTTTTTCATTGAGTCTAATTTGTAACATATGTTCACATTAACTGAGGCCAGTTCGAAATTTTTAGGACACGTAATCCAAAAAATATTTGACATTAAAGTCAAAAATTATTTTTTCATCGACTTTGACAAATATTAAAAAAATAACGGTAAGGAATTTAGAATAAAAAAAAACGTGTTTCCAATAATACAAAAAAAGAATTTTGAAAATCGGTCAAGAATTGCGGCCTAAAATTTCAAATGTCCAAAATTTTTTCCCCCACTGTGCCACAGTCAAACAAAAGCTATTTTCCTGTCCAACTTCAATGAACATTGCATAACTATCCTATTTATAGTATAATAGTCAAATATTGACGTGCGCTGGCGCGCCTCGGGACTTTTTACCTACTCGGTTCCAAATAGCCTGTTTATATTTCTAGGCGAACTGCAACATACTGTGAAGTTTTGAGGACGATCAAACTATTACTATGGCAACTATAACGGTGTATTTCAAAAGGGGCGTGGCACAGCCCACTTCCACCCTAGCTGTAAGTCATGCTGTATTAAAAACATAACATAACATGAAATATATCTATTTTAAATTTTAAATTGTATGGGCTGTACCACGTCCCTTTATCCAAACACAACCAAGTAAACCCAGGGACAATAAACAGGTTATCAGTACCACTTTGTAAAATTTTCGTATCAATTGGTCTATTTGAAAAGCCGTCAGAGCGATTTTTGAAAAAAAGGAAGAGAGCCCACTTCCACCCTGTTTGTAATTCTAACGGTACGAACAATATATATACCAAATATCATCTTCGTAACTCTGATGGTTCATGAGCAGGGCCAACAAAAGTATGCAATGCATACTTGCATATGCAAATGCATATTACAGACTTACAGACATGATTTGGGGGTTTATGCATATAAAAGCATATTTTGGTGTTTTCAGGTTACTTTTTCATATATATTTTTCAGAGTGTATACAACACCTGTTTATTTCTTTAAGAACGGAAGATAATCTCTATAATTTTTCGCAACTGGCGACGAAATTTTATTTTTGTGTCAATACTAAGGATCCATTCCATTGTGAATCTAAAAAAAGGGGTGCTTATTCACAACAACGCGAGAAGCTATCGCATACCTCATTCACGGGGTGTAAAGGGAAATAAAGTTTTTTTTTTCAAAAACCCCATTAGCACATTATCGGTTCAATTCCAGCAATTTTCGAAAAAAATGTCTGCCATTCTATATCCGCCCTTTTGTTTTTCCAAAAAAACCCCTTAGGCACAATATCAGTTAAATGGAAGCATTTTTTTTTAAAAAAAGGCCGCCATTTTGTATCATGCGCTTAGATTTTCCATAATGTTACTCCGGATTCAAATTTAGCGACCCCAAAAACCCCTTTGTACCATGTTTTATCCTTTGGAAGTCTCCTTTATATTAAGACCAAATTTAAAAAAAACTTGTATTTTATAAATATTTAAAATATTGTTATAAATACTAAAAAGTATAACAAAATAAAAATAACAGAAATTTAAAAAAATAAAATTTTTAAGGAAAGTAGTTTTAAAACATAAAAATACAGACCTTTTATCGGCATCCAATGAATGAGATATAGGACAGCCTCAAGTTAAAATGATTTTATTTTTAGACTCACACAAGGGAACCTGCAGTTTAACGGCGCGGTGCAATAAAGCCATAGGTAATAACACCATATTAAATTTCCGATCAAAGTGGAAATAATGCCATACCATTAATACCCCCCATATAAAAGAAAGACTTTCTAAGTAACTAACAAACTACGGCGTATGCGGCGGGGGGCATGCCTCCCACCGCATTCGTCTCTCGCTCCAATGTGTTCTCTACTACGCCACTTTGTTTATCGACTTATGACCAAAAACAGTGATAGAGAGAGTAGAAAGGCTGGTTATGCAGCTTGACTAGGGCGCGCAAAACAAACATACTAGATACATTTTATTCCAAAAAATTTCAAAAAGTGAAATAATGCAATAATGGCCTTGTTTCACACCTCCTCCTTTTTAAATTGTCGGTCCCCTCGCTGTTGTCGACAACAACTTCTGAGTCACGTCACCCAGTATAACGACGGTTCCGCACGTAAGCATTATTTTTTTTGAAAAGCTATGACATGCCGATTGACTTGACTTCTCAGAAGTTGTTGTCGACAACACCGAGGGGACCGACAATCTAAAAAGTGTAGAAGGATATGACAGGTCTTAAACCCAAGTCACCTACATGATAGTCAATGTAAGGCCAAGTAGTTTTCTTTATCGCTTGTCCCGCTGGATTTATTAACTCATGAATTTTCAAATTATTTTACACGTGGTTAATAAAATTCTATTAACGCGCAGGATGGAGCTCCCTCTATTCAATCAATTTGTAAGGTAGCCCTTACTGTTCTTAGTTTAGCAGCAATGATCAAATAAACTGATGATAGCAGCCTTTTGGATGCCACTGTATATGCTCTCCCATGGGGCGAAACAATTTGACTTCATTATTGGTATTTTTTCCAGCCACCGAGAGATAACAACTAAACGCCACTTATTACTGACAAAAGTTGATCATACATGAGATGTCCACACACTCGTTACACGGTTTGCCAAACCACAACAGTCGAGTTGGAGCGAGAAGTACCTCCGCGCGTCTTATCAATCGACCTCCAAGGTGTCGTGTGTACGTACAACCACACGCATACGACGCAAGTACAAAGCCATAAACACGCACACTCGTAGATACATTTGTATCTTTTAATGAACTCATCATACTCTCGAGCTTTTTCATCTTGACAAATAGTTGGGAGTACGAAGAGTGCAAATCAATTCATAGTAAATGCATTGAAAGAGAACCTACGAGTATATGTACATGATTTTTGCCACCGAATCTCATTAAAAGTAACGTGTAAATGTTGTGATAGAATCCCAGTAGGAAATTAATTAGCATACATATACCTACATCATTAGGTGCATCTATAGTGTTCAAATACTTGAATTTTTCAGAAAACCGGTTTTCGGTTTATTCGAAAAATGCGTTTTTCCAACAAATCGGTTTTCGAATACATGATTTACTAAAAAACCGGGTTAGCCGGTTTCGTTCGGTTTTTCGGAAATTGTAAAATAGAACCAAATATGCAATTAAATTTGAAAAGATATGAATATCGCTATATTAATCCAATCAATTTATATCCTTTTCATCCAAACAGAAGTTATTAGGAAATTTTAACTTAGTATATTATTCATTTTCTGAAAATCAATTCGGTTAAAAAACAGAGCAAAATCGTTAAACAGTTAATACTTTTTAATACATGGGCTATGACAAGGGCGACCAATTTTCAGCATATGCTGAATATTGCTGATGCTGCTTAATTTAACGATTTCAAGCGATCTTGCTTATTTAAAAGGTTTGTGCTTTTTTATGCTGTTTTTGCCCTTATTTAAATTTTTGATACTTTTTGATAAGATATGTTTCTATCAATTGAAAATTTTTACATATCAGCCCTTGCGATTCCTCTTATTTTATACACAGCCTGTGTTCAAGATTTTGTAATAGCCCTGTTTTTATCGATAGCTTAGATCGTTCGATTCGTTATATTCCTATAGTTTTCAGGCGCCTTATCGATAATAAAAATTTAAACTAATGAAACCTAAAGTGCCTCTATAACCTTAACCAATAACGACACCATGGGGAACGTGGCTGGAATCAGCGGAGTATTATTCTAATTATTTGGAAGACATAAGGGAAGTCATTCAAGAGTTTAACGAAAATGATTCTGAAGCATTGCGATAAAGCAAAAAGGTTCTTTCTAATGAAAATTTGTAATTCGACTTTTCCTTCATAAAAAATAACTTTAAGTGCATCTGGCTGTTTTAAGTACTGAAAACCGTTTTTTTCGTGCTGAAAAATGGTCATCCTAGTTATGACACAAGCGGATGAATCGGTTCTGGCGGTATTCGGGAGAAAAATACTCCGTAAAATATATAGGCCCATCATTGTTAACGGAGAGTATCGGCGTCGTATGAATCATGAGCTGTACGAGCTCTACACCGACATTGACGTGGTCAGACATATTAAGGTCCAGCGGTTGCGGTGGCTAGGTCATGTTGTATGGAAGAAAATCTTCCAGCTCGACAATGAACTCGATGGACGGCGCAGATGAGGGCGACCAAGACTCGGTTGGAAAGACCAGGTTACTGAGAACCTTACAGACCTTGGTGTGACTAACTGGAGAAGAAGTGCAGAAGATCGAGGTGCTTATAATATTTTTCTGCATGCGGTATATAATCCAGTGGGATTGCAAAGATTACTTACTAAGTAAGTAAGAATACATTTCTACCGACTTTGCTCTGTTTTTAAACCGAATTGTTTTCCAGAACATGGCATGTATAAGTAGAATTTATATTATGTACGTACAAATTTTGAATACGTTTCCTTACATTTAAAAATTAGCATGATTTAGAATTAAGGTATCAATATGACTACAAATTTACCTCCTTTTTACCATTGGGCGCTTAGCATAGGAAATAGAGGCACACATGAAAATCGACGGTTTCGCACTAATTTCGAGGTGAGATCCCAATCTATTTCAAAATTAGATCCCAACTGTAACTGTAAAACCGGTAAAACAGGGTATTCAAATTTGGAATTTTTGAAGAAACCGGCATACGGTTTTGCGATCGGACACTTAGTTTAGGAGATAACTGCATTTAAACTTGTTGATCTAAATATGGACGGCTTCCTAGCCATTACAAGATGAGTTCCCAACTATAACTTTGTGACATAGTCCTTTTTCGCGTTTGAATGCTTAGTTTTGGAGAAAGCGACAATTGAAAGTTTTTTTTTATATGAATACGGAAGTCATCCCACCCATTTAAAAATGAGAGGAAACAGTCATCTAACAGCATTTTCCAAACAAATTTTCGTATTGCATAAGGAAATTTCAATAAAAGCATCTTTGAGAATTGCATGAAGAATATCGGATAAGCATAAACAATCTTCTTTCCCGATTTAGCTATAATTCACCTAAAAATGTTCTGTGAAATACTGCTTTTTTGAAAACCGGTTTACCGACATCAAAAAACCGGTAAAACCGGGTATTCGAATTTGGCATTTTTGAAGGAACCGGCATACGGTTTCGGAGAAAAAAAACCGATTAGACGGTGTCCGTTTTCGATTTTGAACACTCTAGGTGCATCCATATTCATCTTTGTAATGTTATTTTCTTGGATTATAATCCTTTCATATACATATCATTGATGTACAGTGAAACTTCGATATAACGAATCTAGAGGGGACCGAAAAATACTTCGTTATAGCTATTGATTCGTTATACATATGCATTGTGAAACCTTGGTATAACGAAATTTAAAGAAATACGAAAGAAATTCGTTATAACTATAGTTTTTTTTTGTCCGAATTCTATTTTACACGAAAATACTAGTATAATAATAAAAATTAACTATTTAAGAGGTAAATGAAAAATTAAGTTTTTATTATTTTTTTATTTTATTACATTTTAGTAAAATATTGTGTAATTTTTGTTTGTTTTTTCTCGTATAGAAATTGATTTACGCTTTAATACACTCATTTTGACAAAGAACCAAAACAGAACTGACTATGTAATTTGTGGCGCTTTACATATTAACCTGCAAAGACATTTACCTTTCGTTGGTTTTAAAAGGGAATTCCCCGTTTTGCTTAAAATTTAATTTTGCTTTATGCTTTATTCTGACTTCGTTGTATGGAGACTATAGTTCAAGACTTCGTTATGTAGAGGCTTTTGATAATGACTTAAAATGTTAAGTTATAATTTCGTTGTATAGAGGCTTTTGAAAAAATACTTCGCTATATAGAGGCTTTATAGATCAGAATTTTTTCGTTATAGCTATAGAGCATTTTTGTATGAAAAACTTTGCAATAAAAAGGTTTTTTCAAGGGTCTCAGCTAAAAATTCGTTATATTGAGTTTTTCGTTATAACGAAGTTCGTAATATCGAAGTTTCACTGTATATATATTTTGAAATGTTGGATTGCTTTATCTACCACACCCACCTCCCATATAACTGCACTTGCCAAAATTTGTATTTTTGGACCTAGGGACTCGTCTAGAATCATATGAAAATATCATATAAGTTAGAAAATGTTAATTTGTATTCAAAAGTTAAACATGTGTTGTCCCATACAAAAGAAGAGAATAACCCCAACAACCCTCCGCGAACGATATTGGCCTTCAAATACACCGAAAATATCGCACAAATGCGTGCATTAAAATCGATGTTACTAAAAGGGACGGTATTTGGCGGTTATTTTTGTTTTCTTAATTGAAAGTAGTGACTCGGACCTTTCATTTTTTTATAGTTAGAGGGCTAAGCAAGGCAAAGCACATACCGTTTTTTTCCATCAAAAAGTGAAAAGTTGATATTTTTTAGTATAAGTTTTGATCAATTATAATAATTAGTTTACTTGTCCAATCTCAATAAATTTTTTTTTTATAAAAGAGTAAGTGCTATATTTTCATTAAAATATAAAACAAAAGCCATAGCTATAAACTTACACACACAAAAAGTTCTTTATTTGTACAATAATTTTAATCTAATTTCATTGAATAAATTTCAGTTGACTTCTGTTAGTTTTTTTAACTACAAAATTTCACTTTTCATTAAAAATCTTGTAGAATTTTTCTTATCCAAATACTTCTTTACAAAACCATATCATTAAAATTTTAATATTGGAATGTTGAAAACCCCTATTTTTTCCGCCGAAATCCCACTGTGCGGCGCACAGTGGGGAAAAAAAAGTTTTTTTGGACATTTGAAATTTTAGGCCGAAATTCTTGACCGATTTTCAAAATTCTTTTTTTGTATTATTGGAAACAAAATTGTGCACAGAATGTACGTTTTTTTTTATTCCGAACTCCTTACCGTTATTTTTTAAAAATTTGTCAAAATTGATAAAAAAATATTTTTTGACTTTAATGTCAAATATTTTTTGGATTACGTGTCCTAAAAATTTCGAACTGACCTCAGTTAATGTAAACATATGTTACGAATTAAAATCAGTGAAAAAAAAGGCTAAAAAATTTTTTGGCTCAACTGCAAGCAAATTTATGGAGGCACTATTTTCACACATTAACTCGGTATATTGCTCATAATTTTTATCCGATTAGAACAAAACTTAATTTACACCACTTAGGCTACTTGTAAACACAAAATTTTATTTTATTAGAATTTTAAAACTGCATTATTTTGGTACATATGCAAAAAAATTGCATAGTGACCTTTACCGATTTGGCTTATATTTTACAGACGACTTTCTTAAAACTTTTCCAGGTTGTAAATAAGGTTTTGTCCAAATTTCAATTTCCCCACTGTGCGGCGCAGCGCCCTTCATCTGGGGTACATAAACTTGTCCAGGTTTCAGAACTTTTGTATGTAGAGACCCTGCTCGTTTTGAATGGGATTGACCGCTAAAGTGTCAATTGGCACCTGACTGACTGTTTGAAGTAGCAGTTTAGTTTCGGTCACAAATTACTCATTTTAACTGTTTCTTCTACAAAACTAAGGAAACAATTGAGGAATCGACAAATTTATGTGTTTTGTTTCGATAGGACACGAAATAACAAACATGGTAAAAAAAAATCCAGATGTGCCGCATGTAGACTAGGGTGGGTCGATAAAAAAAGTTGTGCCGGTCACCCCCTAGAATGAAAGATAATTTAAAAACGAATTCAAAAAAATTTTTTATTTTTTTTTGCCACGCCCCTTGACCCCGCGCATTGGGTTTTTTGTTTCCTGTGTCTCCATTTATAGTCCGATCGTAATGTGTGACATATCAATGTTTTTGGACTGACAACAGCTACATTTTCTTCTCTGATCTCTTTTGACTCCGACGTCAAATTCTAGAAGTTTCTACCGGAATCTCGGTTTTTACCCCCCTAAGTCAAATTTTTTTTGCAACGATAAAAAAGTTTTTTAAATTCCATGATATTTTCTCTTTAACAGTATATATTTTTATTCATAAACAAAAAGGTTACAGAGGTTTAACTAGAACTTGACGTCGGAGTCAAAAGTGATCAGAGAAGAAAATGTAGCTGTTGTCAGTCCAAAAACATTGATATATCACACATTACGATAGGACTATAAATGGAGACACAGGAAACAAAAAACCCAATGCGCGGGGTCAAAGGGCGTGGCAAAAAAAAATAAAATTTTTTTTTGAATTCGTTTTTAAATTATCTTTCATTCTAGGGGGTGACCGGCAAAACTTTTTTTATTTGTATGAAGTGCGACCCACCTTAATGTAGACTGTAAGAATCAAAATTTTTTTTCGTTAATTAAAACCCATTACGTACTTTTTTGCGTTGTTTCAAAATAGACAATACCTGTAAGATTATATGAAAAACCCTATTTGTTAGAATAGTGTGATAATTGCACTATTAAAAGCTAATATATTCTGAGCCCACGGAGAACCTATTTTGAAATTTGCACACCTTGTAAAGAAAAGTATGCGCAATATTTTAATTTAAAATTAAGAAAATCAAAAGATACTTTTCCAGAATATCCAGGGACGAAGGGTTTTTTTTTGCCAATTTTTGATGTCTTAATCCGATGTCGCGTTCAAAAGTTATTCCAACATGAACTCAGCTATCTTTTCACAAAAATGCTGCAGATGACCAACTTTAGATAGCTATAAAACAGGAACCGTGAGCAGTTTTGATCTAAAAAAATTTAATCGAAATCAAAGGGTATCAATTTCCAAAGTTGATTTATTTTGGGATTACCCATTAGTATCACGATTATTCATAAACTTGTAAAAGTATAATTATAAGTAACGTCGTTAAAAAAATACAACGCCGCATGAATACTAAACATCAGTCAAACTAGAGTTTTGTGACACATCCATTCTTTACTTATCTCTGAAAAGGTACCTTTAGTCAATTGACCCTCCTGTTTACTGTAGGGTAATGACAGTTTGACACTGGTTGCGTTTTTTTGGTAGCTTATACGCGCTTAGCCATACAAATGTTATCCTATACGAGTATACGCTAACGGGGATCACATTATTAAAATCACAAAATCACAAAATTAAAATGTGACCAAATTTTTTACTGCAGACGTAAACAAAAAATAAAAAAGAAAAGAGAACGTCAAATAAAATAAATCGCTTTTGAATGATTTTTTTTTCAATGAAATGTTATTTTACAGCAATTTTGTTTTGCAACTCCTAGAAAAAAGAAGTTCAAATTTGTGGCTTAAGGTCCATGCGGAACATTAGATCCTAAGAAGGTTCATGTGAATCAGTTTTATTTTAAGATTACAACATTTTTCGAAAATATCACAAAAAATTTCAATACTACAATTAAGGAAATATTTACGAATGAATGAAAAGAAAACAACAAATTATTTGATATAAATTACTGTGCTGCCAAGTAATTTCTTTTTGTTAACGGCGAAGCGTTTTTTTGGTATCCTATACCGGCCTCCTATATAGGATACCAAAAAAACACGACCACTGTAAACTTAATTTAGAAAGTTTGTATTTAATTTATCGTTAGCTTATTATTTATGTGTGGAAATTTCTAATCATTTTTGTTTGTATGTATTTAAAGCATTGCCAGGCAAGCCATCTCTTCACCAAAAAAACGAATTGAATGAAATTTGAATCAATTTATATGAGTTTATCAAAAATTAATTGTAATTCATTACAATTCAAATGAATTTGGAAAATAAATTGGAATTCCATTTTCAATTCATTTGAACTGAATCGATTTTATAGTAATCAAATAAATTAGAATGAGTTTGCAATTAACTTCCAGTTGATTATGAATTAGTTCAAATGAATTGCACATTTATTCTACTAAACGAGAGTAATACTTGCTATCTTTAAAATAACAAAAGTGAGTTGGGTAACAAAACGAGAGTAATGCTTCCTATAGATGTGCTTACACTAGTTTTTTTCAGAATCAATTCAAATGAATTGCTAATTCATTTAAATTAATTCCAAATCAATTCGAATGAATTGGAAATTAATTACAATTAATTTTTGCCAATTTCATACGACTTTATTGAAATCATTTTTTGGTGGAAGAATTAATTCAAAATTTAGCTAATAGCTATTAGGTAATGAATTGAAATTTAAACGAATGATTAATCTACAGCCATGCGATTACACCGAAAACTTCAGATTTATTGACAGAATAAATCCTAAAAAGAGGATAAAAAACTTATTGTCTTCTTTAAAAATATCTATCTATCTTTATTTGAAATAACCGTAATCCAAGTATATGATAACCAAAAAATACTGCATATTATTTAAAATCTATATATTTTTAGTTTACTGATAAAATGACGGTTCCGTATGTTCTGGTGAACCGGATACGCAAAATCGCACACTGTAAATTATATATGCAATGAACGATTAAGAGATCATTTAAATTAATTAAGTTAATCTATAAATCGAACGAAGGCTTGAAATCGACCGCATTAAAATTGAGCACAACAGGAAACACAATTTAAGTGTCTAATCGAGCGCCCGATGTTGAGGTGTATCAATACCATCCACATGCAATGCGTAGATACAAACCACATTTTGTCCAACAGGTAGCAACCAGTGACGTTGCTCAAGATATCTCAGTCGCAATAATGTGATGACTTCATTTCCTATTGGTGTTGTCGCTGTCGGAATTTTTGAAATAACTTTTCAGACAAGTGATAATGAGAAAAAGCTCACGTCAGGGAGCGTAAAATACCAGCTAACAATACCTTGATATGACCGCGCACCACCAACATCTTCTTACACACTTCCACACCACAAAGCGTACAAGGTGTGCGAGCTTCAGCGAATGAGCGAGCGAAAAGAGAGCGGCGCGCGTTTTATTTCAGCTACTTGTGCGATTCGATCAACTGACAACTATTACTTGTTGTTCTTGCTGTTGTTGTTGTATTGATTATGTGCTTTCTGAGCAAATTTCAGCCGACGATATTTTCTAGACAATCAGTTCTAGTCTAAGACTCGTTGAGCGAGTTTCTTATCCGAAAAGAAAAACACACGAAGGCGGCAAAAGATACCGATTTCGATCCGACACTTGGCAAACCCTAATACCAAACATTCAGTACGAATCAAACGATTCAATTGATTGAGTATTTGCCCAATCTCTCCCTCCTCCCCCCAAGTGGCCCCCACGTGAGTGTACGCGAACGTGAGCAAGTGAGTGAATCCGTCCAACCGTCCCTCTCCTGGTTAGAGGAGAATTGGCCGTTGCTGATGTCAACCCCAAAATATAATGAAATATTTTAAATGTTGTGTTTTTTGTTTTGCATAGAAAAGAAAACCAATAAATAAATTTAAAACACAAAAAAAAGGAAAAAAAGAATAACGAGTCACAAGCAGTTGAAGCTACACCAAACTGAATATGAATACGTCTTCTTCTGGCCATTGTTGTCCGTGTAGTTCTCCAAAGAATACAAAGCAAAAAGTTAGTAAAAGAATATACAACAACAAAAACAACAACGCAGCTATTGTTATTTTCATGTGATATCAAACATACACGCACACATACACGCCCCAACACCCAGAGAATCTTTATTAACTTCCTTAACATTGAGAAGTTAATTACAGTGACGTCGTGAAGTTTATTGTGTACCGTGAAATCGTCGCCGCATCCCAATTCAAATACGAATCTTATGGTGCTCTTAAACCACTCGCGCAAGTGTTACGTGGTGAAATTTCGGTGAAACCAAAAGTGTGTTCTTGATACAAATTCGGCAAATTCGGCGCACAACCAGCACAGCTATTCGCTTTACAATTAACTCCAACGCGACTCTAAAGAGCGGCAGCGACAAATTACTCAACTCCAGTGCAATTTGCAACTGCTCCCCCATCGCCACCCCATCGCACCCCACCACACACAGTCACAGACAGACTTCAGTGGGTGAATGTCTGGTATTTGGAATATTGTAGTAATACAACAGGTAGGTTTTGCACCTCAAACACAAAATAAAAAAACAATAACTACATATGTAGCATCATACGTACGTACATACATACATACACCCGACAAAAGTGAGTTAGTCAATATTCTTGATATGTCTCATCGCCCGGGAGGAACAGTTATCACTTTTCTCTTTATTTTTTTCGTTGATGTCATTCGATTTTTATAATAAAATATATATTCCATAGTATTAAATGAATACAAATAACATACATCGTATACATAAAACAGTGAAACAGTGCAAGGTCGATTTGAGTAACAAAGACTATTGTCCATGTTCCCTTCGCATCCCATGAAGGTGCTCTATGGGAGATGATGTCAAAAGTGAGTCAAAAGCGAAAAACTAAAAAAAATAAATACAAACCGTAAATCAAAAAACTATTGCTCATATCCAAATTAGGACAAACCCGTCTTTCCGCCTTTTCTCTTTCTTCGACATCCACTATGTGATGAAAGAAAGCTTTTTAGAAGAATCCAAAGCAGCTCTAGCAGATCGATTTTCGCGATATACCGTAATGTCAAAAATTAAGGCTCTTACACTACATATTTGTGGGAATAAAAATTCATTAGCCCTAAAATGGAGAAAGTGGGATGGGGGCAAATGGCTGCGCATCAAGGAAAAGGTGGTGGGGAAGGAAAAAATCCATAACAAGCCCCACAAATGTCCCAGAACCCCTAGAGGGGTAAAATGTTTAACCGAGCCCCAGTTATTTTTCCCTCCTAACATTTATTCCAAATATACATACCCCCATCTTCACCCTATAAGGAGGCTCCCAAACTTAAAACTCCAATTTTTATAAAATTTACCCCACCACTCTTACTGCCCCAAAGGTGCCCCTAGAGGAGTCAAATTTATGACCGATCCCCAATATTTATGCCAGTCCAACAATTTCACAGAACTTACCCACCCTTTACCTTCAACCTATAAGGTGACTCCATACAATTATTTTATGAAATCAGCTAATGCCGCTTCCGACCTCCACTAGTATTTTTCACGATTAAACCTACCCTCTACCCCTTAGGGTGTTCCTTATATGGGATTTTTGGATATTTCGTTAAATAAAAGGTATTAGCAGCGAAGTTGGACATCGAGCTCCACCTTTCGAGTGTGCCGCAGAGAGGTCAAAGTTCGATGTTGTGTTCAATTCAGTTTTTTTTTTTGGATATAAATGGTCTTGGTGTCATTAGAAAGAAGATACAATGTGTATTCGGATGGAAACAGAGATCAAAATTTAGATGCATTAGTCTTTGCTATATTTAATGTCAAAAAACGGCTTTTAATGCCTGATATCTCGGGAACGGATAGAGATATTGAAAATATGCTCATATCCTCCAATTTGCATCAAATATCTCGATATCTATAAGAGATATGGTGTCCAAACATATACTTTTATTAGTCGTCACATCGCCTATTCGACGGCATATTACTAGTTCGTTTATCTACAACAACAACGAAAATTCAGCGACGAAAAACTGAATTAAACACAAAATCGAACTTTGACCTCTTTGCGGCACATTCTAACCCCTAACTATCGATGAGAAATTTCGAAATTTCATAATTTTTGAAACAACAAACGTAAGGTGGGGCTCGCTGTCTAACTTCGCTACTAATACATTTTATTTAACGAAATTCCCAAAAATCCCATATATGGAACAACCTACTACCCCTACAGTAAAATGCTAATTACTGGTGATATAATTTTTAAAACGCATGTTTTTGCATACAAACTAACAAAAAATTACAAACATCTCTTTATAATATTATTAAACATATTTTGGGTATACAGGAAAAACTGACCAAGTCCACTTTTTTTAGAAATGGACTTTATTATGCAAAAAACGGATGTGTAGTTTAGAAAATTACCTCTTGCATACAAACAAACAAATTAACAAAAAACGTACAAACATCTTCTCTTTATAATATTAGTAAAGATATCGTGGGTATACAGGAAAAACTGACCAAGTCCACTTTTTTGTGAAATGGACTTATTTATACAAAAGTGTCCCAAAAGTTACATTATATGCCTTGTAAAAAAAATAATTTCTATTTGAAGTAGTTTTGTAGTTTTTGTATAAAACTACTAAAAGCGGCCATAAACTTAAAATCATCAATAACTCAGAAACACAAAAGTGGACTTGGTCAGTTTTTCCTGTATACCGACAGTATATATAATTAATTTTGGGTTTTACTTAACGTAAAAAGACCTGTCTTTTTTAATCGAAAATGTTTATAGTTCGAAAATGTCAATCAATTTAATTTATGTTTTAGATGCTATGGAAATATCTGTTCCTCCTCGCCACGGTACAACACGTTGCAGTAGTCCCCTATTAATTTCACGCCTCTTGTGGCAGCGTCGCTAGAAACATGTAATTTACGCAATATTTCTTGGGCTTTCTGGTAGTTTTCGCGCTCTTCGGTAACAATGAAATCTGTTGATTAACCGAGGCGTGCGAAAAATGTTGTTGTCTCTGGTGTGACGTAATGGCTCAAATCGTTGTTGGTAAGTTCTTGATTCACTTGTTTCGATGTCAAGGTAATTCTTTTCACACCTTCGAAGTCAACAACAACTGAGCGAGCCCGATCTTAGTTGCCACTGCCGTTGCTATTCTTCGTATCGTCTTCTTCTTCTATATCACCGTTGTCATAGGGGGTATTCGGGTCAAATAATGCAACAACAGCGGCTTCACCACCTTGATACCAGAGATGTCCACAGAATCTCTTCACCAATCACTGCGACACAATGTTATTAAGTAAATGATGACCACCAATTGCTTTCAAAAAACTCAAATCATTAGATGGAGCATCAGTTGCTCTAGTGGTGCTAAACCAAGCTTTCATGTAAAGCGTTACGATAAAAATGTAAATATAGCGAAGTCCATTCAATACTATTTTGCTCAAACCGAGATATTTTTGCAACAAAGGCTATTCTTTTTTACTTATGATAGCTACTACGTTGTCAGTCAATGGGAAGTGCCCTTTTTATATTGATGTGTGTTATGCCGTTATCTATCAGTTTATTTATTTCACAAGAATTTACTATCCTTTCCTATTTTCGCTTTAATTGACTGTGGACAGAATAGCTATCAGTAGCACACGCATATTTTTGAGTGGCCAAGACCTCACTTGCGACGTCATAAATTTTAAAAGGAATAACAATATTTAATAAACCTCATGGATGAAGATAAATGAAAGAAAATTTTTGAACCTCTGTTGTTACCTCACTGCATTTTTAAAAAATTAACTGTCTTAATTGCTTCAAGTGGTCTTGTGCAGATCTTTAGTGTTAGCTTTGAAATTTTGGTTTACTGCTTTGTTTCTTCAAAGTCCTGTTATTTCGCCAATTTGTATATTATCTTCATTCTACATCATTTCTGCTCTGATAAAGGCGTCATTTTGTATTGAAGCGTAAGTTTTAAACCGGTCGTGGCATAGTGTCTAGAATACGCGGCTACTATGCGGGAGATCCGTGGTTCGATTCCCGGCTCCAGTCATCTACATTTTTCTTTCACTGCCGACCCCCTCAATTTTGTCGACAGCAACTTCGCAGTATAGTTTCGAGTCAATCGACATGTCTAGTAAATGCTTTTCAAGCAGTGACGTTCGCATTCGTCGATAAACAAGTAGGTGCCGTTTGTTGTGAATCTAAAAATAGAAAGCTCGTTAATTCACAACTACGTGAGAGCTATCCCATACCTCATTCATGGGGTGTATAGGGAAATTCGGTTTTTATACCATCACCCTTAGGGATGAGGGTATATATCATTTGATACGAACAAAAGTGTAACGCATTTAAGGAGACGAGTTAGACCCCAAGTATCTTAAGACCAAATTCGTTTCAGAACTTTTTAAGAAGAATGAGCTATGTCCGTCTGTCTGGCTGGCTGGATGGCTGGATGGCTGGTCAGCAGGATAACTCGAGTAAACCTTAAAGGATCGGTATGAAAATTTACCAGTATCAATATTTTTCAAAACGAACTTATGGGATTGTAAATGGGCTGAATAGCCCCACCCCTTCTGGTACCTCCCATACAAAATTACCTATTTTTGGAAAATTAATATTTCTTCCATAACTTCCAAACGGACAACCGGAGGATGTTTGAATTTGGTCAGCTTATTTATCTTGCAAAAGTAGACAAACCCTAAGAAAACCGAAACCTTTGCCCCACCCATTCTGGTACCTCCCATACAAATGACCGAATTGACCCTTATAGTTTTACATACATATCTTTTTTGCAAGTACACTGAGATCACTCAAATTTTGCGTATGATGTTTGCTTATAAATATTAGACTCAGGTATGAATATGGACTATATCGGTTAGCGCCTTCTTGTACCTCCCATACAAAATGACCTATTTTTGGAAATTATATATTTCTCCAATAACTTCAAAACAGTCACTTGGGGGGTTATGAACATTGGTCGATAAATTAATGTTGTGATAGGAGGCGAAACCTCAGAGAGCCTAACTATTTGACACCCCACTTCTGGTACCTCCCATACAAATGACCGAATTGACCCTTATAGTTTTACATACATATCTTTTTTGTAAGTAAACTGAGACCACTCATATTTTGCGTATGATGTTTTCTTATGAAAATTAGACTCAGGTATGAATATGGACTATATAAGATCACGCCTTCTGGTACCTCCCATACAAAATTACCTATTTTTGGAAAATTAATATTTCTCCTATAACTTCCAAACGGACTCTTGGGGGGTAATGAAAATTGATCGATTAATTTATGTTATTATAGGAGGCAAAACCCTAGAAAACCTAACTATTTGACACACCCCTTCTGGTACCTCCCATACAAATGACCGAACTCACCCCCATAGTATTACCAACATATCTTTTTTCTAAGTACACTGAATTCAGTCAAATTATGAGTAATTTGTACGCTTATGAAAATATGAATCAGGAGTGAATATGGACTATATCGGGTCACCCCTTCTGGTACCTCCCATACAAAATTACATATTTTTGGAAAATTAATAATTCTCCCATAACTTCCAAACGGACATTTGAGGGGTAATGAAAATTAGTCGGTTAATTTATATTGTGATAGGAGGCGAAACCTCAGAAAACCTAACTATTTGACACACTCCTTCTGGTACCTCCCACACAAAGGACCGAACTCTCCCCTATAGTCTTACATACATATCTTTTTTTTGTAAGTGCACTGAATTCAGTCAAATTATTCGTAAGTTGTACGTATGAAAATTTGAGTTAGGAATGAATAAGGACTGTTTCGGTTCACCCCTTGTGGTACCTCCTATCAAAATTAATTTTTTTTGAAATATTAAAATATTAATTCTCACATAAATTCCAAACCGGCACCTATACCCCTACACAAATAAGTAAAGTTTTGGACGATTTTGCACCACAAGCAGGGGAAAAAATATACATAAGTAATTTTGTTTTAATTAAAAATCTATTCATTTCAATAACTCAAGACTTCAACAATATCTTATATTGGGTGATGGTATTTATCAGTCAGTTTACCTGACTGAAATTTCTGTACTGGTTTAAGTAAGTTTTTAATACATCAAAATTTCGGTAGAATTACGTCGTTCAAAAAAATATATATTTCTAATAAGCGGAGTAAAACATCAAATAACTGAATTAAAATTTTCTTTTAATCGTCGAGTTCTTCCTGTTTTGTTTCAAAATATGTATACGTGAAGTAAAATCAACTGTCAAAGCAATCACAAACTTTGCCATACGTGAATGCATTATATATTGTTAAAAGGCTCGCATACCTACCAAAGCTGTTCCTAATTATGTGAAAAGGCTTCAGCAATTGTAAAAACTTATAGAAAGAAGCAACTTATAATAAAAATAATGAAAATTTTAATTTCATAGATATTGTTGAAATTTTAAATAAAAATATAATACAAAAATTTTGTAAAAAAGAACTTAAAAAATTCATAAAATATATTATTTCATTGAAATTGGTTCACAACTTTTGATTTTGTTCACAATTTACTGAGAAAACTGAATTCATACAAATCGCGGTTTCCATACAAAAATAAAATTGTTTAATATGTGTATGTTTTTGCTGCTGCTCAAATTATATAGGAAAAAAATTGCTACAAAGTTCCAACCAACACAAAAAAAGTTAAATTTTGTTCCCTTGTGATTTTAAATTCTAAATTCTTAGTAATTTTGATAACGAAAGGACACACAATGTATCTGTACGGTCGACATGTAAAAATCCGACATTCCCACAAATGAAAATATCCTAGCACTCAGATGCTTAACGATCCTTTTTAATTGTGTCATGATAGTAGGCTTCTTACTTTGTCTATGGTCGTTTTTATTAACCTGCATTCGTTTGTTGTTTCCTCCAATTTTTGTATGGAAATTTTGTCATCGACACATCAATTATTCTTTTTGTTTATTTTAATTTTGTCTGCTAGTAAATCACTACTTAGCACTCAAGAACTAAATGCTGATAACATGGACTTGTTTTTATCGCGATATAATTGCTTGTTGACACTTCGAGTTATCAGCTGATGTGATCATGTGAAATAGTTCACACGAAAAATGTTCAACAATATTCAAATTTTAATGTATTGTGATCAAAACAATTTTGGAAATATTAAGGATTTCCTCTAAAATGGGACTTTCTTAAATCCAGTCCTACATTCAGAAAAACGAAAATCAAACAACTGCTAACGCTATATTGTTGAGAAAAGTTGATGCGACACATTTACAGCAACATTATCGACACAAATCTTAAAATGTGTCTTAAATGTATTGTAGTAAAAATATTTCAAGACATTTTCTAATAATTTTAATATACTTTATAATATTGCAAAACAAATGCTATAAATAATGTATTATATCGATATATATCGGCGGTAAGCAAAATAGTGTATATGAAAGAGTAAAACAATGTAAATATAAATTCACTCAATTTACTGTAGTTGGTGATTAAAGTATTTGTTAAAATACTCTAATATTTTGCTAGTCGTTTAATGAATTTTTTGAATATTAAGCGGCGATAATTCAAAAAGGAGCTTATGTTTTTAGTAGGCGAGGAAAAATGAGAAAGTGTGTATTTTCTAATATATTTTTTTAATTTTTTTAAAGGATACATATCGCCTTCCAATACATTCAATGGACAAAAATAGGATAAGAGGTCTTAGAGTAATGAATTTTTAGAACGATCACTAATATGACAGAACTGTGGGAATTTCAAAATTTTGCAAAAAAAAAATCCACACCTTAAAATTTTTAAAATAATTTCAAATCTCCAATCTTCAGCTTTTCTTAAATTTCAGTTTTTTTATCTAATTTAAGAATCTCCATAATTTTATTACTTCACTTTTTTTAAATTTAAATTTATAATGTTCATTTTTATCAAATAGAAGTAAAGAAAAAATCCCTGCCAACAAGAAAAAAAATTGTATTTCTTTCGTTTTACGTTTAAATTTACTTGGCGTGGTCGTCGAAGACTTTTTTAAAATATTAATTGTTGAACTGTTTTCAATATCTTTGTTTATATCACCTTTTATATTAATGGATAACCCTTTTTAATGAATTGAATTATTGTATACCACCCCCCAAAATGTACCTTGGATTGTTTTATGATGAATCCCTAAAAAATTCGTGCGTAGGGTTAAGATCCATTTGCACATATTGTCTTTAGATATATCAACAATCTTTAAAAAAAACTCAAATATTTAAAAAAAAAAAACGGTCGAGCTCACTGGATGTTAATCCTAGGCACCAAATTTTTTTTATTCATGATAAAACAAGCCAATATACATTTTGGGGGGTGGACCGAAGATACTTTTTTTGGCCCCATACAAAATTGTAAACATATCGAAATTAGATTAAAATAAGAAATTTATATAGTTTTTTATTTGAATTGTTGGCATCCCCCTTATATATCATAAGATAAGCGTTCATTCAAGATGTTTAAAAGGGTTTCATTTTAAAGATACCTCCAATGCTGAAATGTCTATACCCAGCAAACCAAAACTTCCGACGTGTCGGACATCAGATGTTTCTCTTACATTTCATCAGAAAATTTGCCGAAAATAAACGATATCGTCATAAATGCCTTCAGAAATAAGACCGAGTTTTTCTGCACACTCTTCCGAATTTTGTCCGCAAAGTCTGCTCGTTTTCTGATTTTTTTTACACTTTTATCGATTTTGTCTGCACATTCTCTAAAGGGTGTTTTTTGTTCTTCTTCTTCCCACGAGAGAAACCTGTAGCTAGGGCATTTTTTGTTTTGTTTTCTCTTACAAACAACAACAACAAAAGAAAACCTGTTTAGCAATTCCTAAAACGGGTTATTGTTGTTGTTGTTTGGTGTTTTTCAAGTGCGTTACGCATTCCAATGTGTGTTTTTCATCCTCGTTATCAGTTATGATTGTGCAGTCAATATATTAAGACGTCACGTCGCAAAATATGTGTCAAATTTTTAAGGGTGAATATAGCATATATCAGAAAATAAGAAAAGAAATGGTTTATCGTCAGGCAATTAAATAAAAGTGAAAAAAGACTCTGAAGTACTGTAAAAAAAATTTTTCGAAATTTCTCTCAGATATCTGACCGAAAAGTCTGCACAAGTTTCCGAATTTCCCAGACATTTCGGTCCGAATTCTTGTCAACCACCCATACAACTTTCGGACAGAATGCTGACAGAATTCGGCATCAGAATCGGCAACTTGTGCAGACTTTCTGTCTGACATCTGACCGAATTTGGAGAAAATGGTTTGCTGGGTAATTACACAGTACAAAATTTTTCAGGTCATTGATTTGGGACTCAATTCTTAGAACTGCACGTGAGGTCTGCATCATTCGTTTTGTCAAGTTACGTGCCATAATAATTTAATATCGGTTTGAAGTTAGTAAGTATCGTATAGGGGAATTTGTCATATATGGTATACAACACCCCATTAGAAATTCCATACAAATGATCGTGAATTCAAACTACGATGAAATCATCTAAATTTCGCTGAACGGCGATCACCTCGTTGGCTGATACACAGCACTTCGGGTAGACGAGTAAGCGACAGTGTGTCTAACAAAAGCTTCTCTAACAGCTAACATCATACTCATCATCGAACTTTATGTTTGCAAGTAGAAGCGTGTTAACGCACTGAATTAAAGAAAGACCTTCAATATCTCGTTTATATAATAGCAAGAATAATTGTTACCTTTTTGATACTTCTAGTGGGAACCTTACACTTATTCGGATACATGCCTTGATTCCTAGGCGGAATTTACCATGTAACTATTTTTTTTTTATTATTTAAAAGTACATGTCAACAAATTTACTGTTTCTTACTTTTCATTATCACTTGCCCCTAGCGAAAATAATACTGTCAGTAATATTAGGCAGTAATCGGTTTAAATTTGTGACTATACATGTGTGATATTAATACGCTGTGTAAACTGTGTAAAGATTTTAAATACTTTTGTATTTGGGGTTAATTGATTTTATTTTAGAAAAATGCCACGATCACTTTGATGAAGTCATGTTAATGTGAAATGAGAAGGAATCCCCTATAGACCTGTAGTTAAACATTAAAACAACGGCAATGTTTTTGTTGCTCCTTATTAGTCAATTCGTAGTTTGTTGACAAATTTCTCACCGACAGCATAATGCAATTGTGCATAAAAAAGTAAGTAAAAGTAATATAACTGGAATACTCATTGTACTCATTTTCCAATAATATCGCTCAGTGTTGAAATTTTTATCAAATTTCAATGTTAAAATCGTTTTTGTTCTAAATTCGATGTCAGCGCCTAATGTGAGAGAAATAATTTCTCTAGTTTTCATTACTCTATGCTTACAGTTTTTTGACTGGTGGCATTACCAGAACTCCTTGCAGAGGTCAAATTAATCATTACCTATTTCTATTGACCCATTGGGAAATGTGCTAATTATTCCGCCATATGTAAATGCATTTTATTTGCAATATCACAAATCGGCTGTTGGTTTCGCGGCTTCATAACTCACGTATCTTGCTATCGTGGTTGGCTCTAACCGTTCATTTCGCAATTAAATCGCACTTAAACGTTACGGTTAAGGCTAACGTTAAGGTTTCTCCGGCCGTCGTAATGACTATCTGGAAATAATTTGCACTTGAAACGTTTAGATATATTAGCGTCAGTACATGAACTTGAAACGTTAATAAGAAAAGAAAAGATAGAAACAATTTAACAGACGCTAAATTAGATATAATTTAGTTTACAGTCGGTAAACACTTGTTGGCCACATGAGAGGTCAATAAAAATTGTAAACACTTATTCCTCGACAGAACTTTAAAGTAGTCATTACAAAGTGATTGCTGCAATAATGCAACGGGAAGGGACAGAGACACCTTTAATGGAGTTTTGATAAAAAGAATTCGCAATAAATATATAAATATATCGGCAGATATCCCTGCAGGTGGCGATATACAACATAAAATAATGTTATAAATATAGGTATAATTCTAGCACACATCGTACAAAAACTAATCCCACTACCCATGAAAACTCCTCCTATTGGGAGGATTTAGTTGAAAAGTATTTCCACAGAACATTGCAAGGATTGTTCTTGGCGAATCGACATATTGAAGGATGTTTATTCTTTGGGAAAATCTCAAAGGATGCCTTCATTGACATTTCCTTAACCAATACAAAAATTTGTTTGAAAAATGTTGGCAGATTACGGTTTCTTCTCATCGGGCCACTCATGGGAGGCCGTTTATATTCATATAAAAACTTTAAACTAAGTGTCCCGTCGTAAAAATTTGCTTAATTTCTGATTTTTTGGAATCTAATCTTTAAATAGGTTGGAAACCTGACTGAAATGTTTGGGAAGATGTCGATATTCATATGAAAAACTTTTAGTGTTCTTAATCCAGTTGTAAAAGGGACATTAATTTGTGATCAAATCGATATCTTAATTCTAAACTTCCCCAAGTGTAAAATGTATGTTTTAAAGCAAGTTGTAAGTTTTGAGGTCACACACGCAAACAAGACAAATTTGAGCAAAAGCATGATCGCTAGCTAGTGTGTACCCTATTTAGTTAATTTAGCGTTATAATATCAGTTTGGATTAATTGATCCACCTGAGATTTAAATGGGATTTTAATTGAGGCAAACTGAAATCACAGACTCTATTTAATTGAAAACAAGCTAAGACAACTTAACATATTCTAGAATTAAGGTATCGATATTCATATACAATTTTAATTTTTTATTAATATATAATTTTCGAATACCAGTTAAACGGTTAACTCGTTTTTCACTAAATCAGGTATTCGAAACCTGAGTTTTTAGAAAAAGATATTTTGCAAATAAAACGCAAACTGGCTTTCTATAAATATTAAATACTTGAGCGCTGTAGTCACGACATAACATAATAATACAGAACTTTAAATAACATATTGCAATGGTAGTGAATAGTGAAAACATAAGGGGCATAAGTTGGTGCCGGTGTCTTATCGTACAAAAATTTTAATTTTACCAAATTAATAAACCTTTCTTCGTTCATTTTCCAATTTTTTCCAAACAACTTCAAATTCTCCCCAAATTACACACTATCAATGTCTAGGCAAATCAACTGATTCCGCCAAACTTAACGATACGTAACTAGTCATGTTCTACAGGTTCTTAAATAACGTTATGTTTGTTATGTAGCTTATCTCTTCTGTTATGTTATGTCGTGCTTAACACCACCATTGGGGCTGTTTACCATGCAATAAGTTTTCCTATGGACAGTCAAAGAAATCTATTACGAGTATTTTACCGGGGATTTAAGAGAACCCTCAAAATTATTGTCTGACGTTTTCCATCACCTTTGGGTGTATGCAAAAGTATTTGCATCATAAAATATTATACTATGTACTTTTATATTGAATGATTGACATTATCAATGTGATTACTGACGGTTACGTATTTCATAGATACCTTTCTATATTCACCAATTGACTGACCACATAACTTGGCTTCATTTGTAAAATCTCACCATAGTGTGACGATTTATTCGAAAGTGTTTTTTCTTTAGTTTTGATGTTTCTCCTATGCTGCATCATGCAAACCGTTTATATACGAGTATTTGCAAACATTATTACTGCTTTTACCTGTAAATATTTCATGATATTCGATATCGTTAATCATTTGTATTATACATATGAATTTGTTATTACATACATATATACCGTGTGATATCGATTATTGCAATAAAGATACTTCGATTACGATAACTGCTATATTATACATTTCTGAAAGGACATTGACCGATGATGATTGATTGGCAATGTTTTATGGGATGTGTTTTGTTGTATAGGACTCGGATACATAATAAATATTTATAGATATTACAAAATTCATTAATTTGTGAACTTGTAATTATAAACAAAGGTACTTTATACATTTAAATTTAAACATAAATTTTTTTTAACTTTAGTATAATATTAGGAATGGTGAACGATAACTTCACTTAAAACAATTTTTTTTGACATTAGTAATGGCTTAGTTCAACTACTTTTTCTTGAAGTGGCAAAATATAAAATCATTTGCACATCTCTATTATTTTCTCTTGCAGTTTTTATGTTATGATTTTGATTTATTTGTTTTTGATTTGATATAACATATTAAACATTCGTTATATCGAGCGTAAATGTTTCGAATCGTTTGCTATTTAGATTAGTCTTTGTACATTAGGAAGGGTCGCTCTACATGGCGGTAAAAAATTTATGTTTTACCCCCTAGATTTTTAGTTTGACGGACAACAATTTGAGGACATCTATTTTTATTCGAATACTAGCACCCTACGACCCCCGAAATAGTATTTATAATGTTGTATAGTCATTTGATAACCGCTCGGAACGAGGCAGATGTCGTTTTTGATTTGGTGGCAATTAAAGGCTACATTACATTGTAACCCGTGCTGTTAGGGAACGGCATAAGGAGAAAGCAAAACGGGCGAGACAGCTATTTAGGCGAAAAAAAAGTCAGATGAAGGAACGGGAGAACGAGGATATAGAGCGATACAGGGATAGAGGTGAGGCCCGAAAATTTTACCAAAAATGGCCTCCCCACCTGTAAGGACAGTGATGGAAATCTGGTCACGGATACGCAGAGTGTGCTGCACATATGGAGAGAACACTTACAGCAACTGCTGGTTCCAGAAGGCAGCGCACGTGAAGTTATCACGCCAATTGTCGACGACGGCTTAGATTGCCCACCACCAAGTCAAGCCGAGGTAAGAAGAGCAATATCGCGGCTGAAAAACAACAAAGCAGCCGGTGCCGACGGTCTGCCCGCAGAGCTCTTCAAGTCCGGTGGCGAGGAGCTGATAACGAGCATGCACCAGCTCCTGCGCACGGTTTGGCTTAAAGAGTGCATGCCCAACGATTGGAATGTAAGCGTATTATGTCCTGTGCTGAAAAAAGGTGATCCAAGTGTGTGCTCCAACTACCGCGGGATCAGCCTTTTACCCATCGCATATAATGTCCTGTCGAGTGTGCTATGTGAAAGACTAAAGCCAGTGTTATCCAACCTGATCGGGCCTTATCAGTGTGGCTTTAGACCTGGAAAATCAAAAACTGACCAGATTTTCTTAAAACTAAACTTAATTTCCCTTTGCACCCCATGAATGAGGTATGGGATAGCTTCTCGCGTTGTTGTGAATTAACACGCTTTCTATTTTTAGATTCACAACTAACGGCACCTACTTGTTTATCGACGAATGCGAACGTCACTGTTTGAGAAGCTCTTACTAGACACGACGATTGAATCGACGCTTAATACTGCGAAGTTGCTGTCAAACAACATTCGAGGGGAGCCGACAATGAAAGAAAATTTTATTTATTTTTTTTTCTTTTAAGATGACTGGAGCCAGGTTTGATCCTGCGATCTCCCGCATGGTAGTCGCGTGTTCTAACCACTATGCCACGGCCGGTCCCATACCAGATTTTCACACTTCGGCAAATCCTGGAAAAGACCTAAGAGAAACAGATCGACACGTACCATCTTTTTGTCGACTATAAAGCTGCCTTCGACATCCCGACACGGCAGAAATTACTTGAAGCCATGGCTGAGTCTGGTATTCCAGCGAAGCTGATACGTCTTTGCGGAATGACGCTGACTGACACGAAGTCTTCAGTGAAGATTGGCAAGGACCTTACGGAGCCATTCTATACCAGACGAGGCCTAAAACAAGGCGACGGCCTATCGTGCGATCTCTTCAACATTGTGATGGAGATGATAATGAGAAAAGCTGCAGTAAACACGAGTGGCACTATATTCAACAAAAGCCACATGCTACTCGCGTACGCTGATGACGTAGACATCATCGGTCGAAAACTGCGGGATGTGACTGCAGCCTTCTCAGGTATTCAGAAGGAATTAGCGAAAATGGGCCTAACGGTGAACAAGGACAAAACGAAGTTATTAGTTTCAACGAACAAAGAATCTACTCGTTTGGGAAACTGCGTGAACGTTGACAACTATAATTTCGAGGTGGTAGATAATTTTGTCTACCTAGGCTCCGCCATCAACAAAGCAAATAATGTCAGCCTAGAAATCCGGAGAAGAATCCTGCTTGCAAATAAATGCTACTACGGACTAAGCAAGCGATTCAATGATAGAGCCCTCTCTCGACGAACAAAACTCCAGCTATACCAGATACTGGTTCAACCTGTCTTAATGTATGGCTCAGAATCCTGGGTTATGACACAAGCGGATCAATCGGTTCTGGCGGTATTCGAGAGAAAAATACTCCGTAAAATATATGGGTCCATCATCGTTAACGGAGAGTATCGGCGTCGTATGAATAATGAGCTGTACGAGCTGTACACTGACATTGACGTGGTCAAACGCATTAAGGTGCAACGGTTGCGTTGGCTAGGTCATGTTGTACGCATGGACGAAAATGCTCCAGCTCGAAAAGTCTTCGACAATGAACTCGATGGACGGCGCAGAAGAGGGCGACTAAAACTCCGTAGGAAAGACCAGATTACTGAGAACTCGGTGTGACTAACTGGAGAAGAAGCGCAGAAGATCGAGGCGCTTATAATATTTTTCTACGTGCGGTATATAATCCACTGGGATTGCATAGAAGTACCAGCTAAGTAAGTAAGTAAAGGCTACATTAAGCTACATTAGACATTTTTGACCCCGACCTCAATTTTAGTTTTTAAGATTTGGCGGTGTGTAGTGTGACCTATTGATTTTTAAAACCTCTATAACTTTTTTGTTTATGAATGAAAATATATACTTTAAAAGCGAAATTTTAGTATATTTTTGTGATCTTTACGAATTTTATCAGAAATAGGCATAATTATGGTGTAACAAATGAAGTAAAAAAATCTAGAACTAAAATTGACGCCGGAGTCAAAAATTATCAATAGACAAAATGTAGCCCTTGATTAACCCGGAATAAAGATATGCGCCTCGTTTCGATCGGATATGAAAGACAGCATAATAAATACTATTTCGGGGTGTCGCACAGTGGCACCGCCCCATACATTTCTTGGAAAAAAAAGAAGGAGTGGTCGTACAGCAATGAAATTTTGCAGAAACACTTCTCTGGGCTAAATTAAGAAATTGTGAAAAAATCTTGGAAAACCGCCCACTGCCACACCCACCTCCCATATAACTGCACTTGCCAAAATTTGTATTTTTGGACCTAGGGACTCGAAATTCGGGACACTTCTTAATTGAGTTCTCCTTATGAAAATATATTAAACATATTGGGGATGCCACGCCTACTTTAGATTTTACGTCCGTTGAAAGTTGTAGATTTTAGGTGTATTTCTTCCCTGTCTAGAATCATATGAAAATTTCATATAAGTTAAAAAATGTTAATTTTTATTCAAAAGTTTAACATGTGTTGTCTCCATACAAAAGAAGAGAATATCGCCAACAACCCTCCGCGAAAGATATTAGCCTTCAAATACACCGAAAATATCGCACAAATCGATGTTACTAAAAGGGTCGGTATTTGGCGGTTATTTTTTTTTTCTTAATTGAAAGTACAGACTCGGACCTTTCAAGTTTTATAGTTAGAGGGCTAAGCAAGGCAAAGCACATAAAGTTTTTTTTCATCAAAGAGTGAAAAGTTTATATTTTTAGCATAATTTTTGATTAATTATGATAATTAGTTTACTTTTCCAATTTCAATAATTTTTTTTTTATAAAAGAGTAAGTGCTATATTTTCACTAAAAAATAAAACAAAAGCCATAGCTATAAACTCAAACACACAAAAAGTTCTTTATTTGGACAATAAATTTAATATAATTTCATTGAATAAATTTCCGTTGACTTCTGTTAGTTTTTTTAACTTCAAAATTTCACTTTTCATAAAAAACCTTGTTGAATTTTTCTTATCCAAATATTTTTTACAAAACCATTTCATTAAAATTTTGAAATTGGAACGTTGAAAACCACTATTTTTTCCGCCGAAATGACGCTGTGGGTGGTAGGGTGCATGAATCCGAAAAAAATTGATATCCCTAAATTGTCTTCTGACAAACAACAAGACTTACTTATTTTTTCGACCCTATGTTAATGTTTTGTGTTTTTTGTTAGACTTGGTAAAAGTTACACCCAGCTTCGACTGCGTATTCTGTCAGGGTGTGCCTTGAATATCTGCAGATTGGATAAATACGTCCAAAAATCGATGTGTCTAAGCTGTTTCTACCGAATAGACTACAGCATGGAATACAAAAATTATAGCAAATTTTAATAAAAACTGTTTTCTTTTTAGAATACTTAATTCATATAATTGATGTCTTATGTCTGATAAAAAGAATAACTAATTTGGACCAAAAATGGACCAGTTGGTAACCTGGCTCCATATTAACTAATTGACTGGTATCAGATTATATTTTTAACCAATTTGACATGAGCTTCTTTTCGATGTATTAAATGATTTTTATAAATCTTACACACTATATTGAGTATCGATGATTAGGCCGTGTACAATTTTGTATGAAATTTAATTTTTATTAATGTGTGACATATAGGTCTTACGATTTTTGTTTGTACCATACTCTACATTCCCAAATTGATTCGCCCTGACATAACTTTCCTTTTAAAGCAACTTTAAATGTATTATACCAACAATGAAGCGCATAACACTAGAAACGACCAGCAGCAGTGACCCAACTGAAATAACAACAACGACAACAATAATAACATCTAGAACCTGAATAGAATACAAATAAATTATTTTTAAACATTTAATCATCAGCACGCGTACGTATCATCATATGTATAGAGTAGATACATACATACATACATGTGTATTTACAAGCATACATTGCGAAATTACTCTACCCTGCGCGGCTATCGCCCGCCATCTGTTATTAGAGCTCCAACACAACAACAAAGTGTTGATCAACAGCAGCAACAATTTAAGGTATTTTGGAAATTCTCAAACAACAACATCTGATTAACAGCAGTGACATCAACCATCGAGTGAATACCAAAATCGTTTGATTGTCTCATTCAATCCGTTACATCAGTTTTGGTCTAAACTTTAGACTTTAAAGTCTACATATTATTGCGATTCTTCTTCTTCATTATGACTGTTTCTCCCGTTTTCCGTCTATTCTCTATCACTCCGTACATTAAGAGAGGCAAATAAACGATATCGATGGTGTCGTTTTGTTTTGTTTTTTACTCACAAAACAATTACACCTGCACAGTGGTCCAGATAGTAAATAAAAATAAATATACTCATCAGTATTTAGAGGATTCTTTTACCGGCAACAAAGCATTATTCCTTCGTTATTTTTCTTAATGGTTTGTTTACAAACATAGATGCCAGAAGGCATATAAAATGTGTTTACCCTCTTTATGAAGTTGATAAAGTTAAACAAATTCACTATATGATGACAAAAAAAAAAGTAAAAAATATAGTAACTTTAATCTGTCTGTCCTTCCTCTGGAAGTACCCATATACATTTAAATATCGTCTTTAATGCATAAAGCAGTCATTGAAAAATAATAATTGGTACAAGGGAAACGCTTAAACCATGTTGTTTAGGACCCAGTGTCAAATATTTTGCTGCAATGAAAATGGAAAATGTGAATGATATTTTAGTTATTTTTTTTATATCCACGATTGCAATATTAGACCTTACTCCCAAGATGTTTTTCTGTTAACAATTATTTACTACGTTTTTGATTAAAGATTTTTGTTTAAAATAAAAAAAAATAATGAAACTAACTTTTTAAGTGTATATGTACATATATAAATGAATCGTGGTTTGGTCGTATGCTTAAAACTTGTAAACGGCTGTAACAAATTGATTATTTCCTTTTTAAGAAAATTACACTGTGATTTCCAAAGACAAGGTCGAAGAGATACTTCAGGCACGAGGATTCGAACTGTATCATTAGATTTTTTAGTTACAACGACTGTATTATACAATTTTTATTTGTTTCTATTAATACAGTGGATATATTTTTTAATTTTCAATTTATTATGCATTTATTTAAGTTTAACAATGGTGATATGGATATCAATTTAAAGAAGACGATCTTAGCAATTTATTAATTTTTTTTGTGTTGTCTTTTCTGCAATAATACATGCAAAAAATGTCGTTTTACATTTTTATCCTTGAATATCATTGAAATTCCCAATAAAACAATTTGGAAAAATTACAGGTTGGAAGTTATAGTTTCTAAACATACTACAATTTCATAATTCTATCGTTGTTAGTTAAGTGTTAAACAATTATTTCAAATTGTCTCTTAATTGTCTCTTAAATCAATATTAGCCGTTTTTAACACTGAACTAATAAAAAAGAATAATGAAATTTTAATATGTGCAGATGTATGCCAAACCCTTCAATATGTATTTTTTCCAAACTTCTTTATTTCAAATTTAGAAATATATATCTATATATATATCTATCTATTTAAAAATGCTGAGATTGTGTTCATTAATTTGATATCCATATCACCATTATACAAACACAGAAATAAACTGAATATCCTTTAAAAATTTAAAGTCTTTCAAAAACAAAACCTGCGGATGTAATAATAAGTATGCAGTTTTACCAATCTACTACAATCACTTGTATATAGTTTCGTTCATGGGTCATACATGATGTCCCACGGTGTCATATACGTGGTATTGTATATAAAATTCCAATAACAAAGATCACATTTTACTGATTTTTTGAATCAAATCTGGTTTCAGAGTTATAGTTTGTTCCCAAAAGTTGAAGCCCTAAACGTTTGGAACAGATTTGTGGAAGAAAATTACCTTTTTAGTGAAAATAAAAAAAATTGTATGAAACCGTCATTGTAACTCTAAAAGCTAATGATGCTGTTCGATTCCTCGGTGTTTTATTTTTTTTTGCGACTACCACAGTGTTATCGACAGGTTGCACTAACTAAATAAGTTAAACTTCACGTATGAGTAATATGATTAATATAGTCTACATAAATATTAATCATTCGTAAAGGACAACTCTAAAAACTATGTATCTTAATATGTACATCAAATCGTTTGTGAATGTGTTTGCCCGACCATCAGATCTTAATGATACAGTTACAGAAGTCATATTCTCACCATATGTTCGGTTTTTGCCCGAAACATGTAGTTTGGACATGTAGTTTGTTATTGGTAGAAAACGTTTATACTACACCAACAATGTAATATAACTTTAAATAAGCTTAAAACACTGAAAACAAATTTGATATAATTCACCAAAAGGACCAGAAAAAAATGTTTTATCTTACGATTGTATATTTCGGCCAAAAATTTTACGAATTACAAATATTGATATTGTCATAGTTCGGTTTAAGATCATTTCTATTGGCAATTATTTATTATTGCCAATAGGTTTTTTGTTCAAGGGTGTGAAATGTATTATGTTGACAGCAGGTTAGGCGTATGACGTCATTTCGACATTAACCACAATGTCTCGTCAGCGCCCTTTGCTGTGCCTTCTCCTCTATCATCACAAACCTTAAGGGAAGAAAGCATCTCAAAGTTAATGAGAACTTTTCCCAACGGTGCGAAGAAAGCATCCTCGAAGCGCACAACATGCCAACATAATACACACACATGCCCTTGCCGTTGGGAAAAGTTCTCATTAACTTTGAGATGCTTTCTTCCCTTAAGGTTTGTGATAATAGAGGAGAAGGCACAGCAAAGGGCGCTAACGAGACATTGTGGTTAATGTCGAAATGACGTCATACGCCTAACCTGCTGTCAACATAATACATTTCACACTCTTGAACAAAAAACCTATTGGCAATAATAAATAATTGCCAATAGAAATGATCTTAAACCGAACTATGACAATATCATAATTCATTGCAGATCAACAAAAAACAAAATCAAGAACAACGAAACACTGACGGTACGCAGAATGGGGTTGGCACTTTGTCAACAACAAAACTCCTGTGCAATTGTGTCCGATGGACACATGCATAGGCAAGGGCATGTGTGTGTATTATGTTGGCATGTTGTGCGCTTCGAGGATGCTTTCTTCGCACCGTTGGGAAAAGTTCTCATTAACTTTGAGATGCTTTCTTCCCTTAAGGTTTGTGATGATAGAGGAGAAGGCACAGCAAAGGGCGCTGACGAGACATTGTGGTTAATGTCGAAATGACGTCATACGCCTAACCTGCTGTCAACATAATACATTTCACACTCTTGAACAAAAAACCTATTGGCAATAATAAATAATTGCCAATAGAAATGATCTTAAACCGAACTATGACAATATCATAATTCATTGCAGATCAACAAAAAACAAAATCAAGAACAATTACAAATATTTATAACTAGCTGACCGGGCAGACTTCGTCCTGCCTAAAGAAGTATTGACTGAAATTTAAATTTTTTTGGTTGGAATAAACCTTCGGGTTGTGTTAGTTTCTTTTGATATTCGCATCGAAATTTAACAAAAATTTTGAGGTATATTAAAACATAATATAGTTTTAATGACAGAAATTTATTGTAATGCTTTTGATAATAGAGTATGTATGGAAGAACCAAAGAAGTGTACATATTTTAATCAGTGGGTCATTCTACTCGTGAACATGCAACATAAAGGTGATCATGCGAAAAATTTGGATTTTTAAAATTTGAATAGACTGTCCCTCAGATTTATTCAATGTCATTGCAAATTTTAACCGAACTGGAAACTGTAGTCATTTAAATCTAACGGCAATTCCGTGGGTATCATTGTTATACATAGTAGCAACACTTCGGTTCCCTTATATTTTCTGGGTAAATTAATGTAAGAATGATAACTCAATCATGTATTGCTTCTTAAATCCTATAATACGCGATCAAGGGGTTTCAACGATTTTTTGTGTGTCCTAGTACACTCATCCCTCACTATGATTTGACATGTTTGCAACATTTTTTAACTTCATAACTCATGTGCCGTTCTCAGAAAATTTAAATTTTTTGCTCTATTCTGCAACATCCAAAACAGCTGCGCAATACAGGAGGATGCAATAGCCAACGAGATCAAACATTTTGCAAAATCAACAATATCAAAACCCATGGGTGCAATAAGGAAATAAAATCCTCCACACTCATTCGTAACTGCTAATATTACACTGTTGTATGACGTTTGTCGATCTAAATGTAATAGAATGCAGATTTGAGAAATGTTTAAATTCGTGAGTATTCGATTTTTTCTGCCGTAGATCTCAGTCACATACGCCACTTGTCTCCAAAAATTGCATACCAAATATCAAGACGAATAGTGCTACAGTTCTTCAGCTATTGCTTTTTGGAAAACATTATTTGGCAGGGCTACCCCTTATGTATATTAATGTTAATTGAATCCACAACAAATTCCATTACCATTCGCTAAATTACGTCCTACGGACGGAGCCATGCCTAATGATCTAGGCCATCAGATATTGCACTTTTACAAATTAGGTCCTATGAGTAGGGCCATTCCTACTAATCTAGTACTTCAGATACCGCACTTTAACAAATTAGCTCATTTGAAAATTCAAATATTGACAAATTTAACATTGACATACTATTTAAATTTTCACAATTTAAAACTTTTGAACATTTTTTGTATGGGAAAATCGAAAATCGACTCAATAAATGGACCACATGATTCAAATGCAATGTTTAAGTAACCTATAACGATCCTCGAAAGATTGTCTTTCTATTGATGCCGGTTTGTTGCACATCGGTTGGGTGGTTTTGAAGTCTATAGTGGACATACGTAGAAACAAATGTTCACTTTTATATATATAGATATGTAGGCATTTAGGTTTTATTATTACATAGTAAAAAGTTCATTACATGATTTTTTTTGACTAACAGTTCTCTATATTTCGGTAATGTTGAATTCAATGGCGTTCCTAATCTTTTAATGTATAATAAATTTTATGTATACGATTTCTGGATCAATATTCTATTTATGAATATATGTGATTTTAAGAAGCTGTTTTGTGAAAGAAAGAAAAAAACTAGCTTAGTGTTTTATTTGTACAAAACGAGAATTTTCTTCAAATTTATATGGAAACTTAAGGTTTTAAAGGAGTTAAAAAGTCAAAATGTTTTTTTTTCGCAATGCCATCTTCTTCAGCCTCCTCACTGTTACACTATTCCACAACTTTCCCAATGTCATTTAAATAGTATTGTGATAGTTTCTGCCAACTATTCCAACGAGTAATGGATGGAACTGGTGACAACGCAACGCTACGAAGAGCTCATTGAAATTCTTGACGACGGAATGGGTCCTTAGTATAAACACTTGAATAATATTAATGTTTCGATTAGTTAGTACCGAAAACACATACTTTAAGAAATACAGCCTTTGTAAAGTTATTTAGTCAGTTGCGAAAAATTATAGAGATCAACTTCCCATCTTAAAGAAATAAACAGGTTAAAACCCCAAAATATGCTTTTATATGCATTAACCCCTAAAACATACTGGTAAGTCTGTAATATGCATTTGCATATTCTAGTATGCATTACATCATTTTTCGCCCCGGCTATTAATGATAACATTGTCAATTGGGGTGAAGTTCGTAATAGAACAAATATTGGAATTGAAAAAATCAAGCTCAGCATAAATCATAGTAGTAGATTAGGAACAGTTTATGAACACTACCATGCTAATCAATTTTTTAAAATCCCGTTTCAGACAATGTTTCCAAACGGAACATATGTAATGTTAAATTTTTAACGTATAAAAATTATAGTGCAGTCAGTTGCTCTAAAAAAATATAACACATCTATAACGTCTATAAATGTACGAAGAATTTGGACATCAACATTTCCATTGCTGACCAAACCACTGTGCATTTGCCTTGGCCACTTTTTTGTGTTGATTCGTTTTTATTGATTTGCACAATTGCAAAACAATTGAAATGTTTAATTATTTCTGCAAATACGAGCACCACAAATTCCACTCACTCAGCCATTCGGTTGAGTACCCCGCCCCTACGGACCGTCTTCCAGGCCATTCGTTCCGTTTGATTGCTCATTCGTCGTGCACATTCGATCGGTCGATTGTTACCAGAGAATGCGTTAGTTGTTCTGATTGTGCTTGAATGAAATTCTATTGAACATCTTGCATTTCTCCTTGGTTTAGTTTTGTTGTTTTTTCCCTTGTCAAATATGGTGAGTGTATGAGTTCTTCCACTCTCTCTCTCTCTATCTTATGTGTGTGGATGGCTCCATAAAACATTTAGCATGCTCCGCATAAAAGTGGAGCATATGAATTTGCCTTTTACGCCAGCAATTGTCTAGCTAAGGTCATAACCCCCCTTTGGTTTGTTTACAACACAAATGAATTAGAAAACATCAAGTGATCTTCGCAGCCCGCCACCTATTGCAAACTGTTGTGTGCGCGATTCGTCATAGTCTGATTCTGTACTCGTTTGCCTCACATCAGGCCAAAGTTGGGAAACTCAATTTCATAAAGAATTCAAAACACAATATTAGTACATAAATGTGTGTACGCATCTGTTTAAATGTTTAGGAATTTCAACCAAAATAAACAAAATTCGAATTAAAACAATCTGAGTACGTTACACAGTGGTGCAGATCTTTATTAGCGGTAGTGTTTGTAGTGACAGTCTTGAAGGACATTAGAGGATGTAATATTTAAATTTTTATGTCTTCATCGGTAGGAAAGATAAATTTCTGCCAAAATATTTTAAAATAAGGTAGTTTTTTCTATCGCTGGATTAATGATGCTGGGAATTGATAATTTTTTATGATTTTTAAATATTGGAGACTATTTTAATTGCGTATTTCCGATATCACGTATACGACATGGGCTATTAAAATATTTCTCTATCCAGACTATGAATTTCTAGCAATAAAATCGGATGTCCTAAAGTTCCACACTATGTTTGTTTGCTATGTCAAACAAAATGAATCAATTTCAAAAATGTTTGAAACGGGCATCAAAACAAAAAAAATAATTGTTTATATCGCAATATGTGTAAACGTAAAAATATTGACCAAGTAAATTTGTAGCAACTACTTTTTTCGTTTTTCTCGCTACAGGTATATATATGGGTCTAACAATAGTGTCAATTTGTTTCAACAAAATTGGCATATGGTCGGTGAGTTTCCCAGCCATCTGTTACTTTTCCCCTAATTGTATTCTGCTTGGCATTTGTGATCAGATACTGAACCACCTGTTGGCCGGTGCAATACGTCCTATTCTGTAAGTGGCGGTTGCCTCGAATAATGCTACCAATTCTTTTAAGTCGAAAGAGAGATAAACGAATCTTATCATTATGATGTTCGAATTAGTCATACACCAGCTGGTTCTGTTCACTGCGTCTAAGAATAGAAATTTGTATAAATTGAGTGAAAGTGAAAAGCTCTGTCCTGTACTGTCAGGGGAATGTAAAGGAATTTAATTGTTGTTTTTTTTTCTCTAAATTATTTTTAGCTTTTACAATATTGTAATTACAGCTGATCGCCACTTGTTTGACAAAACAAATAAGAACGTAATTATGTACGAAACAGCTTTTGTACTAGGTTAACAAATTATAATTTGAAAAAGAATAACTAGTGATTGGAAGAAAACTCGTAATAGGTTTTTGTTTTTTTTTTAATTTGTGTTTGATTCTGCCGGTCTTAGGTACACACTTAAATCAATTTATCAATATACCAACAAAGGATTTGCGAAATTTTCTGTCAATATCTTTAAACTAGAATGCGGTCACTAAAAGACCAACATGTCCATTTAAAATTACCCGAATAATAGTATGAAATCAGCCTATTTATTGGCTAACATTGTGCCTGCTAATTTGTTTGGCAATATTACAAATTCAGTAAATGCTAAGTCAATTTTTACTTTATTTTCACTAAGGAAACATCATATCTTTTTTATCTTATTTCTAAAAATTTTATTTAATTTATATCTCTCATGTGATGTTTAAAGGAATAACATTTTAATCTGACACTCACACATTGATGTTTACCCAAAATACTTTTGGCAAATCGTCAGCTGAAATGCAAACGGCCCTAACTAACATTTTGGATATTTTACAGTAGAAGCAAAAAACTTGGTAAACAAATGAACAAATTAGTAGTAAGAGCCTATTGAATTTCGTTGATAAAATCTCTATATTTGATCACAACATATTAACATGGAGCTTGTTCAAATCCATCAAAACATTGATTTTGATTTTTCTGATAGTAAGGGTCTTTTGCATTACAGCTAACGATATATCTTATTTAAATTTCTTAATATTTAACTTTTTCCTCATAAAGTATCATTTAACAAAAATACATAATAACTATTTGGAATTTGGCCTGCACTGTACCTAGAGGATTAAAACGACAATTGCATAATCCCATTTTGTGAGCTTAGTATTCGAGTCCATAACATATTTTATTTTATTTAATGAAACTGCGGCAAATTGTACTTGTAAGTGGATTGCATTTTTAATTACTTTGTGGCGTCACAGTTCACCGGGTCCATAGATCTCGTTAAACGATTCGCTAAATGTGATTGTATATAACAGCAATACAGATGTAAATATACGTATTAGTTTATATTGTTCATCTAATGCCTAATATCACGCAGTATTCCAGATATAGAAATTAACAATTTATGAGAAAACATACTCACAAAAGTTTTTACTTATACACATACACGGTTCACTTGGCATCTACATACATAAATATATAAAGCGATATTATATGAAGCGAACAGAAAAGTGTATAGTAATTGTGGCTGTATTCATTTATTTAAATTCGAAAATTATATATATGGGAATATAATTGTCGCAACTTAGTGAGCCAATTAAAAATGGTACATACTGACAAAATGTACTTATTCGTAATCAAGGCTCAAACTACCCAGCAGCGGAAAAGACGAGGCATTGTAAAAATATGCCCGCAAAAATGCCTTCAAAGACGGTTTGTTGACATTCAAATACGCCTTCCTTTTCCAGGCATGTATACAGGCTATAATAAGTCCTTCATTAAGCCTAATAAAAAATTCCATACCGATGCACATTTCGCTTCTCAAATGAGACCTGCAATGAGGCCTCTTACTAGGATGAGAAAAGATCCCGCAGATATGCCTCTTTCCCTTCTTAAAACTGGCCTGTGAGCAGCACTACTGTGTACCCCACAAAAATACCATAGATGTGCACAGAGGGCATGCCTTTCTTGCCTTAAACAGGCCTGTTGACAGTCCTATTAGTGGAAGGCAGAATTGACGTTTATAGCCATGCACTTGTCACTTCTCCGATTAGGCCTGTTGACAGGCCTCTTAAGGGAAGGTAAGACAGATGCTGTTGTTTATGAAAACCACATGTATGTTATTTGTCGTACAACAACTATACCTCGTGATAGCCGAGTAGGTAGCATGCCCAACTATGAGTACTGAGGTCCAGTGTTGCCATTTTGGTGCTTAAAGCATTGTAATAATTATGGTGCTTTTGGAATTTATTTCCAGTGCTTTTGGTGCTTTTCATCTCTTGGGTATAATTACACAAAGTTATTTTTTCTGTGTACCATCACTGTTAATTCAAGCAGAATTGTTCCATTTAAATTACATCGCACTAAATGTTCCAACATAATAACAAATGTAATAGCTCCTTTCTTCATGGAAAAGCTTGCAGCAGGTATGAAAGGCAATGCCTTCAGTCTTATATTAGATGAAGGAACGAACATATCTGTCGAAAAATTGCTAGGAGTCGTAGTGCGGTATTTTAGCCATCAAAAGAATACTTTTATTACCACATTTTTGGGTCTAATTGATTTAAATGGAGATACGGCTGATGAATTACTTATGGCGTTGGAGCTACTCCTATATATTTTTAAATTGGATTTTAAATATTTCGTGGCAATCGGCACTGATAACGTTGCAGTGATGACTGGTGCTAATAACGGTTTGTACCAAAAGATAAAACTCAAGTATAATTTAAAGAACCTTGTCTTGGTTCGTTGCGTGTGCCACTCGCTTCAATTAGCTGTGTGCGCCGCTACAGAAAGAGTTTCCCAAATAAATTGGAGTTCCTTGTGAAAGAAACCCACAATTGGTTTAGCCATTCTCCTATGAGACAAAAGGCTTAAGCAAAAATTTTTAAACTGATAAGTGATGATAGTTCCAACCCATAAAAGATTCCAACGGTGGCAAATACCAGGTGGTTGTCGATTGAAAAGTCTGGTAATGTAATTTTAAAAATGTGGCTCGAGTTAAAGGTACTTTTTAAAGCAACAGCTGATTATTCCTTTGTAACAAATATATTAAGAGATATGTATAACGATAGTATTAATTGTGTATTTTTGTTATATCTGGGTTCAATATTGGGTGACGTCCCGAAAGTTAACTTAGCGTTCGAATCGGGTCATGCTGATCATGTTAGGTTGTATAACGATTTATATGATTTAACTAGAGGCCTAACAAATAAAATGATCATACCTTGTGATAATTTTGACTACATAAAAGGTGATAAAGACAATCATATAAATCGTTTTTGCAACCTGGGTTATAACTTCGAAAAATCTTGTAAAGCCAATAATGTATCTAGAGATGAGAAATTTGAAATTAAAAAAACTTGAATGCGTTTACTCAAAGTCTTGCGACCGAATTGAGGCAAAAATTGCCAAAAAATTTTGAGTTATTAAAAAATTAATCATTATTTAGTATAAGTAATATTTTTAAAGAAATAGAACATGAAAAAGTTACTTTTTTAAAAGAATTTATACATGATCCAAATATATTCACAAAAATGGAAACAAGCCTAAAAAACGTAAAACTTCACAAATGGCAATGTACTGAAAGAACTGATACATTTTGGATTGAAGTTTAGAATTTTAAAAATTCGGTAAATGAGCGTCCTTTAGCAGAATTGTCTAGTTTCGTTTTACAATTATTATCTTTTCCATATTCTAACGCAGAAGTGGAAATAACGTTCAGTCTAATGAGTGTTTTTAAATCCAAAATTAAATATGGAATTAAAATAGAAAAATCTTGCTGCAATAATTATAAACTTCCTTAAAGTGTTTATAGCAAAATCAATTCAAATGAATGCTATAAAAAATTTATTATTTTATTGAAACTGTTTTGTGGCCGAATGACTGCGATGACGAGAGTGAAGGCCTTGTATTTTGAAACAATTTTTTTTAAATTCCAAATGTACAAAAAAACTGTTAAGAAGAATTTTATATAATTCATATGTTTTATATATTTTATTTTTTATTGTTCTTTATTGATATAAAATTTTGTACGTAGTATATGAATATAACCAAGTGATCTCATAATAAAGACTACCTAAGACCTAATAGTTTTAAATGTAAACATATAATTTTGAGTTAAAAAATTAATTTAAAAGCGCAGTGGTTTTTTACCCGTTTTGAGGTAGTTTTTTACCCGAATTAACGCTTTTTTGAATGGTTCATAGTGCTTTTCAATGTCCTAGACTTGGCAACACTGCTGAGGTCGTGAGTTCGATTCCCGCTGCTGGAGTTTAAAAAATATAGTTATTGCAAATTCATCGTTGTGTTTGTATTTATGTATTCGGTCTGTTTGTAAGAACATTGACTTTGGAATTTATCTCAAGCTCAAGACCAGGGGTTTTGAAAGAAGTTAAAAGCAGAATGATATTCTCATAATGCCAGGCAGTCTGTACAGCTGTTTCGGATTCAGCCACGAATCCTCATCAGCAGACTTTGGTATAATGATTGCAAAATGTTTATCAAGTCTTATGCACCAGAATTAACAACAAAATGAGAATTCTTTCTTGAGTACATAGAATTGAAAAACTTCACATCCATTCACTATGAGAAACCATTTGCTTAACTTCTTTCTTGTTTTGATTGTTTATGTTGAAAAAGCCGTCGGCTTTCAAACAACATGTTTTGTTGTTGGTTTCGCAACCAACAGATTCACCATAAGCATTATTTCAGCTTTGCGGCCCGTCGTGCTCTACGTCTTCATCATCGTTGTGTTTGTATTTATTCGGTCTGTTTGTATGAACATTAACTTTGGAATTTATTACAAGCTCAAGACCAGGGGTTTTGAAAGAAGTAAAAAGCAGAATGATATTCTCATAATGCCAGGCAGTCCGATTAGCCCTGTTGACAGGCCTCTTAAAGGAAGGTAAGACAGATGCTGTTGTTTATGAGAACCACATGTATGCTATTTGTCGTACAATAACTATATCACGTGATAGCCGAGAAGGTAGCATGCCCAACTATGAGTACTGAGGTCGCGAGTTCGATTCCTGCCGCTGGAGCTTAAAAAAAATAGTTATTAAAAATTGTAAAAAATATTGTATTAAAAATTTATAAAAAGTACGAAATAATTTAATATGGAAATAATTCGCAAGTGTTTTTTTTTATTTTAGTTCTTTTATAAATGCTCTTTTGCAGGCCTGCACGCTGGTCTGCAGTAGCAATGCCTCATAGAAGGCCCTTAGGACTCCAAGCAGTACATACTAGGCATGCCTACTGAAACGCCTTCAATGAGAAAGGGAATGTGCAATTTAAAATTAAGACTACATTTGAAGGGTAGGGCTTCTGACTGCCTTTGCAGGCCTGCATGAAGGCATGCAAAGACCCATTTTTTGCTGATGGGTAGTATTACTTTTAATGCGAAATTAAATTCCAAATTTTACCACCCTTTAGTTGCAAACTGTTCAATTCTGGCTGCAGGTTGTTTTTTTCGTATTTCTTGTAGAGCCACCCAATGACTATCTCTTATTATGTAAAATATTTTGCACTATTATTGTAAAAATCATCAGATTAGTGTTTATTAGTTATGCACCAAATTTTTAAAATACGAAATTAGCAATGGCTTATTTAAAGTTTTCCAAAATTAAAATATATCTATATAAACTGTTGTAAAGTTGCGTTGGTAAAGACATCAATTAGGAACGGATAGACCGATTTTAAAAAAAATCCAATATTCGTAACAGCTTGAGTACTGTTTTTACGCCCACTTTTCCCAATATATCAAAAATTCCTAAAAACACTAAAACGATCTTACAAAAAATAATACAAATAAATACTTCTATATGGAAATTACCGTACGATGTAAATTTTTAAATTTTTGACCCTATGGACAGTGAGCCAGGCAAAACTTTTTGTTTATAATTAGGAAGGTATCTATGTTACTCCGCAACACGGATATGAACATGCAGACGAAATTTTAATTTTGGTTCAGTGGGCGAATTGGGCTTGGCCAAACTGGTTTAAGTCCTAGAGAAGTACTATTTGATATTTTGATAGTACTTTGCAACACAATTTTGAATATACATAAGAAATTTTTAAATTTGGTCAGTTGGTGGATTGGGCGTGACAAATCTATATTTAATCCAAGAGATATACAATTTGGTACACAGATATCCAGATATCAGTGGGCAGATGGGGTCTAGTAAAACTAAATTTTAAGCCTAGAGAGATAAAACTTGATATATTGATAGTACTCGGCACTCTAATTAAATATTTTGACCAGTGAGAGGAGTTTATGGATATGTAGACAAAATTTTTATTTCCGATCAGCGAACGTATGTGGGCGAGGAAAAAAAGCATAATAACAGACATATTTAATTTTGAGTAAATCTTTAGATTTTAATTCAGCTCCTTCACCATATTCAGCTGATTTCTGTTATATCAGTCTTATGTATGCCGTATTTTTTTAATTTATTTAATTCTTATTCAGATTTCGATCAATTGTTAGAAGTTAGCATCTTTATTTTTTTTAAATATTTTTCATCGTGGTCTTAAATTTGCCTACAACAATATATTCGTATATACTTTCTTGAAATTGTCAATTGCTACCTTTTGACTTTCTGCCAAAAAAAATTAGTTTGGAACCAGTGCACATAGAAGTATTTTGATGATCTGGGCGGCCAAAAACCCAAATCTCAACTTTAAAATAAAACCGTTAAATTGATTGGGAAATGTAGGGGACACTCCGTGTAACAAAAAACCACCATTAAAAGTTACTTTAATTGCGAAAAACCCAAAAAAACTAAAGTTCAAACTCAATGATTGATTTTACGATTTTACGAAAGTGATAAGTTTTTATTAATTTTAAAGTGTTTAATTTTTCCCAAGTGTAAAATAGCGATGGATTCAGAATCTATTGGCATAGGATTTTTTAAATATAATATATTTCTTTAATATGTTTACCTAAAAAATTTTTAAATGGTCGGCAAGTAAGGACCAAAATAATGCTGATTTTGTTGAGATTTTTGTTTAGGTATCCTGTTAGATCCCGCAAGTCTTGCGACTGATATGAAAACTTTTTGGCCTTATTTAATAAGTTCAGTAAAGTTTTGCCGCGGAAAACCGCGGATGGCCAAAAAACCGTTAATTAAAATTCATACCTAAAAATTCATTATTTGTGTTTTTTTTCATATTCTCGCTAATTCTCGATAATAACGTTATTCGAAAATTGCAACAACATTAATCTTTTTTTCTTATTATCCGTTAACCAAGAAGTAATAGGAAATCCTATGCAAAAAAAATGATAATTTGGGAGCGATTACAAAAAAAAATACTTTACAACAATACGGCTGTGCGATTTCGTTTGGAAGCCTTTGCTACTGGAGTATTTGTCATTAAATTGTTTTTGTTGTCACAGAACAACTGCACACCTATACGTTAAATTGTATCCTTGGCACCCAATAATACCTACACTACATAAAGTACTCATACAAGGATCAGAAATAATAAAAAAAATGCGTTACCTGTCTGAAGAGGCAGCAGAGGCTCGAAACAAACATTTTCGAGCTTACAGACAGGATTTTGCAAGAAAATTCTCCAAAAATTCCTGCAATAAGGATATCCTAAATAGGCTTCCCTTGAGCTCAAATATACTTCTTAGTGCCTCAACAACTAAAAATAAAACAAAGTTTTCTTTATATTTGGCAGAAACTATAGAAATGTTTCTCTCAGCTCAACCAAATATAGCAGCTGAAAGTGATGTGGACGACGAAATTAGCGTTGATAGCGAAACATGGATATATTATGTTTTAAATTTCCAATATATGAAAATATAACAGTTTTTACTATAAAAATCAATTGTTTATGTTTCAAACGTTACTCTTAGCTTAATAAACAATTAAAATATTTTTGGCCGCCCAGATCATCAAAATACTTCTATGTGCAGTGTGCCTTGTATTGAATGTGCAGGTAGAATCTTCAATGACATGGTATGAATTGAACAATTGGTTGGAATGGCATGCTCATTCGCTAGCCAATGTTATCAGCAAGGGGTTGTTGACTTGGAAATTACTTCCAGTGATCAAAATAGTTTATGAAATATATTGATGATTTTTGGCGATAAAATTATGAACTAAATATAAGTGACGTATGGAGCTGTGACAGTCAATCAATTGGTTCTTGATACAGAGCGATTAAACAAATAATTGTACTATAGACGACAGGTCATTAGCGTTGGGGGCCAAATTCTAAAATTGGAATCACCCCTATTTTAAATGTCAATCCACTAACTTTTTAATCAGTTATTATTATAATTGCTTACAGTTCCCTAACACTGTTGTTCTTTCTAAGTATAAATCTAATTTAATTCTGTTATCTTTAGTTTCAACGCTAGAAACCTTTTGCTTATCCTCTATAGTCACCTGTCAATGTGAATAATTTTAAATTTCGAAATCTTTCACACATGACTATGGTTTCCAAAAGTTATGACCCTGCCCCCAAATACATGCACACAATCAAACATGGACGCATCGAACAGACACACACATTCATAAACTGTAAATAGAAACAAATCTTATGATGATTAAAGTAAATATAAAAATAAAATGTAAGTGTTTATTCATAACTGATAATTTTTGCTAACTTAATTATATTTGAAATTAAGTTTATCAGTTAGAATGTACATAGGTTACACACACACATACATACATATGTAGTATTTGGGTTAGGTCTACAGACAGAGAAAGAGGAAGCGAGACACAACCATAAAGGCAGACAGACGGACAGAAACAACATCAAGTTTCATAAGATAAGACAATACTGAACGCGAATTGTATAAATATTGTTAGTTTGCTTTACGAGTTCCTACTAACTAACTACGTAACACTCGACACAGTTATTCGAAAGAGTTTTCTTTCAGTTATGAGTGTAGTTTGATAACTACTTCTCTGCGAATACAACAAATACTACGAACTGCGTTGGTCAATTCATTGAGCCAAATTTTGTTCCTTATTTAAAAATTGACACAGGACCAAAAGGAGAAATTTTGAGACACATGGACGAAGAAATATGTACTATGTATCGTAATTAAATAAAAATTATTCCTTATTTAAGGGAATTATGACAACTTATTAGTATTTTTTTTAGCATTTGAATGAGATACCACTCTTCCAATTGTAGACTCAATCAACGGCATCTACTATAAACGACTATTACGAACCAATTCTGAGGAGACCGCCCCGGTCAGTCTCAAACTAATATCAGCCGTCATATAAGCGTGGGTACGAAGCGGAAAATATTTGAAACCGTGAAAATAAGCTCTACCACTGAGGAGATGTCCGTCTAAGTCCGTCAACGCTCATTTACTCTGATGCTTCATAAACGTTTTAAAGTCCCGATTAGTCAAGTCAATCGGCATTTTTCTATTAAATGCTAATGTTTGAAATCGTCCTTAAATTGTTGGTCCCATAAGGTGAGATTAAACTAGAAGCATTTGAACTCAAATAGGAGAAGCTTTTCCATATCACATTTATAGAAAATTCTGTGAAAAATATGATGATTTCATTGTTATTTGGTCTAACTCGCAACTTCTCCCGAAATTGCATTTTTTTAATTCCATTCTGTCGAACGAATAAATTGTGTTTATATTCTATGTTTTCATCAACTAAGAGCTGTTGAGCAGCGAACATTTACGCACTTCAAAAACTAGTCAAAACCAAATATGGCCGGTGCCTGTCACTCAACCATAATTTTTTTGTGGTTGACTGTTAACTGACGAAAACGAACGGTCACACTCGCCATCAATACAGTTTTGAGCAAAACTGTCGAGCATGTTCGCTAGTGTGTACCCAACTTAGGTATCCAGAGAGATTGTCCGAGACATGATTCCATGTTCGAGTTCTTACATACGAGTATAATATCGTCGCCTTAATATAACAGAAGCGTATAATAGCACATTTTCTACAGCACATAGGCTATATTACATTAAGGGGACGATATACCAATGTAAAATATCTGTTGAGATGAGTGCGAGCTTTCAGGGATAATATATCCTACATTCGAATCTTTTTTTTATTGTTGCTAAATCCTATATAGAGTATCTGCAGTGAGTGAAATGGCGGCTCCATAATGCCATCACTTCAGTGTAGTTCATATACATAATTTTTTTACAACCCTCATATATTGTTGCATCGAAATCAGAACAATATATAATATCAGGGTAAATATAGAGCAATTAAAAGGAATTGAAAACAATTGAAATGTTTACTTTTAAATTGGACATGTAAGCGATAGCGATATGTAAGTGCAAATGTATACAAACATATATATAAGTACAGAAAGTGACCCCCGTTTGTTTGAGAGTGCACAAAGGGTATGAAGCTCTAACATCTTCCAGTTAAAACAAAATGCCTTACTACTTCATTGAAAGACAATTTAAAAATAAAAAAACATGATTCTGGATTATGATTTTCACTCAATAAAACCTTTTCCAAATAAAATCAAAGCTTTTCCAAATAATTTCAATTTGATTAAAAACGGTGCAAACTAAAATATGTTTCCATTTTCCAAAGGGAACTTTGCCGCCATGTCCAATAATTGCCTTGATCAACCACATCCAACAGAGTTTGTCGTTGGTCATGTAAATAATTGCATGAAGTTTTATCATCAACTCAATACATTTCAGATAGTCTGAAATGATGTATGGTACGTTTTTTTCGTGCATTACAATTAATTATTTTTTTTTTCATTCTAACGTGTTTTTTCTCTCTTGTAAACATCCCCGAAATGTTTCTGTTTATGAATAAAGGTGGTTTTTGAAAATATGAACATATCATGGTTATTTTTCTATATACTAAACAAAATGCAAACTTTTCGGTCCTGGTAAAATTTGCTCAATACAAACTTTTAAAATTTTACTGTAGTGAAGTGATTTTTCACCAAAGATGAAAATATTTTGTTATGCACTAAAATACATTTTCTTTTACATAAAAATTAATACAATAAAAATTACTTATTCACAAAAATTGGTATCACCTTAATGCTATGTGTTAAATTGACATAAATAGCGGTTTTTTTTTAAAGAATTTTTGTTTCTGAACCAGAATGGAATTTTGTAAAAGGCCTGTTTATCATTGTTTTTGGCGATATCGTTTTCAACACCTTACGTTATTAACATATATGTACCTACCATTATATACTAGTTATATTATGTCTAATTTATAATTTTACAATATAATTTCAGAATTTCGAATAAAACGACAACATGGGCAGCTTAAATGGGGATGTAATGGTGATACGCAATGGCCGATCAACTAGTCAAGTGTCGGTCTATAACTACCCAGAGCATCTGAATCCCTTCTACGAGGATGAACAACACAAACGATTGCGATTCTGGAAAATATCAAAAAAAGATAATGAAGGACGCAGAAATAGTTTTTCGTTCGGTAATCTAAGGGATATGTGGTGAGTGAGAAATTTGTAGTTTTTTAAATAGATTAACGGTCTTATTTATAAAAAAATTACTAAATTGCACATGAAGCGATCTTTAGTTTCATCAGTTTTTATACCATCGCCCTTAGGGATGAAGGTATATATCATTTGATACGACCTAAAAGTGTAACACATAGAAGGAGTCACTTAAGACCCTAGGTATCTTTGAACCAAATTCGATTCATGACTTTTTGAGTAGTTTGAGCCATGTCCGTCTGTCTGCCTGTCCGTCTGTCTGGCTGTCCGGCTGGTTCGCACGATAACTTTCGAAAAACGCAACCAAATGTTTTGAAATTTTGCAGGAATTAATATTTTCCCAAAACTACTTACGGTATTGTAAATGGGCTACATGTCCCCGCCCCTTCTGGTACCTCCCATACAAATGCATCATTCCGCCCACTTTAGAAATCGAGTAATATTATCAACACACCCAACGGGATCATACCCAAATTCTGTATTTTGTAAAGCTATAACAGGATAAAGTTTTGGAAAAAAATTGGAAGTCTAGCCACGCCCCTTCTGGTACCTCCCATGCAAATTTACCTTTCCGCCCACTATAGAGATGGAGTAATAATGTCAATAAATCCAACGTGATAGTACCCAAATTCTTTATTTAGAAATGCTTTAACAGGATAAAGTTTTTGAGAAAAAAATTGGAAGTCTAGCCAAGCCCCATCTGGTACCTCCCATACCTATCTGGTACCGCACACTTTAGAAATCGTTTAATATTATTAATATACCTAACGCGATCGTGCCCAAATTCTGTATACAGTAAAGCTATAACAGGATAAAGTTTTGGAAAAAAAAATTGCAAGTCTAGCCACGCCCCTTCTGGTACCTCCCATACAAATGTACCTTTCCGCCCACTATAGAGATGGAGTAATAATGTCAATAAATCCAACGTGATCTTACCCAAATTCTTTATTTAGAAATGCTTTAACAGGATAAAGTTTTTGAGAAAAAAATTAGAAGTCTAGCCACGCCCCATCTGGTACCGATCGATAAATATTATTAATAGACCTAACGCAATCGTGCCCAAATTCTGTATTTAGTAAAATTCAAGCAGGAAAAAGTTTAAGAGAAGAAATCTGGAAGTTTAGACACGCCCCTTCTGGTACCTCCCATACAAATGTACCACTTCGCCTACTTTAGGGATGGATCAATACACCCAACGCCATCGTGCCCAAATTCTGTATTTAGTAAAGGTATAACATGATAAAGCTTTGGAGAAATAATCTGAAAGCCTAGACACGCCCCTTCTGGTACCTCCCATATAAATGTACAACTCCGCTTACTTTCGAGCAATTATAGTAGTATAATAGAAAATTTTTTGTTGTACTGAGGGTGATGGTATGTGTTAGTCGGGTTGCCCGACTGAAACTTTCTTACTGGTTTAATAAAAAAATTGTACAGCTTCCCTACACTAAGCGGAGGTTAAGTAGTTAGATGAGACCGATCGGTCGAAAACTACTCCCACCTCACATACAAAATCCCTCTTTTGGAGGTGTCCGTATGTCAGTGCAGCGATTACGACAGTAATTTAACTACTTCCACCTCCCTTACAAAATCCCTCTTTTTGGGGTCTGTTCCTACGATTGCAGCCGTATTTTAAGAGGTACATAGCTGACATTTTGTACGCAAGATTCTATCCTCTAAGCGGAGGCTAAATTCTAAGACGATCAAGATCGATAAAAAAAATTACACCCACCTTCCATACAAATTGCTCCTTTTTGGGGGTTTAGTACCCGCGATTACAACCGTACTTTAAGAAATATCAAGCTGGAAATTAGAGCACAAGTTAATGTCCTCAAAGCGGAGGATAAGTTCTAAGATGAGTCCGATTGGTCAAATAATATCCCCACCACCCATAGAGCTATCGAGCTAAAACTTTGTATGCAATCTTCAGTCCTCTAAGTGGAGGTTGAGTTTTTAGATGAGCAAGATCGGTCACAACTATTCCCACTTTTTGGGGGTCTGTCTCCGCGATTACAGACGTAGTTTAAGATATACCAAGCTAAAATTTGGAGGCTAAGCTCTAAGATGAGCAAAATGGGTCAAAATCTACTCCCACATCCCATACAGATTGCCCCTTATTGGGGGTCTATCGGAACTAAAGCTACTTCCATGTACCATGGTTGTCCATCTATCTGTTCCCGCGATTATAGCCGTAGTTTAGCTGAAATTACGTACTTAGGCTTCTTTCCTCTAAACTCACTTTACGTCCTTAGATGAACAATATCGGACAAATAATACTCCCATCTCCTATACACACTCCCCCTTTTTGGAGCTATTGAGCAGAAGTTTGGTATACAACGGAGATAAAGTTCTAATATGAGCATTATCGGACAAAAACTACAGAGAGGTGGGCCTCTCATACAAATTCACCCTTTTTGGGTTTGCCCATCTATTTGTTCCCCACTTAAAATGGATTTGAGAGGCTAAAAGTTACGTCCACCTATCATACAGACTCCCCTTGTTGTGGTTCAAAGTTTAATAAAATATAGGTGTAGTTCAAATAACCAGTTTTATCACCATTTTTACAAATGGTGAAGGGATATGAGCTTCGGCATAGCATAGATAGATAAGATAACACAGTAGCACATTTAGCAACTTCAGACTGTTGAACCAACTGAGACCCCCAAAATCTGAAAGCTTACGAGTATTATAGTAGAAGAAAAACGGTAACTGGGTTTTGTAGTATTAGCAGGATACGATATTTTTGAAAATGTAACATCTTAAGGACTACTGCATCAATCATCTGTATATTTGGTATAGATAAATTTACAAATGCATTCTAACAAAGTAAAAAAAAAACGGGATGCGATCTTGTAAAGTTATTTGTCAATTGACTTTGGAATTTATCTGAAGCTCAAGACCAGTGGTTTTGAAAGAAGTAAAATCAGAATGATATTCTCATAATGCCGGGCAGTCTGTACAGCTGTTTCGGATTCAGCCACGAATCCTGATCAGCAGACTTTGGTATAATGATTGCAAAATGTTTATTAAGTCTTATGCACCAGAATTAACAACAAAATGAGAATCCTTTCATATGTTCGTTTAAAAGCAAACTTTGGCTACCAACCGTGTTATTTTAATTTACTTTAAAATTGATTGATCTCGTTTTTGCATGTGATAAAATTCTTTTAAAAAAATAATAAAATTCATAATAAATAATACAAATTATTTTGAGTCTGTTTTTTATATCTCGGATACAACGAACTTCGCATATAACGTACTTAAATTCTTAGTTCATGGGAGATCCGTTTAACAGTACTCGACTGCATAAATCTGGCTGTGATTTATAAGTTAACGTGTCTAACAGCCACAAAGACGGATAAAGCTCACTATACTTTCTGTCATACCAAATCTAATATACATATATACATCCTCCCGAGTGGTGAGGGTATAATAATATGAACGCCATTCATTAGACCACTCAACTGAACCGAATTAGCGAATGATAAATAAAAAATACAAAACATTAACATAAGTATCTAATTATTTCTTTCTTTCAGGGCTTTCAAGACGTTTCGTCTGAAGAAGAAATCTTCCACATTGGGTATTACAAAAACTTCAGAGAGTCCGCCACCACTGCGTCGGGAACTTGTCGTCGATAACGGCTGGAATACATTCGATCATCGTTTGCGCGACAGCACGACCTCTTCCATAAATGGTGACAGCTTTCAGAGGAACGCCAACTACCGGAGTTCATTACAGAATGTACAAACGAATAATGTAAGTATTTGGCAAACGCACCCCGCCGATCACACTTTGACCATTGTATTTCGTCTATTTCCTACAGGGTCGTATGGGATTTAATCGCAACGATGACTATCGCAACACCATTCAGGTGCCAAGGCCAAATCCGCGATATCGACCGCAACAAAAAGTACCGTCAGCGGCCCTAAGGTATGTTTATGGTGGGTCAGTGACACCACAACCATCGCGTAACTCTAATATTGGTAGCGGTTCATATGATTCATACCACAGTAAGACCACGATGACCCGGGGGTGAGTCTTTTCAAAACCCAATTCTCTGGAATCTTATTGTCGGGATTGCTTAGTAAATAAAGGCTTGCCTGTAGCATACGTAATATGCCTTCCTCATTGTGTTCTTTGTACCCGCCCATATCGGTGGTACTTTCGTACCGCTTCATAATCGAAGTCTCTCGTTTGCCATTATCATGTCGTGTTATGGGTTCACCTATGGGATATTGGGGCTCGGAGGTGCCATATGTTCATTATATCTTTATTACACCTGTGTAGCCGATGTACGTAGAGTGATTGTATTGTTTTCCCATTATCACCCTTGTCCAGTTGTTTGTACTACATCTAAATTTGGCTATATGACCGTGTTGGTGTTTAGTCGATTCGCATACGGCAAACAATAAACAATACCCACCTCTAGCCACCTTTGTGTCAACAATTATAGCCTAGATGTTAATTATTGATATCATACTTTTCTTTTCATACCTCCTCCTTTGTGTCGTCGTTAGATCATCGCAAAGCAGTGTGGTTAGCACCAATCCATTCGATTCCGACGAAGATGAGGACAACGCCGACGCCAGCACACTGGACAGACTTAACAGCAGCTCTACGTCAACTCTCTCAAAATCGACGCAGCGCAAAAAACGCCGGGCGCCGGCTCCACCCACGCCGGTAAGTTATTAAACATGTCAAAAGTCTTCGCTACTATTCTCTCTATAATCAATATTGCTTAACAAGTTGCCAATGCAATTTGGGAACAGCTTCAATTACAAGGGAATAAGTGGCATTCTTTTTATTTTTTAAATTTCTTATGCAAACGCGGTTATCATCACAGGCAACAGTCGCTTTGGTAATTGGACCAAGTATTTGCTTAACGATAAATTTTTTCTTTGCGATAAGATTGCGTTGTGTTTTCAAACGCCGCGCAACGGTGAAGTAATGTTTTCGTTTTGAGAAGCTCATAGGTTTTTCGGATTCCTCAGAGAGCACTACATTTGGCATAAGCCGCCTTTGAAGAAAGTGCATAGTTAATTTTTCAACCCTTATTAGCGTCTTATGCAAATCGGGCAATAAATTTAATTTATTATTTATGTCTTTAATGAAATCATTTGTAAAAGTAATGACAATAATATTATTTACTGCGTAAACTTTGATAAAGAAAACAGATCGAGATCCGCAAACCCATTTGTCCTCAATTAAATGTTAATAAATAGGGCAATGAATTGCATGCACTAAATATGCGCATGTAACATGCACATAAAACTCAAAAATATGCCCTAAAAATAGTAAAATATGCAAATTAAAAATTTTCATTAAATTTAATATAATGTTTATATAAAATTAGCATGAATAATAAGAAGAACCATAAAGTGAACATGTAAATTTAAATAAAATTAATTAATTTATTGCGTTATTGAAGAAAAGAAAAAATTTTGAATTTTGGAAGAATTTTCATTAAATAAGAAAATACTCACAAGTTTATATTTTTGTAGAACATGATTTAATTTTTCAATAAATTTCGGCCAATTGAACTTTTTACATCACTTATTTTTATTATAGAGTTATATATCAAGCCGACTGCATCTTTCAACAAATTAGCATTTCGCATATTGAACTGAATATGATAAATGTTTAAATTGCATTTTTGTACGTTGCCAGCTGTTGCTTAGCTCGCACGTTTTACAGTCCGCCTCGTAAGCCACCAATATTTTCATGTCACAAATCCATTAACATTATTTCGAATGCTTTTAATTATAATTTAATAATATTTTGGCAAAAACTTTAATTTTTATGGATAATCCATGTTTTTTTTGCATTTTTTCGATAAATATAAATAAACGACCCGGCAACATTATTGATAAAAATCGCTTAAATTAAGCCACTTCAGAGTACAATTCAGTGCATTTGTCCGCATATTTCATGGTTGCTATAAAAAGCTAACTTCTTTGCAACAACAAAATACATGCAAACATTTAAGCATATTTTTCGCATATTGCAAAAATGTGGAACAACGCGAAAATATGCTAAATGTCTTCCGGTGTAAAAAGACTATTAATATTTGTATTACTTCCGGTGTTAAAAGACTATTTATATTTGTATTTCTTCACATAAAAACGAGATTTAAGAGAAGGCACCTCTTAGCTCGTAAGGCTCTTTCAATGCTTCGCCGAATTCTTTGAATTTATAATTGGCTCTGGAGGAAGCAAAATGCCAGGATACATATTTTTCATTAAATATATAAACAATCGAGGCCTATTTAAAAATATATTTTGTTCATTTGATATACAGAAGAGATTTCAGTTCAATAAAATGACTTTGTTAATAAACTTCAGTTTAATAATCAAGTCACATGCAACAGCCTTGTGAACACCTTGCCGTCATAACATGTAGGTGCTGCATTGGTTAGAAAATGGCGATATTTTTCTGTCGAATTTTTCACCGAACAAGGCAATGGAATCGTTGATTGGTTTTGTCTATTTCTACGACATTGAGCAAACATTTTTTGTCGCGCATATCATCTTTTCTTAACTACAGAACAAATATCGACCATAGTCATTTCTCATACTACCGGAAATCGTCCTTTTTTCTCACAGGTAAACCTTAGCAACGTTTCAACTAAAAATTAAATAACAAGTTGTTAATATCGTTTACATAACAAATGTATAATAAAATAACTAACAAGTGGAAGTACCAATTTCAAAAATTGATTGGGTACAGTATTAGTGCCGAATGCATTTGACTTGACTCTGAATTCTGCATCAAATAGTTCAACTTCGTTTAAATATAGAAATTGTATGGGATTCTCTCGAATATCATCATGAGACGCTGTATTACAATTAACTAGGGTAAACAATGTATTCAACTGGTCAAGATCATTATTACAGATATTATAATCACAGTTGTAAACGCCGGTTGTATTAATACGATACCAGAAATAACCTGAGATTCTTTTATACATTTAAATCTCTTCTTACATTAATAATTTGATTTGGGTACAGTCTTTGCCCAAAGTGAATTAAGACTATTTCCCATTCTTAGATACGTATGTTGATTTCACGATTTTTATTAGTGATCTTCAACAAATTTAAAGAATTTATTATTAAAGAATTTCATGATAATAATCCTACAATTAGTAAAGAAATAAACGATAAATCTTAGGAATCAGCAGAAAATTTCAGTTTAAAGGTGGATAATCCTTGATACGTTTTGTCGGCGCAGTGACGATAAAATACATATATCTTAAATGTATCTACTAATTTTAGATAGTTGGTCAAATTAACCAATTAAAAATCTTTAAGCTCGAAATACTCACATCCAAATTTGTTTTCTACTCTATGACATCACGTTTTTTGTTTGTTTTCAATTACAGATTCATGGACGTACCCCCACAATCCATATAGATTCTAGTCAAAGTAATGCACAAAGTGATGACTTGTGCATCCGCGAGGATATGGATATCGCACATCTAACGGCGGAAATTGAAAGTTTCGTCAAGGATAAAAGCAATGAGGACATCGAAACGATTGTCAAAACAAACAACAACAATAACCAACATGATGTCACAACAAAATCAAATGCCAGTAATGTTGCTACCACCGAGCATAGAAATGAAACGACACCAGTCGCGGTACAGGCGATGGAGGTGATACCCCCTCTTCCTCCTAAGGAGCTAAAGAAGAATAAAAACACAACTGATATTAAAATATCTACGTCTGCAAGCAATAAGTCGGATATAGAGACAAGGTCCGTTACAAAGGATGTCGGCGCATCCTCTGAGGAACACCGAGAGGTTTCTCATATAAAATCCATAAACTCGACGGCAAGCCAAGTGCCACAAACAAATGGTCCAGTAAAAACAGAAATTGTTACAGTCAAGACAATCGCATCTTCCAAGGTCACGGACAACACCATGCCCGCGAATGATCCCACGAGCACAGTAATCGTTACGGAGACGGTAGTAAAACCGGAAGTGTGCAGAGAAATTAAATCCAACGGAGCTATACCAAAGAAAATAAACAACGCGTCCGAACACAATCAACCACATCAAGCAGCTAATCCCGATTTGTGTATCAAAGAAAATAACGAAGAGCCACAAAGGCCAGTGCCTGTGAAACGAGTTTCCAAGCCCGATATTGAAGCCGGCAATGTAGAGTGCATTCACGTCCATGTAGGAAGTCCCAAGCCCTCGCCCCGGCAAGGGCATTCCAACAGTTTGTCAAGTTTTAAACAGGAGCAAAGCAGTGAAACCACTGGGGTCATTACCACGAAAACACCATTCACACTTACAAGTCCTCCCACTCAAAGAAAATCCGTCCAATCACCCGAGGTGTCAGAGCAGCCTATTAACGCTCGTGTTGAACCTAAGGCAGCTACTTCCCATGAGTTAAACATTACGGAAGACCAAGTTAAAGTTAAGCCAGAGATAAAACCCAAACCTCCATTGTCTCCAAAACCTGCGGTGGAAAGGAACACAAAAGATCACTCGTTTGCCGAAATTCACAAACCAATGAGGGCGAAAGTACCCCAATCGGCCAATGGTCATGTGCGACGTGCGTCTCGCGAGGAAACAGCTCCGTTACCGCCCATGGTACCGCAAAACCAAAGCGATGAGGCACAGAAGGCACTAGAAAATGCTGTTGCACCAAATATTCATGCCGAGCAGTCGAAAACCGAAAGCCTGAAAATCGTAGAAATTCCCGCCTTTAAAGCCAAAGAGCAACGAAACGAGACTCGCACTATATCTCCGCCGCCATCAGTATCTGCGGTTGCCGAGACCAGTGGCACTAATGGCAATGTGGAATGCGAATCCTTGTATCGACCAAAGCCGCAATCACACATGGAATGGAAACGATCGACATTGGCCCCCTTGGAGACGCATATACCACCCGAAAAGCGAAAGTCAGTCAAGGATATTATAGAATCAATCAACCGCAGCCAACGTCTCCTGCATGCGTCGGCCAATAAGGACTTTACCATTGTAACGGGACCAACTGTCACCGCGGAAAATCCACCAAGTCACGATGAGAGCCTTAGAATATTGGACGAAAGTCAGAGGGAAATTAGACGCATGGTCCAGCAAATCGAACACCTTGACGGAGCTGATACATCGAATGGATCAGCATCGTCAGCTCCGCCCAGCTATAGCGAATGTGTGGAAGCTCAGAAGCTGGACAACGGCGAAATCTTTCAGAAGTGCAAAGTCCAAAAGGAAGTATACGATTATCGGGAGACGTCGCCCATAACATCTAATCTAGATTGGAATCCAGTGCCAAAGCCGAAGCGGACTAAACCACATAACGAACAGGAGTAAAATTTGTCTATTGCCCTCAGCTGAGCTGTTGTCTTTGCTTTGAAGCGATTCGATATGATCGAACGGACGCCTGTAATTGTTCTATACATGTTTAATTATTTCTCTTATTTTTTATTACATATTAAATATTTACCAAATATATATGAATAATCCTGTATGTGTGTGTGTGTGTGTGCAATACTTCTATACAATATCACACATACATAGATAATTATGTATTTATTGATGTAATCGATAAGTAAATACAAACAACTAACGGGAATTTAAATGCAATATAAATAATAAATCTATATGTATCACATATATTTACATTAATGTCCTTATTATACATAGTATGTAATCAGCTGCTCATAATTTATCTCCTTTCCCTCCAATCCCACCCTATTCAAAACTGTGAACGAACAACAACGAAACTCTCCGGGGGTGGCTAAGTCGTGTTTAGCTCAATGTGTATTAAATATTATTATACTTATGTACTTCAAATCGAATTAGCTATATACGATATGCCACCTAGCCACGTAAATATGTATGAACACAAGTATAGCACACAACAACGCAGCTATGTACCAATGTTTATCGTCTATCTGTATGTATATTTACAATATGTTAAGTTTGAAGTTGCTAAATTGTATTTGTTATTTAAATATAATTGAAATGAATATAAAACAATACATACTATATACACGGTAGCATAACTGCGAAGTTTCATTTGTCAATGATAACATAAAAGATAATTGTCTCTTTATACTTTTTATTATTATTATTAGCCATTAAAACAACTTGACAACATATACATATATTTAAATTTTAGTGTCTAAGTCAGAGTCCGAAATGATTAGAGATTTCCATTCGCTTCGATCTTGTGCGCACCGTCTCCAGTCAGTCCTACCAAGCATCGTCAGTGATTCCTCCACCTGGTCCTTCCAACGTAGTCGCGGTCTCCCCCTTTTGCGCCGTCCTTCGAGGACTTGATAGAATACCTTTCGCGCTGGAGTTTCCTCATCCATTCTCACGACATGGCCTAGCCAGCGTAATCGTTGCACTTTGACTCGCTTGACCACATCAATGTCGTGGTATAACTCGTACAGCTCATGGTTCATCCGAAGCTCGCCGTTTACGCAAATGGGTCCATATATTTTGCGGAGTATTTTTCTCTCAAACACCGCCAGATGAGCTGCATCTGCCTGTGTAAGCACCCAAGATTCGGAGGCATACAACAGGACCGGTAAAATTAGTACCTGCTACAGTTGGACTTTGGTGGTTCGAAACTGATATTCGTAAGGGTACACCGGCAGAGACGAATTATCTTCGCAGGAATACCGAACTCAGACATGGCTTCGTATAGTCTATGCCTGATGGGACTATCGAAGGCAGCTTTGTAATCGACATAGAGTGTCGATTTGCTTCTCATGGGTTTTCTCCAGAATCTGCCGTAGTGTAAATATCTGATCCGTCGTGGATTTGCCTGGTCTAAAGCCGCACTGATAAGGTCCAATCAGGTTTTCCACAATTGGCTTTAGACGTTCACACAGTATGCTAGACAGGACCTTATACGCAATCGGTAAGAGGCTAATTCCACGATAGTTTTTACACTCACTACGGTCACCTTTTTTGTAGATTGGACATAGCACACTGAGATTCCAATCCTCTGGCATGCTCTCCTGAAGCCAAATATTCTCTATGAGCTGTTGCATGCTTATCTCTACCCACCTTAAACAACTCAGCTGGAAGTCCATCAGCCCCAGCTGCCTTGTTGTTATTTAAGCGGGATATGGCAATTGTTATCTCAGCTTGACTCGGAGGTGGACACTCGATGTTATCATCTCGGATTGGTACACAGTCTTCATCAGCCGAGTTTTCAGACATCAATAGGCTGCAAAAATGATCTTTCCATATTCTCAGTACGCTCTCGGAGTCAGTAACGTGACGACCATCCTTGTGTTTACAGGAGGGAAGACCTGTTCCATGTACCCTACCATTTATCATCTGGTAGAATTTCCGAGCTGTATTCTTCAATACACACATTATTCCGCTCCTTCAGCTCTCGTTTTTTTCGCCTGAAGAGTCGAGTCGCCTCCCGTCTTTTTATACCCGATTGGTTTGTTACGGTCTCCGAAGCCGTCGATTCTCTACAAAGTTTAGATAATTGTATTATTCAACTTATTTGGCAAATCTTTACTCGCTCATCACATTAAGTTTTCCGTCGTATATTGTAAAGAATTCGAAAAGAATTAGTGTTAAAACAACGTTTACATGTTTTTAAGAAATCTATTTTGAGAAATATTTGAAATTTAAACAACATAATTTTATAAACATTTGATTTTTTAAGATTTTCCAATATCGGTAAGGTGATCCATACCTCTATAAGAGCTTTCTAATACTGTGGCAATCGATCTTACAGGGTGCAACAAATCGGCAAACAAGGTAGATGCATAATGTATAATGTCTGTCTGCTTTCGCACGAACTGCCTATACAATTGCACCTAGAGTGTTCATATATCTCCTTTTTTTAAAAACCCGGTTTCCGAGTTTTTCGAAAAATTGATTTTTTAGAAAAATCGGATTTCAAATACAGCATTTGAAAGAAAACCGGTTTTATCGTTTTTTTTTACTAAAAGTTTAAAAAAAAAACAAATAAAAAAAATAATTTGGTTCAAAATGAATTTATTTACAAAAAATAAGAAATGGGTTTTTATATTTTGTGTTTTTACTTATTAATAAATTTTTTTTTTTTGGAAGGGAATACATTTTTGGAATATTTTTAATTTTGTTTTTTAGAATAGTATTTAAGAAACAGTATGTAATTTATGTGTTTAATTTCGAGTCTACTCATCTGTATCGTTTTTATAAAATTTGATACAGAAAATACGCGCTCACTAATTGTGAAAGTAGGATTTATTGACAAAAACGCGATCAGAAGGATGTTGAGCTCTTTTATTAAATCTATCGAAATAGTTGAAATCATCATATAGGCTTGTGTCATTGCAATTTAGTTTTACTGTTGGAGTTTGGATGTAGGATATTTTTCGGAGCTAATATATCCGATGTTTGTATTCTTCTTTCCTTCCTTATTTCGCAGCTCCCGAGCATAAACTCTCGTCTGTTTAATGCCGTGTATTAGAAAATGGAAGTAGATCGACAGTCACTTCTGTTTCATACAGAAATACGATGGCTTTCTCGTATTTATAAGCTAAAACATGAGACTCGGGGTTTAGATATTGCTTCTGTGTTAAAAAAGAATAGTGGGTTGTAAAACTTTCATATCTGGCTAACATAATTATTGCTCTGAGAACACACTCGACCATTTAAATAAGCTCAACAGAAAAATGCAAGGCAGGAATTCCAATATTTTAATGTTATGGTACACATTTTAAAGTTTTCAGGTTAATTTGGAGTTTTGGATCAGCCACGCTGTCAATAGAACTAATAAAATGTTTCCAAATTTTGGCAGAAAAAATTAACTGTTATTTTCCGAAGTATGACCTATAACCAATGGACCCGGATAACATTTCCATTTGAAGGCGCTTACCGATAAACGAGTGAGAAGAAATACAGAAGCTAAAATTTTCCGAAGTTGTAGTTGTACTTCAGGACATTTTTGGTTGCATATAAAAAATGAGTATCCTGTACGTTCAAAGCATGCTGTTGCAATTATACTACCATTTACCAGTAAGTTAAAATAAGGATTATCAAATTTCACTATTTTTAAATCGAAAAAAGAGAACGACTGAGGACGATCAATGAAGAGATGAGAGCAGCCTTATCAACAATTGCTCCAAATTTTGATCGCTTGTGCTCAGTTAAAGAGACTTACATACTAGACATCTTTTCATTTTAGATATATATATTGATTTTAGTAATAAATAATAAATTAACTCTTTCGTTTTTCTTTCTTGATTTGAAAACAAAAAGTTTGCGGAACACTGCATTGGATGCGAATTCTTAACTTACGAACGGAAAGAATTTCGGTTCCAGTATCTGCTTTGTCTGATGTACAATTTGTCTTTAATTGACGATTTCTAGAATAAAATGCACAACAAATTGTTAGTTCCTAAAAATACATTGCAATATATCTTCACTATACAGGGTGGCGCAACAATTGTGCAAAGTAAGAAATTTAAATATAATTTTTTTTAATCAAAGTATTTTGTTATTTTTTGTTATTGTATAGAAAATTTAATTTTATTTTTTATAACTAATTGGTTTGAAAGATGGTGGCCCGTTAATGATCTTCATGCTCATCCACACCTAAGCGACACCGGATTAGAAAAAAAAAATCATTCATTGCGGCCTATAGGGTTGAAATCAAGATCGCCTTAATTGTTGTATTAATGGACTATTTTAATTAAGAAACTGATGAACAATGCGTTTCAAGCGACGATCGTCAAACGAAAATTCCAACGAGACGAAGTCCATATCCCACGAATTCCGATTATTCCGACTGATCTTTCATTTCAATTCAAGCGGATTCAGTTCCCCATTCGATTAGTTTTAACGATAAAAATTAATAAATCGCAAGGCCAATTGTTGGAAGTCTGTAGGAATAATCTCGAATTTCCCTGTTTCTCGCATGGTCGGCTGTAAGTTGCCTGTTCGCGTGTGTTTAAACTGTCTTCGGTGTTTGTTTTAGTGCCGAAAAAAACATTGTTTATCATATCGCTCACTACTGATTTCGATACAAATAAATCACATTGAAATTTGAACTATTTGTGTTTTATTATCATTTTGAAGTTTATTTGAATGCGTTAAATTGGGGCGAGACGAAGTTCGCGGGGTCTGCTAGTTTAACATAAATTGAATATAAAAACTTATGAATATCGAAACCTTAATACTAAAGTAAGTAATTGTTCTCTATTAATTTACAGCCTAAGCCAGAATCTCGAACGTTAACATTCACATGGTTTCCACACAACAAACAGGTGATTTCGAAGCCACAAACTAACATCAGAACGACAACTCGAAAGAAAATATATGCGAACTAAAACGTAAGCATTTCAGTACAAATTCGGTAGCCACTAATTATTTTCGCTGTCATCTGTGCGAACACAATTGTCAAAATCACTCACCTGTGTTTCTGCTTTCGTGTAGTGCCAAAAAAAAAACACAATTGATCTGGTTTACATGTTATTTAATAATAGTTAGTAGTTACAGTTTTCTCTTATCTTTTCTAATAATCTATCTTTAGACAAAACTGAACAAAACAAATAACTTACTTAGGATAATTTGTTTGCAAAAAAAATGACCCCATCTAGATAATGCAAAACATCTTTAAACAACTGTTTGCCGAAATCAACAGGACTATTAAGAATTACACCTATGGATTCACTTAGAACAGAGTCCAAAATGAAGGACTTTCATAATTGGTTGCATAGGAGATCTATTAATATGGTAGCTCTAAGCCTAACTGATCCCAAAGATGGACTACATAAGCTTTTCTTTTTTACATTGCTTTGCTAAATGTAATATTTTTTTTTAAAAGACATAACATTCCTTTCCCAGATAAACCTTTACATAAAACACATTCAAGAAATGCAATTAGCATAGGTAGAAGTTTAATTGCATTTACTAAGGCCAACACTTATCCAGAATACCTCAAATTATTTTTTTGCTAAAACAAACATCTTACTCTTAGTACACTGTATAAGACAAAGCCTACTGCCCGAATTCCCTGGAATTTTTGCTGCAGAATTAGCAGCTACCAACTATGCCATTACGATTGTTTCCGAAAAGAATATAAAAACAATTATTTGTACAGACACGGGGACCGGCCGTGGCATAGTGGTTAGAATACGCGACTACCATGCGGGAGATCGCAGGTTCAAACCTGGCTCCAGTCATCTTTAAAACAATTGTTCTTTCATTGTCGGCTCCCCTCGAATGTTGTTGACAGCAACTTCGCAGTATAAGTGTCGAGTCAATCGGCGTGTCTAGTAAGAGCTTCTCAAACAGTGACGTTCGCATTCGTCGATAAAAAAGTAGGTGCCGTTAGTTGTGAATCTAAAAATAGAAAGCGTGTTAATTCACAACATACCTCATTCATGGGGTGCAAAGGGAAATTAAGTAAGTTTTATTTGTCCAGACAGCCTCAGCGTAATTACTTCTTTTCAACATAACAAAAAGGGTTTATGTGACAATTTTATAACCAGGGCAACCGGAAATAAGCTACAGCATGTTTTTTTTACAACGAGATATTAACAAATGCGTAATGTATTTACATGTTTCATGGTCCTACAAGTGTTTTGAGACCTATTTGTTAGACCATATTTTGGCATATTTTACCCATAAAGTCATATTTCGGCAAATTTTGGTTTTAGGAGCATATTTTTTTAAAAAAAACCTCCTTTTTAAAACTTATTTTATATTTTTTAGGCCATATTTTTTAAAAAATTTATGTTTTCACATTAATTTTTTGTTCTTAAGGGTAGTCTTTCTAAAATGTTAAACGTTTATAAATCCTGTTTTTCGTGCGCGTTCTTATTTGAAAAATAAACAAAACATTAAAAGAAGTGCTTTTCAACCACTACCGATTTTGACCCTGGATATAATGCATAAAAATAAACTGACAAATGCAGCAAAACTGATGGCGCTTGTAGATGAGTTTCTTGACTTACGAGCTGATGGTGGATTCCTTTATTGTAAAATCTGCAGCAAAGTTATTTCAGCTGATCGCAGATTTCAAGTGAATCAGCATTTGGAAAGCTGCAAACATATTCAACTAAGACATAGAAGTGAAAATAAGCAGACCAAACAATTATTTTTGACAGAATTTTTCTCTCAAAGAACATGATTTTCAGCTTTTGTGTCTGCTAACATTCACTTTAAAAAATGAGAAATCAAAATATAAGAACACTATTTGAGGAATACACGGACTACTAAGTGTCATCCGAAACAGTTCTTCGAACTAAACATATAAAAAATGTATACAAAGACTGCATGGACAATATACAGCATACAGCAGCCTTGGAAAGGACAAATTACTCAACAATTGCTCGACTGTGGGACGACGCCATCAAAAATCTGGACGTCAACTTCAATAAGAATCATGTTTTGCTTTTTGTGACGGATGCAGCTCCATTTATGGTAAAGCCTGCAAAAGCTATAGTGACATTTTATCAGAAAGTGACGCATGTGACATGTATTGATCATGGTCTCCATCGATTGTGTGAATGTGTTAGGAATTTATATGAAAACGTAAATAAAGCTATTGCTAATGTGAAGAAGTTATTTTTAAAAGCTTCATGTAGAGTGGAACTTTTTAAACAAATGTCTCCAGACTTTTCATTACCTCCAGAACCTATAACAACGCGATTAGAACATGGCTTGAAACAGTTCATTACTATGCCAACAAATTTGGAAAACATTCTTAAGGTCGTAAGTGCATTAAATGATGAAGATGTTCAATCCATGAAAACTACAAAGGATGTCTTGACAGACCCCCAAACTAGATCTGACTTGATTTATATTGCTTCAAATTACGGTTTTATTGCAAAACATATTAAAAGTTTGCAAACATCAGGTCTTATGCTCAGTGAACAAGTTGAGGTGATTGAAGATACTTTTAAATTGAATGATAATCTACCGGATTTCGATTTTATTTTAATACATATTAGAAAAAAATTAAATCAAATTACATCACTAAACGTTGGTTTAGAACATTCAACATTAATATCAAAATACGATGTAAATGAAATGCTGTCTCTTAAATTCGCTCCAATTACATCTGTGGATGTCGAAACATCATTCTCAATGTACAAAAACATTTTACATTGTAATAGACAAAATTTCTTGTTCGATAATTTATCTCAATATTTTGTAGTTGTAGATGCTTAATATACAAAAACACGGTGATACTTAGGAAACATAGTTTAAGATTTTTTACTTTAATGTTAAATGAATTCATTTGATATATTTTTTTTTTTTGTTTAATTTGTTCCTTAAATAATAATACTAAAATAGAAATATGTCATAAAATGATATATAGGTAGAAATAACTTATGAAATGCAATTGTATACTACTTTTTATTTTATTTTACCAATTCAATATTTTTGTAGGTAAATTTGATGAAAATACTAACTAGGACTGAATTTAAAATAATATTGTTTTGGTTAAAAAGTTTTTTTATTTTTAAGCTGTTTTTTACTTTAAACCGTTGTAACCACATGGACATGGATATTTGCCTTGTTCTTAGGATATCCTTTTGTTTATAGTTGACGAAGAATTATCGCATATTTTGGATTGCTCAGCATATGGCATGCTCGGCAAGATTTTGGAAGCACTAAAATTTCTAATAATATTTCTGATGTTTAAGTCAATCTTTGAAGTACTTTTACCTTTTTGTATATCTAGTATTTACCCTACACTGTATATGAAAATTACTTTAACTAATCATTTATCAATTTAACAGTATGCATACTAAAGGCCTGCAGCGTTCCATTCATTCTACTTGTACAAACAGATAAAACAAGTAAGAACCTGATATTATCGGTACAAATACAACAAATAGTAGAACAAAACATGTGCTCATTCGTTTTGGATTGAGTAGATCGCGTCTTATCTCTTTCTCTAGTTCTCATTGTAGTGGAAACTTTTTTTTCTCTTTGTCTGTTCTTCTCAGTGAAGTAACTGTTGTTCCTCTTTTTTAAATGGATATATCCATTTAATATAGATATTCCAGACCATACGCTTTGCGTTGATGATGTTTTCTTACTATTTTTTTATTCTTTTTACCAAAAGTAATGGTGTAAGTTTCATCTGTGGCAAATTTTAACAAAAAAGAAAACAAAATTTCGCTCTTTATTCTTTATGCTTGCAGCGTCACGCTCCCCACATATTCCAAGCACAGATAACAAGAATACCGATATATCTGTTTGTTATGTATGTATTCATACAAGTATTTTTGATACTTGGTACTTTCACTCTCTCATACCTATTCTATCGTTATCTAAAAGTGAAATATTCCATACGCACTCAATCCAAAGAGAGCGAAACAGATACAAGCAGATATAATAAAATTGAACTACATACAACAAGTGTGTTTGGATGGTTCTTTGCAGACCTATAATGCATACCGAATATGCCATGTTTTTCCAGAATTACCAGAATTTCTCAAACAATTAAATTTTTTTTTCTCTCTCGCTTATATAAATATATATTAATTATTTAATAAACAAATATAAATAACATTGTTTTCTACTCTAGAGATAAAAAACGATTCGAACAATGTTCGTTTTAAAATATAACAATGTTCAATATATTTAACTTTTGAAGTTGAAGAGTCCAAAATACTGTTTATCGAATTATACTCGTGCAAATATTTCTTATGGAAAAGTTGTAAATAACACAGTGCAACAAATTTTAGATCCCGGCTTCTAAATTGTTGATCCTTATGTAAAATTTCATGCTGAATTCAAATCTGCTCAGAAATATATGAAAAGTAGAACGGTTTTTGAGATATCGCCAAATATTAATTTTTCATGTTTTGAAAAAAAGTAGGTCTACTAAAATACAACTTTCTCAGGTTATAGTTCACCGATTTGTGTAAACTGGGTCGAAAATAAAAGAAAACGACAGTTGTTTAAAATCCAAACATAAATGACGAAGTTACGGCATTCAAAGTTGGAAATTTGTAAAAATTTTTATGATTTTTCAAGTTTTCGCTGCCTTTCATTAATATTCTCCGGTTTCAGACAATTAAATGATAGAATATTATGGCAAACAATACAATCTAAAAATTGTACTTTTTAGGTACCAGAAGTACAATTTAAGGTACTAAAAAGAAAAAGTTTTATGCTCATCCACCGACTGCCGGTTTATATTGGCCACCGATAACCAATAAATACAATTACGTTTTTTGGTTTCTAAAATGGATATTCATATCCAGGGCAACCGGAAATATGACCTAAAAATCGTGTTTTATGCGCTTAAAATATGATCTTTTTGAACAAAAACATGCTCTAAAAAATTAGTCACACATTTTTTTCATATGAATTATAAATATTTGTATTAAAAGTAAAAAACAGCTTAGAAATAAAAAAATAAAAAACAAATAACTTTTTAAACAAAACAATATTATTTTAAATTCAGTCTTTGTAAATATTTTTGGTAAATTTACATACACAAATATTGAGTAAGTAAAATAAAATTAAAAGTAGTGTACAATTGCATTTCACAACTTTTATCTACCTATATATCATTTTATAATATATATCTCTATTTTAGTATTATTATTCAACGACAATTTAAACAAACAAAATATCACATGATGTCATTTAACATTAAAGTAACAAAAATATTAAACTTTGTTTCCTAAGTATTACGGTGTTTTTGTATGTTAAGCATTTTATTTGAGATTGTTGCAATTAACTACAAAATATTGAGACAAATTATCGAACGAAAAATTTTGTCTATCACAACGTTAAATGTTTTTGTACATTGAAAACGATCTTTCAACATCCACATATGTAATTGGAGCGAATTTTTACATCGTATTTTGATGTTAGTGTTGGCGCATATCCACACAATTCTTTACAAATACTTTTCATTACTTCCAAGCCAACGTTTTTTTGATGTAATTTGATCAAAAAATGTTTTTTACTTTTAAATTAAATTGGGAATCCGATAAATTACACAGAACAACATTTTTTTGCAAACAAGATTTCAAAACACTTTTTCCATAGATTTTGACCCCCTAAACTCCAAAATGAATTTTAAAAAATTTTCTTAGGCGCGGTTTTTTTATAAAAATTTTTAAACAAAATTTTTTTTTACATTTTTGGAGTTGCGCTAAATATTTTGGTAATATTTTGGGTATCTCTTAACCGATCTTCATATATAACCACTTAAGTTAAAGACAACAAAATTCTCCACAAGTTCTTCATTGAAAGTTATAAAATAATAATGTCGTTTCGATGCTAGCGATTTAAATAATTTGAAAAACTGCAATTTTTCTGTAAAATTTGGGGTGGAAAATTTATTTGTTGTCGTAGGAAAAATAGAAAACGCAATGGAAACTCTAATTTTGCATTTTCTACATATAGTTGACCCTTTTTCAAAGAAAACAACACTACAACCATAAAAATCCATGGTAAATTTTGAGTTATGAATTTTTTGGCGAAAGACTAAAAATTTGAGTTTTTAACAATTTTAGTTATTTTTAGATTTAACCCCTAACCAGTCATTAGTTGTGCTTTTTCCGGTTACAAATCACTGTATCTCGATAAATATTAACATATATTGACGTATTAAAACATATTGATCGACATATATTGGCAGATAGTATGCCTGCCGTGGCATAGTGGTTAGAACACGCGACTACCATGCGGGAGATCGCAGGTTCAAACCTGGCTCCAGTCATCTTAAAAAAGAAAAAAAGAAATAAAAATTGTCTTTCATTGTCGGCTCCCCTCGAATGTTGTTTGACAGCAACTTCGCAGTATTAAGCGTCGATTCAATCGTGGTGTCTAGTAAATGCTTCTCAAAACAGTGACGTTCGCATTCGTCGATAAATAAGTAGGTGCCGTTAGTTGTGAATCTAAAAATAGAAAGCGTGTTAATTCACAACAACGCGAGAAGCTATCCCATACCTCATTCATGGGGTGCAAAGGGAAATTAAGTTTTTTTAAGTATGCCACATACATATATACATAGTTGCAAAAAAAATATTTTAAATATAAAAATTTGTATGGGAACCACCTTAAGGGTTAAAGATAAAGGATAGAAATGTTCTGACATACTATTCGTCTTGCAAAAAATTGGAGGTCGGTCATACATTTGACTCCTCTAGGGGCACTTTTGGTGAATTTGCAGCATTGGGAGCAAATTTAAAAAATTGTAAGGGTAGACCTTTAGGGAGTCAAGATATGGGGTAGTATGTTTGGGAAAAATGTTAGGAGGGAAAAATTAGTGGGGGTATGTCATACATTTTATACCTCTAGGGGCTACTTCGGGGCAGCTGAAAGGCTTGTTGTAAATTGTTCACCTTCCACACCAACTAAGACCACGATGCGCATTCATTTGCCCCCACCTCACTTCCACCATTTTTTGGCTCATTCAATTTTTTTCCCAACCCAACCTCATAAAATTGGGGGTCTAAGTTGGTGGTGAAGGTGAAAAATCCACAAAAAGGTCCGCAACTGCCCCGAAGTAGCCCCTAGAGGTATAAAATGTGTGACAGACCCCCACTAATTTTTCCCTAAAATTTGCTCCCAATGCTGCAATTTCACCAAAGGTGCCCCTAGATGTGTCAAATGTATGACCGACCTCCAATTTTTTGCAAGACGAATAGTATGTCAGAACATTTCTATCCTTTATCTTTAACCCTTAAGGTGGTTCCCATACAAATTTTTATATTTTAAATATTTTTTTTCCAACTATATATGTATGTGCCAATAAATGTCGATCAATATGTGTTAATACGTCAATATATGTTAATATTTATCGAGATACAGTGATTTGTAACCGGAAAAAGCACAACTAATGACTGGTTAGGGGTTAAATCTAAAAAAACTAAAATCGTTAAAAACTCGAATTTTTAGTCTCGCCAAAAAATTCATAACTCATTTTTTCATTTTTTTCATTTTATTTGTTTTAGTCTATGGAAATACATTTTCCTTACAGACTATGACTTAATTAAAAAACATAACATAAATACTTATATTATAAACAAGTATATTAAATTTCAAGTTACTTAAGATAAGCACTAAGAAATAATTTAAAGCAATCTTTTGTAATGCAAAATTCAATACATTGTTGAAACTCTTTTTGTTGACTTAAGTTGATTTTATTTAATAGAGAAAAAGCACGGGTTAACGGACTTTTGAGAGCATAATTAGTATGATGGTTTGGAATATTAAAAATATTAATAAATCTTAAATTTCTCGGAGGAACATAAAATGGAATCAATGAAAGCAGTTCAGGACAATCAATAGAATTATTTATTAAATCAAAAATTAACAGAGTAGATTGAAATTTTCTCCGATACTCCAAACTTTGCAAACCTAGCAACAAACATTTTGACATGTAAGGCGTAGGCTCAACAAAGCTAAACGATCTGAGAGCAAATTTAACAAACTTTTTTTGAACTCGTTCAATACGAGAGATATGAGTGCTACAATGTGGACTCCAAACTACTGACGCATATTCTAATTTAGATCTTACAAACGCTGTGTATACTAACTTTAGAGTATAAGGGTCCGAAAATTCGGAACAATTTCGTCTAAGAAATGCAAGCATTTTGTACGCTTTTGGAATAATGTAATCAATATGCGGAATATAAGACATATATGAATCAAACGGGACCGGCCGTGGCATAGTGGTTAGAACACGCGACTACCATGCGGGAGATCGCAGGTTCAAACCTGGCTCCAGTCATCTTAAAAGAAAAAAAAAATAAATAAAATTTTCTTTCATTGTCGGCTCCCCTCGAATGTTGTTTGACAGCAACTTCGCAGTATCGATTCAATCGTCGTGTCTAGTAAGAGCTTCTCAAAACAGTGACGTTCGCATTCGTCGATAAATAAGTAGGTGCCGTTAGTTGTGAATCTAAAAATAGAAAGCGTGTTAATTCACAACAACGCGAGAAGCTATCCCATACCTCATTCATGGGGTGCAAAGGGAAATTAAGTAAGTAAGTAAGTAAGTATGAATCAAACATTACACCAAGATCAAGTGTGGAATGAATTTTTTCCAAACTATAATTGCCAATTTTAAAATGGCACTGAATTGGATTTAGGGATCTGAAAAACGAAATATGAAAACATTTTGAAAGATTTAAATGGAGATTATTATTATTACACCATTCAAGCAAATTGTTCAAGTCAGATTGTAGATGTAAAACATCACCTACAGAATCTACTTTGTAAAATATTTTTAAATCATCAGCGTACAAAAGAAACTTCGACTTCATAAAACAAGTCGCAATGTCGTTAATAAATAAATTAAAAAGCAATGGCCCTAATATACTACCTTGAGGCACACCCGAAGTTTGTGCATATGGCCTCGAATCATATTTACCAATTCTGACTTTACAAACTCTACCCTTTAAGTAAGACTTTATCCATAAAAGGAAAGTCGAATGCAGACCCAATTGTTGCAACTTTGACAAAAGAATGAAAAAACTTTGACAAAAGAACTCTCAAAATTTACCATGGATTTTTATGGTTGTAGTGTTGTTTTCTTTGAAAAAGGGTCAACTATATGTAAAAAATGCAAAATTAGAGTTTGCATTGCGTTTTCTATTTTTCCTACGACAATAAATAAATTTTCCACCCCAAATTTTACAGAAAAATTTCAGTTTTTCAAGTTATTTAAATCGCTAGCATCGAAACGACACCACTTATTTAAAAACTTTCAAGGAAGAATTTTGTTGTATTTAACTTAAGTGGTTATATATGAAGATCGGGTAAGAGATACCCAAAATATTACCAAAACATTAAGCGCACCTCCAAAAATTGAAAAAAAAAATTCCAAATAAGAAAATTTTTTAAAAATCAATTTCGTGTTAAGGAGGTCAAAATCTATGGAAAAAGTGTTTGTGGGCTGGTGTTATTAATCAATTTAAAAGTGTCTTCAATCACCTGAACTTGTTTTATAAGCGTAAGACCTGATGTTTGCAAATTGTTTATATGTTTTGCAATAAGACCATAATTTGAAGCAATATAAATCAAGTCAAATATAGTTTGTGGGTCTGTCAAGACATTCTTTGCAGTTTTAATGGATTGTGCATCGTTTAATGCACTTAGGACCTTTAAAATGTTTTCCAAATTTGTTGGCATAGCAATTAACTGCTTCAAGCCATGTTCCCCATCGTGTTGTTATAGGTTCTGGAGGTAATGGTAGGTCTGGAAACATTTGTTTAAAAAGTTCCACTCTACATGGAGCATTTAAAAATACCTTCTTCACATTAGCAATAGCTTTATTTACGTTTTCATATAAATTCCTAATACATTCACAAAATCGATGGAGACCATGATCAAAACATGTCACATGCGTCACTTTCTGATAAAATGTCACTATAGCTTTTGCAGGCTTTACCATACATGGAGCTGCATCCGTCACAAAAAGCAAAACATTATTCTTATTAAAGTTGACGTCCAGATTTTCGTCACACAATCGATCAATTGTCGAGAAATTAGTCCTTTCCAAGGCTGCAGAATATAGCACAAATTTCTCACTTGCAAATTTCCTTTTCAGAACTTAATGCGCCTGCTATAACGTTTGCCACATTTCTGCCTGTTGCATCTACAGTTTCATCTTATTGATTTTTTCATATTAATTGATTTTTTAGTTTTGCTCGTATATTATAATGCAGTCGTTGTATACATTTTTTAAATGTTTAGTTTGATGGCACTTGGTAGTCCATGTGTTCCTCAAATTATGTTCTTATATTTTGGTTTTACATTCTGTAAAGTGGGATGTCAGCAAACACAAAAGCTCGGCATAGTTTTTCCTGAAAATCATGTTCTTTTGAAAGTCTACCGGAGCATTCTGGCAAAAACAATATTTTTGTATGCTTATTTTTACTTCTATGACTTAATTGAATATGTTTGCCGCTTTCCAAATGCTGCTTCACTTGAAATCTGCGATCTGCTGCAATAACTTTGCAGATTTGACTGTTACATTTGAAAAGAGCAAAGATAGAAAGACTTCCTTGTTTTGACGAACGAAAAATTAATGTGAAACACATAAAGATATTGTAGCACATTTCCGGTTGCCCTGTTCATAACAAAAAAATATATCTTACGATAACCCTTTCCGACCTAAGCAAAAACTGTTGGTTGAAATTTTGCAAAATTTTGGAATCTGCTATTTTAATGTTCCGAAAAAGCAATAAAGTATATAATTTTATCAAATTATTCTATTATCCTTTATTTTAAGGATACGCACAATTGGTGCACTTAATATAAAAGTTGGTAAAAGACAAATTAAATTACAAAATCAAAACTGGAAAACAATTTCTACTTAAAGTTTTGTAATGTTCTGAACGTAAAACCGCTTATTTTATGATAAATTTCAAAATTTTAATAATTTTAATAGATTTCAGTAATTACTCTTCCGACTAATTTTCTCAAATGCGCAAAATGCCACACGAAAAATGAAAATTTACGACAACTACGAAAACAAATATCGGTACTTTTTGGATTTCTTTAAAACTAAAAGCATAAACAATCATGTATTTCAGAGATTAACACAATTTGACAACAGGTTGTTGAGTAAAGAGGAATTAAACTTATACGCACAATTGTGCGTATACGGTCGGAAAGGGATAATGGTTAAAAATTCCCTTAAACCAAATAAAGTAAATTTCTTCGTAACCTTTTCTCCCGAAATAAAAAAATAACAATTATTGTCGTTCCCTGGTTTTAATTGTCGTTGTCGTTTTATTGTCGCTTTGTTCGTAAATTGGCATCCTTGAAATATACTGAAACAAAGAATAGATGTTATCGAACTTTTGCGGGATTTTTTTTCCATTTAAGGCACAAACATTTCAAATAGCGCAACTGTCGTTATTTTATTTTTTATTTTATTTTGTTGTAGTCTTTTCAACTTCGATGCTTAGAACGTCGTTACTATATACGTTTAAAAATAGAGAATACCGATATATTGTCGATAAATACCAATAACGCCAACAGTGATGCCAAACTGTAGTTTTTAATTTGTTTTTACGTAATTAAAAAACAAATTTCACATTGCCCCTTAAAATTAGACGGAACTGTTTCTCTCTTCAAAATCCTTGTACCAATGAGGGATTTTGTTTCCAAACCCCTATTTGTTACTCGACATTTTCATTCTTGACGTCATTAAACAAAACCTTTTTTAAATTTACCAAGGGTCGGAAAATCGTTTCAAACATAACTCTCATGTTCGAAATAAATAAAGAACAATGATGAATAGACTATAACATTTTTGTTTTCAACAAAGATAAATAACATTCAGGTTGAATATTTTTTTCAACTTTAGGTTTGAAATACTTTTTGAACAATGTTCGTTTTAAAATATAACAATGTTCAAAATAAATAACTTTGGAATTTGAAATGTCTAAAATACTGTTTGTCGAATTATACTCAAGCAAATAATTCTTATGTTGAAAAATTGTGAATAAAAGACAATATTTGTTGTGCAATTTATGCTTGTGGAGATTTCTGATGATGGAAATAATGTAAAATGTATTCAGTGTGATAAAATGCTGGTAAATCATACGGGTAATATAAAGCGGCATTATTTGCAAATGCATCAAACTAGTCCTCATGAAATTTTCAAGGGTCGGAAAACGATACTTTTTATGTTTCTAACAAAAATAAATAACATAGAAGTTTGAAAATATTTCTCAACACATGAGTTCAATATGTTTTCTAACAATGTTTGTTTGAAAACATAACTCTCATGTTCAAAATAAATAACGAACAATGATGGAAAAACTATAAAATTGTTATTTTCAACAAAGATAAATAACATTCAAGTTGAATATTTTTTTTAACTTTAGAGTTGAAAATCTTTTCGAGCAATGTTCGTTTCAAATTATAATAAATATACATTTCTATATATGCATGAAAAAACTGACGATGGGTTCTATAAAGATTCATCAAGTTGATTATTTCACAGTATTCAGCAAAAAACAAAATACCTTGCCTCTGTTATTGGCGATGGTATAGTATCGATCATATCTCATTCATTAGATGTAAGGGAAAATACATAGCTCTAGATTCTAGCTCTAGCTCTAGATTTTCTGCCAAAAATTTTTGTTGAAATTCTTAAGATGTGTTTAATTTGGTCGACCCAATATTTATGACATTCCAGTTTCGGTACGATATTTGAAAGTTCATTATTTTTTTGTACATGAACGTTTAATATTTTTTTCAACAATGATGAATAACTTTATTAGTTTTTTCATCGGTTGGAAATTTTTTATTGAACACAAGTTCGTTTTTTTATGAGGAAAAAATTAAAAAATACTGTATTTTGGTATTAATATCGGATGTCCGGAAATTTTACAAGAAGATGTTCCAACATCTAAAAAAAGAAAAATGCAGAGTGTGGCTTTGGAAATGGATAAAGGAAAATATGTGAAGTGCATAGGTCAACTGGTAACTCAACTTCACATGCCTTTTCGGTAACTGGACAATGAAGTGTTTCAATCAATTTTGCAGCCCTGAACGAGTGCGTATAATGTGAAGTTGAACTCAAAATGTATTGGCAATCATCTGCAGAAAATGAAATTAAAATTAGAAGAGCACATTAAAGATGCAATTGGCAATAAATATATTTGTTTAAAAATAGACATTGTCAGTCGAATGGAACCCAGCATCATGGGTGTAAATATTCAGTTTATGCAAAATTTCCAGTTGTTAGTATACACGATTGGAATGGTTGAATTATTTGAAAGGCATTGTGCAAATTATCCTTGGTCGGTACAAAATTGACATCAGTCAGATATACTCTATCACAACTGATAATGGAGCCTATGTTGTCAAAACCTCAAAATTATTACAAGAGTATAAGGAATGCGGTATTTCGGAAGATGAAAACTACGATGACAATATGTTTGATCATATCACAAGTCAAATGTCAGAAAGTCTTTCTGTGGTGAATTGTGCTGCCCACACATTACAATTAGTTTCTTGGGATGTGTTAAATCGACTCAAATCTGAAATTGAGAAGTGCAAAGAGACCGTTAACATTATAAGAGAAAAAAAATAAGGAGTTAAATTTGAGCCCACTGCCAAAATTAGATAATGCAACACGTTAATTCACGACGTGTATATAAGTTCATTGTTTTCCGCACCCTGTGTTTAACTTATAATGTAGAATAATCTTAGTTAGAAGCTCTAGCGGCATAATTCGACATTTTAGCCAAAAATTGTCTGATCTTCAATGTGTTTTTAGATTTCCCACACAACCTACCCATTATCTTCATCCCCCAGCCAATGCCTTCACGCCATGTAGTACATTGTCCACAACCTTCGTTTTTGTGAAAATGTACGTGGCGAGCAATGGCCTTTATCACATATGTGAACTATGATTTCGGCGGACCCAACGCCACAATTACCTCACAAACTTTTTTTTTTGTATGATGAGGGTGGAAGAGCTTCCAAGGATGACGCCCATTTGTCCCAGCCACCATAAACACCGCCACAATGACGTTTGATATTTTTTTTTAAGGGAATCGACTGTTATTCTTCTTTTATTCAAGTTCTGTCCACATGGACGGGGACCGGCCGTGGCATAGTGGTTAGAACACGCGACTACCATGCGGGAGATCGCAGGTTCAAACCTGGCTCCAGTCATCTTAAAAGAAAAAAATAAATAAAATGTTCTTTCATTGTCGGCTCCCCTCGAATGTTGTTTGACAGCAACTTCGCAGTATTAAGCGTCGATTCAATCGTCGTGTCTAGTAAGAGCTTCTCAAAACAGTGACGTTCGCATTCGTCGATAAATAAGTAGGTGCCGTTAGTTGTGAATCTAAAAATAGAAAGCGTGTTAATTCACAACAACGCGAGAAGCTATCCCATACCTCATTCATGGGGTGCAAAGGGAAATTAAGTTTAAGTTTTAAGTCCACATGGCCGCGAGTTTTGAATGGTTCTGTGCAGGAGTACTGTACTGTAGCTTGCAAATCAGACACCACCGCGAGGAAGAATTTTGTCCATTCATTAGTATAAGTGTGGCTGTGGTGATGTTCATGGCAAAAATGCGACATGTATTTGACGTTTGTCTCGTAGATCGATAAAGGCGGGCAACAGAGTTGTTGTTGGTAAAATGGCATTGCCAAGGCGAAAATTAGGAGAGGACAAAATAAAATGAAATGACGGTTTTTTTTTGAGAAAAGTAGGGCGAAGAGTATTGGCGCGTGAAAAAAAGGGACATAAGGCTTGGGAAATAAAATGATAAGGACAGAATAAGTTTACAAACCGTTTTAAATAAGAAATTAAAGATGGCTAGGACTGAAAATGTTGAGTGAAATGGACAAATAGGGTAGGTGAAATGTAATGTAGGCAAGGAAGGTACAGTATTGTGGAAAGTGTTGTGTAAAGCGGTCGAGTTTTGTTTCTTACAAAGTGCTAAAAACAGTAAAAAGAAAGTAAGAAAATGATTAAGTGTCCTGAAAGAAAATTTGGTTTTAAATGTTAGTTTTTATTTTTGTGTTGTGCATAGATCTGGGCTGTGCAGGTGCTGTATATCTGTGTTGAAGTTGAAATACAGGGAACCCAGAAGAAAGTGTCACACCTAAGGGATTTCATCAGGGATATAACACGGACGGCGAATAAAAAAATAAGGTATGTATTACTTGTTGTTTTTACTTCGACCTTTCTCCAAATTTTAATTTTATCTTATTATCAATAATTCAAGCTCGAGGTCAGGGTTTTGTAAATTAATTTTAGTCAATATTTCGACTCTCTTTGAGAGTCATCTTCAGGAATTAAAATGTTTATGAACAAAACAAACAATGAGTACCAGTTACTTGACTTTCGTCGTCGTCATCTCTTCTAAGAGATTCGAAATATTGAATAAAATTAATTTACAAAACCCTGACCTCGAGCTTGAATTATTGATAATAAGATAAAATTAAAATAAGGTATGTTTAGCATAATAGTTCCAATGAAACAAGTCAGAGAAAAAAGCAAATTTTAAATATATTTTAAAAAATAGCCAGCCGAAGCCGAATTCTGGTTGTGCTACCGACGGTACAAAACCGTCCCAGAAAATCGGTGAAATAAAGTGCAGCCTGTGTGCAAATCTTAAGCACAGTCCAGAACAGTTTTTTTTGGGTGTAAAACCCCAATATTAGGCCGGAAATTACAACGATTCCTATAATCCACAAAGAGGATAGCTCAAACACGAGAGACTAAATCGCACTGCAGAATATTTCGAACTTAATGCAGGAAATGAGAATTTGTGCGAAAGTACAAAAAAATGAGACAATTAACAATATAATTCAAAATTTAACGAAAAAAATTACAAATAATAATAGAATTTGCACAAATAAATTAGCGTCAAGCTGAATTATTGTAAAGAAAGAAAAATTAACGGCTAATTATTAGAGAGCCAATGAAAAGCAAAAACTAAGAAGAAAACTAAGAAGAAGGATTTAAAATATAATACGAAAGCAAAGCAAATATATAACACAAAAGAAACTAAAAACTGAGATTAAAAATATATATATTTAAGACAGTTTGTAAGTTTATGTAATTGTAGTTAGTATTCTGTACCATTTGTTTTTAAAATTAATCATTTATTTCAGCAAGATTGTAAGGGACGTACAAAAGCGAGTTAACGTTTTTTTATTATATGATAGGCACATTTGCCACGGGAACTCTATTTATAACAACCTAAATGAGCTCAAGTAGGTAGGAGTAGATAAGTTTCCTCATAATTAGATAGTGCATTTTTTTCGTCGTGTTTTTTTTATTCTTTAAGGCTCGTATTAATGATCATATCGAGAGAAATTTTGTAAGTCCTATTAGATTCAAAAAAAAATAATCACAATTATATATGTTAAAGTTGTTTTAATGTTAATTGTTCTTTGTTTAAAAATTGAAATTAAAATGAAAGTTAATGTTTAACGTTAAAATACAAGATAATATGGTGTGCTAAGGCTTTTATTTAGTAGTGATAGGGGTGTAATATTAGTGTTCGAGTCGTGTTGAGACGAAAAGGGTTGGAACCTACCCTGAGCGCGGTGAGAAACTAGTCGGCCAGCTTCGTCTTAATGTAATTAACGGCACGTAACAAATTGCAGTGGTAAATTGTTTGATAATCTGACATATTTAATTCTAAGTATTAATTTCAAATTTATTCGAATTTTTCTAGTCTCACCTGCTTTCAATTTTCGTCAAATTAAAATCAAATGGAGAATTAAAAGGAATTCAACAAGAAAAAACTACAGGTACCTGCTCTATTTTTAGTCATTCGCCAGAAGAAAGATATGCCTCTGTACGGGAATATTTGCAACAGCAACAATTTTAAGAAAAACTTCCATTTCAATAAGATGCTTTTCAGTATTGGAGAAGCAAATGCCATAAATTTGGAACGTAGGCGAAAATTGGTGAGGTCGATTTAGCTGTACCTGCAACATTTAAGTGCAGAAAAACTGGAAAACATACTCAAACTTAATCTTACTATAGTAAAAGCCATGTCAATATAATGATGTTGAAATAAAGATCTGAGGAGTGCATACAATACATATTTACAATTGAGTTCTTTTAAGTTATTTAATGTACAAACGTTTAAATTATAGAAAATCTGCAATAAATAAAGAAACCACAGATTTATGTTTCTCAACAACATTAGTTTAAATCGTTTGTAGTGATCATGGTAGGCAGGAATGTATGTACCATTAAGTTGTCTATTATTTAAGCCTTCCTCATTACTATATAAATTTACATTATTATAATGGCCAACTTCCAAATTAATTAGGCAAATTATTAGTAGTTACTTAAAACCATCAAATGCAATACTAAAATGCATTTCAAATAATTATTGAGGCAAAGTATCTCTAGCTCTAAATGATTTCTTACTTAAGACTACGCAATTTATGCGTTTCTCTCCACTATTGTTTTTAATCTATATTGCATATTATAACAGATATTATTATAATATAAGCTAACATAATTGGTTCGAAACAATATTTTGATATTCTAGTTTTGATAACATTTCAAAAGTTTTTTTATTAATTTTTTGAACATGAGCGTTAAATATTGAAACTAACTTCATGGGTTTTGTTTTCAACAATGATAAATAACTTTGTAAACAATGATAAATAACTTTTTTTCGAACAATTGTTCTTTATTTACTTTTTTCATCAGTTGAATATTTTATATTGAACACTTACAACAAGCTTTCGTTGAGTACGGTTCACTTCAAACTTCGCTCGCATTATTCGCTCTCAGTTTGATATACCAAATTTATAAGAGACAAATAGTGTCTTTCGTCTTTCTTTGTATTTTTGTTATAACTTTCGGTTATTCCTTAGATTGTTTCTTAATATCTGACCGCGAAATGGCTTCCTCCTCAGGGGGAAACTTTTATTCCCTTCTGGATCCAGACCCTAACCCTTCACCGAAGCGGAAGAAGAACAATCATAAAAATCGTGTAAATTTAAACAACTCTCACGATTTTCCTGTTTTTGGAGAGAAACGAAATTCTAACAATACAAACTGTCCCAAGTTTGTAATTGTGAAAAGCACTATTGCCGACAAACCTATAAGAAGTCACAACATATTTATGGTTAATAAGGCCTTTCAGGGCATATCTTCTGAACAACCAGAAAGTATTAAATTTTCACGGGATGGTAATTTACTTATCCTAACAAAGAATGAGACACAAGCAAATCGTTTCTTGAAAGCTACAACTTTGCCCGGAGTTTGTCCAATTGAATCCAGTTTACACCCATCGTTAAACGTAGTCAAAGGAGTGGTTTTTGCCTTCGATCTTATGAACCTCACAGAGGATCAAATAGTTGAGGGACTTAAACAACAAGGTGTAGTTGGTTGCCGCAAAATTACTAAATATGTGGATGGTCAAGTAAAAAACACTCCATTGCATATTTTCGATTTTAACATGTTCAAACTCCCTCAGGAAATAACTGTAGGTAAAGTTCTTATTTGCAAAGTTGAACCATATTTTCCGGCACCGATGCAGTGCAAAAAATGTTTCAAGCTCGGGCACACCAAAAAGTGGTACAAAAACGAAGAAGACATATGTGCAATTTGCGCATCGACTTTGCATGATCCCACACCGTGCACCAGAGTTCAATGTGTAAATTGTCAGCACCAGCACAAATCCAACAACAAGCAATGTCCCGTTATTCAACAAAGGAAAGAAATCTTAACAATCAAAACTATTCAAAGAATTTCATACAAAGAAGCTAGAGCAAAAGCAGAACCAATACAAAACTACAATATTCCAAGAGAATAATTAACGGTAGTGCTAGAAGAATATAAGAAGAAAACAGAAAACCGCTCAAAGACCAACTCTAACATACTAACACAGCCTGAAACAAAAACAACAACTTTACCTAACAACCAACAGCAACGAACAACAGACAAAACCATTCAAAAAACATCAGCAAAAACAAAAACAACATCTACCATTAAACCCATATAAGAACTATCAACCAAATCAACATTCACGAACAAATTGACTCAGAACATAACCTTAAAATCTAATTTTGGACAACAACTAGAGAAAACACTTGTAACTCGAACTTCTACATCTGCAACCCACACAGCACACTCGATTTCTACCAATTCAAACCTTACACACACACCACCTTCAGCTAACACTGAAATCCCAAATCCCAATCTTTGATTAGAACATATTTCATATCAAAAACAAATTTCAAAAAATAAAGTAACTAAAAAACATACAACATCGGATATGGATCTTGATGAATCTACAACTCAAAATACAGACAACAAACTGAGGAACTTCGATTCTGAAATGGAAACGCAATAACTATAAAATTCTTTTTTTTCTTTCCTTTTAAAAATCTATTATGTATATTGGCTTCAACATTACTCTACTACAGTGGAACCTTCAATATTATTGCGCTTCAGGAAACACATATAATTAAAAGGAATTTACACTTTCTTCATCTCTTTTCATCACAATTTTTTTTTTTTGCAATGAAGTATGCTGATGAGAAATTAGTAAGAACAGTAATATGTACAGATAGCCTTAGCTTTCCCTCGATAATAATTAACCCATTCAAAGCCTTTTTAAAGGATAAAAGGCGACGCGAATGGCAGAACTCTGGAAGCTTTCTATTTCATCACAGCCCGGAAGACACAAGACCCCATTACTATGTATTTATAAATTTATTTGTAAAATATATTTATATAAATAAATAAATAATTTCAAACATTTGTTGAATACAAAAAAAAACAATCGAAAGTTACATTTATTTTTAAACTTGGAAGTTCGTTTTCTTATGAGGGAAATATTAAAAAAAAAACGTTTCTAGCAGACATCCGATATTAATACCAAAATACGGTATTTTTTAATTTTTTCCTCATAAAAAAACGAACTTACAAGTTCAAAATCAAATGTTTCTTTCAATTGTTCTATTTGAATTCAACAAATGTTCTTAATTATATTGAACTCTTGTGTTCAATAAAAAATTTTCAACCGATGAAAAAACTAAATAACGAACAATTGTTCAAAATAAAGTTATTTATCATTGTTGAAAAAAATATTGAACGTTCATGTACAAAAAAATAATGAACTTTTAAATATCGTACTGAAACTGGAATATCATAAATATTGTCCCGACCAAATTAAACGCAAGAAATATGTTTGTATTTAGATAAGTCATAACTATACAAATGTAACACAGCATCTTAAGAATTTCAACAAATATTTTTGGGAGAAAATCTAAAATTTCAGAAAACTCTTAGAGTTATGTATTTTCCCTTACATCTAATGAATGAGATATGATCGATACTATACCATCGCCAATAACAGAGGCCAGGTATTTTGAGTTTTGCTGAATACTGTGAAATAATCAACTTGATGCATCTTTATAGAACCCATCGTCAGTTTTTTCATGTATATATAGAAATGCATATTTATTATAATTTGAAACGAACATTGTTCGAAAAGATTTTTAACTCTAAAGTTGAAAAAAATATTCAACTTGAATGTTATTTATCTTTGTTGAAAATAAAAATTTTATAGTTTTTCCATCATTGTTCATTATTTATTTTGAACATGAGAGTTATGTTTTCAAACAAACATTGTTAGAAAACATATTGAACTCATGTGTTGAGAAATATTTTTAAACTTCTAAGTTATTTATTTTTGTTAGAAACAAAAAAAGTATCGTTTTCCGACCCTTGGTTTCTAGGTATTAATATCGGATGTCTGAAATTTACAAAAACTAAAATTATTAAATTATTATTCAAATTGTTTCAAGTCGTTACTAACAACTGTGACGACAGATTCAGAGTCGTTTCGATTCAACGTCGTCGTCACATTTCCTTACAGAATACCAAATTTGTGTCAATAGTTACCGATAGTTATCGAAAACGACTACGAGAATACCGATTTTACAGCGTCGTCACAAGACGACGTCGTTTTGCGTCGACGACGACTAGGGGAATAAGGCCGAATTCTATTGGAGCGCCTCTAAGAATCCTTTGCGGTTGCAGTTACAATTCTGGTAACTCGAAATATCCAATAACTCCAGTAAATCCTGTTTTGTTTAAAAAATTTAGTTTTTGCTTCCGATTTGTCATCTTCAGTTATTTCCAATTGTATCCAAGGTGGATAAATGACCTCTCTAATGCATTCAGGGTTTCGACAGGAATCTTGCAACTACTGGCTGCACTTACACTTAGGTCGTAAGGCCCCTGTCCAAAGGACCTCAATGATTCATTATAGGAACTATTACGTAATTAAATGCTGCCTTATTTAGACTTCAGTAGTTCTCGAATCTAAAAAAAGTTGGGAGGCCGGCCATCAGGTAACCTCAAATTACGATTTTAACACCGATGAACATACTCGTTATTTGGCAAGTTTATGATATCGGATCATAGTCGAAGTATTTTCCTTTCCAGTATAAGATATTTCTTGCTTTCTTCATCGCTTGAATTTGATTCGGGCCCAAAAATATTTGTTCATGATTACACAATAACACTTCTGTAATCGATGTTGAATCGAAGTGACTTTGACATAAAAACGACGACGATGCACAGTGGTCCATTTGCCTGAATTAGCGTAACGAAATTAATAGCATAAAAAATAATAAAATTTTCGTCAAAAGGAAAATTTTTCTAGAATAATAAAACAAAAAGTAATCAAATGAAAAAAAAAATTTGTTTCATCAAAAAATATTTTTTTAATTTTGAAATTTTTTCGTAATATTTTTTTTCTTTAATTTTTTTTTATTTTTTTTTTTTAATTTGTAGACGTATTAAATTATATTATTAAATTATTTCGAGTTAACACTCCACTCTGACTCGGACTGCCTTACTAAAAAAAGGTTGCAATTGCAGACCGACATGATGCCTATAAATTGCAACATAGTGAGCAAAAGCAGCAAATGTTGGCATTTCATAAAGTAGCCGAAATATATTAACATAAAAGAACAGTCTCTTCACCGGCCGGTACCGGCTAACTAAGTTCTACTCTACAGAAGTTAAGATTCGGTCACAAAAAGGGTTAAACAAAAGTGTTGTTTTCTATCACAATTTTCTAGCACCTCATATATTGCACAGATTACGATACACTTTTTTTGTAAACTACATACCTTTATCTTTTAAAAAAATCCAAAAAATATTTACTAATATGAGTTTTCCCAATTTTTCAGCACAATCTGCACAATTGTAAAAACGCGCTAAAACGTTTTAATTCCAGTTAATCAATTATAGCAAATTTTTAAATTTGGAAGTTATCGATTTGCTAAATGAACAGTTAGTTATCGTCGGGAAATAAAATTTTAGTAGATTTCGAATGTCTACAATTTTAATTTCGTTACGCTAGATCAGGGAAATGGACCACTGTGCGATGTCGACGACGACTACGGGAGTAGGGGTGATTATATTTAATGTGCGGTTCTTTCGAGTTTCAGCGTCCGCTTCGGCTACAACTTTTGTGCAAAAAGTGAAAAATTTCGGTGTGAACAATTGTCCAATTCTGTAACTGTACCATATAACGGTTTCGAGTACATGCACTTTTGAAGAAGTGCTCTGTCGGGTCTAAGACAAATCAAATTATTGAGAAATTGTGTGACTTTTGGCGTCTCCTTAGGGAGCTGTATTGGGTGGCGGCGTATGCCGGACCCCAAATTTCGTTGTAAATTGTCGGTGTGAACAATTGAGTAATTCTGTGCCCGTGGTGTCGTGTTATGCACTTTATAGAAGTGCTTCGTCGTGTGCAACAAAGCAAAACTATTGAAAATTGTGTGACTATTTAGTGTCTCCTTAGGGAGTTGTGTTGGGCGGTGGCGAATGCCGGACCCTAATCTTCGTTTAAGAAGTGTCGTGTTAAATGCACAAAAATTGAAGTTTGTGAACAGTTTTCAGTTAAAAAGTGACTGTGCGTTAAACCACGGGTTCATGCGTGGTGACCTGTTGGTCTGCACATAACCTCAAATTGAGGATTCGTTTAAAAAATAAAGTTAATAACTATCAAAAACAAAAAGAGCTTGACATTTAATGTTTGTATGCACTATTGCGTATGTGCGGATTTAAAATCCAAAATTTTTATTAAAAAAAAGGAAAAAAAAAAAACCTAACCTAAAATATAAAAGTGAAGAGAAGAAAAAGGAGAAGGAAAAGTAAATTGCAAATTTAAAACGGTTGCCTGTCTCTAAGGCCAAATGGTGGTAGCTGAAGGGAACAAGAAAATATAGCTGTCCTGCTTTCTCAAGTGGTGTTTTGGGCCTGTGTCTTGGGCCGCCATCTTTTTTTCTTCATTCTTTGTGTGTGCTGAACAAGGGGCACTGAGACCGGTTACTTGGTAACGGTCTCCTCACTATATATTATACATCATACATATCATCTCATCCATCACACTCCTCTGCTGCTGAGCGAAACGCCTGGGGACCGGTGGAGCGATGGAGGAGGAAGCAGACCCTCCGGATGGAAGAGCGAGGAGGCAGAAAAGGAAGGTAGTTACAGGTAAGCGTTCTGACAGATCTAGAAGTGGAAATGATAGACCAAAAATAAGCATTATAGAGGTTATTTCTTCAGGTTCACAAAACCCTGAAAGCAATGCTCCTCTGAGCACCTCAACTTTACAAATTTTACCAAAATCCACTGAAAGTGGGAACCAATAAACCTCTGCAAACCTTAACCAATCTCCCTTGCTAAAGGAAAATGCTACTGTTGGTGACTGTTTGGAAAAACAGGCTGCCGCACCAGAAGCGCCTAAGCAAATTGAGGAAAGTTTTATACCCAAATCGACCACTCCAGAAAATAGGGAGTTTGAGAATAAGTTTTTCTATGACGATGAAGATACTGGACCTTTTATGGTATATGTGGATGTTAAATCCAAAAATGGAATTCGTGTTCCCATCAGTCTAATTGCACTAGCCAAGTTAGTGAAAACAATTGGAATCAGGGATTTGTTATCCTTGGATAAAATAGGCTTTGGCAGATGCAAGGCAGTTTTTAAAAATGCAACTGCGGCAAATAATTTTGTGAGGGACGTGCGCCTAGGTGAAGCTGGGTACCAGCCCAAAATCTTTGCCCATTTTGTGTCCAAAATGGGAGTTATCTATCCGGTTGACCCTAATATTGATGTGGAAGAACTTATGAGTGAGAACTTATGAGTACAATTGCTTTAGATACAATCACGTATCGCAACATTGCAAACAGAAGAATAAATGTTGCAGCAGGTGTTTTCAACCTCATGAACAAATGGAAGCCTGTGATGAGAAGCCCTCATGTACAAATTGCGGGATGGACCACCCTCCCACCTTTAAAAACTGCCCAGCTAGAAACCGTGCCTATGATGTAAAAAAATGTATGACAATCGAAAATCTATCGTACAAGGAGACGAGAGCTAAATATCCGACCTAATTTTCAAATAAATTTTACTTTTTATCTGACGACATAAACAGAAACTTCCCTGAAATATCGGAGGATCCGAAAAACAGGAGAAAAGAGCACATCCAGTCAAAAAAACAACTCTTAGACAATGTTCAGGTCGTGGCAAGCTCCTTACATAGGAAAGTACCATTTTCAAAGGTGGTAAAATCGAACGAAAACAGAAGGAAGGAAGAAGAAAAAAGCAAGAGGAATCGGGAAGAGCACTTGAGAGCCCTACAACAGGAAGAGATATATACGTCGCCAAATGGTACAGCCTTGACATCGATGGAGAAATATAAATTGACTGAACAGGAAAAATCATCAACTCTATGACCTTAAATTTATCCACTTTGCTTACAAACTCTAAAAGTTTAGATCCTGAGGATAGAACCTTTATCACTAATTTAAGACAAGAAATTAATAATAAAATGATTCACATGGATGCTTCAGATATACTTAATCCTGTTATAAATTCTCAAACAATAACTCAACATGAAAATTCTACAATACAACATACAGAGCATTAGAAATCACAATAACAAATGTTTACTAGAACTGTTTTTAGAAAATAATAAAATAGATATTGCCCTTTTATGCGAAACATGGCTTTCAGACAACAAATCTACAAGCCTTTGCAACTACAATTTCATTCCGAAAATAAGAAGTGACGGGTATGGTGGAGTCGGAATATATATAAAGAAATACATTAAATTCTCAATTTTACAATTACCACAAACCAGTGAGTGTGTAGGCATCACCACTCTTAACTTAAAACACAATTTCAATGAAATCAACTGTTATATACCACCCAACACAAACATTCAGTCTTTTGCAAATATAATACAGCCAATTGTGGCCTCAATATCTATCTCACATCTACCTACGATAATTGTGGGAGATTTTAATGCAAAGTCTGAGCATTGGGGCAATGCGTTCTCTGATGCACAGGGCAGGAAGCTTTTTGAAACGATGGATCAAGCTAATTTTATTTGCATAAATGGAAAAGAGCCTACATACAAAATTAGTGATAATTATGCGTCCTCTTTAGATGTATCCTTTGTAAATAGTACGATATTTAATGCGAAATGGTCAGTCCGAAAAGATAAACTTACAAACAGCAATCACTTACCCATCATTATTGAAATTTTTAATCAGAACAACAACCCTAACCAAGTTAAGAAGATTTGCCACAACCGGGTACAGCAGGAGTTAGCAACATTGGTAGTAGGAGCCTCTGTCAAGGAGTTTAATTCTGCCGTGAAAAACATCTATGATAAACATACCACATACATATCTCCTACGAACAAATATGTTCCTAAAGAATGGTGGGATGAACAGGGCACTATTCTTTTCAACAGAAGACAAGCTGCCAGAGCGAAGTTCAGGAAAAACAGAACAATCGGAAACTTAGAACTTTTTGAATCGGCGCAATCTGATTTAGAGAAATATTTTAAGGAAAAGAGATTTTCAAACTTTAATGACATGTCTGCTGACCTTTCTGATAACCCTTTATCTAAGAACACTTGGGCTACTCTAGACAACTTAAAAAAATATAAAATGGATAAGGATATAAGGAATTCCTGGAATGAAGATCAAAACAAAAAATACCTTGATTTCATAACAAATATCAACATTAATGCACAACAATCTTCTTCTTCATATACTACAGGGATCGTCAACCAAAATGCAATCACCTCATCTAATGCTACTATTGGAGTCCTGACTTCGCAACAAGCTTCAAACCAATCCTTGTCAACACCATTAACTTCACCTCCTGCTAACTCTGCAAGTCTAACCTCACAAGAAATGTTAAATCAACTTAGTATATTATCATCAAACATGCCTGACCAAAATATTACTCAACTAAATCCTTCCTTGGAGTCCTCTGCTGTGTCCGTCTCTTCGGTTGCTGTCTTAAATCTTCAGCCACAGTTAGGTGTTCCTTTTATGCCAACTTCAATTTCCCTCTCCACAACGCAACAAGCTCTAAATCAACGTTTTCATGAAAATTTATCGGCGGTGTCTTCTGCAAATCCTGTTTTGTCAATAGCTGGTTCAAACCCACAACCTCAACCATACAGTGTAATTACAGATCAACCTGATGAATCTGTCAGGCAAATTATAACTTCTACAACCCAGCTGTCTTCTCACCTCCCTGATATAGACATTGCTATACCAACTCTCAAATTTGAGCATTTTACTTTTTTTCTTGACTCAAGAAGTTCTACGTCGGCTGCAGGACCGGATAATATTTCTTACAAGACAATCAACTCACTATCGGCAAATGCAAAACTAAGCTTATTTCATTTGGTTCTAGAAGTGTGGAAAAAAGGGGAAATACCTGAGGAATGGAGAAGGATTAGGATTAAACCCATTCCAAAAAAGGGAAAAGATGTGTCAAACATTGAAAATTACAGACCGATAGCACTTTTATGTGCGCCTCTGAAAATTCTTGAGGGAATGATTAAGCACACGATACTTAATAACATCGAATTGGAAGGAAAATTACCACCCAGGTCTTATGCCTATAGGCCTCGTCGATCTTCTACACTTTGTATAAATGATCTAATGCTTTATGTGAATACCCTCAAAACAGCGGGTAATCATGTCATGGGCATTTGTGCTGATGTTGAAAAGGCGTACGATAATACAAATTTAACAATCTTAATTGATAAACTCGATGAACTTAACATCAACCCTCATACGATTAATTGGATCAGGAATTTTCTCGGGAAAAGAATTCTTCGGCTGGGAAGACAGGAAACCATGGTTGCAGATGGATTGCCTCAAGGTAGTGTGCTCAGTCCTACGTTGTTTAACCTATACACTATAGACTTACATGGGGTAAACTCGGAGTATAGTGCCCTCTTTCAGTTTGCAGATGATTTCTTCCTACTTGTTCATGATAAAAGTCGTGAGGAAGCTAAGTTAAAGCTAATCAACAAGATTAAGGAATTTCAGAACAAATGTCACAAAATCAAACTTAGCTTTAATATGGAAAAAACTAGCCTAATTCATTTCAATCGAACAAAGCACGACTTAAATATTTCTATCGATGGCACTCAATTAAAACAAGTTAGAGAGTTGAAGTATCTTGGTTTCGTGATATCGTCTTCGTTCTCTATGGTGGAGCAGGTAAAATCTTCCACTATTAAAGTAATACAATCATGCAACTTCCTGAGGATTACTAGTGGCTGTAACTTTGGCATACACCCAACTAAAGCGTTGCTTTTTTATAAGGTGTTTGCGAGATCTAAACTGGAATATGGAGCGGCTGGTCTAGCGTATGCGGCGAAAGTGGCGGTAAATACTCTAAAGGTTTGTGCTAACTCCTTTTTGAGGAAGGCTGTTGGAGTAATGAAATTCACACCTATCCCTGCTTTGTATAATTTGGCAGCTGAACTACCTTTTAAATTTCGAGCTGAAATTGCCACGGGAAGAGAATTGGCTAAGATTATGGCCTTCAATTTGCCAGAGCGAGATTTTCTGGGTGATCATGTCTTCCCCAGAAACAGTTACTCAACGGTCTTTAATAAACATCGAGATATTCTAAGCAATATGGGTAGCGGATGGATCACTTCAGTCCAGCAACATAACATTATGTTATATGAATCCTTTTTTGAAAATGTTGTAACCAAAAAGGCAGATGCAAGCCGTGAGATGGTACAAACTTTTTATCGCCGTAAAATTGACATACTTAAAAAAGCCAATTTTGAAATATTTCACTCGGACGGTTCAGTCAAGGACGATGTCACTGGAGCCGCTTTTGTACATGGGGACTCTGGTCTGGTGTTTGCCTACCACACAGAAGTCAAACTATCATCATTATCTGCGGAACTTTTGGCCATTCTTAAGGCGCTGGAATATGCAAGAGGAGAGAACATGCTTAAAGTGGCAATACTCACTGACAGCTTAAATAGTATTTTTGCGATTCGGAACAACAAATACAAAAACTATTTGGTGGATCAAATTATACAGACCTCGATGGAGATCCCTGGTGGAGTAGATATTCATTTTGTTCCGGGACATCTGAAAATTAAATTAAACGAAACAGCGGATGAAGCAGCTCGACGTGCAAGGGAGATTGGTTTTTTTCTGGATTTGAAATGGCCTTTAAAAGATGCTTTTTGTGAAATTGAGAGGAGAGCTTGGGCTGAATGGTCTACTGAATACGAGGATATATCACGAGGTAGTGATGCGCAATATTACAAAATTTTTCCAACTGCACGTAAGAAACCATGGTTCCACAACCTCAATTTTAGATCTAATCAGATTAAAACGCTTAATAGAATACTTTGTAACCACTCTTACTGTAATCAAACTTTAGCTAGATTCAACTTGTGTCATTCCTCTCTATGTGACACATGTAATGAAGAAGAATCATCCGATCACATCATCTTTAACATCAAGAAACATGAAGAAGAGCGAAACCGGTTCCCCAGGTTAGTATCATCCACATCCATCGATCATTTCATCTCATCACACGGATTTGTACAACTAGTGGACATAATAGATTTCCTTGATGACACACAAATACAACTTTGATTTTTTAGTAGCCAGTTCAGGCAACTTTCCTATCGTTGGCGTGCTATCTCCACATTCCATAACGGAGCGGACTTCCACCTTGGGGTGTGTCGATAGGAAACGTTCGGAAACTATTATAATCATCATAACGGATTTCAACTGCATATGTCTACATATGCAAAATTGATAATCAACTTGACAAAGGAAAGAAAAGACAATTTTGAAGTTGAATCTAAACAGCTACTGCTGTAAAATTGGCGTTGGCGGTATAGCGGCCAAATAATTCTTTTTGAGGAAGCATCCTCAAAAAGTAACTATAAAACCAAAAAAAAAAAAAAAAAATGTGCGGTTATTTTTTCTAATCCGGAGCAGCCATTTATTATGGGCATATGGTATTTTCAGCGAAAGGACGGTCGATTTCGTAGTACAAGATTGCAAAATTTTTACTTTTTTTGTAATTTTATAGTTAATTTGTTGAACTTTAACGAAACAAACTATAAGTGCGTTGAAGTACAAAAAACCGGGTTTTTACTGAATATTTTGGGGGTTTTTGGAAATTTTAAACACAGATTCATGTTGTGCTTTGTAGCACCTCCCAAAAAAATAGTACGATTTCCAAGTTATTATTTTTTTGTCGCTCTGTGTTATCCATAGAACAATAAGTGTGTTCGCAACATATGTCCCTAACGCACATTTAGATTAAAGTATCATAAATTGTAAAAGTATTTTAAATGTAAAGTAAGTTATTTATAAACCACCAACATATCTTCTTTATTTTACAAAATAGAATATACTAATCACATAAGAAATTTCGCTCAATTTTACAAATTTTCAGACACATCCAAGTGCCTATGGAAAATTGCGTGCGTCCTTGACGCACTTTGTGTTCGTCATAATTTTGAATACAACTCTTTAAGTAAAGGTGCATTAAAAGTATTGTCCAAAATTTAAATTTTTTAATATGAACACAATCTTCTAAATATTTCAACTTTTCGAGAAAACTACAAAATAAAAAAAGTGCGTCCGCAACGCAGGAAATACCGATATACAATTTCCAACCATTTGCAAGCAATAAACACACTGAAAAGAATTTCACCTAAATATCTGGTAAAAGCCTGTACACCAATTAATTTTAAAGAATAATGGTCGTTAACCATAGCATAGACAATAAAAAAACTTTAATACATTAAATAAATGCTCTTTATTTATTTATAAAACTGTATCTCAAACATAAACATTCTTTAGTACAAAGGTCATTATAAAAAATTTTAAAGATCTATAATTTAATAGAAAATTGTGAGGGTGTTTTCTTAGTAAAATATTAAGTACTTCCAGCACCATTTGCGTGTTTGGATGCTTCTTTTTCAATGTACTTAGTAAAACGTGATAGATTCGTCAGTACCGTTTGTACGGCTGGGTAACGCTCCTTTAGTTCCTTGCGTTGGGAGCGAACTTTTGTTTTAAATTGTTTCTCCAGTTCCTTTATAACAACCGGGAGATTTAGTTCCACCAGAATTTGGGGCCAATCGTTGTCGGAAAACATATCCATTAAAGCATCCAAAGCTTCAGATATCGTCCACACATCTTCTTCCTGTCGAGATAAAAGTTCTCATCATGAGGTTCTTAAATAATTGTGTGGAGAACTTACCTGTGCACAAGCTTGAACTATAAATGAGACAATAACTTTAACAAGAGCTTCGTTTAGCAAACATCCCAATGTGCCCAGCATACGAAGCCAATTAGCACGTATTTCCGGCATACTACAGTTCCTCACTCCATCTAGCATAAGCTGAAAATTGCAGAATATTTTAATAATAATCGATTTCCATCAATTGTTATTAATTATACCTCCAGGTCATTTTGTGTCATTTGATTGAAAAGTTCACTCTTCGTCTTCAAGTGATCCAAAGCAGCTCTCATTAGAGAGGTGGAAGGCTCTAATATTGTCGAATCCTTAGCTCCCTTAAATACTTGTTGGCCTAAATCTACCCAAACGTTGTAAATGGCATCATGACCACCCAAGTCATCCGAACTGAGACAGTTGCATAAATTTTGCAAACAGAGTAATGATGAAATGCGCAGATTTTTCGCTCTACAAATAAAATACAAAGGGAGCGTTAAACAATATCTAGTAAGGAATGCTTTTGTACTCTATACGAACTTCATTAATAGACTAATATTAGATTCCCTCAATTGTTGCGCCAAATTATGTTCCAAAGGCTGCGTTCTTTGCCATAACTAGGAAATACAAAAAAAATTGTTATATTAGTGTATGTGCACATATATGAATTGTATATTAACTAACCTTATCGACTAAGGATAATGATTTAATGGCTTCAGTAACTTCTGGTGGCAGTTTATCACCCTCGTTAATGTTTGTTGTACTTCCATTGCTCTGATTTGTCTCAAAATCGACAACACTTTCACTCTCCGAGACCTCTTCATCTTCCATGTCTGACCATTCTTTACAGAAAACAAAAAAATATATAAAAATTACACTTTAACGAAATTGAAAAAACAACACCAAAATATGTTAGAAAGATGATGTATCAACACCTATACTGCCCTCCTAAGAAAGAAAGTCACATCTCCATTTTAGTAGTTTTGAGATATTTAGCTTTTATATTTTTTTTATCTCTCGCGTCTTAAAATTAAATGTTTTTGAAAAATTTCAAAAATGATTTCAAAAGAAAAAAGGGGGGCCCCTTGGGTTCTATGATGACCCCCCATGGGTACTCAAATGAAAGAGACGAATATAACGATGTTATTTTTAAGTTGCTACGGGACTCCTGGACCGAGTTAGATCCATTTAAATTTCCGGGATAGACCAAAAAAAAATTGAAAAAATGTAAAAAAAATCATGGAAAAAGTTAGAAAATTTTAAGGAAATAAATTGAAAAATTCTAAAAAAAAATAGAAAATCTAAAAACCGCGCAATATTTAAAAAAAAATAATTTTTTATGAAAAACCCCGTAAAAAATTTAAAAAAAAAATGGGGAATAATCATGAAAAATTCAAATAATTTAAAGAAATGAATTGAAAAATGCCATAGAAAAATGAAATTTCATCAAAAATGTGTGAAAATTTTAAATTTTTTTTTAATTTGTCGGGACAAATGAAAAGATCATATTATATTGTTTTTGACATTTTTATACCATCACCCTTAGGGATGAGAGTTTATATCATTTGATACGAAAAAAGGTGCAACGCATTAAAGGAGGCGAGTTACACCCAAATTATCTTAAGACAAAATTCGTTTCAGGACATTTTAAGACGATTGAGCTATGTCCGTCTGGTTGGATGGCTGGTCAGCAGGATAACTCGAGTAAACCTTAACGGATCGGTATGAAAATTTACCAGTATTAATATTTTTCGAAACGAACTAATGGGATTGTAAATCTTCAGAAAAGCCCCACTCTTTCTGGTACCTCCCATACAAAATTACCCAGTTTTGGATAATTAATATTTCTTTCATAACTTCCAAACAGACGACCGGAGGATATTTAAATTTGGTCAGTTTATTTATTTTGCAAAAATAGACAAACCATAAGTAAACCGAAACCTTTGCCACACCGCTTCTGGTACCTCCCATACAAATGCCCGAATTGCCCCTCATAGTTTTACATACACATCTTTTTTGTAAGTACACTAAATTCACTCAAATGTGTAAGATGTTCGCTAATGATAATTGGTCTCAGGAATGAATATTGACTATATAGGTTCACCCCTTCTGGTACCTCCCATACAAAATGACCTATTTTTGGAAATTAATATTTCTTCCATAACTTCCAAACGGACACTTGAAGGGTAATGAAAATTGGTCGGTTAATTTATCTTGTGATAGGAGGCAAAACCTCAGAAAACTAATTATTTGGCACACCCCTCCTTTTACCTCCCATACAAATGACCGAATTTACCCTCATTGTCTTACATACATATATATTTTTTAAGTGTACTGAATGCAGTCAAATTTTGTGTAAATTGAACGGTTATGAAAATTTGAATCAGGAATGAATATGGACTATATCGAATATGGACTATATATAATGGGGGGTAATCAAATTTGGTCAGTTAATTTATCTTAAAATAGGAGGCAAAACCTTATGGCTTTGCTACCATAAAACTTATTTCATTTCATTTCATTTATTTAATCTTGTAGTTAAAAGCCCCATGGCCAATATGAGGTCAATTACAAAATTCATAAGTAAATACTACTCAGTCCATTCATTTTTCTATCCATTCAACTTCTAGGCTATTCAGTAATTTATTCATTATGCCATGTACTTCGACAATAGTACACGAGTCAGATTCTAGAGCTAATATGGACGTTAAAAATTCTCGCAAAGTATTTTGTAGAAAATATAGATAGAGCTCACACATTCCTTTCAACACTCATTCGTCGCGGCCGCTGTTCAATTCCGAATCTGCACACAACTAGTTCATAAAAGAAAAGTATTTTTTGTACCTTCTTTAATATGTTGTTGCTTTGATTATCCTAAGCATAGGTAGTAAATATTAAAAAGTCGGGATTTTCGCCTGAATTACTTCAATACTCGCGACTTGGGATTTTCGCGAGAAGTCGGGAAAATCCCGCCTAATCCCGACCATCTGGCAAGCCTAGTTGAGATTGTTGCAGTAGCGCCGCAGTCATCATTTTTTTTTAAAAAAAATCGCGCGATTTTTTAGCGAAAAACTTTTCTTTTTGGTATATTCGGGGAAAAATATTTTTTTTTGTAAATTAGAGCGAAAATGGATATGTTGGGAGTAAAAGCGCCGTAGGCGGAAAAAATATTTTTTTTTGTAAATTAGATTGGAAATGGATATGTTGGGTTAAGTAGCGCCGCAGGCATTTGAGTACCCGCACCTGGGGGTCATCATCGAACCGAAAGGGTCCCCTTTTTTTTATTTTTTTATTTTTATTAGCGCAATGATTATGTTGACAATTGCCTACATTACAACTTTTTCCATATAGAAAGTATCGAAAATTCGTCATATTGAGCATTCAAAAATGTATTAAAAAAAATTATAGCATAAAAACGAAAAACTATTTTTTTTTATCTATTTTTGCTTCATTAGTGCATGAACGATACGCGAATGAATTCAGCAAAAAATGATTCGTTTACAGCTCTGCGTAATATTCGGTATACAAAAGTACAAACTTAAATTCAATGTGAATTAGATTCTACTAAATATGTAATTTTCCATTTTAAAATGTATATTTTGTTATATGTATAGCTAAATATGTGAGAATATCAGATAGCGCATAATTATCTCTAAATAAAATTTCTAATGGATTACGACAAAATGAAGAAAATCTGACAAAAACCTTCAATTTGAATAACAATAATTTGATATTCCTTTCTCTTAAGGTAATCTGACAATCTGACACGAAATATATTTTTTGGGATGGCCTGGGAGAAATCCCAGTAGACTATCGTCTTGCAAAATTCTGAATGATTTGATATCCTATTTTTTCATTAAAATTAAAAACATACCTTCATCCTCGGGCGAGCACAAATTGGTGATGACTTCAGCTGCGACTCGTTGTGCGTCTAACAAGTAGCCTACGTCTCGAATGGCAATGTCAGCCTCAGTTGGTAATTCTTGGCGTCTTCTGCGGTTAGCAGCTGCCTCGTCACTCTCATCTACTAAAAAACAAGTCACTATCATTACAAATGCCGTATCATCGATGCAATGGTTCAACTCACCATCTTGCGTGTCCATTTTTATTTCCAATTCAGGTGCATCCTTTTGTTTATCGCCGTTGGGCATGTCTGGCAAGCCTGCTAGGGCCGTTTGGTGGTTTGTATCCAAAACTTCGGTCAGCGCCTGCAAAATTGTGCCGGCATATGAAGCTGCCAAAGCGGGTACATTACTCAGAATGCCAGCGGCCAATGTACGCAGATAAGCATGACTATAGTCTCCAGTTACCGTCAAGAGACACAAGAAGTTTGGTACATGTTCATTTAAGACATGCCACGACTTTGGATTGTTTTCCGACACCACTAATAGACACTGGGCCACAGATATCGCTATGTCTGAACCAAAAGCATTGTAATCAAGACAGCGTATAAAGCTCTCCACTAGTGTGGTCTGGTTAAAAGTGTCCACGGCTGTCGACGCGCTCTCGCATAAGTTCCATAGCAGATTAATGGCCTGCAAGAATATGTCAGAGCGAAGGTCCATTTGATTGCACATGTTTGCATCAAAGATTGGCTTCCATTCGGTGTCGCGAGCATATTCTCCAAGCAAAGCCAATAGGGGCGTGAGTATGTCCTGCTCCACCAGAAAATCGCAAACTTCAGTGCCGTTCACCGATAGGTTTCTCAATGCGCCCGCCGCTGCATTACGCACAGACTGATCCTTTTCGCACAGCAATGGACCAGCGATCCGCACTATGTCACTTTGGCATATGGCCGTCACTTTGTCCTTACTGGCCGTTAGTACGGCAAATGACTGCAGTCCATTGAGTTTTTCCTCAATGTTGACATTTTGCAGTTGATCCCTAATGGCTTCGATGGGGCCAGCGCCAGATGATTCTATTTCTCCACAGGCGCTCAGGAAATCATCGACATCGTTGGCAGCTAAACTCCCTAGGGGATTAGCTGTTGACGCGAATCGCGGTTTATTTTTCCTTGTTTTGCCCATTTCTTTCACCGTTATAAGTGGATGCAACACAACAACCGATCACTGCCTCGAAAGAAAGAACCCCACGTGCACTCAAATAATAAAAATAAAATCGAAAACACTCTATTTTACAACAACAACAACAATCCAAAATACGAAATTCGTGAACAAACAGAGTTGCATAGCCTAGTATTAATTTCATAATATTAGCAAAATATGACAGTGTTGCCCAAATAAAATTCTCATTGATCCTTTGGCGATTTTTTTACCAAACAATTATAACCATTTGGAAACTCAAAAAAAAAACCCGAGTTACATTTGAAATTTAACAAACATGGTACAAACAATTTAGTTTCAGTTGTAAATAAATAAATGGATTAAATTTGGTTACTTATATTCTAGACACTGCACCATTCAAGCAGATACACATCGTCACCTAAAATGCAAAATAACGTAACCTCACTTTTCATAAGTTTACAGGAGAAGCAAAAACGGTTTAAAATTAAAACTACTTGAGATAACAACATTTTTAAATCTAAATTAACATTAAACTAGAAATCGCGACCTAAGGTCGTAAAGGTTGTAAGTCTACTTTTTTCCTAAATGTATTTTTTGATGTAGAACGCAAGACAAATTGAAATATATATGTGCGTTGTCACCTTTCATAACTGAATAGTAAATGTTCAAAGTCCCTATAACATATACAAACAAAGCGAAAAAGTTTTAAGTGCAGCCATTTTATATTAACTATTCTCTGATTTTGAGAGTAAACAAGTAGTCATAGCATTTCAACGCAAATGAATGGGGGCGAAGGAATTTGCAAGAATTTGGGCATATTTTATTAAAAAACTAATTCTACATGAAAAAGACCATCCAGAGAAGATAATTATTTATAATGATGGATGTAGATACCAAAACCGAAGTTATGTAATGAGTAATGCCTTAATTAATTCATCAATTAAACATAAAGTCATCATAGAACAAAAAATTCTTGAGCCCGGACATGCTCAAATCGAGGTTGATAGTGTACATTCCGCAATAGAGCGTTGAAAAATAGAAACATTGATGTACCTGCTGATTATATATGCAAATCAGCAGAACCATATTCGTGGCCTTAAATACATTTCAAATATATGTATGTTATAAACTCCGGTTTAATGATACCTGTAGACTTCTACCCCAGAGAATTGACAAACACCAATGGAGCATTGTAGTGGTCAAATTTGAGACAACTACATCCAGAAAGAAATAAGATTACAGCAAAAAAAATCGAAGACCTACAAAAACTACGTTGCCCAAAGACTACCATCACCTCATGAATAATATTTGTATAATATACTTTTTTAAAGAACGCACCAGCAATGAAGTAAGACTGCTTTTTTGTTATATTAGTATAACATAAATAAAGTATTAAATTTTTACTTAAAAATATGTACTTTCTACTTTAAAATATAATGATTATATTACACTGTACGACACGATTTTTCACCCATGATCAAACTGACCAGATTCCGAAAATATAGCTCAAAATAAAATATACGTATCTCCCAGTTTTTCTAGATCAGCTCATTTAAGTTTTTTACGAGCAATTTACTTTTTGGAGGGAAGCTCCCATACAGCGACTAATTCCTGATCGCAGAACTCTGCGAGTTGTTAAGAGATTTTGATTAACTTTTTTTAATGTTCTTCAAATGGCCAGGAGCAGGTTCTGACGAAGCCCAAATTTTAAATTTGTCACAAATTAAGTTTGTCACAAATTTAATTTGTCAACAGATATTGATCTTTATTTAATATTTTTCAAATGGCCAGGAGCGCGTTCTAACGAAGCCAAAATTTAAAATTTGTCAAAAATAAAAATTGTCACAAACTGTCAAAAATTAAAAATTTCAAAATTTTTTTGAATGTTTTTCGAATCGCTAGGAGCGGGTTCTGCCCAGCAGTATTCTGCCAGCATAAACCTATATATTTTTTACAACTTAGCAACCCTACACATGAAAAAATTGCTATTATCATTTTTGTGATAATTGTTTTGTGCCAAATTTTAAATTTGGGCTTTTTCAGAACCCACTTCAGGCCATATGAAAAATATTAAAAGAGCATCAAAATCTGTTGACAAATTAAATTTGTGACAAATTTAATTTATGACATTAACATAACAAGAAGAAGGAGTTCATCAAAATCTGTTAACAACTCGCAAAGTTCTGCGAACAGGAAGTAGTCGCTGTATGGGAACTTCCCTCCAAAAATTAAACTGCTCGTAAAAATCTTAAATGAGCTGATCTAGAAAAACTAGAAGATACGTATATATTTTTTTGAGCTATATTTTCAGAATCTGGTCAGTTTGATCATGGGTGAGGCCAAAAGTTTAAATTTGTCTTACAGTGTTATAATTAACAATTAAAAAAATTTATTATAAAAAGAAAATTGAGTTTAATTTTTTCTTAAAAATTCCCTATAGGATAAGGCGCTAAGTCCAAATCATATCGATAAGTTAAAAAGCGAAATGGTTCAAAGCCCACAAAAGTGCTCCAAAAAGAGTACAAGGCATTTTTTCAGAAAACTTTTTCAATATTACCAAAAATATTAATAAGTTACACATTATTGCATTTAAAGTTTTGAAAAAGTTAGTCGTTAAAGGAAAAAGTAAAGTTTTTTGCCCCTCCTGTAAAATTTCGATTTTTGGAGTTACACCATTTGCGACTTTAGGTCGCGAAATATATTTTAGTGAAAAGAAATCTGTTTGTTTTTTAAGGACACTTTATGCTATATGTCTTACGTTATTTTGAATTGTTATTTTCTGAAAAAAAACAACGTATAACCAATATGGGTATTTCCAGCGGAAGGACGGACGATTTCATTGTTAAAATTTGCTATATTTTTTACTTTTTGTTTTTGTAATCATATCATGAATTTGTTGAACTTTAACAAAACAAACTATATATATCGTTGGAAAGTCTCTTTTTCCAAATCCGCTGAAAAACTTAAAATCGATTTATATTTATCCGCGCTACTGGCTTATAAGTGCGTAAAAATTCGAGAAACCGGTTTTTTACCCGTAACTCAAGATGTTGGGGGTTTTGGGAAATTTAAAAAACAGATTCTTGTAGTGCGTAGCAGCACCTACCAGCAAAATAGTATACTTTCCCACGTATTGATTTTTTTGTCGCTCTGTGTTATCCATAGAAAAATGCGTGTGTCCGCAACGCACATTTAGATTGAAGTAGCATAAAAGGTAAAAGTATTTTAAATGTGAAGTTAGTTGTTTATATAACACCAACATGTCTTCTTTATTTTACAAAAAAGAATATACTGATCACATTAGAAATTTCGCTAAATTTCACAAATTTTCATAGACACTTCAAGTTGCTGTGGAAAATTGTGTGTGTCCGGAACGCACTTTGTGTAAGTCATAATTTTGAATACAACATTTTAAGCAAAGTTTCATTAAAAGAACATTATAGTACTGTCCAAAATCTAAATTTTTTAATATAAAAATAATCTTCAAAATATTTCAACTTTTCGAGAAAACTACAAAATAAATCTTTATGAAAAAAAAATTTTATAAAAATATATTATTAATGAAAAGAGATAGCTTTTTTATATTTTGTGCAATTTATTGTTATTAATTCAAATAAGCTGACAATCTTCCCAAATATAGGGTTTGCTTGGGAACAAATTGTATACAAAATTGATATCTATATGTCAGCCTCCCATTGGGGTGAAGATTGGGGGTAAGAATGTTTGGGGGAATGTTTGTTAATAGGGGTCGGCTATACATTTTACCCCTCTACGAGGTACCAAAGGAGCGGAAGGCGCTGATATCTTAAAAAATATTTAAAAAAAAAAATTATGGGGACCACTTAAAGGATGAAGATAGAGGCTAGATATATTCAGAGAACTGTTGGGGTTGCAAAAATATTGAGGGTTGATTAAACATTTGTATGGGGGCCCCCTTAGGGGTGATGATCGGGGGTAAATATGTTTAGGAAAAATGTTCGGAGGGAAAAATTAGTGGGGGTCGGTCTTTTTCCCATTTCCCATCAACTTTGACAACGTTGTGCAGCCATTTGGACCAAATTTTAACAAAACTCTAAACTCCATTTTAGGGTTTTTTTGCAGTGCACAGTGGGGAAAAAGAGTTTTTTTTGGACATTTAAAATTTTAGGCCGCAATTCTTGACCGATTTTCAAAATTTCTTTTGTATTATTGGAAACAAAATTGTGGACAGAATGTATGCTTTTTTTATTCTGAATTCCTTACCGTTATTTTGTTAAAATTTATCAAAGTCGATGAAAAATAATTTTTGACTTTAATGTCAAATATTTTTTGGACTACGTGTCCTAAAAATTACGAACTGACCTTAATTAATGTGAACATATGTTACGAATTAAACTCAGTGAAAAACTAAGAGAAATTTTTTTTTGGTTTAACTGCAAGTAAATTTGTGGAGGCACTATTTTCACACTTTAACTCGGTGTCCTGCTCATGGGTTTACAAGTAGGCTAAGTGGTGTACTTTTAATTTAAAAAGACCAATACCTTAATATGTTACATCATCGGTCAAAATAAGGGAATTTGTGAAACGCTTTAACACTTTTGCGATTTTTTGATGATCGAATTTTTTGATATAAATTTAGAGCATTTTTAATTCTTAATTCTTAATTTTTTTAAGCAATGCATTTCATCATTTTGTTTTTTGTATAAAATGTTCGCAAATACGGTCAATTGCCCCCACATCGTTTACCGCGAACTAGTGAAATGGTCCTTACATAGGTACCCATTCTAGGGGTACCTATGAGTTTAAATGAGTTGTAAAGAAGTTTTTTCTATTTTTAGATGAGCCTCTTTGTTTACTTTTACAAGACATTCCGATTGACTCAACACTATACTGAGAAGTTGCTTTTGACAACATCGAGGGAGCGATGGGAATTCGAACCATTGACCATCATGCCACGGCCGGCCGTGCCCAGATGTAATAAATTAAAATAGCTTTAAACGTTTCGTTTACGTTTTTTGTCGCTTTCGTGCGAATACATTTATTTACTCTGTGGTCCGTCGCTCGTTTACCATAGGGTCATTCAAGTAAGTACCCATGTAGGGTGTGGTGCTTTAGATAGTTCAGACATGGCCAATCGACACCTTCAGAACTGCAGGGTACATTGTTGCTGTAATATAAACATTTTCTACCAAAAACAAAATTGTGTATTAAAAGAGAAAGGGTGGTGCTAAAATTACGGAAATGTTATAAGTATGCTTCTTCTGACATCATATAGTCGCGTTCTTGTGCAAAAATTATTATTGAGTGTTAGTGAACAAATGTTTTAAATGAAAGTAACTGTCAATATTTACTGAATTACTGTATTTTTCCCCCCTTGGGAAACTTTGTTGCGTCCGTATTAGTGCAATACCTAATTTAAAAAATCTAGGAAATAATTTTAATATTTTAAAAGTCTACGAACAAAAGTTATCCTGCGACCTTCATATACATGTATATCGCGACCTAAGGTCGTAAAGGTTGTTAGTCCACTTTTTGCCTAAATTTTCGTTTTAGATGGAGAACGCAAGACAAACTAAATACGCATCCGGCTTGAAAAAAAATCAGCAAAAATATATATGTGCGTTGTCACCGTTCCCTATAACATATACAAACAAAGCGAAAAAGTTGTAAGTCCAGCCTTTTTTTATTAACCATTCACTGATTTTGGGAGTTATCAAGTAGTCATGCTATCATTTTCCGATGTCCTTTGTTATAGGTTTCACTCATTAGTATTTACATTAAGAGTTTTGATATTAATTTAAATTTCTGCCAATTTTAATTTCAGATCATACGGATTATATCTATGCTCAAATGGTATTTTTCATTTTGCAGCTTAATAAGAAATAATATTTTCAGGATTGTCTCTTCTAATCAAGATCTTTTAACGAGAACAAAATTTAAGGTATTTCAATATGACAACACTGTCACAATTTATCACAGACAACAACCAAGTCCTACAATTACAACAACAATTTATGTCGAAGTATATGCATAGTAGTAGTCTGTGCTAAATGATATAAAAAAATAGTTGACAAAAAGCTATATACAAAAATACAGCTGTTTCCTAAATACAGTTTATTGATGCTGAAACTGTCGTCTATCTTGGCCCTAAACACCAAACTTCTCAGAGTGCATAGGGGTTGCAAATTTTCTTTAATATTAGAAACTTTAATTCTATTTTCAGGTTTTTATATATTTTTATTTTTCAGGTTTTGTTTATATTTTTTCAGGTACCAAATGCGGGGTTAGTTGCTGGAAATAAGGAACTTTTGGTGAGTTATTCGCGGGGGATGGGGAAATTTTAGAGGCGATACAGCCCACGGATATAGCCCACGGGAATTTCTACAAGTTGTAGGTTGACTACTCCACATCTTGTGCATGGCAGATTAGTACAGGGCCCTAAGTTATTGACTTTATATGTACCTGGATTGGGGAAAATTCGTGGTAACTCATATTACTATCTTTTTTATTTTTCTAAGTTAATTCCCAGATAAGTATAGAATACATTTCAAATAATAATTATCTTTTTCTTTTTCAGGATCCTGCATATAATCATTTTTCCTTTGTGTTTTAGGTTGCCTGTGGTGTTTATTATTTGTATTATGGCATATGGGTATTTCCACAGAAGTGATCGAAAAAATAAAAGTTGTCAAAAATTTTTTTCCGACTTGTATTAGTAAAGACGAATACTTAAATTTTATTAAATTAAAATGTCCAAAGCTTTTCTTAGTTTCCGTGTTGATTTAGCGGTTTGCAAAATTGCATTCTTTTGCTGGTCACCAGTTTTAAATTTTCATATTATATTTACTGATGATGCAAGTCCACTCTTATCATCAGGGCCAACACAAATATGCCCGGAAAAAACTAAAAATATGCGCATTAGATAAGCACGAAAAACGCTTAAAAATGTCCTTAAAGCTGATAAAAAATGCACAATAGATTTTGATTCATAGTTCATTTTATTCACTGAATACATTTAATTTTAAATAAAAATTCATCACAAATAGGGACCGGCCATGGCATAGTGGTTAGAACACGCGACTACCATGCGGGAGATCGCAGGTTAAAACCTGGTTCCAGTCATCTTAAAAAAATTTTCTTTCATTGTCGGCTCCCCTCGAATATTGGTGACAGCAACTTCGCAGTATTAAGTGTCGAGTCAATCGGCGTGTCTAGTAAGAGCTTCTCAAACAGTGACGTTCGCATTCGTCGATAAACAAGTAGGTGCTGTTAGTTGTGAATCTAAAAATAGAAAGCATGTTAATTCACAACAACGCGAGAAACTATCCCATACCTCATTCATGGGGTGCAAAGGGAAATTAAGTTAAGTTAAGCCATCACAAATAGTTGAAAATTAAATGAAATTATTTACATTACATTTGTAAGAATTAGAGTATTGATTAATTACTCTACTGAAAACAAACTTACATGAGTGAATTCAATGGGGTACTTAATTTTTTCATTTATAATTAAAATTATGTATACGCTCTCACTATAATTTTTCTAACATATTCACGATTTCTGCTTTTGAAATCTTGATGAATATTCTGTTTAAGACTATATGTAATTTTAAGAAGCTGTTTTTCGAAAGAAACTATCGAACTTGCTTAGTGTTTTATATGTGAAAACGGGCATTTTATATAGTTTCTGAGGGAGCTAGAAAGTCCAAGTAGTATAATGTTTGTTGACTTTAAATCTCCCACCGGCCATTTGTTCGAGGTAAAATTTTTTTCCCAACCCTATCTGCTTTGTCATATTTCAGAAGTTAAATGCTTATTGACTATTTCACTTTGGAAGTACGCATTGCTTTAGCTTCCTCACTATTACACTAATCCACAACTTTCCTTACGTACTTTGATTGTTCTGCAACTATACCAACGAGCAATGGATGGAACTGGTAGCACCGCAACGCTATGTAGAACTCATAGAATTTCTTGACGACGGAATCCTTAATATAAACTCAAGAATTATATTTCGATTAGTTAGTACAGGAAACACATACTTAGAAAAATACATCTTTTGTAGAAGATATTTATTCATTAATATCAATTTTGTAACAAATGATAGGCGTCGCCAGTTGCTAAAAATTAATGAGTTTATCTTGCCACCACAAAGAAATAAACAGATTGTATATACTGCAAAAATATATACGAAAAGTACAAAAAAACAATAAAGAAAAAAACCTGAAAACCCCAAAACATGCCGGTAAGACTGTAATATGTATTTGCATATGCAAGTATGCATTGCATACTTTTGTTGGCCCTGCTTATCATAAAATTTTATTTACAACAAATAACTGGTCCATAATAATAAAAAAATATAAGTTAGCAGCAAAATTTTGATTTTATTTTATTGGCGTTCTACTGTAACATTCGTGAACAACAATTAGTGGCATATAAACTTTTTAATATTCCCTAATTTCGCAAATAAAACAATAGATTGAAAAAACATTTTTTTAAGCATTTCACAGCTATGGGATATTTTGTCACATAACGTCAGTAACATAACGTAGGTATTTATTACCTCGCGGTTAAAAACCAGAGGAACACATTTGCCCAACAAAAATATATTTTTACAGCGCTATTGGTCTATTTTATGAAATAATTAAGTGCATTTACTAAATCTTAAACAACACGCAGTCTTTTGAAATTTCAAGAACTAACATAAAACGCACTTTTATTTCGTGTAGCATAACGTAGGCCTGTGTTTTGTTAATATTTTGAATTGTAGATTTTTAAGTATGACGCCTTTTTTACATAATGTAGAGCTAGTATGGAGCTATTCAAAATATGTTATAAAATAGAAAAAAGTTTAACTTTTATGTGCTTTTTCGTAAGGCTGGAATTACCCATAAGTTTTAGTGGTTTTTTAGCTTTCCACATTTTGTTAGGAATCCTACTGATGAGACCCTTGGCGGAGGTCGAAAGCGCTATAGGAATGCCAAAAAGGCCTACACGGCGGTTATGGTACATGAGTATGTTGTTGTAGTTCATTTCAACATATGTGGGATACAGCATATTATTGAAGCACCAAACTTCCCAGAGTGCATAGGGGTTGCAAATTTTCTTTAATATTAATAACTTTAATTCTATTTCCAGGTTTTTATATATTTCGATTTTTCAGGTTTTGTTTATATTTTTTCAGGTAAACACTACCGATTTAATGTAAGTATGTTACACACTTACATGTCTCATGTTTAGGCCCTAGACTCTAGTATAAGTATAAGTTTGCTAATGCGCATTAACGCTGTCGTCTGTCTAGGGTATAAGACTGACATCACCGCGATCCAGGAGATAAGATGGACAGAATTTGCGACATCTACTACAGCTGCCATGCGGAAAAGCACGAATTAGGATGTAGATTTGTAGTTGGCCCGAGACTCAGATATCTTGTCTCGCGCTTTAATCCTGTTTGAGATCGAATAACCACAATCCGCATTAACGCGAAATATTTCTACATCACGCTTATTTGTGCTCACGCCCCGACGGAAGATAAAAACGATAACATTAAAGATGCATTTTACAAGCGCCTAGAGAAAACATACTACCGCTGCCCTTGCCAAGATTGAGCAGAGAAAAAAACGCACGTATCCTATCACAAAGAAAGCTAGACATCACAAAGCTGCGAACCCCAGAGATAGCCAGCGCCTACTTCAACCAGCTTCTCCAACTACTACGCCACCACGCCTCTACTTCTGACGTTCCTGATACACAGTGGCAGCTTATTGCGCATTCCTTGGCAACCGCCGCAACAACCGTGCTTGAATTAGAGAACGGCACAAGGCGAGGCATCCATTAATAGATGCTTATGGAAATGGAATCTTTTTGAACCCACAAAAGTAATTACTTCAAGGTCTTTGTGCAGTATAATGGGTTAATCATCTCTTCATAATTCACTTCGGACTAATTGGGATATGGCAAATATGTCCATGTTCATCATGATTTAATTTTTATTTTAAATATGTATAGGGATTATAAAAGGGTTGACTTTCAATCAAAAATTTCGCATATTAAAAACATTGATCCTACTGATTTCTATTTTACAATATGTTTAATGTCAAGTTGGACGTTCTGAATGCCTTAATAGTTGCTTTGTTTAGTTGTGTATCAACCGCGCGAATAAAGGCTGATCGGGCTTTGGATCCATGAATAAGGAAGATTTAAGTCACTTATCTTCGTGATCTTGCATATCACTTATCTTCGTGACCTTATCCCTCTTGACGCAACCGTAAATTATATCATTTGCAGCCAGTTAATTGATACTTTTTGTTTACAAATTAATATGAAAATGGTAAAATTAAGAACTTACTTTTACAATTTTCATTATATATTATTTATGTATGTGTTTTTGCAGTAACGAAATTCAATGTAGTGATTATGACATTATTGACATCAATTACATCGCAACCCCTAACAACACAAACGATAATATAACGGATGAAGCCTGGTGATGAGGATAATGTGGGCCTAAACAATTTGCCAGATAGTCACCTACGTGCAGAGACAGAAATAAGACATTACTATGTAGATGACTACGAAAGTGATGATGTTAACGACGACAATATAGCTTTAGCGAACATAGTCAAGCGCAAAAGATTTCAGAGCCAAGGCCGTCTAAAAAAAAATGTGTGAATAACTGGCAGCAAACAGATATGGTTCCTAGCCTATCTTCAGAAAGACATCAAAATCCAGATCCCATGGAAATATTTATGAAACTATTTGACGATGATATATTTAAGTTGATTGTTGAATATAAAAACATGTATGCAGTTAGCCATAACCGCTCTAGAGATGTGACTAGGGTTACCATGCACCGAATTCGAAAAGTCGGGAAAACCGAGACTAAAAAGCGGGATTTGTCGGGACAAATGTAAAGATCATATTATATAAGTTTTAAGTTTCGGTTTCTATCTTTCGTGTATAAATTGTTTAAAATACTAAATACTTTTTCGCAATAAGCGTTACTTATCGGTAAAAAAAATATAAATGAGATCAATTTAAACAAATTCATGTGACCATAAAAAATGTGACCATATTTTGTCATTTACTAAATCTTTGGGCAATTCTCCATAAACAGCTCGAAGACTGCAGTAGTCGCTTTACAACATGTCATTGTCCACTGCATCTGATATTTGTAGAACTTTGGGAATTTCTCCCAAGTCAATAGTGAATCTTTTAGATTAAATGCTGCAATTTGTCCAAAAATTTACATTTCTTGAAAGTCGTAATGTTATGAACAGCTGTGGAAAAATCAGATTATAGACAATTGCTAGGGATGGGAAAGAGATTAATACCCATGGATATGGGTAAATGGAAAAATGTTAAGAGCACACAACTAGTTCATAAGAGAAAAGTATTTTTTTGTACTTTCTTTAATATGTTGTTTCTTTGATTATCCTAAGCATAGGTAGTAAATATTAAAAAGTCGGGATTTTCCCCTGAATTACTTCAATACTCGGGACTTGGGATTTTCGCGAGAAGTCAGGAAAATCCCGCCTATTCCCGACCATCTGGCAAGCCTAGATGTGACACAAGATTTAGCTTCTACGTAGAAGAGTGATTGCAAACGGATTACTGAAATCTTTTAAAAGATCCTTTAAGTGGGGTGCAAGCAAGTCCAGCGCCAACCTTCACATGTTGTCGCCATTTGATGGACAAGGGCTCTTAGTTCAACACAAGAAGCAGCAAACTTGTTGCACCAATTGCCTTAAGAAGGCCAACTTTGTTGCAACAAATGTAGTGGCGCTTTACATCCAAAGAATTGATCCTTGGCGTATCACACTTCAACTTAAAACATATTAGTCTATCCATTAACATTTATGTATATATTTTACTTTACAACTCCTTTTTGTTAATTTTATTTAAAAAAAAACCAATTTCGCTATGTTCCCGTAAAGTCAAAGTATAGATATTAGTATTTCCTAGCGTTGCGGACGCACGATTTTTTCTTATTTAGTAGTTTTCTCCTTAAGTTGAAATATTTTGAAGATTATGTTCATTTTAAAAATTGTAGATTTTGGATAGTACTATAATGTTCTTTAAATGAAACTTTACCAAAAATGTTGTATTCGAATTTATGACTAACACAAAGTGCGTTACGGACACACACAATTTTCCACAGAAACTTGGTGTCTACGAAAATTTAGCAAAATTTCTTATGTGACCAATATATTTTTTTTGTAAAATAAAGAAGACATGTTGGGTTTTCATAAACAACTTACTTCACATTTAAAATACTTTTACCTTTTACGCTACTTCAATCTAAATGTGCGTTGCAGACACACGATGCGGACACACGCATTGTTCTATGGACAACACAGAGCGAAAAAAAACAATACCTGGGAAATTATGTATACTATTTTTCTAGTAGATGCTGCTGAGCACTACAAGAATCTGTTTTACCGGGTAAAAACCCGGTTTTTCGTACTTTTACGCACTTATAAACCAGTAACGCGGATAAATATGAACCGAATTTAAGTTTCTCAGCGGAATTGGAAAGAAGAGACTTTCCAATGATATATATAGTTTGTTTTGTTAAAGTTCAACAAATTCATTATATGATTACAGAAACAATCACCATTATTGTCGTCTTCGACATCGTCGTCGTTGTTATGTCAACATCACTTCGATTCAACATCGTCGTAACATCAATGCTATTTCGGTATTCTGTAACTACCAAGATGTATCTATTGTAATTGATACATGATAGAAATGACAACAGCTGATGTAACATTTGTACATCAGCTGATTTATTTTGATTTTTATTGTTTATTGTGTTTCATGAGAAAATACTTTTGTTCCCAAATCAAATTCAAGCAATGAGGAAAGCAAGAAATATCTTATACTGGAAAGGAAATACTTCGACTATGATCCAAAATCTTAAACTTGCCAAATTACGAGTATGTTCATCGGTGTTAAAATCGTAATTTGAGGTTACCTGTTGGCCGGTCTTCCAACTTTTTTAGATAAGAAAACTACTTAAGTCTTTATAAGGCAGCATTTTATTACGTAATAGTTCCTATAGAAATAGTTCCTATAATGAAAAGTGAACTCAGAACATATGTTTCAGCCATAATTAAGTTATCAGCAACATTGTGGTCCTTGGATACAATTGGAAATAACTGAAGATGACAAATCGGAATCAAAAACTAAATTTTTGAAACAAAAGGAATTAAGTTTTTTTTTTTTTAAAATTTCTCACATTGCCCCTTAAAATTAGACGAAACTGTTTCTCTCCGAAATCCTTATACCAATGAGGGATTTTGTTTCCAAACCCCTATTTGTTACCCGAAATTTTCATCTTTCAAGTCATTAAACAAAACCTTTTTTTAATTTACAAAAACTAAAATTATTCCTTTAAATTGTTTCAAGTCGTTACTAACAACTGTGACGACAGATTCAGAGTCGTTTCGATTCAACGTCGTCGTCACATTTCCTTACAGAAACCAAATTTGTGTCAACAGTAACCGATAGTTATCGAAAACGACTACGAGAATACCGATTTTACAGCGTCGTGACAAGACGACGTCGTTTTGCGTCGACGACGACTACGGGAATAAGGCCGAATAAGTTAAAAATATAGCAAATTTTTACTATGAAATCGTCCGTCCTTCCGCTGGAAATACCCATATAAATATTAAAGTGGTGTATTTAGCAACTGTTCTTTTAAAAAGACACCCGAAAAACTATTGGTTTATGGTCATATTGAACCCTCAGAATCTATTTTGTATTCTACAAATCGAAAGTGAAAAATGTATTATCTTATGAATATGTTTTACAAAGCAGGTCGCAGAACAATTGGAATATGTTGAATATTAGTTTTGCAAAAGAAGTGCAGTGTAACGATAATTTTGACGTGGGGAACATCATTTCTACCAATTCTTGTTGTGAATTAAACACATTCAGTATTGAAGGTTTAAGCAACATCCAGGAGAGATTTTCATTTAAATGTGTCGAGATTTCTCATATACATATATAATGCTCTAGCAAAGACTGATTAAAATGCGATTGTGACTTATGAATTTCTAGTTAAATTTATAAAAATTATACTATTATATATTTCTGCACTTGTTTTACATTTGTGCAACATGATTATCAGTATTTTAACTTGCCCTGCACAGTGCAAGTTTGCATCTTCATATGATATCCATAACCTTCTCCCAATTAGTATTCTGCCCTCTTTCTAAGTGTATAAAGTGTATAAATTTAAGCCAGAAACAAACTAAACAACAATTTACACATTCGTTTGCTTTCCTTAGGCATGGAACGGACGTTATACTTTTGACGCAGTTCCTTGGAAAGGGGAGCACACATAAGACGACGGCGTATGTGGAAAGTGGCCTGGAAATGGTGCCTCCAGCGAGAGGACGTGAAGAACTTGTCCAAGAAGAACATTTTTAGAAAAAAAAGTGATCACGCCATGTAAAACATCTTTTTTGCCGAAGTATAAATGTTGTTTTTCCATTTTCTCTTTGTTATATTCTTACAATTAAGATGCTAACCGGCGTAGTTGGTTCGGTTAGATTTAACAGCAACTCTTTTGTTAACTAGTGTCGGTTTAGAGTTAATCGTACTTTGTGAAATTCAGATTTACCCAACTTTCGGTTAAAGTTCACGTTAACTTTTAATCGTACATTGTGAAAATGGCCGTTAATCTTATAACATTTCATTTTTGATTGACTCTCGTACGGTAAACTTAAGTTCTTCGCAGGAAGTTTGTATTGAGTGCGTGGTTTGTTTTTTTTGATTATTTTTTGTAATCAAATGCAAATAATAATTAAATTAGTTTTTTGGCTGTATATTTATTCCTCAATTAAACACATTTCACAATTTTCCATTTCAATGATGGCGTCTTTTCATTGTTATAAATGTGTATGTTTATTTTTGACAGCTCTTCCTATAACATAGTTGTTACGAAAATTTTCATAACAACTGTCTCTTAACATTTGTTATATTTGAGAGTCCACTCGTGCGATAATACACTCTGCGTTTAATTTGACGTTCGCTGATATAAAAATCATATATCTTTTCTCGGGTGTAGACCCCATGTAACGGAATTGCCAACAATGATCGTATAATAATCGGATATATGACCGATCAAGTACCGATAAATTAAAAATCGGTATAATGAATTATTATCCCAGCTACTTCCTCCAGCTGTTACAACAATAACAACCGAAAGAATTCATAAACAATTTAATTTCAATAAGTTTTTTGTTACTTATTTAATGGTCAAAATGATTTAAAAACACAAACTTTAAAGAATGTCCTTCAGCTACAATAAATTCTATATATTATCATTTGCTTCCGATAATTTGATTTATCTTTTTTTTCTGTGTATGGTAACTCGATTGCCTTATCTGCTTTTTGAACTGTTATTTTTAACGGGCAACTGAAATGCAACATTAAACAGAAGATTTGAAATCATGATGTACCCCTTTTCAATGGTTGCTTGAAATTGGCGATTTACAAAATTAAACATTGCACATTACTCTAACTAAGGGGGATCAGCACAATCTAATATATTTTTCTGTAATTTATTAATTTTAACAGATTTGTCAGCCTTTTCACATATTTCCCTGCGAACAGTGGATAAAACCGTAGCAAAACGCTTTGCGGCAGCAATGCTTTTTAATTGTAGTAGAGAACTACGTGACTGATGCTCCACTAAATGAGCAACTTTGTAAATGCAGCCCCAAAGAGGAGCGACAACATTTTAGTGAAAAGACGGGAACAGACAGCAAGGAAAGATGGAGGAATTTTCGTAAAATAATTGCAAATTATAACGTTCAGTGTGAATGCAAGATAAATTATTCAGTTAATTTTGCATTGTGTGGCGTCAGCAAGTCGGATTAGAGCTGCGATAGAACTAATAAACGTGGTAATACGAAAGACAGAGCTTTATTTCAACCTACTGTCTCTGGCAAACTTATCGGATTTACGTGTTTCCCCTCTTCTGTTTCTACATTCTGTTCGATAACTATCGTTTTGTTCATTGTGTGCCTCTTCGCCTGCGACGATCCAATGAGAATACGCAAATTCGTTAATGGTGCCATCACTATTGACATTTTTGTTGAAAGAAAAAAAATTATATTAATTTTTCATTTGATTTTAACTTTTTTTAAATAAAAATCGCCAAAAACTGGAGTAAAACGTGAAGAAACTGTTACGCTACCGAGAGAAAAGTATGTAAAAGAAAAGAGAATTACAAAGCATTGCAAATAATTGAGACCAAAAGAAATTAGATGCTTTTTTATGGCAAGAAAAGAAAAAAAACGTACAAGTAGTGGAAATAAAGCAAAAGAGAAAAAAGGAACGCATGTTCCATTGTGTGTTAAGCGAGCCCGAAGTTGTCCGGTTTCATACGAATCACGTATGTACGTACCAAATGGAAAAAATAATGAAAATGAAAAAAAGGGAGAATGCCCGTCTGTATGAAATAGTCTCACAGTGATTGTTTTCTACACTCCATCCATTTATCCTCCATGCATTTCTTGTATTTTCCTTTGTCGACGACAAGATACAAGACAACTGCGGCGACGGCGACGACGACAACAGCAGCAATTGGAGGAGGAACGTAGCAAGTCCTGAGCACTGTAAAAAAGGATTAGAAAGGCGAACAGGTAAACTGTTGTTGTTGCCATTCGAGTTGTGGCACAAAATTTCTCAAAGGTATTCTGTTCGTCGGGTGTGCGTTCTTCCGTAACACCAGAGCACAATTAACCCATTAAGTAAGTGAATCGTGTGTATGTGTAGTTTGGTTGGTTTGCTAGTTGGCTGTCGGGTGGTCGCTGGGTACGTCCGTTTGTCTGTCGTGCATGGATGTATGGTTTGCCTGGCCTGGCTGCTTGTTTAAATTCTGTGTGTATGATTTCAACGAGCAGAGAGTGCACTTGCACACACAAACTTGAATGTATGCAAAGAACAACTCAAACGAAATACACAAAACAGTGGCGCAGAGACGCAGGAAAGTCGCAAGCACTAAGGCAGCAGACAGCAGCGAAAATGAGACGATTATTCTGTCCCTAGCAACTTGAGGAGGAAAACTATTCTCTGGTGCATCACACTAGCCTCCTGTCTTTGGAATCGAATTGCTTGCTTTGGCGTAATCTGAGTCTTTCCTCGCCCCTGCTCGCACTGCAATTTTCGCTTGCAGCAGCGACGTTCATCGACAACCGTAAGCAAGCGAAATGTCTCGCAAAAATGCCAATACAAAAGGAAATGTCAAAAATTAACAATAACCAAAACGAAGAACCAAAAGCTATAAAATGCATTCTTGCAGTGTTCGTTTTCTTATTATTCTTTTCTCATGTTCGTTGCATCTCTTTCTTCTGCTCATTAACTGACTGCTTATTTGTGTGCAAAAGTGCGCTATGCACAAACACGCATACATTGGTTTATGTGGATGGATGTGTGTGTGTGTGTGTTTGTGAATGCATGCAATTGTGTGCATTTATATTATATGTGGATGCAAAATCCCCTACACACATCCGTCGAATGTGGAAGATCGGCAATCATGGGTAAATGTGCCTGCCCTTGGAAATTAAAAATAAAGGATATGTAGTGCTAATGCATACTTTGGGTCTTGTCGCAGGGCAAATGAATGGTTATATTTTAAATCTGATTCCAGGAGCTGGACGATCAAATTATTTAACTTGATATGTTGGACTCTTAATTAAGGTATTATGCATAAACACCATTGGTCACTCACTCTACCTTCCATCGGTTCTAAAGAGAGACTAAGCCGGCTTATCAAAAAAAGGATTGTTCAGGAAAAAGGTATCGTCGAATAGTGTACCAATTTCCTTTATGTGCTATTTTCTCAACAGTTTGATCCAAGCCCAAGACCACATTAAAGAAAAAGCTTTAATTGCAACAAGTTCTCCACACTGAACGTGCCAGGTGTAACACCGTTAATTCGAAACTAGTACGATTTGCAGTGACAGCGATTTTAAGCAAAAAATGTGATAAACATGAGCGGGTCCTGATGAATATCCTTTAAATGAAATACCCAAGCGAACCAAAAGCTTCGACATTGGCTGATATCCGACACCGTCTGCACATTTCTGAACTCTTCTTAGCGATATCGTACAGCATTCGGTACGACTCGTTGAAGGGAAATTGGTGTTAAAACTCTGCGTAGGAGGAAACAACAAATTGTTATTGAAGAAACAACGAATTTCTCTTCAGATTTCAGAAATCTTTCAGACATCGGTACGTCATGTCGTACATCAGATTTCCCACAGCTGAGTAGATCAGACATCGGGTCAACCACGTTTTTAGTAAAAATTTCGGTCAGACTTCGGATTCGATATCGGAAAATATTTTCCTTAAGCAGCAATCGGTACGAATTCGTAACGACGCGTCGAGTTTCCATTTTCCTCGATTTACATTCAGAAATCGTTCAGACGTCGGTACGACATGTCGTACATACATCAGATTTCCCTCAGCTGCGTCGGTCAGACTTCGTGTCAATCACTTCATACGTTTTTAGTAACGACTTCGGCCCGATATCAGGAAGTTTTTTCCGACTGTCTGGGCCATTTGAATGTTCTCTGGGTGGGAGAACAGCTATCACATGAGCTGCTTAAAAGCCGATTTGTAAAACCACTAATTGATTTTTTTTTAAATTGTACATTCAAATCAATGATCGATTCCATATTTTTTCTATTTAAAATTCTCCATTAATCTTGTGATGACCACATCGATGACAAATAAAATATTTAAAGAATATGTTAAAGTTTTCGCACAGATATGCAGAAAAACTCCTTTGTAGCTGTCCTCATATGCACTGGTGTTGTTTATAAACCAATAACCGTACTATGATTGCATTGGTAGTTAGAAACAAATTAGTCATTTTGCCCCTGGCGATGCAGAAATTTCTTGGATAGGATTCCAGGATTACGAAACAAGTACATTGTTAACCTGTTTCGCATAGGTGCACGTAATCTTGGAAAGTTCCCAATTCTCTGAATTTAGGGTATTCCACAATGTAGCCAGCCCAATACAAAAGTTCGCGCATAACAACTGCCTATGGTATTCTACTCTAGTGTTATTATCCAAAGCTGTGGCAAACATTTTTTTGACTTATTACATTAATAATAATTTTATTAATGTTCTAAAAGACTACATCGCCGATGCGCCCACCATAACTGACTTTGTTAGTAAAACCTTTGATGTTTATGAAACTTAGATAAATAAATTAATAAACAACATTTTGTTTTTTGTTTTTATTCGGTCTGTCTGTAAATCAAAATTAATAAACAACTATTATTAAAGTAAATAAAAACAATATTACTGGTTAAGATTAATTCAAAATTATTTATATATAATTATATTTTAATTGATTTCAGACATTTGATCGTTTGTCTCCTATCTTTATACAAAAGTGCACAAATGGAATTGTTTGTAGTTTGTTGTGATCATCTCCACAAATTGTTGGCTGCTTGTTCGAAATTTTGGAGAAAAAAATAGTAATAGTAATAAAATAGTAATAATAGTTAATAGTTCGCTACATGTAGCTTTGTTGGCCTTACTTGTCTTAAGCGGCTTATGTTATTCGTTAAAGAGAGCAAATGTTAAAATGTCCTTTTCAGTATTAAATGTAAACAATCAATTTTTCAATATCTCTTACATACCTATATAAAGCCTGAACACCGACAATGCATACATTTTACAGCAAAAATAAAATTCGTTATTATTAGACATATGCTTGAAGTTTTGTGGTCTCTTCAGTGTGCAGCAATTAAAAGTTAAACATGATCTTCTGATGAGCATTGAATTTGCAAAACTTTATACATACATCACATTGTGTTCTACAATGAACGCGAGTCCCTGATGTTGCATCCTGAAATATTAAAACGGCTACAATGCGATGATATTTTTGTAAATTGTTGCTGAACGCTCAACAAACGTGAAGTGGGATTATGCGTTGTGCCATTGTCAGATTGAACAGAATCGTTAGGAATTGGATCCGCAAAACAACAGCCGATAAAACTAAATGTCTCTGTCTCGTCCTTGTCTAGAGCTTGTGGTTGAATAATTGCCCATTGAATTCAAAAGCCTTCGTCAACTGAACAATCAATAGTTTATTTCCTAGCGTATGATTAAACAAATTGTCTACCTATGACAACTAGCTGATACGATTTAATTTTTGACGATGCCGATAAAACTGTGCAATCAATGTTGTGGAAATAATTGCAGGCTCGATGAAACATATAATATTTTTATTTTCCCACCATAACTTTGGCAATTCAAAGGTATTCCTAATAAACGTATTTATCTCTCTATTTCAGAATGGATTTGCCAACGCCAGTTATTTTATTGTCAATTTGATACAATAACTATAGGTTTGAGATCAGCATAATCTTCGACCATCTCACTACAGCCATTAACCAAGAGAACGTATCACCATATATAAATATTATCGGACTGAGAAGACGTGAAAACGACAATTTTTTATTAGTCAATCAATCAAGTACAATATAAAACTGTATCCATAGAAGCGGACCAAATTTCAACAATTCTATGCGATGTTGGTTTTGTTTTCATATTGAAAATCACCAACATCTGCCCATACAGATTTGAATATTCCAAAATGTTTTCGGCAATCAAATTCAACAACAGCCCAACAGTAACGCCAGCAGAAGCAGCATCAGCAAGAACAGCACCTACAACAATACCCATATAACTTCGACAACATTTTTTTAAATCGCACATGTATGTCTGAGCCGGCGAGTACATTTTGTTTAAATACACCAACAAATTGGAAACATTATCGTCACCAGATCAGTAGCAACTGGAAGAAGAACAAAAATATAATATATAATAAACATAGACGTAAAACATTTCTTACTCTACTAAACTGTCACAATAGAAGACAAGGAAGGAAGGAAAAGCTAATAATAAGGAAGCAACCGCGGGGGGATCTGCACCATCCCAGTGTTTTCACTTTTCCCTTACATTTAAAATTAAATTTTTCTGGATTGGGAACAAGAAGAAACAGCAGCCATAAAACGGGTCATAAAGGCGTAGCGAAAGCCTATTTTTGCAGCGTTAAAAAACGCTCAATCAGCGAGGCCGGTTCCAATACCGGCATCGATATCTATAAGCTTAAGCAGAAGATGGCCAATACTCTTTCCGTTATGACGAACGTATTGAGAAATGTGGTCAGCAAACAGCGCATTCGCTACAAGGAGAAAGGATTCAATTTGGATTTGGCATGTGAGTAGGAGTGCACCGCAACTTGCACACGAAGATTAATACAATTATTGTCTTGTTTTCCAGATGTATGTGATAACATCATTGCCATGGGTTATCCAGCAGAGAAGTACGAAAGCATGTATCGCAATCGTTTAGAAGATGTGTTTAAATTCCTAGAGGAAAATCATCGTGATCATTACAAAATCTACAATTTATGTCTAGAGCGTAGCTATGACATTAAAAAGTTTCATGGGGTGAGTATGGTTTACCATTGTAAAGGCATGTTGAAACATTGAAAGCTCTTTTTACATCGGTAGGGTCAACTCTAAATATCACTAACTAGATTCTATAGCTATTTTGAAATGTTAACAGTTTCTTTTCACATGATACATAATATTTCTTTATACATGACACGTGGTGTAGCTTATAACTGACTTATTAAAAACAGGTGGTTTAAAATCGTGCATTTAGTAAGATTGTTTCTTTTGTTTATTTTCAATTTATCAGTAAAACGTCCGAAAATTGTATACATTGCTTTATCTTATGCCAAGATCGAGATATGTATGCTGTAGCGTTTGTTGTCAAGCTACATCAAGAATTTTTCCATTTACCACCTTATCTTTCGGAAGCATCTTCCTAATTCTTTTGCGTACCTCTAATACTCCCAGGCAGAATATGCCAACGGTACCAAGAAGGTAGTAAAGCAAGCACGCCAATTTTTTAAATTCAGTACAACTAAATAATACATTAGCACAGTACAGTCAAGTTGCTAAGCCAATTAGGATATACAACATTACAGTACTATATATTAATTAGGAAAAGCAAAAGTAAAAACTACAAATGTCATTATTATATTATACTATTTTACCATCTAAGATATCCTAGATTTAAATATATGTACGATGCCCTTAACAATATTCATACTTTTAATACATCTTACAGCGTGTTTCTGTATATCCTTTCGAGGACCATAACCCACCTACAATAGAACTGATACAAAAATTTTGTAAGGATGTTGACCTGTGGCTTAAAACAGATGCCCTGAACGTAGCTGCTGTTCATTGTAAAGCTGGCAAAGGTCGGACGGGTAAGTACCTGATGTGATATTTATTTTAACTTTTTGGTCACATGCCTTGACTTCCACAGGAACTATGATATGCTGCTATTTGATCTATAGTGGTCAGCAAAGAACCGCCGATGATGCGTTGTCTTGTTATGATGAGAAGCGAACCAAGGATCGGAAGGGTGTAACGATTCCATCACAGCGCCGTTATGTTCAGTATTTCTCTAAGCTAATACGATTGGATTTGTCGTATGAACGCCGTACTCTGCAGGTTTGTAGTTCATCTCTCTTCATTTTAATATATCAATTATAATTGTTTACATATTTGCAGTTTTGTGAAATTCGTTTCTCTGAGGCCAACATATTGCATAGCCATGGCACTGTTCATTGCTCAATATCCGTGTTGCAAGACGTAGAGGGCACCGTTAAAGTGCAGGTAATGACGGTTGAAATTTCAGAAACCATAAGATTTATATATACATTTTAATTTTTCATTTATTAGCCATTGCAAAATCTCACAATCGATTTCCGTAAAAATTTTGTACTGGATATTAAAAATCCTCCTTTAACAGTTGCGGGTGATATAAAGGTAGAATTAACGAAAAACAGCAAGAAAATATTTCACTTTTGGTTTAATACTTTTTTTGTGACCGATTCTGCTAATTCCGGTAAGTTTAAATAAATAATTTGAAGTTATGACCGCTTTAACATAATTATACATTTTTTTCTCGCTTTATTCAACAGTTACGGAGGGAGTAGGTAACGATGTTAAATTTATCTACACTCTACACAAATGTGAAATCGACGATGCACACAAGGATAAAGAGCACAAAAATTTCTCAGAGGATTTTAAGGTAAGATTCATAGAGACAACAGTGTAGAATATGTAGAACATGTAGCTAAAAAGCATTTACATTTTTCAACTTGTTGAGGCCAACTGCTGAAAAAAGTACAAAACTCTTCTCATAGTTGATCTGCAACAGCCACTTCGTGTGTGTCCCCATCAATTTACAAAACACACGAACTGATTCCTATACTAATAACAACGAACAAAACGATTTTTGACAAAAAAAAAACGTTATGTATAATTGAACACATAGCGCTTTTGTAGAAACATTTTAGTTAGTTAGCTTTCACATAGATGGGGATAAAAACGTTGGAAATAAAAAATATTTATCTACTATTTTGTTTAACTTGATAATTATGAATCGGACAATTCTAATGCTTATTTGCCATGTACAAACCATAATGTACTGAAATGTTATACCATTTCACAATGGTCCCTCTGAGCAACTACGTGGCCAAAATTATTATTTTTTACTTTCTGTTTTACCATTTTTGTCGTTACACAAAAATTAAAAACACATCAAAGCAACCAGAAATTAATTCTATTTTTGTAAAGTGTTGTTTACCGTTAGTCATTGGAGCGACAAAGTTAGAAATTTTTAGTATTGTTTTGAAAAGAATTGAGTGCAGTACAACATATGTGTTTTGTCATATGGTGTTTTTATAAAAATATAACAAATTTAAAAAAAAGTTGTAATCAATAATCTTACCCATAGTAAGTACTTAAATAATTCCCTATAACAAGTTTGAAAAAAGAAAGATACATAGGAAATAATTCACCTTGTTTACATGCATATTTAATTTTATAATTTTTCACTTTATTCAAATTGATTTAAAGTTTAAAAAAAAAGTCCAAGTTTGTCCAGCATAAAATGAACTTTCAAAAACAACATGTGATCTGCTCAACTATATTCTTTAATAACATCTTGCGAATACTTGCGATTATTAAATGTATATACGATTTTCTTATTATAATAAAAAAATATTGCGCATCTACATATTATATTGGCCAAATGTGTGTACGCCATTCTCGAAAGAACCTAATTAAAACCGTTTGTTTTGAATCTCCGATTTTACGTTATTATATTTCATATACATATTTCTTTGGTTGTCCCTATTGTAGTAATGTAATATGATGTGCAGTGATACAATTATATGTATATTTTTCTGTTTGTGTCTGTTATAACATTTTCTCTATTATTATTTCTAGGTGGAACTTGTGTTTTACATCGATGAGAACATTGTGGGATTTGATCCTACGCAAGTTTCGAGTAGCAATCGATTGGCATCCAACCAGTGTGCCGCTGCTAGTGTACGATTGCCACCACCGAACACGCAATCAAATAATTACTCGCTACCGCAAAACAATAGCAGTGGCAGTGAAATGAACTTTTTATGTGATCAAAAATCATCCTCGTCTACTTCGGTCAGTAGCAGCTTAGGGGGCGGTGCAACCACCGACAACAGTAACGGCTTTGAATCGAATTCACACCAGAGGCCTGCACCGCTTAGAAGTAGCTGTGCAGCACCACAACAACAATTTAGTAATTCGCATCATTCTCATCCTTACGTGGCTATGCAAGATGCTAATAGTGTAAGGTTCATCTCACCACAACCAGCTCCGCAACCACCGGTTATGTCGACATCTACACAACAAGCACCACCGGGTTTCATGATGGAACTTCATCACCAGCGACCTCAACACTTACATAAAGATAACATGCACCACCTGCAGCAAATGATAAAAGATACACCGACTACAGCCGGATCCGCACCCAATCAGAGGCATGTGCAGAGACAAAGCTCCTCAGGCGGCGCTGTAAGTGGCGTGATACAGCGTGTGATCAATGCAACCAACATGGATGCGATGAGTCGTCAGCCGTCCGGAAATGTGAACGCGACCAGCAGCAACACCACTTACAACCATAGCACCAACAGCAGTAAAACGAGCAGTGTTAGCAGCCAATCATCATCCGCCATTGGAGATAACGAGGAGGACTGGGAATCCGGTGAGTCCAGTGCTAAACAGCTTGATCACATTACTTTACTACTATCTAATTCCTTTGTAACAACAACTCCCGCTCCTCCAATACAACTATTTTCACATAACAACACAAGTACCAAGTTGTCCTATAAAAAAGATCCCCCGAGAGGTGATCAGAAAAATAACACCGGCATTCAGCACTCTTCCTCTTCCGCCTCAACTTCTACCTGTACCTCTTCCACCTCCACCTCCTCCTCCTCTGTGTTTTCCTCTTCCAAATGCCCTAACAATAAAAGTAATACTAGCAATAGTAGTTGTACAAATAGAGTTGTTGGTGGTGATGATGATGATGATGATGATTGTGACAACAACGACGGTGACGACGACAAAGACCGCAGTATAAAATCTGTGAATGCCACCACGAAAATTGTAGCAAAACAAAAACAAAAGGAAACCTCGTCGACCTCAACACAAACCACAAGTAGCGTATCGAAACCGGTAGAGTCAAACAAGGACACTGATCAGAGCAAAGCAGTCTCAGAGATTGCAACTCCTGCACCGGCTGGTACACGACCGAAACTAATGCATCTGTTGATGGCTCCCAAACACAACAGTAATAATAACGGCACGACGCATCAGTCTACTCATAAGCCAATTTTTAAGCGTAAATCGTCTTATAAACTGACAATGTCAAATGCCGGAGTGACACGAAGTGGAACATCTGATTCCAACCACGCTTCTCACGTCGATCCCACTCTCTCCGAATGCTGCTCCTCGGTGGAGCCGGCTGTGGGTAATTTTGGGGGTGTAGCAACAACATCCAAGCAGAAGCTGAAGATCAAGCTAAAACAAAACAAACTTAAGTTATCACAAAAATTTCAATGGTTTCAAAGCTATTTTCGTAGTGATCCAGTAGACTTTTGTGAGAATTTTGTACAGCAGACCACATCGATGAGGCGTAACAGCATATGTAGCATGGCTAGTCGTACTCACAAGCTATCGACCACTACACCGCCTTCGGTGACACCACCACCACCTCCTCTCCCTGGAGCCGCAGACGGTTCTTCGTCGTCCGAGCAGTTGAACGACCGAGGCGTCAGTGTCAGTGTCTCACAGTCCACATCGAATGCGAGCATAGCAACTGGTGATCTCTGTGAAGATTATTATTCATACATATGTGACAATCAACTGAGCTTTAGTAATTCGCCGTGCAAGAGTCCGCGGTCTCTGGCCGATATTGCAAGTAGTATTAACGGTGGAGGTAGTGGTGGTGGTACTGTTGGCAGTTTTGGCAGTTCTTTTGCTAGAAGTGGCGGTAGCAACTTTCGTGAAAGGCGGGACACTATACCCGGCATTGGCATTAGCTCACATAATGCTCGGCGTAATAATGTTGTTATTGTTGCTGCAAAACCAGCAAAAACACACGCCATTGGCTTTAATGTTAACGCAACATCAGCAGCTTTAAACTTTGAACAAAAACCTCCACTGGCAAGGCATGATTCTACGGACGTGGATGCGTCACCGGCCAGTAGTTACCATACACCTAATAGTGGGTCAATGCCTCCCAAAGAAAACACTGGCGAGAATACAGCTTTCGCATTTCCTCAAAGGTCAGATGTTGATCAAGTCGATGCAGCTCAGAGCATAGCATTTGAATCTGCCGGCAATCACAGAACTGAGGATGCGGGCAGTAAAAGTGCCACCTCGAAATCACAGGCAAAATATTCTCTGAACTTGGTTATTGTCAAAGAGTGTCCCTACGAATCATCAACTAAGTCTGTTTTCAATGAATTCGATGATGGAGACTCTGATATTTGTCGTGATCAAGATCAAAATATAACTGCCGTCCAACTCAACAGAATAGCTGGGCACTCTGTGTCCGAGGAGGATGGTTCACAGACAATGTCACATCCGGTGGAATCAAACATTGATGAATTTTCAGAGACAAAAGTTACGGCTGCTACTTGTGCATCCATATGTAGCAACAGTAGTAGTAGTGGGTTTTGTACCAGCGAGTGTTGTACCACAAACAGTAGTAGCAGTAGCTGCAATTGCAACCCCTTCACAGCGGTCCTGGAGCGCCATGCAGCCTTGGCGACCATTAGAAGGGAGCAGCAGCAAGAGCAGAAACAGCAGCAGGATACCATACATGAAATAATAGAATCGAGTACCACCTCAGAAGACGTACTACCGCCACATAGCGACCCTTCTCATAATCGTATTGAATCGCAAGGCCAAGAATCCTCAGATTCGATGGTGGAAACGACCCTTGATACTAAAAGTGATTAGTAGTATCTGGCAGCCTATCGTGTTAGTGTTCAGTTTTGAATCGACAATATAGTTTGCTCTGTTCATTTTCCTTATGAGTGTATGTTCGTTGAAATTCGAGTTGGCGCTTGGGTTTATTAAGAAATATTCGAATATGAATACGCTTGATGCACTCGATGCATTTAAAAAAAAGAACACACAAATTTCTTTTTAAATTTCGAAATTTTGCAAATAGAATTTCATTCCTTCGCTTATTCGATTTTGTACAAATGTTCACTTTTGATCTACAAAAACTTCGCATATAATTTTGTTATAAAAAAAGATTTGCGAATGGAATTTATGATATTCGAACTAAATGGTTTTGAGGTGTCTTTCTGGAATACATTCTAATCGAATATACATAATTTAATTCATTTTATAGTAAATGACAATTTTCTCTAAACTTTCTCTTTTGAAGTTTAGATCACGAACAAACGAAATCACAAGTAATGCTTTGTGACACTCCTTATTAATTTGTGACTTAAAATACTGCCTACGGCTCACAAGTTTTTGAAAGAACCCACTGAAAATATTAAGAGAAATGTTGAAAACAGAAACTTTCGCGTGTTGTCCATTCGTTTGACTCTACCGAAATATCTCGATTTTACAAGTTTTTAAAGCCGCTTTCGTTATTAGCAAAGGTTAAATACATAAATATGTTGGTTTCGTAGATTCAGCTAACACACACCCACACATACCTATTTAAACAAACTTAAAATTTGTCAAGATTTTTTTAAAACGTATTTTAACTCATGTGTGAGGTTGATAGAACAGGATATGGACTTTTGTTTGTTTTTTTCTCAACTGAAATTAAATAAGATTCAATGCTAAACAAAAAATATTAACTACGTTACAAGAAGAGACAAATAAAATAAAAGAACTAAAACGTCTTTCTTTCCTAAACACATACATACAGAAACTTACCATAAAGTTAAATTTAACATTATATCTTGTCTGTTCTTTATTTATTATTTTTTGTTTGGTTATTTTTTTTATAAATAAAACGTAAACTTAAGTCTGCTCACTCCTCCTTACTCCAATCTACCAACAAAATCCTTCTCCCCCGCAACTTTTTTAGGTTAGGTTAAATTAAAACAAAATTAAAATTCTGTAATGTTCTCAATAGAAAGTAATTAAATTACTTACGTATACTACGACGATTGTAAGGATTTATTAAGTAAAATATTAATTAAAAATTATTATTTTATACATTATAGTTATTCTACAAATACATATTATATTATTATTATTATTATTATTATTATTATTATTGTTTTTTATGATTTAATACTTAAAAATGTTAACATTAATTAATTAAACAACACAAGAAAAAAAAATAGAAACTACACAAAACGAAAAAAACCTGTAATCATGTTTCTTTAATATTTATGTTTAAGTTTTTCGTTTAATATTTTAAAACAATTATACTAAAATGGGCACTATGCTTAATTGAAAACAGGAAACAACATTCGATGCACATTTATTCCTCGTCATTATTTTCTGCTATTTGGAATTAACTATTTGGAATTAGTATTTCCTCATAAAGTCATTTTATAACGAACCGGGTTCAAGTTTTAAACATTAATATACATTTTAAACGTAAAGGAATACTTGAAGGAATCCCTTACTTGTCTTTCAAAGTATCACTACGTACGTAAGCGAGATTTTGTGACAACAATTTTAACTCAAAGAATACAATTTACTGCTATCTTAATAACAAGTCTTTAAATTTGCACAAAACGTGAAAAAATCAGATTAAATTTCAGAACAACTTTAATGTTTTTTCCGCTTTGTATTCTTTCCTCTCATTTTCCCTATTTTTCTTTAAGGACTATCACAATAGATCACTGGGTGAAGAGCTAGCATTATATATGCACAAGCCCTTACTTAACCTTACCCTAGGTGGGCGGAATGGTGTATTAATTAAGTGAAAGCAATAAATACATATTATCCAAACAGTCCCTTGGTTATACAGAGTAATGAATATTTTGAATGTTTGTTTATTCTTCACATGATGTCATGGTCCAACAGCTTCAGTAATCTGTGGTGACATGAAAATGTCAAATGTGAAAATTCCGAATAAAAGACAATATATTGATGAACCGACCTTAGTACTAATAATTTGTTACTTCGCTTGTGACGTGAATTTTGGCTCGTTATGGTCATGAAAAAATGTATACACATTTTCATACCTATTTTGGGAGTTTAGTTTCTATATTTTATGATATGCAGCATAGTGACTGTGGGTGTAGAACGATACGTATGTAAACACATTTTCTTTATAAGTCGCCCACCTGAAAGTTTCCCCGAAACCCTTTTTGTCCTAGTGGGTAGTAGCGAGTGTTTCGAATATACAGATAGATATTCTAAAGCATTCTTGTTTTTTAATCCATAAAAATTTAGTTCTATAATATCATCTACATCTTCCGAGTAATAATGTGGGCTTTAATTTGGTAATTGTAAAAGATTACGGAATGTATATATATAATTTTAATTTGTAATGACCACGCAACATGATCTTTGGACGATATGTTTTTAAATATCGTCAATAATAATATTTTGTAATTAATTTTACTTTTAATATTATGTTTTTTTTTATTTGCAAAATTAATTTGTTGTCTCTCGTTGTAGTAATGATGTGAATATATACATACATATGATGATTGTATTTATTGAAAATGCTGTATAATTAGTTGTTTTTCGCTCTATGTAATTGAACATAATAACTTTTATAACTTTCCTTTTCATTATTATTATAATTATTATTGTATATGTTTTGTTAATATCTTTTGTAATTTGTTTCGTTCAATACACACAGGATATTGAAATAATAAAATAGATAATGTGACAACGATTCTGCTCATTTAGAATTCGTTCATATAAAGATGTATAATGTAGTAATGTAAAGTAACGATGTTAAAAAAATACAAATCAAATCAATAAGCTTTCTCTCTTCTACTAAATGTGTAAATAGCTGATGAAATTATCTGTGAGACAATTACAAACAAAACAAAAAACAGTTTCGTTTAAATAAAATCTTCATGTTTTTTCTTTTCAAATATAAGCGTCATGTTTCTTTCTTTTACAAAAGCTCTTTATTTACACAATTTTTTATTTGTACACAATATTTGTTTCACATTCATCACATTACATACACATACATATCTTCATTCGAATTTAACAAATTACATTTATACAAATTGCACACTTACTTAACAACTCATTGAAAACCAATAATAATTTTGCTTTCAGTATTTGTAAAATATGTTTGGCGGTAAGGCGCGTAAGGCGTAATGATGTCATCAGTAAAGTTAGAAAATGCATCCGTTTTACTTTTTGCTAGATATTGCATTAGAATTCGATTTAACATATTTCTTCTTGTCCTATGTTCCATGAAAGCTTTTGATTTTTGTTTTAGTATTAAGATCAGGACGTCGCACAGTGAGTCAAACAGCAGTGCTAGCGGGATTTAATTAATAACTCGAGTAAATGAAGAGATATTTTAATGAAAATTTAAACTTAAGTTTTTTTTACTCATATACCACTTATTCTTTTAAATTCAGTTTTCCAGATCAACTATATGTCATAGCTCCCATACAACAGACATTTTCTACAGTTTTTAACATTTTACATTTGAAAGTAATTTATTTAAAGTATTTGAAGAAATATAAAGTATTTATTTAAATCCCGTTATTTCATATTTCTGGCTTCAAGGGCATCTTCAGACATCATGCCAATAGGTATGATAGTATTTTATATAGTATAGTATATTATTGATTCGGAAACTTTTGTAACGCGGGCTATCAAATCTGGTTGGCTGAAAAAACGTCTGGTTATTTTGTATGAGAGGTACTAGAAGGGGTCGGCCGATATAGTCCATATTCCTTCCTAAGTCAAATTCCAATAAGCTTTTATCTTGTACAAAATATGACCGAATACAGTGGATTTACCAAAAAATGTATTTAAAACTATGAGGGTGAATTTGGCCACTTGTATGGGAGGTACCAGAAGGTGTGTGGCAAATGCCTTGGTTTTCTCAGTGTTTGTTTACTATTGGAAGATAATTAAACAGACCGATTTTAATATCCTCCATTTGCCCGTTTGGAAGTTATTGAACAAATGTTATTTTTTTAAAAATTGGTCATTTTGTATGGGAGGTATTAGAGATGATGGGTCTGTTTTCCATATATCTCCAACAGTTGGCCGTAGTTGGTTATTATTTTGGATATTTTTACACCACAAGGACTCACACTTTGCATAAATGCTAAATTTAGCTTGAATGCTACAACAGCTTACATCTACCATATTTGTTTTTGGTCCACATGAATATACGGGTCACAGACATATAATTTTTATTAAGTACATAACATCTCTGAATGAGAAAAAAATATATTGACTCAATAAATTTGTTTGTAATTTAGCCCAACCAACAGAAGTCAAAAAATGCTGCTAAATCTTTGCGGGCCATGTGCTAAAAATTTATTCACTTTGAAGGCTCGCAGCAGATCTGGAATGCCCCTAAATGCTCATGCAAAAGCTATTATAAGCATTTACAAGTGTTGTCAATTAAAAGAAAACAAAAAAGATCGTTATTTTCAAACATTTGAATTCGACTTAAATCCCGCTAGATTGTCCGTTTGGTCCACTGTGCGTCGGCTCAAAGGAATGTATTAAGTTTCCCTTATAGTTTATTTGTCGATCTATATTGCGTTTCCGTTTTTTGAAAAGTAGAGATGAAAAGAATACTCGTGAGGAAAACCCAAACCAGATGAAGCTGACCAGTTCCGTATTACACCCTTGCATCGGTATAAGCCCATCCTTAGAGTCAATTTTTTCTTAGCTGCTGACCTGTTTTCAGTGCTGATTTTCCAGTCCAGTTTAACATTGGTGGATCTTTTTGAAAGAAGACAAAAATATGTCTTAACCAACACCAACAACAATTTTAAATTTGCAAAGTGTGTTGATAGGTTGTTTGACAATAATGTTTTAAAATGATTCTAATTCAACCAAATGGCTATGGAATTCAATGCAAACACAGTAAGCGGAAGTTATGCCAAAATACACAAATTTCTTGATTTTACGTCGGCATTTGAACAACATATTTTTTATAATATATTTTCCTTAGTATTTATTTTATGCTTATTTTTGCCTTGAATATGAATTTACAGAAATATTTTGCAGAAAACTCATCTTCAAAGTCTGTTCTGATAAAACTCTTAGTTTTCTTATCAGTATTGGCCTGGCTTGTTGCATAATGTAACGTTTGCTTCAAAGATTTAGCCTATTCGATTAAGGAGGAGCAGTAAACTGCTTATTTAACTGCGGCCTTGATGGGTGGATTCTAGAGTAAACAAAGCCGAAACAGAGAATTCGAATATTTTTGTCGGTTATTTTTAAATATTTAACTTAGAATAAAAAAAAAAAACTTAATTTCCCTTTGCACCCCATGAATGAGGTATGGGACAGCTTCTCGCGTTGTTGTGAATTAACACGCTTTTTATTTTTAGATTCACAACTAACGGCACCTACTTGTTTATCGACGAATGCGAACGTCACTGTTTGAGAAGCTCTTACTAGACACGACGATTGAATCGACGCTTAATACTGCGAAGTTGCTGTCAACAACATTCGAGGGGAGCCGACAATGAAAGAAAATTTTATTTATTTTTTTCTTTTAAGATGACTGGAGCCAGGTTTGAACCTGCGATCTCCCGCATGGTAGTCGCGTGTTCTAACCACTATGCCACGGCCGGTCCCATTTAACTTAGAATATTTATCCTTATTTTTATGTAAGTAAACCGGATTTCTAAAAAAAAAACCAAAAATTCAATATAAAGAGGCATTAAATTAAATGTCAAGTATCTGCCAAATTTAATTCATATAATTATCGCAGTCACTCCCACTGCTTAATTCTTTGATGGAAGCTTTGATGAGGGAACATTTAAAAAAATTATTTGTGATTTAATACAAATTTGTGTATAATGGGAATATTTTAAAAAATAAAATTCTTTGTTAAAATTGTAAGTTCTTCAAAATTTTTTTAATTTATTAGAAAAAATCATTTTCAGTTTTGCAAATTACTTTTAATTTGCTTTAATTAAAAATAATAGCGGTTTTCAACCTTTGAGTAAATTTTACAACTCTGCTTTATTTAATAGCTTTTTACACTACAAAGCGTGAGCATCTGAGGATCAATTCGGTCATTTGTATGGGAGGCACCAGAAGGGGTGTGGCAACGGTTTCGGGTTTCTTAGGTTTTGCCTACTTTTGCAAATAAACTGACCAAATTCAAATATTCTCCTGTCATCCGTTTGAATGTTATGAAAGAAATATTACTAACACTGTTCGACAATGTTTTTTTTCTTATGTTTCATTATGTGTTTCTAAGAGTTTTTGACATGGGTAATTGAAATTCGTAATCAGAATTTCGCAATCAGGCATAGTTTTTCAGTTTTTTGAAAATAAGTTTTGTTTTCCATTAAAAATTTGTATGGAAGCGATTCGTTTAAAAAATTTAGTAGAAACGGGTGGCAACATCAGCAACATGCCTTTTCGGCTGCAATTATCGTCCTTTTCTATTTTATAATCACCTTATTCTCTAATTAATATTCTACATAAAATTGGGATGCAACATGTTCTTGAAAGTACATTTTTGCCCTCTTATTTGGATTTCTTTTATAAATGCTGCAGCGACGTGTCCAATGAATATGGTGAAAGGTTCTACAAAGACATTCTAACTTTAGAAAAGCGTTACGAAGCGTGGAACATTTTAGGAGACGACATAAAATAAAAAAAACTTTGTTAACTAATAGAAAATACAAATTTGTTCTCCTTATTTTTAATGTTTTAGGTTCTACTAGTGTTGGTTATTGTATTTAGAAAAGTTTCTATTGGATCAAATAAAGTTTTAATTACATTTATGCAAAATGTATTTGAATGCAACAAGGAGAATGCTTAAAAAATTTAAATCCAAATAACTAAAAAACTGTGCCTGATGAAAAAAATCTGAAAACATATTTGAAATCATGATGTTATTAAACATATGAATCACAATTCAGACACCCAGAAAAATGAAAAATAGTTTTTTTTTGTATAACAGTGTAATTAATTTTCATATCATTATAAACGTTGCACAATGGGTATGGGATCCTTAAACAGCGATTAATTTGGCATCCGATCTTAACGAAATTTGATACAGATGATTTCCAGCTGCAAGAACGACCGACCGATATGAATTTGCAAAGAAATCGGTTCACATATACATACACATAGTCCCAAAATATATAGGCGTTACTAATGTCTAAACTTCAATGACGCATTTTGTTAATTATGACCATTCGAAACCAAATAATCGATGTATATATTTAAAATTTATTAATATAATGTTTTTCATAGATGATTATAGTCATCTTCCTCACCAAGATCAACAGCTTCAAATGATTCGTTTGTCGAACGGACTGATACAGTTATTAGCTGTGAAGGTCATTCCGGCAAAATTACTTTTATTATCTCATGGTCAGACCTCGGTACGAATTTATTGAAAATATCCTCACTTGAATATTCTTCGCTTGTTGTCCTTGTATATTCTTAATGTCCATACTACCAGCTTCCTGAGCTTCTAGATTATTATTAATCGGTAAAAGGGCGCGGTTTATAATTTTGGGACCATGGAAAATTAATTTGTTGGCGAAATTTTATACCGTGAAAACAATCTAACAAAATGACTGGCTGTATCCGTTTAAGTATTTTATAAATTTATCAATACGGACTTTATTTAAACACGGCAAAATTAATTGTTTTTATTTACAAAAAATTGGAAGTTGTATACACGGTAGGAGGAAAAGTAAACAATGTATGTCTTTGGTTCTTTCACCCCATATTGTAGAATTTTTTGAATTTTAAACAAGTACATACTAAAAATTCGTTCGATATATTAATTTTAAATTAATTTACCCCACTGTGCATCGTTTTGTATTAAATTCCCTATCATAGGAGATCCCTTTTTACAGCAATGTTTCTTATAAATTTATTCATAATTCCACGATTTCATCTGGGTTAATAAGTTTTAATAGAGACTTGAAAATTACAAATTGGGCACATAATGTGGAAATTATATTAGATTTTATAAAAAATGCATCACAAATTGGATTAAAATCTATAAAAAGGCGCCTTTATTTTGGAATATGTTTCATTTTTTTTTTACATAAAACTACCAAGCGTGTGGGATTTTTAAAAATTTTATCCTACGGATTAAAAGTCAGGAGATGAGAATTCGTTTTAGAGGTATGGTTCCTCGTGCAAAGTTTCTTATTTTGATCCCAAGAATACGATTTTCCTTGTCACTCGAGTGATTTTTATGCCTCCCTACAAATCGACCCGCCCTATTATGATAGAAGATTATTGTGCCCGTACTCCACCAAAAATATACGTATGATTAATTTTTTTCTGGTGCTGTAAGTCACCTTATTTATTATCCCTAATGTCTTAATTTCCAACATCAAGACAAGTATTTAAAAACATGCGATTATGCGGCTCGCTTGGTATCTAACGCAACGCGGATAATCGCAAAACACGATTAAAAGAGGTTGCATTAACACTAGTAAAGTTTATCATTTTTTTTAATTTATAACAAAAATCTGTTACATACATACATATGAATACAGATATCGTATTTTTTTTAAATACACACATTCATAATCGATCAATGAATCATTTTTAGAGCCATATTTCAAAATTGTGTCCTTGTTTTTTAGTTAATAGCGAATACAATGATAACATTTGTATTTTATCTTCAACTGATAGAACTTTTCTTGCTGTTTTCGTCGGTTTGACATTAATGGCGTCATTGGCGTTTAGAGATCAAATTTACTTAAAGGCAGTACAAAAATTAGATTTGTTAAGCGACAATCGCAATCATTTTCATATTTATTAATTAAATTTTATTAATCAAATATTGCCCAAAGATGAACTACTTTTTGATAGATTTACAATTCATAAAAATAAAAATGTATATCTCCAAATTTTATTTATTTTTAATGCAGCACATACGAGCACATGTATGTGTGTGCTGCACGGACAATAGAAGTTAAGCATGCATAATAGAGGGCACAAATGAAAGTACGGATAGTAGAGGTAAACCTCTGTTAATAAAGGTATAAAATCAAACACGCAGATTGCCGGTTAACATATGTACCCGGAGTTTCAACTGTATTAATTCAAAACTACGAAATACAGACAAAAATCATCAAACAAACATATTTAAACTTATCTTAATTTTTTTTTAACATTTCATGAATGAGGTATGGGATAGCTTTTGGTTTATTGTCAATTTACACGTTTCTATTTGAAGACTCACAACGGGAACTACATTTTATAGAAGAAACCAAACTATAGCTGTTTGATAAGCATTTTCAAAGAGGCCGCCCATGAGATATAAAAATGTAGGCATTAATCAAATCCTGCTCACGTGTTCTAACTATCATGGCACGGTTGGCAAAATACTAGGGAACAAAATTGCATATACAAATAGCAGATTTGATCAAAAACATACTAGTTTAAACTAAACTATGGGATTGTGTTCTAATCATTAGTCTACATGGTATAAATTGGATATCAATTAGATGCGGTTTACAACAGATGCGTACTTATAAAATGAACATCTAAAACCGATGTCATTCAACAACAACTTAAAGTTACATTTAGAGCCCCTTCCTATCCTCTGCCCAGTCCAAAAAAAGGTTATACCACTCGATTTATTTCGTTTTTTTTTTTAATTTTTTTTTTTTTGTAAACGCTCTGTTGCATTTTTGGTTCAATACAGTTTTCGATGTTCCTTAAAACGTATGAATTAAAATTTGTCTTTTAGCAAATGCAACGACCACTAGCGATAATGCTATGCAAATGATAACAACCACGACAGAAACAATAAACTCCTTAGAAAATTCTTCAATTGATGTGATACATAAAAAACCACCTCTTCCCCCTCCACCAGCACCACCTCCACGTCAGCTACTACAAAAGGCAGCAAATTCGGCGAATAAGTTCCATATTGGTCGTACTGCTAACAAATCCAAATTCAATCACCAACGTAGTAGCAAGCAACAAAAATGCAATGGCATAAAGGACAACGAAGGCGATGTCGTTGTTGTGCAAAACACTTCGAACAATATCAAAACCACTATCCCCACCACAACCTCCACAGGCACCAGTAACAATGCAACAGCAACGAAACAGGAGCTGTGTCACAGTTGTCTACCAGCGAGTGATCTAACGTCAGAGCTTCAGTGCTGTTAAATAATCGATTAAGAACGAAAGAATGCTAGAGCAAAAATAAAGTTACTAGGAGGAGAATTTTCGACAAAACCAAAAATACATACATAGGTTTTTTTTAAAGAAATTCTAAACCGATAGAATACGATCGTGTGGATGAAATTATTTATTGAAATAAAAACAAAAACAATGATAAACATTTTCTCTGTCTGTGACTGTACTGTACGCCTATATTAAATAAACTAATAATTATTATATGTATTTGTATGTGTTGTTAGTTTTTACCTAAGTAAAAAACAAAAAAAAAACAGAATTAAAGAAAACAAAAACAAAACAATATTAATACATTTTTGAACGTATAGTACCCACGCGCATTCAATATAAATGAACCAACCAAACAAACAAATGGCAAATGATATTAATTAATTAACCTTAGAATACAAGCAAAATGCATAAACAAAATCTAATTGAGATCGAGATAACAAGATTGAAGGAAATCGAATGAAAAATTGTTAAATGTTGTAACGCAACCGTCTTTTTCTACTATATTGGAAAGTAAATTTATAAAAACTGATATAAAGAACAAAAATCATTAATAATGGAAAACAAATTATACCTAATAAAATAATAATACTTTTTGTAGTTGATATTAGTGTTTAAACAAAAAAACAAACAAACAAACCAAGAAAAACAAAAACAAACCTCCTAAAGGACAAAAACAAACATCTCTCAACTCAAAGAAACAAAAAAGAACAAAACAACAAAAATAATAAAAAAAACCCCCCAAATTATAAAGAAGCTCCAAATAATAAAAATGAATAAAACAAAACAACAAAAAAACAACTGAAGAATGACATGTTTACTATTGTATTTGTAAAGATATTGTATGTAGATGTTATAGATATTTACCTATTATTATTATTATTATTAAATATAATTATCATAAGTAGATACTATTTAAAGAAAAAAAAATCAACAACCAACAATTGCACCAACAAAAACATACTGTTTCTTTAGGTAGACATTAATTTTTTTTCAATTTCCAAAATTATTTTGTATTATCCTTCATATCGCAAACAGTTCGGTTGGCACAGTGGCCCTTAATCTTGTGAAATACATATGCAAATATTTTGTATTTTCTCAGCTGCATATTTGGTCGGCTCTACATTTAGCGAAATTTATTCTCAAAATATATACAGATTTACATGTTTCGTATTTGTATTCGATAAAAACCCTCGTTTTGGTAACGTTTGTTTAATGCCTTGGGGTTGACTTACTACGAGTCATTTAACAGCATGCATGCAAGATAAAAGAAACCAAATCAATTTCTAAAAATTTTCATTATATGAAATACTACTGTAGACAATATACCTCAAAATATGTTAACCATGGCCGTAAAAATCGGTGTTGAATTTTTATCAACGCCAATTCCACAAAATCATGTTTTTTTCAGATTTTACGATAGTCAAAGTTTTAGCACGATTGGAGTATGCCGCTGGCGGCTCAAAGTTCCAAAGCTCCGGTAGCCACAGTTGGGTGTCTTTTGTTCGACATAACTCAAGAACGACTAGTCCAATTTTGCTGATTATATTATTTCTCTACATTACACTATGAACAAATCCAGACTTTTTGTAAAATGCAAGAACTTGACAGTATATGTTCGAATCAATCAACAAACGGTAAAAAAAACCCTATACTCAGCTTGACGACATTGGTGACCAATTTTTTTTCTATGGACCTCAAAAAATTCTCAAAATCAGAGAAACATCAATTTTTGTTTAACAGCTAACTCATACTTCGTGATAACGCTTAACTATATTCGGCAATAATGTAGCTGAGAGTTTTGCGAACAAACTTTATTTACAATGTATACTAAAAATTTTTTTTTACTCCTGCCCTTTTTTTTCAAAAAAATTGAGTAAGAAATTATTTTTTTTCCACTGTTTTTAACATTACTTAGAATTAGAATGAAAGATAATTTAAAAACGAATTCAAAAAAAATTTTTATTTTTTTTTGCCACGCCCTTTGACCCCGCGCATTGGGTTTTTTGTTTCCTGTGTCTCCATTTATAGTCCGATCGTAATGTGTGACATATCAATGTTCTTGGACTGACAACAGCTACATTTTCTTCTCTGATCACTTTTGACTCCGACGTCAAGTTCTAGAAGTTTCTGCCGGAATCTCAGTTTTTACCCCCATAAGTCAAATTTTTTTCGTAGCGATAAAAAAGTTTTTTAAATTCCATGATATTTTCTCTTTTACAGTATATATTTTTATTCATAAACATAAAAGTTACAGAGGTTAAAAAAAATCCATTTGACGTCGCTAAAGGCCAAAGCTCATTGTTTACAAATGTTGGCGTGGTCGTATTTTGTTATTTAAACCTCTGTAACTTTTTTGTTTATGAATAAAAATATATACGGTAAAAGAGAAAATATCATGGAATTTAAAAAACTTTTTTATCGTTGCAAAAAAAATTTGACTTAGAGGGGTAAAAACCGAGATTCTGGTAGAAACTTCTAGAACTTGACGTCGGAGTCAAAAGAGATCAGAGAAGAAAATGTAGCTGTTGTCAGTCCAAGAACATTGATATGTCACACATTACGATCGGACTATAAATGGAGACACAGGAAACAAAAAACCCAATGCGCGGGGTCAAGGGGCGTGGCAAAAAAAAAAAAAATTTTTTTTGAATTCGTTTTTAAATTATCTTTCATTCTAGGGGGTGACCGGCACAACTTTTTTTATCGACCCACCCTACTGTACACGCTCAGATTGTATTGATATCTTCACAAAGTTGTTCAACGTTACCGTGGCTAAAGTTGTGGCTAACATTGTTAATAAAAAATTTGGACTCCCTCAAAGTAATGTTAAAAACAGTGGAAAAAAAATAATTTCTTACTCAATTTTTTTGAAAAAAAAGGGCAGGAGTAAAAAAAAATTTTTAGTATACATTGTAAATAAAGTTTGTTCGCAAAACTCTCAGCTACATTTTTTGAATTCGTTTTTAAATTATCTTTCATTCTGGTGACTGGCACAACTTTTTTTATTTGTATGAAGTGCGACCCACCTTAGTGTACAGGCACGTTGAATTGCTCCCAAAGACCAATTCAAAAAGTGCATGCTTTCAGATTTTTTAGACATTTTTCAATGTTTGGAAAATCCTAATAGAAACTTCTTCGAAGTGTCAAATTCGAATGCAAAAATAATGCAAAATAATGGCTTCAACTTCAAAGCAATGTCATCTCTTTATATTTTTGGATGATCAGTAGTCTTAAGCAAGTAAAAACCCTATTGGCTTTTGACCAAAACATTCCGTTTATTTTTAAAACTTTAATAAATTAAGGTACACATATGTGTACCGACGGTCTCAAGATGTTATGTTTTCGACATATCCGTGCATTGTTTTTTCGATTTAATTGCTGATAGAAGTTTGCACTTGTTGCAATGCAGCAGTACACAAATTTGTGTACTGTCGTAAAAAGGAGAGGAACCTGTACTAATAAGTTACTGCGCTAAGTAGTTAGATATAAAGTACCTCAACGAATTGAATTTGTTTTTAATAACACTATGCGACAGTGGTTTTGCAAATCAATCGTCACTATGACGGTTCGTTAGTGTATCAAAAATTATAAAGATTGCCTGAAGGATTTTTCCCTGAGGTCCCCATTTTAGAAATATCGCTCTATGCATTTTGGAATTTTCAGGTGTTGAGTGGATGTTTGTGATAGCCATTACTTCAGAAATTGTTGCAAATTTCATAATATTGTTTTTGCTGATATTTTATGAGGTTTGGGGTAGAAACTGCACTAACATTTGATGAACAAGAGCAATAATTTTTTGTAAGATATTATTCTATCATTTAATTGTGTGAAAACGGAGAAATTTTTACGGAAAGACTAAAAAAACTTTATGAAATGCAGCGAAAACTTGAAAAATCATCAAAATTTTTACAAATATCAAACTTTGATGTGCCATAACTTCGTCATTTATGATTGAATTTTAATCAACTGTAATTTTTTTAAGAAATATTTTTATTATATTTTATTTTCGTCCCAGTTTATAAACATCGGTGAACTTAAAACATAGAAAATTACATTTTAGAAGATCTAACTTTTTTCAAAACAATAAAAATTAAAATTTGACGATATCTCAAAACCCATTCTACATATTACAGAACAGATTTGAATTCAGCGTGAAATTTTACATTAAAATCAATTGTTAAATGTCCCGGATACAGAAAATTTTGAAATTGTGTGACTTAGTGTAACCAGACCCACTATATCATCGGCATACGCGAGCAACATGTGGCTTTTGTTGGAGGCGGTGCCAGTTGTTGTTGTTGTTGTAACAGCTGGTGGTTAGCTGGGGTGATAATTCTTTATACCGATTTTCAATTTATCGGCACTCGATCGGGCATATAATCCGATTATCATACGATCATTGTTGGCAACTCTGTTTCGTTCCTTTGTAGATAACAAGGTTTGTGTCAAGGATTGTTAGATGTTGTTGTTGTGAGTTTAACCGCCAAATTCCACCAGAGATGGCGCCAGCTGGCTTGTTGATTTATATGAGATGTTGATAAATCATTTTCCTTTTTCCTTGGTCCTTGCGCAATCTGGATTTTTGTAGTGGAAGCGTCTAGGATGAGTTTTGTTGGCTGGAGAACTCGAAAGTATTTGAAAAGCCAGTCGTGTTTACTGCTGCCGTCCGCATGGTCATTTCCATTATGATGTTAAAGAGATCGCATGCGTTTGGTTACGAGAAATTTTCGCCCATGTCCTGACAATCGCATTTTAATTAAATTTGCGATTGTGATTTCAAATCGCAAATAAACACAAATAAACATGTTTTCTTTCTATTTGATCACAAAAAGATATATGTTTCTAAACAATTTTTTATGAAAATGCGTATTTGAAAAATGTTTAATGTTTTTGGTGCAAATGCTCCTCCTCTTTTTTTTTTAAAGTTGGCGATTCAATAGTTTACAGCTGACTTGCAAAACATCGAAAAATGTGTGCTGACACACATTCATGTGTTTTTGACCCACAAAACATATCTTCAAAAACGAGTGAACTGTAGGACAGGAGGAAAATTTATTGGCGATTCACAAATCGCATGTGGTTTGACAATTACATGATTGTCAGGACATGGGCGTTTAGCACTGCTTAATGGCTCAATCAGTCTTGACTTAACTTATTAAAACAGAACTTAACTTAACAGAACAGTACGTAACAAAGTGCAAAAGTAGTCATTATTGACAACTTCAGAGACTTAAGGAACACAGATCCAACAAACTTTGTATTTAATTGCATTATATTACGCGCTGCATATATTTAAATTATTTGCATATGTTTTTCATCGTTCGGTTTAAGTTTATTTTTATATAAATGCTAATAGAGTTTGTTTTACAAGAGTTGTGTGAAATAGGTTGAAACTATCTCATCAGCATCCTTTTGCTGTATCTTATTCACTAACATCACAAACCTCAAGTGGTATAAGCTCATCGAAAGTCTCGAGAAGCTAAAACACACCGGTGCGAAAATAGCATCCATGAATCACACGTCAACATAATTATTTGCATTATTTGTGTGTTTAATTTTGTTGTCTCTTCAGTTATTTAGAAATATTAGAAAATATATGTAACAGATACTGTTGCACAAAGTTACCAACACACTTTGCTAAATTTAACATGTCATCGTACAAAAAGGATCCTCTACAGTCAAATTAGGCAATATTACAAAATAAAATATAGGCAATAAGATCTAAATTTGATGCAGAGTATATTGGGTTAGCCTTGGTACAAAAAATTGGGGTTGGTCAACCGAACAACACTTTAATTTTTGTATGCTGATAAAATTTTATTAAAATTACGAGTACAAAAACTAACGTTTTAAAAAAAGAATTCCCCAGTGCCAACCCAACAATTAAAAATAATTGTAAAACGGCAAACACAATACAATTTCAACAAATTTCATAGATTTTATAGAAAATACCGATCGTATTTCATTTATCCTTTTGATAATTCTTCAAAGTCAACGTATTTGACTTTTACAAAAATCGAGCAGAAAAATATTTCATCTACGAAAACTTCGTAATTAAAATTTTCCTAAAGCTGCAATCCTTTGTAACATTGCACAATTACAATGTCACAAAATGCATATTTTTTCATATGGATTTCTATATTCTTGTAATTGAATTTCTGTTGTTGTGCTAATAATAGTTTACAGCCAGTTGAAGGAGAAATAAAAAAATAACTATATTTGTTCACTTAATGAAACAGTATAAGAAAATCAACTTTGTTTGCCTACCTTCTCTACGCATGAGCGTATAATAAACTAACAAACATACCTTTTCAATATCATTTCAAATGCTTATTGCGAAAAGGATTCTATTAATTTTTCCGAAACAAGAGAAATAGTCATTTCCTTTTCTAACAATAATAACCGATTAATTACAAACCAACATTACATACATTACATCTCCGAACATAGTCATTAATAAATACAAATACAAACTTATAACAGAAAATTAAAAACAACAAGAAAACAAGAACATATATATTTAAAAAAATTAACTAAATGAACAATTTAACTCAAAAAGTGATTTGTATTGCAAAACAAAAATATTTTAGTAGTTTATTTATACAAAATGAAATAAAACGAAAACAAAACTGAGAAGAAACAACAACAAAAACAACAAAACTTTCATATGGAAAGGAGTCTAAATCTAATATGTCTAAACAACAACAACAACAAAAGGAAACAAACAAAACAAAAACAAGAAAATCTGTTATGTAATAAACAAACAAATGATAATAATATTTAAGAAATGATTCACACTCGTCTCCCCCGTATAGATTTTGGCATATGTCTACCTACCTATATCAATGAGATTGGTTATCTATGTACATATATGTGAGACTTCTACTTGGGGATCTGAAGAAGAAAACCATACAAATTCTGGATTTTATAAACAAATTCGTTCCTTTTGCTTTTTATTTACCGCTGATCAGAGTTAACCCTCTTTATTTGCTGCCACCTCGCCGATTCCCCCTACATTTTATATTGTATTTTTGAGTTTTCATGCACATAAAAAAAAAATCATCATCACATCGCAAACATTGTCGTTTTCTTGTATTTTGTGCTTCTCATTTCTTTGGTTGGTTATGGTACTTTTTATTTTTGTAATACTAATTTTACTATTGGTTTCCCATAAATAACACAAATTACAAAAAAGCAAATCTTCATTTGTATAAATTGTAAAATATTAACTTTTTATTTATATATATAAAAATATATATATTAATTTATATTTAGATTTCCCCAGAGATATAAAAATGAAAAGAAACAAGAACAAAAAACAAAAAATGCTAAACACAACATATTTTAAATCAACCAAAATAATAAATATGAAACAAAAACATTGAAAAAATATAAATTAAAAAAAAAAACAAACAAATACTTTTCGTCGCTGGTGTTTGTTTTATTTTTTAGATTTGGTTTGTTAAACATTCAAGTTTTAATCTCTTTGCGATTTTAAGACGAATGTTGGTTTCAAACAAACTAAATAAAGACGCGATGATGTTTAAATTCACAACAAACGACACTTACTTGTTTAAAGACGAATGCGAACGTCAGTTGTTTGGGAAGCTTTTACTAGACATGCCGATTGACGCGACACTATGCTGCGAAGTTGCTGTCGACCACATCGAGAGGGCTGGCATCGAAAGAAAACTGGAGACAGAAATCCAACCATGGATCTCCTGCATGATTGTCGCGTGTTCTAACCATAATGACATGTACGATTCAAATAGTTTCCTTTAATCATCTGAGTCTTTTAGCAAGCTCATCATTGAACATACAATTGCGAAGTCAATTTTCCTTTTTCGGACTGTGCACTAGGGGTGCGATAGTGTTGTACCCAGGTCGGGTGGGGTTAAATTACAACATTTCGCGGTCAAAGTTGGGGGAAAGGAGACAAAATCCACATCAAGCACCGCAACTGCCTTGTAGTCGGGTAAAATGTATGACCGACCCCCAGTCATTTGAGTAGTCCACTAGCAAACTCCGCTTAGTTAAAAAAAAGTAAAAATTCTGTAAAACCCGCAATTTTATTTGTTTTTTAAAAGCCTCCCTAAGCCCTTATTTATCTCGTTCAAAATTCGGTAAGTTTCGCGAAAGTTCGGTTTTAATATTCAATACTCCTGCAAAACTCTCTATATTGTCCGGCAGTTCACTTTCAAATAACTCTAAGTTACATATAAACTTTCAAAAGTTGCCATGTAAAGTAGTGACTTTTGCAAATGCCGTCAGAATCAGTTCGCGTGTTTATTGTTGAATTACAAACGTACGTAATTAAAATAATATTTTATTTATTATATTATTCTATTATTCTTGTAAATAATAATGGACATTCATCGAAGTTAATGAAGCACCAAATCGAACAGGACGCAAAAAAGTTGCTGATATAGTAACATGGAAGAGAGAAGTTGATTCCTTGAAAAGTCGAATAAGTAAGATTATGTTTCGTACTTAATGTTGAGACCTTAATCATCTGAGCACTGAACTGCACTTCGTCATTGTGTAATCAGTTATACTTCTGTGTTTAAGCTTTCATTTTCTGCACAAATATATTTTGAGTGCTTCTCTCTCTCTCTAGCTTCAGACACAAACCTAAAGGTCCGCAAAAAATACCAGAGTGTGTGCATGGGAATTCGAAACAAGTGCAACAAGTTATCCCAAATGGACTACATTAAATTTCACCACCATTTTTATTCATCATCAAACAAAATTACTCAGGATCTACATATTTCTATTGAAATACCCCAGTAGGAAGTATCGTCATACACGACTTTGTCGTCAACAAAATGTGACAAGACAAAATGTGAAAAATTTATGTACTTGTCGTCAAAACACTCGGTAGACGACAAGCTGACCGACAAATTACTAATGTTGTCGTGCATCAAATAAAAAAGTTCAATGTCACGGAACAATAACGACATAAAATTGAAAAGAGGAAAGTAGAAGTAAAAAATTTTCAGTTTGTTGGAAACAGCAGTGCGTGACGGTTCATGTATCGCACGTTTTTAATAAAACTACTTCAATTTGTTATTTTAATTTATTAAGCACTGGTAACGACAATTTGACCGATATTGTCGGTTATAAGTTCGTGTATGATTGTGTGGGCGACATGTCGCTTATTCCGGCATCAACGACAATTTGACCGACATTGTCGCTCATCAGGTCGTGCATGACAAAGCGGGCACTTGTATGAAAATTTCGTCGACGATTTGTATGGACGGTCCCCTATGTGTCATCAACGATTTACTATGGTCGTTCACCTATCCTTGAGGATGTCTTGCAGACACTTCCTACTGGGACTGTACAGCAAGAACACCGAAAAAACAAGGAAAAACCAAATCCCAAACAATATATTATTTTATACCAAAAATGTTGAGAAATTCAATGAAAAATGCCAAATATAAAATAAAGTGTGCCACAAAGCGTTTACTGCTACTTTGGGAGTATCTAAGGACCGATTACAAAGAATTTGTAAAACCATTTAACTTCAATGGAACTCTCGAAAGAGAGAAGAGGCGTTGATAGAAAATCTCTACAGTATTCTGAACATTTATATGTAGTACTGATTCAAAACTCGTTATGTTAATTTTACACAACTGCATTAGTGTCTATGTTAAAACTCAATTTGCAAAACTGGCTATGTTTACATTAAAAATACAGATTAAAAGATTTCTATTAAAGCGTGATTTTATTTATTATTGGAAAATCACTCGCTGTGACAATGCATTTCCATCATATGTAGTAATATAAATTTCCATAACTCCACTTCAGTAATTTAACCATAGCGGACTTTGCAAGTGGACTACTCATTTTCCCCCCTAACATTTTTCCCAAACATACCTACCCCTATCTTGACCCCATAAGTAGGCAGCAAAACAAAAATACAATTTTTATTGTATCTAACTGCTCTAACTGCCTCAAACGTTTCTCAGAACATACCTACCCTTCATCTTCTACCCTTAAGGTGGTCCACATATTTTTGTATGAAATCAGCGCCTGCCGCTTCCTTCCTGACCCCTAAAGAGGTGCAATTTTTGTCCGAATTCCACTAGTATTTTCCTCCTAACTTTTTTCCCAAACATACTTACCCCTTATCTAATACCCCTAAGGGAGGCTCCCATACAAAAATCAAAATGTTATAAAATTTGCTCCCACCCTTGGGGAAGTGTGCGCCTAAATGAGACAAAGTCCCTTCAATACTCGTTCACAAAACCGATAGCAGGTTACTGCATTTTTGAAGGAAGCCCCACTGTTGGTTGGAGCGAAATTCTATGTTCAATTACACTATGCAACAAATGACGACTTTTTGAAAAATACAAAAACAGGATAGTATAGGTTCGATTCTACTATCGAAGGGTAATAAAACCCTATACTCAGTTTGGCGAGATTGGTGACCAATTTTTTTTTATGGGCCCCTAAAGATTCTCAAAATCAGTGAGCCCCATGCAAAAAGGTGTGATCAGTTTTTGTCCAACAGCTAACTCACACTTCGTGATAGCGCTAAACTGTATTCGGCAATAATGTAGCTGGGAGTTTTGCGCACTAACTTTATTAACAAATTATGTCAAAAAGGTTGGTGTTTCCTGCCCTTTTTCAAAAAAAATTGAAGAAGAATTTATTATTTTTTCACTTTTTTGAGCATTACTTTGAGGGAGTCCAAATTTTCCTCTAACACTGTTCGCCAAAATTGTAGCCCTGGTAAAGATAAACAACTTTCGTGAACATATCAATCCAATCTGAACGTGTCTAGGCAACCTAAATAGCTCATAAAGTCCACGTTGATACCGGTTTTTCGAACCTTTACGCACTTAAAAGCCAGTAACGTGGTTGAATATCAACCAATTTGAAGTTTCTCAGCTGTTTTATAAAAAAGAGACTACGGCCTTTCCAATGGTATATATAGTTCTATTGATAACTTATCATAAATGTCTGTTTTTTGCCTCGAAATTTCAAACTTTTGTAATTTTTTCACTATTTTTAAGTTTGACGAAGTTTGTAGCCACTATTTTATAAGGACACCCTAATGTTTACTACTTTATTCAGAAAGTGCACGCTATCACGAGTTTAACGCATATTTTTTTGTAAAAATCGGTTAACAAATAGTTAAGTTATACATGTTTTCCGAGGGACGCAACTATGCTAAAATCAAATTTGAAGTAATTAACAACAACACCAAAACAATGCTTCTTCTTCAACTCTTTGATTTTAGTATAGGATATGAAAGTTGCGTCCCTCGGAAAACATGAATAACTTAACTATTTGTTAACCGATTTTTACAAACAAATATGCGTTTAAATCGTGATAGCGTGCACTTTCTGAATAAAGTAGTAAACATTAGGGTGTCCTTATAAAATAGTGGCTACAAACTTCGTCAAACTTAAAAAATAGTGAAAAAGTCACAAAAGTTTGAAATTTCGAGGCAAAAAACAGACATTTATGATAAGTTATCAATAGAACTATATATACCATTGGAAAGGCCGTAGTCTCTTCTTTATAAAACAGCTGAGAAACTTCAAATTGGTTGATATTCAACCACGTTACTGGCTTTTAAGTGCGTAAAGGTTCGAAAAACCGGTATCAACGTGGACGTTATGAGCTATTTAGGTTGCCTAGACACGTTCAGATTGGATTGATATGTTCACGAAAGTTGTTTATCTTTACCAGGGCTACAATTTTGGCGAACAGTGTTAGAGGAAAATTTGGACTCCCTCAAAGTAATGCTCAAAAAAGTGAAAAAATAATAAATTCTTCTTCAATTTTTTTTTAAAAAGGGCAGGAATAACCAACCTTTTTGACATAATTTGTTAATAAAGTTAGTGCGCAAAACTCCCAGCTACATTATTGCCGAATACAGTTTAGCGCTATCACGAAGTGTGAGTTAGCTGTTGGACAAAAACTGATCACACCTTTTTGCATGGGGCTCACTGATTTTGAGAATCTTTAGGGGCCCATAAAAAAAAATTGGTCACCAATCTCGCCAAACTGAGTATAGGGTTTTATTACCCTTCGATAGTAGAATCGAACCTATACTATCCCGTTTTTGTATTTTTTTCACTGTTGCACTGTGTTATCAATGTTAGGTGGGATGGCAAATGTTGGCGGGCTTACAAGGCGGCGGAAAAATGTTGAGTATGATGGGAACGAGCAGCTCTTGAGCTTGCCAAAGATACCATCGCATAAAGGAAAAGCAAACGTATTGCGAAGGCCGTTTACGAGCTTTTGCTTGACTGGAAATTGCTAACCATATTGGCCTCGGATAGAAGATGATAGAGTCGCATCCAAAATACCAGTCCAGGTCCAACTTAATATCAAGTCGTTTTGATTGGCTCAATTGAAGCGAAAAATAAACCCAGAGATGACTACAAGGAATTCTTTGAATCGTTTTTTTCCATGGTGAAAATATTCACAATTATCATTTTAGCCAACCTGGACACATCAGTCACGCTCGATGGATGGCGAAAGGCATATACTGCCCAAAAATGTTTTCGTTCGAAAATATCTCGGTTTGAGCAAAATAGAATTGTGTGGACATCGCGATGTTTCCATTTTCATCGTAACACTACGTGAAAGCTTAGCTTAGCACCACCAGAGCAATTGAAAACAATTGCTGGTTATCATTCAGTTTATAGCATTGTGTCGCAACGATTCTGTGGTCATCTCTGGTATTTAAGGGGTGAAGCCGTTGCTCTTACATTATTTGATCCGAATACCCCCTTTGACTATGAACATGATATGAAAATGGTGGATGCAATTCGTATATTTGAAGAAGAGAAAAAGGAATACGAATCATCAAAGCAGCAGGAGCTAATTTCATAAAAAAATATGAAAATACCAAAAAATTGTATGAGGACCATCTTAAGCGTTGTGGAAAGAGGGTAGAAGAGGGTAGTTTGACTACTCTAGGGGCACGTTTAAGGCAGTTAGAGTGGTGGGAGACAAAAATTTGATTTTTGTATGGCGGCACCCTTACAGGGTGACATGGGCGTATGTTTGTTTGGAAACAATTTAAGAAGAGAAATATTGGGGGTATGTCACACATTTTGCCCCTCTAGGAGGCACAAAGGGAGTGGCAGAAGCTGACTTCTGAAAAAAAATTTAAAAATTAAATAAAATAAATTGCATGAATATCACCTTCAGTATTGAAGATAATGGAAACATTCGTATCGAATTCGTAAACTCGTGCACTATATAAAACAACTCGCTAACCAGGGCTTATTAGGCCGTCGATACCCATCCTACTTCTTTTAGGCTGATAACGAGCAGTTGTTTTGAGCTGTTACCGACTGCATAACGAATAACGATTGGAAAACTCATATCAGAACATCCTCCCAACCCGAAGTTGTTATCAGCCGAAATTGTCCAAACAACCAATCCTTGTATTTAATATCAACATGAAAATGGATGATTAGACCAGTGAGTTCTAAATAATTTTTTTCTATAGATTTCGGTCTCCGAAATAAAAAATTTTCCTCTGATTAGTTTTCAAGATATGAATTTTTGAATTATTTTGCAAATTTTTTATGAGATGCATCATCTTATTGGAGAATAATTCGTAAACGGGTCCAACGATTTGAACAAGAGTGGTCTCCAATTAAAGGTAATATGCTCCCCTTAAACCTAAATTCTAAAAAACAATTTTTTTGGTGCAAAAATCACGGTTTTAAATTGCTAAAAAAATTTATAAAAATATTAATCGCAAAAATGATTCCAATTTCATAAATTGATATAAAAGATTGGACTTCCCCGAGCAAAACAAGCCTTCGTTTATTAAAATTGGGTGATAAGAGGGAGAGTTACACGTTTTCTAAGAGGACACTACAAATTGTAAATTTTGCATGATAATGACGATAAAAAGTGAAATTGTATTCTGGGTTGATAACGCATCACAAAAATGCTTAAATTTAAATCCTAGCTGATCCATTTTAGAAAAAATCGATATATGTAATTCATATCTGCCGACTGGACCAAAAGTCTTTTTAAACGATGACAGTAAAAAAATTTACAAATAATATACAAAACTGTTTATTTATTATAAAAGTACACAAACAAGGATTCATGTACGATCATTGATTATTGTGACATTGCTGCAACCTGGAGGCTTAAAGTGCATTTTAAGTCAAAGTTTTGGAAAATATCGATGTTTTCCATTTTTAAACCATATATATATATATACAAATATTGCAACTAATAAATATTCTAACTTTTCTAATACTGATCAAATGATTTTTTTAGAAATGAAAATCGATATTTTACAAAAATGTAGTCTTAAAATACACTTTGAGCCTCCAGGTTGCAGCAATGTCACAATAATGAATGACCTGACATGAATACCTGTTTGCGTGCTTTTGTAATAAATAAATAATATTTTATCTCATTTGTCCAATTTTTTTTACTGTCATCGTTTAGTAAGTAAAAAGACTTTTGGTCCAGTCTGCAGAAATGAAAAATATCAATATTTTTTAAAAAGGATCAGATAGGATTTACATTTTTGTATGTATTTCCACTTTTTACCGTAATTTTCATGCAACGTAAAGTTTAGCTTTAAGCCTACCGCTATATGCTTGAAATCAAATCTCGGGGAAGTCCAATCTTTATACTTAATTTATGAAATTGGATTTATTTTTGCGATTAATATTTTTTTTTATCAATTTAAAACCGTGATTTTTGTAGAAAAAAAATTTGGTTTTTAAACTTTAAATGCTCCTACTATCAACACTACCAAACCGATGCTGCTGTTTGTATAGAAAGGTTTTAAGGGAGCACATTAACTTTAATTGGAGACCACTCTTGTTCAAATCGGTTACGAATTATTCTCCAATAAGATGATGCATCTTATAAAAAATTTGCAAAATAATTTAAAGGAAAAATTGTTAAATCTCATATTCGGTTTTAGGAGGCCGAAATCTATAGAGAAAAATTATTTACAACTCTGCTGCAAAATGACTGTAAACTAGTGTTAGTTTTCCCCACAAATGCCTTCCATCAGAGCGAAAGCTTTTTGAGGAGATTTGTTGTTTTTATTTCTTTTATAAAGGGTATAGTTTTAGGCGCGAACTAATGCCAATGTATTTTACAACAGTTTGTGAGAGTAATAATGATCGCATAATTAGTTTTAATTTATTAAGTGTTGCTAAACGATCATTCATTGACCAACCAAAACAAAAGGTTGGTTGTTCCTGTCGAAACTTCTACTCCGGGCCTTAATGTAAAAACACTCGTTAATGTTTAAAAACCCTGTCTAGTTTCCATCTTAGCAACATCATACTTGTCACTGACCGGTTGGCATACTCTCTAAGGAGTTAAAACTTTCGTACAACGATTATGTAGAAGCTGAAGCGGAGACCACAGGGCACCTTCTTTCCCACTGCTCTGCTTTTGGTGATCTAAGATATGAGAAGTTTGGTCACCGGCTCGGACCTTGATTACCCGCATGATAATTACGTGTAGTAACCATTTTGCGTCGGTCGGTCCAATATTTGGTATCCTAAGGCTGAAATTAGATTGACCCATTGGCAATATATATATGTATTGCTTTTTCGAACATGAATCTCCATAATACCTCGTTATAAGCATCCTAATTTATTAAGACTTTAGCCAGAGATGAGTCAAAAGTTAATTCAATCTCAGTCAAAACTTGTTTCACTTGCATTCAATGAAGATTCTTGCAATTGAGTGAGTTAACATGCTTTTAGCGATCATAAAACCAAGTTTCGTATTGATCTAATTTCTATTTCGTTTGGTCCCAAAACTTGTCCCCTCTAAAGGGTATTAAATTAAAACTGTAAGTTAAATTTTATATAAAATAATTTTTGGCAAATTGAAACTTTAAAGGCGAAAAGTGCAACGTAGTTTTATCCTTCACTTTATTACGCTATTTCTGTGTGAAATTGGTGTGTTTGTATGTAAATTATTAGCATTGGTGAAGGTTAATTTTCCTTGCAGCTCAATCACGTGAGTGTAAATATGTCGTTCAAAACATATGCTTGCAATGCACGACATATCCACGCTTACTCTTACTGTAGTTTCTTATGTGCGTACTAACATATCTCTTTAAGTCTATATGTGCAGAAGTCCCCTACTTACTCTTTCATCACTCAGCATTTTCCTTGGCATTTGGAATTAATGGATTGATCCTTTGTCAAATGACCTTCCACGAGATAAACACAACATGAGTGTGAGTGTAATTTACTAAATTTATTTCTTTCGATTTTTTGTTCCATGTCCTTACAGGTGAATCCACATATTTATAAAATAGAAACAAAAGAGAAATATAGAGATCACTTTGTATTTTTCGTAAGTAAGAGTAAATTGAATTCATGTGACCTTTTGTAAATATTATTTATATCTAATCAATATGTATATGTAAATGTATTACTATGTATTATACATTATATTATATGCTAAAGCCCAAGTTAAGTGCCCTGTAATGAATGATTGTTGGAAGAGGCGGCCCGGGAAATGCGCGGGAATTCATATAGCTGGGGCCTTGAATAGTTGTCATAAATACCTTCCTACATACATACATATATTGTTATGATTTGACGGTCCGGAGAATATGTTTGCATAGAAATGTTTTGTTTTGTTGTTTTGGTACGTGTCCTTTCCATACTTTTATTATATCGATTAATTACTTTATGGTTTAGCTAAGATTTTATTTGTTAATTGTACATATTATTTATTTGTAAGATGATACTTATTTTAAATAAACTATATTCTAATGAAAGTCGAAAAAAAGGTCTGCTTTCATTATAGATTGGAATGACACATTGGTTTGGGGCATTGTTTCTTTGTAGCCATGGGATTAAAATTAAGGGTCATATTCAAAAAGTGATTATAAAAAATTATCTTAAATTTCTATACTCAGATAAAAGGGAATAAGTAGAATAAGAGAACGCATATTTATCGCGAGCAACAAAACATTTCTCTTTCGTTATGTTTCACAACAGTAGGTTGGCGAAGTTCCAGGGTAAATTATATATGTGGTTATTTCTTGCTTGTTTTCTGTTATACGTATATTACAACACACGGCATAGAACTGAATTCCATCGATTCAATTGAGCAGAAAATTGGTGGAACGATTCAAGAGAATAGCTTTAACAATGAATTAACCACAAGGGATCCCAAAAAGAAGAGCGTGTAAGTACGTCTGTGCGTGAACAACCTAAACTCTATTTGAAAGCGGTCTAGCATCTTAAATGTGATCAGAATATCTTTAAACCGTGTTATTAACAAAGATTTACATTTTTATTAAATTCAAATGGTACAGAAATAAAAGCCTGAAGATCAGGCTCACAAGCTCCAGATAGCTGACGAAATGCTAGAGAGTTTCACCAGTTTCACAAATATATTTTTCTCACAAGTGGCACACTTCTACCTGAATGGACATGCCAACAGGCAAAATTGCAGATATTGGAGTGACACTAAGCCTACTTTGAAACATCAAGACCCCCTACATGTAATAACCGAAGGTAAAATCCTTAATTGTGTACTTTCATGACTTCATATAATTTCTCATTACAGAAACAACAACGTTAACAAATGTCTAAGGTGCTCTTTGAGAACCCGTTATGTTAAAAATAATTTCGCGTAGCTGCACATTCCGGATAAGAGCACTTAAACTCGTTATGGCTGCATTTTATTGCAGCATTTGTATGAAATTATCTCATTTAACTGCATTTTGCTTAGCTGCACTTTCGTTCTAGCAGCCCCGATGATTGTGTTTCACAATTCAATTTCCTATATAAAAAATTTCGTTTACCAACACTTTCAAAATCGGTATCTTACAATTATATGTTTATCGAATTTATTATTGTGTAAGTAATTACTAACGATTAATAATTGATCTTGAGGGCAAATCTGCAAAAAAAAAAACGGTAACAAATTGGGGTAACTGCATTATATATCAAGGAAAAAAATCCGCATAACTGCCTTATGTGTGCAGTTAAAAAAAATCCGGATAACTGCCTCTTGTGTGCAGGCAAAAGACTTGGGATAAGTGCACATTTCGCTAAGTACACATAAATGTGTGCACCAAAATTCAGTGCAGCATGAAGCTACATACATTGGACTGTATTTACAAAGTAATAAATTATTCACAGTCATAACATGACATTGGGTTGAGTTTTATTTAAAAACAAACACTAAGATTTGGAAAAAATTATAGTTTTTGTTATTTTTGTAACAGTTTAAAATGAGCGTATAACAAACACTCTGCTCTCCTTTTTTATATGTTAGGACTAACTTTAATATTTTCTTATATTCCATTTATCTTTATTAATGAAAACTGTTATCTCTGGAAAGACAAAACTCTTATTTGGCTTTCTATTTAAGTTTCGGCTTTGTATGTTTTATAATAAATGTTTTATAAGTTAATAGAAACGTTTGAATTTTGTGTCCGGCCCGTCATAGTACAAGTGATAAAAGTTTTATGGGTTTGTTAATTTACATAATAAACCATTAAGACTTTTCGACAATAACAAAGTAAGTACAATAGACCGTATCACCTTACAGGCACACAAAAAAAAGTTCTCCGTACACCAGCGAATATGAAACATAGTTCCAAGGACATTTCAAAAAAAATTTTTTTTATTTTTTTTGCCGAACGTAGGGGTCGCCTTTTTAGTTTTTTCGTTATATCATCCGTATTAACAGTCCGATCTTAAAGCTTGATACAGCGAATTTTTTGTCTCAGCGAGGCCAATATTTTTGCTCTTAGGTCCATCGACCTCAAGTGTACCGTTCTAGTACTTACCACCCAAATCTAATTTCCTACCACCCTAATGTGACACCCTAATGATAGAAATTTATAGCTCGCAAAAAACCATAAAACTTTTGCGAAGAAAGTATCTCGATAAATACAGCACAACTATCTAAAAAATGCTTTTATAAATTCATTGTTGCCGATCGTAGGGGTCACCTTTTTAAATTTGTCATAGCTTCAGTATTTACATTCAGATATTAAAGTATGATATAAAGATGCGTTTGTCTGTGGCAGACCAATTTTTTTTAATTCAAAAGTCTTTGATCTCAAATTACCTTTACTACTAACAAAATTTGTCCACCCTTAAAATGTTTTGTTATCGATGATAACGGATGCGATAGTGCGTTATATGGCTATATGGATGCAACTGGATGCATTCGTCAAATATTCGGTCCACAAGTTGTTAAGTTTATAAACTTCAAAAGTGACTCATACTTTGCCGAGGGTTTTGTTCATGTAGTACATGAATCTGCCATGGCGGTCACCGACAAGCAACGCATGGGCCACATTTTATCTAAGCCTGAGAGCTGTCAAAAATATAGCCAACTTAAATCACGTCGAGGTATGATCGACTAAAATTTCTATTATTTTACTTTGCTTTTTGTTGCTAATTCCTTGTTGTGTAATTTGAGGTATGATGTAAAGGTTACTTCAGGTCAAAGACTTTTGAATTAAAAAAATTGGTCTGCCACAGACAAACACATCGATATATCATACTTTAATATCTGAATGTAAAAAAAAATGTAAATACTGAAGCTATGACAAATTTAAAAAGGTGACCCCTACGATCGGCAACAATGAATTTATAAAAGCATTTTTTAGATAGATGTGCTGTATTTATCGAGATACTTTCTTCGCAAAAGTTTTATGGTTTTTTGCGAGCTATAAATTTCTATCATTAGGGTGTCACATTAGGGTGGTAGGAAATTAGATTTGGGGGGTAAGTACTAGAATGGTACACTTTAGGTCAATGGACCTAAGAGCAAAAGTATTGGCCTCGCTGAGACAAAAAATTCGCTGTATCAAGCTTTAAGATCGGACTGTTAATATGGAAGATATATGGAAAAAACTAAAAAGGCGACCCCTACGTTCGGCAAAAAAAATAAAAATTTTTTTTTTTGAAATGTCCTTGGAACAATGTTTCATATTCGCTGGTGTACGGAGAACTTTTTTTTGCGATACGGTCTAAAGTACAATTAATAATATAGTGAAATTTTGTGAACATTTATTTAAATATTTGAGTAAATATTTAGTTACAGAAAATATATGAAAGCTGATGTAAACAAAACTAAATTTAAATATATATTTACTCAAAAACGTTTCATTAGAAACCGTTTAAATTTATTTTCAAAAATCTCTACATTTTCATATAGCTTAAAGCTATTTAAGTTAAGGGCTTGAGGGTACTGAAATTTAATATGAAAATTTTAATATTATATTTTTTTAGTGATTTTAAACAAGTGTACCTTTTGTGTTTTTCCTTAAATTTTAATGGCTTATGGCTTTTTGGAAAGATTATGATGTTTTCTAAACCCTTTTAAATTTTATAGAGCCTTGAAATTGCGTGAGTAGGACAGATAGAAAAAAACCTCTAAGGGAAGTTAATTACTTGAATTATTTCTAAATTTTAAAAATACGATAAAAAATGTTAGCCTATGTTAACTTTCAAAGGAATTTTGACCGAAGACGCACTTGAGGCTCAGCCTAAAGAATTTCGAATGTGTCTGCTAGAAAATACGAGGAAAAACTCAAGAGAGTTAGGTAATAAAGATCTCTCAAATGACAATTTTGTTATCCTCTGGGCCCTTAATTTCAGAAAAAAAACAAAATCATGATACCGTTATAAATATATTTTTGGAGTCAGTGATAAATGAAAGTGGCGAGCATGACATAATCGATGGAATAGATGTAATTAAAATTATTTCAAAAGAATCGTCATCATATTCGTCAAATTAAACTGATAGCGACTAAAGGTTTTTTTATTTGTATTATTATATATATTAATATTGTTATTATTAAATAATAATCTGTACTTTTATATTGAAAATATAGCTTTGAAAAGAAAAAATATATTAAAGTAAGTAAGTAAAGCACTACTCTAAACAGAAAAATTCTATAACTTTTAAAGTACGAATTGCATTTGGCATTTTAAACATTTTTTATATAAATAATGGAAGTGCGTGTTCAATTTTGTAAATTTTTAATGGAAAGTTCCCATTTTAGGGACAAAAACCTGTTTGGTTTGTATAGGAGGTAGTAGTGGTTTTAGTCTGACTACACCCACTTTTGTTATGCTAACTAAGAATGGTAAATTTCATTGAAGTAACTTATTTTTTTTTTGACCGTAATATCTCAAAAAAAAACCTTTTACTATATAGGGGAAGGGGCTTGGCACAGTGTAACGTGCGTGGCCAAAATAGAAAAAATTGACGTCATAAATGAAACAAATTAGTTTAATTGAAACTCACATTTTTTTTTTAGAAATATTTACATTTTCATATTGTTTTAAGCTCACAAAGTTAAGGATTCGAGGGTACTGAAATTTAATATGAAAATTAACGATTTTAAACAAGTGTAACTTTTGAGTTTTTTTTCAATTTTCATTTTAATGATTTATGACTTTTTGGATAGGTTATAATGTTTTCTAAAACCTTTTAAATTTTCAATACTATAGCTTTGAAATTGCGCGAGTACGGCAGACAGAAAGAAAACCTCTAAGGGAAGTTTAGTACGTGAAATATCCAAATTTCAAAAGAAGATACAAAATGTAGGCCTATGTTAACCGTCATTTTTGTTTTTGATGATAAAATTTTGTTAATTTTTAATGAAAAATTTCCATTTTAGGAGCAAAAACCTGTTTAATTCGTGTTTTTAGTCTGACCACGCTCACTTTTGGTATAATAACTAAGAATGGTAAGCAACCAAATCTCATTGAAATAAGTTAATATTTGAAATATATATTTAAAAAATAAATACTCTATATGGGAGGTGGGCGTGGTACTCAATCGATTGTTGTAAAACTTCAGAATTTTCTTTATTGCATCACAAAAAGTGGTTGTATAAAATTTCGCTGCTCTTCAATGACTCCTTTCATTTTTGGCCAACAAATGTGTGAAGACGTTACACTGTGCACCGTCACAGCAAAGATAAGGTAATTTTTTTTTCAAATGATGAATGTACATTAGATAGGTTCGAAAAAATAAGTTTATGTTTTCTCCCCCCAGTTTTGTAGTTTGTCTGAAAACCTTCTAGCAGTTATCAAATGACGATACAACATAATAAATACTATTTCGGGGGCAGTAAGGTAGACGAATTCAAAAAAATAAAAATAATGTCTTCAAAACTGGGGGGAGATTCAATACTTAAACCAGTACAGAAATTTCAGTCAGATAAATAATAAATACCATCACCCGATATAAGATATTGTTTAAGTCTTGAGTTATGGAAATTAATACATTTTTAATTAAACAAAAATTACTTATGTATAAATTTTTGCCTGCTTGTGGTGCAAGACCGTAAAAATTTTTACTTATTTGGGTAGTAGTTACAATTAGGAGCAGCATAACGTGTCTGATTTTTTTTTCGTAAATCAACTATCAGTGAAAACTTACCTTGGCAAAATTTGCATGAATGAATATGAACACTGACATACAAAAATGATATGTTTGTAAAAGAGGCAATATCGGTTATTTATATGCTAGGTACCAAAGGGGGTGTGTCAATTAGAAATTTGGGGGATGGGAGAAATATTCACCCCTATTCCCGTAGTCGTCGTCGACGCAAAACGACGTCGTCTTGTGACGACGCTGTAAATTCGTCATTCTCGTAGTCGTTTGTGATAACTATCGGTTACTATTGACACAAATTTGGTATTCTGTAAGCAAATGTGACGTCGATGTTGAATTGAAACGACCCTGTACCTGTCGTCGCAGTATTTGGTAACGACTTAAAAGAGTTTAAAGGAATAATTTTGTGGAAATTTTAAAAAGGTTTTATAATGACGTCAAGAATGAAAATTTCGAGTGCCAAGCAAATCGAAACTCTTGTGGCTGAGTTGGAAAAAAATCCCTCATTGGCAAAAGGATTTCGGAGGGGAACAGTTCCGTCCTATTTTAGGGGCAATGGGAGGAAATTGCTAACAAACTAAATTCCTTTGGACCGCCGTTAAGAGACAGTGATGGTTGGCAAAAGGTAAATACAGTAACAAACTAATTCGTTACGTTTTAATAATACAAAATGTATTTTTATTTAAAGTAAAAAAAAGAATTCTTGCAAATAAAGTAGATATAAGCGGCGGGCGATATAAGCAGCAAATACTAAGCCCTTTAGAAGAAACTGTGGCCAACATGCTCCAATTTGAAAAACAATTAAATCCACAAGGCGCTGTACAGGGAGTTAGTAGTGTCTCCAAGAAGAGGAATGTGCGTTGCTTGTGGAAATAGGGGAACACAATGCAGAGGAAATAGAAGATTTGAATTTGGACGTAGTCATGGAGGAAGAACTATCAACAAGTATGAGTGCTCAAAAGAAGAGAACTTCTAGCAAGAAGAAAAATGTAAGAAGCGAGCGTCAAAGTCTGCTAGAAAAGCATTCTGCTCCCGGTACCAAAGAAAGCTTGTGGAAGTAGAAGAAAAAAAATTAAAATTGATGGAAAGAAGAGACAAAAGAGAGGAAAGTTTGTTTTAAAAAGAAATGCAAATCAAAAGTTTGAAACTACTAATAAAAGAAAAGGAGCTTGAGAACCTAGAAAAATGATTATTATTAGAATTAATAAAGTGAATTTTTTTGCGGTTATAGTAAAGATTCTGGTCTTCTTTATTTGGAGCTAAAATTTTGATGTGGGTTCCATCCACACAGCCAATAACACCAGGAAATCCTGTTTTATTAAAAAAATCTATTGTTGCTTCTGATTTTTCATCTTCAGTCATTTCCAATTTAATCCATTGTGGACAAATGACCCTTTCTAATGCATTCAGGGTTTCGGCCAAAATCTTGCAAACTGATGGCTGCAACAGTCCAATTTGAAAGTCATTGCCTACACTTAGCTGGTAAGATCCCTGTCCTAAGAACCTCAATGTTGCTGCTAACTTAATTTTGACTGAAACAGATGTTGACCTGAGATCACTTTTCATTATTGGAACAATTTCTTCCAGCACATAATTCAATGCAGCCTTATTAAGGCGAAAGTAGTTCTCGAATCTAAAAAAATAAAAAAGTTGGATGACGCCCAGCAGTAAACACAAATTTTGATTTTAACACTTACTTGTTATCTGGCAATTTAAAGATATCGGATCTTTGCCGAAGTATTTTCCTTTCCAATATAAGATTATTTTTACTTTCTTCATCACTTGAATCTGAATCGGACACAAAAAACATTTCTTCACAACAGAAAATAAAAGTCAAAATGGATCAGCTGATGTACAAATGTTACATCAGCTGTTGTTATTTCTTTCATGTTATCGATTACTAGTCGACGTCGTCTCATAGTAGTTACAGAATACCGAAATAGCATTGATGTGACAACGATGTTGACTCGAAGTGATGTTGACATAAAAACGACGACGATGTCGACGACGTCTACGGGAATAGGGGTGATTAATTTTTGTATTGGAGATACTAGAACGGGTGAACCGATATAGTCCATATTCATTTCTGATTCAAATTTTCATAACAGTACAACTTGCGCAAAATTTGACTAAAATTAGTGAACTTACAAAAAAGGTATGTATGAAAGACCATGAGGTTGAACTCGGTCATTTGTATGGGAGGTATCAGAAGGGGAGTGTCAAATAGGTAGATTTTCAGAGGTTTTGCCTCCTATCAAAAGATAAATTAACCGACCAATTTCATTATCCCCCAAGGTTCCGTTTGGAAGTTACGGGTGGAATATTATCCTTCCAAAAATAGGTCATTTTATATTTGAGGTACCAAAAGGGATGAACCGATTTAGTCCATATTCATTTCTGAATCCAATTTCCATAAGCCAACACCTTAGGCAAAGTTTGAGTGAATTCAGTGTACTTACAAAAAAGATATGTATGTAATACTATGAGGGTCAATTCGATCATTTGTATGGGAGGTACCAGAAGGGGTGTGGCAAAGGTTTTGGTTTTCTAAGGGTTTGACTACTTTTTCAAGATTAATAGACTGACCAAATTCAAATACCTTCCGGTCGTCCGTTAGGAAGTTATGAAAGAAATATCAATTATCCAAAAATAGGTAATTTTGTATGGGAGGTACCAGAAGGGGTGGCGCTATTCTGCCCATTTACAATCCCATTAGTTCGTTTTGAATAATATTAATACTGGTAATATTTCATACCGATCCGTTAAGGTTTACTCGAGTTATCGTGCTCACCAACCAACGAGCCAGCTAGCCAGACAGACGGACATAGCTCAAATGACTTAAAAAGTCCAGAAATCTTAAGATACTTGGTGTCTAACTCGTCTCCTTTAATACGTTACACTTTTTTCATGCCTAAAGGTGAGGTTTTTTCTCAAATCTTTAATAATTTTTCAAGGCCTTCAAATCTACATCAGATTCTTATATTTTAAGAATACAATGGTGAGAACCGCTAGAACATGACGTCGTAGTTCAAAGTCTCTAACACACTTACAAAGCTGTTTTTAATACCTTTTCAACGATGCATAGATCTTGACAATCGGTATCCGGCGTTTTTGCCGCTCCCCCAAAATTGTTTTTACTTAATTTTTCATAAAATAACATTGATAACTTTTTTTTCGACCCGGCTTACAGTACATGATGGAAATATCAGGACGTTTGTTTGATAACCCTGCCGCCAACTACCCTGCTGCTCGCAGTCAATTCTTGACGCTCTTAACGACGAATTGATACAGATGTTATTAATATAAAATCCCAAGATTTAATGAATTTAAATGACCTTTCTTTAGTCCAAATTACTTTTTGTTGACTACTGATTGTGCGAATAGAACGAAGAATAGAAAAATTAATTGATTTGTTGTCCTAACATAAAAAAAATATCCTAACATTTTTGGTTTTCATTTCATCATTTATTTTCAGTCAGTTATTTGCGAAAAGTTTTTAAAAGACTATGGAAACTATTATGAATCGTTGCGTGCTCATTCGTCTTTGCAACATCGCATAGTTCGCTCACTTCTTCAAGAATGTAATGCTGACTATTAAAATTTACAAGCTTACAACAAAGTTCGTTGGATGAGCAAAAAAAATATTTGGAACAAGTCTAGTATATGGACACACGACGTAGATTTTTAATTTTTTTTGAGGTTGAGCTAAAATGAGAATAAAATTTTGTTGGGGACGGACATAGTTTAGGAGATACGCCCCTTAAAGTTGGAATCTATATATATAAATATCTCCGACATCTGGTGACGGATCGAGAAAAAACTTTCCAACCGTATATATACAAATTGTTCGATTAACCCATTATGTGCTAAAAAATCAAATTAACCAATTTTGGACCATGACTTTTTTTAATAAAATAATTTGTTTTCCAAAAAAATGCGTATATAACGGTTTAATTTTTTTGCACCAAACGAAAGAGGAGGTATCGTACATTGGTCTAGATTAAGAGGTTCCTAAGATATTGGGCTTCAAAATATGTCGTAGTTAGTTTATCTATGTCTTAAACACATTATAGTGCAAGACGAATGCGGTGGGGGCACACCCCCACCGTTATATACGCATTTTTTGGAAATAAAATTATTTTATTAAAAAAAGTCGTGGTCCAAAAGGGGTTAATTTGATTTTTAGCACATAATGGGTTAATAAAACAATTTGTGTATATACAGTTGTAAAGCTTTTTCAGAGGGCTTTCCAATGATATATATATAGGCTCAATCCGTCAACAGATGTCGGAGATATTTATATATATAGATTCCAACTTTAAGGGGCGATATCTCCTAAACTATAATTTTCCCCCAATAAAAAATAACACTATTAGACTCAGGATAGCAATGTTTATATATACCTAACCCAATCGAGCTTGTGTCCATATACTAGACTTAAGCCAAATATTTTGAAAAGAGTGTTTGCCTTGTTTCCTGAAGTACGCAAATTTCTTTAAAATAGGATTATAAAAGTTGCAGTACAGTTTTTGGAGTCCCTGTATGGCGATGTAAACGTTTCTGTGATTACTTTTATTATTGTGCGATATTTATCTTTGTTTGAACACGATTTAATAGATCAATAACACTATGTAACAGTCATTTGGAACTTGGGGAGTGACCTAGTGCATGTTGTAGGTCTAGTGGAGTAAAAACATCACCCTGTATTCTCAAATTTCATTACACCCTCAAAATCTTGACTTATGACTCAAAAACAGGTTTTCCTCACTTATAAGCTTATAACTCAGTCAATTCTTAACCGAGTTTGAATTTCTAAACGGTTTTGGAAAGAAGATTCTTAGCCCTTTATAACGATTTACACATTTATATAGATAATTTGTCACATCTGTCTATATTTGCCTCGAAATTGCAAAATTTTGTGTGTCTTTTTACTATTTTTTAAGTTTGAAGGAATTTTTAGCCACTTTTTTATAAATTCTGAAAGTGTATGCTGTTATGTGTACAAAGCAAATCAGTTTGAAAAACCGTTAACCAGAGATTAAGTTATTCAAGTTTTTCGAGGAACGCAATTTTCATATCCCATAATAAAATCAAGCAGTTTTAGAAAATAACCAACAATACAAAAACAAAATATTATCTTTTACTTTTTGTTTTTGTATGGGATATGAAAATTGCGTTCCTCGGAAAACATGATTAATAACCACAAATTCACAGATTTTTAAAAACAGGTATGCGTTTAGCGCATAACATGTACTTTCGGAATAAAATAAAAAAAAAAATGGTGGCTAAAAATTCCTTTAAACTTAAAGAATAGGGGGAAAACGCAAAAGTCTGCGATTTCGAGGAAAAAAGAGACATATGTGACAAGTTATCTATATAAAAGTACATAAGACCATTTCATTTTACCAATTTTTTCGAAAAGTCATTGGGATAATATATTTTCTAATTCTACTTAAAAAAACAAAAATTTTGGTATATAAAACTTGAAAATTGATCGACGTTTAGGGGTCGCGCAAAATCGTTTAAGGTTTTTGGCTGCAAAAAGGCATGTTTAAAAAATACTTATTTACTTATATGATTAAAAGTTGTGATACGCTTGACCAATTTTGATCAGAATAGACTTGTTTTAAAGGTAATAATATTTCACATTTTCTGTAAAGACATCAAAACATTTCAGATAGTAGTTTGAGTTTAAGAACCCTTCAAACCTAAAAATTTTAAAATTTTAATTCAAAATTTACCTACTTTTGCCCATTAAAAAATTATTTTTTTTAGTTTTGGCTCTAATTTTTTTATATCTTTAAATGCACAATTGACAACCACTTCCTAACGATACTTTTGATGTATAATATAATGAATAGAATTTTTAATTGTTGCTGAAATTTTTACTATTTCGCTGGGGATGAGATAAATGGATTAATTTAGATCAACATTTTTGTGGTCAAAATTTACATTCAAAACTTGTTTTAAATGTCCTCTTGCAACACAAGCCCCATTAAACGACATTTTGTTGATAGAATCTTAAAAAAATACCGCAAATCAAATGAAATGATAGCAAATGTTGCACTGAAAACTTTTGTGTGGCATTTATGGTATATAAGTGACATCGCGTTCGGCTTTTTTCTTTTCGACCCCACGCATACCGAAGGAACTTTAATTAAAATTACATCTGCATTAAAGCATCCTGGTGACCAAGATTGCGAAGGAAATGTTACAAAAATGATTTCAGAAAATACTATGAAATTCTTCAATATTATTGGAGTAGACAGCAGTTTTCTTGCTATCCACCTGTCAAATTGGCCCAAGAATGAGAATTGTAAACGGATTAAAGAAATTGTGAAAAACATCAGCGTTGTCAACGATTGCTATTGGGCTTATTAAAACTGTGAACAACACTTTGACGAAGGATAATAACTAGCAAAACTAATTAGTACAAGTCATCTAAAAACGCAATAAAACATACAAAAAGAATACAAAAGGTGTTATCGTATCCAATTTGAAAAAAAATCTCCTTTTTAATTACCTAAATCGTTTTCCTTACTAAAAATATACATAGTACACAGTTTTCGTTTAATTTTTATCACTATTGATTATTATTGCTGCTGCTGAACATATGTCATTTGCATGGTCCTGCCATACATCAAAAGTATCGTTAGAAAGTGTTTGTCAATTGTGCATTTAAAGATATACAAAAATTAGACCCAAAACTAAAAAAAAAAAAATTTTAATGGACAAAAGTAGGTAAATTTTGAATTAAAATTTAAAAAATTTTAGGTTTGAAAGGTTATTAAACTCAAACTATTATCTAAAATGTTTTGATGTCTTCACAGAAAATGTGCGAAATATTATTACCTTTAAAACAAGTCTAATCTGATTAAAATCGGTCAAGCGTATCAAAACTTTTAATCATGTAAGTAAATCAGTATTTTTGAAACATGCCTTTTTGCAGCCAAAAACTTTAAACGATTTTGCGCGACCCCTAAACGTCGATAAATTTTCAAGTTTTATATACCAAAATTTTTGTTTTTTTAAGTAGAATTAGAAAATATATTATCCCAATGACTTTTCGAAAAAATTGGTAAAATGGAATGGTCTAATGTACATATCGTTGGAAAGGTGTAAGATTTTTCAAAACTTGGTTAAGAATAGATTGAGTTGTAATCTCATAAGTGATAAAAGATCGGAAAACCCGGTTTTTGAACCGTATGTCGACATTTAGAAGTTGTTAGGAAACATTGGTATACAGGATCATGTTGTACTCGACTAGACCAACAACATGGACTAAGTCACTTCCCAAGTTCCTTTATTTTTTTTTTTCTATTTTGTCACAGTGTGTCATTTTTGTATATTTTATCTCTGAAAGCCATTTTCTATTAAAATTCAATGAAAATGAATTTGAATTTGAATTCAAACATTCCATTTGAAATTGAAAACTCTTCATTTGAAATCCAAAAAATCCATATAAAATTCAAAAAATATCAATTAAAATTAATTAATTTATTCAGAACACATCAATTGAAAATCAAAACCCATCAATTGAAATTCAAAACACATTAATTGAAATTCAAAACCCATCAGTAGAAATTCAAAACTCCTCAATTGAAGTTTAAATTATACTTTGTTAAATCACCTGATATTATCATGCGATTGATATGTTAAAAAAAATATATAAATTTAAGCACTTAAATCGCTCGCTTACAATGTCATACTGATGTCATGGATTACTAAATAGGTACTTCGTTTAATTTACCGCTGGGATATTGCACGAAAAGCAACTATGTAACAAATGGAATTTCAAAAACAAACGAACCGTTATCGATTCCATTTGTAATTTCGATAAATGATCAAAATCAGCCGACGCAATGCAATTGTATTGGCACGGTACAAAGACAACATACAATGTTTCACCAATGTGTAAAAATACCGTCGACAAATTCAGAAAAAAAAATCGAAAGGATTTAAATTCCAAATTATGCGGTGCTCGCTAATTTACACGGAACGATCGCATTGTTTCACTTGTGGAAAGAAAAGCAAATTGTATTAAAAATAATGTTTTCGTTGAAAAATATGACAGCAGGCAGGGTTGCTGTGCTGTAATAACATAACAATACATTTCTTATTAAAACTGTAGCAGAAATTATAACAGTATCACGTATAAACCAAAATGGATGTGTTTTCAATTTGAAGTGAATACGTTGGGAGGTTTAAAATTGTGGGCATTTAATTTTTTTTGCGGGCATGGCAGTGGGCCGATGAATAGCCTATGTCCGTCAGAAAAGCATATACTTTAACATGAAAGTTGAATTTGTGAAAAAAATTAATTGTTTCCGACATCATTCATCACACACATAACATATATTAATTTTTATTTCCTAGCGTTGCGGAAATATAAGTTTAAATTCATTTATCTCCGAATAAAGTGATATGGACTTGGTCATTTTTGTCAAAAGATACGGTACTGTGGCATGCACATACTCAAATGTAGTAACTGCAAGATTGCGAAAGTGTTAAATACTAAATAATAAACCAGGAGCAACCAGAAAAGCTACGTCCTTGGTTACGGGTATCAAGTCTTCTTTTGAACTATTTATTTCAAATGGAATAAAGAGCATAGTGATTGAAATGACAGATATAAAAGGTATAAAAGGATCAAAAAATTTTGAAACAGGCTGGAAGCCAATAGTTCTTATCGAATCTAATGGCAACACTATCTCACACTTGATTTTGCTCTTTCAAATTAGTTTTGTTTATGCTTTATTCCACCTGTCCTCTTTAAGAATAGCTGCCAAAAGCAGACTATGAAAATGATTTTGTTTCGCAGCGTGAGTATCTTTCAGGTGAAGGACCAAAATAAAACGTAAAAACCTCTTTAAAAAAGATTGAAAGAATTAAATTAACTATTATTTAAAAGAATTAAAAACATCATCACGCTGTGTCTATTTTATTAAATTAATTTATTATATGTGCCTATTTCAGTACTAACTCGTTTACCAATATTTACAGATTATATGATGTAAATTTCAGCTGCGGAAAATTGCGGATTGTTGAGTTATCTTCAATAGAACAAAGCGGCCTCACCGTTTTCGGTGTCTTTTTTTGATTGTGTACTCTAAGAGAGGTCCTTGAATCCTTTGTCCGACAATGACCAAATTTTAGCTTTAGTCATAGATTGATGGAATCAATTTATATGAGGACTTTGGTGTGCCTACTACGAAATTTAAATTTTCAGGATCTAAAAGAGGTCCTTGAATCCTTTCACAGATTTTAACCAAATTTTAGAAATTGGTGTCATTGAAAGAGACTGTGAGATGTGCCAAACTCCTTCTATTTTTGGCCGCTCTTTGTATGAAACGGCAACCACTATGGAACGGTAGACCCATTTTTCGGGCAACCATGTCCCTCAAGAGATTCATGGCAATTACGGCAAAATACGGTCTAATAATTTGGGCATTATGTGACTCTACAACAAAATATGCATTAAACATGAAAGTGTATTGCAATCGTGTTAGGAAGATGCAAAAAAATCAACACGCGAAAAAAATCAAGGTATGTATTCACATTTTTTATGTAGGTGAAAGAGTAGTATTATCATTGACAAATCCACTTTTAAACGGATACACCATCACATGCGACAATTTTTTTACCACATATAATCTTAGACTGCAACTGCTTGCCCCAAACATAACCCTTGTGGGTACTGTCGGAAAGAACAAAACCTTCCTCCCATTGAAAATAACAGATATGAAGAAGAGGCCTATATTATATTCAGAATTTTTATTTACAAATGATTTAACTCTTGTATCACACGTTCTGAAGAAAATCAAGAACGTTCTCCTAATGAGTTCTCTGCACCATATTATTGATTTTAGGGATGACGATAAGAAAAAACCGGAAATAATGCAATACTACTATCAAACGAAAGGAGGTGTTGAAATGCTTGACCAGTTAGTCAGCAATTTTTCATGTAAGCGAATGACGAACCGCTGGCCAGTTGCACTGTTTTCAAATATGATTGATGTGCCAGCATATGACTCGTTCGTTATATGAACGGATAAAAATACTGCAACAAAAAATTCAAGCGTGGAAAAAAAAACTAGAAAAAGATATAAAACCTGTTTTTTAAGTTAAATTGGTACTAGGTCTATCTGAATGATGAACTTGAATGATTAGGAAGTTATTAATATCAGTTATGTGTACAATATATGAGAAAAGTTCTATAATAATAATTTTTATAATAATAATATTTTGGTTGTCAAGTAATTGAAAAACAAATGAATGTTTTGGCCGGCGCAGCGAAAATATATGATTTATACATGGGTATTTACAGCGGAAGGACGAAAGAAAATTGCTTTATTTTTTACTTTTTTTGTAATCATATACTGAATTTGTTGAATTTTTACAAAACAAACTGTATATATCGTTGAAGTCCCTTCTTTCCAAATTCTCTGAGAAACTTAAAATCGGTTTATATTTACCTTATACTGGAATATAAGTGCGTAAATGTACGAAAACCCGAGTTTTTATCCGTAACTCATGATATTGGGGGTCTTAGGAAATTTGAAAAACAGATTCTTGCTGTGCTCAGCAGCACTTACTAGAAAAATAGTATAATGTCCAAGGTATTGTTTTTTGTCGTTCTGTGTTAACCATAGAAATATGCGTGTGTCCGTAAAGCACATTTAGATTGAAGTAGCATAAAAAGTAAAAGTATTTTAAATGTAAAGGAAGTTGTTTATAAAACCCCACATATTTTCTTTGGTTTGCAAAAAAACAATATACTGATCACATATAAAATTTCGCTAAATATTAAAAATTTTCATAGACAAGTGGCTGTGGAAAATTGTGTGTGTTAGTCATAAATTTTAATCCAAAATCTACATTTTTTAATATGTTCATTAGGGTGATGACTTTATGATTTTTTTTTTCTCAAAAATTATTTCCTGTTGCACAAAAGAATGAACTTTTGCCTATTAATGACTAAAACAACGTTTATTCCATTTAAATATAGAAAAAGGTCACGCACAAACCACTTTGAAATAATTTTTTTCTAAATTATATAATTCCAAAACAGAAAAAAGTGTCGTCTCATAACTTTCACGAAACTCCACATAACCTATGAACAAAATGAGACATTGATCATAGAAATCGATGAATATCTTTCGTTTTTATTTACAATTAACTAAGTAAAGGTTCTCATTTTGAATTTTTGGAATAAAAGTTGACGACTTTTTTTTAATTCTCAGAATTAAAGAAAAATGTGAGAAACAATAGGTTATGTAATTTTTATGATTGTGGTAGGAAACTAATAAACTCTCATAAATTTATGCTTACAGTGACTTAAAAAAAATTAAAAATTGCCTAAAATGCTGATAAATAAAAATGTTTAAATCATTTTGTGCGTAAGGTTTTTTATCGAATCACCTTATATGTAAGATTTTATCTAATCTTAAATAAAAACTCATCCTTAATGTTCAATTTCTACATTATATTTAAACTTATCGAGAAAACTACAAAAAAAAACGTTCATCCGCAACGCTACCCATATAGTTGTTATATTTATTGAATTTAATAAATAAAAACAAGCAGCTAACCATAAATTAAGCGGAGAATAGTGCTAGCCAATAGATGTTTTTACTAAGAAACAGATATTAATTTTACCCGCTTTGTTGTATGCTGCCGAATCGTTGGTTGGAGACGTGCCACCATCTGGTAGGACTAACTGGGGAACGCACTCAGAAGACCGAAGCGTGTGGAATTCTGTAATACTTCAGGCCTCTAATTTAAGAATAAGTTCGTAAGTTGTAATGGGCCACTTAAGTATGTAAGTAAGTAGCTAACCATTTGACTGGCAGTAGAAAGGCTAGTTAAGTAGAAGGACACAGGTGCAAGCTCCAATTCGTTCACTTATGAAACGGCCCAAATTGTTCTCCTTTTTTCGGTTGAACATAGCTATGCTCTTTACCGAGATGGTCGGATTTTTACGTTTGTTGTCGGCTAATTGAACTAACCAAAAACTATTTTTCCTCTCTTGTGCCTCTTTACTTCCATATAGTCGTTGCATATTAGCCCATTACAAATGTACCCCCCCTAAAACGTTTATCTTGGCTATAGTGATACCAGCGATATAAAGAGAAATAGAAATCTACGATGAAGTAATTGTTGTTTTCAAGTTGGTTTTTATTATTATTCATTACCGTTACTGATACAAACATTTAGTAAAGTGTATTTCTTTGTTTTGTTTATAAGAATAAATAAATATGTAATAATATAAATGTAGGTAGTATATACGTATAATGTATTATTGTATTGCGTATAAATATATAGTAGTAATGTTTATAGTTTTCAAATTCAATTGAATAAAAAGTTACAAAAAAGAAACATTAACACGTTGTTGAATAAAATATATAGGTATGTATTAACACATATGTTTTTTTTTAAATTTTTCTTTTTCTTCGATTAAAGTTTTCCGTATGAAATCAAACAGAACAAATGAAAATTGCAACAATTAATTAATTGATTAAATATGTTTTGTTTCCGTAATAACAAAATAACAATAATTGTAATAACAAATAAATATGAACAATTAAATATTTCAGTATTTTAGTTTTTTTTTTTGTTTGAAATTTACGTAAAATATTTTTGAAAAACTTAAATATCTTTTGAATATTTTATGTTGTTTCTAATAAAAGAGAGTTAGAGAGAGACTTTTTGGTGATAATTTTTGATTCTATTATTTTGTGGGAGAGCAGATTTGATTTTTTTACATTTTAGTTATTTAAAAAAGATTCTTTCTCTTGTTCTTGTTTCTTTTTTCTTTTTTTATTGTTGTGTTAATGTTTTCGTTAACAAACTAGGCTTCTTTTTTTGTTTTCATTATTTATCTTTCTTTTTCTTCAGACGATTCTACAACAGAGATGAAGATGATTGATTTGTTGTTGTTGGTGTTGTTGTTGTTGATAGTTTTTTTTACACATTAGATACATTCCGATACCATTTTTTCTTATTTTTTTGATGTTTTCGTGTTTTTGGTCTTATTTAATGTTTTGAAAAATTAATATAAAATGAAAATAATAAATATGTTGTGTGTTCTTTTGTTTTTTTCTTTCTGTTTTGTAAAAGTAACTCATTAAAAATAGTTGTATATATATATTAAATAATTATATAACTTATTAGGGCATTACATAATGTTGTTGTTGTTCAAACAACAGCGAAGACATTTACAATTTTTTCTTGTTTAGATTAGATTTCACTTTGGCGGCCACACCGCCAACGTTGGCTGGTGGTGGTGGTGGTCCTAAGTTGGGTCGAGGTCAACCGCTTATAGGGGGCCAAAGAGGTAGACAGCTGGGTGGTTATCGGCAGTGTTACCCAAGAATTCGGCATACAGTTCCTTGTAGCGATCCAAGTTGAGGCCGCCGACTTTCCTGTCGCCATCCTGCAAAATGTTGAAAAGCAAAATCATGTCTGGTGAAAAGTGATCTCACGGTTAAAGAGCAAACAAAAACTATTTCAAAACAAAACCCGGTTAGAAGATGACACGTCACGACACGACACCATGTTGTTAGTTATGTGGTAGTGGTAGTTGTGGTGATGGTGGTGGTGGTTTTAACGCACTACTAGGCGATGTACTCTATAACAATGATTTCCAAATTTTGTGATCCGACTCCGTTGACCCACGTCCTTTCGACACATGGCGAAGCTCAATTTTTCGTTTGTGTCTGTGTGCGAGCAGTGTGTGAGCATTGCGGGTTCTCCCACTTCCGTGTAGGATATGAAACAAATATATGATACATACGTATACACTGCGATCGGAATGCATCCGGAATTTCTGCTTTAAAGCAAAACTGCATTTAGATAAATGTGCACTGACGGTTATTATCCTTCGCCATGGAATGTGTACAGCATTAAGGTGATGGAGAAGAAAGAGCGAGAGAGATAGAAGAGCTTCTGTTTATAATTAAACTTTGTTTAAGACAGAACGAGGCCTGTTTAAAATAAAGTTTGGCAACAGTTAACGTATAAAGAAATTATTTGGAAACATTTTGCCATAGTCTCCCTTGTACAGTTTAGGAAAAACTTTGGATTTACGGCGCTGTCATATAAGTACAATGTAGCTTACTCTCTCACTTACAGTGCTGTTCTTAAGGCATCTGATTGCCAAGGGTATCACTAACTCCATATGCTTTAGGTGGGTACTGCCAATTAAAAAATACTTAAACGAAGGCAAAAGGTAGAAGTTGCTCTTTCCACGAAATTCTTTATTTGGCTTAAGATGTTTTATTTTTATTTTGGAATTGTAAACACTGTAAAACTTTTTACGTAAACAACGATTGTCAACCAAAATGGATAGAAGTTAATGTTGTTAGTGTTCAACTTCTGGCTTATAAAATAAGCCCTATTTTAATGTAAAATGCAATCTAGTAATGACATAACTTCCATAGAGGAGTGCACATTTTCTATGGATACAACTTCATTCTGCAGTTTGCAATTCAAAATTCCGACAACTTTTTGATCGTAGTATATAGTACTTAGCTAAAATTGGTCCAATTCCAACAATTCTGAATTAGTCCCTTCGTGCGCCCTTTAGAAGGTTTGTTATGATGAATGACGTTGCATTGCGTATTCAGGATCATTTCGTTTGCAAAGGTCAATTGCAATTGCTTACTAATCTACTTAATAGGTAAGTGATTGGAATAGATAGAATACCACTTTTTTTGTTGTTTTTGAGTAATAATAGTTAGAAGTCTACAGAAATGTTAGTCATAGTTGAGTTAAATAAATAGCTAGGAAAGAAACTGGTTAGAAATGTTTATGAAAACTGGTGTTATTTCTTTTTCTTCTTATATACAACTTAAGTTTCCAGCTGGAGTCCAAAAAGCTAACACTAAGTGGGAACAAAATGTCTCCGTAATTCTGCCCTGATTACAGATAAACCCATCTGATGAACATACGGACAGCAAATATTTATGAAAAACAAACTATATCCCTCCCCCCACCGTTTATAGTCGTTCGTCTATGGTCTGTCATTGGACCTCGACTGTATGCTGGAAATGGTTTCCCACACTAAAGTTGGCCGTCAGTTGCAGTTAAAGCTGGCAAACACTATTTTCCTTGACCCCTGACTACGTCTAATGTTGTATCTAATCCAGTATAAGCTGTCTGCAGGATATACACTGAGACAGGTTCCGTTAGTCGTTAGTCGTTAGTCCCACTCCCAGTGGTCCCTTTTGCTTACATTCAATAAGGATTCAAAAGCTTTATCAATGGGCGCAACCTCTTCGATGGCCATTCTTGTAATGCAATTGTAGCGGTATTCCTCAATACCAACAATGCCATCACTGTTGATATCTAGAATTTTGAAATTGGATTCAATAAATGCTTTCATAGCCTGTAAAGAGAATTGAAACAAGTGAGAGAGAGAGAGAGAGAGAATTAGATCCATAAAAAGCCAAAGTATCGCAGCTTAAGCCAACCTGTGGAAAATCGGCGTATTTTTTTCCAACACAAGTCTTGCGTACAGCATCTTTGAATTCCTTGTTGGAGATTTTGCCATCCTGTGAGGGAGAAGGAATACCATCATCAGTCGTCACAAATACATTTTGCCACAGAGTGCGGCAGTTTTCTGTACAACTTACCTTGTCATCGTCAGCAATATCGGAAATTTCAACCCACAAGTTTTGCATTAACTTCTTGTACTCGGCCAAACGACTGGGACTGCAATCGCCTTTGCCTTCCACGACGCAGGCTCTGATGGCCATGCACTGGAAATCGTTTTCGTCGAGAACTCCATTGTTGTCGATATCTGTGAAAGGGCAAAGGAAATTGGAGATAATTTAAGGTGGTATTTATTCGCAGGACCCATGCGATTAGTGCACGTTGGTCACTACTGTTGATTAGCAGCAAATGCTGATGACACTCCTTTGAACAAATATTACGCTTATACCAAGGAAGTAATGTTTGGACACCTTAAGGGTACAAGATCTCGGTCTATGGAATGAATAAGACAAAAGTGTTAACATTTCTCTAAATATCCCGTTTTCGGTTATTAGGCCAATAAAAGAAAACGTTCTTTTAAGAATTACTGAGCCCGCTTGGGTCACACAACCATTCGTAAAACAATACATAACAGAGAAAAGTCAATTGGAAACTATTCATAAACAAATTAATAGAATGGGTATATACAAAAAAAAATGTACTAAGGAAGTTCACACACAATTAAGCACGGAGAATTCGGAAAATATTACAACTACACGTATATCAAGATTGACATGGAAGATGCGACTGAGTAGGATTACATATTTGGCAAAGAATATTATACAGGCAACAAACCAATTATATTTTTGGGTTAATGTTAATGCCAAGTGCTAATTCTATCCTACGATAATGACACAATATCGCATTAACAATCTCAAAATCGAACTGACATTAATTTCGGAATACTATTGTCAGAATCCAGGACCGGCCGTGGCTTGATGGTTAGATCACGAGACTACCATGCAGGAGAACAATGGTTCGATTTCTGTCTCCAGTCATCTACATTTTTTATTCATTGCCAGCTCCCTCGATGTTGTCGAAAGCAACTTCGTAGTATAGTGTCGAGTCAATCGGCATATTTAGAAAAAGAGCATCTCAAACAATGACGTTCGCATTCGTCGATAAACAATAGAGAAGCTAACTCATTCATGGGGTGTAAACAGAAATTAAGTTTTTTTTTTATTGTCAGAAACAAAATAGGAGCCGATTTTTCATCAAATCTTAAATGACTAGCGGTGAAATAAATATTCCATTCAAAATATGTTCTCTGCCACTTTTATAATCTTGCTTGAAAATAAATCAGAGACAAATACAAATTGAACATACCTCTAGTACAGGAGACTTCGTACATGGTGTAATCAAGACTCACTAGGGTATCACTTATAGTAACTTTACCAACCACAAGCAATGCATTTCATCACTTCGTTTTTTGTATGAAATGTCCGCAAATGTCGCCACCACATCGTTTACCGCAAACTAGTGAAATGGGTCCACATGAAAAGGATTCTTCACCTATGTCCATTTTAATTTCGAAACTGTCTTTGTTTTGATTCTAGTTCTAGAGAAATATTTTAGAAATACTGTACGTAGCATTTTATGGTAAAAATTTTGGTTTATCGAAGATGGCATATAAAATAAAAAAAACAAAAGCTTATTGGTTTGAACCAAAGTGTTAGCTAGTTAATATGCGAAAAGTCGTGGCGTGACATAGTGGGGACACATAAACCTTTAGGCTTTAATTCCTAGTCGATTTGCATTTTCTTTTTTTAAATTAAAGGTAAATTAATACTAAAACGATATAACGAGAGACATTTACAAAAATTTTATTTTTATTTATTTAACAATAAAAATCATATAATTTTTTTTTTGTCTTTTTTATTGTTAAATAAGTAAATGCAATTTTTCAATATCTCTCGTTGTATTGATTTGGTATTAACTCACCTTAAATTTAAAGAAAAGACCTTGCAAATCGATTTGGAATTGAAGTCTTAAAGTTGATTTGTCCAAAAACATTTATATTTCCCCACTGTGCGGTAGATCGAAGTGAACTCATATTATACATTGAGACGCACTGAACGAGAACGACAGTTTAACCACTGTCCGAGCGTCAATTTTTTGAGAAGTCCGACTATTCGAATCTCTCTCAAACATAATGAGGTGACCTCCGCTCAAAAAGCGGGAGATGTTCTAATCGTGACTTAATCTTCCAACCATCCGTTGGTTAATCAAGTGTTTCAACCACCATGACACGGTAGGCAGTGCACATTCTGGCAAATATGGCTATCACTAGTTCTAATGAGAGTTGGTGTGACTCTTTAAGTTCTGTCACCTTTAGGTCAGCCTTTACTAGGTACGAAAGACGAACCATAAATGAATACACGAGCCTTTCACATTCCATAAAAATTAATATCGTCTTGTAGAAGACTAGTTTACTCTTGTTCGTACATGCACTTTGCCTATCAATACTCAGTACTAATGTTGCATATGGTGTAGTAGCAGGCGGAAGATGTGTCAACCGGCAACAGGCCGCATTCGAAAGATCATCAGCTGTGTGATAGATGTGTGACAGACAATGGCCATAGCAAAGAAAATCTATATTTACGACAGTGGTGGATCCGCTCCTTCAGCTCTTGTGTTTAGCTAATAAATGACTCAATTAATTATCTTGCAAATATGATGAGCAGACACTGCCAACCAATCCGCAAACCCAATGGACAGATGAATGAACGGGTGGTGGTTGTGGCTGTGGTTGCACCGGTGGTCTTGGTGTCATCTTTGCTTCTTTAGATGTTTTGTTTGCAAATATTAAAAATAGGCTTCGCCCGCCATTACTAAAGGAGGGGCCTTGAATTATGGGTTCGGCCTTAAAGTATCGCGCAGACCAAACAACATGCGACTTTTGGGGAATTTGGCAACGATCTCTTGTACGTCCATCCAATGTTGCCGTGGAATGCTGTAATTTGTCTTCATTTTTCTTTCGAATGGATGTGATGTGATCTAATGTTTTGATCTTGTCTAATGAAACCCAAGGGGGCATTACATTTCACATAAAAATTATTCACAATGACCGTGTAAAGAGTACACTCGCTAGCATGTTGCTCATGTTGTTGATGTTTTTGTTGTCTGTTGTGTATGGTGTTGTGTTTGTAGCAGCGACTGTTGTCATGGCTTCTACAGATACTAATCTAATCAAATGGGTTATATGTATTATTCTATAATTTGTGCCTTTGATTAGCCATAAGTAGGTATGAATGCTGTGCATTATTCGCAGATTGTAAAATTTGCATTGACGCGATGGCACCAATAGACACGGGCCGGTCCGGATCGAGCCGTAACAATAGACCCATGTCTATATGTCTACATATATATGCCGGTCATTGTGAATCGTGTTGTTGGATCTTTTGTATGCGTTTTAATAAATGTACATTAATGTCTGATTTCTTGAACATTTGTGTGTGCAGGTATGAACATTAAAATAGATTGAGTATCGTTTTAATTGTTATAAATAAAATCTACGGACGAATGAGGTGGAACCGCTTCACATTCACACCGACAACACATTCAAGCGGATGATGTACACTAGTGCTGGGAATACTAGTGCGTAGATATGTCGAAATTCTCGAATAACTTTGAGAGCCTTTGGGTTCATTACACATTTACATTTTTGGCAGACAAAATATGCACAAATATTTATGTTTACAACATGTTAAATTGAGTGATGCTATCTCATTATAGCCGCTATCAATTATCAATTAAATACACGGCTATGAAAGACAGATAACAGGTAAATACATTGCACATTTGCCAGAGAGCTGAGTGCTGAGTGTCTGAATGTCTAAGGCTGCGGGGGCAGAACTGATCAATGCAGCATCATAATCGTTCATTCAAATGTTTTTGTGATTTGAAAAACATTTATTAATAACTAATGAACTAATTTAGATTGCAGTGAGGAGGAATATAGTTGCAAATAACTAATAAGAGTTTTATTTGTATGCTCTCTCTCTCTCAACCACTTGTAGGGGCAGGGCAGTCTTTGTTAGATGGAGCAGTTATCACGCAATGCAATAAAATGCATATATTTTATAGCAAGCAAATGGATCTAAACCATCGAAGGATGGACAAACTAACGCGATACGAACTGTTCAAACGTTTTTGTGTTTTGAGTTGTTGTGACTTTTTGTTTTTGCCTCCAGTGCGTATGAACAACCAACTGGAACATGTTGTTGTATACAACAAAACACACTGTTCGGCCGTGAAATATTATTTGCAAACTTTGTTTCATACATATTTTTGGTAACATGGAGTTATGGTCGGTGTCGGTTGATAACAGAAATCTTGCACACAGTAATGAAAGGCATTCCGTCGATCTCTTATCTGCTATAGTCTGTTAGCTTTGGCGTCATTCTAAAGGCAATGCATATTACCCAAAATAGGTAGGTAAGTAATCTTTAAAAAAATCTGATGTATTTCCGTTCCATCAAGTACATCAGTGAGAGATACCTAATAACTTTACCGCAATAACGATATTCGCAGCATTAATATGACCGTCGCTATCCATAAGTATCTGCACAATAACAATAAAACTACATACTGAAATTATTTGCTGAAATGCTTTTTTTCATCTATCGTTATCGTATTATTCTAATTATAGGAATCCATTCGTAACCTGGTTGTTGTATGTGTAATTTTCATATTCAGATTTTTCATACGTCACCATATCTCTGAAAATAATTGCAAAGCAAATAGTTAAATGGGCGATATTTGTTTCATGAAGTAATATTTATTTTCCTGTCCAAAGGTGGAAATAAAGTTTTGTTTGCACAATGCAAAGTGTCTTCGATAATCATAATTTCTTAACATGGTTGAGATTATTATCTTTGGTTGCAGTCGGCTTGGTTGACTACTAACAGATCAATTTGAAGAAGAAAACAATTGAACAATCTTTATAAGTCGAAAAGTGATTGTTTACTATCGTTGTTAAAATTTCTACCTATCTTGTAGTCTTGCGGATCACACTGCGGAAAAGCGTAAAAGGAAAATGTTTTTACGGTTCGTTTGATATTTGTATCCTGCAGGGTTGTATAAGCAGACAGTCGCTGAAATTTTAATTTTGTTATTTATTGACGAAAGCATTTGGATGCTGTTTGCTGTGTATCTAAATTAGAAAGCGTGTTAATTCACAACAACGCGAGAAGCTATCCCATACCTCATTTATGGGGTGTTAAGGAAACTTAATGCACCAAATGTATGCAATTATATTTAAAATAACAATTATGTTGTTGGGATAGTGAAGAGATTCTCTTTAGAAAGTGCCTAGTTTAGAAAAGTTGGCATTTATAATAATTCGGGCCTAAATCGGATATTGCGGAGACGTTACACGTATGTCAATTAATGTCAATCCATTCTTCGCCAAATAAACTAAATGAAATTGCGAAAATGGACACAAATAAAATGTCCAGTAGAGGGAAAGAAACTTTCTCCAAATTTAGAGCATTGGCACAACCAAAAAATTTCGCCAGAGCCTTGGTTTAAAATTTAGCGGCAACTAAATCAGTTCAGCTATAAAACCGCTATCTGATGTGTCAATCAGGAAGCATTAAAAAGTTCACATATCGACTCAAATAAAATGAATAAGGCTAAATCAAATTAAGTTGAGAACGCAGCTAGTTAAATTTTAGCTAAGCTTAAAAATAAAACTTGTGGCAACTATATAATCAAAAAAAAAATTACGGGTAATTGTCTTTAACCTCTCAATATTATATTAGTCGTCGGCGGTTAACTCATTTCGAATGAATTCTTCTGAGAGTGTAAGTTCTGGTTTGAGCAAGTGGAACATTAGGTCGATGTTATAAATATTACAGCCGACCAACACAACAGTATCTAAAAATATTACTCGAAGTGACCTAGAATAATGTTTGGTGCCATTGTCATGTTAACAACATAATTCTTGTTATAATTAATAATTAAACGAATACTCATTGCGACGTTTAAATGGGAATAGAGGAAATCTATTCACACTCAGCGACATAGGTAATACATAATACGTATGTTTATTATTAGGTTAAATAAAAGGGTCCCATTCTTAAGTGGCGACCCCGTGTAACGATGTGAGAAATTGTTACTACGCGCCAAAGGCATATTTATGGTTGCACCGGGGATTGCACCCCTGCTAAACATCGTGCCAAAAACGCCAATGCTCAGTCGCTATAAAAAGCTTTAAGTCCAATAAATGTGGACGTTTGAAACTTGAAAAAAATTTTAATGTAAAAATATGATTAAATTATTTAATTTAATTACATTTAGTTTAAATTTCCCTTGAAGAAATTTCTTGGATTTTAATTCAAAATAGTATAAAAAGTATTATACAAATATTATTTGGCATGTATTATACAAAAAAAAAAAATGTTTTGTACATCTGTCGTATGCAGACAGTATCAAATGGAACTTTTTACAAATTTCGATTCTTGTTGTTGTACCATCCATTGATTCTTATAGCATATCACTTGTTGGGCATATAAACAACTAAAAAAACAATTTTGCATTTCGTCATTCATTTAAATATATGCCTCATCTTTCACGTCAAATTAATGTCTAATTTTATTACTCTTCAACACATTTAATCCAACTGCAGCTCAATCCTTTCGGTGTTTCTTTGCCTAGGCGAGTATTCTTGATGTCACACATAAAGGTGAATACTTTAAGGGTAAACTTACCGTACATATACCGAACAACAAAATCGACACGGTTATCCCAAGAGTAAGCCATTGTGAGAATTTGTATGGAATTCTAATTTAACACAATTTATCTAAAATAAATACAAAAAATTAGCAAATTTGTTTAAAACTTGTGTTGTCGATTTGATTTTCTTTTTGTATAAACTGCAACTGTTTTTTTTCTTTTAGTTCAAAAGTTTTTTTCTTTGTTGTCTGTTATAAGTTATTAAACATCACTTGTCTCTTTTTTCAGACTTTTTCGTGTTTTCACTTTAAAGTTTTTGATTTTTTTTGCATTCGAGATTTAACAGGATGTCTCTGAACTTTGTAAATTATTTGCATTTGTGCATAAACTTTTACTTGAGGGTTTTAAATATTTTCTTTGTTTTTTTGCTTATTCTCTAGTTCCCGCTAACTACCTGAGGACCCGTTCGCTTCTGATTTACAAACTGTTTTTTGGTCAGCAAGAGAGCTAGAAGCGGTTAATTCGCCAGCATAAAATCGGCAGGCAACAAATCGCCCTTGCACCAGATGCATCCGAACGAAGTAAATGTATCGCAACACAACCGATCGTCACCAGACAGCACCGACCGCACCACCGCAAGGCAACATGTTGAGCAACACGACCACCGCTATGGGCACCCGCCAATCTGTTGTAGCCGTCGTCGGTTGGTTCCCATTGTAACAGAATTGTAGTGAATCTCACAATCTACTCGCGACTAGGACTGGGTCGGTTGGGGACCAAGGAGGGTACAGTAGTACTACCTATGGCAGCTACCTATCGTATTGTACGGCCCGCACGAGGAGGCTACGTAGGCATACATTATAACAATTCAAACGGTGTCTGTCTGCAAGACACCACTTAGGAAAACCTCATCGCGGGCAAAAATTGTATCTTTGCGTGCGGTGGGGGTTTGTCTGTCCGTCGGTGGCCGTCGCCTTCGTCGCAGTCATATGTAAACAATTTGCAACAACTGCAGCACCGGAATATAACAAAGCAAAAAATAAAATATTTGTAATATTTGCTTACGCAGCAGCACCACCAACCACTGGGGTGGTTGGTTGATTGGTTCACTGTAGTCGTCGATTCCTGGTAAAAATGGCGTAAACAAAATATTTTCATTCACGTTTTGCATTGTTATTTATTATCTTTGTAACCTTCAGCTGGCCACCGAAATACGGATATGCAGCAAATGTAGATTTGAACGAAATTCAATTCATAAAGGATTCATAACGCGTGAGTGTGTGTGTACAAAAAGCTAGTAATGTTGTACTGGTTTTTTTTTTGTAAGTACAAATCATAGACAAGTTCGTAGCAATCTTTAACGACGCGTTGGAAGCACATTTTTTGTGATTTTTTGGGCAAAATCTGTTCTGCTCTTCTTTATAACTAGCAAAAGGATTAAATAGTCCTATTTTAACGTATGACTGTATTTAAGAGACAAAAAATTCAATTTAAATTTTAAATGAAAAAAAAAATAAATTATAAATTTTTTGTGTAATTCTTTGATTTACAATAGTTAGGAATTGTAACTACTACCTATAGATGGTAATGGCGTAAAAGCAGTGACTATCCAAAGGAACATACAGTATTAATGAAGTTTAAAGATATGGACTTGTCTCGGTACTTTTTCTGCCATCTCGCTCGTGACTCGGGAGCTAAGAGCTTAAATGAAACATAGTAGGATCCCGGCTCCAAAGCCAGAAGCTTTTTTCGGCCAATTCAGGAGACTCAAAATTGTATTTCCTATTTACCAGCTAGTGAGACAGGGTGAGATCGGCTTTTTTTTGTATGACAAGCATCGTGAGATTAATCCAAACACTGACCAACTCGCTCTGGGCTCCAAAGTGTAATGTATTAGGCCTTAGCAAGAAAACGTATTACACCCTGCTACATTTTTCAATTTTTTTCTTCACACTTGATGATGACCATATATACGTGAAACTAGAGACCTTATGTAGTAAAACTGCGTTCTTAGTTTATCGCCAAAACGTCAGGATTTTTTTTTAAATGACTTCAAAGTTTCAAAGGATACACAACTTTCAAAAAATTAAATCAAATATTTCCACGAACCATATGATAACGATATGGGTACCAAATGAAAGGTAAGAATCTCAGCAATGCAAACAAATAACAGAATTTAATGGATTTGGACCAAAAATTGACTTTTTCCCCACAATTTGGGAAATTTCAGTGATGAGCATGGTAAGCGCTTTCATCAAGAAATCGCGATGATTGAAAATCGATTAAGAGTAGAGTTTCTCTTTTTCCCGGACTTTTCATTTCCCGGGAAACCGGGAAAAATTTTTGCCATTCCCGGGATACCGGGAATTCCCGGGAATTTTCGCGCGGTAGAAAAACAAGACAAACTATGTTAATTTTTTTCAATTTTGCAGTATGAGATTATATAGTACAAGCTGCAAGTAAAACAAAAACATTACAAACAAAACCATAACAAACGAAATACATTTATTTTAATGTGTATGTATATAAAAATATGAGTTAAACAATAAAAGTTAATTTTTCATTTTGAAAATATGTTTTGAAAACAAAAAGAGCGTTAATAGTTTCATCACACAGTCTGTTTCTAATTCTATTTACAAATTTCCCTGTTGTTGAAAACATTCTCTCGCTTTCAACTGATGTTGGCCTTATTGTTGGAAGAGCATTCGATAAAATGGTGACATTTTCCGTTGCTTCGAAAAATTGTAAATCCTTTTTTATCGAGTAATTAAGTAGTCTATATCTTGATGCAACATTGCATTTGTTATGGCATCGGTTAAAATATCCTCAAATGGTCTTTCGGTACTAATGTCACAAATAGGACAATAGTATAAATTTGTTCAGCGTACGCGATCACATTTTGTTTTAAAGCAGTTTGAAATAAGTTATTAGCATTTTTATCAAATATTGTTGGATCTTTAAGATACTTCAATAAAGTATAAAGTCGCTTGCCCCTTCTTTCTTCAATTCGCTTCTTTAAACCTTCTAAAATTTGATCAGCTAAAGGTGTTTTAATTTCCCGGGAAACCGGGAATTACAAATGACCGGGAATCCCGGGAGAGAAACTCTAATTAAGAGGAAAAAGTAAATGCCACATGATGGCAGAATATTGTTGACAATTTGTCGTGACACAAACGATCAGCATAAGGGGCAAAGTCAACGCAAAGTTTCATTTAAATTAATTTTTATCCAGCTTTTTTATATATATATAATATTTTAAACAGGATTAATATTTTTTTTCTTTTTTACTAAACTATTAAAGCTAGATTAATAAAATGTACTTATAACTTCTTCAACATATATTTTTTCAGAAAAAATTATTTAAATGATATTAAGCTTTAAAACTTTAAAGTAACATTTTTGAAATTTTTGGTCCAGATCCATTATGTTATTTGCAATGCTGACATTCTTAACTTTCATTTGATACCCATATCGTTATCATATGGTTCGTGGGAATATTTGATTTAATTTTTTGAAAGTGGTGTACCCTTTGAAACTTTGAAGTCCTTTTTAAAACAAATCCTGACGTTCTGGCGATAAACTGGGATCGCAGTTTCACCACATATGATCTGTAGTTTCACGTATATATGGTCTTCATCTAGTGTGAAAACCACTGTTGCACGGTGTTATAAATACTTCAAGACATTCTATATTTTTTTTAATAATTTGCTTTACAATATTTCCCTCAAACAAATACTATAAGACATGGAAGAGTTGGGAAACAAATACTATAAACTTGAGTATATGACAGAATAAGACATTGTAAATACAAATTCTCCCAATTTATTGTAGTTAATATTTGAGGTATTTGTTAAAATACTCGAGTATTTTGTTTAAATACTCTAGTATTTTGCTTATCGTTTATTGGATTTGTTTGAATTTTATTACACGATTATTAAAGAAACGGCTACTAATAACAGTAGGAATAGAAAAGTTATCAAAAATAAATATTTTCTACTATTCCTTTTTTACTGCTTTTATTAAGGACCACACAGTGCATCCTCCCAATGCAATCAATTTACAAAAGTAAAAAAAAGGTCTTAAGAAAATTAATTTTTAGAACGAGCCCTAATATCACAGAACTAAAAAAATTTCAACGCATAATTTGCTATTTTGGTGCAAAAATATTAGAATGTTTACTTTTTTTTTCGGAAGTTTTCCTATTGTGCTGTATTAATGTTTACATTTTTTATGAATTTCGCTCCAACAAATATTAAAAACCGTGAGATTTTTTTTAAACCCTTATCTTTAACAATTTCAAATGGTATACTGCATTGTATAACCCATTCTATAAAAATATTTGCGGATTGATTTTTTATATCACCACTAAAGGTGATTTTCTCCGCGCTAAATTCATTATCTGTTAAGCATTTATGCGTATTAAAAGCGGATTTAATACATTTTTGAGTACAGCGAAACAAACTCGACATCCAATTATATTCTTTATACCTTCCCCATTGTAACCTTAAATTTTGCCAAAAATCATACCGCGGCTTACTATGCCCTCTTCTTAATATAAATCTCAAATCTCCATCCTTTATCTATTCTTTAATTATCTAAAAATTAAAAAATATATATATTGCACTTTATTCATATCAATAATGTATTCAATACCACAACTTCAAGACTTCATAACTTTTCTGTTCCCTTTTAAATATAATGCTTTAAAAATGACGACCAATAAAACAAATGTCACAAATACTACAAATGTTTTCAAAAATACTCGAGTATTTTTTGTTTCCTTTGCTTACTTTACTTTTTTGAAGCTTTAGTTTATTGTGTTTGCTTTTTCCAAATATAAGTAAATACAAATTCTTCTGCACAACAAGACAAAAACAAATTGTATTTGTTTTCGTTTTACGTTTAAATTTGATTTGGTCGTCGAAGAATATTTTAAAAACAAGTAGTAAATAGTAGTTTAAAAAAACAAATCTATATTTGAAATCATATACATTTGTTGCTGTGCCTTAGAATGTATTACTACCTAGGTGGCACAAAATACACGTGAATTGCTATTTCTTCTCGCACATTTTTGTTCTTGTTTCCCCTCAAAACAGAAAAGTTCCCATCGCCTATGGAACATAATTTTCGAGAGTGAGTTGGTGTCTCTATGGACACTCGGTTTTCTGATGTGTTGTCAAACTTAATAATTGGAGGTACTACAAGGGGCGGAGTAAATCACTTGGTTTCTTTAATTTGAATACTACCTTTATAATGAAATTAACCTGATTTTATTTTTATTTCATGGAACTTTCCGGAGATGATTTTTTATGAATGGTATCGGAAATGACACGCTTTGATCTCTTCTGTCAGTATCAAGTTGAAATTACACAGTTCAACACATGATTTTGGGATTCAATTCTGAGAACTGCACGTAAGAGTATCCCCAAAAAGAGCAGTTCTGCATTATTAAATTTTTCAAGTTACATGCAGTGGTAATAACATAATACTAACATAAACATGACATAACATAAATACTATATGGTGGCGTATGATTATCATAAATAATATTCCACGTAAATCATACGTCACGGAGTACATCAGTTTTATTGTAACTGCTACAAAGTAAACCCAGTTCAAAACCATTTGATGAATTTAAAAGTGAAACTGTTGCTTATGTAGGGAAGCGTTATTTTAAAAGATTAAAAGAATTGTAATTATTAATATTTTTAAATTTGTTTCAGCTTAATCGTTCTGGAGTTATGTCAAACAAAAGAGCATAAAACGTGACAAATTCCCCTATACGATACTTACCAACTTCAAATCGATATTAAATTATTATGGCATGTAACTTGACAAAACGAATGATGCAGAACTTTTTCTTTTTGGGTCTCAGAATTGAGTCCCAAATGAATGCGCTGAAAAATGGTGTACAAGGTATCAATGAATTCGTACCAAAGAGTAATATAATATAGAGACACCAACCATTTAACACGTTGTAAGCATAGATTCCACTTTTAGGCAAGAGCGAGTTGGTAGCGCACTGATTCGTACACAAATCCTTCCTATATTTTAAGGTACCGAAAGGGGTTCTGGAACTATCACAGGATATAGTATGCGCTACAAAATAAATGAATTAGTCAAATTTTTGGACTCAGCAGGAGCATTTGCTTGATGTTATATGGAGGATGGGATTTTTCCCGTCTAATTTTCATTAAGAGTAATGAAAATTGGTTAATCGCCTTCAAATGTTCTGAAACACATTTCGTATGGCCACATATAGTTTAACTTGTCTCCTTTAAGGCGCAAATGCAATTGTTTTCTGGATATCCTAATATAGGAACGGTTAAGTTATCTTTACGAACCATAACATTTCCTTTAAAATGGCGTTCAATCGTTTTTGCAGATTTTGCATATTTTATAAAAAATACATGTTCTTGTATATTTGCGTATATTTTACCTTTTTGATTAACGACCACTATAAAAAGTAAAACGCCTTTAACTTTTTGTGGGACATCTTTGGGTTAAACTTTCTTTATAATTTGTTACACAATACTCATCTGAATTACAAAAAATTTTTACAACATTTTAACACCAACATCCAATCAAATGATGTTTTCTAACATTATGTTAAAAAAATGTCTGAGTTTTTATAACATAACGAGTTTTAAGCTTATCTCAGTTGAAATTATGAAATATCGGCCAGCAAAGTGAACATTTATTTTTTACTTTTCTTAGTCTTTTATTGGCATTTTCATTTGAATATTAAAGGGTTAAATATTCATATTATAAGAGCACACATCTTATGAAATCTTTAAATGAGCCATTTACGTAGCTGAAAATTGTTTTCCAAATCAAAGTTCTGTTGTTTTGCAATTTTGCTCAAGCTATTCTCAAGTGCACTATCGAAGGATTGTGTTATATTAAATAGTTTTTTTCACCCTATAGTACTGTGATTTTAAATATTACATATAACTAAATTTATGTATGAATATATAAAATATAATAAAAAACACAATTTTATTATCAATTGCAAAACAGATTGAGACTACATGATGTAATATTTGTTTAAAACTTGACGGGAAAAAAAAGTCGCGTTATAAATGCCGCAAAAAAAAAAATCTAGAAAAATAACCAATGTTCATATTACAATTACTGTAGTTTAAAAAGGTTTTAATTAAAAATAAATGTTCCAATTCGTCGAATTTAGCATTTTTCTACATGCATTTAAAAATAAATAATATTTTTTGTCGCGTTCGTCATTGCATGTTTTTTCCTAATATTTTGCAACCAATCTACAAAAGCTAAATTTAGCACTAAGCATAGTGCTAAGATTTCTTTACTATTTCTTTACTTTACGAATGTCGCGTTCGCCATTCTGGAAATGCCTATATACGAGTATAAAATTCACACTAGGACCCAAGTGCCGAATTTATCTTACCTAACCTAATGTAAAAATAAATTCTTCCAATTTTCGACCATTTGTGATTTTTAAATCAAAAAATATTCAGTGAATATTGTGTACTACAAATCGAAATTCATTATGAATTTTTTAAATTTTTTCGTGCCTTTTAATGTTAGTCTTGCTCATTTCTTGCTCAATTCTTGTCAAAATGAGATTACTTAAAGTAATTGTGAAGGCATTCATCGATTTTCCTTATCATTGTCTCATTTTAATTATAAGATTTGTGACTTAACAATAAAGTAATAAAACAGTACCACTTGTTTTTACTTTCGATTTTTATGGTTTTTTTTTTAAATTTAAAATTCCGAAAATTTTCGTGTTTAGTAGACCATAGCAGAATTGTATAGCGGTCATTACAGTTTTGACTTTTTAGAATTACAAACTGAAGTTTGGTAGCTTTAGTTTTCAGTGATTCTCTTGTTATAAATACAAACTAAAGAATTCGTGTGACGCCTCACTTTAATTTATACAAAATTTTGTAATTCCATCAATTAATATATTCGCAGTTTATTGAAGATTTAAAGTAAATGTTAATCTGTCTATATAGTTAACGTAAGTATTTTTAAAACTACACCCACACCCAATTGCTGGCAGGCCATACACGTGAGTACCCCTTTTTGTAATTAGATTTTTGACCCTGCATCATGAAAACTAACATTTAACGGCTAATAGCCGTCCATTAATGTTTCCTCGACTTTTGGTGTTTTCATTACTCACGCAGACTTGATAAAATTACAAACAATTAATGAACGACCCCTGTGGATGATGCTGCTATGATGGACGCATAAAATGAGATGATCTCTAGGGTGACACTTAAGTATTTTATATATATTTTCAATAGCATTGTACTTGTTCATTGGCAGAGGAACTAAGTGGTTAGGTTTTCGACAGTTACAATTACAATAATTACACTGTAAGTAAAATTTTAAGTTTCGAAACGACACAGAAGAACGCCGAGACACCCCAACTTAGTTTTTGGCAGTAGAACCTAGTGGTATACTCCGTTTTAAATAATTAAGTCAAAATCAAGAGATATTAAATTTTTAAGTTTGTATTTTCTTTCAAACGATTTGTTGGTGTTTTAAGGAAAATACATAAAAATGTCTTTTGAAATGACATTAGCTTTTGTTTCCTTTTTTATTTCAATTCTTATGATGATGGGTATCTACTTTCCGACTAATACAATTCACTTATTTTTTATGTGTTTTACTATTTAATACAATTTTGATAAATTTCATGATTTTTTTTTTAAATATTTCTAATTAAAACGGTTGGAAATCATACTGAAATACCACCTAAAAATAAACGGCTATCATTTCATTTCATTTATTTATTAATTTGATATTCACTTACAACAAGAATAAATTCTTATAAATTTAAGTATATGACGACATGGATTCAAGACATTATGCGTAAGATTTAGATTTTTAATAATAGTTATAGTAGTAAAAAACATAAAATATTAAAAATAAACAGTCTATTACACACACCTCGCCTGAATGACGAATGGGTTGACCTAAAATGGCAACGAAAACGGTAAATAGGGTTTTGTTGGGGGTCAATTGTAGATTAAAAATCCACTTGAATCAAAATCCCAGCTTATCCTTTTTTTAAGATTAAAGGATTTTTCGTTTTTTTACTCCGTTTTGCGCTTTTTTTAGAAGTGACGTTCTTTGCCCCATGATTCCGTCATCAAATCATAGAGGATATGTATCGTGTTATATCTCATTGGAAGCGTACGGACTTCAGCTTTAAGACGCTTCTGACCAAATTTAAGTTTTTAATGTTTCTTAAAAATACCACATCTTTTATGACCCTGTAAAACTACCACCTCAGCAAACTTCACTTAAAAATTGCAGTCAATCTATATTACATAGTACGAAATGGATTAAATATAAGGACTATCCCAGAAAATATTTTCCCCTTAAAAAAACATCTTTATAAATAGTATTTAAAGCTATATTTGAACTTACACATAATATTACAATTTAGAAGTTTATACTCATTCAAACAAATTAATTATCTTAAAAATTTTGTTAAAATAAGTAACTTTTTTGTTCAACACTTCATTTTCAGCTACAATATCGTGTTTACTGTTACGTTCTCTTCTAAGCTCTCATTATTAGTGTTCAATATCGCTTAATAGGACGCAATTTAGGAAAGTTGGGTGGGTTTGTCACTTTGGGTACTAATTTTAAAATTTTTTAACATACGATTAAAGAGTATATTTAGCATTGTGGCTTGTAGCTAAATCAGCCCAAAATAATACAGAACCTGTCTTGTTATCGACAAATTCCTTTGGATTCACCTCCAGGCATATTTCAATATAAATTTTTAAATTTATGGACATCCTCCTCTACATCCATAGTTGGGTTTTTGGATAAGCCGTCTTTGACAAAGTTTATTTAAATAAGTCAAGCTTATCCGAAAACCCAACTATACTACCCTTCTAAGTTCTATATCTTTAGCGCCTAAATGTATGTTTTTTTATTAATTTTTAAATTAAAAAAAAATAGTTAACTTAAGACTCGAAAGATAAAAGACGTAGAAGCTACATATCTGAAAACTACAAAAGTGGGGATGTGATTTTCTTTCTAAGGGAGGCAGTATAGCTTGTTGAAAATCTTTTGAACCCCTTAATACACTACTGAGTAAAAAAAGTTTTTTTGTGTGTAGGGCTTATAATAACTCAAAAAACTAATGGTGCAGTTCCTCGTACCCGAATTAGGGTAAAACCGTCAAGTCCGGTCAAGTAACTTAAATATTTTGAAAAAAAAAACTTGGTGTTATAAGAAAAATTTCGAACCATTGTGTTACAGTGTTGCCATATGTATACATTAGTATTTTATTTTGGGATGGTCCATATTTAATGTTTTAAAAGCTTTTACTAGATTCGACTACTGCAAAGTTGCTATCGACAACATCGATGGGCCACTTATCAAAGAATTGTAGATAACTGAGACAGGAATCCAATCCTGGTCTAGCCGTCGTTTCACGGACGACCAGTTGTATGTTCTTTTTGTTTTTACATAAAATTGTATTCAACGATACCAGTTTTACAATAATGGTTATATAATAATGAATTTTTGGTGGCTTTACGAATGGAAAAATAGAAAATTTTTGTCGAAAAATTACGGAAAAATGCCTACAAATTTAATTTTTTTAGACGATATTTTGAATTTTATCGTATGATTGACGATGTTAATCTGTAATATTTCGGATAATAGAAAAATTCTTGGTGGAAAACTCGAAATATTCCGTAAAAACTCGAAAAATTTAGATTTTTCGACGAAATTTTGCACTGTATCGTTTGATTTAGTGATTTCTGTCGGAGTAAAGGTGGAAAATTTTTCTCAAGCGTCGGGATGGTACACAACTGAGGCATGACTCATCGATGCACGATGATGCACTTCAATACCCGTTGATGTTCTGTAGTGGAGAGGATGGCTATCACCTCAATTTAAAAATGGTCAATAGAACAAAAGGTTTATTTACAAGTCATCACTTCTTTTTCATTCTCCATTATAGTTCGAATTTCGATCCTGAAATTAACTTCTGATCGAAGACATGTGCGTACTCATGAGCGGCAGTCTACTGTCGAAATTGGAATACCATCGTCAAATTGTTCGATGTACGATGCATTCAATCGCGAATTGCAACGAGATCAAGCATTGATCGAGATGAGCTAACTGAAACAGTCCGAAAAAATGTGCCGCCATTGAATGCCGAGCAAATGAACGTGTACGATTCGCTGATGGAGGATGTTGACGATGGAACGGTAGGCATTTTCTTTCTCGATGCTCAACCAGACAAGACATACGTCATTTCTTTGATTCTGGCAACATTTGGTCTAAATCGCAAATTTCGTTAGCTGTTGCATCCGTTGGTATTTCTGCCACATTGTTGAAACGCGGTCGACCTGCACTTTCCGTTTTGAAGCTGCTGATGAATCTTCTCACGGTTGACAAGGCAACGAGAATCCAAAATCATCATTTGGGATGAATGCACGATGGCACATAAACGAGTTTTGGAGGCAGTTGACCGAACGATTAAGGATTTACGAGGTGATTCGAGATGATTTGGTGTGGCTATGGTATTTTCGTCAAACGCTTCCCACCATCCCAAAATCTACTGGGGAAAATTCCAAGGAGAGAAAAATCCTTATCCCACGAATTCCTATTATTCTAACCGATATTCCCTTCCAAATTAAAGCGAATTGAACTCCCCATTCTATTGGCTTTTGCGATGACAATCAATAAATCGCAAAACCCATCAATGAAAGTTTGTGGGATCAATCTCAAATTTCCCTGCTTTTCATAAGATCAGCCGTACGTTGTCTGTTCGCGTATTGGCAAACCGTCTTCATTGTTTGTTTTTACGCCGGAAAACAAATCGAAAAACATTGTTAATCAGATGGCTCTTCACCACTATTCACTTATTTCGATTAAATTCAAATAATAACTAACTTTGTTTTACTATACCCCTTGCCAGGTCCGTTGTATGGCAGAACAACGTTTGCCGGGTCAGCTAGTATAAACATATTTTGTAATTGTATTAGAAATCATGGTGTACAGAAATTCAAACCAGCAAACAATGTATGCTTGTGTCACGTTTAAAGACGCAAGCCCAATGCTTGTAGTAAGCTTGTGATTTTTATGTTGTTAATATTTTAGAGAAAGCAAAATTTTGCTGTTGATGTTTTGTATATCTCTTTGTCACTGCTTGTTACTTGTTTATAGACGAATCCAAACGTCAGCTGTAAAAGGACTCGTTACATGCATAATAGATCTAACCTTACGAACAAACTGCAAAACTGAACACTTTATGCCGTATTTAATTTAATTTAATTAACTTTTTGCAACACCTTTTTTGATAAAAACTTTTTTTATAATCTAAACAATAATGTTAAACAGACTTTGAAGTAATTAATTTTAGAAATTTTTGATATGTTTATTGATACTATCGGACATTTTATAAGCTATGACTCCAACTTAAAAAATTGCGCACCTTGCGTTGAAGATTATGACACCCTAATGTACATACTATGTATGTACACCATAACGTACTTTTTGTGTATTCTCATAATTGAAAACTATAAATAATTTCTAAATTATTTCTACTATATAGATCATTTAGAAGTATTTGCGGCGAAGGCAACGAGGAAGAAGACTCAATACACGAAACCAAATGCATCCATCATCCATGTAGACAATTAATAATTTCCCGCCTTACTATCTCCCATGGGAACTGCGACGGCAGTGGTCGCGGGTCTTGGGGGTATGGTTATGAGCTGCCAAAATATTTTCTTATAAAGTTTCGGTCAGAGATGTAATGATGAAATGCACAAGATATGAACTTATTTATTGTGTTTAAATTAACACATCCATCTCGGCGTCCTCTACAGACATGCATGGCCAGTACAAAGGCATATTTAATACTTGATGCGCCTGCCTGTACATGAGATGTTGCTGCTATGTGTATTACAAAATTATTAAGTACTTAAGTTTTCAACAAAATTTCAAGTTGCTCAGCGATACAGCGATGATGGCCGCCGTCGTCCCGTCCTATAGTGATCATGGCGATGTAAGCGATGAGATGACGATGCTGATGGTGATCATGGCGATGGCGATGATGATGATGCATTGTTGTCCCTCATTTGATGAAAATATCAGTGCAACCGCAATCGCTGCCGCGGCAGCAGCAGCAGGGACTGCCAACACATGAATGCCTTGATTTCATTTTTAGTTTTGCCTTTCCTTCGTCGTCAACATATTTTCTCACAGTATTTATGATAAATTTCTTTTGATAAGACTTACAACAATAACATTAGCCAGAGCACAATGGCATTGGCAATAATGACAACGACAATGCAATCCAACTACTTTGATAGGATGGGCCTAGAGAGCTCTTCCGCCAAATGCCTTGCATACATCGGTGGTTGTATTCTCGTGTTTGTCTGGTTGCACATACACACAGACACATATTCAAAAGAATATACACTATAATCGCGTATACGTATTTAATATTTAGTCGTATTCACATCATACGGATCGTATATACACACAAACCCAAACGGACCATGGGCTAATGGGCTTTGTACGAGGTCCCCTTTCTGGCAACTAACTACCAACCAACACATTCAGAACTCAACAAACATAAAAAATAAAAATGTATCCAATCAATCAGTAGTGGACGACAACAAATGTCTCTTACAGGATGCGCGTAAACGCCTCGTGTACCTTTGGCCGCATGCAATATTCGCTGGTGGAAGAGGGAGGTGAGAGCAGTGAAAAACGGCTAGCACTACAGGTGCCCGAAATTTAAGCGTTTGTTTACTGTATGTGTGTCGGCATGTCGGGGACAATAGCCCAATGTTTTAATGTTACATGAGTCTGTGATGAATGGCCTATGCCGCTTAAATTGAGTGCAGCGCATTTTTGATATATTAACACTTTGTCATTAAACCAAAACTAGGGACATTATTACGAATTCGTTTTATTTAAATTTTTGTATATTATTTGTTATTATTTTTATCTGGTGCGCAACTTTTCTGTGTTAAACTATTTCAAGGACTTTGCTCAAAAGTGTCTTCTAATCAAACCCTGATATAGTTATTTTCTGTTAGAAAAATGTAAAATAATTAGGAACAGACATTTGTCTATGGACAACCAACAATCTACATTTGTTTGAGTCGATTTCTAGTAAAAGCTGGCCTACAGAATCGTCGTAAAAGTGAGCGTAAATATAAAAGCGAGTTAACTCTATCAATTGCAAGAGCTCTCTCACTCCTGGTATGCATAGGGAAATTGTTATTATTTTTTGTTCGGTATCTGGGAATATAAACTATGTATAATGATGAAAAATTGCGGCGCATTCCATTAAGTTTCGATGACTTGACACACTAGTACATTAACTTACATGACCATTACAACAACAGCCCAAAATAAAGTTGGAGTGTCTCGGCGTTTTTCTGTGTCTTACAGTGTTATTATTATTAAAATGTGGATGCTGACATTAATTGAAAATTCAAGTTCATTTCAAGTAACTGCTCATAGAAAATATTATACATACATAACGCTCGTATATTTTTTTTTTTTTTTTTTTGACAAAAACAGTACATTTCACTGAAGTTTTTGAGGTAATTGTAGAAATCAACGCATTTGTACTTCATATTACATTTGACGGTCAGAATCGCCTTCAATGTTTGCACATCTAATCGGGTTTTGTCTGACGTCCAAGTTTTGTTTACTGCAGAGAAGATTCGTTCCACTTGAACGATTGTGGCCATTTCTTGGAATTCCCAATCAGCGTTATTGAGATGAATGAATATCTCCACCCACCAATCCACATTCGAAACATTGCATTATTTTGTCGCTCATTTTTGATATATCGAAATTGGGTGTGCATATTAGGGATGTAACGAATGTGCTTTAGCGAATGCGAATATTGGAATATTTTTTTTTGCGAAAGCGAATGCGAATACTTATTTTTGGTTTTTGCGAATGCGAATGCGAAAGCGAATATATCAAAATTGTTAAGCGAATGGCAAAAAATGGTTTACGTAAACGAATAATTTAGTATCATTCCTACTGTCTGCCTTTTCAAAACAAAATATGTATTCCAGTTAAGTAATTAAGCATAAAATATTGATTTCAAAGTAAAAAAAAATTCTTTGAAATTCAGTTTTTAAGGTAACTAAACAATAATTTTATTTACTTTCGAAAACTTTAACGTATTCAGTATTCAAAGTTTAGTAAAGCCAAGTTGTATTTAACATAAAGAAGCTTCGCTGCTTTTTCAATATGCAATCTAGTTCTTAGTAGATCATTGATAAGTCCGGCTCCACTAAACAACTGTTCGCTGGGAACACTTCCCGGAGGCGTAGCTAAGAACTGGCGTGCCAAAGGTACTAACTTTTGGTATTTCGAGCTGTTTCGTTTCCACCACAATATAGGATCTTCTGAAATATGGATTTTTTTTCATTATTGTATTCAGCTAACAATTTTTTTAGCATGAGAGACTGAAAACGTGATCTCTTGCATGTCGTCATCAGTCTCACTATTACTATTACTTGTATGAATGCGAAAGCGAATATTGGAATATTTTTTTTTGCGAAAGCGAATGCGAATGCGAATATTGAAATATATATTTATACGAATGCGAATACGTTCGTTATATCCCTAGTGCATATATACCGCATTTTCATTGGCATTGTACAAATTGTATTCGCTTTACTTGGTCATAACGGCTTCGACTTCATTCCATTAGTATAAAGCATTCAAATAAAAGCAGGTAAAATTACCGAAAAAATCAGTGTGTAAAGCAGCCATCTCAATCGAATTGTATCCATTGTCAATAAGTTTTTTCTTTTCTGCTACTACAGCTGGGGATAAAAAATCATCCTCTTGACGAATTTTTAATGTTTCTTCGAGCTTATTTTTGAAGTAAACAATATTATTGCATGAATTCGCTGTTCGCCGTTTATATTTCTATCATGTATCAAAAAAACAGTACTTTGAGAGAGAAAAGCAGTACGCAGTTTTTGATGTCGAAAAACAGTACAGATACGAGCCTTATACATACATCTTAATCATTAAAATTATTTGTTTATTTTTCAACACAAACGACATTTGACTTCATGACATGCTTCTTTTGTTTTCTTATTTTCTGTTCATTTACTTATTTTGCTTTTATTTATTTCTTACGTGAGCTTCATGATATGTTGATAACGTTATAATAGATGAGTTGTGAGGAGAAGAAGAATTGTATGGGAATTCGCAATATTTATTATTCTTTAATATATTAATATCCTTTTTACACCAGAAAGCATTTTGCATATTTTCGCGTTTTTCCACATATTTGGCCAGTATGATAAATTTTATTATACCATCACCCTTAGGGATGAGGGTATATATCATTTGATACGACCCAAAAGAATAACACATAGAAGGAGTCACTTTAGACCCTAGGTTTCTTAGAATCAAATTTGATTCATGACTTTTTAAGTCGTTTGAGCCATGTCCGTCTGTCTGTCCGGCTGGTTCGCACGATAACTTTCGAAAGACGCAACCAAATGTTTTGCAATTTTGCACGAGTTAATATATCCCCAAAACTACTTACGGTATTGCAAATGGGCTACATGGCCCCGCCCCTTCTGGTACCTCCCATACAAATACATCATTCCGCCCACTTTAGATTTCGAGTAATAATATCAAACCTGGTTTTAGAGTTAAGGTTTGTAGAAGCAGAACATATTTGGAACAACTTTCTTAAAAAATTTTTTATTGGGACAACCAACCGAATAGAAGTTAATGGGTATTAAAATTGAGTCAAAATCGAAAAATGAAAAAATAATCTACCATTGGAAAAAACAAAAATTTTCTGTGAAAAAGTCATTGTAACTCAAAAACTAATGATGCAGTACGATTCCTCGTGTCTGAATTACAGTAAAACCGTCGATTCCGGTCTTGATATTATTACGACTAACACAGTGTAATCGGCCATGTCTGAACTTAACAAAGTGCACCAAAGTAAATTAATTCCAATTCCAAAGCCGAACTCGACGTTTTTACCCTAATTCGGACACGAGTAATCAACTTCATCATTAGTTTTTTTTAATTTACAATGACGGTTTCATACAAAATGTTTTTTGAATTTCTTTTTCACTAAATTTAATCTACAAATCCAAAGAGCTAATTAATTTAGTCTGATGTCTTGTTAAAATAATCGATTCGGAAATCGAGTACGGAATCAGTTGCCTCAAAAATTCTTAATTCCACACTCTATTACTTTTTTTTTAATATTTTTACTGTGTTCGTTCAATTGGCTGCCTCGGCTCGAATCGAAGTAGCTCATTCTGTCACTCCAATTTTCCAAGACCTTGTTAATGCTTACGGGCTGTAGCTCACAAATCGCTTTGGTCTTAAGAGTTTGAAGCACTTCCGGATTAAAATAATCTACGATTTTAAAATTAAATTGTATTTGGTCCACCCTATATATCATTTGACACTAGAAAAGTGTTACGTATTAAAGGAGACACGTTGGGCCTTAAGTATCTGAAGAGCGAGTTCAATTCTGTAGCCATGTCCGTCTGTTTGGGTGGCTGGCTGGTGTGCAGGATAAGTCGAGTAAACTTTACTGATCCTTTCAAAGATTTAACAGATTTATTATTTTCCAAAATTTAGTTTTAGTTGGTCGGTTTAATTATCTTACAACAGTAGGTAAAATCTCAGAAAATCAAAATATTTTTTTACAACGCTTTTGGAACCTTCAATACAAATGACCAAATTCACCCATATACATTTACAAACATACTATGTACTTTTGTTGCACGTGCACTAAATACAGTTAAAATTGTACACAATCTTACGCTTATTGAACGTTAAGTTACAAATAAAAAAGGGCCTCGTTCTGCGTACTAGCACTTCCAATTCAAGGTTGTCTAAATTTTCCAATAATTTCAAGGAGGATCCCTTAATATTTTGTGAATTAATTAGCACTTTCTAAACTGTAATAATTTCTACAGCTTTGATATATGCCTATAAACGTCTGGCCAAAAGTTACCACTGCACAAGCTGAACAATAACAATTCATTAGTACTTTTACTTAAAAATCAGTTAATTTCATTGACTCACAGTTAAAAATTATCCACTAGAATTTTGGAGAATGAACTTAGGGTGAAAGTTATTATCAATTCAGTTTACCTTAATGAAATTTCTATACTGTTTTATTTTAATTTTCATATTTTCCGGGATTTTGACAGATTTTCCCAGACTAGAGTATACAAACATTCGGCTTTTTCGAAAAATCGGTTTCGGTTTCATTCGAAATTTACATTATTTCCAAAACTCGGTTTTCGAATATTGAATTATGAAAAAACCGGCTAAAACGGTTTCTTTCGGGTTTTTTTTTTAAATAATAAATAAATAAGAAAAAGTGTTGATATTATTACCAATTTAATATAGAAATATTAAAAATAAAGTAGTGCTTAATTTATCTCACAAAAAGTCTGATTTTTATTAAATCATTTATTTATTCATCTTCCACACATCTGCCTGACGTCTCCTAATATATTCAATTTAAATTTCGCTAATTGTAAATTAAGGCCAATTGTAGGCCAATTTATCGTTCGTTCGTTAATTTTTTTCACGAACTTTATTATTTAATAAGTTTCAGCTGATGCTTTCTCTATGGAGTCAGGCATCCTTTAAGTAAAAGCTGATTTTAAGTACATAGCACATTTAGTAATCTTCACGCGGAAGATTAAAGTAGATTTAATGTTGTAATAATGTAACTCATAGGCGCTCAGAAAAGAACAAGTCAAATTGCCTAATGTCACGCTCTTATATTATAAGCTGTGATAAAATCGAGGTTCTTGTCTGCGGGGCGGAATAATTCCTTTACCGAATAAAACCCTTAGGTGCCAATTTTAAATTCCGGGAGGACAGGTCAGACCTAGTTCGAATTTTTTAATGGCCCGGTGAAAGTTGAATAGGTCCTAAGCGCTTTAGTGCATTTTCGATACCAGATGCTTTCATTGAAATTGAACGAGGATTTCTTTGTGGAACTTTTTAAGTATTTTAAGTCAGAAAATGGCATTGTAATGGGACTCTACAACATTCAAATGTTCCACAATATTATTGGCAGGAAATTCTACTTGGGGTGCTCTAAGACAATAACTTTTACTAATCGTTTGGGGAATGGGACTTTGCCCAGAGGCTGAAAACTACTGATTGTCACTCACTTGGGAGTGACCAGAAGCGATTCCTTTGTGGCACTGTCCAAGCAGCTAACTACTTCCGGTCCTAGACCAAGTATTCCCTGGGCAATGACTTCAAAGCAACCCTTAGAAGTTAGCTAGAGTTAGAAGGCGAAGCGTTGAGTAACCTAATCGGCATGCTACCACCGATGCGTCTTAGGAAGTAGGTAACAAAAGTTACTGAAGCTCAACACAGGCTCTCCTAGTGGCCTTGGCAGCCCCAAGAAACTAGGATCGGGAGCGGTGGCCTAATAAGCCACTCTCCTTAAACAAAATTTATTATGAAAACGCGAAGAAAAGAAAAAACAAGAACCCCCCCAAATGTTGACGACCCCCGCAAACGATATAAGGACCAAGATTTAAGGATATGCACCTGGAATGTCCGAACTCTATACAGAGATGGTGCCTCTATCCAACTGGCGGATGTCCTCGACAAATACAAGGCTGACATCACCGCCATACAGGAAATGAGATGGACGGGACAGGGATGCACACGACGAAAGAACTGTGACATCTTCTACAGCTGCCATGCAGAAAGACACGAATTTGGATGTGGTTTCATAGTCGGCAAGAGACTTCGACACCTGGTCTCGCGGTTTAACCCTGTAAATGACCGAATAGCCACCATTCGCATCCGGGCGAAATATTTTTACATCACGCTGATTTGTGTACACGCCCCGACGGAAGATAAAGACGATGAGATTAAAGAAGCATTTTACGAGCGCCTAGAGGAAACATACGACCGCTGCCCTGGCCACGACATTAAAATTGTTCTAGGAGACTTTAATGCAAAAGTAGGAAGGGAAGATGTTCTTGGTCCATCGATCGGTAAATTCAGCCTGCATACCGACACGTCAGACAACGGGTTTAGGCTGGTTAGCTTCGCAGCGGGAAGGAACATGGTAGTTAGTGGAACCAGATTCCAGCACAAAGATATCCACAAGGCAACTTGGCTATCCCCCGATCAAAACACCAAAAATCAAATTGATCATGTAGTAATCGATGGCAGACATGCATCTAGTGTCATGGACGTGCGTGTGATTCGTGGTGCTAATATTGGCTCGGATCATTACCTGGTTGCAGCCAAGGTGCGCACAAGATTGAGCAGAGCGAAAAACGCACGTAACCAAACACAAAGAAAGCTGGACATCGCGAAGCTGCAAACCCCAGAGATAGCTACTGCCTACTCCAACCAGCTCTCCCAACTTTTACGACACAACGCCTCTACTTCTGACGTTCCCGATACACAGTGGCAGCATATTGCGCATTCCATGGCAACCGCCGCAACAACCGTGCTAGGATATGAAAAGCGGAGCTCAGACGAATCCTGGTACGATGAAGAATGTCGCATAGCGTCTGAGGAACTGGATGCTGCTTATAGGGCAACGCTACAGCCAATTGCAACCCGTGCTGTTAGGGAACGGCATAAGCAGAAAGCAAAACGGGCGAGACAGCTATTTAGGCGAAAAAAACGTCAGATGAAGGAACGGGAGAACGAGGACATAGAGCGATACAGGGATAGAGGTGAGGCCCGAATATTTTACCAGAAAATAAGAACAAATGGATACGGTAATGGCCTCCCCACCTGTAAGGACAGTGATGGAAATCTGGTCACGGATACGCAGAGTGTGCTGCACATATGGAGAGAACACTTCCAACAACTGCTGGTTCCAGAAGGCAGCGCACGTGAAGTTATCACGCCAATTGTCGACGACGGCTTGGATTGCCCACCACCAACTCAAGCCGAGGTAAGAAGAGCAATATCGCGGCTGAAAAACAACAAAGCAGCCGGTGCCGACGGTCTGCCCGCAGAGCTCTTCAAGTCCGGTGGCGAGGAGCTGATAACGAGCATGCACCAGCTCCTGCGCACGGTTTGGCTTAAAGAGTGCATGCCCGACGATTGGAATGTAAGCGTATTATGTCCTGTGCTGAAAAAAGGTGATCCAAGTGTGTGCTCCAACTACCGCGGGATCAGCCTTCTACCCATCGCATATAAGGTCCTGTCGAGTGTGCTATGTGAAAGACTAAAGCCAGTGTTATCCAACCTGATCGGGCCTTATCAGTGTGGCTTTAGACCCGGAAAATCAACAACTGACCAGATTTTCACACTTCGGCAAATCCTGGAAAAGACCCAAGAGAAACAGATCGACACGTACCATCTTTTTGTCGACTATAAAGCTGCCTTCGACAGCCCGATACGGCAGAAATTACTCGATGCCATGGCTGAGTTTGGTATTCCAGCGAAGCTGATACGTCTTTGCGGAATGACGCTGACTGACACGAAGTCTTCAGTGAAGATTGGCAAGGACCTTACGGAGCCATTCTATACCAGACGAGGCCTAAAACAAGGCGACGGCCTATCGTGCGATCTCTTCAACATTGTGATGGAGATGATAATGAGAAAAGCTGCAGTAAACACGAGTGGCACTATACTCAACAAAAGCCACATGCTACTCGCGTACGCTGATGACGTAGACATCATCGGTCGAAAACTGCGGGATGTGACTGCAGCCTTCTCAGGTATACAGAAGGAATCAGCGAAAATGGGCCTAACGGTGAACGAGGACAAAACGAAGTTATTAGTTTCAACGAACAAAGAATCTACTCGTTTGGGAAACTGCGTGAACGTTGACAACTATAATTTCGAGGTGGTAGATAACTTTGTCTACCTAGGATCCGCCATCAATAAAGCAAATAATGTCAGCCTAGAAATCCGGAGAAGAATCCTGCTTGCAAATAAATGCTACTACGGACTAAGCAAGCGATTCAATGACAGAGCCCTCTCTCGACCAACAAAACTCAAGCTATACCAGATACTGGTTCTACCTGTCTTAATGTATGGCTCAGAATCCTGGGTTATGACACAAGCGGATGAATCGGTTCTGGCGGTATTCGAGAGAAAAATACTCCGTAAAATATATGGGCCCATCATCGTTAACGGAGAGTATCGGCGTCGTATGAATCATGAGCTGTACGAGCTGTACACTGACATTGACGTGGTCAAACGCATTAAGGTGCAACGGCTGCGCTGGCTAGGTCATGTTGTACGCATGGATGAAAATGCTCCAGCTCGAAAAGTCTTCGACAATGAACTCGATGGACGGCGCAGAAGAGGGCGACCAAAACTCCGTTGGAAAGACCAGGTTACTGAGAACCTTACAGAACTCGGTGTGACTAACTGGAGAAGAAGCGCAGAAGATCGAGGCGCTTATAATATTTTTCTACGTGCGGTATATAATCCACTGGGATTGCATAGAAGTACCAGCTAAGTAAGTAAAGTAATCGTTTTGTCTGTTTTCAAAGCACTGTGTAAACAGCGACCTAAAAAAGTCTGAGTATCTATGTTTCTTACCGTTTTAGTGCATCTTCGATATCATATGTATTCAATGAAATTTAACGAGTATTTTTTGTGGAACATTTAAACTTTCTATCTGCACTCCTTAGATGTTCTTTTTGTCCTTACTTCGAGAAACGTCAGAAAATGAGCTTTAAATGTGACTTTACAACATTTAAAATTTCAACAAAAAAGCTGCTCAAATGTATGACTAAGGGCGGATCTACCCTCCCGGTATTTTATTTATCTGCAAAGGAATTATTCCGTCTCCAAAAATTTGTTGCACTGTGTTATTGGGCAACATGGATCCAGCTTTTTAATTCTGCCAATTACCAAACAAATTAGGCAATTTTATGATGAGCATAACAATTAAGTTTTCTGCAATTATTTATACAAATCATTTTTTAGCAAAAGTTTATATAAATCTCTGTATTTAAACTATATATTTTTGTATTTATAAAATTTGTTTAAAAAAAAAATACATTGGGCCTATTTTCTTAATAAATATTTCAAGAAAACTGTTTTTATGCTGTGATTTTCATATTTCCAAAGAAACCGTCAAAACCGAAAAAAACGACCTCAAAAAACCGGCTAAACCCGTTATTCGAAAATCGATATTTTGTATTATTTTGCGGGTTTCCGGTTTCGGTTTTGAATACTCTACATTAAACTGATTGACGTCTCTGCGACAAGAAATATGGTAGTTAGCACCACTAGATTTGACCATAAAAATATTCATAAGGCAACATGGTTATCTCCAGATCAATTGACGAGGAATCAAATAGATCACGTGGTAGTCGATGGAAGGCACGCATCGAGTGTTCTGGACGTACGAGTGATCAGGGGTGCGAACATTGACTCCGATCACAACCTTACCGCAGTTAAGGTACGCCTACTCCAACCACCTAACACAACTGCTACGGAATGCTCCATAGAACGGACTGCGAGAAGCGGTACGATGATGAATGTCGCAATTAGAGTATTCAAAACCGAAACCGAAAAACGTCTAACCGGTTTTTTTCTCCGAAACCTAATGCCGGTATGTTCAAAAATGCCAATTTCGAATACCCGGTTTAACCGGGTTTTTTTTATATCGGTTAACCGGTTTTCCAAAAAGCAGTATTTCACTGAAGATTGCTAGGTCAATTTTAGGTAAATCGGCAAAGAAAGTTGATTATGCTATGCTTATTATGCTGTTAGATCACTGTTTCCTCTCATCTTTAAATGGGTAGGATGACTTCCGTATTCATATAAAAAACTTTCAATTGTCGCTATCTCCTAAACTAAGCATCCAATCGCGAAAAAGGACTAGGTCACTAAGATATAGTTGGGAACTTATCTTGTAATGACTAGGAAGTTGTCCATATTCTGATGAACAAGCTTAAATGCAGTTATCTCCTAAACTAAGTGTCCGATCGCAAAAAGGAGCTTAAGTTATGATTACCATACAATAGTTGGGAAATCACCCAGTTTGAAATAGATTGGGATCTCACCTCAAAATGAGTGCGAACCCGTCGATATTCATATGAAAAACGTTGTGCCTTTATTTCCTATGCTAATGGTCGAACGGAGGTTAATTTGTGGTCAAATTGATACCTTAATTCTAAACCATGCTTATTGTTAAATGTAAGGTAACGTATTCACAGTTTGTGAGTTATATAAATTTCACTTATAAAGCCATGTTCTAGAAAACAATTGGATTTAAAAACAGAGCAAAATCGGTAGAAATGTATTAAAAAGTATTACCTACTTACCGATTTAAACTGAATTGTTTTCCAGATAGAGTGTTCAAATACCTCCTTTTTTTAGAAACCCGGTTTCCGAGTTATTCGAAAATTGATTTTTTTAGAAAAATCGGATTTCGAATACAGCATTTGAAAGAAAACCGGTTTTTCCGGGTTTTTCCTAAAAAGTTAAAAATATTTATTAAAAAAAATATATCGGTTTAAAAAAATGCATTTGTTTAGTATGTAATATCAATACACCCAATGCGATCGTGCCCAAATACTACATTTAGTAAAACTATAGCAGGACAAAGTTTTGGAGAAAAAACTGGAAGTCTAGCTACGCCTCATCTGGTACCTCCTATACCATATCAGGTACCACCCACTTTAGAAATCGATTAATATTCTTAATAGATCCAACCTGATCATGACCAAATTCTGTTTTTAGTAGGGCTAAAACAGGATACAATTTTAAAGAATCAATTTGGAAGCCTAGCCACGTACCTGCTGGTATCTCCCATACAAATGCACCATTCCACTTCAGAGATGGAGTAGTTATATTAATACACCCAACGTGATCGTGTCCAAATTCTGTATTTAGTAAAGCTAAATCAGGATAAAGTTTTTAAGTCTAGCCACGCCCCTTATGAGACCTCCCATACAAATGTACTATTCCGCCCACTAGAGATGGAGTAGTAATACCAATACTCCCAACGTGATCGTGTCCAAATTCTGTATTTATTAAAGCTAAATCAGGATAAAGTTTTGAAGAAAAAAACTTTAAGTCTATCCTCGCCCCTTCTGGTACCTCCCATACAAATGTACCACTTCGCCCACTTTAGAAATCGAGTAATGATATCTATATACTAGAAAATTGACTGTTGAGTCAATTCTTCTGTTTCGTTTTTATAAAGCTTGATACAGAAAACACGCGCTCACTTATTGTGGAAGTAGGATTTATTGGCAAAAGAGCTTTTATGTCGTTTTATTAAATTTATCGAAACAGTTGAAATAATCATATATGCTTCACTGGTGGATTTTGGATGTTATTTATTGTCCTGTTTAAATCGTTGCAAAGACTACCATTAGGAGCTTCCCCAATCTCACAATCTGAACTGTTACTAGACTCTGCCGTTGTTGGGGAAATTGCAGGAAAAGCTCGTTAGCAAATTCCATCGTTTCAGCCTTTTTAGACTACTTTACACAGGATTAGCTTGTAGCATATTTTCCGGTCCTAATACATATAATTAGGGTATTCAATGTTTGTAAACGAGAATGTTTTTAGAAGCTTTTTAAAGTTTTAAAATTTAATTTCAAATTAATTTAGAAAAAAAATTTTTACATTTTATAAACAAGAATGTTTTTAGAAGCTTTTTAAAATTTTAAAATTCAATTTCAAATTAATTTAGAAAAAACCTTTAACGTTTTATAAACGAGAATCTTTTAAGACGCTTTGGAAAATGTTAAAATTAAATTTCAATGTAATTTAGAAAAGTCTTATTACATTTTATAAGCAAGAATGCTTTTAAAAGCTTTGTAAAATTTTAAATTCAATTTCAACTAATTTAAAAAAAAACCGAGTACCCGAAGGAAAAAACTCGGTTAAACCGGTTATTCGAAAATGGCATTTTTGCAAAAACCGGCATACGGTTTTAAATAAAAAAACCGGTTTACGGTTAAATTTCCTATTAACATCTGTTTGGAAGAACAGGATATAAATTGAATGGATTAATGTATCGATATTCATATCTTTTCATATTTAATTGCATATTTTGTCTTACAATTCCCGAAAACCCGGTTATTTAGTAAATCATGTATTCGAAAACCGAATTATTGGAAAAAGACATTCTTCGAAAAATTCAAGTATTTGAAAACTATAGTCGCAATGCACAATGGTTTCAAATCAATTTTTTCTGGCCAAAATTATTTAAGTTAAGAAAATGATAATTTGTGTTCAGATATAAATTAAAATTGCTATATGTTGTCAATTGTACAACTTTTTCCTCCTAATTAATCCAAAGTTATGCTTCCTGCTTTGCTAACTTATAATTAACAAATACAAACAAATATTAATTCAATTAAAATCTTATTTTATACTGTGAAAATAAAATTATACATTAAGTGTCAGTTATGTCTACCTCACTCCCTAAGATTATATTACCATCTTCGAATTCGTCTTCATATTTCGTCATATTTGTCTTCATATTTTTGAAGCGAAGGTTGTCAATAAAATGTATATACATTTAATAATCGCAAGTATTTGCAAGATGTAATTAAAGAATATAATTACGCAGATCACATGTTGTTTTTGAAAGTTAATTTTATGCTGTACAAACTTGGACTTTTTTTTAAACTTGAAATCAATTTGAAAAAAGTGAGAACATTTAAAATTAAATATGCATCTAAACAAGGTAATTTTTTTTCAAAATTTTCTTTCTTTTTTCAAACTTGTTATAGGGATTTATTTAAATACTTACAATGAGTAAGATTATCCATATCAACTTCTTGTGTATTTTTATGAAAGCACCGTAAGACGAAAAACATTGTACTGCACTTAATTTTTTTCGAAACCATACTAAATATCATATTCATATTGCTTCAACAGCTTCCATTGTTAATTTCTTTTGAGGAATACTTTTTTATATGCACAAATTTCCTTTCAAAATTGAAAATATATTAAATACATAAATATATCAAGTTATACACATAGTACTCTCATAGTATAACTTTTTGAAATTTAAAGTTGGTTTATAAAACTTTTTTTAAATGTTAAATTAAAAATTCTAGTAAATAAAGAAAATAAAGAAAATATGTATTGTCGAATATATAATGTTTTAATGGTGGAAACGAACATTTAATCCCTATACAAATAGCAACATTATGTAAGCTTGTCTTCTTTTAACACCTTTTGTTATATAAACAAATTAATACAATTGCAAACTGGCTGACTTGAGGATACTTGTTTCACCAATAAATAAATCGATAAGTAATAATGATTTGTGGAAAGCTTTTCTTTTATTGATTAAATACGTTTAAAGATATAGTATTTAGTTTTCTTTACAAAAGAATTTATTTTTTACAATAGTTACGTTTAACATTAAACTTAAATTAATCTCAAATTCAAATATTAAACTCAATCGGACCATAATATAGCTTAAAATCACACAAGCAAATCAAATAAATTTGAAAACATCGTTTTGTCATAAATTTTTTATTTATTTTTTTCGATTTTGTCACAGTGTAAATCTAAGATTCAATCATTATAAACTAAAACTAATTTTATTAAATTGTTATAAATAATTGATTATACACTGTTGTTATATTGAATAGATATAGGAGAAGGAAGAAAATTAATTAAAATATGTTGTAATTTTTAATTAATTGAGGGTGTGTGTGTTTGTGTTTGTTTAGATATAAAGAAGGTCGGTCATCTTTAAATAACAATGTTAACAATAGATATATGAATTTAAGTTAAGAAATGTAAAAATAATTAAAACAAGAAGAACATTTTACAGTTTATTTACCCAGTCCATTTTATAAAATTAGAAACAAATACTCGATACAAAAAGTAGCAAATCTATCTACATTATATGTATTTCAAAAATATGTACAACAATAGCACAACAGACATGTCAAATAAAAATGAAAGGAAACCCCAAAATGCAAAATGCATTGTTATTTTGTTTTTGTTTTTTCGTGTCTCCTCGTTTCGTTTCTTGCTTTAATCTGAGATGAAAATCAAATATTTCGAAAATTCTATGACAAAGAAAAATCCCAGTCATTTGTGCCGATTTTGCATGCGACAAAGATGAACATACAAATTTAAATAAATATTTCGAATATCTTTTAAATCTTTTTGTTGTTGTTAGCTGTTTATTTTTTCTTTACATACGATAAGAAATCTCATGGCAATAAAAAAAAATCTCGTACTAGTACAATGTGAGAATTTAAATACAATATATATATTACAAACATACAAAAAATGTTTACCCTAACTGCCAACATATGTATGTATATGTAGAAGATGGCTGTTATTATTGATTTTTATAAAAATTTAAACAGACATTTGTACTAATTTTTTTTTTTAATAATCAAAGTTGAGGCAATTAAATATTTTTATTAATTTACACAATGAATTAAATAAACAGCACTAAACGCCTTCCAACGAATAATTATTACAAATAAATAGTTACTTATGGGTGATGGGGAATTTTCTAATTTGGGTCTTTCTGATTGTTATTCATTTCATAATAACCAGAAGCTCTCTTTGAAAGTTCCCAAACAGCTCACAACGTCCGAGAGATCACGTATTCCCCAGGCAATGCCGACGAACATCCGTTCAGTGTTACCAAATGTGAGAAGGTGCAATGTTGTGTAACCTAAACGGCATGCTATCACCAATGCGTCTTAGGACGTAGGTAACGGAAGTGGCTTTGGCAGCCCCAAGAAACTAGGATCGGGAGCGGTGGCCTAATAAACCACTATCCTTAAACAAAACAATTTTTATGAAAACACGAAGAAAAGAAAAAACTAGAACCCACCCAAATGTTGACGACCCTCGCAAATGTTATAAGAACATTCCGGACTCTATACAGAGATGGTGCCTCCATCCAACTGGCGGATGTCCTCGACAAATACACAGCTGACATCACCGCCATACAGGAAATGAGTTGGACGGGACAGGGATGCACACGACGAAAGAACTGTAACATTTTTTACAGCTGCCATGCAGAAAGACACGAATTTGGATGTGGTTTCATAGTCGGCAAGAGACTTCGACACCTGGTCTCGCGATTTATACCTGTAAGTGACCGAATAGCCACTATTCGCATCCGGGCGAAATATTTTTATATTACGCTGATTTTTGTACACGGCCCGACGGAAGACAAAGACGATGACATTAAAGATGCATTCTATAAGTGGCTGGAGGAGATTTATGACTGCTGCCCTGGAGTGGTATAGACAACAACACCTCCGATAACGGATTCTGACTGGTTAGTTTCGCGTCAGCAAGAAACGTGGTTGTGAGTGGAGCCATATTCCCGCATAAAGATATCCATAAGGCAACCTGGATATCTCCCGATCAAAATACAAGAAATCAAATTGATCACGTGGTAATTGAGGGAAGGCATGTCTCAAGCGTTATTCCCGAAGGCGGCACAAGTCACACCAAGATATCACCCCAATCATAGACGACGGAATAGATTGTCCACCACCGAGCCAAAACGAGATCAGCACGGCGATCGCAAGGCTTAAAAATGCATGGCCGATCATTGTAATCTGAGTGCTCTATGTCCTGTGCTTAAGAAAGGCGATCCAAGTGTGTGTACCAACTATCGAGTGATCAGCCTTTTACCTATCGCATACAAGGTCCTGTCTAGTGTGTTATGTGTAAGACTAAAGCCAATTCTAGCGAACGTGATTAGACCTTATCAGTGTGGCTGGTAAATCCACGACCGACCAGATATTTTTACGACGACAAATCCTGAAGAAGAGCCAAGAAATGCACATCGACACCTACCATATGTTCATTGACTACAAAGCTGCATTCGAAGGACGATACGACAGAAACTGTTAGATGCTATGGCTGAGTTTGGTATCCCCGCGAAGCTCATACGACTTTGCGGGATGGTACTGACTGACACGAGGCCTTCAGTGAAAATTGGCAAAAATCTGACTGACCCTTTTCTACAAACAAGACAAGGCGATAGTCTGTCTTGCGATTTCTTTACCATCGCAATGGAGATGATCATGCGGAAGGCTGCAGCAAACAGGAATGGTACCATCCTCAACATAAGTCACATGCTGCTCGCGTATGTTGATGATATAGATATCATTGGCCGTGTGTTACGGGATGTTACGGCGGTCTTTACGAGAATTGTAAAGCAGACGGCCAAAGAGGGCTGTCCTCATGAGATAAATGAGGACAAAATCAAGTTATTTGTTTAAAAAGAACAAAGAGTCCACTCGTCAAGGCAGCGAGTGAACGTTGACAACTATAACTTTGAAGTGGTAGATGACTTCGTCTACCTTGGCTAGCAAGCGATTTAATGACAAAGCGCTCTCTCGAAGAATAAAGATCCAACTCTACCAGACTCTGATTCTACCTGTCTTGCTCTACAGCGCAGAATCCTGGGTGATGACACAAGCGTATCAATCTATTCTGGGTGTCTCTATAGAAAAATATTTGGACCCATCATCGTTAATGGCGAGTATCGTCGTCGAATAAACCACGAGCTGTATGAGCTGTACAACGATATTGACATAGTCAAGCTGAAATAGACCGAATGCGCAGGCTTGGACACGTTGTACGAATGAATGAAAATGTTCCTGCTAGAAAGGTTTTCGTCAATAAACTCGTTGGGCGGCGCAGGAGGAGGCAAAACTTCGTAGAATGGACCAGGTGAAACAGTTGTTATACTCGTATACACTTGGTATGACAAATTATCTACGGAGTGCAAAAGACCGAAGCGTTTTGAATTATTTTCTACAAGCTGTTACTGATAGATGAATTTATGTTACTGCTGCCAATTAAGAAGAAGGAGAATGAACATATACATTAAGGTGGAGTGTTTTTTAATTTGGCTTTTCATTTATTGCCAATCAATGACCTTAAATGTATTAGTGATGTATTTCAACTTTGTAAGCTAACATCTTCAAGTGGCGCAGTTAACTTGAATTTTTGGAGTAAAAAAAAAAACACTGTTACAGCTACAAGTAAAAGTTTTTTTGAAATGTTATATTATGATAAATATTATTTATTTAAAATAAGAAAGAAAAAAATTATATAAAATTCAGTCAAAAAGAAAAATTACTCTACTCTAAGCTTATGAAATCTGCGCTGAAACTTCTGCTAAAAAATAGTGTCCTAACTGTGAACTGGGTGTACCGAGCAAAACGGCACTGGTGCTATTCACTTGGAGATACAAAATGGTGTCGCACTTACACTTACTGATAATGCCAAATGTAAACTGGTTATAAGGACTGTCACAGAAAAAATTAACCCCCTTAAAAAAAGCTTTAAAAATAGCATTTAAAACTTAAATTCAATTTAAACATATTTATCCAATCAAGTAATTTGTATTCATCTAAACATCATAAAATAATTGACATTATCTTCAATTTTCGTTAAAATAACAAACTTATCTGTTCAGACCCTTCATTTAAATTTGGTACAAAATTTCATATACAAACAAAGGCTTTTTTTAAGATTATAGCTGTTTTTGTTTCTTTTTGCGTCCTCTTCTAAACTCTCATTACACCAGTTTACAAATCTTTATTTTTGTCAGCTGCAGAGTTCTTAATCATTTTTTTCTATAGATTTCGGCCTCCTAAACACGAATATGAGATTTAAAAATTTTTCCTCTGATTAGTTTTCAAGATATGAATTTTTGAATTATTTTGCAAATTTTTTATGAGATGCATCAGCTTATTAGTGAATAATTCCTAAACGCATCCAACGATTTGGACAAGGGTGATCTCCAATTAAAGGTAATGTGCCCCCCTAAAACATTTCTATAAAAGCTTTTAACATCGGTTGGGTAGTTCTGATGGTAGGAGCAATTAAAGTTTAAAAAACAAATTTTTTTGTACAAAAATCACTGATTTAAAAAAAAATGGAAATGGAAATGGAAAATGGAAAATATCGATATTTTTCAAAAATGTAGGCTTAAAATTCACTTTAAATCTCCAGGTTGCAGCTATGTCAAAATAATCAATGATCATGCATAAATCCCTGTTTGTGTAATATTATAATAAATAAACAGTTTTTATTTCATTCGTCCAGTTTTTTTCCGTCATCGTTTAAAAAGTAATAAGACTTTTGGTCCAGTCAGAAGAAATGAAAAATATCGATATTTTCTAAAAATGATCAGCTAGGATTTCAAATTAAACATTTTTGTGATGCATGATCAACCCATAATACAGTGGCATTTCCACTTTTTATCGTCATTTTCATGCAACGTAAAGTTTAGTTCTAAGCCTACCGTAATATGATTAAAATCAAAAAATTTATGATTTGTAGTGTCCTATTTAAAAACGTGTAACTCTCCCTCTTATCACCCAATTTTTATATATGATGGCTTGTTTTCCTCGGGAGTCCAATCTTTATACTTAATTTATGAAATTGCGATTAATATTTTTTATAAATTTTTTTATCAATTTAAATCAGTGATTTTTGCACAAAAAAATTTGTTTTTTAAACTTTAATTGCTCCTACCATCAGAACTACCCAACCGATGTTAAAAGCTTGTATAGAAATGTTTTAGGGGAGCACATTACCTTTAATTGGAGACCACTCTTGTCCAAATCGTTGGATGCGTTTACGAATTATTCTCCAATAAGCTGATGCATCTCATAAAAAATTTGCAAAATAATTCAAAAATTCATATCTTGAAAACTAATCAGAGGAAAAATTTTTAAATCTCATATTCGTGTTTAGGAAATCTATAGAAAAAAATTATTTAGAACTATGCAGCAAAATGGCTGTAAACTAGTGTTATTAGCGCCCAATATCGCTTAATAGGCCCAAACTCAGGACATTTGGGTGGATTTGCATCTTGGGTACATATTTTACCTTATTTTTAACATACCATTTAAGGGTATACATTAGAGTAGGTCGATTTAGCAATCGATATTGTGCCATCGATTTTTCGATAGCTTTTGGCATGAGGAAAAATAAGTTCCACTATGACATATCAAAAAAAATCATTTTCCAGGCACCCAAATTTAAAATTTTTGACTTTCTCTTAGCTTTTATTTTTAAGGTTTTTGTAGTAGGTAATCAAAAAACATCGGCTGATTTAATTTTTTTTAATATAACGCTTCCACCACATCGCAGAATGCAAATGCTCAAATCAAAAAATAAATAAAATGTTTAGACAAAAACATCTAAAAACCCAACATAAACATTTCTTTGAAAAAAACTGTTATAGCTCTGTTTTTTTTGCGTACAATTTCACCTTGGAAAGGTAATATTAAAAAAATTAAATCACCCAACTTTTTTTTCTTATCTACTAAAAAAACTTAAAAATAAAAGATGAGAAAAAGGAAAAAAAATAAATTTGTGCGTCTCGAAAATGATTTTTTTTTTGATATGTCGTAATGAAACTTTTTTTCCTTGTGTGTACTTTGTAAACTTTGTTTGGCGTAAACGTTTCTTAACACATCCTCTATATTTTGCGATATAGAATTTATATCGAAGAAGATGGTTTATTAGCCCTTACAACAACTTTCGTCATCCATTATCACGCAATCAAATTTAGTTTGGACACACTTTGTTCTCAAAAATTTACTATATTTACTTTTAAAAAAACACATCATTGGATATTATCGTAAACACTTGAAAGATAACAATAAGAAAAATTTCGAACTGTTATGTAACAGTGTTGTCATATGTTATACTTTAGATTTAAAAATGGTCAAATTTTTTTGGAGAATGCAAGCCAAAAACTGAAATTCGAGTGAATTATGAGACTGATGGAAATCATTATACAGGGTCACTTAGAACTATTCCAACTAAGTCACTGTTTACAATCCTAAACTGATTACCACCAGACATTGAGTCGGAGAAGATAGCAGCGAATCGAGTCACAAGGACAAGGACTGTGGTCATGCCAAAATTCTTGACTTAATCAATGTAAGATGTCACACAGATTACACTGCACCATAACTGTATTCGATTTTATGAAGAACACCCCGGACAGAACCAAAGAGCGGATGGTTTGGCACATTTTGTAGAAGCTGCAACTATGGGGAAAAGAGGAAACAACAGATATGGGAAGTTTAGCCATCGGACACTTGTGGACAATACCTGTCTATCAGTAGGCTGAGCAAAAACATGGCTTTAGAGCGACATTGACCAAATAGAGATGAAATAATTGGTACGAGTATTCAAAATGGTATCACAACGGGACCTATACTAGGACCCAAGTGAGCTATGCTTAATATGGCTGCCAAATTTACCTAACCTACTATTTTGTCCAGCCATTTAGCCATCAGATCAGAAAATTACACGATACTTTAAATGTCATTACCGGAAGGTCATCGTAGCAAAACAAATTCTGCAATACGAATGCGGATTTTCTTAGAAAGAATTTGCAAAAAAAAATTGACTTGAAAAGCACTGAATGAAATGAATGAACACTGTGCGATAGCCAAAATCGACGGGGTTCTGACTATCAGGAAAAGTTATATCGGTCAAAAAAAGTAATACAAGTCCCGGCGCACAGTGTGGTAAATTCACGATCTAGGCGGCCAAAATTATTTGAAGCAAATTTATGAAGAAGAAGAAATTTATGAAGCAGAATGTTAAAAAATTACTCGGTGAGGCATAAAAATAATAATATTTCAACATTCGGGGGGGTAGAGGTTACGACCGTTTTTATACAAAAAATGGTTTTTATAAAAAATTTTAGTCTCCAAGTATTTCCCATATATCACCACAAGGTTGCATTTTAGAGTCCTACCTCCCTATAACTTTTTATTCGTCTGGATACCCTCTAACAATAAATGCATAGAGATATAGGACATCCAGTATGTTAACTAAAGTGGTTTAGTAAAACCGCAGAAATTATAGTATATTCTTCCGCAGTAGGTAAATGGAAGGGGTGAAAAGTGGTGATGCATTGAAATTAACAAAAAATACCATATTTTTCAATGCTGCTTAACTAGTAGGAATTTGAATTATAATTTTATTTAGCTAATTGGATTAAATAATATTAGCCTGCTTTATAATTTTCCATTTTACTTAATAGTTTAAACTAAACTCACGCCTTTCCATAGCCTGCTAAAATTGTTGCTTTACCTTAACGCAACAAAATAGAAAATGCACAATTAGCAACAAGTAACTTTGACAGCGTGTAGAAAACGAATGTAAGCAAAATGGTATGAAAAAATAACGGAATCCAGTTAAGCATTTTGTTCTCTTTACCCTACAATCGAAAATTTTTAAAAACAGATCGTGAATTTATCCCTCTGTGCGGCGTTTCGTAGGGTCATGTGTAGGAATCTATTTATATCGATTTAAAGTTAGTAAGTATCACAAAGGGGAATTTGTCACGTTTAGGTTTTTATTTCCAAAAGAGTTGTTGGTATTGAACCAAATTTGGCTCATTTTGTCTTTGATATATCTCTTATATATAAAAATGAATTGCTGTGCAGTTGTCTCGCTAAAACTCAAAAACGGCTGGACCGATTTTCAAATTTTTTTTTTTGTTTTGATCGCTATAGCTTCCGGATGGTTTAAAAGGTTTTCTTTTTTCAAAAAGTGGGCGGCGCCACGCCCTTTTTTTCAAATATCGCTTAGACGGCTTTTCTAATAGACCGATTGATACAAAAATTTTACCATGAGGTACTGATGACCTGTAGATAGTTCCTGACTACATTTGGTTGTAATTGGATAAAGGGGCGTGGCACCGCCCATACAACTTGAAAATTAAAAAGGCTATATTTCATGAACTATCAGAGGTATGAAGATGAGATTTGGTATATATGTTGTTGGAGCAGTATTTATTACATCCAGGGAGGAAGTGGGCGGTGCCACGCCCTCTTTTCAAAAATCGCTATAACGGCTTTTCTAATAGATCGATTGATACGAAAAATTTACCAAGTGGTACTGTTGACCTGTTGATAGTCGGTGGCTATATTTGGTTGTGGTTGTTGTTGCAGTATGAATTACAGTAAGGGTGGAAATGGGCAGTTCTAAGCCCTTTTAAAAACAAACGGTAAAAACTGTCAAAATTCCACAGTATATTGCTGTTCGCCTAGAGATATGAACAGTAAGGTGGGCCAATTTTTTTATTCGCAAAAATCTTAACCCAAATCGGAATCTACGATGATTTTTAAGAAAATTTCACCAAAAACCTATGTGTCTAAAATCAATTCCTAGCTCGCGTTGGAAAGTACGAAGATTTAAAATACAGATTTTTTTTGTTTTTAAATGAGCACAAACCGAAAACTTCAGATATATATTTTTTGAGACCTTCTGCGTAAAAATGACTTCCCAACAAACTAAATGGGGCATTACAGAAGCAAATCTATGTATTGGTGATAAAGTTATGACCTCTGAGAGTTGGCATACAGAAATTAAGTTTTTAAAAATCATTTTTCAGAATATTGGGCGGGATCCCAATAAAAAATCTAAAATATACTATTTTTTCGTCTTGGTCTCCAAACATCGGAATGGTAGGTAAAAATTAGAGCCGGGGCCCATAGGTCTGAAGTAACAGAATAATTGCTCATTGCTAAAAAAAATATCTCTACCTGAAATCTTCATGGTTCTCAGCGCGAACTATGAATTGATTTTAGACATATAGTTTCTTAATGAAATTTTCTAAGAATTCTTCCTACATTCCAATACTGATATACGATTAACACGTTTTTTTTTGACGCGAACTAATTGATTCGCCCCAATGTTAATCAGACTATTTCGAAGCTCTCGCACTTCAACAGTTAACTTTTTAACTGTATCAAATAATGGTCCGTACACCAGGCAGTTGAGGATGCGCAGACTAAAATAGTGATTTTTTTAATTTACTTTACAGGTATGTATTTTTTAATTACTTTTCAGGAGAGCGAATCGGCAATAAATCATATAGATAGAAAAATTAAGCAATATTCATGTAGTTATACTACAATAGTTAAATTTTTATAGTATATTAGAAGTAACATTAGGAAACAATTGTAAATAAATAATGAATGGGGTATTTTTCTTGACATATAGAACTTCTGATAGGTATAAGTGTAAATGAAGTGTGATAGACTTTCTTTTAGTATACTTTGCAAAATCACAAATCTTGCAAATTTATTTTCAAAATGCGCGTTCTGTGCGCCAAACTTATGGAGCCCTTTGTGAAGTTGAGGGTGCATATAATGATCCATCTGAGCAGCTAATAGAAGTCATCGACGCTGTAGACGTTAGTGTGACAGGGGACTCGAATTTATCGAACCGACGTCTTTCTTAGCAACTCGGTCTCTGAAAATACTGAGAAAAGATCTTGGCACACATTCATATAAAATCCAACTGGTAGAAGAACTAGAGCCAGTGGGCGATCAATTGATTTTTTTTATTTATCATGTCATTGCACATTATTTGAAGGACGATTCCAACACGACGGTGTAACATGCCTAGGGTTGCCAGACGGTCTTGATTTTTCTTGATTTACAAGAATTTTTGATGCTCGTCAAGAATCAAGAAAAAATATGTTTTGTCAAGATTTTTACAGACCAGCCAAAATATAACATAAATATGTTTTTCAAAGTTTTATTTTCCTTGCACAATGTTTTGTAAAAATAAAAGTGTATTTGTTTGAAAATACCCTACGGGAAAATGAACCGGTACAAGACCAGTCACGGGACAGGTTCCCTGGGGTGCATGAACCGGTTCTAGTTCCAGAACTTTTGTATGTAGAGAACCGGTACGTTTTGTATGGGGTTGGCCGCTAAAGTGTCAATTGACACTTAACTGATACTTTGTGATGGTTCTTGAACCGGTTCAACAGTTCAAGCCCTACGACAGGTTCAGTAAAAACCAGTCACCTAACTATGATATCTGTTAATATGCCCCAAAATAAGACGGAAAAAATAAATGAAATTTTTTGATAAATACTAAGTTGTCAGGGTTAAATTATATATAAATATTTTATATTTTATTCACTTTTCTACTAATTCATAAGAATACTGCAGATCAGTCAATTTTACTTTTCTTTAACACTTTAGAACCAGTTTGGTGACACATCCCCTCTACACCCGTCCTGAGATAGGTACACTCAGGTAAATTAACACCACTTTTCCCGTAGGGTATATCAACACTTATATTTTCCTCCTTTATTCAACACTAATAACACCTGTTTTCAAATCTTTATATTTTGTCGGCAGCAGATATTTCTATAGATTTCGGCATCCTTAACACGAATATGAGATTTAAAACTTTATCCTCTGTTTAGTTTTCAAGATATGAATTTTTGAATTTGTTTACGATATTTTTATAAGATACATCAGCTTATTGAAGAATTATTTGTAAACGCAGTAGTCTCCAATTAAAGGTAATGAGCAACCCTAAAACCTTTCTATACAAGCTTTAAACATCGGTTGGATAGTTTGGTGGTAAGGGCAATTAAAGTTTGAAAAATAATTTTTTGTGTGCAAAAAACACGGTTTTAAATTGGTAAAAAAATTATAAAAAATATTAATCGCAAAATTATTTCCAATTTCATAAATTGAGCATAACGGGTCGACTTCCTCGAACAAAACACGCCAAAGTTTATACAAATTGGGTGACAAGTGGGAGAGTTGCACGTTTTTTAAGAGGACACTGTAGGCTTAAAGCAACTTTAGGTTGCATGATAATGACACTAAAAAGTGGAAATGCCACTGCATTCTGGGTTGATCATACATACAAAAAATGCTTGAAGTGAAAGCCTAGCTGATCCTTTTAAGAAAATATCGATATTTTTATTTCTGCAGACTGGACCAAAAGATGACAGTAACAAACAGGACATGTGAGATAAAAACTATTTATTTATTATAAAAGTACGCAAGCAGGGATATAATTATCATGTATGATCTTTCATTATTACGTAATTGATGCAACCTGGAGATTTATAGAAAATATCGATATTTTAAATTTTTTTTTATATTTGTAAGTCAAATCGTAATTTTTCTCATTTTGTGCTTGGAAGTATTAAAATTGCCAATTATACTTTGTCGCAAAATTAAAAAGCGTCAACATCAGTTTTCCCCACTATATTTGTTATACCCTCACAAATACGTATAAGGTAGTAGTAGACAAACCCTTAGAAAATCAAAACGTTTGCCACACCCCTTTTCGTACCTTTAAGTATATAATAAAAATTTGACTCCGGAAAGAATATAGACTAATTCGGCCGACCCCATCTGATTACACCCATAAAAAATAACCTACATTTTGGAAAATTATCATTTTTTCCATTACTTCTAAATCAACAACTGGAGGATTCTTAAATTTGATCAGTTTACTTATCTTGAGATAGAATCTTCCATAAAATTGACCGAAAACACCCCAATAGTCCTACATGCATATCTTTATTGTAAATACAATGAATTTAGTGAAATACCACTACTGATACCTTCTAAACAAATATGCCAACTACCCGAAAATGTATATGGGTATTTTCTAGCGTTGCGGACGCACGATTTTTTTTTCTTATTTTGTAGTTTTCTCAAAAAGTTGAAATATTATGAAGATTATGCTCATATTAAAAAATTTAGATTTTGGACAGATTTTGGAGACAGTTCTTTTAATGAAACTTTACTTAAAATGATGTATTCACAATTATGACTAACACAAAGTGCGTTACGGACACACACAATTTTCCATAGCAACTTTAAGTGTCTACGAAAATTTGCGAAATTCAGCGAAATTTCTTATGTGATTAATATATTTCTTTTGTAAAATAATGAAGACATGTTGAGGTTTTATAAACAACTTACTTCACATTTAAAATACTTTTACCTTTTGCGCTACTTCAATCTAAATGTGCGTTGCGGACACACGCATTATTCTATGGATAACACAGAGCAACAACAAAAACAATACCGGGAAATTATACTACTTTTCTGCTGAGCACAACAAGAATCTATTTTCAAATTTCCCAGGACCCCCAAAATCTTGAGTTACGGATAAAAAACCGGTTTTTCATAGTTTTACGCACTTATAAGCCACTAACGCGTATAAAAAGAATCGATTTTAAGTTTCTCAGCGGATTTGGACGATATATATAGTTTGTTTTGTTAAAGTTCAACAAATTCATTATATGATTACAGAAACATAAAGTAAAAAATATAACTATTTTTTACTATGAAATCGTCCGTCCTTCCGCTGGAAATACCCATAAATTTCCAATCAATTCTAAAAGAAACTCCTCAAGACGTTGAAAATAGTTAACTTTTAATATTTTGCAATATCTGTACTTGATTTATTTAATATTTTGTATACTTTTTATTCAGAAATTAAATTTTTATTTAAAAATAAATGATATTGAAATATTAACAACTCTAACGTATGAGTATTTTTATTTGTCAAGATTTTTTTTCAAAATCAAGATATTTTATGGTGAATGTCAAGAATTTTACAATTTTAAATCTGGCAAGCCTAAACATGCCATACAACGCGTGAGACCATCACTTTGTTAAGCCAAACATTGGTGACCGAATTATCTCAAAAAATGGTAATACGAGTTCAATACAAAAATAGTATTCGGGAATTTTCATTTGCGGTCAATAGGAGAAGGCATAACAAAAATTGTTATGACCAAAGAGATAGTTAGTATTCAGATGGTTCACGGTACTACTGATCCAAATAAATAATTTTGATCTTCAGAGGAATGTCTGTTTCCGATTTGTGGAAGAAATGGTTTTTCGCCCTACATACAGAAAAAACTTAATCTACATGTCGACACTATAGATATGACTTTGCTGATGAACTTTTTATTATCATTTACAACAATAAAACTTAATTGGTTAACTTTAATGTTAAGGAGTTACTTTAAATAAGTTACATAAGTAATTAAACACAACATATTATTGTCTAGCTTAAGTACAGTTTTCAAAGTACTTTGTAGACCTAAATGTGAAATATATTACAAGTTAATATGCAATAGCGAAGCATTGCCGGGCCCACTAGTTACTGATAAATTTGTTGAGTTATATCAAATAATCTCAAAGGACACGACCTTCTCCCATTTGAAAATATTTAAAATAATTAGTTTTTTTCAATTTCAGGATATATTTCATTTAGCAATGAATTGATTTACAATCCCTTTATAAATATGAATTGAAATTTCAAATAGTACAAAAATAGTTCCATCCTTTATTAAATGGAACAAATTTCAATTACCCCAACTTCGTGTAATTATAATAACAAGCTTTCTTCTATAGATTTGTAGTCGAAACTGAAATCGTTTGCTGGAAAATTGTTGATCATGATAAGTAATTATCTTATCTACGGTATTTAGTTTTTTATTTAAAATTGCTACTTTTTAGAACATCGATACATTTTCTCAACTTTTTAAGTTTGTCTGTATGTAGACATGATTGACATTCTTAATTCGTTGGTTAACCTCAAAAAAATGTGTGGTTCTCATGATTTAGTCGTATTTTGAACTTATACATATATTTTGGAAACTCAAAATGCTTAGAAAAAATCATTGAATTGGAAAATCGGCTAGTATCGGTAAACTAATAGAACATTTATAATTCTATGTTCAAAATTTTATTATTATTGGCTATTAAGTTTTACTATTGTTAAAGGAATTAGAAGAAAAATAATAACAAAACATCGGCGGCAGTAACCAAACTGCTGATCATCCAAATCCGCACGCACATTTTCCTAATGTCTTTAAAATCAGGGATCTTACATTTGTGAGTATTAAATGACAATGATATACAATTTGTTTCCCCTTTGCTGCTGTACTGCGGCCCAGATACAGAGAGTGAGAGACCAACATTTTGTATGCCCTGGTGATTGTCATGCAGATATATACATACTTGTCTATTTGCATTACTGTCCACCTAAATGCTGAAAATTTGCTAACGTTTGTTTGGGACAACATATTTTGCTGGTACCACAAACGGCATCATCGGTGCAATCGACAACAATTGGCAATGTCTGGTGGTTGACAACATAATACGGCCAGTGTGTGGGCTCATGGTGCACGCGAGTGCAATAGACAGACAAGACACTTTTCAACTCGCATAAAGGGATCCCCAGTATAAGATACTAGAATTTAGTCAGAATACAAACGAACACAAAAAAAAAACAAACAGAAAAGCAACAAAGCCAATAACAGATCAGAAATCAAGATGACGATGTTTTGATTTATGTTCTATGCATTTTATTTCTTTTCTTATTTTATTTTCTAAATTAATGTCGGATGTGGATAGTATGCATAAAACAATTTCGCAACAACAAGTTGATGTTTTAAATCATGATATTCGACCACTGGCCAAGGGGTGGATTCACTAACAGCAGCAGATACTCTAGGTATGCCACCAATTAATATTTCTAGTTTTTATCATCTGGTTTACATGTCATTGTTTCTTGTATCCCCATTTCGTTTGGATACATGTAGTCGATTGATAGTATATAGAAATATCACATAGGATTTACTGAAGTAAATAAACATATTTACTTGAATATGTTGACAAAATATTCGCTACTATAGCAAACGTAAAAATACATAACGAACAGATTAACATTAATACCAAATTATATAATATATTCAGGTTCTTAGTCGGCTATGGCTAGAAAAATAAATTAGTAGGGGCTGATAAACATCTACATAGATAACATATATAAAAAATGTCAGTGTATAAACTATCTGTTCTAATGTATTACAAGTTCTGGTATATAAGTTGTATATACACATTACATTTACATACATTCATACATAGTGTAAAAAATTAGGAATATGCATGTCTTCTTTTTTTATTCAGCGACCTTCTACATATGTTATATTTAATACAAACAGTTTTTATAATCTTATCATCTAAATTTCTTATAGTTAGATAATTACAATAAATGTTTTTTTTTTATAATTATAACTTTTTAATATATTCGTGAGTTAGATAGTGAAAAACTGAATCGAATTGAAATACTATCGGATTTAGTTTTTTATTCGTTTCGTAAATGACAGATGTTTTTGTGATTTTAATGACTTCATTACTTAGATTTGCCAATACTTTTTAAATGTCCTTTATTATATATACAATTTGGAAAAAGTTTGTTGATGAAGATTAATTTAAATGAGGTTTCTCCAAAACTTGTAAATAACTTCCTGATGTAAACAAGACCATGAACACTTGTTCAAAATCCTGATTACTGATTACGATTGATGAATAAGATACTGATATTACTTAACAGCCAACGGAAACTACACTTACTGCACTTGATATTCGTTTTGTGGTTGTAATGGGCAAGTACAATCATGCACAATTTCAGAAATTCTCTACAATTTTCCTAGAAAACAGCTGAATACAAATGGCAATTAAGAGAAACAAAAAATGGGTGGAGAACACTACACCAGTTAAAGGAAACTGTTAAGTAGACATAGAAATACCAGGAGGTACGAGTATTATGCTTGCAAACACCACTATATCAAACATGTCCTATACAATTTAAAAATTGGCGAAATAACAATTGAGAGTTTGTTTCAACAATGTCAAAGACAGAAGATACTCCGGCATACTAAATCCAATGTACAGTAGATTTATGAACAGGATCAACAACTAATTTTCAATTAGTTCAAATTATAAAACATAAAACTTATACAATATCTAATCTCGATCATAACGAAGGTATATAACTACAAAGTATAGACAATCGTTTTGTATCTTATTAACATGTCTGGCAACTGGTCGTTCGTTTAAGGCAAAAACTTTTGATATATTGGCTTTTTTAAGATATAATCATATCATCGCCAACATAGTCGATTTTCATCCCCGGAAAGTGTTTCGAGTTCACCGCAATCCGATAATTCAATTTCTTTGAATACAAATACTTTAAGCGCTCTATTATTAAGAAACCACTCACAGAATTATCATGTCATCAACATACAACATTATCTGTATACAGTCGAAACTCTCTATAACGAACTCCTATATAACGAAGTTTTCTTTATTGCGAAGCAATTATAAGAACACTATGTTTTGGGTATACTTTGAGTGTATTATAATCTCCATATAACGAATTTCCCTATAGCGAATATTTCCTTATAACGAAGCATTTTTGCGACCTTAACTTCAAGATTGAAGCGTTTTCAATCTCCATATAACGAATTTATTCAAATAATTTTGCTAATATTAATGCAACATTTCCGTACCTATTTGGAAATGAAAACCAACGTACCAAATACTGTGTTTACTTATATAAATGAATTTTAAAATTATATTGAAGAAGAAAATTGGAAAAATGTACTTCAAATCAAAATAACTGACTACTACAAATATAAAATGTTTAAAGGAACAAAATTGTTTTTTTTTTCTATATAGCGAATTTTTCTTATAGCGAAGTAAATATCCAGTCCCTTGGAATTCGTTATAGAGAGTTCCGACTGTATATCACATGCAATTTTTTTTAAAACTCTGTATACAAGTAATTATCAAGTTTTGACCTTAAAAAGCATATTGTTTATAATATAAAACCATATATTGATATTAAAGGTCGACCCGCCGTATTATTATTTTGGGCTGTAGAACACCATATTTAAGTTTGTATTGCATCACAAGCAATTTGTTAGTGTTTTAAGGAAAATGCATCAAAATGTCATTTGAAACGACTTTATCTTTTGTTTGTTTTTAAATTCAAGTCTTATGATGGTGGGTTTCCACCTTCCGGCTAGCACAATTCACTTATTTAATACAATCTCAGTATTTGGAATCGCTTGTAAATCATACTGCAATATCACCTAAAAGTAGATGGCTATCATTGTTAAAGTTAAGTATCGACAAATAAACTATAAATAGTGTTATATTAAAATAGTTTTTGAAGTCTTTTTCCATAAATAGTATAAAAAAAGCTTGCGAGACAATACAAACTTAAAAATTGAATATCTCGTGAATTTGACCTAATCTTTTAAAACGCCTTACAGTGTAATCGGTTTCTGTACATACCAAATCTACCATTGGTTGGACTTCTGTTGACGAGGTAAACGCCGGTTAGGGCAGCTTCAGTCCACATATTCTTTGATAAAAGATTCTTATAAAATTGTTTTGACTTTTTTAGCTAATGTTCTGTTAAATCTCTCTATCACACCCACACTAGGTTGAAACGGTGCCCGGACATAACCCCCACGGACATAATCCCCTACACGATTTTGGGGCTTATGTCCGCCACGCTCTGCGGACATAACCCCCAATTTGCATTTGGGATTATGTCCGCGGGGCATAACGGACATAAGCCCCAACAAATATAACGGACATAACACCCAAACTAATTTTGCGACTAAAAGTAATGAAAAAGGTTGACGAAGTTGATGAAATGGGGGTGGGCGGACGCCCACCCCCCAAAAAAAAAAAATGACTTTTTAAGCGGGGGGCGTGTCCCCCACCGCATTCGTCTCGTGCTGCAGTGAGAGAGATTAAGTATGCAACGAGACTAGCTACGGCGGATGCGGTGGGGGGCGTGCCCCCCAGCGCATTCGTCCCTCGCTACAATAGCAATATTTAAAATTGTTCTCTTCATATGTTGAAATACTAAAAACAACAACAAATTCGGTCATAATCCCCATTGGGGCTTATGTCCGCAGATTAGTATCGGACATAATCCCCAATGAAATTGGGGGTTATGTCCGCCAAGTTGTCCGGACATAAGCCCCAAAATCGTTTTGGGGATTATGTCCGTGTGGGGTTATGTCACGGCACCGGTTGAAACATAGGTAAACTGGGACTTAATTCAGGGAAGCTCATTATTATTTATATTTATATTTTTTTTGGAATAACTATACATCATTTCGTAAAAAAAATGGTTTTTGAAAAAAAATTATATTAAAATTTTTTTCAATAAGAAAAATGAGAGAAAAATATTATGTACATATATATGGATTTAAACATATTTTAGGTGTTATTGTGATAAAAGTCATCATCACCGTCATTATCATCATTATCAATATCATCATGATCATCATCACATGTTTTTAGCAACTGGGGTTCTTTCACAATAACTTAAATTAGTAAAAAAAAACGCAGTAAATCCGCAAGATTTTTCTTTTGGATATATAAGTTGATTTCTCATATTATAAGAGCATTGAGGACTTTTAAGAAAAGCATTAAAATATTTGCAAAACTTTTATCTAAACAAAATATATTTAATTACACAGTGATACAAATGTGAAGGAAAAAAATATACAGGGGTTCTCATGTAGTATTTCTGTTAGACTGGAGTCCATAGAGTACAGTGATACTTTTAGTTTTTCTCGGTCACTTCGTTAAGTAATGTTTTTATAGCAAATTAAGTGAAATGAGGATATTCATTAAATTACAAGTTTCAAAATTCATAAGTCTTCTCTTTGTAAACCAATTTTACATCAAAAGCTTACATCGGTTTTAAAGCTATGACTTTTTCCTTTTATTAAAAAAAATAATTTTGAAAATCAGTTAAAAAATAGTGAAACGGCGGCTGTTTAAGCAAAAGAAAAGCGAAAAAAAATTGCGAATTCTCATTTTCTCAATGCTCTAAAGAGGATCATGAGGCAGCGCAATGTATATTTTTATTTTTGTATTATGCTATATTAAAGCAGCTTTCTAAAATAGGTAAGTTTATAAGAATCGGTTAATGAGTTATTTGTAATTACATGTTCGCGTCATTTCGTAGTTTTTCCTTTAAGTGTGTGTGTCACTTTGTACAAATACGTATGACGTATACGTATCACAACAAGTGATTCGTACTACATATTCCTAAGAATGTCGACAAACATATTACAAAAATTATCATAACTCATGAATTTTTAAACCGATTCTTATAAACTTACCTAATTTAGAAAGCTACTTTAATATAGCATAATCATGATCAACTTAAAGCGCTGGGAAAATGAGAATTTGCAATTTTTTTTCGCTTTTCTTTTGCGCAAACAGCTGCCGTTTCACTTTTTTTAACCGATTTTCAAAATTATTTTTTTTAATAAAAGGAGATAGTCATAGCTTTAAAACAGTTGTAAGCTTTTGAAAATAGGTTTACTAAGAGAAGACTTATGAATTTTGGAACTTGTAATTTTAGGAATATCGACGTTTCACTTAATTTGCTATAACAACATTACTTAACGAAGTGACCGAGAACAACTAAAAACTATACTCTATGGACTCCAGTCTAACAGAAATGCTACATGAGAACCCCTGTATATTTTGTGTATAGCACAGTGTTATATATCCAAATACCTGAAGTTGATAGTTCTATTATAATATTTTTACTTTTATAAGACCTAACAAAAATTATAAGTAATCGAAATATCTCAATTTTCTGTTTTTTCCACGTCACTTTTACCCAAAACCAAACATGTCATTGCAAGATAAACTTCAGTCTTTGAATTAATCCTCATTTTTGGTACATTTCAGCCCTCTGTGCATTCTGTTGTGGAGAGCAGTCTTTTTAATTTGAAACCCCTTCTTTTTGTACCAATTTTTCTGATCGTTAGGTTCATAATCACAACCTTGATCCACAGTCATTGCTTCATTCTCCATAAACTTTCCAAAGACTTTGGATTTCCCTAAATAGTGTATATGATTAAAAATGTGTTAAATCGTCGAAAAATTATACAAAGTATAATACGCTTTAATAGTATACGGGTAGATTTTATCCGGCTTCCGTTAAAACGGTCACGGAGTGTTTGACATCTACACATATTTTTACTTCACCATATAGTTACTCAGCATTAGTTACTTACGCTATACTTTATTCAATACGTAGGTCAACCTCATACATGCTAATTTTCAAATAAGCTGTTGCAATTCTCTCTTTGTCCATAGTACGACTTATACAGCCTTGTTGCTTTGGGATTTAATTGTGCCGAATTTATTTGAAATTAGAGATAGGTCGTCTTTGGTAATCTATATCTTAACATGATTCTGTGATTTGCTCTTCGAATCGAAGTACTATTTTTTATGTCGTTTATGGTCGTTTGGTCCAGAATCTAAGTTGAATTTCATAAAAGACTTACCATTCTTAGACTTGTTCTGAATCTGCCATAAAACAAACCGTCTTTGAACCATTTGCTGCACTTCTTGCATCACCCGGACGACATACATTGGCTTTATGGCCTGATTTGTTGCAACAGCGTCTTTGGAAAAATGTCTTACCCACGAATACTATTGTAGAAGGACCTCCCTCCTGTCCCAATGATAGTAAATGCTTCTTTACCATGCTGTAAGTCAACTTTGATTCTTCCAAACTTTGTAGAGCTTTTACCAGTGAATCGTATTTCTCTGCCATCAATTGAGTAATAATATCACCATTATTCACGTTTGCCCAGCCGTTTTAAGATTTCTCTCTAAATATTCAAACTTCATTAAATACTCCGCAACAGACTCTTCTTCTTTTAATTGTACAATTCTAACATTTTGATCGCCCATAACCTTTTGTGATAGTTGGTTTTATATACAATAATAAGTTTATTGATAGAAAATTATCGACAACTTATTCGATGAATGTTAATGTGGATAAATTATTTTCAATTACATACACCTAATCCTGTTTTTACACGGTCTTTTTTTGCACGATTTTTAAATAACACAGTCGACATAAATAAACTAATCCTGTTTTTACACGTTTTTTGTCAAATAACACGGTCGGATTGGGAGTACTTCATATTATATAACATAGAACATAAATAATAATGGAAAATGAGACAATAAAAATAACAAGCTCAAGTGGAGGAATTGGAAAACCATCCCCCACTTGCAAGATAAATTCGCAGGTGCACTTTTCCAAAAGACTTTAAGGAACAATGGGAAAGTTTTTTCGAAATGGTAAATGCTCTTGGCAAACCAAAAAGAAGTAATGTGATCCAATTTATAAAACTAATCGATGGCTAAAAATGAAAAAGGCGTATCTTAATTTATTATACTTTACATGAGGAGGAAAAACTGAATAAAATCGAAACGATTTTGTACGTTAATTGACAGTTAGGGTTGTTTTAAAATGTTTATGAATTGCACAGTGCAACACTCTTTTTCGGGGGTAAACCAAACCAATATCAAACGATAGCAATTTCCGTTAGTAACAAACCTCTAAACTCCATTTCGCTCCACTACGTCACAAACTTTTTTACACTGGTTTGAAGTTTGATTTTTTTGGTCAAATGTCGATTCAAAGAATATGAAAAATCATCTATAAAAATACATTTGGGGTATTTCTCGTCTGCGGAGACCTATATTAAAACACTCAGGGGAATATTTTCTCAGAAAATTTTAACCCTCTAGCTCCCACCCGTATTGGACATTTTTGGCCCAATTTTCAAAAACTGTTTGAAAGTCAACTTTGAACGGAGGTCTCGGAAAATTTTTACCCTCTAGCTCCCACCCGTATTGGACATTTTTGGCCCAATTTTGAAAAACTGTTTGAAAGTCAACTTTGAATGGAGGTCAAGGCTTAGAATCTTCGATAGAAATATTCTCTGGAAAATTTCACTATGAGTCACCGAAGACAAATAATCTCCATGCGTCAAAGGTTCCAAAATAAAATCAAAATGAAATGTTAATGTAACGTTGAAAAAACTATTTTAGAGCAAACAGTGCAACACACTTTTTTGGGAATGAACCAAACCAATATCAAACAATAGCATTTGACCTCAGTAACAAAACCCTAAACTCAATTTTGCTCCAATACGTCTCGATTTTTTTTACAGTGGTTTGAAGTTTGTTTTTTTTTTTTTTGGTTAAAAGTCAAATCAAAGAAAATGAAAAATCATGTGTAAAAATAGATTTGGGATAGTTCATGTCTTCGGAGACCTACATTAAAATTTTTCGTTGAATATTTATCGGAACATTTTAACCCTCTATCTGCCACCCATATTGAACATTCGGAGAAATTTGACTTTTAAGCTGTTTTCCAAATTCATCCTAAGATGTCCCATACGGGTGGGACTTGGTCGTCAATTAAAATTCAAAACTCGTCAATTAAAATTCAGAATTCGTCAATTGAAATTCAAAACTCGTCAATGGAAATTCAAAACTCATCAAATGAAATTCAAAACGTATCATTTGAAATGAAAAAGAATTGAATCTTAAATCGTAGGTTCAATTCGACCTTAAAATATATTACACCATAGTAGATATATGAGCATATCACTGATAAAAAAAATACAAAATTTGCAAGAGAAAGACAATCGAAAAAATTATTTAAAACAACAAAAACCAAATTTTTTATTAAGGAGTAAATTTAGGGCTGGTCCAGAAAAAAATGTACCTCTTGAACACACATCTTTAAAAATATTATTTATTGCTTTATTTGAACATAAACATATTATTCCAATGTAGTAATTTATATTAATTCAAACACCATAAGTTATTTGACTTTATCTTAAATTTTTAAATTTTCAGACCCTTTATTAAGTTCAGTACAACTTCATTTATTTTTAAAGACTATAGCTGTTTTTATTATTATCCTCACCTAAGTTCTCATTATTATCGTCTAATATCGCTCAATAGCCCGCACATAGGAATTTTGGGTGAATTTGCCTCTTTGGGTACATATTTTTCTGGTACTGGTTTGATATACATTTTCAAATTTATGGATCCCTCAACAACAAATTCGTTGCTTTAGAGTCCACAGCCTTAAATTGGTTGGCATAGCATGTACTGTTTTAGAAACTTTGTAAACATTGTTTGGCGGTAAAGTTCCTTAACACCTCATCTATATTTTGGAGTATAAAAGTTATGTCGAAGAAGCTGGTTAAAATCGCCCTTTCAATTAAATGCGTAATCCAAAAAATTGAAATTTACTTCTTTGGACGCCATTTGACAGATAAAAATAAGAAAAATTTCGAACCGTTATTTTTCAGTGTTCCCATATGTTATATGTTTAAAAATGGGTCATTTTTTTCTGGGACACTCCTTATTTTATTTTTTGAATATATTTATCATCATAAGAATCTATAGTTTAATCAAAAATTCAATAAGAATGGAGTTAAAAGACAACTGTGGAGCTGTAAAAAGCATGCTTCCATGTCGTCATATGTTCCATGCCAATTGCACTAATAATTTTACAAGTGAAACCAATTGACCTTTGTGCAGAGGTAATATTGAAGGTAAAAATTTTTTCTTGACAATTGTGTGTATGTTAATAAAGTATAAATATTTCTTAGAAATTGTGTTCATCGAACGAAAATCGTACAAAAAGTAAAGTGACGAAGATTGAAAACGCGTTATAGATGCGGCATGGAAGGGATCCGATTGGCTGGACTTGGCAAATTCGCTGGAAATTCCTTATAACACGGCATATGGCTGGGTTGTTAACAATAAGGAGGTTGCTCTAAGACATGAGGGAAAAAAGCCACACGTATTAGCCGATGAAGGAATTGACACCGCAATATCATGGGTGAAAATTAATTCATACGCTCAAGGACATAAAAAAAAATTCGGAGCGAGTTTGAAAAATTATGTCTATTTCAACAGTTGGCAATACGTTACATGGCCGATTATATTCTCTTAAAACTGTCCACAATTTGGCAGAAAATATGAACGCAATCGCAAATAAGGAAAAAAAGGCAGAGTACGTACGAATTCTTTGTGAATATATGTGATGTGGTAAAAGTATCGTTTTTATTAATGAAACGAATTTCAATTTGTTCTGCCGACGAAGACATGGATGGTCCAGGATTGGCACTAGAGCGGTACAGATTGGCACTAGAGCGGTACAGATGTTACCTCAAGAGGTCCGAACATCCACCTCATAGGAGCAATCAGAGAATCTGGAATCATTAAAATGGATAAGAAAAGAGATTCTTTCCGCGTTCAGGTGCAAATGATTGGATGACGAGCGTATTTGAACAATGGGAAGCCTTAGGACTCTTATTGTCAGAGTTGGTTGTTGTCTGTAAGAACGCATCGTGTTACAACAAATTTGAAGAGAATTTTAATACATCACCAGCAACTGTCCTAAGGTTGTCTCCGTACTCTCCGCAGCTGAACCCTATCGAAAATATATGGGGCAAAATAAAGATGTACGTGAAGTTAAACACAGGGCTCCCATCAGTAAGACGTCCTAATGTAGAAGAACGAAGACTGCAATATATGGGGAGTATAGTTGACCAAGCTAAAAATTCAATAACCATTGGCGATTGTTGCCGTGCTATTCAACATTCCACCACTTTAGAAGATATGTCGGTCGGAACATAACATAATTCTTAAATCTCATAATATTCTGAAATGATTTATATGTCGCTCATTGGGTGCAAGACCATCATAACTCAAAAAAATCGATTCCGAGATAAACGCGTTTAAAGTTTACAATTTACACCCAACATGTACAAAATGAAGCAATTCAAATAGCTCTCAAGCGGAGTGTTTAAAAGATATTAATATGAATTTTTTACACAACATGATGAAACGAACAATTCTACATCATTAACTCAAAAATCAAATCTTGCACGAAATGAGCGATGTATATAATATGATACTGATTGTATTGTTTATTTTCATTACTAATAAAATTCTTCATTAACTAAAAAATACACACCTTTGGTTTGTGCCAGTATGACTTTAGAGAACATTATTTAATCCATTTGGAGTTAAATTTGTGCTTTAAACTGAAAATTCAACACAAATACTCAAATATAGTTCACATATAGTTCGTTTCGAGTAGAGTGATTTATGATTAAAACTACCTAAACATTATTCGAATTTCAATTGATGAGTTTTGCAATTTAATTGACGAGTTTTGAATTTCAATTGATGAGTTTTGAATTTTAATTGACGTTTCTGAATATCAATTGATAAGTTTTAAATTTCAATTGACGAACTTTGAATTTCAATTGACGAGTTTCGAATTTCAATTGATGAATTTTGAATTTCAATTGACGTATTTTAAAATTCAATTGACGAGTTTTAAATTTCAATTGATATTTCTTGAATTTCAAATAGAAAGTTTGAATTTCAATTGATGTTTTTTGAATTTCAAATTGAATTTTTTAATTTCAAATGTAATTTTTGAATTTTAAATGGATTGTTTGAATTTCAATTGATTTTATTTAAATTTCAATTGGAAATGGTGTAGTATTATTATAATAATTCAACTGTAAATAATAATAGAAAATAGATCGTGAAATGAATATAAATATATTTTAAGAAGATTAAATCCGGAGTGAGCTGTAAAAATAGCATTTATGATTGGAATTGTTATGTAAAATAATGCAATCTGCAAGTTAAAACTGTTTGAAATCCTGTAGGTTGTCCCCTTTATTTTTGTGATTTTTATTTTCTTTTACTGAATCAGGGAGATATCTGAAAGGACAGACTTTGATCAGTGTGGAAGAAACTCATATTCGTAATCTATATATATAAAAATGGTGGCAAAAATGTATAGTAATTCATCAATTGAGAACGGCTGAACCGATTTTGCTGAAATTTTTTTCAGTTGTTCGTAATTGCCAGGAGAAGGTTTATGTAAAAGAAAAAAAATTGGAAAATTGGAAAAACCGAAAATTGCTTTTTTGTATGGAATTTTATGTGCAATTGTTACGTATGATTTTTCGAATGGAAAAATAAAAAAACTTTGTTGGAAAATTCGGAAAATTCCGGAAAAATTCGAAAAATTTATAATACTACTTTTCTACGAAATTTTGCTTTTTGTAGTACGATTTGATAGTTTTGAACGATGTAACTTGCGAAAAATTTCAAATAATTATTCCGAAATGACTTTTCGAATGGAAAAATAGATAAATTCTCGGTGGAAAACTCAGAAAATTCCGAAAACATCGAAAAATTTGAATTTTTTCGCCAAAATTCTGCATTTCATTGCCTGATTTGAGGTAAATCAAAAATTTAATTTTTGTCGGTATTCGAATGGAAAAATAGAAAATTTTAGTGGAAAATTATGGAAAATGCCATTTTTTTTTCGACAAAATTTTCCATCTTATGGTATGTTTTGGTAAATTTGGGCGATGTAAATGTGAATAATTTCGAACAATTATGACCTTTCGAATGGAAAAATAGAAAAACTCTTGGTGGAAAACTCGGAATATCCAGAAAAAAATCGAAAGATTTGGATGCCTTCGACGAAATCTTCCATTGTATCTCTTGATTTGATGATTTCAGACGACGTAAAGGTGCTGAATTCGTTGTGTTGCTGAAAAATTTCGGATTATTGTGAAATATATATGTAGATATAAAAATAGTGTGAAAAATATATAGTAATTTGCTCTATTTTTTTCAATTGTTCGTAATTGGTAGGAATTTTTTATGCCAGAAAATTTTGGGAAAATTCTTAGGAAAAGCTGAAAATTTAAATGCAATTGTTACTTAATGGCTTTTCGAATGCAAAAATAGAAAATTATTAGCGAAAAACTCGGAAAATTTTGGAAAAGCGCAAAAAATATAATTTTTTATTGACGAAATTTTGCAGTTTTCGCATGATTTGATGATTTTGATGTTGGTTAGAAAATTTAACGAGACAAATAATATCTATATATATAAAAATGGTCTAATAGTAATTCATATAGTAATTCATCAATTGAGAACGGCTGGACCGATTTTGCTGAAATTTTTTTCAGTTGTTCGCAATTGCCAGGAGAAGGTTTATGTGAGAGAAAATTTTGGGAAAATCCTCCGGAAAAGCCAGGTAAATGGAATAACCGAAAATTGCTTTTTTGTATGGAATTTTGTGTGCAATAATTACGAATGACTTTTTGAATAGAAAAATAGAAAAATTTTGTTTAAAAATTCCGGATCGCAGATTGCGTTAGCTGTTGCACCATCTGCTGCCACTTTGTTGAAAGGCGGTCGAACTGCACACTCCGCTTTGAAGTTGCCGATGAATCTTCTCACAGTTGACAAGCTATTGGGCACAATATCCAGAAGTTCGGCGACAACAAAATTCTTGTTTATCAGACCGCTCTTCACTGATTTCGATTAAATTCAAATAAGTCACATTAAAATTTGAACTATATGTGTTTTAAAATTACTCTGGACCTTATATGAAGTCGTTAATTTGGAGCGAGACGAAGTTCGCCGAGTCAGAAGTTGTATGGCAGAACAACGTTTGCCGGGTCAGCTAGTATATTCATATAAATATGCGAAAGGAAGTGCTGAAAGTATTTTTGAAAATATTTGTAAGAAATCCTAGCTATAAAACACTACTCAACGTAGAATGCTAATATTTTTATATGAATAATAATAATAATCGCCCATGATTTAATTTGATTTGAAATCGCAAAATTGGTGTCCCAGATTTCGCAATCGCATAATATTTGGCGGTTGTCAACCACATGCATCTAACCTGGTGGACCCATATTTTTTGCCGTTTTTTATAAAATTTGTTGAATTAATTTTTTAAATTTTCGTAGTAACAGTTGCTATTTTGGGTCTCCCTTAGCCCATCATTATATATATAACCACCCTCCATAAGTTTTTCCTTGAAAGTTTTCAAATAAGTAATGCTAGCTATTTAAATTACTTGAAAAACAATTTTTTCTGTAAAATTTGGGGTGAAAATGTATTTATTGTCGTAGGAAAGATAGAAAAGGCAACCTTTTTTTAAGTAATACTAAACCCCAACCGTAAAAATCCATAAACAATTTTAATAGTTATGAATTTGAATTTTTTGGCGAAAGTCTAACGATTTTCAGTTTTTTTTTAGTTTAAATCCTACCCGATATTTGTGGTTTTGTCGGTTGCAAATCGTTGTCTCTCGATATATATTAACATATAATCAAAAAATGTTTTGGAACCACCTTAAGAGTTAAAAAAGGGTAGATATGTTCTGACAAACTGTTAGGGTTGCATAAATATTAGAGGTCGGTCATTCATATGACTCCTCTAGGGGCACCTATGTGGGAATTAAAGCGGTGAGAGCAAAATTAAAAAAAATATATTTGTATGGGAACACCTTTAGGGGGTTAAAATATGGGGTAGATATGTTTGGGAAAAATTTTAAGGGGTAAAAAACTAGTGGGGTTCGGTCATACATTGATTGTTGATTCTCATCGGTTGTAGTATTAAACAATATAAGAATCTATGATTTTGTTGCTTACAGGCGATCCGGTGTAAATATATTAACCCTTATTACATATGTCGTAGTCAACTTTCGACAACATTTGACTGTTTTTTTTTTTTATTTGAATAAAATTAGTAATAATCACCTGAAGTGTTGAGTGTTGAAAATTTTTTATCATCTGATGAAGAAGAACATAATAGGAGCAAGGATAAGTCGCACTTCAGTCTCACAAAAGACGTGTTTAAAAAACGACAAAGATTCGACGTGACGTGACCTAATAAGGGGGATTAAATAGCATTTTGCACAATTTTGTCGATAGTGGTGGCTGCGACGTATCGTATAGTAAGAAACTAGTAATGTTGATACTGCTTCGTCCAGTTCTTTACGAATGTCCTCTTCGGGTGAAACAAAAGCAACGATGTACTTATCGGATGGTTACTCACTTCTTTGATCACTGACGATTCGAGATTGTAAAATAATTTAAAGTGGTTTATGATTCGTATGCGAAGCAAATTTGCGTCCAAAAAACATGTTTTGAATATCTTGTACTTCGAATATAGTTTCTAAATCTATCTTCTTAAACTATCTGACTATAGTAACGTTCGGCAGGTGTGAGAGATCTTGATATATGGTGTACTGCTTTCACACTATTATCAGTGTGGTAGGCAAGAGCGCCTATACCGTCAGAAGATGAATTTGTGGCAACGTAAATTGGTAAATCCGAATTGTAGTACGTAAGCAGAAGATCTGGTGTTACAATTTTTTAACATTTTCCAATGATTTTTAACATTCTGAAGTCCAGTTACATTTATTTTATTTTTTCAAAAGGTCATCAAGAGGCTTTCGAATGTTTCGTATGTTGTTGACGAACTTGCCATAATGTTTTATTGGTTCAAGGAGGGAACATACTTCAAAAATGTTTTGTGGAGTTTCCATATTTTTAATGAACTTGGTTGGACATTTTCCGTCAAAGTAGAGCAATTTTGTGGGGATTTTCTAATTTGAGTATTTCTGAGGAATTAAACAAATAATTGAAAGAGAAGCGTTAAAATAACGGGACATCAACAACAAAACATTTACAAAACTTTAGCGAGAATAAGTCGTTTGTAATCATATTTGCAAAACTGTTACCATGATGAAGTGTATTTCAAATGTTCTTGTTAATGCTATTGCTATGCTGTTTTTGAAACACGGTTACGGTAAGCTTATTCTTCAATTCTGTTACATTTACATTTTGCTTAGGAAATGGTTAGTTGGGAAGCATGCACACGACGAAAGAACTGTGACATCTTTTACAGCTGCCATGCAGAAAGTCGCAAATTGGGATGTGGATACATAGTCGGTAAGAGACTTTGACATCTGGTCTCGCGTTTTAAACCCTGTAAGTGACCGAATAGTCACTATTCGCATTTAGGCGAAATATTTTAACATTACGCTGATTTGTGTACACCCCGACTAAAATTAAAGATGGATTAAATAAGCGATTGGAGGAAATATATGACCGCTGCCAAGCACATGACATTAAAATTGATCTGGGATATTTTAATTCTAAAATAGAAAGAGAAGATGCTCTTGGTTAACGATACAGACTGGTAGGCTTCGCATCGGCAAAAAAAACATGGTAGTAAGTGGAATCAGATTCCCGCATAAATATATCCACAAGGAAATCCCCTGATCAAAATATAAGAAACCAGATTGTCTCAGGCGTTATGGTCGTGCTTGGAAAGCACGGTGCAAACATTGACTCGGATAACCACCTATTTACATTCAAGGTGCGCTCGCGATTAAGAAGTGCTAAAAAATCTTGTAACTTGCATACCACCGAGATAGCTTATGCCTACTCCAACTGAATATACAAACCCCATAATTCTGATGTTCCCGAGACACAACGGCAGCATTGTGAATTATATGACCACTACCGCAACGACAGTACTGGGTTATGAAAATCTAGGCTCAGACAAGCCCTGGTACGATGATGAATATCGCAAAATGTCTGAGAAATAGGATGCTGCTAACAGGGCAAAACTGAAGCCACGATTGTGGTGACGGAGCGTTATAAAGAGAAAAGGGGGGAGATGAAACGCCTGTTCAGACGGTAAAAGGGTCAATGAAAGATAAGAGAGAGCCAGGATATCGAAAATTACAGGTATAGAGGCGAATACAGAAAGTTCTACAAAAAGTTAAAAAGCAAAGGTTTTTGAATAGGGATTCCCACCTGTAAGGACAAAGACAGAAATCTGGTCACAGGCACTCAGAGTAAGTTGCAAATATGGAAGGAACACTTTCGTTCTCTTCTCGTTTCCGAAATCAGTATAAGTGACGAAATCACAAAACGCACTCGTTCAACAATACTATATTAACTCAAAATTTTTTAATTTTATCTTTTTGGCAAAAAACTATACATAACACTTATGTATGTCTCCCTATGGTTAAAAATTCCCATAGTTCTGGCTACTCTTTGTATAAATCAAGAAAACAAAATTATTTTGAGTTATTTGAAGTGATTGGCCTTAACAAATAATTGTTTTTCCTATAAAGGGTAGTATTTTTAGTTAAGTTGTTTTTCTAATAATAAAAGTTTATTTTAGTCAGGTACTATTTTGAGTTGCAACTGTTTGATTGATTCTTATGAACAAAAATAATTCAAGCAAATTATAGTAACAAAAAAATCGCTTTTTTATATCTGCAGACAATAAACAAATAAAATGTTATGCGGCGCAATACAACAACTCATGGGTTTTCTAAATATTGCCGAACTTTTCTTAATGAAAACTTCCTTAAGCATTAAGAAAACAGTTTTTTGTCTCTCCTGAAAACTTTGAAGTTTTTGAGTTAATACAGTATTGTTGAACAAGTGCGATAAGTGGGTTACTTTTTTGTTGAAAAACAAGGAATTAAATAAATAATTGTTTTTAATGACGCAAGCGGATCAATCTATTCTGGCAGTGTTTGAGAGAAAAATATATCGTAAAATATTTGGACCTATCATCGTTAACGGCGAGTACCGTCGTCGATTGAACCATGAGCTGTACAACGACATCGACGTAGTCAAGCGCATTGAAATAGACCGAATGCGCAGGATTGGGCACGTTGTACGAATGAATGAAAATACTCCAGCCCGAAAAACGGCAATAAAATCGATGGGCGGCGCAGGAGTGGGCGACCAAAACTTCGTTATATAGACCAGGTGAATGAGCTGTTTTCTAAACTTGGTGTGACGAACTATCCACGGAGCGCAAAAGTCCGAAGCGCTTTGAATGAATTTTTGTTGCTACAGCCATATAAGAAGAAGAGTAACTTTGTCGTGATCTTCAAGCAGGTTCGCCTTCTTTTCGAAAGCGTGTACATTAGTGCGGGTCGATTTATATGGTACCAAAAAAAGTGTTTAAGCGTACCCCTCCCCCCGAAAGCTGTTCTTTCTTTTAATGATATAAGACAACTCCTAAAAGTTTTTGCACACAAATATATGAGGCCATCCCACTGTGCCACACAATTTTTAATATATTTTATTTTAAAGACCAACAATTAGTATTTTTTTTTCAATTCATAGGTTGAATTACAAATGATTTTAGCTTTTGTAAAAATACTTAAAAAAATCTTAAGACAGTCTTATACTGAGAAAAAATTTAGTTTCAGGAAATAAGACGGAAGGACGGACATACTTTTATGAAGTCGGGAAATTTTAAAATTATCTCAGCTTTCGTTTGTTGGGGTACGCTTTGTCAACAAAAAATCGACCCACCCCAGTGTAAATACCCGTTGTACCAAGCCTGGAAAATTAGTGTACTTTCAGGTTCATAAACGAAGTAAGTCATTGAATGTGCTAGTGATAAGTCCAGTTTTGATGTGCTGTGTTTTTATTGAGTACCTGTAGGAGTTGTTCCCTGCGACTGCAGTAGTCGTGCCTTTTGCTATAGCAAAGTGTTTGCAGATAAGCAAGACGCTATTCTGTCAATAATTGAATAGAAATAAATTTTATTTTTTAAATTGAATTACAAAGCCGTTGGCTTTCTACAGTTAACAGTAAAATTGATTCAACAGAATACGTAAAAACAAAATTTTTAAAATGGGGCATGCCACAGTTTGGCATGATGCAATGTTGTATTAAGGGATAACCCCCTAACAATCAATGAAATAAACAATAACAATTGAAAACTTTACCAGTAAGTTTTGATGTAAAAGCACAACAATTCAAGTTACAATTTTAAGAAACTATGTGGGCAAATCCGTAGTCAAAAATTGATTTTTTCTTGAACTTCGCCAGTTTATAACGTTGAATGATAAAAATGTATAATACAATCTAACTTTAACATATAGATTATATATATTAAATTGATATCCCATAACATCTTTGTGAAGCTTTGCTACACAGTGGCCCAAACGGACAATCTAGCGGGATTTAAGTCGAATTAATATTTTTTTAAATGCCGGTTTTCTTTGTTATCTTTTAATTGACAACACTTGTAAAAGCTTATAAAAACTTTTGCAAGAGCATTTAGGTGCATCTCTGATCTGCTGCGAGCCTTCAAAATGAATAAATTTTGAACACGTGGCCAAAGATTTGGCAGCATTTTGGGACTTCTTTTGGTTGATCCAAATTACAAACAAATTATACTTTCGAGTCAATATCTTTTTTTCTCATTCAGAAAAGGTATATAATAAATAAAAATTATATGTGTCTGACCCGTCTTCTCATGTGTAACAAAAAAAATGTGGTTGAATTAGAGGGCATACTGACATCTTTGGACTAGAACTAACGTCATTCAATCGTATTCAAGCTAAATATAGCATTTATGTAAAGTGTGAATCCTTGTGGTGTAAAAATATCCAAAATGACAACCATCTACGACCAACTGCTGGAGATATATGGAGAATAGCCCCACCACCTCTTGTACATCTCATACAAAATTACCAATTTTTGAAAAAATAACATTTGTACAATAACTTCTAAACGGGCAGATGAAGGATATTGAAATTTGGTCTGTTTAATTATCTTCCAATAGAAAACAAATGCTGAAAAAACCAAAGCTTTAGCCACACCCCTTCTGTTACCTCCCATACAAATGGCCGAATTCACCTTCATAGTTTTAAATAATTTTTGGTAGGTACACTGAATTCGGTCATATTTTGTACAAGATATACAGTGGTGTGCGATGAAATAGAGTCGCACCTAACCAAAATTGTCAAAGCAAGAAAAATTCACAAAAAAATATTTTTCTATGGAACTTTCAGTTATTTTTATTAAATTTTAATACTAATCTAACAAAATCGAATATCAGTGTGGAAGTTCAAAACTTAAAATGGCACGAACAAATAAAAATATTTGAAATTCCCAGGATTTGGTTGTGAACAAAAATAGAGTCAATGAATTTACCGACCTTAAAGTAAATAAATAAGCTATTTAAATTAAAAAAATGTTTAAGTTATATCTTACTTTACCTCAGTAGTTTGAAGAATAGCCATTATTTTTAATTACTGCTGTGCACCGATTTGGCATTGAATCCCCTAACTTTTGACAAGTCTGTATTGGAATATTCTTCCACGCAACTTTAATCATTGCCCATTGTTCGTCCTTATTGGATGGATTCTTTACTTTAAGAGCCATTTTTAACACCCGCCACAAATTCACAACAGGATTTGGGTCTGGCGATTGTGCAGGCCATCTTAAAACTTAATTTTTTTTGTTTTCGGAATTTAGTTTAGCCAATTCCATGTGTGTTTCGGGTCGTTGTCTTGCTAAAACACCCAACGAAGTGGCATTTGCCATTCAGTCTAAGGCATCATGAAGCCATTCAAATTATTTGTGTAAAATGTAGCGTCAGATTTAACCTCAAACCGAAATACAGGCCCAGTACTATAGTACGAAAAGCAACCCCATATCAGTATGTTCCCACCACCAAGTTTCATGGTCATGATGGTGTGTTTGGGAAGATATTCGCTGTTGGGGACGGTAATCGGTGTTGGGTGGTCTTTGTAAAGGAAGCTCAATGCGATCAGAGTTAAAAAAACTTCACTTTCGTATCATCTGACCACAAAATATTCAGCCACTTGGTTACTGGCCAATCCGCAAGTTCTTCGGCGAACTCAACTCTTCTTTTTTCGTTTTGTTTATGGTAAAATAGATGCTAAATCTTACACAAATATTCTGAATGACATCATAATGTCTTATGCTGAATGGGAAATACCACTACGATGGGTGTATCACCAAAAAAACGACCCGAAACACACATGGAAAAAGGTTAACTTCAATTTCGAAATAACAAAGTTGGAGTTTTAAGATGGCCTGCACTATCGCCAGACTTACATCCTATTAAGAATTTGTGGCTGGAGTTAAAAGTGACTTTTAAAGGAAAAAATCCATGTAATAAGAATGAACTATGGGCAATGATTGAAGTTGCGTAGTAGAATATTCCAATTCAGACTTGTCAAAAGTTAGGGGATTCAATGCCAAATCGTTACACAGAAGTAATTAAAAATTATGGCTTTTCTACTAAGTACTGAGGTAAAGAAAGATATAACTTAACCATTTTTTAAATTAAAGTCACTTATTTATTTACTTTAAGGTCGGTAAATTCATTGACTCTATTTTTGTTCACAGCCAAATCCTGGGAATTTCAAATATTTTTATTTGTTTGTACCATTTTAAGTTTTGAACTTCCACACTGATATTCGATTTTGTTAGATTAGTATTGAAATTTAATAAAAATAACTGAAAGTTCCATAGAAAAATATTTTTTTGTCAATTTTTCTTGCTTTGACAATTTTGGTTAGGTGCGACTCTATTTCATCGCACACCACTGTATATTAATACTTATTGAAATTTGACTTGGAAATGAATATGGACTATATCGGCCGACCCCTTCTAGTACCTCTCATACAAAATAACCAGAATTTTTTTTAGCCAACCAGTTTTAGTAGCCCGCATAATAGGAGTTTCCGAACCACTAATAAACTATACTATATATTTTTATGCCTATTGGCATGATTTCTGAAGAAGCCTTGAAGTGAGAAATAAGAAATTCCGGAATTTACGTCAAAACCATTCCCGTAGAGAATATAGAAGTAACACAATGGAAGATATCATGAATGGGTTGCTTATTTCATCAGATCCGCATCAGTTCTATGGGAGCTATGATATATAGTTGAACGAGAAATTCGATATTAAGGGAATAAGTAGTATATGCGTTAAAATACTTGTTTAAATTTTTATTAAAATATCTCTTCATTTACTAGAGTTATTAATTAAATCCCGCTAGCACAGCTGTTTGGCCCACTGTGCACTACTCCTAATAAAAAAATATGTATAAACGGAAAAAAATTAATAGAAATAAAGATGCTTTCTTATTATAATCACACATTTAATCTTGCTGTTTTTATTTGTATTCTTTATTTAGATAACTATAGCTAAAAAAAAAAAATAAAACAATAACCATTTTATAAAAGAACAATTATCGATTAGTTTCGATTCTTTCGTTTGTATTAGAAATATATGTGTGTGTGTTTGTTCAAGTTAAGTTGAATTTAGTTCGAAATTTTTCATAATTCAGTTTTTTTGTATTGATATTTTTATAAAATTTACACATATTACAAAAAGTTAGTTTCTTAACTTTATATATAGTTTGTTTGTTTGCTTTACATCTAAATATATTTGTTTGGTTGTTAGTTTATGCTGTTAGCTATTTTGGAACTAACTGATTATCGTTTAATGTTATTGTTATGCTTAAATTTTATTGTAATAATAAAACTTACTTACGTTTAAGTTTATTTTCATGGTATCTTTTTTAAATAATCCTTAAAACCAACTAGTTTCAAAAAAAATTCTGAAGGCCACATCGATTACACAAAATTTTACACACGTTTTTCGACAATTCGTTTTATATGTATATATATAAAAAACACTTATTGTGTTAGTGTGTGTGTGCTCTAGTTATTGTGTTTCAATTTACAGAAAATAACTTATTTCATTCAGTGTTGTAGTTGTTGTAGTACAGTTTGTCTTTACAATATACATAAGTTTAGGTAAGTTTTATACATTTGACATACGCGACGTTTAATAATATATTTACGCGTTAAATTAGTTTTAATTTAATTATTTTGTAGACATTTAGGAAATTTCTATTTCACTTAGATGAATTAAAAAGGACACAAACATCAACTGTTTCTATTGTTGTTGTTTGTATTTTTTTTTTGGTGTTTGGTTTTATATAAATATTCATTGGTTGTTCTTCTTGTGTCACATTTAATTCTCCACAATAATGATGTTATTGTAAGCATATCGCCATATTTACTATTATATTACAAAACCATAAGTTTACACAAAGAATTGTGATTAGCATGATGACTTCCTATAAAATCAACAGTCCCCTGGGAATTTGAATATGGGAAGTGGAAATGTGTTTAAGCATCACTATCATAGCTAACCTGAAAACTAAGCAAATTATATGCCTGAATTTCAAAAATCGTTAAAATAATACTGCTCCTAATATTCGAGATCAAAAAATTTTAAATAAAATAAATAAACGACCTGCAAAAATAATTTAAAAAAATGTTTATATTACGGTAAATGTTATATAATGTCACTTTGTATATTTTCCGCTACCAGCAGAAATATCCAAGCGAGAATTCAGTCCATATTTTGTATGAAACTGTCATTAAATGATAATAAATTGGATTAGATTCGAAATAGGTGTTTCAGATACGTTTGGAACCGTTGAAAAGGCGACAATTTGTGTCGAAACTGTATTATACTATATGAATACCCAGTAGGGAAGTAGTTCCTGTTCATATAAACAACTGTAACATTTAACATTGCGATCGTTTTGTAACTGGTTGTGTACTAGTTCATGTTCCATACTATGGTAACATGGAAATAGTGCAGTACTGATGGTTTAGAACTGGTACTGAACCCACTCAAAGGAACTACATAAAGAAGATCTACAACAATTAAAAATAGGATGGGACCAGGTCTCTTGGTTTGCAACTGTAGTTTAATTTTGTTACACATTTAAACTACAAATAATAAACATATCTAGATATGGAACAAGTTAAATATTTAAATATTTTCTAGAACTAGTATTACAGTTTCCTGCTAGTTCTTGTCCATACAAAGCAGGCAGCTTAATTAAAAACAAAAAATTAGTCGTAATTATTCGAATGTATTTGTTTATCTTTTGTATAAACGAAAATTATTTAGATAAATTTGCCTATAATAAAACAACGAGTGCGTGCAGTGCAATAGAAGATAATAATATGTAATATAAAAAATAATTTAAAATAATAAAATCAGGAATCCATTACCGCATAAAGATACAATTTTTTGTTATTGACAATTTGTTGTTCTTTCCAAATTTAAAAGAGGGGATCACAGCTGTACGATTTTAAATAAATGATGCGTTTTTAAATTTCTTTGGACATTTAATTTACACATTTACTACAGTACCTCTATAGAAATCTGAATTTTGTACTGATACACGTACGTTGTATCATATTTTACCTGAATGTTGGCCCGCCATTTAATATATAATTTTCACGTCAGAAATATATTCTGATATTATTAACTATTTAAAAAGATACACATTTCCTTTTTTTTACTAACCACCAGGGAACATCAATTAAACATGAATTCATCCATTTTAACGAAAAACCGAAAGTTTTAATTAACAAAAGCTCTTGCGCATAATTTGTTAAGAGTTTTGCCTGAGAAATGCGAAAATGTTGCAATATCTTGTAAAGGCTTTCCTGAACTCGGTCACATTTGATGTTTTTGTTTGTTTTCAGTCGATGATATATTATTATTAAGTAGTACATATATAGTAAATAGTTATACATATATAAAAAAATATATATTTTTCATTTCATTCATTAAATACAAAAGGAGATACATAATTTATTCGACTACCGCTTTAAAGCACGTCCCTAACGAAAAAAAGTAGTATTAGAAAATAAGTTTTGGAAATATTTAGCTATAAACTAAACTAAACTATAAATATAGTAATGGGATGGAGGGAGAGCGGTTGGTTGCGAGAACTGTTATAAAATTATTTAACATCTCGTCATCGTTGAATAGATGCAGCAAACTTAAAGTAAGATATGCTTATTATTATTTTCTTCATCTTTCTTAGCAAAGAGTACGTCGTCTATTTGTTCATCATCAATGACTTCTTTCTATCTTTCATTAATACTCAGCTTAAACTTTATAATAATAATAATAATGGCTCTGCCAATGTGATCGTTTCAGTATTCTTCCTAGACCTCCTCTACAATAATTGTACATCAATTATCGGGCAAACGTTTATAGCCCCCGGCGGCTGAGGGTTGTAGACTTGCGGTTGAGTTTACACTTCCGAAGGACGATTGTGAGGCGGATGTATACATTGGAGAAAAGCTGTTAGTATTGTCGAAGATGGCTTCGTCCGGATGAAAGCTTGTTGAGGCTGCTGCGAATGTTGGGGGGTTGTTTGGTATATTTCCTCTATTGGTGGGTATGGTAGTATTTGTGGGTGTTGCTGATGATGGTGTTGCTTTGGCTTGAATGTTATTTGCTGATCTTCCACGGGGACCTTGCATCACGCCTATACAATTTTATTGGTTTTTAAAAAGAAGAAAAAGTTAATTAGATATATAAAATTAAATTTATAACAGTATTTAAAATCAATTGCATATGTTTTTATACGTGTCTTTTTTGTGTGGTTTAGTGTGTAAGTTAAGCGCAGTTAAAGCTTAGTAGTAAAGGTGATTGGGTGTATGTAGTAGTATGAGAGAAATGTTAAATGTTTTTGTGTGGAGTTCAACGGTATTCATCGGTTAACTCTAAATTTTTAGAAGCACATTAAAATCGTAAATTAAATTTGGACAAACAGTACATGCATAAAAACACTGGGAAGTAAACAAAAATCTAAGAAGAAACAATAAATAAACAAACAGAAAAAGATTCATTCATCATCATCTATTGCAATGAATTTTGGACTTTGTGTAAATTAACTTGTGCAACGAATGGAATTACACGCTAATGAATGCACCAACATACATATATACAACACTATGAAGTTGTTGAGAACATTCAATGATTGGTATAATATTTGAATTAATACACGAGAAAATACACAATAATTCATGAGGGGGATACTATCACATTCATTGAGTTTAATTTTAAGGGGTGCACTAGATATTTTTAGAAGCGGTGATCGGCCACGTTATACAGCTGTTATCTAGACTTCCCGATAGTTGCATCACGCTGTGATAGCTCTGGTAGAGAGAAGATGAGCGGGAAACGGCGGAGATACGACTGATTCAAATGTAAATGAAGTTTATATATTATTGCGATCTAACTAAAGAAATGCGATCTACTTCAAAACTGTACTAGTTCTTAATATGTAGTTGCATAGTTACCAGTTTTATAAAGAAAAGAGGAAGTTTTTTTTTAATAACGATTGGAAGCTTGTTCAGTTTTCGAGATCAGAATTATTTCCAAATCTTGAATTAGTTGATATTAATCTTTCTCTATGTAGTGCATATCTTGTTTCAAAGCACAATTAATCCCCTTTATTATGTATGTCGTAGTCACGTCGAATCTTTGTCATTTTTCAAATATGGCATCGCTAATGTGGTTTGTGAAACTGAAATAAGACTTTCTTGCTCCTATCATATTCTTCTTCATCAGATGATGAAAAATTCTCGAAACTAAACATTTCCATTAACTATTACAAATTTTATTCAAATAAAAAAAAAAAACAATCGAATGTTGTCGAAAGTCGATTACGACATACTAGGGTGATCAATTATTCGGGTTTTTGCGAAAACAGGTTTTCGAATTATTCGAATAATGACTTTTAAAAAAACCGGATGCTTTTTTTGAAATTCACAAAAAACCGGATAATCCGGTTTTCAAATGTATGCCAAATAACAAATTAAAACACAATTTTTGACAAAAATTTGTATTAAAAAATAACAGAAAACAATTCAATTACACCTATAAAAGGCAAACCTTTATTTTAATTATAATTACAATGCAAAACATTAGTGAGATCAGTTTGTTATTTTAACAAAGACAAACATAACAAAACAATTAATTTGTAAATTGATTGATTTTACATAAATATATTTAATTTAATCTTTAGTTTTCCCTAAAATAACATTTAAGAAATAAGGTACAATTTAAGTGCGTGGGTGTGTACCTATTTTTTTTCTTTGGTTTTTATAAAACTTAACATTGAAAATGCCCGTCTGTCAAGGTTTCGAGTCCTTTTGCCGCTCTTATCCATATATTAAAAATCAAAAATTATTTTTACTTGAATATTTTAGAAATGCGCCACTAATTGGGAGTTTACACGTACTTAAATACAAAATGAGAGTATTCAGAGATTGAACACGTCGTTCTCATTAACGTCTTTTTAAAATTTCATATAAATTTAGTGATAATTGGTTTTGAATTGTTAAAAAGTGTTTAAGTAAAAATTTAAAAATACCTTCAGCATCAGCTAAAGTCGAAGAGTTTGCAGAAAGTTTTTGTATAGACATTTCCAATGGTTTAAGGATGTCACTAAGCACAGACAAAGTTTCGATATCATTTTCACTAAATGGTGTCAGTCCTAAGTTCAATAAAGTATGATTCACACATTTGTGCAATTTTAAAAATTGGGAACCATATTGGCCATAGAATTCCAGCTGTGCTTTACATCATGCATAAGTTTAAGGTCCTTATTAAATTGGTCTTTTACAAACATTTGTAATTTCTTTCGCTTTTCAGCCGACTTATTAGACATTGAAGATATATAAAATTAACAATTAGGTTGTTCGGCCGAAACACTGGAAAAAACATGTACGTGTACACATTTAACACAATTATGAATAAATTTAAATAAAAAATATAGAACGCCAAAAAACCGAGATTCGACAAACAAATAACCGGATTATTCGATATTCGAAAAACAGGGATTTAAAAAAAGCCGACGGTTTTTATGAGTGAAAAAACCGTGTAGCCGGTTTCTGAAAACCGAACTGATCACCCTACGACATACGTAATTAGAAGGAATATATGTATATGAAGTGGTTCCGTATTAGTGCAAGAGTGGAAATGTCCTTCCTTAAAGCACTTTCTAACTTTCTCGTAATTGTCGTTAGTACGTGTTTACTTACTCACTTTTCATATCTCATTCGCGCGATGTATATCGATATCTACATTATTTATTTTTTTTCTAATTTTTTTAGCATAATAATATAAACACTATTAAATATGACAATTACACATACGAATATTAACATTAACATTGAACTTTCTAGTATAACAAAGAAAGTTAAGTATGACGAAATCAGCAACTACAAAAAATACTTCTGAGGAAATGAACTAAAAGGTTTTGGATTTTATACTTGATTCTGTCTGTCATCCATAGCTAAGGTTTTAGATGTTCCACTTCTATTCTCTCCTTTTCTTTTTAGAGAGTTTACACTTTATATAATCTTGTTGCTTTAACAACTACCAATTTGTTGTTGGTAATTTCCTTATAATTAACAAATTAACACGAGTGTCCCATACCTAAAGCTAAGCAGATACAAATATAAAGAAATAAAACCTATGTTTTGTTGGTGCTGTAGAGTTAACAATCCGTAACAGAAGTTTTATATGTATCTAGCTATTCCACCTATATTCATTTTTCCAATATTGCTGTTACATATATATGCTCTTGTTGTTTTTGATGTGGCAATCGTGACTGTATGATTAGCAATTTACCTAGTTCAAATAGCCTTTTCTACTTCACTAACCCTAAGGTAATGTAAGAAGGAGACTGTCTGACAGTTTTCATGTACACTCTGATTTCCATACCACCCTTAGTGAGTAGTCCACGTGGCTATTACTAGCGCATTAACGAAATTACTTGTATAATGATAATGCAGAAGGGGGACAATAAGGGGCTAGTGATTACTTACACATATATATTTGTAAATCGTAGCAGAAAACATCAAATTGTACAATATGGAGTAGAGAACTCCCTAATTACTGAAACTCTACAGAAACGAAATTTAACTTTATGACACATCCTTACATTGTTTAACACAGAAAGACTGTGAAATATGTAATTTAACAATACGCACAACAAACAGCAGTTACTCAAATAAACATTACAACAGTTGCAGTAAAACAACTAACTCTCTGTGAATCGAATATCATATTTTCTGAGGCTCTTCGACAAACGATTTCGATTTAAAATTAATCGAAATCTTTTTTTTTTTTAAACTGTTTGTTAGTTTTAGTCGATCGTGTTTTATATATTAATTTTACGTTAAAGTGTATCAAATGATACATCAAATTCGGCTTACGATCACGGCCTAAAACTAAATGTCTTACTTTGACATAGAAAAATTTAAAGTAATCTTAGTTTACCAACAAAAAACCTTGTAAAGAAGCTTAAGCTTTGAGGTAAAAAGGGGAATCGTGGGGAAAGAATTTCCTCCATTTCTCATGTTTGAATATTAACGGTCAAATTCAAAACTATAATTGGTGCTGGACATTTTCGGCTGATATCTACTTCGCATGTACATGTTTCACATAATTGTAGATATATATACAGCTGATGATGTACCATTGTGCATCAGTTCGTCACAAAGGGGTCTGAAGATGAACTCGTCATGGAGTTCGAAACGCGTCATCCTAGTGCGTGACACACTGAATTTGACCAAAAATATCAAACAATAAAAAACACTTTTCTGATCGTAAGCCGAATTTGATGTATCATTTGATACACTTTAACGTAAATTTTATTAATCGAAATCTATAGAAAAAAAAATTTTAAAACATTAAGTAATAATCTACACACAAACATAATCCATTGCGATCACAACCCAAAAACATACGGTGGACTTTTATAAAGAAATAACAATAATTATCTACTACCAATAATACAAAGTTCAATGAAATATACCGCTATAAATCAAAACTTATAAAGAAATCATACGAGAAACACTGTGCTATAAGAAATCAGGGTGTCCGTGTGTGTTGTATGTCTGTTTTTGTATTTGTTTAGAATCCGGTTTGTGGGGTGTCTGAGCGGATGTGTGCGTGTGTAGGTGGATAGTGTACTAGAGTGATATGAAGGATAGATAGAATAAAACATCAAAAAATAGCAAACCAATATGAATTAAGGCAGGCAGGCATTTTAAAGTAGGCACTCATATCATTTCTATGCGCATTTTTGGATAGATTTGGTTGTTTCTTATTCCACACACAAAAATAATGAAAGTCTGTTTAGTTTAGCGTATACGTTTGAGTTAATCTGTTTTCTTTTGGTTCTTTGTTTGCGAGTTTAGTTTTGTTTAAATGATTTTAATGTTTATGCGAAATGCGATTCGCACTTTTTCAGTTTTTTTTTTTTAATAAAAATTCTTTTAACAGTTTTTTCGTTTTCGTTTTTTTTTTCATTTTTAAACTTTTTTGTTATTGGACTTCGTTTTTGTTTTTACTGTATTTGTTTTTAGGCATTTTCGTTAAAATCTTACAGTCGATAGCGATGTTTCTTGCACTTTATATGCTTCACGTCGAAAATTTTCCAGTTTAACTTTGTTCATTGGCGCACCTGCAAATAATTGAACACAAGGAAGAGAAGAAACAAAGTGATTTGTTTTGTACATAGATCGAACTGCTCGTTTTTGTTTTATAGAAAGCGAAACAAAATAGTAAAAGGAAAATAAAAGTAGTGTGAATGCCTTTGTAATTTACATTTTCATTTACGTTTTACATGTGTTTGGGCACGATTTACAAAATTACATTAATTAAATCAAAACAATCATAAATAACTGTAGCTGAAGCAAAAGACTTATTTGCTGACGAATGGTACACTCGGAAGAAAATAAATATTTTCATTACGATGGACTTGTGTTTTGGACCTCCATTCAATCTCATCTTACTTCTATACTAGACTTTCAACTATACTGGATATCATTAAAATTGTTGACTTCTCAGTAACACTAAGTGATTTTTATTATTTGCAAACTAAACTATTAAATTAAAAAAAAATCAAATATTAAATAATTTAAACTACAGAATTGTTTCTTAAACGATGTATTTCCTTTGACGCTAAGTTAAAGGCAAATCTATCTAAGACATAGTCGAATTGTCTTTACTACGATTTTCACTTCGTATTTACACGAACGTATATTGACACATATAAACAGCTAAAGAACAATTCTCTCTAACATGGAGGAACATTTTTCTCCTCTTTTTTTAAAGTAATGAAGAGGATTGAGGTGAGTTCACATGATGTCACAATACACATTAGTAGAGTTAGAGAAGACAAAACAATGCAAAGAGGCATGAATGGATAGGTCATATAGATTACAAAGCAAATGTGAAATAGAACAAGAACTTAGTACTTACCAATATAGCTGAGGAGAACGGGTAAAAATATTAAACCGTGCGCAGCTCCAATTAAAACGATACCCAAATACATTCTAAAGTAGAAAACTTGGAAGATTTGGCTTTTGGCAAAAGCCAACACTAAAATACCTCCAAACTTCGTTAGTGTTATGCCCGAAAATATGGAACTGCCCATTTTAGTGAGACAATCGGCGGCCCGTTTCTCCCGAGTGCCCTCCGTGGATATGGAGAAACTGTGCACCAAGTGTGAACAAAACTCCACTGAAATACCAACTGCCATGACCAGGTTGACAAGTGACACCGCATTCAATGAGATGTTCCAATAGTACATGTTGCCTCCGAGATTAATAACGATCATCGTTATTGTTATGACCACCACCAGAGAGGAGTGTATGTCAAAGCCCATCAGAAGGAATGTGACTATAAAGATGGCCAGCACTGAGATGCCCATGCTCTGCAATGTGTCGGGCCACATAGTTAGATACTGTTCGTAAAACACGTAGAAGACCGAGTAGGGAAACACTTCTACTTTGAGGGCCTCTTCAAATGGTACACCGTGAGACATCAAGCGCCCCTGCAGCATGTGCGTAATGTTGGCGGAAATCTTTCGAGCTGAACGCAAGGCGCTGTAGTAATCCTCGGACGACTTTAAAATGGAATGGTAGGCCATGAAATAAGATGCTTCTACGTTGGTTTGATTGCTGCTGGGCATTGTATCGTAACGCACGCCACCACCATAGGCCGCATGACCGGCCTTGGCGCAACTGTCATCAGGATTGTCTTGGAGAAAGAAGGGCAAATATTTGCCAAAATCTTTCTCATCTGGACGATGTAAGCTATTTCGATTTATCATACAGGATTCGCAGGAATAGTCTAATGACAAAACAGATGTTGTGGTATTTAAAGCAATACATTAATACTCCTTGTTCAAACTTACCTTGGTGTGGGCAAAAATCACCAGTATCAGGATGATATTTGCAACAACTAGATGCTAGACTCCAGTCAAAGTAATCATCAATCCAACTGGAAGCAGGTCTGGCAATATGTGTTACATTCGAACGTTTGCTGGCCAAGTAGATCTGTGTTATCACACTGTCGTCATTGCAAAACTGACCCGAGCATACGAGATTCTGGTCAAACGTTGTCGAGAAATTTAAACCAGATTTTAGCACAAAGTATACTGGGGGTCCTATACTTAGGTACTTGTTTAATGACTTGAAGTAATGCAACACAAAGCTATCTTCGGGCATAGACAGCTCCTGATTCAAACCAATTTCGATTCGAGGAGCTATAGCAATACTGGAGCACAGCCAACCAAAAAATACAATCATTACAATGACTCGAACAGTTTTCTTCATTAAGAACGGCACATAAACGCTCTTAAAGAACTTGTACAGTAGTCCTTCGGTGATGGGCGAAGCATCGGTTTTTTTACCGCGTATGAAACAGCAGATATCCAAACGATTTTCAGCTTGGCGTTTCGTGTCGAGCGTCAACAAACTGACGAAGCATGTAATTTGCAACAGGAAATCGATAAACAAAGCCATACCAGCATACAAGGCAAAAGCTTTCACGGCCGGCATATCAGACAGACCGCCCAAAAAGAAACAGCAACTTTCACTGACCGAAGTCAGCAACATTGATGGTCCCACACGGCCAAGGATTCGGCCAATGTGCTCTTCATGCGTCTCATCGGGCTTCCGACTGTCTCGTTGATAGGTTTGCACCAAAATGAAGATATTGTCCACACCAACAGCCAGCACCAGAAACGGAATCACCTCAACAATAATCAATGTGGCCGGAACACCGATGTAACCAAAGACGCCGACTGAAGACACTACTGAAGCCAATACGATGATGACACCTCCCACACCCAATGTGATCTTGCTGTCAATAAACGCACGGCCAACCTCTTGCACGTGTCCAAGCGAAATGGCAATGTAGACGAACATAATCAAGTACGACACCAGAATGGTTAACACATCCGATTCCGATCCCCGATTCAATTCATCCTCAATTGAACGTTCTGATGTGAAGGCTATGTCCATGTGCTTGCTCATGCCATTCTTTGTGTAATTAAGCATAAAATTCACATAACGTTCCTCCCACTCCAAAGCCGGAATAAGTTTCTCCTTGTCATGATGATTTCGTACGAGGAATGTCAATATCAATGCATTGGCTCGTTCATAATGGGTGTCGGGGCCAAGTTGTTCGCCCACTTTCAGGAAACCACCAAGGCCAATAGCTGGATCAACGGGGCCACCGTAGGGTGCCAGACACAAATACGGATTACTGATGCATTGATACAATTCATCTAGGTAGTTGACCTATGTTTAATGTAGGAGAGAAAACATGTTAAATATATGACAGAGCGATATGCATTTTCTAACACTTACCTCGAAACCATTATCCTCATCTTCATCATCGAGTCGCTCTTTATCGTCCTTAAAATACCCCCATATCGATTGCACAACACAGTTCGTGGTGTCCACCGTTCCGGGCTCACCCGAAACCAATGGAGCATAACAAATATCCTTAAGCATGGTTGCATTTTGCACGTCCTTGCCCAAATTCTTTATATTTTCCTGAAGATTTAAGACTTCAGTCAAAAATTGTTTATCAAATACCGGTCCAAAGGTTATGGGTCCATTTGAGGTATTGTGCACAATGTCAGGCAAATCAACTGCCTTGATAATTATCTGTTCGATGCGATAAAACGGTTGGAAATTAGAGTCGAAGAACTCACGCTCTACGCGAGAACGAGATTGCGGAGAGGCCCACAATTTGACGGGGTCTGTGGTGACGTGCAAAAATTTAATGCCAAAACCAAGAGCACAAACGAATAACAAGCCGCCGACAAGAGTCAACCATGGATAAGTGGCAAAAAATTTGCCCCACGCTGTAAATAACACCTCCAGACATTTCTCAGTCTTGGCACCCAAATGTTCAAAGTAGCCGGACTCTGACTCAATAACGATATCAATACCATCATGATGAGGACCATCGACTTCATTGCCATCCGCTAAGAAAATGACACAATGAAAAACAAAAAAAGACAAAATTACTTCAAGTTAATAAGCTATGAAATTCTAGTGTCCAGCCATGTGGACATTTAACTCATAGAAAAACAACAAATATAGACAACAGACTTTTTGTTACGAAAGCTGAAGACATTGCATTAAAGGATATTTTCTCAAAAAAGAACATAGAATAATTAACAAAGCATAATTATTTTATGCTCTTATTCGCTAATAGCTAACAGAAAGGAAATTGACAGTAGCATAACTCATTTAACAGTATTTAAAGACAATGGGTCCACAGAACAAAGAGAGTGTTTTTAACCCGATACAAAAAGCAAAGTTACAATTTCAATAAGCAGACAATAGGCTACAAATTAAACCGATACACTATTACAGCAGTGGACTCTTTTAAGACGTCATTATTGCTGGCGATAATAAATGATTACAAATATGTATACATAGAAGTGAATAAATAATGTAATGTAATTTATAAAGCAGAGTTAATTGGTTAAAACAGATAATCTAAGTTCGATCGGAACAAACAGTTAAGTATACTGTTGTTTAATGGATATCTTTAGTAAAAGAGAAGCAATTAAAGTTTAATGGCCGATACATCATTCTTTTGTCTCGCCATAGTAGTAGTTGAGAGTTTTTTTACGTTTAAGAATCTAATTAATCTATATGATATTTTAGATAACTAATTCACCTTTCATATAACTGAGTTTATTTGTAAACCGTAATAGGGGCATTAAACTCAATAGCTGAGGAATCATGTATTTAGGAAGTATTGTACATTTTATAATTTATAACAAGTACGTCTTTGACAAGACACTACCATATATTGCCACTAGAGTAATACAAATGTATCTTTGCAGTGATATTCATGTCCAAACCATTAATCACAATTGCATTAGTAAATATATATGTAGAAATTTATTTTACTTTCTCGAATTTCTCTCATTATATGTAATTGGATTAATCTTAAGCTGGATATTGTATTGACGTTTTAAAAGTTTTTGTTTAAAGCAGTGATTGTGTTATGCAGCCGTTAATTAACAATAGATTTCCCAGTGTCCCAATGTCTTTCCCACTTTACGACAATACTAACGACCTGATTACAAATCCGCTTTTGTAACAAAAAAGGAATTATTATGGTTATTTTTCTCCTTGTTAAATGACATAACACATAAATATGAAAAAATGCTTTAACTAGCAGAATTCGATACCGGTCATGTCATGAATTAGTTTTTCTTTATTTAATAACATTTTCGACGAAGAACGAAATGTTATTGCTATGAAATGAGGACGAAAAAGTGTATTGAATTAACATATGTAAAACGCCAGATAACTATTTATAAAATATGATATATATGATTGACATGATTTCAGATCGAATAATGTAGTTGCCTGTGTGTTTTACTCATTATTTTACATAATTTTAAAGCTTAAACCAATTATAATAATCATTTTAAAGGAAACCTCATTCGAAAGTGGAAAAAAATTGGAATATTATACGGAACGGGAGGGACATTGGCTGTTTAAAACAGAAAATAAAAATATTTTCGCTGGGAATGAATAAAATTCAAGAAATAGCTTTTAAATAACTATTTAATCTTCATAGGACGGACATTGCTTTAAGACAATTTGTCAATTATAAGCACTTTTTTACACTCTAGACCTATATAAGACAGATAAAGGGCATTTATATTCCATATTTTCTAAACATATACCTATCAGCTGAAACAGCCTTCACATTGTGTGAAGTCAAAATGTAAAATAGCATTAAATAACAATGTATTATTAAAATCAACACAAGCAAAAAAAAAACTATAACAAATATACACAAATACATAGTAATAATTAAAAAAAAAAATAAATAACATAAAGTACAAAGACAAATTTGTAGTTTCGTGTAAAATCAATTGCAAATATACAACAGAGACAACAGCATTAGAGTAAAACTGTTTTTGTTGAACAACAGACAAGCAAAGCAGACTTTTAGGCGGACGACTCTGTTAAACGTGTCATGTAAATGTAATGTTTGTTGTGAAGAGATGAATGACAAACAGACGCCAGTTTCTAATGTAATATTGTAAAGAGATGAATGACAAACAGACGCCAGTCTTTAGAGTTTGTAATGATGATCATTTAGACGGGTGATTTGAAAATAGTGTGAAATATTTGTAGATCTAGAAGAAATACATGTATGTACAGAACAGAATGTTATATGTAGACAGAGTGTATAGTTTGCATGTAAACAGGGTGCCACCAAATACATACGATCAAATATCAAACCAAGACGTACTGGATATTTTCGATTGCAGGGGTGAATCCTCCTCGGGTGCCAACTCATTGTTGGCAGTGTGATCACCAGTGAAACGTCTGCCAATGGACGTACTATAACGGTTATCCATCAAACCTTCACCTAACAAAACTGAATTAAATAAATTTGTTGGCCAATCATACAACATCATAAAAGTATAACAACAAATTACTAATAATAAGAATAAAAAAAGGTGATAAAACATCTAAAACTATAAAATATAAATAAGTAAGTATGAATATAACCAACATGGGCATTTTAAAGTAGATTTAACGTTTTTTTTTGTCAAATGATTATTTGTTAAGCTAAATAATTTTACAATTTCTTTGTATGCACACATACACCTTCCGATGTATATGCAATACCTAAAACATAAAAGAAAGTTCGATTAAAAAAAATTAAACTTGCCTTCAATTTCAGAATCTAAACTATATTAAATAGCGGATATATAGTACTTGTACTACCTTTAGAAATTGTCAATGAAGATATGGTAGAATGTTGTATCTTCATAAACTAATAATTGATGGGATTGGAAGCAAAGGGATGTAAGTGATAAAAAGTTAATTTCAAAATTTCAAATTCAAGTGCAAATGCAGGTATTACTTGAACTGTTTTTCGGCTAAATATCAACACTGGTAATACAAATTGATCTTATCAAATGCTAGTAGACAGAGATGGTGTCAAGGAACACAACTGCACACTTATCTCAATTTTTGTCAATTTGTCACTTGCTTCTAACCCCCTCAATTGTAAAATAATCACTAAAAAAAGTTTTTTACATATTTGGAAGATTCTTTGATTATTTTTTGCCAATAAAGTAAATGAACAAATTATTTCTATCATTATTTTCATTATTTATACTATTTATACGCTGGATATTTTATACCGGGCTACGGATATCACACTATGTCCTACTTACAAATTATGAATTATACACAGTTTTTTGAAACAATAATTCATCTACATGATATACTGGCAAAACAAAAAAACAATATGTAGCGATCAAACAATAAAATCAGTCCCTTATTCCCGTTGTCGTCGTCGACGCAAAACGACGTCGTAATGTGACGATGCTGTAAAATTGGTATTTTTTTAGTCGTTTTTGATAACTAACGATGACTTTTGACACAAATTCGGTATTCTGTAAGAAAATGTGACGACGACGTTGAATCAAATGAATCGAATGGTAACGACTTGAAACAATTTAAGGAAATAATTTTAGTTTTTGGAAATTTTATAAAGGTTTTGGTTAATGACGTTAAGAATGAAAGTGTCGAGTACCAAATAGGGATGCCACGTGTGAAAATTAAAAGAAAAAACTTAATTCCTTTGGACCACCTTTAAAAGATACTTAAGACTTAAGAATTTATTTGGAGCGAAAATATGATTCCTTTGGCATATCCAATAACTCCAGGAAATCTGGTTTGTTTAAAAAATCTAGTTTAGCTTCATCTTCAGTCATTTCCAATTGTATACATTGTGGACAAATGACTTCTCTAATACATTCAGTGTTTCAACCTGAATCTTGCAACTACAACTGCACTTACAAATAGGTGATAAGACCCCGTCCAAAGGACCTCAATGTTGCTGACAACTTAATTATGACTGCAACAAATGTCCTGAGTTCACTTTTCATTATAGGAACTATTTCTTCCAGCACGTAATTCAATGCCGCCCTATAATCTTAATCTAAAAAATAAAAAAGTTGGGAGGCCGACCAACAGTTAACCACAAATTAGGGTCTTAACACTTATGTACGTACTTCTTATCTGGCAAGTTTAAGATATCGGACTTTGTCGGAGTATTTTCCTTTCCATTATAAGATTATTCTTGCTTTACTCATCGCTTGAATCTGATTCGGACACAAAAATATTTTTTAATGAAACACAATAAATGTCAAAATAAATCAGCTGATGTACAAATGTTACATCAGCTGTTCGAATTGAAGTGATGTTGACATAAAAACGTAGACGATGTCGACGACGACGACAGGAATAGGGGTGATTATTTAGAACTTGGTTTGGTAACTAGGACCATCTGATTTGTTGATATTAAGCATTTACAAAACAAAATATACATTAGCAATTGTCCATTTACTTCAACGGTGTATTTATGTTAGTATATAATATACAAATTGCTATTTAGCGTATAAAATCCCCTCAGTTCCTATTTAAACTCCATGCCGTACATCGCTTATTATTTCGACACAATTATAGCAATCATTTATAAAATTAATTAAAATATCAAAAAGTTATTGACTTTCTGTCCATAGCCCAGTTTTCATAGGAACACTTACAATATTAGTTACTTCCCAATAAACATTGGTGTAAACCGGCTTATAAATAAATGTTTTCCAAAGATTTAAGTTAATTTTTCAAAATTAGTTTGCGAAAATTACGTTTTCCAAACCATCAGTAAATTAATTACAAACACTTTGTAAAACATTTGTAAAAAAAGAAAAATACAATTGCCCAATAAACATTGATGTAAGCTGGCTAATAGATATATGTTTTCCAAAGATTTTTGTTAATTTTTTCCAAATGAGTTTGTAACACATTTTTAAAAAATTAAAAATACAATGCTTTTGTATGCTCTACTAAGCAGGCGACCCAGGCTAGTCAGAAAATATTTTTTATTTTTTTATTTTTTATTTACAAATTTCGTTTCGTCTTTGCATTTAGTATCGTTTGTTGCTTCTGAATAATTGACGTGTTTCGTGTAAAAGGTAAAATGCCTTATAAATATAAAAAAGTGTACCGAATAATGTGGTGAAATAATATTTAAATTAAAAAAAATGGTGGTCGATTTGTGAAGAACTGCTGGCGTAAAATACTAAAGGACGAATTCGTTGAAAAATGGGAACAGCAGAAAAAAAGTAGCTTTGGATACAGCGACCAAAAAAAGTAAGTAATTACAACACACATAATATCAAAATTATTTTTTAACTTTTGAATAGATCCTACAATAAAGCGTGGCTTGGATGAAGGCCATTTCGCTCAGGAATCCAAATCATTTTCCCAGATTGTCAAAAATAGACAAAAACAACGCGGATACGGAATAATAAATACGACTTAATAAATTTTAATAATTATATGTATGTATATAATATTAATATATAAAACATTTAATTTTAATATATGAATTAATAATGTAAATATTTATAAAATAACAAAATAATATGTTAACTTAAATTTTTATTTAATTTTCAATTAATGAATGTTAATTAATATAATAAATTTTAATAAATATCAATTGAAATAATTTTTGTATTTACTTTGGAATATAAACGATGTTTGGAAAATCTTTATCGCAAACATTGTAACTTGTTAAGTTCCAATTATTGGATAAGCGAAAAGGGTCCCTTATTGTACAATTGTATTCATGTTTGGATAATATTTGGAAATAAACATAATAATGCAATGCATAATCAATAAGTTGGTAAGCTTGTGGTGAATTTATGTATTAATTTATATCTAATTTGGAAATAAATGGAAACATAAATTTACTACAAGCTTTCCAACATCTTTATTATGTATTGCATTATCATTTTATTTCCAAATATTTTCCAAACATGAATACAATTGTACAATAAGGGACCCTTTTCGCTTATCCAATAATTGGAACTTAACAAGTTACAATGTTTCCGATAAATATTTTCCAAACATCAGGTTTACTAATGTAAGCTTATAGTAAGTTTATAGCAAGTTTATAATGTTTATTGGGTTTGTTATAGTCATACACACATATACATATTATTCTGAATAAGTTCGTAAAAGAATGCCTGTATAACTATTAAAGAAATAAGTTTTGTATCTACTACTACACCTCTTTATGGGCCAGCTTAATTGTGTTAAATGTAATTACTTGTTCGAATTAATATTTAAAATTTTCATTGTATGTCAATCTAAACGAACAATGCACGACGGTTTATGGTTGAAAACGACACTATATGTATGTAAAAATTCTTTATCAATGCTGTCGGTCGAGTAGCTGTGTTTACATAATTAATTTTCTAACATGCATTCATGAACGTTTTCTTCTTGATATCAAGAAAAATAAAACGAAAACAAATATATGTAAACTTGCTACAAGTTTCATGTGTGTAAGGCATGAGCCGTCATATAGTAAAATAAATGAAACCAAATCATATTTCAATATTAAAAAAATGTGCTGACGACAACGAAATTAAAACAAACGATAAATATATATGTGTATGTGTAAAAAATCGAACTGTTACGAAATCATCCAACTCGCATTTAGGGTGCACAGATTTCATATTAAAAAATATACTAATATTGAAAAAATAGGAATATCTGTAAATAAGGTGGTATAATTTGAAGAAAAGAGAAATTTTATAGAATTTACCATCCATGTTCTTGGAGGGGAACAAGCAAACGCCCATTAGGAACAAAAGACTTCCAACAACAAAAACGGCTATCATAATAACAGTAAAGGCATCAATACCCCCAATCATAAATGGTTGTGGTATTGGAGGCTCTGGTGGCGGTTTGGGACACGATGCCTCACAATCGGTACAGGAACAAGCCGGAGTTTTATCCTAAAACAATAGGAAATTAAGACTTTAAATTCATGTTCTAACTTGCTGGTGTTGTTGCTGAAATCTTACGTTTAATGGACTGCTGCAAGGAACTGTTTGAGGATCGAGTGGACGGTAGCCGTCAATAATAGACGAACTATTCTCGTGCTGTACATAGGTTATTTGAAAAGGTACATAAACATTATTGGCATCACCCATATAAGTGAACCATTTTGTAGCACTGCAACGTGAAGCCGTATGATCGCCACACACAATATCCATGGCGAGTTGTCCCGTCGATGGTACAGAAACCTGAAATTATAAAACATTGGAATTGGTGATCTTAAGAATACGAAACAGAGAGAGTAATATGTGTTTAGTTTTCAAATTAAGGGTAAACAAACGTATCCGGAATATATAGCAAAGGTTTTTTTACGGTTCTTATATAAGGTTGTCAAAAAAGTCTTGCGGTATTTTTATTGAATTTTCAATTGTTCATAAAATTGGTTATAATAATGCGATTTAAGTCAAATATGCGCCGTTTTGTTTGATGACGAGTTCCCAACGAGATGCCAACTTCATAATGCCCCTCTTATAGAAGCTCGCTTCCCTATTGTCAAAAAACTCGGAGATCCAATTTTCACAGGACTCTCTTGTGGCCAACTTCCGACTACCAAGCTCGTTCGCCATGGACAGAAATAGGTGGTAATCACTTGGTGCGAGATCCGGACTATACGGTGGATGCAAAAGAACCTCCCATCCGAGCTCCCGGAGCTTCTGGCGCGTCACCAAAGATGTGTGTGGCCTGGCGTTGTCCTGATGGAAGACAATTCGGCCTCTGTTGATCAAAGATGGCCTCTTCTGCATGAGTGCTGCATTCAAGCGGTCCAGTTGTTGGCAGTACAGGTCCGAATTGAGCGTTTGGCCATAGGGGAGCAGCTCATAGTGATGATTCTCTGCCAATCCCACCAAACACACAGAAGAACCTTCCTGGCCGTCAATCCAGGCTTGGCCACCGTCTGGGCAGCTTCACCGCTTTTCGACCACGACCGTTTGCGCTTCACGTTGACGTAAGTGACCCACTTTTCATCGCCAGTCACCATCCGCTTCAAAAACGGGTCGATTTTGTTGCGATTCAGAAGCGATCCGCATGCATCCGCATGCATGAAAAGAGCTTTCCAAAAAGCTCTAGCGTGAATCGATGCGACGAATACAACTAGAACTACGCGCTTGCAAAGACAAGCTTGCGGAAATACCGCAAGACTTTTTTGACAACCTATATATTAATGAATATTAATGAAATAATTATTATAATTACAAAAAATTATGCCAAATAATTACAATATTAGACAAAATTGAAGACTACCCCCAAGACTTTTGAATAAATGTACAATATATGAAAAATAATAACAATGCATAAATTACACACTGTGTCCAAATGGAAAATATTGGAGGAACTTGGTGTGTGAGTGACTTAGTGCATGTTGTAGGTATGGACGAATTCGGATCTTTCCTCCCTTATGAGCTTATAACTCAGTCAATTCTTAACCGAGTTTTGATTTGGAAAAGAAGAGTTTGTGAAAGAAGAGTGTAAGACCTTTCCAACGATTTATATATATTTGTATAGATAACTTGTACCATCTGTCTGTTTTAACCTCGAAATCACAAACTTTCGTGATTTTTTTCACTATTTTTAAATTTGAGGAATTTTTATCCATTATATTATTATGGTACCCTCACGTTTATTATATATTTCAGAAAATGTATATTGTCATGTGTAAAACGCATATTTGCTGTTAAAAATTGGTGAACAAATAGTTTAGTTATTTATGTTTTCCGAGGAACGCAATTTTCCTATACCATACAAAAACAAGTTCCAAATGACTGTCACATAGTGTTATTAATGAATGAAACTTCAATTAAATTAAAATCATAAACCGTAAAACAAGTAAAATTAAACTATTTCCTTACGATGTGTTTGCTTATATTGCTGTTGATGCGAATTTATTTCAATGTTTTAATTTTTTAATTAATTAATTAATTAATTTTTTTCTGAATTGTTGTTTGGAAGGTTTCAGATTTAATCATGTTGATGTATGTCTGTAACACATTTTCTGAATTATAAATCTCAAGATACACTTAATTTTTGTGTAATATAGTCTTTTGGCCTGGATAGAATTTTATTGTACATAGATGGTCATTACAAATAAAAGAATTATAAAACAATAAAAATAATGAAAAAAAATTATTAGATGAGTGTTAATCTTAAAATTATATCGTTTTTATATTGTTTTGGAAATATTAAACAAAAAAAAATAAACTTTATTAGACATCAGTCTGATATTTTTAAATCCAACTTTTTTAAATATTTTTTAAGCATATCAATTAACAACTTCCTTCGACCGTCTGATCGCCCATGGACAAAGAAAACCATAAAATGTTTTCAATTATTTTTGTTAAGCATTCACGAAATTGTTTACATTATTAACAACTTTTTGAATTTGCAAATATGCTAAATATATACATACATATGTCGAGATACACAAAATATCTTACCTGAGAGCATGATTTATAGGTACTATTCGTAAAGTTGGCCGTAATATGTAAATTCACATTGTTGACGTATTGTTTGCCTATTTGGATAGAGTGCGATGTAAAACAATTAAATTAAAACAGTAAATTAAACGATGGTGACTTCGTAATGTCAATGAAGCCGACAGTAAGACGCATATTTAGTATACTCACCGTCCGGACTGACTTCCGTTTCTACAACATGTAAAAATTCAGATTGCCTTGGCGAACAGGTAAATTCACACAAGTGACGCACCAAATTCGCCATGCATGACGGACATCGATCTAGAAAATTTCCAGCCAATTTGATATTCCTATTGAGAATATCCACCTAAAAATATATTTTTTTGTATCGACCGGATTTGTTAACAGTCCTATTAGCAATTTTAATTCGTTATTATAAATGTTCATACCTGTTCACTATCACAGCAAAAGTCTGTTGCATCGTTGTCCAGCATATAACCGCAACGTTCTTTTAGGAGCTCTTTGCCCTCTGGGGAAATGGGTTTCGCTGTGCCATTGTATGAACAATACTGTTTACGTTGCAATGAATCTGTATTGCAGACTCCATACCAGATGCAGTCCTGAAAATTAAACAAAAACGAATCAATCAATAAAAAGTTTACAAGTTAATGAGAAACAATAAAAGAGAATAAGTATGAGCGAATAAAACCGTAAACCGATAATCGATATACAACTTAAAAACTATAGAAACTGGTCCACATTGTGATCAAAAGAATACAAGTCATTTGATAATCCATAGAGACTTAATCACTCGAATTCCTGTTTAAACAACTGGTTCATTTTAAAACACAGACATACATGTGTTAAAATTAACCAGATATTATGCAAGATGACAATCAATCTTTTGAGATTCAGCATACTTATAATAGAAAAGAAGTAAGAAAAGAATAAAATGGACCCCCCAAAATGTTGACGACCACCGCAAACGAATTAAGGACCATGATTTAAGGATATGCACTTGGAATGTTAGAACACTGTATAGACCAGGTACCTCCATCCAACTGGCGGAAGTCCTCGAAGAATACAAGGCTGACATAACCGCTTTACAGGAAATCCGGTGGACGGGACACGGGTGCTCGCGCATGAAGACGTGCGACATCTACTATAGTGGCCATGCGGACAAGCACGAGTTTGGATGTGGATTTGTGGTTGGCAAGAGACTGCGACACCTAGTCTCAAGGTTCAACCCGGTGTGTGAACGTATAGCCACCATAAGAGTCAAAACAAAGTTTTTCCACATAACACTTATATGTGCCCATGCTCCGACAGAAGAGAAAAGCGATGAGGACAAAGACGAGTTCTACGAGAGCCTAGAAAATGTATATGACCGTAGCCCGAGCCATGACATTAAAATTGTACTAGGCGATTTTAATGCTAAAATAGGCAGTGAAACCGCATTTGAGCCTACCATCGGAAAATTCAGTCTGCACACCGAAACGTCGAACAATGGCATCAGACTGATTGATTTCTCTGCGGCAAGATATATGGTAGTTAGCAGCACTAGATTTGACCATAAAAATATTCATAAGGCAACATGGTTATCCCCAGATCATTTGACGAGGAATCAGATAGATCACGTGGTAGTCGATGGAAGGCACGCATCGAGTGTTCTGGACGTACGAGTGATCAGGGGTGCGAACACTGACTCCGATCACTTCCTTACCGCAGTTAAGGTACGCACAAGGCTAAGCATGGCGAAAAACGTACGTAACCAGGCACAACGAAAGCTGGACATCGGTAAACTGGGGACCACAGAGGTAGCAAACGCTTATTCCAACCACCTAACTCAACTGCTGCGGAATGCTCCAACCCCTGATAATATAACCTCGCAGTAGCAAAATATAGCCGACTCCTTAGAACGGGCTGCGAGAAGCGTACTTGGGTACTCAAAGCCGTCTCAAGAAGATGCCTGGTACGATGATGAATGTCGCACTGCCACGAGAGAGACGGTTGCTGCATACAGGGCGAAACTGCAGCCAATGGCAACGCGAGCTGTTCGTGAACGGCACAGGCAGAAGAGACGACAGGCAACTCATCTTTTTAGACGGAAAAAGAAGGAGCTGAAGAAGAGGCAGGATGAGTGCACAGAGTTGCTCCGAAGCAGAGGGGAAGCCCGAAAATTCTACAAGAGAGTTAAAGCGAGAATGCGTGGTTACCCTCCTGCAAGGACAGCGATGGTCAGCTAGTGACGGACCCGGATAACGTTCTGAGGTTATGGAGAAATCATTTTAAAAATTTATTGGATGCAGACACCACTCCTGAAGACCCCGTCCAATCCATGACGATGGTGTTTACTGTCCTCCTCCGAGCCAGAGCGAGATACGTGTGGCAATCTCCCGCCTTAAAAACAACAAAGCTGCTGGAGCCGATGGTCTCCCTGCTGAATTGTTTAAGGCTGGCGGGGAGGAGCTGATTAGGAGCATGCATCAGCTCATGGAGAACATCTGGCAAGAGGAGAGCATGCCCGGAGATTGGAGTCTCAGTCTGTTATGTCCCATATACAAGAAAGGAGATCGTAGTGAATGTAAGAACAACCGTGGAATAAGCCTATTACCAATTGCGTACAAGGTCCTTTCAAGCATATTGTGTGAACGTCTAAAGCCAATTGTAGAAAAACTAATTGGACCATATCAGTGCGGCTTTAGACCTGGCAAATCTACGAGGGATCAAATATTCACCTTACGACAAATCCTGGAAAAAACCATGAAAAGCAGATCGACACCTACCACCTCTTTGTCGACTACAAAGCTGCCTTCGACTCTCCGATAAGGATTCGAATTTGCAAATGTACCTTAGACAACACCAAATCCTCGGTTAAGATTGGTAAGGATCAGTCTGAACCATTCAACACGGAAAGAGGTTTCAGGCAGGGCGATAGCCTGTCCTATACACTATTTAATATAGTATGGAGAAGGTGATGAGAAAGGCTGGTGTCAACATGTCTGGCACCATATTCCACAAGAGCCTCATGCCACTAGCCTATGCCGATGATATAGACATCATTGGCCGAAATCTGCGGGATGTTGCTGCTGTTTTCTCATCACTAGAAAAGGAGTCAGCAAAAATGGGTTTAGCGGTCAACGAGGACAAAACAATAATAATGTTTTCGACGAACAAAGAGTCCTCTCAATGGGGACGCACCGTGAACGTTGACAATTATTGTTTTGAGGTAGTCGACGAATTTACCTACCACGGATCTTCCGTCAACAAGAAAAATAATGTCAGCCAAGACATTAAACGGAGAATAGTGCTAACCAATAGATGTTTCTACGGACTTCGGCAGCACTTTAGTAACACCACCTTCTCTCGGAATACTAAGAAACAGCTATACCAGGTGCTTATCTTACCTGTTCTGTTGTATGCTGCCGAATCATGGGTGCTTACTACAACGGACATACAAAACCTGGGAGTATTCGAGAGAAAAGTACTCCGAAAAATATATGGACCTATCTGTGTCGAAGACGAGTTTCGCCATCGGATGAACCATGAGCTGTATGAGCTTTACCACGACATCGACGTAGCTAAAAGAGTCAGAATCCAACGACTTCGATGGCTGGGACATGTTGCCAGGATGGATGTAAATGCTCCAGCGAGAAAGGTGTTTGAAGGCGAACCCAAGGACCAAGTGGTAGGCGATGTGCCATCATCTGGTAGGACTAACTGGAGAACACATGCAGAAGACCGAAGCGTGTGGAATTCTTTATTACTTCAGGCCTCAAATTTATGAACTACGTTTTGTAAATTGTAATTGGCCTCTTAATGAAATGAATGAAATAATAGGTTTTGAAAAGCATATACATATAAACATTGAGAAAGAATCAATAACATCGTTTAAAATTGTAGTGACCTGGACTGCAACCATGTATAACTAAAGAGGCATAGTGTCTTTCACAGTTGGGATCAGGTGTCCTCTTGGCACAAAACAAGCGTATTCTCTTCTATGGCCAAATTCCTGGCGGCCTGAGCTGAGCGGATTTGGACTAATTTACAGAGTCTAACTGGTTATGCTCATTCCCCAAAGGGTTCTTTGTAAAAACATTTATAAAAAAAACCACCTAACGTTTTTACATAATAGTAGTTTGAGGCCAAAAGGAAAAAGATGGAGATAACACAACATATATTGCAATGCTGTTGTTATTGTTGCAAAAAGGGAATCATCAAAATTAAAACAACCAAACTACTCAGGGTCATTTGGGCCTAAAATTGGCGTTCAGATAAACTGAACTTTTCAACTATGTATGTGTAATCATGCATCTGAAAAAATCGACTTTAAAACAACAAATAACGATGAGACATCAAAAAGTTTAATCCAACATTAAAATGTAATTATTTAAAACGTAAATGGATAGATGTGTTATACGATAAGGCGCTTATTACTAACGTACATCCAAATACAATTTTGCCTTTTATTTTAATAGCTATCATTAGATTGCAATAAACGGGCAATTAACCGCTCCAATTACAAAGATTGTCTAGGAAAAAATTAAACTAAACAACATTTTAAAATCTATCGTAAATTATCATTTGATTGACATGAACTCACGTAGTATAAAGTACATTACTGTTAAAGTTGAGTTATAAATACGTTTTTTTTTTTCTTCTTTTCAAACTTTAATGTAGACACGTTATTCTTCGAATGCATCTTTAACTTTGGGGCTACGTCATTTTTATGAATTAAAAAATAATACGTATTAAATGTAATATGTATAAACGCGCATGATACTTTACGTACGTTGATAACAATTCAGTATCAATAAATGAGAAGACTGCAGTAATATCTTACAGTTTTCAGCGTATAATATCTATATCGTAAGCGTAAGTAGGTAATACGTTTTTACTCTATTATATATTTATCTTACGACAGTCTTGTATTGTTGATATTTGTTCAGTTTTCGACCGGCCTGTCATAAGCCGCTCTAACAACTTACAATCAATTCCAAATGACAACAATGTGTAATTTTTTTGGCTATCGGGAAAATTTCCCTACAATTTCTTGTTTACTAAACATTTTGAAACCAATATTCATTAACATGAGATTTTAATGAAAATAGATCTTATATATCTTATTAATATAAAATTCAAGCATCGCATCAAAGCATCGCTAAACTTAGTTTGTAAGGGTGTCCCAACAAGAGCGTAATTTTTAAATTTTAAATAAAACACAGATATTTAAAAAAAAATCGTGAAAATTAATTATATCGTAAAGTAGACAGAATGAGGTTATGTATGGAACAATATATCGTGCAGATGGCGGCCGCGGCTTTGCTGGCATGCACGCGATCTTTTAATGAAATTTTCAATGACCGTTTCGCATAAATGCTGCGGTATTTTATTAATGCTGCTTCCAATTTCCTCTTTTAAGGCTTGAGTCGTCGTCATCGACTTCAAAAAAAGAAAAAAAAATCTAATGGTGTTAAATCGCACGATCTAGGCGCCCAATTCTGATCTCCAAAACGCGAAATAACACGACCGGGAAATGACTGATGCAGCAATTGAATTGTTTCTCAGGCTGTATGACATGTGGCACCGTCTTGTGGAACCCCACATTCATTTCTTCAATTCGAGGCAAGAAAAAACTGCCTCGAATACCGAACACCATTGATTGTTTGAGCTTGACCTGCCTCATTTTCATAAAAAAAAGGTCCTCCAGCCCAAAAACCACATCACACAGTGACACGTTGTGGATGCATTTGCTTCTCGTAAATCACTCTATTGACGAAGCCATCAAGATGGAAATGGGCCTCGTCACTGAAGATGATTTTAGCGGCAAAATCAGCATTTTCATGTTGTCTCTCCAATACCCAATTAACGAACACCCTTCGCTGTCCATGGTCAGTCGGCTTCAGTTCCTAAATCAATTGAACTTTGTATGCATAAAGATGCAAATCTTTCGTCAAAATTCACTGCATAGTGGATTTGAAGACACCAATTTGCTGAGCTCGGTGTCGAATTGAGGTGGATGGAGTTTGAGCGACATCATCACGTACACCTGCGACATTTTCGGTCGATCGACCTGGTCGATGGCGCGTTGTTGTCTTTACATCACTAACAGACCCAGTTTCGACAAATTTATCCATTGACTCTTTTGGAGCATTATTGTGACCCCAAATTGATCGCAATTTGCGAACTGTAGCCGCAAAACTTTCACCATTTTGGTAAAACAATTTCACAATGAGGATGCGTTCTTCATTCGTGTAGCTCTCCATTTGTACTAACCTCGTACCTTCTACTAGCAAACAATAACAATTGTTCAAATGTCAAACAATGACACGTCGAATGTTGCCAGATTTAAAAATTGCGTTCTTGTTGGGACACCCTTAACTTCAAAGTATAGACGACTTTCATATGAATCTGCCATAAGCAAATGCCGGCTACGATATTAATACCAGAACCACGACGATTTTTGTGGGTGATGCATCGTCATACAAGCAGTTAAATTACGTGATAGTAAGCCAAATGATGAATTACGTCAATAGTACGGAAGGAATGCTTTGTAATGCCGATGTTGCCTTACTTTCAGCAACACTATCTCTGAGCGAACAAATTCAACAAGAAATGTTTATTTTAAATTAACTGTTACGAAATATTTTTCCGAAATTAATATAAAAATATTACTGAAGAACAGAACTATAAACAAATCATTCTTTTTTGTATTAATTCACGAAATCATTTATGCACTGAACATCATAATTTTAAATTAATACTTTACACCAAAAAACGTACTGAATTGTAATTAATTTTGTCATATTCATTTGAATTTAAATTAATTTAAACGAATTCGGCAAAATTAATGGTAATGCATTTGAATTCTTTTGAAGTAATTCAAAAGAATTGGAAATTAAATCCAAATTCATTCTTCTGAATGGAAGCAATACTTTGCTGCCTTTGAAATAAAAAAAAATGAGTTAAACGGCATTTAATTAATTAAATTCAATTAATTTAAAATCTATTTAATTCATTTGAATTGGAATTTGCAGTTTATTTCCATTTAATTTGATTGCAGACTCTTTCTTCTATTTGGCAAATATATTTGAATTATAAATAAATTGCAATTAATTTATGCCAAATTCATTTGAGTTGATTTAAATCTCATTCAATTATTTTTTTGGTGAAAAAAAATAAATTCAAAACTGAGCCAATTCGTAATAAATTGGAATCACAAGGGAAAGATTCATTTACAGCTCTGCTCAAGAATATGTAAATATTATATAATTATTCTAATTCTCAATAATAAACGGCGGGCATTTTTAAAATGTGCAACAGTATAACAATTTTGTATTAGTTTAAACATAATACGACCGCATCCATTTATTAAAATCTTTAGAAAATTTGCATTTGTCACAAACCAAAATAACTTGCTTTGTGTGATGGATTGATAACTTATTCAGACTTAAGAAATGCGAAATTTATTACCGCATCATTCGTTGTGCTGTTGTCTCCATTTAATAATATATTCGAAGATGAATTGCATTATTAATACACAATTGCCCAATATATTTAAGAGGCTCAAATAAAATTCCGAAACCGATATCAATTGCCATGATTTCGTTCGTACAAGTCCGGAACAAGCTAATTGATTAAATTGATTTGATTTGTTTTTTATATTTACTTAAAGTTGAAAATATTCCAAAGTAGTTTTCACACAAACAGAGACTGCGAAATATGCCGAGAAGTTACGAGATTTATGTGGATAAACATTTTCATTAAGCATTTAGAATATGAAGTAACCCTGACGGCGGTTAAACGATTAAAGGCAAATTAGTTACAATGTATTCAAGTCATGTACACTAGCGGGTCAGCAGTACAAGTACGCAGACCTCTGAGCTATAACAATGCGGCAAACTTTGCAAACATATTTAATGTACATATATAGATCTTGATATCAACGAGTTTATTCTGTGTTTTAATGTATTATACATAAATGATGTAATTACAAAACACTTTTGCTACACGAATAACATATGGGTAAATCCCACCATTTTGGAACCTTAATTCGTAAGTTTCTTTTACGAATTTTCATACCATCCAAGATTATATTAGGGAAAGGTGTATATTATCGAAGAGCTATTTGTTGGTATAATAAATAGAATTTTAAAATTTTTGTTTAAACTTAACTGTTAAGCCAGATTTTGATTTTTAATAGCGTTCGGACGTTTCAAAATGACTTCCGTTCTGTAAAACGTTTATGAGTGTTTTTAGGAATATTGATCAGCACAACACCGTACACATTATCTGACCCTTTTTAATATAGTTCTCGTATAATATTGTTTTATATTCCAAGTGATTTTTAAAATCATCCAAACATTAATCATTTACATTAAACGCGACCCCGTGAAATATTCAAACGAAGAATTTGGGAAGAGTTCTAATTTAAGCATACCATGTTAACATTTGAGGACCGGCCATGGCATGATGGTTAGAACAAGTGACTACCATGCGGGAGATCCCAGGTTCGACTCCTGGCTCCCATCAAAAGCATTTTTCTTTCATTGCTGGTCCCCTTGATGTTGATCTATGTGAAAAAAAAAAAAATACAAAAAGTTTGCGGTTTCGAGGTACAATCAGACAGCTTTCAAAAGTGAACTATATAATTAAATATATCGTTGTAAAGGCCGCAGTCCCCGCTGAGCAACTTAAATTCGGTTGGTTCTAAAACGTACTGGCTTACGTAAAAAAGTACGTAAAAAAAAACGAAAAACTCGATTTTTACCCGTATCTCAAGATTTTAGGGGTGTTTTGAGAAATTTTAAAAACAGATTTTTGTTGTACTCATCGGCGCCTACCAGAAAAATAGTATCACGTCCCAAGTATATTTTGCCGCACTGTGATATAATTATATCTATACAGTTCCTATTATATCTAGGATTTTTACACTTTTTTTCATGGGTAAATCACATTTTATTACTATGTAAGTCAAATTATAGCTTTGCGGTTTCTGTCTACGGCCATAAATACATATCCAATGAATGAAAAGATAAAAGTACGACATATCCGATCTTTGGGGTACAAGTTATAACCAAACATTTATTTCACAAAATACTTATGTCCGTCATAAACACACCAGTTTTACTTTAACACGCAGTTTAATGATTATATAGCTTTTAAAAGCTATAAAATTGTTGCCTACACAAACGTGAAGAATATTTTCTCACGTGCTAAAAAATGCTTAGTAAATTATTCTAAGTAACAAAAATAAATCAAACAATAGAGGAATACAATTTTTGGTTACTGTTGTATGGGTCACAGCAATGTAACAGTAGATAGATAACTGTGATTTGATACTATATTTTCTCTCAAGTAAATACAAACAAAAAACACCACACCAATATGTACTATCGATGTAAGTATAAATATAAATAAATGTACAATGTAAGAATGTATTGCAAACGTATTACGTAGGTATGACTAATTAAATGCGGACACTCACGTTTGTAAACATGTATGTATGTATCTATATTACAATTGTATTTAAACTACAAATATATAAATATGTGTATACATATATACATACATACATATGCATCCTACAAATTTGTGTGTGTAAAACGACATTGAATACAAATGAGAAATGTTTACCGGTAAATTGAAAGTAAGAAATAAAAATAAAATATACACAAATTGCTCAATAATTGTTCGAGAGCTACAACAAAAACAAAAATTTATAATAAAAATAATATTTCGAAGAAACATGCATCGATTCGATACAATGAAATCATCTCATAATGGATATGGTTAAAACGACAGCCAATGAGAACAAAAAGAATCCGAAATAAAACAAAAAGTTACGTAAAAGGTTGGTAAAAAAAACAACAAATTATGGTCCAGCATTATTGGCGATGCATCGAAATGGCAAATATGGAAAGTTTTACATTTTTATTGAATGCGATTTGATCATTCACCGGTCATGATCTCCTTTCTGGCTAGTTATTTGCTATGTGATCACAGCAATTATAGTTCTCACAATTTGTCGAATTCACCGTGCTCTCCATCACTATGACCATCTCCAGAGAAATGGCTGGGAACGTGTTCGTGCCAACCGCAATCAACTACCCCATCGTGGTGGGCACCCTGATCTCTCGTGACATTCAGTTTATCGCAGCAGCTCTGCTTCTTGTGCCACTTGTACAATTGAACTTTTATTTAATTGAATTTCATTTAATTAAAAAACATGCAACGCTCATGTAGACACAGAAAATGAATCTTTCGAGATGCTGACTTTCTTTGCATTTGCTCAAATACACCGTCTTTAATCTGTGGCGGCGCTTTTTTTTTTGCTCTATCATCATTTAATTGTCTGGATGCAAAAGTGTGTGTGTGTGTATGTATATGAATGTTTACACATGTATGTAAATATTTATTTCATATTAAGACACAAAGCAAATGCGAAAGACAAACATTTGAAATACAAAGTGAGCCAGGGAAGTTGCTAAAAACGATACCAAGTGATCGGTTTAGTTGTTTTTATAAGAAGAAATACCAACTTTAGTTGTTATAATTGTTAATCTAATTGCATTAAATTCACCTAATACATAAAGCTTTACAAAATTAGAAAGTCCTATTGAATAGTATTTAAAAAAATAACGAATTTTAGTCATATATGATAATAGAGCACAATAATGTTAATTACAGAGCTCTGTTAAGTGATAAACTAGCAGTTTTTTTAGAGAAAGATGTTTTGGTTTCAATAGTTAAGTGACAATTGCATAGTGAAGGAAATATTACAAGGCAAGTTTTCCTCAAGAACGTCACTTTATAAGGAAGTAGAGAAAAAGGTCAAGTTTAATTGAGTCAGTTGCAGTTCCAGAATTAGTGCTAAAGAAAAAATGACATGCAAAGCTATGACAGTCAAAATATTAGGTTGATCTAGGTTTTTGAGACGCAAAAAGATCGGCTGTTTTATCCGTAGTGTGAGTTACAGGATACAAGAGTATTTTAAATTGTTAGATAATTAAAATCATAAAAACATGTTATCCTGAAACTAGAGTTAATATCGGATTTTTTATTTTTCGATTTCGATTTTTCACTCTCTATATTAAAAACTACTTTGTTGTCCAAGTTTGCCGTATTAATGATTCAATGATCTTCTGCCATCGTTCAGACAACTTTTTGATTCCAGATTCACAAAATAACTTTTTTTCCTACTCGAACAACTCGAATTGTAGGTCCTCTTTCAGCCAGCCTTTAACGAAGCTTGAGCGCATTCATCGTGTTTAGTTCAGGATCTCTTTCCATTGATATTTTTGTAATAAACGCTACACTCTTTTATAATTTGAGCAATAAATCGAAAAATCATTATCCGCTTTGTTCATTCGATTTCTTAAAGCTCATGAGAGCCCAAATATCAAGTTTTTTTTTACAGGTCCAAGCCATTTAAAACTTCACAAACAGAAATGTGTCGTTCAGATTTGATAACTGATTTGATTTCGTCCTTATCACCATCATTTGGCCTACGCTCCTGTGGCTCTCTTTGACGGTGAAATTTCTTGAAACAGCATTTGATATTATTCAAGGCTTTTTTTGGAAATAAAAATGCAAAATATGACGAAAATGCTCCTTTTGGACATCTATATTCACAGCACGATTTAAATGAAAACTTACCACTGAAAATAATGTAAAGCACCACAAGCTTAAGCTTAAGATGTTAGCAGCGAAATTGAATAACATAAAAATTAGTCAGCTGATTTCAAAAATAGCAAACAAAAGTTACTTTCTTTCCAACCCAATATTATTGTTTTAGAAAGTCCCATAGTAACTCATGGTGGGGCGCATTGGACACAAATAGTAAGTAGTGTAGTGTTCCAACTATGAATTTTTCATCATGCTGGGATATAGTGATCCCTGGTAGAAGGAACTGAAAAGCTCCCACCGTTGGAGGGAATGTCTGTCTTCGCTGATGACTCAAAAATGGACATTGGGCTCATCCCTGGGACCCGGCCAATCGGATGAAACAGTGCTACGGCGATTGTGCCATATATTCTGAATTTTGAACCGTCACACCGAAGGGTTGCCAAATGCATCATGGTAACATCGCACCGACTACATAGTATCACGGGATATTTGGCCAAAATAGAGCATTTGCTATACAGCTCTTCACAGAAGAAGGAAGTCATTCCTTAGAAAATGGTTTTTTTGATAGTCGGAATGAAATATCGTCATGAAACATGGAGAATCTGGTGAGATTCACTAAAGGTTTGAGCTGGCTTAAGGAAAGGGGACTATAGCGTCATCATGTAATCTTACTACTTATTTATATAAAGTTGAAGGAGATTACACACCGGAATTATTTAAACATTTCTCTTTTTCTCCTTTTGAACTATCTTCTTTTTAAAATCTTGTAAACATTTCAGTTTTGTTCTTGCGTTACTATCCACACTATATTCTACCTCTTTATACATCATAATTCTTTACTTCAAATATTTCAATCACTATGGAATATAATAGTCGCCGAGTGGCTATTAACCTACTGTATCCCAGCAGCAGTAATTATGGGGGACCGTCCGTGGCATAGTAGTACCGCCTCTACCATGCGAGAAATTCGTGGTTCGATTCCAGGCTCCTGTCATCTACATTTTTCTTTCATTGCCGACCCCCTCAATCGGCATTTCTAGTAAAAGCTTCTTAAACAGTGACGTTCGCATTCGTCGATATACAAGAAGGTGCCGTTTGTTGTGAATCTAATATAGAAAACATGTTAATTCACAACAACGCGAGAAGCTATCCCATACCTCATACATGGGGTGTAAAGGGAAATTATGTTTACGTTTTTATGTGAAATCATGAACAATACATTTTCAGACAAAACATAGGATTGCACATAATACTGTGTTTGAATTTGAGTAAAGCTAAACACTATAAATTGTTATCAAAAGTCATCGTTGTAGTCATTGGCTTGTTATTTCTACGTGCCTGATTTGCTGCCTAACGACAAATGTTAACGTGTCAAAATAGACATAGAATGGTGAGATTTAATAGCTATACCCTAATATCTCTAGAGATGGTTGAATAAGGTGATAATTGTGAATTTTCAATTTCACACATCTTAGCAAACAATTATTGTATAGACAGTTGTTTTTATTTTCAAACAAACAACTACGAAGTTGTGAAAGACATTTCATGGTAGAGTCAATATCAAGTCCATAAAGTTTACCTTATGACTTATATTTAAATATGTTATTATGGGAATCTGGATGAGTCAGTCAGTTTGAGCGAAGAGAATATAAAAATCCCACCGTCATAAAGCCTTTGTTGTTCTTACATTCTGGGTCATATGGTCAGTCGTAGCAGCCAATTATGTAGTAGCAAATCTATTATAATTTTTGTTTGTATTTTCGCCGTCTTTTTAATTCTTCAATGAATTCGTAAGCAAAAGAATACATATACTCGTACTATTGTTCAAAGGCACTCTGATTAATATTCCAATAATGTGATGACAGTGATAAGAATCGATAACAATGTGATTGGGAATTCAAGCCACCAACAGCTGGCATCTCGCACACCTGCTCGGGGTAATTTAACTCGCTGGCAAAACCTATGGAATGTTCTATTTATGACACTGAATTGGAATGGCATATGATATATCAACTGAAAATGAAGAATGATATTTGGAAAATGTTCTTATCTACTTCCAGGGGAACTTTGTCACTTCGCTTTAAACGCGATATGATGAATTTCCAAAAATGAGTAACATAATAGACTGAATCATGTTCAACTTCATTTGAAATGCGATTACATTTCTAGCAATTAGCAGGAAATGAATAAAGAAAACAATGTTTTGATTCATAAATACGATTAGTATACAACTATTTCCAATTTCGATTAATAATATGGACACAGAGGTTCAATATATATTAACTAACAATTATAAAAATATACGAAAAGAGATCTTATCTAGCGATGACAAATGCAAACCGCAGTGGTCGTAAGTAAAGAATTGTGGCTATGAAATAACGACGATCTAACGACACTTTTGAACAGTTAGATCCGATAAATAACTCAGTGAACGAGTGTTGCTTGACTGGGGTTTAATAACATGAGTTGAATGATCGCATGACAGTTAATAACTTTTATGGGCCCATAACTCTGGCTTCGAAGATCGTTACCAAGGTCATGTGGCAATCTGTCAACGATGAATTTCTATTGGTGTAAGAGGGTTTCAAAAAAGGCTTAAACATTGCCAAAAATTCCGGTTATTTATAACAAAGAAAAAAAGATGGCGATTAGCTACATATCTAAAAATATTCGTATACCTACTATAGTTCCTTTTCGTATAACTGCCAACTCGTTAAGGCCCAACATGGGGCTCATATGGCTAATAGTGGGGCTCTTCTAATTATAAGAATTAATAAATTTAACAAAAAGTTTAATTGATTTAAATATATATGGGTTTTTTCATGTCGTATCCCAGTACGGAAAAATACTAGTTCGGAACTAGTATAATACTAGTTATCCATAGGGCAGTGAACTAGTTCACCTTTCATACAAACAACTGTCTCATTTAACACGTAGTTGTCCTAGGCTTGGGGGGAATTGTCCCTTTTGTACTAGAATAGAACTAGTTCAGAAATTCTAGTCGGGCGGTAGTTGATTGTCTCCTTTGAACTAGTTTAGAACTACTTCAAGAAAGAACTAGTATTATTCTGGAAACAATAAGCTAGTACAGTACTAGTATTTTAAATGCGAAAATACGAAAAAAACACGACGTCCAAAATATATTTAATAGCGTGTGAAAAATACAATATTATAATTAAATACATACGATAATTAAAATATATATTTTTCATCCAGTCATTTAGAATTATTTGTCTTCTCGAAATATAACTTATAAAATTATTTAAAAATTCTCTTTTTCTTATTCATAACGTTTAACTGGTTCTAAATTCGATAGTCCCAAAATGAACTAGTTCACAATTCCATACTTTTGAACTAGTACGTTTTGAACTATTTTGGCGATTCCCTACTGGGATGTTGCAATGAGATGAGAAACAATCAAAATCTTGATTTTTTATTACTTCTTTATCTTTTTGTGTAATACTTAAGAAGCTCTATATTTAGTAAGAGAAACGAAATCCTCTAAACAAATGGTCCTAAAATATAAGCAAAAAAAGAGGGTGACGTTACGAGATGAAAATATAAATCCGTTTTTTCTTCTTTCACGAATACACAAACCAGTTCGAATTGAGTCGGACTTTTTAGTTTACAATTTGCTTAACTTCAAAATATAGTTTAATTTTTTTTTACAACCTATTTTGTGAAACGTGACGTGACGTTGCGTAATGTGACATATATTTCCTTTTTGATAACACAGGTCAACAGCAAAAAAATGCTTGAAATTGTAAAATTATTCAATTCTATGGATAATTTTTTAAAATAATTTTTAAGTTAATTTGTCAATATAATGAAACATTTCACCACTTATGTTGTCATAACTCAAAGACAACTTGTCTGATTTTGTTTAAAGATTTTGATTTACAATATCTTTAAATGATATCTAAAATTGTTTTTAATGCGATCAATAGTTTCAAAGTTATGAAACTAATTGTTAGGAAAAAAATAAAAAACTGACAAACAAAATTTTTTTAAAAAAAAAATCGAAAACTGCAAAACGTATTAATTTTATTTAGTTGTAGTGAAACTACATATCATTTGAAATAAATAGATATGGATCATGAATCGATGTTGGCTTTACGTTTGTATTTACAATCAATTGAAGGTATCCAATATTTACAAGTACTGTAGATAATGGTCTAATGAAAATCAGAACAGGAGAAAAAGTGTAACGCTTACACCCCAAGTATCTTAAGACCAAACCCGTTTCATGACTTTTTAAGACCCCTATGGGAAAATGAACCGGTACAGTACAAGTCACGGGACAGGTTCCCTGGGGTGCATGAACCGGTTCTAGTTCCAGAACTTTTGTATGTAGAGAACAGGTACGTTTCCCAGTAGGAAGTCTCTGCAAGACATCCTCAAGGATAGGTGCATGACCATAGTAAATCGTTGAGGACATTTAGGGGCCGTCCATACAAATCGTCGACGAAATTTTCATTCAAGTGTCCGCTTTGTCATGCACGACCTGATGAGCGACAATGTCGGTCAAATTTTCGTTGATGCCTACACAAGCGACCTGTCGCCTACACAATCATGTACGACATGATGGGTGACAATGTCGGTTGAATTGTCGTTGAAGACTATATACGCGAAACGTCGCCTACACATTCATGCACGACCTGATGGGTGAACATTTCGGTCAAATTGTCGTTGATGCCGATATACGTCTTGAATTGTCAATTGGTGCCATTTGAAAAGATGGATTTTTAGCTGTTTTTTTTAGCTTTTTATTAGTATGACGAATTGTTAATACTTTTGGAAAACTATTGACCAAGAGAGAATTGAAGGAAATAAACTTTTATACGACATTCACATTCAGTCGAGATTTCAAACTATTAAATTGGTCGTCCGTTTAATAAATAAAAATATTTTACGACAGATTCCTTTCTTTTTGTTCCCATTATCATAGCAACACATTTTTTTTCCCTTTGATTTTGAATGTGTTTGATGAACGACAACATTAGTATTTTGTCGGTCAGCTTCTCGTCAACATAGTGTTTTGACAACAAGTACATACATTTTTCACATTTTGTCTTGAGTACAGCGTTGACGACAAAGTCGTGTATGACGGAACTTCCTACTGGGTTTGTATGGGGTTGGCCGATAAAGTGTCAATTGACACCTAACTGATACTTTGTGACGTTTTTTGAACCGGTTCAACAGTGCATGCCCTACGACAGGTTCAGTAAAACCCAGTCACCTAACTATGATATCAGTTTTTTGTTAATATGCCCCAAAATAAGACGGAAAAATTAAATGAAATTTTTTGATAAATACTAAGTTGTCAAGGGTTAAATTATATATAAATATTTTATATTTTATTGACTTTTCTACTAATTCATAAGAATACTGCAGATCAGTCAAATTCTTTACACTTTAGAACCAGTTTGGTGACACATCCCCTCTACACCCGTCCTGAGATAAGTACACTCAGGTAAATTAACTCCACTTTTCCCGTAGGGACGATTGAGCCGGCTGGCTTGTGGGCTGGAGTAAGCCTAAACTGATATTTATGACAATTTACCAGTATTATTATTTTTCAAAATTAAGTAATTGTATTGTAAATGGATAGAATAGCCCAACCCTTTCTGGTACATCCTGTACAAAATAACCTATTTTTGGAAAATTAAAATTTACCCCAACCATTTAAAACAAAAATTTTGTGAAAATGAGCGAATTTACTTAATTGTGAATAAATTTGAGAAGAATCAATTGATACCTCGTAAGATACCTCGTTCTGTTGCTATTACCTGTGGATTTGCGGTAAAGCAATAAATCTGAAAATTTTTTGCAGTTTTCTTTATAAAATGTAGAATTAAGATCATATTTGTACTACTAAAATCATCAAAATTGTATAAAATACATCAAAATTGTATATTGGTTTTAGAAGCGTTTAAAATTTTTAAGATTTTGTTGCCTTGTGTATTTTATGACAAAAATTATTTTCAATTTTTTATATTTACGAAATTAGAGAATATTATAAAGTTTATATTCCAAAAATTGTTGATCACGAATGTCATATAAGAACGTCAATAAAATCAAAATTTTGCAGCTAACTGATCATTTTTACAATTATTAGAATTATAATATCCCAAGTTTTGTTAAATTATGTTCGAGGTCAGTGTTTTTTTTTATCTTGTATTTTTCAATAGTACCCTACCGATATCAGAGGAGAATAGTCGCTTAACTACTTAGCTTTGATATTGTGTGTTGTTACCCAAACTTTTTTCAATTGCTTTATTAACAAGCGAATATTTAATCTATATGATGTCTTTCGATGAAAAACGAAATCTTAAAAAATAAAAGATAAAAACAAAACACTGACATCGAGCCTAATTAATCAAAAACTTGGGATATTATAATATACTCAAAGGTCGAATAAACACTAAGAGCAAAGTATTATTGGAGTTATTTACAGTTTTAACAAATAATTTATGAAATGTGTGCACTTGCATCATCAGTAAATATGTTATAAAAAATTCAATGAGGTGAGCAGATCATTAATGCAATTTTGCTGTCCGTTTATTCATAAATTAAAATAAGATATGCTTTGGAATTTAAATTTAATAAAATTTAAGCATTTGCCTTTACAGAAGAGAAAAAAAATTTTAACATTTTTATTGATCATCTTTCTGTGCCCATATTTAGACTTTATTGTGTGTACCTATTTAAACATATACCAATTAAGAAAAAAATTGCGGTTGACGATTTAAAATTTTAACACCTCCAATGCTCACACTTTAAAAATACAGTATCGCATCTTCATATAATTCTTTACGTTTATTGCGAACTTGTCGAAGAATAATTTTAAAAGAAATCTCAACATAACGAATAGTGTGTACCTGTATCTCATACTTGAATATCAGATCTATTACAAAATCAATTAATAAATCCTATTTGATGGTCTTTATTCATTAGACATTGACGGTCTACAGTTGTAATATAAGCAAATATGTATCTTCTCGAGCTACTACACACAAACATATAACACTTGTGAGATATAATTAGAAATTTTATTGATTTTGCACTCACATAATTTTTTGTATCTTTGGCATAATCACAAGTCAAAAATAAAAAACGAATACGAATGTAAATAAAAAAATAAAATACGTATCCAATAAGGGAGGGATAACAAGGCCCCTTTTGGCAGGTCTAAAATGAATGTATTTAGAAAAAATATGTTTAAAAACGCAGCATTTCTAAGGAATGGGTTAACTTTCATTAAATGTAGCAATGAACAATATAACAAAACCAACCTCCACCCGAGCTTAGTTTGTTTGCCGACGTTCTGGCTAATTGTGGCAATGGAATAATTGTCAATAACTCAATTCCGATATATATAGTAAATTTGGGTTTCAAATTCCACTGGTTTCCGTTTTATGTCAGTAATATTTCTGTTTCGTTGTTTAAATATTTAATAAACTTTTGTACTATTAAATGTGTTGATGTTTTTGTAGTGTGGTACTAATGAGTCATTAATGTCAAGTTTAATATGACAAATTTAAATGCCATGAATACCTACTAAAGTGGAATGTTAGTATCTGTTAATTATTTATGTTCACAATATGTATGATAAGAAACTGCATGTAGGTAATACTTTTATCTACCCTAGTGCCAAAACATTTGAAATGAAAGTAACAACAAAGGCAAAATAAATCAGATGTACAATACAGAATTTAAAATATTCACATCATCAAATATAATGTAAGGTTTTTTTTTCTAAATTAAGAACTTACAGCACTAAATCATTAACTCAGCGCCTTATCTTCCAGATTAGCCAAACATGAACACTCCATTTGATGTAAAATATTATTTAAATATACTTGATGCGTTTTAATTGTATAGACTGAAAGTTATGTAGGCCAACAACTTTGCTGTTTGTATAAAAGCTACTAACAATTTTAGTTAACACTCATACGCATACAATTGATGACGTTACAAAGTCCAACACTGGCAATAAGTTCATAATATTTGTTGTTGATATTTTTTTTATGACCAGTGTTAACACTTTTTATTGTACTCTACCTTCCGGACTTGAAATGAAATCAGTAGTTGGAATTTTCTGGAAAAGTTGTAACTCATATAAATTCTTCGAGTGATTGGGTGATTCATTCTTCAAGCTCTACAAGTCCGCCGAAATGAAATTGGATTCGATTAATCAGTAGCTAAGCAAATAGCTTCGTATCGCATTTATTGTTCCCTCTCGCCCATCCACACTTATAATGTTGGAAATTATTACACCCCAGAGATTTGTTTTTATTTTTCGCACTTATTAAATTAATACACAAATCATATGATATAAACAAAATGAAAATTCTGCGAACGTTCGCAGCATTGATCAGAGTTATTAAACAATGATAGAATACGAACGTTTAGAGGTGAAATATAAGGGGCTGGTACGATAACTACACATTATCCTGAAGAGATGGCATATTACCACTGTAAGAAAAAATATATTTTTTGTAATTAGCGTTCGTCGTTAATTCGTTCATGAAAGTTCTTAGAGCCTAGCAATTTATTGTGATATTCTGACGCAATAAAAGTCTGGTCAGAATGGTATCAATTTCATTCTTACTAATATTATTTATAAATGATTCTTAATTGTAAAGGACTTAAGTTTTTAGCAGTCCTCTAAATAATTTTAATGTGTAATAATTAATTTTAAAACATAAGGCTATGTGTAAAGGAAAGTAACCAGTTAAGTAAAAAAACAGTACGTGTGGAATTATTTTTATATATTTGTTTCTAAGAGATGCTGGAGGATTATGGCAAATTTATTTAATTATAACGCGGTGATACTTGCATTAAGAAAATCTTTAAAAAAAAATAAGATTTTGTATACCTGCGAAACCTTGACGCCTTGAGCAACACAAAGTCTTCCGTGAATATTGACAAAGGTCATGAAGAACCACTTGTAACAAGAGGCATATTTTATTTGCGTACGCCTATATATAAACTTTATTTAGCAAAAACTGGTTGAATTTAGTGCGAACTTCTAATGAGTACTGAGAATCAGTTTGCAGAGGAATTGGAGGAAAAGAGAACAACTATTTGTTTTTACGTGCTAAGTTTCTTTTTTGCGCGAGATGCATGACATAAATATGGAAAGTAGTTAGCTGATTTAAAAATTTTTCGTTAAAACAATTGCCAAAACAATTTTATGATTAAAAATGGGAGAAATTCCGAAAAAACAATAGAAAGGAATACTCGTGTAAAATATAATAAGGTCTAGTCAAATATGAAAAATGGTTATATCTGATTATATCCCTACTGGTATAATATGTATTATCTAATTATGTCCAAACTGATCCTATTTTAGTCCCTGATTCTATCTGGTATATAATGCTCTAATCATAACGAATTGTATCTAAAAGATCAAGATATAAGACGACTGACATGCCCAAATCCAGTTTTATACACATAACACTTCGTTCAATAATGTGTGTGACTGACACATAGATGGCGGCACTAGTACTAAATCAATATTTTTTTCGAAAGTGGCAACCTTTTTAGGCGTACTGTAAAAATCATATGTTAATCCGACCATTTGTTTACAAGTTACAGTGCTTTAAGTGACGCTACTTTTAAGTTAAAAAAAAAAAGAATTCAAAGCAATTTCGTGTGCTGATTTATCATTGTTTTTTAATGAAAAAAAAAATACTGTTCAATGCCAGGAATGGCTTGAAAAACATTATTCGGACTCTGCTTCATCAAAAAGAAGCATTTGTTATTGGTATGCCGAATTCAAACGTGGTCGTACAGACACCGATGACATTCCATTTACTGGAAGGCCAAATGACGCTGTTATTCCGGAAAACGTTGAAAAAACACTGAAAATCATTATTTCCGACCGTAAAGTGAAAGTGAGGGAGATTGCTGACATTCTAAAGATATCAGCAGGCAGTGTACACAACATAATACACGAACATTTAGGTATGAAAAAGGTGTTTTCCAAATGGGTGCCGAGTTTGCTCACACCGGAGCAAAAACAACAACGAATCGATGAATCAAAGAGCTGTTTGGACATGTTTACGCGCAATAAGTCGGAGTTTTTGCGTCGGTACATCACAATGGATGAAACATGTATCCACCATTTCACTCCAGAGTCAAATCGGCAGTCTGCTGAGTGGCATGCAGCCGGTGAAAGCCGCTGCCTTGGCTGGCAAGGTTATGGCGTCTGTACTGTGGGATGCGCATGGAATAATATTCATCGACTATCTCCAGAAGGGGCAGACCATCAACAGCGACTATTATGTAGCGTTATTGGAGCGTTTGAAAGACGAAATCGGAAAGAAACGGCCTCATATGGCGAAGAAAAAAGTGTTGTTCCACCAAGACAATGCACCGTGTCACAAATCAATGAAAACGATGGCAAAATTGGCTCTTCGCAGACCTCAAAAAGATGCTCCGTGGTAAGAGATTTCGCTCAAATGATGAAGTAATCGCCGAAACTAACGCCTATTTTGAAGGCAAAGAAAAATCGTTTTACAAAGGCCGTATCGAATGATTGGAAAAGCGTTGGAATGATTGTATCTCCCTAAAAGGGGACTATGTAGATAAATAAAAACGAATTTTGGCAAAAAAAAAATTGTTCTAATTAATTAGTCACACACATTATTGAACGAAGTGTTATATATGCCACATATAATAGGATCTGTACAGATATCTATCTTAATGTATTTTATATACACTGTGGTGCAAAAATGAGCCAATGTTTAAAACAAAGTATGTAATGAAATGTTTTTTATAGTTTTTATTAAATTATTTTCCCACTTTTTGTTAAATTTAAAATACGCATCTGTAAGCTATGTAAAGCAATAACAAAAATATAACTAACATAAATGTATGTATATTAAAACAAAACATTTTCTAAATCAGACCATTGGCACACTTTTGCTCCAAGGGTTTTCTCATCTAAATTTAATAATTAATACAGTATACTTTTATTTTTTTCAACTGATCTGTCCTATTTGGCGTATATTGACAAAGTTTAGCAACATAATATACAGGAATTTTATTTCAGTCACCCTGAACCCACTCCCACCTCCTATTAATACTTTTCGCGGCTCCTTCGTTTCTGCCTGCCCTCGTTTTAGGTAAGCCCACAGGTTTTCGATCGGGTTAATATCTCGACACTGCAGTGGCCACTGCCTGACCCCAAACACCTGAGAACTTAGCCATTCCTTGACAATTTTTACAGAAAGTTTTGAGTCGTTGTCATATTGGAAGATGACATTCTCTAGTCTTTCTGGCATTTTGGCTAGGGTTATGGGGCAAATTACCTTGCAAAGTGCTAAGATAGTCTTCCTTTCGCATTATACTTTCGATCCGTATAAGTGGTTCTACACTATCTGGGGTTACACAATCCCATACCATAATAGAACCGCCTCTGTGCTATATGGTTTGAGATTGGCATCTGGTGAGTATTTTTTTAAACTTTTTTTTCTAAAATATATGACCTTTTATGTTTAATTTGTATGTCATATGGTCAGATGAGACCAAAATCATTAGATACCAATGGGATGGGAAGGTTTGGTATTGGGCCAAACCATTAACCACACTAAATCCTGCTCATGTAACTCAAACCATATAGCACAGAGGCGGTTCTATTATGGTATGGGGATGTGTAACCCCAGATAGTGTAGAACCACTTAAACGGATCGAAGGTATAATGCGAAAGAAAGACTATCTTAGCATTTTTCAAGGTAATTTGCCCCATAACCCTAGCCAAAATGCCAGAAAGACTAGAGAATGTCATCTTCCAATATGACAATAACCAAAATTTTTTTTAAAAATTGTCAAGGAATGGCTTAGTCCTCAGGTGTTTGGGGTCAGGGAGTGGCCACTGCAGTGTCGAGATCTAAACCCGATCGAAAACCTGTGGTCTTACCTAAAACGAGGGCTGGCAAAAACGAAGGAGCCGCGAAAAGTATTAATAAGCTGAGCGAGTGGGTTCAGGGTGAATGAAACAAAATTCCTGTATATTATGTTGCTAAACTTTGTCATTATATGCCAAATAGGACAGATCAGTTGAAAAAACTAAAAGTATACTGGATTAATTATTAAATTTAGATGAGAAAAACTTTGGAGCAAAAGTGAGCCAATGGTTTGATTTAGAAAATGGTTTGTTTTAATATACATAAAGTTATGTTAAATATGTTTTTGCTATTGCTTTACATTGCTTACAGATTCATATTTTAAATTTAACAAAAAGTTGGAAAATAATTTGATAAAAACTACAAAAAATATTTAATTACATACTTTGTTTAAAACATTGGCTCATTTTTGCACCACAGTGTATATACAATTATATGTATAAGGGAATTGGATTAGTTGGGTTATTTTCTGGTCCATATTTTAAAACTGTTATGGTCTTATTAGATGAAATTGAATGTATGTATATGGTATAATTAGCCTTTACGTAGTATTATGGTTCCAATACCCAAGTAACTTTGTATACAATTTCTGTCTATGAAGCAGTTTTTATGTGTCTACATATGTGGTAAACCGTAAAGATTTTTTAAAACTTTTATTTTGATTATTTACATTTAAAAGTAAGCGTATTCCGGCAAAGGGAACAGTGTATTTGTAACAGCATAGCTTAGAACATGCATTTATTTGAATTATTTGGCGATGCTATACAGAATGTCAATCTTTTCGTGACCGGTATGGATGGATGAAAATGCTGTCATTCGTAAAGTCTTATAAAACAGTGGTCGACGTAAATCCGTGAACCAAAAGTGGCGGTGCACTGCCAAATTTTGGGACCAATTAAAAACTAAGTGCGGCATTTTCAAAATTAGCGCAAAACATCTAAGAACCTAACGTCTACCATGCGGGAGATTCCGGTTTCGATTCCAGCCTCCAAACATCTAAATGTTTCTTTCACCACTGGCTCCTTGATGCTGTCGAGGTATAAGTGTCGTCAATCGGAATGTCTAGTAAAAAGCTTATAAAACAGTGACATTCGTCGATAAACAAGTAGGTTGTAAATATAAAAATAGAAAGCGTGTTAAAACACAACAACGCGAGAAGCTATCCCATACCTCATTCATGTGGTGTAAAGGGAAATTAAATTAAGTTTAATCTAAGAATTCTAAAACTATCCAAAAAAGATAAAAGATTCCATGCATCTGCCAACAAAGTTCTTCTTCTGCTCCACCCCCCATAATCGTCAACTCCTCACAAATATTGTTTGGAACCCTGTTACGAAAGACTAGACGTTTTACTCCTCGCAGCGCTGGCGATGTACATACATTTTTGTCACTTTTATCAAGCGCATATCCAAATCGTCTTGACGACAAATACGACTCTTTTGTTAATATGTAGTATTTTGTACAACAAAGTGCCCGCATTTACCCATGTGAGCAATAATTAAACCGCAACATCGACATTATGAGGGCAATAATGGAGAGAAAAGAAATTAAGTCAAATAGAAATCCTTCTCAATTCAATTACTATAGCAATGTGGAAAATCAATTAACAAAACTATAAATGATAATAGATAGATAGATAGTATTTACAAGAACATGGGTATGATGTAAAGATAATACATAATTTCACAGATACACTTACCTGAATGCTGGGAGCAATAAAATTAAAAAATATCACAGTAAAGCAGAAGAGATGAAGTAATGTTGTGGACCTTTTCGTGAGGGTGGAGCAGGAGACGGAGTTGCGACGGTGCAGTGGCCTTGAGTCAGGTTCCGCCATCATCGCTATAACCCTGAATCGGCTGCAGTTGTGAAAAAGGAAAATAATAATGGAATGTTTTCGTAGTTGTGTATTGCGTTGTGTTATGCTGTTTGGCCTTGCGAAGGCCAATGTTTTGTTCTTTGTTTGTTGTTATCTTTTACTTTTTTCAATTTCACTTTCTACCGTTATGGTCGCTAGCTGGCTGGCAGTCAGCAGAAATGTCGTCTACTGCCGCTGTTGTCGCTCTAATACTGGGTGATGGAGCAACAGTTCTTCGTGAAGGGCTCCGAATACTATCCGAATGTTTACGTTTTGCTAAATTCCGATGCACATTTAATGGCAAATAGACACGCACACAACACACACATACAGCAACTCAGTCTTTTCCGTTGTTCCGTTTTATTTACTTTTTTTGCATTTCGCTGCTAATGTCTGGAGTGGCGAAGGATATTCTCGTGTATACGCAGGCGACAGTGGTTGATGTAGGCCCACCCCTTCTATAGCCACTTGGGAGACATCAGTGTCTGAACAACCCCTCAACAAAAGTAGGGAGTAAATTTTTGGGTGTTCCCTCTTCTCACACTCACTTTATGCCAGATACTTCACTTTAAATAGGGCTGGAAAATTTTCAAATATTATTTTATTATTATTATTACTGCGATCGCCAGCAAATTAGTTGCAATTTTGTATTTCTTTCTCTACTATCATTTTCACTGACGTTAGCCAAGTTTGAATCAAACAAAGTAATCGCAATAACAACACTCTCTCGATATCTCTCACAACAACGGCGCAATGAGTTCGACAAATTGGAAAAAAAAATGAGAGAAGCTTTGGCAACACAAAACGGGTGAATGACGTATGACGAGGTAATTAAATAAGTAGACCTTTTCTTTTGGTTTTTTCTGTCATAAATACAAAATTGTTAATTGCTTTGTTTCTTAATCACTTCAGAAATGTTGGCTACGTCTTCTTGGTAATAAACAACTCTCACTGGTATTTAAACTTTAAACTTTGATCATCAAAGTTTAAACGCACGAAACAATTGTTTTCTTTTTGTTGCACTTTTTCTGTTGTTGGTGTTTTCTTTTGTGTTCCTTCGTGGGGTCTGACGGCGACAGGGAGAAAATGAGTTTTCACACATCTGACGAAATGTTGTAAAAATCAATACATGAATATTTACTTGTTCGCCTTTGTATTAAATTTTTTTTTCTTCCTAATCAGAATTTGTCAGTGTTGTTTTTCTTGTTTAGGGAAAGTAATTTTACACACATTTTCGTTGTTGTCTCCTTAAATATTGCCAACAATATTTTGTTGATTCCGCAACTAATTTGGTTTCCCAATTATGTAGTTTATTTCTTATATTTTTTCTTTGAGAAAAAAATGCACTTCTTGTAGTTAACTTTCCGTGTTTCCGCAACCAAACACTTTACGAACACGAATCAAGCGCAGCCAAACAGAGACTGGGGAACAGTTGCAAAATCAAGTACGTATATATTTTTTTTTTTTTTGACGACTACAGCAATTGTTGCCGTATGTTTGCTTGTAATGAAAAACAATTTAGTGATGCCAGCCCGTTGATCTTAGCTGAAACGGTGAGAATTTTTTCGTATTGTTTACTTTTTATAGACTTTTTACACCGGAACGCATTTAACATATTTCCGCGTTAATCCACATCTTTAATGGATGCGGCCAAAATGCTAAAATTTTTACATGTATTTTGTTGTTGGAAAGATGTTAACATATTTTCGCATCCACGAAAGATGCGGAAAAATACTCTGAAAATTTGAATTGTAACGATTTTTCTCAGTAATGTTGATCCGGCAACCACCATTTTCGTAGTTTGTTTACATTTTTCGGAAAAATTGCCAAACAACATGGACGGATAAAAAATGTACATTTTTTCCAAAATATTAATAAATGATTATTCCAATTAGATAAAAGCATTCGCGCTTCGTGCAATACTGCCTCCGAAACAATGTTAATAGGTTTGTGGCAGGAAAAATTGCAGGTTTACAAGGAAAATGGACAAATGTGTGTAATAGCCTTTTTACACCAAAAAAGCATTTCACATTTTGGGCTGAAGATGTGAAATGCTAAAAATTGGTTTTACACTGCAGTTTGCATATTGTCAGCTGTTGTCTAGCTCACACATTTTTCCATTCGCCTTGTTAACCTGCAATATTTTCCTGTCACAAACCTATTAACATTGTTTCGGAGGCATTATGTCAAGAAGCGCGAATGCTTTAAACTAATTGTAATGATCATTTATTAATATTTTGGCAAAAATGTAAATTTTTTGTCCGTCCATGTTGTTTGACATTCTTTTTGATAAATGTAAACAAACAACGATAATGATGGTTGTCGGTTCAACATTACTTTCACCTTTCCAGAGAACAACTCTGTGCATTTTCCGCATCTTTCATGGATGCGAAAATATATTAACATATTTCCAACAACAAAATACAAGTCAAAATTTTGTCATTTTGGTCGCATATTTCAAATATGCGGAATAATGCGAAAATATGTTAAATGCATTTCGGTGTAAAAAGGTAAACAACTTTACCTTTAAAAATACATTAAAACAAAATTAGGCAGATGACCAGAATATGGTGCGGACAAAATCCATTCCTCCAAATACGGCCTAAAATTTGAACCCGGGCCCAATGGGGCGAAAAATGGGTCCCTTGGGTTCTATGATAACCCACTACGTGCGAGTTCTCAAATTAAATGTATTATCGGGACGAATATAATGGCGATTTTTCCTTGACATGCAAGATCCATGGGGTCCTGAGGGCCAAAAAGGGTTCCTTTGGTTTCTGTAGTGACCCTCTATGTGCGGATACTTAAATTAAAGATATTTTTGAAAATAATCCAATGGTGTTAATTTCAAGTCATAAGGGTCCCAAGGACACCCTTATGCATATATGCTAATTTTTTAAATATCGCTTGCCTCTTAACTGAAGATACTGACGATACTGACCCAACAAAAATAGGTATAACTCGATCCGGAGACCTGTAGTCTGAAAGACTGAAAAATATTATCGTCTCGAGAATATTTTTAATTTGAGGGGGGTCCTCATATAACACATTCACCATCACCAACCATTCCGATATTTGTTAACCAAGACGAAGAGAATGGGAAAATTTTTCTCCAAATCGGAAAAGAATAATTTGAAACAGAACTCTTCGAGTTTTTTTTTAAACTGTCTCAGCTCGTTTGCATATCTAAAACAGTGGTTGTGTTTTGTTAACAACTTATATAAGCCTCGGATATTATTATTATTAGCCTTTAAAACAACTTGACAAATATATATATTTATATCTTAGTGCCTAAGTCAGAGGCCGAAATGATCAAAGATTTCCATTCGCTTCGATCTTGTGCGCACCGTCTCCAGTCAGTCCTACCAAGCAGCGTCAGTGATTCCTCCACCTGTTCCTTCCAACGTAGTCGCGGTCTCCCTCTTTTGCGCCGTCCTTCGAGGTCTTGATAGAATACCTTTCGCGCTGGAGTTTCCTCATCCATTCTCACGACATGGCCTAGCCAGCGTAATCGTTGCACTTTGATCCGCTTGACGACATCAATGTCGTGGTATAACTCGTACAGCTCATGGTTCATCCGAATCCTAAACTCGCCGTTTACGCAAATGGGTCCATATATTTTGCGGAGTATTTTTCTCTCAAACACCGCCAGATGAGCTGCATCTGCCTGTGTAAGCACCCAAGATTCGGAGGCGTACAACAGAACCGGTAAAATTAGTACCTGGTACAGCTGGACTTTGGTAGTTCGAGATAGGGTGGTGTTTATAAAGTGCTCGCGTAGTCCAAAGAAACACCTGTTAGCAAGCACTATTCTCCGTTTTATTTCGAGGCTGACACTGTTGTTCTTGTTCATGGCGGATCCAAGGTAGATAAATTCATCCACTAACTCAAAGCAATAGTTTTCAACGTTCACGCTGCGTCCCCAACGGGTGGACACTTTGTTCGATGATACCATTAACTTCGTCTTGTCCTCATTCACTGCCAAACCCATTTTCGCTGACTCCCTTTCAACTGATGTGAAAACAGCTGTTACCTCTCGCATCGTTCGACCGATAATGTCGATATCATCGGCATATGCGAGCAGCATGTGGCTCTTATTAAATATGGTGCCAGACATGTTAACCGCTGCTTTCCTTAACACCTTCTCCATTACTATGTTGAACAGCATACATGACAAACCGTCACCCTGTCTAAGACCTCTCGTCGTATCGAATGGTGCAGATAGATCCTTGCCAATCCGAACAGAGGATTTGGTATTCGTAAGGGTACACCGGCAGAGACGAATTATCTTCGCAGGAATACCGAACTCAGACATGGCTTCGTATAGTCGATGCCTGATGGGACTATCGAAGGCAGCTTTGTAATCGACAAAGAGGTGGTAAGTGTCGATTTGCTTCTCATGGGTTTTCTCAAGAATCTGCCGTAGTGTAAATATCTGATCCGTCGTGGACTTGCCTGGTCTAAAGCCGCACTGATAAGGTCCAATCAGGTTTTCCACAATTCGCTTTAGACGTTCACACAGTATGCTAGACAGGACCTTATACGCAATGGGTAAAAGGCTAATTCCACGATAGTTTTTACACTCACTACGGTCACCTTTTTTGTAGATTGGACATAGCACACTGAGATTCCAATCCTCTGGCATGCTCTCCTGAAGCCAAATGTTCTCTATGAGCTGTTGCATGCTTAAAACAAGCTCATCTCCACCCGCCTTAAACAACTCAGCTGGAAGACCATCAGCCCCAGCGGCCTCGTTGTTCTTCAGGCGGGATATGGCAGTTGTTATCTCAGCTTGGCTCGGAGGTGGACACTCGATGTTATCATCTCGGATTGGTGCACAGTCTTCTTCCGTCAAGTTTTCACACATCAATAGGCTGCAGAAGTGATATTTATATATTCTCAGTACGCTCTCGGAGTCAGTAACGAGATGACCATCCTTGTCTTTACAGGAGGGAAGACCTGTTCCATGTACCTTTATTTTTATCTTCTGATAGAATTTTCGGGCTTCACCTCTGTTCCTGTAATCTTCAATACACACATTATTCCGCTCCTTAAGCTCTCGTTTTTTTCGCCTGAAGAGTCGAGTCGCCTCCCGCCTCTTCTCCCTATACTTTTCATGAACAGCTCGCGTTGCCATTGGCTGCAGTTTGGCCCTGTATGCAGCATCTTGTTCCCGGGTGGCATCGTCGCATTGGTCATCGTACCAGGCATTATCGTTAAAGGGCTTCACATACCCTAGTACGGACCGCGCAGTACTTTCCATCGAGTGGGCAATATGTTGCCATTGCGCGCTAGTATTTTCGGGAGTTGGAGCATCAAGAAGTAGTTGAGTGAGTTGGTCAGAATAGGCGTTGGCTATCTCCGCGGTCTGCAGTTTAGCGATGTCCAGCTTTCTCTGTGCCTGGTTACGCAGGGTTTTCGCTCTGCTTAGCCTAGTACGCACCTTCACTGCAGTGAGGTGGTGATCCGAGTTGATGTTCGCACCTCTGATCACTCGTACGTCTAAGACACTTGACGCGTGCCTTCCATCGATTACCACGTGATCAATTTGGTTTCTCGTTACTTGATCGGGAGATATCCACGTTGCTTTGTGAATGTTTTTGTGGTCAAATCGTGTGCTGCTAATTACCATGTTCCTTGCTGCAGAGAAATCAATCAGTCTGATTCCGTTTGGCGATGTGTCAGTATGCAGACTAAATTTTCCGACTGTTGGGCTAAAGACATTCTCCCGGCCTATTTTGGCATTAAAATCTCCCAGCACGATTTTAACATCATGGCCCGGGCTACGGTCATATGTTTCTTCAAGTTGGGCGTAGAATTCGTCTTTGACCTCGTCACTTTTCTCCTCCGTCGGAGCATGAGCACATATCAGCGTGATGTAGAAAAATTTTGCCTTTAGTCTTATGGTGGCGATTCGTTCACTGACAGGAGTAAACCTAGAGATCAGGTGTCGTAGTCTCTTGCCGACCACAAATCCACAACCAAACTCATGCTTTTCCGCGTGGCAGCTGTAGTACACGTCACACATCCTCATCCGCGAGCATCCATAGCCAGTCCACCGAATTTCCTGTATAGCAGTAATGTCAGCCTTATACTCTTCGAGGACATCCGCCAGTTGAATAGAGGCACCTGGTCGGTAAAGAGTTCTAACATTCCAAGTGCATATTCTCAAATCATGGTCCTTAAAACGTTTGCGGTGGTCGTCAACATTTTGGGGGTTTCTTTTTCTCTTATTTCTCATTTTATTCACTGCCATTATACTGGTGGCGGGTGGCAAGCCCAGCCCACCAGGTTCTGCATTTTATTCCTACTGGCAGGAAACATTTCAGCCGCTCATTCTGGGGCAGACGCTGACCAGGAAGCCGCCCAATATGGAACAGACGCTATGGATTTTCGCAATTTAGTTTTCGGAAGATGTGGGTTGCTAACCCTCGTCTCCTAGATTGGTAATACGGCTGCTATCTGCACGTCCAATCCCACGATGCAACCATGCTTCAGCGGTTCAAGCCTACTTTCCTGAGACGTCTCTTTGACCATTCAGGATACATGGTTGTAATGCCTTCTAACTTTAGCTAACTTCTAAGCGGTTGCTTTGAAGTCATTGCCCAGGGAATACTTGGTCTAAGACCGGAAGTAGTTAGCTGCTTGGACAGTGCCACAAAGGAATCGATTCTGGTCACTCCCAAGTGAGTAACAATCAGTAACTTTCCACCTCTGAGCAAAGTCCCATTCCCCAAGTCTCGGATATAGGATAACAAAAAACAAACATTGTCGCTTAGCAAAGAAAGATTGGTAATAACTTATAACGTTGACAGACACACGAGTTTACTAACGACGCCCATGTATGATAACTCTTGAATTAAGTTAAGAATTTGAGCTGAAAATACGCGATCTAAAGTTTTTTAAACTTTGTTAATACGAACATTAACAGTCAGAACTTCTTATTGATGTTCCTAGAAGTCCACATTGCATTTATAATTTATATTTAACCGTAGCTGGTAGTGATGACAAATGTTGTTTTCTTACTTTTAAGCGTTTCAGCTGACTTTGCATTTTACTAACTATGATAATGTATGGATAACTTTGAGTAATTTGACAGAAAAATGCGCTAATGAAGGCATGGAAAATAATTTTATCAAAAAGTATACATCAATGACAAGAGGATAAAATTTCCTGTTTACTATGTTATAAATCCGACAAAAAGCAGTAATGAGCCAATTAATGATAACAGTGATTGTGTTGCCACACAAGGACAAAACATATTAAAGTTTGCATTATTTAAATTAAAACAAAATGCATTTAGTTATTCCCAGCAATTAGACACAGAAAAAACAGCAAAATAATCAAATTAGAAACACCGCTGTCTTGTTGGTCTTAAAAACGGAATCGCCCGAAATCTGGGGAAAATTTCAGGTTGAAGTATTTTTTACTTTTTCAATCAGGAAAAATCAGAAAAAACTTGGGATATAATCAAAAAACAAAAAAAGTTATTGCAGAAGATAATCTATGGATTGGTTAAAAAGTTATGGCCGCTGAAAGTTAACATATAGAAATTAAGTTTTTATTAATTCTTGAATTTTTGCCTTTGGCTGAGGTGCAGAATATGGGCGGGCTCCCGCAGAGTCTCGAAAATATCTTTCGTTTGAGTACCCGCACATAAGGGGGTCATCATAGAACCCAAGAGGCACCTTTTTTAACCATGGACCATGTTTGACGACCCAGACGAAGTAAATGTTATATTTCTGTTGTTGTTTGGCCTCCCGCCTCTTATTCTGTACTTCAGCCAAATGCAAAAATTCAAGAATATATAAAAACTTAATTTCTGTATGCCAACTTTTAGAGGTCATAACTTTTTAACCAATCCACCTATTCTCTTCTGCAATACCTCCTTTTATTTGATACTTTAAGCAGAAGGTTGAAATCTTCAGTTTCTCAGCGGTAGCTAGTAATTGATTTTAGACTCATGGTTTCTTGGTGAAATTTTCTTAGAATTCATCGTAGATTCCGATTCTGGTGTACGATTTTTGCGAAAAAAAATTGAAAGGTCCTAATATACATATTGTCAACTAAAATGCCGTAATACAAATTTTCATAATTTTGCAGGAGAAAAAAAATGTATTTTTAAGAACAAAAAACGTTATAATATGATAAGTATTTAAATTTTAGTCACTATTTGTTCACATCTTCCCTTAAGATAGAGGACAAATTTATATCTATAGAGAAAATATAGTTTTTCCATAATTTCGGAAGTTATATGGGTTCTTACTTTTGTGATTGTTCAAGAAATTTATGCAATAAAATCGTTTTTTTTTGAAACCAAAAAATTTTCTAGCGGCTTATAGATTCGCCTAGTATATCATATTCATTTCATTTAATTTTCTTTTATATATCTTGTGATGTACGGAAGTCAAAAAAATGTCAATTATATTACATCATATTTAAATACAAAAGCATCATACAATGCTTTAACAAAAAATAATATTACAAATAAAATATGTTTGTATACAAATAATTCTTCTTCTTAATTGGCAGCAGCAACAGAAATTCATCTATTAGTAGCCGCACGTAGAAAAAAATTCCAAGCGCTTCGGTCTTTTGAGCTTCGTAGATAGTTAGTCACACCAATTGTGACTTATTGTGACTATCTTGCGCCGCCCATCGAGTTTATTAAATAGATTGATCGGCTTGAGTCATTCCCCAGGATTGTGCGCTGTAGAGCAAGGCAGGTAGTATCAGAGTCTGGTAGAGCTGGATCTTTGTTCTTCGAGAGAGCGCTTTGTCATTAAATCGCTTGCTTAGCGCATAGTAGCAGCGGTTTGCGACCAATACTCGTCTCTTGATTTCAATTATTATTTTTGTTTATTGCGGAGCCAATCAATTACCACTTCAAAGTTATAGTTGTTAACGTTCACGCAGCGTCCCAGACTAGTGGACTTTTTGTTGGTTGAAACACAAAACTTCCGCTGACTGCTTTTCATATATATGATATCTATATCATCGGCATACGCGAGCATCTTTTGTTGAAGATGGCACCATTCCTGTTTACTGCAGCCTTGCGCATGATCATCTCCATTACGATGGTAAAGAGATCGCAAGACAGACTTATCGCCTTGCCTAAAGCCTCGCTTTGTCGAAAATGACTCAGTCAGATTTTTACCAATTTCCACTGAAGAGTTTGTGTCAGTCAGTGTCATCCCGCAAAGTCGTATTAGCTTCGCGGGAATACCAAACTCAGCCATAGCATCTTACAATTTCTGTTGTATTGTCCTTCGAATGCAGCTTTGTAATCGATGAACAGATAGTAGGTCACAATCTGAATTTTTTGGGTCTTCTCCAGGATTTGCGTACTATGAATATCTGGTCGGTCGTGGATTTTCCGGCAACGATATACGAGGCAATGTTAGCGCTGCTGGTCTCTAGTCGACATTGAAAATACGAATGGATTTCTTAGTGATTTAGGAAGTCCAGACATTACGTAATTAAAGAAGTAGTTCAACGAATGAATGAAATTGAGTTCAATTTTACCTGACTGCAATATTAAATATTTGTTTAATTTTTAGGTAGCAACATAGCAAAAGCTAATTGTTTTTTTAATATGTGTAGGCAAGAATAAATCCACTGGAGTGGGTCATTTGTATGGAATAAAACCTAGCAATCTCATTTTAAATGTATTGATGTTTTACCTTAGGTTAAATAAGTACATTTTAATTCTGTTATGCACAATACCATTTACTTGTTTAAAACATATGATATTTATATAAAAGACAAGAATAGTTCATTTCGGATGAAGGAGCATCAGTCATGTCATGCAGTTTGATTTTGTGGAAGCGGTTATCAAAGTCGTAATCTATGATAAATTCTAAGATAATTTGCCCAAGAGACCATGGGTCTTAAGTCAAAATCGAGCCCACGCTTTTTAACAGGAAACTTTTCGTATTCCACAACAAGCCCTGCAACTGCCCCTAGAGGATTCAAATGTATGACCGACCCCCAGTAATACAGAAACAATTTTTAATGAAATTTGCACCCACCGCTCTTAACGCCCTAAATTTGCCCCTAGAGTAGTCAAATGTATGGCCGACCCCAAATATTTTTGCAACTCCAACAGTTTCTTATCTTCAACACTTAAGGAGTCTCCCATACATATTTTTCAAATTACTCAAAAATTTTTGGCTCCCATACAAAAAAAAAAACAAAAAATTAATTGTCCTCAATAGTGGTTAGAACACGCGACTACCATGTGGGAGATCCGTGGTTCGATTCCCAACTCCAGTAATCTAAATTTTTCTTTAATTGCCGGCCCCCTCGATGTTGTCGACAGCAACTTCGCTGTATATGTAGTGTCAAGTCAACCGGCATATCTAGTAAAAGCTTCTCATACTGTGACATTCGCATTAGTCGATAAAATAATAGTAGGTGCCGTTTGTTGTGAATCGTGTTAATTCATAAAAACCCGAGAAGCTATCCCATACCTCATTATTGGGGTGTAAAGTGATATTAAGTGTTTTTTTTAAGAGATAAAACTTGAACAGCCGAAAAACAGAGCTTTCGTTTTAAAAGAATTAACAACGAAACTAGTTTCACTTAACCATTCATTCATTAATATTAGTACAGTCGAACTTCTATATAACGTAGTCACTGGGAATCGCCGATTTATACGTTATAGAGAAAATTCGGTTGTTTATGTAAACACTAGCATTTTATGTCATTTAGGTGCTATTTCGATAAATACAATTTTTTATAAACATTAAATCTTGTTTCTTATAAAAGAACGACGTTATTTTCGTTTGCCTTAAACTTTTAAATTTCATTTCATCGACAAAATCTTCACATCTATTAAAGAAGGAAACAAATTTCTCTGTGACATTATTTCTTGATTCCACACATGTTCTTTGGAATTTGCGAATGCTAAAAAAACTCGCTAAAGATTTTTTTTTGGTACAGAAACACCGGTTGTGAAATTCGCTATAGAGAAGTCTGTTATAGAGAAGTTCGACTGAACTTAAAATATAAGTACAGCTGCTACGAAAAAGATGATAAATATTATCTGCATTAAAAAGGGAGTAGAATTGCTTAAGTTTATGGAGCTAGTTATACCGTTTATATAAATAACAAAGGTCCTTCGATAGCTCAGTGGAATAGACGTAGACTAGCAATCCGAAGGTGCCGGGTTCGACTGCCGGCCGGGGCACTGGCCAAATCAACATCGATGAAAAATTAATTACTTTTCAAATACTTTCGAGTTCTCCAGCCAACAAAACTCATCCTAGATGCTTCCACTAAAAATCAAAATTGCGCAAGGACCAAGGAAAAAGGAAAATGATTTATCAACATCTCATATAAATCAACAAGCCAGCTGGCGCCATCTCTGGTGGAATTTGGCGGTTAAAACACAACAACAACACCTAACAATCCTTGACACAAACCTTGTTATCTACAAAGGAACGAAACAGAGTTCCCAACAATGATCGTATGATATTTAAACCTAAAAGTGACAAACAGTCGTTATCGATTCTCGAATTTTATTATTTAATGGCAGCAGTAGTATCTAAATCTGTTTCAGAATCCAAATAGTGAATAATAAACACTTTGAATTAATATTAATATCAGTCTGGGTTTCCGTATGGCTATAAAATTTGTTATTTTACAAGGCCTTTATAAATCAATATCTCTTTTTTTTAAATATTTAATTTGTTATTGTAGTTTCTCAATTTACCAGTTCTAATTGCGCTAGTGAAATTTTTGCACTAAAACTCTTGGTATATATACATACTTTTATATGTAGCCGGGGTATAATAAATGCTGTTAATGGTTTTTTTTTGGAGTCACCCTGTCATTTTCTCGGACTGAAAAACACAACTGCATCATTGTTATTGTTTACTTATCATAATAATTACGAGCTTGGGAAATATTTGTTTGGACAAATGGCTGCGAATAATGATGAACCTTTCGATAATCCCGATGTAAGTAGTTGGACCATCTTCATATTTAGACAAACCAATTGATTGTGATTTACTTTTGCCATTTTAGTTTGACGAGGACGAGGGAGAAGAACAATTTGTGCCCACCACAGCAGGACGAAAGCGTTTGTTTAGCAAGGAGTTGCGCTGCATGATGTACGGCTTTGGTGATGATAAGAATCCTTACACGGAAAGTGTCGACCTTCTGGAGGATCTGGTCATTGAGTTTATCACCGAAATGACGCATCGGGCCATGGAGATAGGACGTACTGGTCGTGTTCAAGTAGAAGACATAATTTTCCTGGTTCGCAAAGATCCGAGAAAGTATGCTCGTGTCAAAGACCTGCTCACCATGAATGAAGAGTTGAAGAAGGCCCGCAAAGCTTTTGATGAAATTAAATACGTCGGTACGCCAAATAGCGAAAGTAAGATCTGATTAAAGCCGAGATTAATCGAGCTTCCTTGTCCATTCCTCCATTTCAGGCAGTGAGGCCAAAATTAAATGACAAAAATCAAAGTAGCCATCAGCTATCGGCATCAGTATTTAGTAAAATCTTTATTTTTCTACAACTTAACAATCGTACAAGAGTTAAAGTGTGAAATTTTGAAAACAATAAACAGTTAATATCGTAATATAAATACTGTTTGAATCTCAGCAAACATGGCTTTTTGTATGGATTTAAAAAGATTAAGTATCAAATTAATGTTTTTAGTATAGTGACAATCAGCAGCCTAGAAATTTTCTGTACTTGATCTAAAGTGATTTTTTAAAGCTGGTACATTTACATTTGCTAACTATATAGGTGTCAACAAATTAGCCTAACAAAGTGAAAGATAGCAATCGGTAGCATTGTAGATGAACCGTTTGCAACTATGGAGCTCTGGGTCCCAATTACCGAAATCTTGATTTCGAACGTGCTACAAATTTTAAATTTGCCTTTAAATTTTTAAAAAACGTGCACGTATAAAGCGTATTAATAGATACAGTATAACCCTTTTAATTACCTCACGCTTGTTTACCTAGATTTCTAAATCCTCGTTTATTTCGCTCTATTTTTTTTCTAAGAAAACTCCACGGCTGAATAACTCGCCTAGTCAACAAATTCGAATATAAAATATTCCTTCTTTTTTTTACCCAAAGTACTTTTTGCTATGGTTTACTTACTGCTCACTAACATTTTTGACCGACTATTGTGTGACAACGCTAACAATTTATCTGAAGATAAAGTTGTTGCATTAGAGAGCCCATAGTTGCGTTAAAGTTGACGTTTTTTAATAACTATGTTACAAACATGTTCAGATAATTATTTTTTTTAAGTTATTTAAACGTATGTATTCGTCTAATTGCCTATGAAAATTTTGATGAGGAATTAACCGGCGATAAGTGTAAAAACATCTCATTACTTATTTTATGAACTTCCTGATATAAATATGGCCGTAAGAACACGTTTGTATACCAGATTTCGATTCGAATGCGTTAATTCGGCCCCTGCCTATAGATCTCTAGAAGTATTGAAAGCTTCCGTTAAAAGGTGATGTCTCTTACAAAAGAAAACAAGCGACTCAAAGTGAAGATCTAATTTTGCGTTGAATTAAAAAACAGCATATAGAAAAATTGAATAGATTTGCGGAATAAAAGGTGAAGCAATACAATATATCTGTATTATCAGAATAAACAGGCTATTTAGACGGATTCATATCCTGCGGTTTTTATTTTTTCAAAATAAGACAACAGCGCATTCCGCTGCCACACACTGCATTATAGATGTAAAGAAGTCATTCTGGTCCATAATTAAAACTATATATCAAAGAAATTGTTTCAAAATTGAAATAACTTTTTCTAAAATCCAACAATTATTATTTGTTTTTATTTCCATCGTATTTTTTATTCAGTCGAAATAATCATCTATGTCTATGTCCGGATTGAGAATGTCATCGCCGTAAGGTGTTAGGTCGATCCCATTTAAAATAAGGTTCTCGCACATCTCTGCCAATTCTGAGTTACCGATTAGTATGGCTCCGCGTAGCTTTCCATTTTGAAGAACAAACTTAATGTATTCGAGTCCTGGAGTAGTTCTCAAAAGGATCTCGTAATTGGTACCCAATCCCTGGCCGTTATAGCGTCCTAAAAGTACTACCGGTAGGCCAAACAGTTGTGTTACATGACCAAACAATTCGAAACAGAAGTCTTGATAGATGACTTCGCCGTTGAAATCTGCTGCCATGCTACGGCCGGCCATTGAGCCCATTTGTCTGGCCTGCGTCCATAATCTCATCTGAAACCAATGCTCCGCTTTCTCCCAGGAGGAGCTGCAAACGTCCCCTGCAGCATAAACGCGATCAACGGATGTTGCCATCATATCGTTGACTTTAATGCCATGATCTTCCGAGGCAATTTCCAACTCTGGCTCGCAGCTATAGTCTAAACGCGGGTCTACACCAGTGGCCGAAACAACAAAGTCGCATTGTATCAATTCGCCGGTGGTCAATTCCACATTCATTAGCGTTTTATTTCGTTTGGGGTCAAATACTTCATTCATTTCCTTTATAAGTGATTTGAAGTGGATTATTGGTTTGTTCTTGTCCAAATTTGAACCTTTCAATTCAAAGCGTTTATGCCAATCCGGACCCAATGCGGCTCCTTTTTTACTTTGTGCCTCGCTAGATGTTATTTCGTCGTAGCGCAAACGCTTCACAACCCCTTTGGGCGTTTCTAGTTTCTTGTCGGCCGATACTTCAGACTTATTGTCCATTACTTGTTGAAAAAAGTATGCCGCTCCTGGATCAATGAATGTGGAAGCTATGTGGCTATCTTTTACCACCCAGTGAACTTCAACGCCTTGCAATTCGTGGGCTAATTCGCTTGCAATGCCGCCATTGCCCACAAGAACCACCCTTTCAGATGTCTGTAGTCGCTTTTGCAACTCCAGCACGGAGTCGGTGTCGCGAATGCCCAGTATCAATGGGTTGTCATTATCTATCAGTCGTGGGCTGCCCCCTGTGCACAGGCACAAGTATTCATAGTGTATTTGCTTGCCCCCAACGGTTTGTATGAATTTTTCCTTTGCGTTGACGTGTTTCAGTTGGTCCACCTGAGTTACTATTGCTGGAGCTAAAACCCCACCGCCGCCAGATATACCGGCTAAAGTTCTCTCGTGTACATCGAATTTGTGTAGGTAACGAGCTACTGGTTCCAAATTGGCCACAGTTTTAATAATATTTGACTCGGTCATAAGAAGAATCGACTGATCGGGGCAACATATGGCTATAGTTTCGGCACAGGTCACCCCCGCAATACCTCCACCCACAATGACGAATGTGAAACGTTCGGCTTCCGGACCTTCTCCTTCCCTCCTCTCTTCCATATTAATTGCAAACTTAAAAAACTATTATCAAAAACGAATGGAATTCCTAAGCCTGGGCCTGCTTTCCGTAAAATTCACTATAGTCGAATTCACGGTACGGCACATCAAAGGTCAACAGACCGTAATCCCGGGCCCTCTCGACGGCCACCAACAATTCAAAATGCTTCTTTTGACAGAGACCGGTTTTGGAGTAGCTCAACACTTGACCGGTCTGTGGTGAAATAAACTGTTTCAAAAGTTCAATGTTACGATGGTCCAACACCAAGTATTCGTCCCGGCAAATTGGGCAAGGATTGCCCGTGGATATCAAATTCTTACGGATGCAAGTCTTGCGAGTTTTACGCGGCGGAAAAAGGCCTTTGTGATTACGCCGGTATTGCTCCCACACGAAGAGGGTGCCGTACGTTTGCTGATACGCTTCGCTGCTCAGATAGCGAATCGACGTCTCCACAGGTATCTTTTGTGAGCGATCTTTGCGCATCAACTTGAGCTCTTCCTCGGTGAGTTCACGTTTCTCCTGCTGCTGGTGCTCCCCTTCTGCTGATACACTGCTATCTGTTTCGTCTTGTTTCTTTTGGCTCTCGCAGTTTAATGCACGTGTGGTATGAAGGGACTGTGACAAATAGGTGGTGGTCGCTGCGGTGTGATTAAAGGCTATTCGCGTCAATATATTTCGCAATCCATGGCCAAGTGTAATCATCGTGGGTGAATAATTTCAAATTATTGTGTCGGCTGCGAGATGAGGAAAAAAGAACACTAACCTGAAATGTCTAATTCGTATGTTATATGACGAGTACGTAGTGTCATTTTATGGGAATGACAGCTGTTTGCGTCAAACGTAAATCACGTAAGACACAGCACAAGTTGCCAGATCCGTCAGAAAGACGGTTATTTTAAAAGTTAAAATTGGATCAAGAAGTCGCCTTAGTATATAGGAGTTAAATAAGTTCGTAATAAATTTTAAGTTTTATAAATCAAATTTTTTAATAATTCACACCTACGAGGTTGAATTTAAAAAAGGAAGCTGTTTTTGTTTACTGTTGTTATGTTGTTGAAAAACCTGAATATTTCAAGAAACTTTTCAAAGAGAAGAATGTTTTGGAGGACAGTTCAGATTTTTTTAGTGTAGTTAAATAAAATCGTATATGATTTGCAATAAACTAACTGAGTAACATTTTACTTATTGACAAATATAAGTTCTTTGTTAATGTTAGTAAGCAAAGGAAACATAATTCAAAGTGTCGAACAAAGTAATACAATTTTTTTCATCTTTATTTAAAAATATTTAAAACAATACAAATGTAATTCTTTTTGATTAAAATTAGATAATACCGTGATTTCGGATGAAAATGGCTCGAATACAAATATTTTTTGACGTTAGCCAAATCGGTTCAAGACTGGCTCCAAACATCTACGAATTGTCCAGAGTAAATACAGCCATGTTTCCTTTATAAAACTAAAGCCAATAAGTTAGCTTATGTTGTATATTTACAAGAACCAAAATCCCGAGATGTCGTCAGTAAGCTTCTCGATCAGAATTCGTATTAATGAAAAAACACATTTCGAATGCAACAAAAGAATTTTAAAAAATGTTTAGATATATAAAAAAAAAGTAAAAAAGTAGTTGAGAATGATATTTGAGAAAATAAAAATAATGTGTCATTTCTGGACGAGGTTGATTTAGTATTTTATGGTTATGAGCCCATTTTTTCTAAATTGTAAAATAATTAATATCGTTGAATTGCTTATATTAAATTTGAAATGGAATTGCTGAACAATTGATGCAAATATGTTGCTCCAAATAAAAGTTTTTTTTTTATTGTTTTTTTTTTCAAAAAAGCAAATATTCTTAAAGCTGTAAAAAAAATTTCTTCCCGAAGCCGACAATTTCTTTATTGTTTCTTATAGAAATGTTCTAAGAAGAAAGTTGTGTACTAGAAAGTAAATAATTTATTTTTTGACCATGTGTTAATCATAAAGTATTTCAACATTCCTGCCATAAGTAAAGATAATGTGACCATTTTAGTTAAATTGACCATTTTAGGAAATTGGGTATTATGTTAAAAGATATGGCAACATATTGTTATCCGTTGCTTTAGGGAAAATTTTATTTACATTTCTTCAAAATTTTGTTAAGATATTCGTTAGAATGGTTTCTCATAGTGAATGGTTGAGAATGTTTTCGAGACAATGCACTGAAGAAAGAATTATCATTTTGCTATGAGATTCTGGTGCATAAGGCTTGATGAACAATTTGCAATCATTATACCAAAGTCTGCTGATAAGGATTCGTGTCTGTATCCGAAACAGCTGCACAGATTGCCTGACATTATGAGAATATCATTCTGCTAATTAATTTCTTTCAACTTGAGCTTGAAATAATTTTTTTTTTGATTTATTATCTATTAGAATTACTATTGTACTCTTGTTATAAGTTGCTGGGTGGCATATAACAAGACCCTATACATCTTAAGATCTTAAGTTGTATGCTTTAATGGGCTTAACTTTTCCCTGTATCAATTTATATTTAACCTCTTCCCTATAGCTGAGAATATAAAAATATTATTGACAATTTGTTAAAAATTATAATAATAAAACACGTAGTGGTTAAACAATTTTGTAAATATTTTGCGGGCGAGCAGGTATTAGCAGCTAAAATTTTTAGGACGAATAAGTGACACATGTAGCAATTACCTGCTTTAATATCTTAGTAGGGGGGTTATGTCTGTAGTTCCACATTAAAATCAATTTCTTAAAATATTAAGATGGATCGAAAATTTCGTTAAATTTTTTTAACAACTTTGATAAAAAATTAACACTGTTGTATTTGCAATAAATTGCCTTTTTAAAAATGTATCATATGTAGGTATAACTTTTATACTCTTATGGCCGTTTTCTTAATGTATCGACAAATTTCCAGTTACTAAATCTCGACATATATTTGTTAGAATGATAAACTGTCCGTTAACGATTTTGGTTTTTTCAATATACCGACAAAAAACTATTTTTCAGTTGGCAATACCCTGAAAAATATATGAGACAGTTGACAAATTCTTGATACAAATCAGTTATTTTCGAAGTGTTACATATTAGACATTTAATAAAAACGCAATAAAACTTAAATAATGACAGATAAAAGCAATGTGGGAAACATTTTACCACTAAAGATGATCTGCTGCTTATTGTTTTGGTTTAACAATCAAAAATATATCTTGGAAAACAAAAGCTACAAACAGCAGTCAGCTGATTGAGTTTATCTGTACGGCAAATAAATAACCGGCAGATGAGGGCTGGTTAGCTTTGCGATAGAACAAAAGCAAATGAGACTTTGAGAAAACCTTATTTTTTTAATCTACAGTTTTTCGTTAAGAAAAAAGATAATCGCCTAATGAGAAAACGGCCCTTAAAGTTATACGACTTCAAACTTTTAGGTGAGAGATATATATTTCCTAAAAAGATACTTACATATTTCCTAAAAATTAAAATCTATTAATAAATGTAGTAAAATATGTCTATTAGAACATATTTTAACGAAAGAAAAAACAGAAAAAAGTATATGTCCAACACTTTAAATTTTGAACTTATCTACGCACACACACTAGCAGGAACCATTGTGTGTCGGTCTGCAAACGCTTCTTGTTTTAGTATGGCAGTCCGAGTATTGACTCAAAGTAATTTAATAATGTAATTCATGTTAAAAATTAAAAAAAAAACATTTTAAAAACAATTTTAAAGGTTAAAAAAATAATTTTAGCGAAATTTTTTTTTCTTTTATTACTTCTTGTATTATTCCAGGAAAGTTATCATTTTGACGAAAATTTTACTATTTTAAAAGTTATTAATTCCGTTGCGCTAGTTTAGGTAAATCGGCCACTGTGCACCGTGGCTGCAGTTGCAATCTGTTTTATAAACATTCCATAACATTTTAATTTTCCATAGAAACATTTAATATACATTTGCATAGTGTTAATGTTAAGCGGAATTCCCACCCACAAATACGGCCTAACAGACAATTTATTTATTACAATTCCCCTAAAACGGAACACTCATTAGATCACTTTCAGGATACGAAGACACGATGGGTGAGTTATCGTCTGATGAATGACTTAATAAACGTATTTAGGTGTAGTCTTATTATGTTCCTTCCTCCCTACATGCACGCACAATTACAGTCTCGTTTGATTAGTTTGAAGACGCGTATGAAATGCAAATGTCAGCCTGTATCTACTTTTTTTTTTATTTGTGAATGTTGTCCTGGTAACTACCAAGTTTACAACTACATACTACATACAACGGGAAAATGACACATGGTCTATAGTAGCGGCTAATGTGAGACATACCAAAGAACTAAAACTGGAGGCAAAAGCTCCAACGCCAGCCAATACAAAGTGAAACACGCTAATCGAAAGCTCATTGCGTGTCAAACATAAACATGACTGAACTTACAAACTGTCAATGTGCGATTACAACAAACATTATACGAGTGCTCTCAACAGTCTGAATGTCCAAAAGTCGACGGCCACCGGGGATGAAAGGCATTGTGGTGAGTGGCAAAAATATGTCTGTACAAAGCCCAACTAAAGGGTACCGAAGAACAAGTCACTTTAAAATTAAAGCTGCCGCAAACAAAATACAAATTTAAAAAAAAATCATGATTTTTTGAAGAGTTATCATACAAACATTGCAGAAACAAAGATAATTTGCAAATTATTTTCGGTACATGAAATATTATTTTAGCGATCAACTGTGTAATTTGTCTATTTATTTACAATTATTTTATCAATGTATGTTGATTAGTTGGCATGCAGGCATCTTCTCTGTGGAGGAGATCACTTAGGTTCCTATGGACCAATTGCGATACCCGTTGGGCATCTGCGTCATTATCTCAACCTATGTTATCACCGCGTGTGCTGCCTGATTGCGTTGTTACTTGTCCGGAGTTTTGATCCAATCCGCCCAGTCGATGGTTTTCCTAAAGTTATTGATCCCTCAGATATTCAATGATGCCAGTTTCCCTATACCATTTAAGAAGTGGTTTCCAGTCTCTTTCTGTATAGGGCTAGGCAGTCGCATATGTCCCGTTAAGAAGGTTATTATTTTTCTAATCTGGTCCCTTTCAAGATTTACCAGTTATGACGTACGCTTCGGGTTGTATTCAGATCTTTCCCACAGATTCCATCGTTTTTTCATCTGTCGTTTGCAGTTCTAAATGTTAGATTTCCGATAATACTCTTACTGGTGGATATAGGGCAAAGTGCTACGTGTTTAACGTAACTTTTCTGCAGGGCTTATTCCAATCGGCCTTTTTCGTCCGTTCAAACTACTGTGTCCAGGTATCCACGTAACCAGAACTCTGCTGTTCCTGGATATCTCGTTAAGAGATTTCACTTTTGATTTGATATTACAGGACTTCAATGAGTTTACCGCCGCTAGACTGTCCGTGAACAAGAGGCTCTCCTCCTGTAATACTTTCCTCGTTTAATTGCAAGTATTTTCGCTTGGAAAACGCTGCAGACGTCTGGAATTCTTGATATTATAATTCTTGATCCTATATCCGCGGAGTAGATAGAGTAGCCGACCTTGTCATCCAGTTTGGACCCATCAGTAAATATGTTTAGTGGTCCATACATAGCGTTCTCGTCGCTGTCCACTTCTTTTTGGAGGGCGTTCTAGTTTCATAGAGAATGTTCGATTTTAGTGTACTAAGCACGTAGTCAGTTTCAAGTGAGATATTGATCTGGTTCAGAATCCTTGAGTGTCCGATGGAGAGATCCCAATGTTCTATCTCATTTAATCGAAAGGCTGATTTCAGGGCGGAATATTTGCAACTCAGATCAGGTGGTAGTAGATTTTAGTATCGTGTAGAGTGCCTTAGAGGAAGTCGATGTCATGCACTCTGTTATTAGGAGACAAGAGGAACGTTGAATACGATCCATTTGTCGAAATTTTCTATAGAGCCATATTGTAGTATTGGCTTCACAATAGCATTGTAAATCCAAAGTGTTACCTTTGGTTTGAGTCCTCAGGTTTGTCTAATAGCTATATTTCTACAATTAAGTTTCCTGTCCAAGATGAGGCCCAGGTAGTTCGCAGATTCGGAGAAGTTGAGTTGCTTATTGCCCGCATGGTTGTTGGATGTAGTGGGCGATTTCTGTTTCCGACTGAACAGTACTAATCCCGTTAAGTCCCCTGCTGGCGCACCGGTTTGCCAGGATATTGATATAGTCCTGCATCTTTCGTTCGAGATTTGGTAGACCATCAACGTATGTATGCATTCACGCATGCGACACTTGATCAAAATATTATTTATTACAGCTCATTTGTGTAGACTCATAAAACAGCATCTATAATTCGGTAATACGGATAACGGAGATTTCCGGATTAACCAGTTTTCTTTCAATGGAAAATATTTTACAAGTGTTATTTATTATTAAATTTGTATTCATAAAAAAAAAGAATTTTAGTTGGTACAAAACTGTGCCGACTACGCACAGTGTTTCGCTTTGATGCAAAGAGTGATCAAAAATATAAGAAGCTATTTTAGGCTAATAGTATTTGGCAAATCTTTCAATCCCTTTTAAAGATAACAAATTCTAAAATTTCGTTAAAATCTATAAGAGGATGACAGGATATCCCTTATATCCTTCAACAAATTTTATAGTTGGCAAACCGAACAATTCATCAATATATGCGTAAATCTAGATTTTGGTCAAAATCAAACAAAGGATTCAAAGACCTTTTTATGTCCTAAGAATATAAACTTCAAAGTATACTCATATATAATACTTTCTTTTTAGAAATTGGCCTGATATATGCTAAATTTTTTTGTTAATTTTTTTTTTTTTTTTTAAATACCCCCACTTTTGTATCAAATACCTCGATATCTATTAGAGATATGATAAGTCCAAACATATATATATAGATAGATCGTCTCTTCACCTATTCAACGGCATATTACTAATTGGTCTATCTACAACAACAAAAATTCAGCGACGATAAACTGAACTGAACACAATATCGAACTTTGACATCTTTGCGGCACACTATAACGTCTTACTATCGATGCGAAAGAAATACCACATAAGGAACACCCTAGACTTGCGTACCCCAATGATATATAACTACATCTTTGACCGAAAAGACCGGACTGTGACTGCAGCCTTATTAGTTGTTCAAAAGGAGTAAGCTAAAATGGATCTACATGCGAACGAGTTCAAACTTAAATTATGGGTTTCAACAAACAAAGATTCTACTCGTTTAGAATGCTGTGTGAACATTGACAACTACAATTTCGAAGTGGTTTGATGATTTATCCAACTCGGACGCAATGAAAGAGCCCTCTTTCGTCGAACAAAAATCCAACTATACCAAGTACTTGTTTGCTCCTAGCGATAGTAAAATACTCCGTAAATATATATAAAATATATATATATCATGAGCTATACCGACATCTGACGTGGTCAAACGCATTAAGTTACTGATGCTGCTTTGGCAAGATCATGCTGTACGCATGGATGAAAATGCTCATAATGTATAGGAGAACTGAAAACTCAACTGTTTCAAAAAAAAAACAGGTTACGTTAAAAAAAATTGAAAAAAATATGAGCTCGATCGCTTGCGGTTTGAAGTTTGTGAAAACTAGGATAAATTTATTTTTTAGATTTTCCAAAAAATTCGGTATTTTTTGTAAAGGGTTAGGCTAAAAAAATTAACAAAATATGAGCTCGATCGGTTAAAAATTGACGTGGTTTGTCACGTTTGTAAAAACTAGGATAACAAATTATGCCAAAAATGAAAAAATGTACGTATGTTATCAAAATTTTTAAAATATATCGTCGGTATACTGCGTTAACTGACCAACTCCACTTTGTGTGTTTCTAATTTTCTACTACAGAATTTACGGTGCAAAAAACATAATAAATGTTTAAAAGAATAACACATTTGTTAGGGTTTCTACTACGTAATTTTTCTCTGTACCTGAATCCCCATCTGTATTTTCTTGTCATTTCGGATGATTAAACAAATCTCTTAAATTCGATTCGAGTCCCATCACCAACTGATACTGGTTTCCCAGAGCACGTACTTCACGTAAGTGGTCCCGATGTAAATGTCGTTTGCGTTTGTACTTATAGGTCCACTTTTTCTGAAGATAAGCCATGTCAGGCTATAGAATTTTTGATCGCAGTCATAGGATTTCTTAGCCATTCATTATTATAATTTCCTAAGTGGAATATAGGGCTTCAACAATTGGTTTTCATTGAATTCTGTTATGGGCTAACATTTTATTGTCGCTGTAAGTTTTCTTAGTTGCTCTTAGCTCACTTTTAAGCTGTTTGAGGTTGCCTCTGATTTCTGGTAGGTTGTAGTCAAATGGTATCCGTAAAAGCAGACACGTTAGTGCCATTTTTGGGCACCGATTTTGTTTTCCGAAAGTTTTATGCCAGGTCTGGACGTGCTGCCTTAGCCCTCACACGGTTAAACATATTCTGCTTCTAAGTGGAAGTGGAAGAGAGCAACCGCCAAATAACAAGGCGGCGCAATAAAACATATTTGGGTCCGAAGTATGGTGCATGGATTATAAAAATTAATGTTCTGAAAATGGAAAATCTTTGATAATGAAAGTTAAGTTGAAAATGCACTTAAAACGCCCAATACAATCCCTTAAATACCCCTTCACCTTCCCTAAGCGCACTCTTCGGGTTGTGAGAGAAGTAGCAACAAATTTTGATTTTAGTATGGGAGCCCCCAGAGGGTGAAGGTAAGCGGTGTATTTGTTCCGGAAAATTTATCGTGGTCGATCATACATTTTACCTCTCTAAGAGCAATCATGGGAGCGGCTGAAGCTGATTTTTTAAAATATTTATAACAAACTAGTGGGCCCGGCAATGCTTCGCTATTGCATATTATTTTTTAAAAAATGGGCGTAAAAGTGGGCGTGGTCGAAAAAAAGTACCCTATAAGTCATGCCAGAGTCCCAGTTAAATGCTGTGAAAATTTCAGGAAGATCGGTCCAGAGGTTTGGTGTCCTATAAGGTACAAACAAACAAATAAATAAACAAACACACATTCCATTTTATATATATAGATAAAAAAAATTGCACTTGACAATCCAACGTAACTGAAAAGTTTACATAAGAACTTTCGGTTTTTATTTGTTTACGAATTGACGGTACTCGCTGTTAACGATGATGGGTCCAAATATTTTGCGTAGTATTTTTCTCTCGAAAACTCCCAAAATAGATTGATTACCCTGCGTCATTACTAGGGCGACCATTTTTCAGCACGAAAAAAACGGTTTTCAGTACTTAAAACAGCATGAAAAACCCTTGAAATAAGCACGATAGATTTTATATTCAGCATTTATAATTTTTTTTATTTATTGAAAAACAAACAAAAAACAATTTCACATCTATTAAAGAAGTAATAAAAAACAATAAGTAAATTAACAAAATTATTCAGTCGGGTATTCATACAAAAAAATTCATTTTCAAACCAAAAAAAAAATTCTTAAAGTGAAATTATACCTTGGTCAATGTCACGATCACAATTAAGCTGCATTTTTAAATTTTCCAAAGTGAAACTTTTACGCTGGTTTGTAAAAAAATTCCATATATAGAAAAACACGTTCCAGGTCACACGATGAAACGGGAGCGTATTCAAAAAGTGTTGATTCAGCAGGCGAATATTTTCCGATAAACGCACTTGTTGTTTTGGAATTTTTAAAAATAATATTGTTGATTTTAGTGATTTCCACAAAAAAAAATTTATGAGATGTTTATCTATATATGATTTTATTGTTTCCAAGCTTTCATTCAATGGCAATCCGCTTGACTCAATTTTTGTGATGGCATGCCACTTAAAGTTATTTTTTATGAAGGAAAAGTCGGATTACAAATTTTCATTAGAAAGAACCTCTTTGCTTTATTGCAATGCTTCAGAATCATTTTTGTTAAACTCTTGAATATCTTCCCTTATGTCTTCCAAATAATTAGTATAATACTCCGCTGCTTCCAAATTTCCCGGAAAATACCAAAAAGAATTTTTTTTTTAAAAAAATCGCGCGATTTTTGCTTGCAGCGCTACTGCAGCAATCTCTACCGTGACAACTCTAATTTAAAAAACTAATAAAAATTTAAAGGGATACATAAAAAAGAAATTATAATTACAAAACATAGCTTTTTTACATATTTTTAAAAATTTTTCTCCATTTTTTCCACTTTTATCCATTTTTTAATCAATTTTCTTTTTTCAAATATTTATTTTAGGCCTTTACTTGAATTTTTTAAATATTTCGAAATTTTCCATTTGTTTTCTTTGTTTAATTAAAAAAAACCTCAAAAATTCAAAAAAATTTTAAATTTTTACACATTTTTTATGACATTTTATTTTTCTATGGAATTTTTCAATTCTTAAAAAAAAAACTTAATTTCCCTTTGCACCCCATGAATGAGGTATGGGATAGCTTCTCGCGTTGTTGTGAATTAACACGCTTTCTATTTTTAGATTCACAACTAACGGCACCTACTTATTTATCGACGAATGCGAACGTCACTGTTTTGAGAAGCTCTTACTAGACACGACGATTGAATCGACGCTTAATACTGCGAAGTTGCTGTCAAACAACATTCGAGGGGAGCCGACAATGAAAGAAAATTTTATTTATTTTTTTCTTTTAAGATGACTGGAGCCAGGTTTGAACCTGCGATCTCCCGCATGGTAGTCGCGTGTTCTAACCACTATGCCACGGCCGGTTCAATTCATTTTCTTAAATTATTCTAATTTTCCATTATTTTGCCCCATTTTTTTTAAATTTTTTACGGGGTTTTTAAGAAAAAATATTTTTTTCTTAAATCTCGCGCGGTTTTTAGATTTCCTTTTTTTTTAGAATTTTTCAATTTGTTTTCTTAAATTTTTCTAACTTTTTCCATGATTTTTTTTTTTGGTTGGTATATCCCGGAAATTTAAATGGCTCTAACTCGGTCCAGGAGACCCGAAGGATCTTAAAAATAACATCGTTGGATTCGTCTCTCCCACACATGGGGGATCATCATAGAACCCAAGGGGCCCCTTTTTTTGGCCTCCGGGCCTTAGCGCCAACTTTGACCTCGATTTTCGTGTTTTGGGGCGTATTTGGGAGGGGGTGGCATTTTTTTTGGGCTCCCGCCTTATATTCTGCACTTTTGCCGAGAAACTCTAACCGCAAGGGCTTGTGATACGTACAAATATCTTATCAAAATGTATCAAAAATTTAAATAAGGGCAAAAACAGCATAAAAAAGCACAAACCTTTGAAATAAGCAAGATCGCTTGAAATCGTTAAATTAAGCAGCATCAGCAATATTCAGCATGTGCTGAAAATTGGTCGCCCCAGTCATTACCCAGAATTCTGCGCTGTAGAGTAAGACAGGCAGGATCAGTGTCTGGTAGAGTTGGATCTTCGTTCGTCAAGAGACGCTTGCTCGCTTTCTAGGCTGACATTATTATTTTTGTTTATGGCGGAGCCGATGTAGACAAAATCATCTACCACTTCAAAGTTATAGTTGTCAACTTTCACGTAGCGTCCCAAACGAGTAAACTCTTTGTTCATTGAAACAAATAACTTCTGCCATCCCGCAGTCCTCGGCCAATGATATCTATATCATCGACATACGCGAGATGCATGTAGCTTTTGTTAAAGATGGTGCCAGTCGTGTTTACTGCTGCCTTCCTCATGATCATCTCCATTATGATGTTAAAGAGATCGCAGGACACACTATCGCCTTGTGTACAGCCTCGCTTGGTAGAAAATGGCTCTGACAGATTTTTGCCTATTTTCTAACAGTTTCTGTCGTATTGTCATTCGAATGCACCTTTGTAGTCAATGAACAGATGGTAGGTGTCGATCTGCTTGGGTCTTCTCCAGGATTTGTCGTAGTGTGAATATCTGGTCGGATTTACCAGGTCTAAAGCCATACTTATAAGGTCCAATCAGGTTCGCTAAAATGGGCTTTAGTCTTTCACATAAACACAAGACAGGTGATCCCGCGATAATTGGTACACACACTTGGATCGCCTGATTGGTGTGATTTCGTCACTTATGCTGCCGGGAACGAGTACAGATCGATAGTGTTCCCTCCATATTTGTAGCACACTCTGAATGTCAGTGACCAAATTTCCGTCTCCGTCCTTTCAGGTGGGAATCCCTGGTCCAAAACCTTTACTTTTTACCATTTGGAAGAACTTTCGGGCTTCACTTCTACCCTGTAATTATCGATATGTTTTTTGATATGTTGGATAGAAGCAGATGAATAACAGTCAAAATACCCAAAATAAAAAATTCCCCATTTATCCACTTTATCGCTCTCAAATAAATATAAATAAATAAAATAAATAAATAAATAAATAAATGCAATAAGAGAGTGTAAGACAGTGGAAGAACGTTGCAGATTATACAAATTTTCTCAAATAGGAATGATTTCATTGGGCGAAAAAAAGACATTCAACAATATACTACAAAAATTTCTTGTATATTGCTGCCAAATATCCGCGTGTTTTCTTTTAAGGTAATATGGGTCGAAAAAGTAACCTTTTTCCCTTTACTATTACATGAATGAGCTTCCGGCATTTGCAGAAGCTTTTACCAGACAAGCGTCAAATGATTAGACCACTCGAAAGCAGTTGCCAACAACAAATGTTCTAAAACCTAGGTGACCCGCGTGTTCTTAAGATCATGCCACATTCGGTTTCTCATAATAATAACAGGCCGAGGCAGAGTGAGTTAGTCGAAGCTGTATCGATCAACAAATACTTGACAGCGATTTTGTTTTTACACCGTAATAAATAATGTTTTATTGAAATTGGTAAAAGCCATTAAATAAATAGTAGTGCTACAACAGTCTCTCCTAAAAACGTACCAAACTAGTAGCTGTGTCATCCCTTGCTGTGTTGTTGGCCATCGGTTGAAAGTAGCATTTTAGGCGAATAGTTGAACAGTATCAAACTGTCGGTCGCAAGTAGCGCTAGAAGTAGTCACAGTCGTAGATGTAGTTTCATTATTGGAGTCATTGTGAAAGGACACATTCTCGGGTATCACGTGTCGACTGTGCCAGACATTTAATTCACGCGACACTCAGACCAACTAAGAGTGCCCCCCTCCCCATTCATATAAATACACGAAGTGTCGGTGTGTGTCCCATTCGTTCGTTCGTGTAGCCCTACAAACGCGACTGACTGGCTGCACCAGTGGCAGTGGGGCATCGCACCGCAGAGCCCGACTGGAGTTAAGCGCATTTGGAAGATTCAAATATTAATCGATATTCTGGGACATCAACAAGAAAGAGTTTTCAATTTTTAATTGTCCACATTATTCGCGAGTGTTGATTTTGTCCCCGCACATTGTTGATTGGGCCGGGAATTGTGTGTGTGTGTGCGTGCGTGCGTGTTTGTGTTGAGAAGTTACTCACTTGTTTGTTGGACAAGGAGTCGAAAGGAGAGACTTGTCAAGTCGCCAACAGCGCCTAACGGTCGTCACCAGTGTCTTTCACAACGGAGGTGAGTGAGTCAATTTTTCTCCTAACGTCGTCATTCATCTTAGAACCGCAATGGAGGTGCTAAGGAACAAAGTTTTGTGTGTCACTCTATTATGTAGAGCCGAGGAATTGTGTTATTAATACCGTTTACATATATCCAACTACAATTTATTAACTAGGAAACTGATAGAATTATCCATAAATATTTACGTTTAGCACTAATTTGAAGGGAAAGTGATAAAGTATAACAAACTCATTCGTCTACAAAACCATTTACACACAACTTCCCATAGTCAAATACTCCAATTCATTCAGTGCATTCACAGCCACTCACCCTTTCACACACACACACACACACACACACACAGAAACAAACGACCGCTCACTCGCTTCCGAAAACAAAGCCTATTCAAATGTCGACACCCCATAACCTGCTGCTGTTCACTTCACCGTTTATAAATACCAACGATGACGAGAATAGTACGAGGAGTATTAGCCCAAATCAGGATATTCAAACCACGACATCATCAACAAATCTAACCGGATTGAATGTGAAGGTATGAGGTTGTTTTGATTCATTCAGACATGGTGCCTAGAGTGGCCATACTGGCCAATTCCTTATGGCCACAGACAATAAAGTGAGCTAAGGAGTTTACTTGTTGCTTGTATTGACGTTAATTGGGATTCTATTTTGAATCCTTATCGTTCACTAGTGCCATTAATTAAACACACACTGGCGTGTGCGGTGTCAGATCAACAGTCAAAATGAGGTTGAAAATAAAATGCGTAACCGAAATTTTTGGGTAGGTTTGGTTTATTAAATTTTATTGTTGTACATTCCACAGGGGATAAATGAGTAATTCCAAAAAAGTTTTTTATTTCTATGGATCATGAGTAAGGCTTGTATCTGTACTGTTTTTCGGAGTATTGTACTGTTTTTCGACATCAAAAACTGCGTACTGTTTTTTTCCCTCAAAATACTGTTTTTCGATACACAATAGAAATAAAAACGGCGAACAGCGAATTCACCAACATGGAATGAAGTCGAAGCCGTTAAGAACAAGTTGAGCGAATACAATTTGTACAATGCCAATGAAAATGCGGTAAATTTGCACACCCAATTTCGATATATCAAAAACTATTGTACGAGCGACAAAATTAAGCAATGGAGAGAAGACAATGTTTCGATTGTGGATATGTGGGTGGAGATATTTATTCATCTCAATAACGCTGATTGCGAATTCAATGAAATGGCCACGATCGTTGAATATATTTTATGTTTGCCAGAAACTTCAGCATCAGTGGAACGAATCTTCTCTGCAGTGAACAAAACTTGGACGTCAGACAAATCCCGATTAGATGTGCAAACATTGAAGGCGATTCTGACCGTCGAATATAATATGAAGTACAAATGCGTTGATTTCTACAATTACCTTAAAACGAAGCCGGCATTGCTTATTCAAATTGCTTTAAACGACAAATACAAAACAACCGCAAAAGCTGATTCTGATGGAAATAATTCAGATGATGGAAATTATTGTTAATTTTTTGTTATATATTGAATAAAATATATACTGCGAAAAGTACTGTTTTTCCTAATCGATGGACTGATTTTTTAAAAAATTTCAGTGAAATGTACTGTTTTTAGTCCAGAAAAAATATACGAGCGCTAATCATGAGCGATATGGAGCTACAACCATTGTAAGACGTTAGGGAATTCTGTTTATTAAGTGTAGAGTAAAAAAAATTCAATCATACATGTTTAACATATAGATATATGTTTCTTTCATTGGGAAATTAATTCTATTTGACATGTGCAGATTGTAATGCAAATCGCATTATCTATATATATAAAAGGCTTGGGTGACTGACTGATCACTCCCCAGCCCAAACGGCTAAAGCTAGAACCGTGAAATTTAGAATGTATGTTTCTTTTATGACGTAGGCGCGCACTAAGAAGGGATTTTTTGGAAATTCGGACTGAAAGGGAGTAAAATGGGCGTGGCACCTCCCCATACAACTGGAATTTTAAAATGACCATTAACCATTATAGGTACGAAGTCGAGAATTGGTACCTATATCAGTCGTATAAGAAAAAAATACTATGTTTGTGGAAAGGGGGCGGTGCCACACCCCTTTATTAAAAATAGTAATATTGACCAAATAAGTGGGCCGATTACAATTGCATTTTCTATGTGTGATACTATCCATAGGGTCTCTATCATAGGCTACATGAAAACATAGGTGGACAATGAGGCGTGGCACCGCCCACACAAACCGAAATTTCAATCAGTCTTATCCCAAGAGCCATTAGAGGTATGAAGATGAGATTTACTATATATGTTACTGATATAAAGAGGAATACGTCTCGCTAGAAAATGGGCGGTGCCATGCCCCTTTTGAAAAAATCGTTATCTGGGCGAAATAAATAAACCGATTGCAATAAAATGTTCACTGAGTAGTACTATCCGTAGGGTCTCTATCATAGGCTACATGAAAACATACCTAGACAAAGGGGCGTGGCACCACCCACACAAACCAAAATTTGAATCGGTCATATTTCGCAAGCCATTAAAGGTATAAAGATGAGATTTGCTTCATATGTAAATGGTACATGGGGAATTACGTATCGCTAGGAAACGGGCAGTGCCACGCCCCTTTTGCAACAATTGTTATGTCGGTCAGATTAATAGAACGATTGTAATAACATTTCCATAATCTATATATTTCAATTTGCATACTGCCTGTAGACGGGATGATGATATTTGGGGTTGTTGTTTCCCTTTTCAAATAAACCACAGCTAAGTATGGATTTTTGGATATTCGTACTTTTAGGGGTAAAAATGATCCGACCAATCTGCTCATGTAATAATCAATATCAAATTGGATTGAAGGTTGCTTTTGAAATCCGATATTTCTGGGTAAAAAAAAATCGCAAAAGAGATATAAATGTTACCTGGACCAAACGGCTAATGATATATTCATGATAATTTTTATGGGCTTAAATAAGAACGAAGCGGGGAAGGTTTTCGAAATTCTTACCTTTAAGGGGTAAAAAAAGCCTAAGGCTAAAGGTATAGTCACAAAAATTGAAGTGAATATTTTAGTTGTGCGATGTGGTTATTTTTTGAAATTCGATCTTTAGTTGTAAAAAACCGAAAAAGGGATAAAACTGGTACTATCGCCCACACCAAATGCCTAAAGTTTGAGTTACGAAAATGTATATAGAATTGCTGCCTATAGAATTAGAGGGCCGCAAAATGGGTTTTTTAGAATTTCGAACACTTAGGAGTAAAAAGGGCGAGAAGAGATAAAACTGGTTCCATCACCCAGACCAAACGTCTAAAGCTGTTATCGTATATGGCCATGCTCTCTACAGAATTAGAAGCACTACCAGTCCATTTTAGTTGTGCGATACTAATGTATCTTTTGATATTCGTACTTTTAGGGATAATAAAGGACTAAAGTGGCTCAATCACTCAGACCAACGGGATAAAGCTACAATCACATAAATGGGGTGTTCGTTCGTCTTATGAAGCGTTTGCATTTTGCATGTATTGCTTAAATTCATTACAAAGCGAGCCGGGAAAGCTAGTGAATACATACAAATATATTTATGTAGTTAAATTAAAATTAATTATGATTTTTTCCACGTTAGGTCTCAAACGACGCGTATATAATAGCAAATTATGGGGGATAAAAAACTTTTGGAGATCATCTTCCATCTCCAACCAGCGCACAGTGGGGTATGGGACCCCCAAAACGGAGATTAATTAAAAAATGAAAATTGCGATTTCCAATTAATTACTCAATAATTGTACACAGGATACTGATTCAATAGATACTAGAAACAATTACATATGTTGTTTATTTAAAGTTCTATGCTCTCTCGAACTTCGGAAATTTTGTCGACTTATCTACGTGTTAGCGAAAAGTGAAATATCGATATTTTGGAGTGAACGTTTTTGCCTTTTACTTACTTAATTTCCCTTTGCACCCCATGAATGAGGTATGTGATAGCTTCTCGCGTTGTTGTGAATTAACACGCTTTCTATTTTTAGATTCACAACTAACGGCACCTACTTATTTATCGACGAATGCGAACGTCACTGTTTTGAGAAGCTCTTACTAGACACGACGATTGAATCGATGCTTAATACTGCGAAGTTGCTGTCAAACAACATTCGAGGGGAGCCGACAATGAAAGAAAATGTTATTTATTTTTTTCTTTTAAGATGACTGGAGCCAGGTTTGAACCTGCGATCTCCCGCATGGTAGTCGCGTATTCTAACCACTATGCCTTTTAGTCATTCAAAAACTTAATTATTGTTTTGGATAATTCAACGTCAGCTATTGAATAACAGGAATAACAATTAGTTGTATACAATAAATATGTATAATTATCTTTAATTATTTTTTAAAAAATGGTCTTAATTTAAGGTATTTTTGAAATGTATATAGATTTTGAAAAATTAACATAATTGTAAAATATAACATCTGTACTTACAAAATCATTATTGCGTCAATTTGTTTTATTAAATAAATTGTGATGTTAGACACTCCTGCCAAAACGGTGGAAAATTCGTTTGGTTTGATTTGGCCTTATTTTCTTTATTTTTGCTGTATTGCAATTTGTTGTTGAGCATTAACTTTTTATTATACCTACATAATGCAATATATGCTGATTTGCCTTGATAATATTCAAATTGAAAATACTGTTAAATGACATTATTTCACAACAACTCTAGATTTTATAACCGTCACAGCAAATTTTTTCAAAACGTTAAAATATCTGAATATTTGCGAAAGTTAATTCAGAACTGATTAATTACAAGCACCTAAACTAGTTGTTCATGCAAAATTCAGAGAAATACCTTCTAACTATGACAAGTTTCTTTTATAAAATGTGATTCATTTCTAGGCTTGTTTTTTAAATGGTTTATATACAAAACACGAGTGACTGATTGCGAATTGTTATTTGACTGGTATTAAGTATTGTTTGGCATTTTGTCATGAAGTAACTGAAATGGAAACAGCGCCTCCAAAAAATATTTTTTTTAAATATGTTTTTCGAGCCCTTCGCTCAACAAGTAATGTGCATAATAGACTATCTAAGAGCACTATTGTCAATATCATTCTCAAATTTTAGCCTCAGTGTACGTTATTTGATAATCCACAGAGAGGAGAAGGTTGCGCCTGTAACGGAGACCGTTACTAAAGATACCGACCAGTCGATTAGACACCGTGAGCATTCTGTGTACGCTTTGCATTAGATATGCAACAACTTGGAATGGCGCTGTAATTATGAATTCCCATTGCCAGATCTTTCCTTTCCCAACGCCTCCGCCCCACCCCGCCAAGGTTGCTCTATGCAGATACTTATTCAAATGTATACAGCTTTTTGGTCCACCCTGTATATAAATACATATGTACATAAGCATTTTTATATATTTAAAACATAAATTAGTATCAAATTTCAAAGATATCGGATACAAACCGTAGCTTTTATAAAGGTTTGATTCTACTACAGTATATATATACATTGAGTATATATATGGGGACTATATGTAAATATGGCACGATTTCTTAAAAACTTCAAACCAATCGATCTTATAGCAAAAGGATCATCTGTACCAAATTTGGCTAAGATCGGACTCTTCCTTGAATTAATCTCCGTTTTGGGTGTTCAATGCGCTGCACAGTGGGTTGAAACATAGGTAAACTGGGGATTAATTCAGGGAAGCCCATTATTATTGATATTTATATTTTTTTGGACTAACTATACATCATTTAGTAAAAAAATGGTTTTGAAAATTTATTTAATTTATATGGATTTAAACTTATTTTAGGTATTATTGTGATAAAAGTCATCGTCACCTTCAATATCATTATCATCATCATCAACATCATCATGATCATTATAATCATCATCATCATTATCACCATCTTTATCAACATCATCATCATATGGTTTTAGCAACTGGAGTTCTGTCACAATAACTTAAATTAGTAAAAAAAACGAAGTAAATCCGCAAGATTTTTCTTTTGGAAATACATATACATGTATAAGCTGATATCTCATATTATAAGAGCATTTAATAAAATTTGTTTGATCTCGCCAGAAACTAGTTGAAACGCTATGTTTATATCGAAAATACAACACTTATGGAACACTTTTAAGAAAAACATTAAAAATGTTTGCAAAACATTTATCTAAACAAAATATATTTTTAATTATATACCTGAAGTTGATGGTTTTATTATAATATTTTTACTTTTAGAAGACCTAACAAAAATTGTAAGTAATCCAAATATCTGAATTTTCTGTTTTTGCCATGTCACGCAAAATTTGTAAAAATTGTTTAACTTTGACCGCTCACTGCCATTAAAGTAATTTACTTAAAGCAGTAATTTTAGTAATAAGTGATGTAGAATTTTATTCACTTTCACCCAATAACAAACATGTCAATGCAAGATAAACTTCAGTTTTTGAATTAATCTTCACTTTTGGTACATTTCAACACTCTGTGCCGCGTTTGAAGTCGGCGATCGTAGTGTATTTTGTTGAAAAAAGTCGAATTTATTCTCAAAATTGGTGTCAAAATTTGCGCAGTGTGGAGTAGATTAAGGAAAGAAAACTACTAAAATTGTTGTTAAGTAATTTTGGTCCATCACAGAATTTTTAAACGTGTATACATAAAAAATTTAAGATCATTTCTTCTCCTACAGTTATGACTGTGATAAATGTTACGTTGCCGGTACAAAGCATCGAAAAGGAAGATCTAAATTAGGCGTTCACAACCGGGGTGCACAGTGTGCACCTAAGAGGAGAGGCGTAGAGTTTTTAAAAATTTTGCCTGTTTTTGCTCGCACTATTTGAAACACAAGCACAATTAAAGAAACAATCCGACAGTTTAAAATTATTTTTTTTAAACATTACCAGATAACATGAATGAAGTTTGAAAGTCGTTAACATCATCAAAAGCCCTGTCTTGTGAAGCCGCCTTTTTGAAACTCTGTGTATGGATCTTCTGATTTTATTAGACAATATGAAAATTGTGGTACCGGCCCACAGTGGTTGTCCCCATTGGCCAAAAATAAAAAAATTACGTCAAAATTCTGGGTAATACTGTGGCAACACTATCTCACAATAGATTTTCCTCTTTCAAATTACTTTTGTTTTTGCTTTATTCCACCTGTCTTCTTTAAGAATAGCTGCCAAAGGCAGACTATGACAATAATTTTGTTTCGGAGCGTGAGGAACTTTCAAGTGAAGGTCCAAAATAAAACGTATAAACCTCTTTAAAAAAGATTGCTTGAACAATGGAAGAATTAAATATTGTAAAGGAAGGTATTAACTATTATTTAAAAGAATTAAAAACTTTTCAGCATGCTGTGTCTATTTTATTAAATTAATTTATTATATGTGCCTATTTCACTTAGAGTTTTTGTTGCGAAGTCGATCAAAGTTAACAACCAAATTTGTTGCAAAATGTTTACCAATAAGTACAGATTATATGATGTAAATTACAGCTGCGGAAATTTGTGGATTGTTGAGTTATCTTCAATAGAACAAAGCGGCCTCACCGTTTTCGGTGTCATTTTTTTGATTGTGTACTCTACGAGAGGTCCTTAAATCCTTTGTCCGACATTAACCAAACTGTAAATTTAGTCATAGATTGATGAAATCAATGGATATACCGACCTACTATGAAATTTAAATTTTCAGGATCTAAGAGAGGTCCTTGAATCCTTTGTCCGATATTGACCAAATTTTAGATATAGTCATAGATTGATGGAATCAATGGATATGCCAACTTTGGTATGCCTACTATGAAATTTAAATTTTCAGGATCTAAGAGAAGTCTTTGAATCCTTTGTCCGACGTTGACCAAATTTTAGATTTAGTCATAGATTGATGAAATCAATGGATATGATGACTTTGGTTAGCCTACTATGAAATTTAAATTTTCAGGATCTAAAGGTCCTTGAATCCTTTCACAGATTTTAACCAAATTTTACAAATTGGTGTCATTAAAAGTGATCGTGAGATGTTCAAAATATTATTCACCTATGAAAACACCTTCTATTTTTGGCCGCTCTTTGTATGAAACGGCAACCACTGTGCGGCCGTAGTATGATGTTTAGAACACGCGACTACCATGCAAGAGATCCTGGGTTATATTTCCGCCTCCAGTCATCTACATTTTTCTTTCAGTATAAGTGTCGAGTCAATCGGCGTGTCTAGAAATATGCGTTTTACTCAAATTTAATAATTAGTCAAAAACACCTAAAAAGTTTTTGATTTCCGGGCAAAAACAGAAAGACGTAAGAAGTTATTTGTAGGTCTGTATGTACTGTTGAAAAGTCTGAGATTTTTCTTTCCAAAATGCTTATTATATATATATCAAAAATTGGTTTAGAACTGAATGACTTATCAGCTCATAAATGAGGAATGAACCGTATGTCAAGATCAGTCATGCATGTTTCCAAGAGCCGTAGATTCAATAACACAGTGATACAAATGTGAAGGAAAAAAATATACAGGGGTTCTCATATAGCATTTCTGTCAGACTGGAGTCCATAGAGTACAGTGATACTTTTAGTTTTTCTCGGTCACTTCGTTAAGTAAGTTAAGTAATGTAAGTGATATGACGATATTCCTAATATTACAAGTTTCAACATTCATAAGTCTTCTCTTTGTAAACCGATTTTCAAAAGTTTTAAAGCTATGACTTTGACCTTTTATTAAAAAAAATAATTTTGAAAATCGGTTAAAAAATAGTGAAACGGCGGCTGTTTAAGCAAAAGAAAAGCGAAAAAATCCGTCTGTCTGCCTAACTTGATGGCTGGTGGGCACGATAACTCGAGTAATTGTTGACTGATCCATATGAATATTTTGCAGTATTAATATATTTTAAAATGAAGTAATGGGATTGTAAATGGGCAGAATTGCCCACTCCTTCTTGTACCTCCCATACAAAATTACCTATTATTGGATAATTAATATATCTTTCATAACTTCCTAATGGACAACTGGAAGATATTTGAATTTGGTCTGTTTAATTATCTTGTACAAATCTGACAAATGATCATTGAAAGATCGCTCCCCTATCACAGCCATCTAATCGGCAGCCACCCTCAATATTGTTGACAGCAACTAATTCACGAAAAAAAAAAAACAAAAAATAAAAGTTGAGAAAAAGTCACAATATTTAAATTTGGCCGCCTCGAAGATGATTTTTTTGATATGTCATAGTGGAACTTTTTTTCTCATGCCAAAAGCTATCGAAAAATGGGTTGCACAATATCGCCAAATGTTTGTCCATACAAATCGACCCGCTCTATTGTACATACATAGGTCGTTGTTTAGTGAGTATCTTATTCTATTTTATTTTTTTCTGTTTTTCGAATTGAGGTATACAATTTTTCTTACAATAGTAAGATTTTTAATCGAATCTCGATTTTTTCCATCAGCTCGCATTTTTAAGTTAAATTAAAAGTTTAAAAAAAGTGTAACTTTACTCTTCATAAACCGATTTTCAAAATACATAGTTGTATTTTTAGATGTAACTGTTACCTTTAGAAAAACCAAATTTTTAAAAATCATAAAATATCGGCTGAGTCGAGGTTGTTTTAGTAACATAAAATGTTAGATTCTGTAAAAAAAATTAAAATTTTGTATTTTGAAAAATCATGAAAAATTCAAAACGGTAAAAGTACCCAAGTCTTATCTCACGTAAAGTCACATAAACTTATAGAAAATGCGACATGGATCATGACAATAAATGGACACGTTTTGCTTTTATTCAGAATAATGTAAAGGTATCAGATTTTGCAGAGAATATTATTATTACTCGATTTCTAAAGGCGAAAACACAACTTTATTCCGGTAATGCTTAACAATAAACAGAATTTAGGCACGATCACAAAGGTCGATCTGTTATATTTTTACTAAATACAGAATTTGGGCACGATCTCGTTGGGTGTATTGATATTTTTAATCGATTTCTAAGTGAGAATCAGATTTTTTTTATCAGTTTGCTTAGAAAATTGTGAATAAAATCAATAGTTATAAAACGATTTCAATAAAATAAAGCTCATTTCATTCAAAATACATAAGTTTAGACCAAAACTGGAAAAATTGTCGCTTGTTTTATTTTTTTTTATCTCTAGAACTACTAATTTTTAACCAATGTACACTGGGCTTAAATATAAATTTATTGCCGATTTTTAAATTTGTTTTTTTTTATTGAATATGGTGAACCGTTTTTAACTTATCAAATACATGTAGTGGAAGTGCCTTCATTTTTGACATTACGGTATATCACGAAAAGTCGAGCTGATAGAAACAACATTTAGTTCTTAATCAACAAATACCTTGTTCCCTTGTGTAATGAATAACAAAATTCATCTGAAATTTATAACTTTGTTGCTGTAAAATATATGTTTTTGTGGTTATTTTATACATTTTTAACAAATTTATTTACGCTCGCCTATAAAAATGAAGGTTAATTCTCTGTTAAGAGCCAATTGAGCTATGTGGAGGGCAAATGTTGTAAATGTTTTTTGCTTAATAATTTAACAGTGTATATCGCATATAAATATAAAAAATTAAATTTTAAAATTTTTTTTAAAGGATATCAAACTAATTTGGTCAAAAATATGATATAATATACAGCATATGGGCATTTCGGCAGAAAGGTCCACCGTGATCGAAAAATAGAAAGTTGACAACAAATTTTCTGACTTGTATTAGTAAAGATAAATACTTAAATTTTACTTACTTACTTACTTAAGTGGTTATAATGTCTCCATAGAGGTTTGTAGCACTAAGTATTATCTGCAGCTTTTCCGAAGACCACTTTTTACTGGGACGAACCACGCGTATGCAAACGAAAGAAGATCGTCAAAAAACTAGAAAACGAAGTGTTCATCGTTCGGTTCAAGATCTATTCTATTATTGCTAATAGAATTTGTTTTACAAGAGTTGTGTGAAATGGATTATGTTGACAGCTGGCAGGGCGGATAGCTATTTCGATAGTTGCCAAACTACCATCATCAGCACCCTTCGCTGTGCCTTCTTCACTTATTACACCGTGCAACAGTGGTTTTCACACTTGATGAAGACTATATATACGTGAAACTAGAGACGTTTTGTAGTTAAACTGCGTTCTCAGATTATGGCCAGAACGTCAGAATTTTTTTAAAAGGACTTCAAAGGATACACCACTTTCAAAAATTAAATCAAATATTTCCACGAACCAAATGATAACGATATGGGTACCAAATGAAAGGTAAGAATCCCAGCAATGCAAACAAATAACAGATTTTAATGGATGAAGAAAAAATGATTAATCCTGTTTCAAAATATTGTATGTATATAAAAAAAACTGAATAAAAATTTATTAATATGTAAACGTTGACTTTGCCGCTTATGCTGATCGTCTGTGTCACGACTATAGTGTTCAAATACTTGAATTTTTCAGAAAACCGATTTCCGGTTTATTAAAAAAAATCCTTTTTCCAACAATTCGGTTTTCGAATAAACGACACAGTAGGAAGTGTCTGCAAGACATCCTCAAGGATAGGTGCATGACCATAGTAAATCGTTGATGACACGTAGGAGACCGTCCATACAAATCGTCGACGAAATTTTCATACAAGTATCCGCTTTGTCATGCACGACCTGATAAGCGACAATGTCGGTCAAATTGTCGTTGATGCCTATATAGGCGACATGTCGCCCACACAATCATGCACGACTTTATGACCGACAATGTCGGCCAAATTGTCGTTACCAATGCTTAATAATTTAAAATAACAAATTGAAATAGTTTTATTGAAAACGTGCGATACATGAACCGTCACGCACTGCTGTTTCCAACAAACTGAAAATTGTTTACTTCTACTTTCTTCTCTTCAGTTTTGTATTGAATTTTTTGTTTGATGCAGGACAACATTCGTATTTTGTCGGTCAGCTTGTCGTCAACCGATCAATTTTTCACATTTTGTCTTGAGGACAGTGTTGACGACAAAGTCGTGTATGACGATACTTCCTACTGGGGATTTACCAAAAAACCGGGATAACCGGTTTCGTTCGGTTTTTCGGAAATTGTAAAATAGAAACAAATATGCAATTAAATCTGAAAAGATATGAATATCGATACATTAATCCATTCAATTTATATCCTGTTCATCCAAATAGAAGTTATTAGGAAATTTTAACTTAGTATATCAGCCATATTCTGGAAAACAATTCGGTTTAAAAACAGAGCAAAATCGGTAAAAAGTTAATACTTTTTAATACATTTTTACCGATTTTGCTCTGTTTTCAAACCGAATTGCTTTCTAGAACTTGGCTGCATATTGGTGCGGAAACTTTTTTGCAATTTCAAAAAAAAATATTGAGAGTTCATACTTTTTTATGCTCTATTCGACTATGCTATGCCATTTTTCCTATTTGCATAAATTGTAAAAAGTTATATTCCTAATGTATATAAATTTCTGCCCTTCTAAGAGAGTAAGTCAAAAAAATATTACTAATTTTTTAAATTTTTCAAAAATATTTACTTTAAGCCTCGAAAAATATAGAACGTAGAATATACATATGGACAATTCCATAGTCACATATGTGAACGTCGTACTTTTTAATGAGACGAGAAACAATGAAAAACTTATTTCTTTATTACTTCTTATTGATTACACTACTTTACAAATAATTATTTTTTCTCGGGTCTTTGAACACCACTATTTTTTTATGATAGATGAAGGGTTTCTGATTAAGAAAAAAAATATTTATGGAGCAGATTTTTTTTTGAAAAAATTTTTTGTAAAATTTTTTTCTTTGTCGAATGTACCTTTGGATTTTGACCTATATATCAAGTTCTAGACGGGTAATCAGGACAAAAGAGGTATCAAATTAATTAGAATCAAATGACCAACAAGAATTAAGCCACTTAAACTCAACAAATTGCATAATTTTGCCGTACTGGCTGAATACATTTGAAAAATTGTGTTTTTTTCATGAAAAATAGCGTCTCTTTTTTTTAGTTTTTAAATCGGGAAAAATCGAAAACTCGAGATAAAATTTTTTTGAAACCTTCTGCGTAGGGCGAACATCTCAGAAAACAAATGTAGAATTGCTGAAGAGAATCTATGGACTGGGTACAAAGTAATAGCCTCTAAAAGTTGGCATACAGAAACGAAGTTTTTATAAATATTGGAATTTTTGCCTTTGTGGGAACTGCAGATTATGGGCTGAGAGCCCAAACAACAACAAAAATATATCATTCACTTCGTCCTGGTCCCATAACATAGAAATGGTAGGTCAAAATAGGAAATATCTAAAATGAAAGTACCTAATTTTTGCTTTCGAGTCTATACGGTACTGAAAAATGCAAACTAACAAAGCCAAACTCATTTTCATATATAGTCCATAGAAAGGTCCACCGTGATCGAAAAATTAAAAGTTGACAAATATATGTTTCCAACTTGTATTAGTAGAGTCAAATACATACATACTTCAATTTAAATAAATTTAAAAGTTCAAAGCTTATCTTTATTTCCATGTTGAAATATCATCCAGTATTTAAATTTAATCAGTTTAATTATCTTTTAATAGTAGACAAACTCTAATAAAACCGAAACCTTTGCCACACCCTTTTGGTAACTTCCATACAAATGAACGAATTCACTCTAATAGTTAAAAATAGTTATCATTATTCTAAGTACACTGAATTCAGTCATAATTTACGAAAGATGAACGTTTATGAAAATTTGACTCTGGAATTTATATGGACTACATCGACTGACCCTTTCTGGTACCTCCCATAAAAAATCGCCTATTTTTGGAAGATTATTATTTGATCCATTACTTCCAAACGGACAGCTGGAGAATATTTGAATTTGGCCAGTTCAATTATTTTCGAATAGTATACAAATACTCGAATTCAATCTTATATTTGTAGATACATTTTTTTTTGTAAGTACCTTGAAATAATTCATATTTTGTGCAAGATTAAACTTAAAATTTATTTCATAGCAATTGAAAACATTTTTGAACCCAAATCACCTAAAAAGGTGATACATATTACTTGTACAATATTTGCCACCACGTAGTGGTATGCCAAATTTTTCGTAAAAATTAGTTATATGCCTAATATACACATGTTATCAATAAAATTGGTGGGCAACGGAGTTTGCCAGGACCTACTTTTGATATATGTGTTTTTCGATGAACTTAGTTACATGGAAGTAAAATTTTATTTTCGCATGAATTTCCAATAAATTCAAATATATTTTACATTTGTCAAAAAAAATTAATAATGTTCACATCCTCGTAATTCCCGTTACTCGTATTTTTTCCAAATGTCCTTCAAGTTATGTCCGAGATTTCATGCCACAAATTCAATTAATTTTCAAATATTTACAATTACTTACACATAATGGGACTCACCAAATTCATAGATAACAAAAAATCTCAATAAATGATGATGGTCAGTCTATCCGGTGTCTAAGGGCTTGAAGTGTGTGGACTGAGTGTCAAGCCTGTCAGTCATTTTGCCTGCCGCTTGTTTTCACTCGAACAGCCGCTTGACTTCATAGGGTTGGGTGGGGGTTATGCTACTTTACCTGACTTTTAGCCGCTGCAGACATTAGTTTGTCTGTGCGCACTACGCTGGCAGTTGGTAGTAAACATGCCCAGCAGAAAGTTAGCTGTCACAGCCCAAAGTATGCAATCGTTTGCGAGTGTGTGTTTGCATGTATCATGTGAAATTGTCGTGGTCGTGGTCCTGTCGTCAAAACGAAACACTCCCAAAGTATACTAAATAAGGATTTAAATAATACGGCGACGGCTCTAATGGCACGGCATTACTCCCATCCCAGCAAGTTAAAAGACGAGTGAATGTACAATACGACTACAAACCTGTTAGGTCGAGAGCAGCAAGCGCTGTTTTTTGTTTGTTACATTAAGCTAAGGAAAAGACTTATGAAGCACCAGCATTTACACATATGGATATTTCTTAACGTATGTATGTAGATTAACGATAGCACTACTCAGTAGCGGAATTAATCAGAATTTTTCAAGGCCATTGTTATCGCATGACCCTTGAAGTGTTTGGCCTTTTTTTTGAGTTTTTTATGGAATTTTATTGTAAAATACTGGTATTCTAGCCGATATTTTGAATATTGTTCAAAGTCTTGAAATCTGATAAAAATGTGTGGTTATTCGTTCTATAAGTTAGTAATAGGTATTTAATAAACCTAATATAGATAGTAGTGCATAATATATTTTATATTATCCTATCCTATCCTATTAATATTATAAATGTTAATGTCTGTCTGTTTGTTTGTTTGTTTGTTTGTATGTTTGTTGCTCAATCACGTCTAAACGGCTGAACCGATTTCAATGAAATTTGGAAGACACTAACTGTCTGTACTATATGGAAATTACTTACTTACTTACTTAGCTGGTACTTCTATGCAATCCCAGTGAATTATATACCGCACGTAGAAAAATATTATAAGCGCCTCGATCTTCTGCGCTTCTTCTCTTCACACCGAGTTCTGTAAGGTTCTCAGTAACCTGGTCTTTCCAACGGAGTTTTGGTCGCCCTCTTCTGCGCCGTCCATCGAGTTCATTGTCGAAGACTTTTCGAGCTGGAGCATTTTCGTCCATGCGTACAACATGACCTAGCCAACGCAACCGTTGCATCTTAATGCGTCTGACCACGTCAATGTCAGTGTACAGCTCGTACAGCTCATGATTAACGATGATGGGCCCATATATTTTACGGAGTATTTTTCTCTCGAATACCGCCAGAACCGATTCATCCGCTTGTGTCATAACCCAGGATTCTGAGCCATACATTAATACAGGTAGAACCAGTATCTGGTATAGCTGCAGTTTTGTTCGTCGAGAGAGGGCTCTGTCATTGAAACGCTTGCTTAGTCCGTAGTAGCATTTATTTGCAAGCAGGATTCTTCTCCGGATTTCTAGGCTGACATTATTTGCTTTGTTGATGGCGGAGCCTATTTACCACCTCGAAATTATAGTTGTCAACGTTCACGCAGTTTCCCAAACGAGTAGATTCTTTTTTTAAATTTATGACCCTATGGGCGGTGTGGGCGTGGCAAGAGCTAGGGTGATATGTTTCAGTTTTAAATCTTTTATAATTCCAGCTGCCTCAGGCATTAAAATATCTGATGTTTTTAAACGAAAAAAAAATATATATTAATGAAATACAAAAGCTTTTCACTTTTCCATTTATCAAATGATTTTGAGCAGGGTTTATTTTGTAGCAGTTACAATAAAACTGTTGTACTTAGTGGTGTATGATTTACGTGGAATATTACTTATGATAATCATACGCCACCATATAACAATATAACAAAAGAGTCTAAAACGTGACAAATTCCCCTATACGTACTAACTAACTTCAAATCGATGTTAAATTATTATGGCATGTAACTTGACAAAACGAATGATGCAGAACTTCTTCTTTTTGGGGCTACTTTCACTTCTCAGAATTGAGTCCCAAAATCATGTTTTGTACTGTGTTGATAAAGTTACAATTATTACTTTGATATCAATTATTTTTTTGCTGCTTACAATTGAGAGAGTTAGAAGCAAAAGGGTGCAAGTGACAAGTAGACCAAAATTGAGATAAGTGAGCAGTTGTGTTCCTTGACACTATCTCTGTCTACTAGCTTGAGATGAGATAAATTTTGATTACCAATGGTGATATCTAGCCGAAAACAGTTCAAGTTTAAGAAATACCTGCATTTGTACTAGAAATTTAAACTTTGAAGGCGAATATCTCGAAATCAATTTTTTGTCACTTGCATCCCTTTGCTTCTAACCCCATCAATTTTTACTGTCACCAAAAAATGTCACAATTTTACTCTGAATTTTAAACATTCTAAATGTATTTTTTTAAACTGTCATTTATTTTAAGGTCCAAGGTCCCGTTATCTGGTACACAAAAAAATAAAACTTAAACTGGACAAAGTATAATGGATCGATGATATGGTTATGTTATTGGAACGATGTAGGACCTCACATATTACATCCAATATACAAATGCATTTGGTTAATGCACTAAAATATTTACTTTCAAAACAAGATATGATCAATTTGGATGTGCCCTAATTTGAGCGCAACGAAAAATTGTTCTGAACTGAATAAAATATCCAAGTTGCTTCCACAAGGGCTAAGTGCTATTCCTTGAAAATCTTTTGCTCTGCTGAATTCGGTAATTTTTTTTGTGGAACTTTTTTCTTCTAAAGTCGCAAATTTGTGCAAATTTTGGTAAGATAAATTTGAAAGATAGTAGATCTGTTAGAAAATTACACAGTAATACAAATGTGAAGAAAAAAAATATACAGGGGTTCTCATGTAGCATTTCTGTTAGACTGGAGTCCAAAGAGTAAAGTGATACTTTTAGTTTTTCTCGGTCACTTCGTAAAGTAATGTTTTTATAGCAAATTAAGTGAAATGGCGATATTCCTAAAATTACAAGTTCCAAAATTCATAAGTCTTCTCTTTGTAAACAGATTTCCAAATTTGTATTATGCTATATTAAAGTAGCTTTCTAAAATAGGTATGTTTATAAGAATCGGTGGAAAAATTTATGAGTTATGTTAATTTTTGTAATATATTTTTCGACATTCTTTGGAATATGTAGTACGAATTACTTGTTGTGATACGTATACGTCATATGTATTTGTACAAAGTGACACACACACTCTAAGGAAAAACTACGAAATGACGCGAACATGTAATTACAAAATGTAGCATAACTCATTCATTTTTCAACCGTTTCTTACAAACTTACCTATTTTAGAAAGCTAATTTAATATAGCATAATACAAAAATAAAAAATATACATTGCGCTGCTTCATGATCAACTGAGAGCGTTGGGAAAATGAAAATTCGCAATTTTTTTTCGGGGTTGTTTTGCTTAAACAGCCGCCGTTTCACTATTTTTTAACCGATTTCCAAAATTCTTTTTTTTAATAAAAGGTGAAAGTCATAGCTTGACAACAGATGTAAGGTTTTGGAAATCTGTTTACAAAGAGAAGACTTATGAATTTTGGAACTTGTAATTTTAGGAATATCGCCATTTCACTTAATTTGCTATAAAAACATTACTTAACGAAGTGACCGAGAAAAACTAAAAGTATCACGTTACTCTATGGACTCCAGTCTAACAGAAGTGCTACAGGAGAACCCCTGTATATTTTGTGTGTAGCACAGTGTTATATTTTGAATACAACTTCAAAATGGGTTTCATTGTTTCATCGGGGTCATTAGGGTTGAAGATTTTTCCTAAAATATTAGATTACTCTTGTTTTGTTTTGTTGATCTATGTAGTACAATATGAATTTGTTTTCTTCGTTCGGTTTGTGTTTGTTTTACAAGAGTTATCTGAAATGGATTATGTGACAGCACACAATTCATGTAAAACAAACTCTATTAGCAATAATAGAAAAAAATTTTGAAGCGAACGATGAAAAAAAAAATCATATAAAAGATTACATTTTAATTTTATAACAATATACCTTTTAATGTGTAATTAAATGTACAATTAGGAAAAACCTACGAATTTTCAGGTTGAAGTAATATCTTATCCACAATATCTCTCGCATGAATTACTACAAATTCAAAATTATAATTGTGTGGGCAAGCGTCTGAGTTTAAAATACTACTTGTGCTAATACAGAACGGCTTTAAAACTTCCTTTCTCAAGGTATTAAAAATAATATTTCAACTTTTTAAGGCCTTTTGATCATTCATGGTTTTCACTGTTACATTAACATACTTTTAATCGCGTAAATGCATATTTTTCTTTCTTAAAAAAAGTTCACAAAAAAGTTATTTGGTATACATATGAGAATTGCTTAAAACAGCATAACACTTTCCATTAAAGATTTGAATAAATAACTAAAACTTGAATATTAAGATTTTTCTAGTTATGATGAATCGAAGTTAACAGAGGTTAGCATTGCAGGATCCCTATATCCCATTTATGTTTTTTTTTGTACATAAAAAATATGTAACACTCATAGGACAATTGGCGGGCCTTTTAATGTATTGCTTTCCGCTGCTGTTTTACTTATTCTCTTTCATGTGTATTGTAGTTTATTATGGCGCAGTTTAAGGCACCTCAAAATGACATTAAGTTTGACTATCACGAATTACCAGAGGTACAAAATGTGATTAAAAAGACAACCATCTATTTTGCGTAGTGTTATCATACCTATTATTATATTCTTCACACAGATCCATACATCTCACAACGTGTACATTTGTAGTTTACGCGTATAATTACTTAAAGGACGTACATTTATAAACGGGTATGTGATTAGGTGTACATCTAACCAATTCACAACTACATACTTACTGAGAAATTCCATTAATATTTCATTGACATTCACACCTACATACGTCGTCTTATTTTATGAAACTCCTTGGCTGTCATAGACTCTATAACTCTTTAGACTAAAATGTTATTTGCTTGCTGAAATAGTTTCGAACGGTGTTCTTTGATGTTGGCATATTAAACGTGTTTAATATCTACGAAGTGTGTTGTTATTCCGAAACAAAGTCTTGTGATAGCAATAAATTGGAATAGAGCATAAGTGCCGCTGCAACCTGTTCAGCATAACCCATTTGATACAGCATTCACACAGACTGGTAGGTCGGACTTGGTTCGAGCTTCCATAAGTTCTGGTTCCAAATCGGATAATATTTTTCAATAAAAAAATGTAAATTTGTCACGTGTATAGGTCATTACTTTCATGTTCCACACTTGGAACTTTTTGTGATTAGATCCATTTGTATCCTTCTTGCATAGCACGGCGGCACAGTTTAAAGAAACTGATATCACGATACAAAAATAGTTGCTATACTATACTTTTCTGTAAATGGAGAGAATTTTATGAAAATGTGGCATATTGGTAAATGGTGTGATTACGAGGTGACGCAAAAGTCATTACCCTACATAACACAGTGCTACATTTTTAAGGTCATCGTCTGGTGTCACCTTCGTACCCAGCTATTTTTGAAGTATTTCCCGAAACTAAAAAAAATCCCCAGAGCATTTGGCCCCATTACATCGAAACATTTTTTTATGGATACTCCAATATTTTCACCCCACACGATTTTATTACCATTTTTACGGAGTCCATATTTCATTAACCGTTCGAAAATTTTTTTTTTGTCTTCGACAAAGTTGTAGATCTGAGCAGCAAATAAAGTGTCAAATAGACCGACCCAAAAAAATTGCATCAAGTGCATAAAAATTGCAAAAATATGGCAAAAAATTATATTTTTTTATGATGTTTTCACCATAAAATTTATTTCGTTGTACCCCGTGGCGTATGATTTATGTGGAATATTACTTATTATAATCATAATTTTATGGTAAAAATATCTTGAAAAAATAGCCTTTTCCCATATTTTTACAATTTTCATGCACTAGATCCAATTTTTTCGGGTCGGTCTATTTGAGACTTTTTTTGCTCTGGTTTAGATCTACAACTTTACCGAAGACAAAAAGAAAAAATTGAGAACAGTTTTTGAAATATGGACTCTGTAAAAATGGTCAAAAAATCGTGTTGGGGTGAAAATATTGGAGTACCCATAAAAAAATGTTTCGATGTAATGGGGCCAAATCCTTTGGTTATTTTTTTAGTTTCGGTATATACTTCAATAATAGCTGGGAACGAAGGTGGCACCAATTTATGTGTTGCACTGTGTAATAGACATAAGGTCTAATTCATAAAAATTTATAAATAAATTTGAGAATTTGTCCCTACTCAAAAAAAAACTTAAACTTAATTTCTGTTTACACCCCATGAATAATGTATGTGTATTCTATTTTTACATTCACAACTAACCGCACCTACTTGTTTATCGAAGAATGCGAACGTCACTGTTTGGGAAGCTTTAACTTGGCATGCCGATTTGTGATTAACAGGGCAGCCGGCATATTTTGAGTTTAAGAACGAACATATTTTTAGATTTATATTTTTTTCAAGCATATTTCATATTTTCAGGGCAAACTATCCCATTTTAAGGATATTTTAAATTTTTCGCATAAATTTAGCGTTCATAAAAACAAGAAAGTCTTTGAAACTTACCTTTTTAAATCTGCGACATGTTTGTCTGCTATTATTACTACTGTTTTTTTTTTTTGTAACTCGGTTAGTGTATTGACAAATAAGTACTATTTAATAAACTGTGAAATGTTAAACGTTTAAATATCTTGATTTCGTGTACTATTAATAAACAAAACATAAAAAAACTACCGATTCCGATGCTGGACATAACGCCTAAAGCTAAAACGGCAATAATAGCAAAACTAAAGGCACTTGCAGAAGAGTTTCCTGACTTGCGAACAAATTTTGAGTGAAGCTGCATTTGGAAAGCGTCAAACATATTCAAAAAAGTCAAAGAAGTGAAAATAAACAGACAAAACAATTGTTTTTACCAGAATATTCCAGTAGACTCTCTAAATAACAGGATTTTCAGGAAAAACTCTGCCGAACTTTTGTGTCTGCTGACATCCCACTTTACAAAATGAGAAACCAAAATATAAAAACACTATTTAAGGAATACAAGGACTACCGATGGTGTGACGACGCCAATAAAAAATATGGAAGTCAACTTCAACAAGAATAATGTTTTGCTCTTTGTAACGCATGAGGCTGCAAAAGCTATACACTATAGCCCCGACTTGCGTCGTTAATGGGGACCGCAGAAACGCGACGCAAATCGAATCACCTTTTTCTATATAAAAGTACTGAAATTTAATTTATAATTCAAAACAAAGCCAAACAAATTTTATTTTTGATAAAAAAACAAGTATGAATACATTATTATTTATTTAATTTACTTTAACAAATGTTTATAATTATTATAAAGAAATAACAAACAATAATAACAATAAGAAAAAACATAACAAAAATTGAATTAATTTACATATGTACATTTATAAGAAGTAGATGCAGTAAAAAATTTAACCGAGTTAAGCGACGCAAATCGAAATCAAAACGGCGCAAATCTGGGTCAAAACGTCACAACTCGGACCGACGCAACTTGAAATTGCAACGACGCAAATCGAATTTTTCCAGTTTTTAAAAAGCGACACAAATCGGGACGACGCAAGTCGTGGCTCTAGTGTAGTGGTATATAATCCGAAAGTGACGCATGTGACATGTATTTAGGCTTGCCAGATTTAAAATTGTAGAATTCTTGACATTCACCAAAAAATTTCTTGATTGTGAAAATAAATCTTGACAAATGAAAACACTCATACGCTAGATGTTGTAAATATTTCAGTATCACTTATTTTTTTATAAAAAGTACTCACATGTTGTTACACCGTTTAAAGGGTTAAAGTGCAAAAAAGTTTTAATGAATTTGCCAACAAATGTAGAAATTTTAATTCTATATTTCTGGAAATATTGTAATTTTGTATGGGTTTACCGAAAAAGTCTTTTACGCACAAATATCTCTAAAAAATTCATAATTTCTAATGGATTGGATGAAACACTCAGTTCTTTAAGTTTCGCCTATAAATGCAAAATATTAATAGTAAACTATTTTTAACGTCTTGAGTTTATTTTAGAATCTGTTGAAAGTACAGATGTTTATTTGCAAGATAACGTTGAATAAAATCGTACCTTGTACCTAAATTTAGAGTACTTAACATAAAGATATGCGTGTAGAACTATGTGGGTGTTTTCGGTCAATTTTATGGGCTATACTACTGAGAGTGTGACAATCGTTTAAGTTTCCCAAGGATTTTGTTTTAAACTGACCAAATTTAAGTGTCCTCCAGTTGTCGATTTGGATTTAATGGAAGAAATAGAATTTTTCCAAAAATATGTCATTTTCTTTAGGAGGAATCAGGGGTTGGTCAATATAGTCCATATTCATTCCGGGTTGAAATTTTTATTACATGTTTAAATTCAGTGTACTATCAAAATGATATTTACCTAAAATTATGAGGGTAAATTCTCTCATTTGTATGGGAGGTACCAAAAGGATTGTGGCAAAATGTTTCAATATTCTAAGGATTTGTCTACTATTACCTCATACCTAAGGTTGAGGGTATACAAATATAGTGGGAGCACTAATATTGAGTTTTATAATTTTACGACTTAGTTTAATTGGTAAATTTAACACTTCGAAGCTTAAAATGAGAAAAATTACGATTCAATAACACATTACGACGCTGATCTGACATTGTCTCTCTACGGCTTTCTAAAACCATTAAGAGGTTTCTCTACAAGAACAAGACGGCGGCGATCTTTAGCCGTTTAAGCTAAAATTAGGGTTTAGACGAACGGAACTTCTGCTAGAAATTGGCTGTTTAATGTTGTTAAATTACACTGTGCTACACACAAAATATACAGGGGTTCTCATGTAGCATTTCTGTTAGACTGGAGTCCATAGAGTGTAATACTCATGGTTTTTCTCGGTCACTTCGTTAAGTAATGTTTTTTTATAGCAAATTAAGTGAAATGGCGATATTCTTAAAATTACGAGTTCCAAAAATCATAAGTCTTCTCTTTGTAAACCGATTTTCAAAAGCTTACATCTGTTTCAAAGCTATGATTTTCACCTTTTATTAAAAAAATAAAATTATGAAAATCGGATTTTTGGAACTTGTAATTTTAGGAATATCGTCATTTCACTTAATTTGCTATAAAAACATTACTTAACGAAGTGACCGAGAAAAACTATAAGTATCACTGTACTCTATGGACTCCAGTCTAACAGAAATGCTACATGAGAACCCCTGTATATGTTTTTCCTTCACATTTGTATCACTGTATTATAAATATTATTTCAATGAACTGTTCATTTGATTTTTTACAAAACTTTGTTCAAGGAAAAAACATTTTGATAAAAAAATATTTTCGTTATTTTTTAGTTGGTCTATAAATTTCTTGACTAAACTTATTTTTTCTTGGTTCTTGACAAGCATTAAAAATTCTTGTAAATCAAGAAAAATCAAGATCGTCTGGCAACCCTACATGTATTGCTCATGGTCTCCATCGATTGTGTGAATGTATTAGGAATTTATATGAAAACGCGAATAAAGCTATTGCTATGTTAATAAGGTGGAACCGGCCGTGGCATAGTGGTTAGAACATGCGACTACAATGCGGTTCGATTCCCGCCTCCAGTCATATATATTTGTTATTCATTGCCGGCCCCCTCGATGTTGTCGACAGCAAAGTCGCAGTATATAAGTGTCGAGGCATGTCCAGTAAAGCTTCTCATGCAGTGACGTTCGCATTCGTCGATAAAGAAGTAGGTGCCTTTAGTTGTGAATCTAAAACTAGAAAGCGTGTTAATTCACAAAAACGAGAGAAGCTATCACATACCTCATTCATAGGGTGTAAAGGGAAATTAAGTTTAAGTAATGTCAAGAAGGAATTTTTTAAAGCTCCATGTAGAGTGGAACTTTTAAACAAAAATGTAGGTAATTGCTATGTTAACAATTATGAATACATTTTAAAGGTCATAAGTGCATTAACCGATGAAGAAGCTCAATCAATAAAAAACTGCAAAGGATGCCTTGACAGACCCCTAAACTAGATCTGACTTGATTTGTATTGCTTCAAATTACGGTTTTATTGCAACATAAAATATTAAAAATTTGTAAAATTAAGGAATCTTGGGGAGTGACCGATACGATTCAAAACACGGTTTATGATCTTTCCTTTGGTTCGTCATTTTCCGTTTAAAAAGTTTCTCTTCTTTTCTCTAAATAATACTAATTATTGGAATATATTTACACAATAGCATTGTTTTTACTTGTATCTAGTAAATTCAAAACAAAAGAATATCTATATATAATATATAAAATTCTACTGTACGTGTGTTGTGACTGAACTCCTCCTAAACGGCTGGACCGATTTGCATAAATTTTTTTGTATGCGTTTGGGTGGCGCCCCTGGTGGTTTAGATTTTAGGTCCAATTGGACAAAGGGGCGTAGTACCGCCTATACAACTTGAAAATCAAAAGGGTTATATCTCATGAACTATCAGAGGTATGAAGATGAGATTTGGTATACATGTTGTTGGAGCAGTATTAATTACAGCCAGGGTGGAAGTGGGGGGTGCCACGCCCCCTTTTCAAAAATCGCTCTGATAGTCCCTCTCTATATTTGGTTGAGATTGGATAACGGGGCGTGGGACCGCCCTTACAACTTGAAAATTAAAAGGGCTATATCTCATGAACTATCAGAGGTATGAAGATGTTACATATGTTGTTGTTGCAGTATGAATTACAGTAAGATTGGAAGTGGTCTGTGCCAAACCCCTTTTAAACTATACAGTTATAACTGTCAAAATTCCACAGTATATTGTATTTCGCCTAGAGATATGAACAGTAATGTGGGCCAATTATTTTAGTCGAAAAAATCGTAACCAAAATCGGAATCTACGATGAATTGTTTGAAAATTTCAAAATCAATTCCTAGCTGGTGCTGGGAATCATGAAGATTTCAGATAGAGATTTTTTTGTTTTTAAATGAGCACAAGCCGAAAACTTAAAAAATATATATATTTTTTGAGACCTTCTGCGTAAAACTGTCTTCCCAACAAACTAAATGAAGTACTGCAGAAGCAAATCTATATATTGGTTATAAAGTTATGGCCTCTGAGAGTTGGTATACAGAAATTAAGTTTTTAAAAATCATTTTTCAGAATATTGGGCGGGATCCCAAACAATGTCAAAAATATACCATTCTCTTCGTCTTAGTCTCCAAACATCGGAATGGTTGGTAAAAATTAGAGCCGAGCCCATAGGTCTGAAGTTTCCGATAATTGCCCATTCACTAAAGAAAATCGCCACCTGAAATCTTCATGCTTCTTAGCGCAAACTAGGAATTGATTTAAGACATAATGTTTCTAAGTGAAATTTTTTAGAATTCATCATAGATTCCGATAATGAACAGGCTATTTGGAACTAAATAAGTAAAAAGTGCCGAGGCGCTGCCCTCGCATTTCATTATTTGAGTTTTATTTAAGGGCCGTACACCAGGCAGTTGAGGACACATAGTAGCTGTGCAGACTAAAACAGTGATGTGTTTTTAATTTACTTTACAGGTATGTATTTTTCAATTACTTTTCAGGAGAGCGAATCGGTAATAAATACAATAGATAGAAAAATTAAGCAATATTTATTGTAGTTGTACTGGAAAACACCTTTTGTTTGATTGGGGCACAATTTGAATTAGTATAGTACGTCAGAGGTAACATTAGCAAACATTTGTAAATTACCTATGTATGGAGTATTTTTTTACGTATATAACTTCTGATAGGTACAAGTGTAAATCTAGCTGTCATACTAATGAAGTGTGATAAACTTTCATCACTTTGTTAAGCCAAACATTGGTGACCGAATTGTCCCAAAAAATGGTAATACGAGTTCCATACAAAGATAGTATTCGGGAATATTCTTGATCCGTGTGAGAAGAAGACATGGCAAATAGGTTTTTTTTTGCGTTCAATAGGCGGAGAAGGCATGACAAAAGTGTTTTTACGCCCAAAGAGATAGTTAGTATACAGACGGTTCCTGCTACTACAGATAAAAATAAAAATTGAATTTTGATCTTTAACGGAATGTCTGTTTCCGATTTGTGAAAGATATGATTTTGATGATGAATTTTTTACTATCGTCATAGAGCCTATGATATTTAGAATTTAAAACAATCACCCCTATTCCCGTAGTCGTCGTCGACATCGTCGTCGTTTTTATGTCAATGTCACTTCGATTCAACATCGTCGTCACATCAATGCTATTTCTGTATTCTGTAACTACAATGAGACGACGTCGACTGGTAATCGATAACATGAAAGAAATGACAACAGCTGATGTAACATTTGTACATCAGCTGATTTATTTTGATTTTTATTGTGTTTCATGAAAAAATATTTTTGTGCCCGAATCAAATTCAAGCGATGAGGAAAGCAAGAAATATGTTATGCTGGAAAGAAAAATACTTCGACTATGATCCGATGATCTTAAACTTGCCAAATAACGAGTATGTTCATCGGTGTTAAAATCGTTATTTGAGGTTATCTGTTGGCCGGCCTTCTAACTCTTTTTTATATTCGAGAACTACTTAAGTCTTAATAAGGCAGCATTTAATTACGTAATAGTTCGCATAGAATAGTTGCTATCATGAAAAGTGAACTCAGGACATATGTTTCAGTCATAATTAAGTTGTCAGCAACATTGAGGTCCTTTGGACAGGGGCCTTACAACCTAAGTGTTAGTGCAGCCAGTAGTTGCTAGATCCCTGAATGCATTAGAGAGGTGATTTGTCCACTTTGGATACAATTGGAAGTAACTGAAGATGACAAATCGGAAGCATAAACTAAATTTTTTTAACAAAACAGGATTTACTGGAGTTATTGGATATGTCGATGGAACCCATATTACAATTTTTGCTACAAATAAAGAAGACCAGATTCGTAACTACAACCGCAAAGGATTCTTAAAGGTGCTCCAAAGGAATTAAGTTGTTTTTGACCAATTTTCTCACATTACCCCTTAAAATTAGACAAAATCCTTGTACCTATGAGGGATTTTGTTTCCAAGCCCCTATTTGTTACTCGACATAGTTATTCTTGACGTCATTAAACAAAACCTTTTTTTAAATTTACAAAAACTAAAATTATTCCTTCAAATTGTTGCAAGTCGTTACTAACAACTGTGACGACAGATTCAGAGTCGTTTCGATTCAAAGTCGTTGTCACATTTCCTTACAGAATACCAATTTGTGTCAATAGTAACCGATAGTTATCGAAAACGACTACGAGAATACCGATTTTACAGCGTCGTCACAAGACGACGACTACGGGAATAAGGCCGAATAATCTTAATTTGTTAACTTTCATGTTAATGAGTTACTTGAAATATATTACAATGTGAAATATATTACAAGTTAATATGTAATGGCGAAGCATTGCCGAGCCCACTAGTTTTAAATATAATTTTACACCAAATGTCAAAAGTGGAGTATCGTCAGTTTACGCAGGATACCAATGAAATGTTTAAAAACTTTTCGGTCTTTTCGTCACATAGAAATAATACTGTAATTCTAGATTAATAAAAACAGAACTATATTTTTTTAAATTTCTGAATTTTTATTTGTTTTATTTTTTTAGCTATCAGATAGCTTTGTAATAGACAATTAAATATAATTTTCCGAAGCAGACATCATATTATAGAACACCTACATGCTACCAGTATCAGTTTAAAAAACAAAATTATACTAGAAAAACATTTCAAAAGTTTGACATATTCTTGAGAAGAATTTAAAATTAAGGCATTGTAATTCAAATTCACGGAAGGGTTCGAACAATATAAATTTCTGCATATAGCGGATAAACATATTATATTTTTAATTCTGATCGACTCCGCATTTAGAATTGAAATTTTTTTTTTAATAATTGCTTTCTATTTGTCCCTCATTCAAGTTTCGCAATTTAAATGTAAACGCATAAACGTTAACTTCTATAACACCGTGCAACTTTCATTCGGAACTTGGGGACTGACCTAGTGAATGTCGTAGGTCTGGTCGAGTACAATATTAATCTCCATACCAAATTTTCCTCAAAATTTTGCCCTACAATCAAAACCCCGTTTTTAGTTACATTTTCCCTTTTGTAAGCTTATGACCCAGTCAATTAATAAACGAGTTTTGATTTCTTAACGGTTTTGGAATGAAGAATATTCTACCGATTATACCAATTCGATATATATGTATATATAAATTGTGATATCTGTCAAGTTTTGCCTCAAAATTTTAAGTTTGAAAAAATTTAAGCCTTTATAATATAATAAGGATACCCTTTATTTGTTATTCAGAAAGTGCAAGTTCATTACGTATCCTGAAACCAAACAGTTAAAGTTAATGTTTTTTGTTCTGGTGATATTGTTATTCAATTGGAATTTTAAAACACAAAGCTATACAAAATTATTTATTTATTTTACTTGCAAACCAAAAAGCATGTATAACCAACATTTAAAGAAATATATGTTATATTTGTGTATCTCAGTTAAAGGTCCTAGCGAAAATTTTGGAGGGTATATATTTAATCTCGTTTATAAAACATACTATTTTTTAACGAGAGGTGCTTGTAATTTGAATTTATTTTTCTACGAAAATATAACAAAAACTTCATATTTCATATTAGCAAATCTTCAAAGTCCGCTAACCATAACTCACCATATTATTACACCTTTTAATACACTGCAAGGATTAAACACCATATCGACATGAACTGTAAATTGCCTCTTGTCCTTAGTCGAACCGAAAGTCTTTGCATTACATTTATTATGCGTTCGATTGACTTTTTCGTAACTGCCTATCATTGTATCGCATTGGCGTTAGCACTTGAGCTTGTTGCAATACTAATATTTTATAAGGCTGTTATTTGTCTTACAAGTTCACAAACCTTAAACAATTTGGAAAGAGGTCACTCGCATTTATTCCATTGTTACACGTTGTAGTAACAATTCCGTGGGAATACTCTATGGCAAACAGGTGTCCAGTTCCCTGGACGTGGAAACAGATGTGTTGCTAACAGAAAAACTCTCACACCACGTGATTGACCCTGGTTATATTTAAAGCGAAGGTCCTTACATTTCTTTCGTTCATATCTTACTGCGCAGTCATCACATAAGGGCTAACTAACAAATATTCTTATCGAATCGGTTTAATCTATTTCCGTTACAGATGACCCTAAAGAGTGATCAGGAAATATTGGAAAACTCAATGCACGAGGATGATCCGAATGGCAATTCTGCGTTGGAGCAAACATTCACAGAGAAAACAGCACCAAGATGGGGTCCACAGCACAAAGGAGCCCAAGAATTGGCAAAGCTTTACAGTCCAGGTATGTTCATTTTTATTTATACTATAATGGAAGAGAGTAGGATTACATCCGGTAAAAAAGAAAAATTACCGAAAATAATATAAGTTATTGTTTTGACCCGGATGGCAGTTGACAAAGGACAAAAACAAAGAAAAAAACCATATCTGTTTACATTCCATTAATGAGATGTGGAAGACCTGTTCTTTTATCAGTAGAGTTTATATCGTTCTCGTTTAAGATCCACTGAACAAGATGTACGGTTTAACAACTACTGCGAAGGTCAGCTTTTTGTATGCTCAAAGTACTGTCAAGAACAACGGCGTGGCTGCCGCTAAATTTGTAGTTTTTTATTATTGTCTTATAGGCGTCTTACAACTTATTAGCACCATCCTAGTCACCTCAACTTGTTCCAGCTTTATATAATCAACATCGTACTATATAACCTTTAGTAACACTAAAAATAAACTTGTTACACTCACGCTCTACTCATCTCTATGTGACATAAGCTGTCATGGTAGTTTTTGCCATCAAAACGTACAAATTCATATGCTCCGAGAACCTAATTGGGGGACAGGCGGACAGACAGACGGAGATCTTTAATCGACTCAGAATTCGACGCACAGTGGTGCGAAAACGTTTTTTTTAAATTAATTCTGTTACTTGTGAACAGATATTGGTATCCTGATGAAATTTCACACGGTTAAAGCTGAGGTTCGTGGAAAGGTATTTATGAATCGATTTGAAAGATTTTTTGGATTTGGATAGTACTCGGAAAAAATTTTTAAAAAAACATGCTGAAATGTATAGGTTATTTTATTTGAATCAAGAGATATTTGCGAAAATAAAAAAAATGAAGTAATTTTTGGGCGATGTTGTTTAAATATTTTTAAGGTTGCGACCTCAGTTATTCTTGAAATGTAACATAATTTTTATAATTTGGTTAACAAGTGGTTAAGTTTTAAAAAAAAACGCAACTTTCATACTGCCGCATAAAATTATACATTTAAAGAAAATTAACAACGACAGCAAAACAAAACATTTTTCTAAATGTTTAATTTTATTAGGTAACATGAAAATTATTAGGTAACATGAAAATATCCTATCTTTTGTTCTAGAGGACCAGAGGACCAAAAATTATAAAAATAGCTTCATCTCACCGTATTGCCTCACTGTAATGGTGCTGTGTATCAGCGACTTTTGGAACACGGCATTACTTAAAGAACACTTCTTAAACTCGATAACAATATGTTGAGATTGCTTACGGCAGGAGTGGCATGGTGTGTATTGAACACTCGACGGGTCCGAACCCTGTCGCAGCTATCTACATATATTCCTTTGATCGCCGACACTCTTGTTGTTCTTTGAAAAGGCTTTTAAATAAAGCTGACGTTTAAAATTATCGTTAAGCTGATAGGGGCTCTATTTATTAAAATGGTGCAAAATGTGCATTTACATTTCTTTAAAAAAAGAATCCATGGCCGTTTTGGGAAAAATCGTTAAAAATTGAACCATTTTAGGAAGTTTAGATATAGAAGCGTGTTATAACATTGGAATAAAGTGATATTTTAATATTTTATTCAAAATTTTATTATTATTTGAAAATCTAAAAACAAAACAGTTTGTTACCTTTAAAATGTAAATCAATCAATAAAGACTTAAGACAAATTGTGGTATTGAACTGTGCGTTTGTGTTTGAAATGTATGTAGGATGAAATATTAGCTCCATGTCATGAGAATAGTGGCAACATTCTTTATATCAATCAGTCAACGAAATCGCAATATGTTTTGTTGCATCACAACCAAATAGATCGACCAAGAAGGAAATGTTACTATTTTTTACAAAGCGTTTCTTTAGTTAATTTAATTTGTTACTGATATTTTTTTCTTTTCAGGAAAACGTGCACAGGAATTTCTATGCGTCTTCACCTGTATCGCTTTAATGATTATCGATTTCATTTTGATACTGAAACACTTTAATTTTGATCGCATGATCGTGACTTGCATATCGGCCATATGTGGGATAATAACGGCTGACTTTGGATCGGGCCTAGTGCATTGGGCCGCCGACACATGGGGTTCGGTTGAGCTACCGATCTTAGGAAAGGTAAGCAATTAAATCTGTTCATTATGTCAAATTAATTTCTTGCTTTGACTCTAGAATTTCCTACGGCCCTTTCGGGAGCATCACCTTGACCCGACATCGATAACGCGTCATGATTTTATTGAAACAAATGGTGATAATTTTATGGTTAGCATACCGATATTGGGATTTCTGGCGTATTGTTTTAATACAAAGTCCCACAGTGATATTCAACAGGATTTTGGTTGGATCTCGTACTTATTTTTATGTTCGATTTTTGTTGCCATGACCAATCAGGTGGGTACTAACATACTTATGAGGCAAGCGTTGTCTATATGGAATCCCATTTATTGTTTCCTGTCTCACTTTTAGATACACAAGTGGTCACACACCTATTGGGGACTTCCAAAGTGGGTTTTATTTTTGCAAAATTATCATATCGTGTTGCCTCGCAAACACCATCGCATCCATCATGTGGCGCCTCATGAGACATATTTTTGCATAACAACCGGTTGGCTGAATTGGCCATTAGAGAAGTTAAGGTAAGTTAATTGTAATATGTACACAATATATGTATATGTGAGATATGTGTAAAAGATCTAGGTTACAGGGAGAGGTGCTCAAAAACAAAATCATGGTGGCCATCGATTGCACCATGAGACGCTATGAAGTTTATAGGTGCCAGAGCGTATGAGTTATATTGAATTTTATTTATTAGTTATACGTAATTAAGTCTATACCAAAGCTTCCTAATTATTTGGTTGGAGTATAATGTTTTATTACTGAGGTTAAATGCTATCGTTTGGTATTGGTTTGGTTCACTCCCTAAAAAGTGTGTAGCACTCTTTGCTCAAAAATAGACTTCTTATCATTTCCGAGGAATTATTCCCCGGAAACTTTTAATATATGTCTCCGAAGACATGAACTACTCCAAATGTACTTGTACACATGATTTTTCATATTCTTTGATTCGACTTTTGCCCAAAAATATCAAACTTCGAAGCACTATAAAAAAAAGTTTGTGACGTAGAGGAACAAAATGAAGTTTAAGGTTTTGGTACTGAGGTCAAATGCTATCGTTTGATATTGGTTTGGTTCATCGCCGAAAATTTAATTTAAATAATAACACAGTGAAAAAAATACAAGAACGTGACAGTATAGATTCGATTCTACTACTTACATACTTAGCTGGTACTTCTTTGCAATCCCAGTGGAAAAATATTATAAACGCCTCGATATTCTGCGCTTCTTCTCCAGTTAGTTTTGGTCGCCCTCATCTGCGCCGTCCATCGAGTTCATTGTCGAAGACTTTTCGAGCTGGAGCATTTTCGTCCATGCGTACAACATGATCTAGCCAAAGCAACCTTTGCATGATTCATACGACGCCGATACTCTCCGGTAACGATGATGGGCCCATATATTTTACGGACTATTTTTCTCTTGAATACCGCCAGAACCGATTCATCCGATTGTGTCATAGCCCAGTATCTGGTATAGCTGAAGTTTTGTTCGTCGAGAGAGGGCTCTGTCATTGAATCGTTTGCTTAGTCCGTAGTAGCATTTATTTGCAAACAGGATTCTTCTCCAGATTTCTAGGCTGGCATTATTTGTTTTGTTGATGGCGGAGCCTAGGAAGACAAAATTATCTACCACCTCGAATTTATAGTTGTCAACGTTCACGCAGTTTCCCAAATGAGTAGATTCTTTGTTTGTTGAAACTAATAACTTCGTTTTGTCCTCGTTAGGCCCATTTTCGCTGATTCCTTTTGTATACCTGAGAAGGCTGCAGTCACATCCCGCAGTTTTCGACCGATGATGTCAACGTCATCAGCGTATGCGAGTATCATGTGGCTTTTGTTGATTATAGTGCCACTCGTGTTTACTGCAGCTTTTCTCATTATCATCTCCATCAATATGTTGAAGAGATCGCACGATAGGCCATCGCCTTGTTTTAGGCCTCGTCTCGTACAGAAAGGCTCCCTAAGGTCCTTGCCAATCTTTAGTCTTTCACATAGCACACTCGACAGGACCTTATATGCGATGGGTAAAAGTCTGATCCCGCGGTAGTTGAAGCACACACTTGGATCACCTTTTTTCAGCACAGGACATAATACGCTTAAATTCCAATCGTCGGGCATGCACTCTTTAAGCAAAACCGTGCGCAGGAGCTGGTGCACGCTCGTTATCAGCTCCTAAGCCGTCGTCGACAATTGACGTGATAACTTCACGTGCGCTGCCTTCTTTAACCGGCAGTTGCTGGAAGTGTTCTCTCCATATGTGCAGCACACTCTGCGTATCTGTGACCAGATTTTCATCCTTGTTCTTACAGGAGGGGAGGCCATTACCGTAGCCATTTGCTCTTACTTTCTGGTAAAATTATCGGGCCTCATCTCTATCCCTGTATCGCTCTATATCCTCGTTCTCCCGTTCCTTCATCTGACGTTTTTTTTTCGCCTAAATAGCTGTCTCGCCTGTTTTACTATCTCCTTGTGCCGTTTCCTAACAGCACGGGTTACAATTGGCTGTAGCGTTGCTCTATAAGCAGCATCCTGTTCCCCAGACGCTATGCAACATTCTTCATCGTACCAGGATTCGTCTGAGCACCGCTTTTCATATCCTAGCACGGTTGTTGCGGCGGTTGCCATGGAATGCGCAATATGCTGCCACTGTGTATCGGGAACGTCAGAAGTAGAGGCGTTGTGTCGTAAAAGTTGGGGGAGCTGGTTGGCGTAGGCAGTAGCTATCTCTGGGGTTTGCAGCTTCGCGATATCCAGCTTTCTTTGCGTTTAGTTACGTGCGTTTTTCGCTCTACTCAATTTTGTGCGCACCTTGGCTGCAACCAGGTAATGATCCGAGCCAATATAAGCACCACGGATCACACGCACGTCCATGACACTTGATGCATGCATGCCACTTTTACCATATTACCACATGATCAATTTAATTTTTGATGCTTTTATCGGGGGATAGCCAAGTTGCCTTGTGGATATCTTTGTGCTGGAATCTGGTTCCACTCACTACCATGTTCCTTCCCGTTGCAAAGCTAACCAGCCTAAACCCGTTGTCTGACGTGTCGGTATGCAGGCTGAGCGGTCTTATGTTTTCTCTAGGCGCTCGTAAAATGCATCTTTAATCTCATCGTCTTTATCTTCCGTCGGGGCGTGTACACAAATCAGCGTAAGGTAAAAATATTCCGCCCGGAGGCAAATGGTGGCTATTCGGTCACTTACAGGGTTTAACCGCGAGACCAGGTTTCGAAGTCTCTTTCCGACTATGAAACCACATCCAAATTCGTGTCTTTCTGCATGGCAGCTGTAGAAGATGTCACAGTTCTTTCGTCGTGTGCATCCCTGCCCCGTCCGTCTCATTTCCTGTACGGCGGTGATGTCAGCCTTGTATTTGTCGAGGACATCCGCCAGTTGAAAAGAGGCACCACCTCTGTATAGAGTTCGGACATTCCAGGTCCTTAAATCATGGTCCTTATATCGTTTGCAGGGGTGTTCTTGTTTTTTTTATGGACCCCAAAAGATTCTCAAAATCATTGAGTCCCTCGAAAAAAGGTGTGATCAGTTTTTGTCCGACAACTGACACACACTTCGGGATAGCGCTAAACTCGACATATTCGGCAATAATGTAGCTGAGAGTTTTGCGCACTAATTTTATTTACAAATTTTTTTAAAAATGTTGATTATGAATGAAGAAGAAATTATTATTCTTTCACTTTTTTTGAGCATTACTTGAGGGAGTCGAAATTGTTCTCCAACAATGTTTGTCAAAATTGAAGCCATGGTAAATTTGAACAACTTTTGTGAACATACCAATACAATCTGAACGTGTCTAGGCAACCTAAATAGCTCATAAAGTCCATGTTGATACCAGTTTTTCGTACCAGTAAGCCTATTTAAGTATCAACCTATTCTAAGTTTCTCACTGGATTTAGAAAGAAGAGACTGCGGCCTTTCCAACGATGTATATGGGTATTTCCTGTCGTTGCGGACGCACGTTTTTATTTTCTTATTTTGTAGTTTTCTCGAGAAGTTTTAATATTTTGAAAATTGGTGCATATTAAAAAATGTAGATTTTGGACAGTACTATAATGTTCTTTGAATGAAACTTTACTTTATATGTTGTATTCAAAATTATGACGAACACAAAGTGCGTTACGGACGCACATAATTTTCCACAGCAACTTGAAGTGTTTACGAAAATTTGTGAAATTTAGCGAAATTTCTTATGAGATCAGTATATTCTTTTGTGTAAAATAAAGAAGACATGTTGTTTCTTCACATTTAAAATACTTTTACCTTTTATGCTATTTCAATCTAAATGTGCGTTGCGGACACACGCTTTATTCTATGGATAACAGAGAGCAACAAAAAAAACAATACCTGGAAAATTATACTATTTTTCTGGTAGGTGCTGCTGAGCACTACAAGAATCTGTTTTTCAAATTCCCTAAAACCCCCAAAAAAATTTAGTTACGGGTAAAAAACCGGTTTTTCGTACTTTTACGCACTTATAAACCAGTTACGTAAATAAATATGAACCGATTTTATGATTTTCAGCGGATTTGGAAAGAAGAGACTTTTCAACGCTATATATTGTTAAATTTCAATAAATTCATTATATGATTACAAAAACAACAAGTTAATAATATATCAATTTTTTACTATAAAATCGTCCGTCCTTCCGCTGGAAATACCCATATAGTTATATTTGTATCTTGTCATATTTGTTTGTTTTTTGCTTCGAAATTTCAGTATTGTAATTTTTCACTATTTTTTAAGTTTGAAGAAATTTGTAGTCCATATTTTATAAGGATGGCGCAATTTTCATATCCTATACTAAATCAAAGAGTTGAAGAAGAAGATTTGTTTTGGTGTTGTTGTTAATTACTTTAAACTCCTTAAAACTTAAATAGTGAAAAATATATATATCGTATATCGTATATATGTATATCTTCTTTCTAAATCCACTGAGAACCCTAAAATCGGTTGTTATTCAACCACGTTACTGGCTAACTGGTACGAAAAACCGGTATCAACGTGGTCTTTACAAGCTATTTAGGTTGCCTAGACACGTTCAGATTCTATTGGTATGTTCACAAAAGTTGTTCAACTTTACCATGGCTATAATTGTGGCGAACATAATTGGAGAATAATTTGGACTCTCTCAAAGTAATGCTCAAAATAGTGAAAGAATAACCACCCCTATTTTCGTTGTTTTCGTCGACATCGTCGTCGTTTTTATGTCAACATCACTTCGATTCAACATTGTCGTCACATCAATGCTATTTCAGTATTCTGTAACTACCATAAGACGACGTCGACTGGTAATCGATAACATGAAAGAAATGACAACAGCTGATGTAAAATTTGTACATCAGCTGATTTATTTTGATTTTTATTGTGTTCCAAGAAAAAATATTGTTGTGTCCGAATCAGATTCAATGGATGAGGAAAGCAAGAATTATCTTATAATGGAAAGGAAAATACTCCGACAAAGTTCGATATCTTAAACTTGCCAAATAAGAAGTACGTACATAAGTGTTTAGACCCTAATTTATGGTTAACTGTTGGCCGGCCTCCCAACTTTTCTATTTTTTAGACGTAACAAGACGACGTCGTTTTGGGTAACGACGACTACGGGAATAAGGGCGAATAAGACTCCTGTCTTTAGAATCTCAATTTTGGTGCCGCCTTAATTATGACTGAAACATATGTGGAACTGATTTCACTTTTCATTATAGAAACTATTTCTTCCGGTACTTAATTAAATGTGGCCTTATTAAGGCGAAAGGGCAAAGCTAAGCCACACTGGTGGAATGCAAAACTATTCAACAAGGCATGAAGAGATGGCGGGACCGGCGGTGGAGGGTTAGAACAAGCGACTACCATGCGGGAGATCCCAGGATCGATTCCCGCCTCCATTCAGCTTAATTTTTCTTTCATTGCCGGCCCCTCGATGTTGTCGACAGCAACTTCGCAGTATAAGTGTCGAGTCAATCGGCTTGTCTAGTAAAAAGCTTCTCAAACAGTGACGTTCGCATCCGTCGATAAACAATTAGGTGCCGTTAGTTGTGAATCTAAAAATAGAAAGCGTGTTAATTCACAACAACGCAAGAAGCTATCCAACGCCTCATTCATGGGGTGTAAAAATTCTGCAGTAATGTAAAAAGCACTTCGGAAACTAGTCTAAACCAACAATACCATCGTACATACAAAGACCAGATGATAAATAAACCACCAACAGCCTCGAAACTCTGGAGTTGCTAATTTAAGCACCTTCCCAAAGTGGGGAAAGTATTAACAGTTTATGGAAAACTCGGTCAGTTATTACATTGATATTTCCGACATACCGATTACTGAACATCGGGTTCAATGGGCTATCAAAAGTTTCCACTCCTTTAAATTTTCGGGACCCGATGGAATTATTACCGCTGATCTACAAAAGAATATCGAGGCATTGTCACCCTGACTTCTGACAATTTTCAAAGCCTGTCTGAAGCTGTCGCATATTCCAACAAGATGGACAACCTACAAAATTGTATTTATCACGAAGGGTAAATTCACAGAAACTGCTTTACATTCGATAATCAGTCTCAAGATCCCTGAACTACAAGGAAATCGCTCTCGCTGCCTTCCTGTATATTGATAATGTAAAACTTGAATCTGTAATTTACTCAATGGAACAACTGGAGATTAACCCAGTGGTCACAATTACAATTTAGGTGCATTGGAACGCGTCTGGGCGTGTCAAATATTTCCACAAGGAGGAATACTCTCTCCACTACTATGGAATATCAACATCAACTCTCGTGAGGACGATGAAAAAAACGTGCTGCACAACCGTCGCATGAGAGGATGACGTGCCACTAATAGTTACCGGCAAGGATCCTAAACTACTATCTGAGCTTCTGGAATCTGCGCTAAAAATGGTGTCACAACTGTGTACTGGGTGTAAACCCGAGTAAAACGGAACTGGTGCTATTCACGCGGAGATCGAAATCCCTCAATTTGCCAAACCCAGATTAAATGGGTTACACTCTCACTCTCTGAAAGTGCCAAATACCTCGGGCTAATATTAGACAGTAAACTGAATTGGAATCTGAGCACTCAGGCCAGGACAAAAGCATTAGTGCATAGGAACTATAAACTTAAAAAACTTAATTTCCCTTTACACCCCATGAATGAGGTATGGGATAGCTTCTCGCGTTGTTGTGAATTAATACGCTTTCTATTTTTTAGATTCACAACTAACGGGATCTACTTGTTTATCGACGAATGCAAACGTCACTGGTTGAGAAGCTCTTACTAGACACGCCGATTGACTCGACACTAAAACTGCGAAGTTGCTGTCGATAACATTCGAGGGGGGGGCCATGTCAAAATTCTAGAGCTAATCAATGTGAGCTGTCACACGGATTACACTATACCAAAAACTGTCTTCGATCAGGGTTTTATAAGGAACATCCCGGATAGGACCTATTACGATGGTAATAATAATGCCCTACACTTTATGGAGGATGTCATCCTAATTTTCACGGACGGTTAACCTCACATGTGTGCCAGGACATGGGGACATATATTGTAATCAAAGGGCCGATACATTTACAAGGGCCACCACAACCGTGAACTCGAGTGAAGTTTGCGGTCTCATTGGTGTCCCTCTCGAATTTGAATCGAAATGATGTTCACATAAGAACTACGACAGACGGGAATATGAGTGAAAAACTTAATAGAATATCAGTGTCATTTGTAAGAATTGTAAAAAAAATCAACGGGTGACATTCAATAAATAATGTGTCCTCTTTTTGGAGCATTGATAGGCATCCCATAGCATCGGGAGGCCGCCAATCAACCATAACATCGTTATTAACGATAGCACCGGAAGGCCGGCAATAATCCCATCCCCAATAAAAAAAATAATGTGACATATTTTTAGAGCAGTGATAGGCATCTCATAGCCTGGCGATGCCGGCATGATTGGCAATTCACAATTACTCAAAAGTTTTTTTTTTAATTAAATCAGACAATCTGCTTAAGTGTTGTGGAAGCAACACCACACACGTTTGTTTAATATTCAACATGAAAAAAGACACATGTACAGACAGTGAACATTTTTACTGTGTACAATTTGACAGCGCTGACACTTCTTGTGCAACCGCACAGGAACACATCATATTCTTGTGTTGTTGTTGTTATTGTAACAGCTGTAGGAAGTAGCTGGAATGATAACTCTTTATACCTATTTTCAATTTATCGGCACACAATCGAGCATGTTATCTGATTATGATACGCTCTGTTTCGTTCCTTTGTAGATAACAAGGTATGTGTCAAGTATTGCTAGTTGTTGTTGTTTTTTGAGCTTTAACCACCATTTTCCTCCAAGAGATGGCGTCAGCTGGTTTTATTGATTTTTTTGTAGTACAAGTATCAAGGATGAGTTTTGTTGGCTGAAGAACTTGAAAGTTTTTGAGAATTAATTTTTCATCGATTTTGAAGACAGTGCCCCGGCCGGGAATCGAACCCGCCACTTTCGGATTGCAAATCTACGTCGCTTCCGCTGAGCTATCGAAGGCCACGGTTGTTCTTGCCACTATTGTGGAGTAAGAAATATAAATTAATCGGCCTTATTCCTGTAGTCGTCGTCGACGCAAAACGACGTCGACTTGTGATAACGCTGTAAAAACGGTATTCTTGTAGTCGTTTTCGATAACTATCGGTAACTATTGATACAAATTTTGTATTCTGTAAGGAAATGTGACGACGACGTTGAATCGAAACGACTCTGAATGTGTCGTTACAGTTGTTAGTAACGTCTTGAAACAATTTGAAGGAATAATTTTAGTTTTTGTAAATTTAAAAAAGGTTTTGTTAATGACGTCAAGAATGAAAATGTCGAGAAATAAATAGGGGTTTGGAAACAAAATCCCCCATTGGTACAAGAATTTCGGAGAGAAATAGTTCCGTCTAATTTTAAGGGGCAATGTAAGAAAATTGGGGAAAAAAACCGCCTTTAAGAATCTTTTGCGGTTGTAGTTACGATTCTTCTTTATTTGTAGCGAAAATTTTGATATAGGTTCCATCGACATATCCAATAACTCCAGAAAATCCTGTTTTGTTTCAAAAATTTAGTTTTTGCTTCCTATTTGTCATCTTCAGTTATTTCCAATTGTATCGAAGGTGGACAAATGACTTCTCTAATGCATTCAGGATTTCGACAGGAATCTTGCAACTACTGGCTGCACTTACACTTAGGTTGTAAGGCCCCTGTCCAAAGGACCTCAATGTTGCTGATAACTTAATTATGGCTGAAACATATGTTCTGAGTTCACTTTTCATTATAGGAACTATTACGTAATTAAAAGCTGCCTTATAAAGACTTAAGTAGTTCTAAAAAAATTGGAAGGTAACCTCAAATTATGATTTTAACACCGATGAATATACTCGTTATTTGGCAAGTTTAAGATATCGGATCATAGTCGAAGTATTTTCCTTTCCAGTATAAGATATTTCTCGCTTTCCTCATCGCTTGAATCTGATTCGGGCACAAAAAATAGTACTAAAAATAGTGAAAAGTGATAAAACGCTAACAACTATTTGCATTTAGCGAGGCAACACACCACAAAAAGGGAATTAAAAGTGATGTATGTAGATGGAATGTTTTTTTTTTTAAATCTATGACTTTTTTGTTTGCAAATAAAAATAAAAAGTTTCTTTATATTTAGAAGACCGTTTTGAACTGTCAATCAAAACTATTAAACAATTTATCAACAACTGCTATTACAGACTTCACTTCCTGTTTGAATTGAATTGTTTTTAATTTCTAATTCCATTCTTTCTTTACTCCCTTTGCAGGTTTTGGTCAACGCTTGAGTGCCTTATTGAATTTGTAACTGGCCTAAAACCGCGCGATGACGATTTGAAATGGGCAAAAAAGGTTACATAGCTATTTTTATGATTATCAAATGGACCAATAATAATTTAGCGAATACTTAACGAATCTACATCAATTAATTATTAAAATTAACAAAATAGGACAACAAACCAAAGAAACTAAAAATGAAAACAACAACTTATTTATCTTGCTGAATGTACAAAACAAAAACAATTTGAACTACAGACAGAGTTTTACAATTTTTGCTAAGCATTATCAGAAAAAAAACCGAGTTAAAGGGAAACCGATGAACATATTAATTATAATTCATATTCGAACATTATTAACGATGTAATTTTCTATTGAGAAATCTATAATTTTTTTTCAATTTAGTAGTAAAGTGCACTAAGTATACAATGACGACATTTAAGTAATTTACATTTGTGTTAATATATTTGTAATGGATTCCTACTTTGGTAAAGAGGAACAAAAAAAAAACCCCCCAAATTGATATTAAATATTTAAGTAATCAAATTTATGGACTCGTTAATGGTTTTGTTACATTTTGTAATTGTATATTAATGATGTTGATTTAAGCAATAATTAATTAAGTAATGGAACAGGGGAGCAGACACACACAAGCGGCGCATTCGATTTCTAGTCGATATTATGAATGGTTACCACGACATTGACGACAACGACGTCGTTATGGGTCTGTTAATGAAGGATGAAATGAAACTAACAAACAAGAAAACAACCAACTACCACCACCCAAACAAATGCAAAAGAAATCGAAGGGACACAACAATTCAATCGAAATTCATCATTTCTCTCCCAAAATGGTAATAGACGGTTTGACCGGCGGACGGACAAACAAATAACGAAAGCAAACAAAGCCAATTATGATGAAATTAATATTATTTTAAGACATTACACACTTTTTAGTTGCAGCACTACAAGTGGGTCATTCGATACGATATAAAAATGAGTTGTTGTAATAAAAAGCCATTGAGAAATGTTTAAGAAGTTTTACTTGACCTCTATTTATTGTTCGGAATTGTTGTCAAGTGAGTGCGTGGCCAGCAATAGAATAAATGAGATTTTAGTTACATTACAATTGTTGAAGGCCGAATCAGCTGACGACTATCAATTTCATTAACATTTATTTATTTATACATATAAGAGATTGCAATTTTAAGCCTAAATTACAATACAATCACCCTTACGTGAATTACATGTCCCTCGAAATTTGTTCATTTTTTAGGGAAGATAATCAATATTACACAATAGTTTCTCTAACGTTGAATCATATAAAATTTGAATTCATGTCTTTTAATATATAAACTATATAATTCTATTTCCGACACAATTATTTTAATGATTTTGTAATACCCAATGAATTAAAAATCATTGGACAACTTACAAATTTGTTCAAATTTTTACTGGATTGCGTTCACTTACCCTAAATTTCTAGTAAATGAGTTCAATGCTAGTTGGCTCTATGTATGAAAACACAATTTTTTAGTAAATCGAAGTAAACGTTTGGAAAGCCTATAAAGCTAAGGGATATAGAGTAAATTGGACCATAAATATCTCGATTTCTAGAAGAGATAGCCAAAAACGGATTGATATGGAAAATATGGTATCAATAACACGAGATAACATCATTGACTTAAAATTGTTAAAATGGCATATGGAGCACATAAATCCCTGGAAGACGATATGGGTACGAGTAATACTAGCTTATCACGCACTGTCACTACCTTGCAGTTCTGGAGTTGTCGATTGGCCATGCTCGAACTACTTACCCCACTAATCCCTACACGGGTATATAACTTGAATGACCCTATGGTAAGGGGACCGGCCGTGGCATAGTGGTTAGAACACGCGACTACCATGCGGGAGATCGCAGGTTCAAACCTGGCTCCAGTCATCTTAAAAAAAAAAAAAATTTTCTTTCATTGTCGGCTCCCCTCTCGAATGTTGTTGACAGCAACTTTGCAGTATTAAGTGTCGAGTCAATCGGCGTGTCTAGTAAGAGTTTCTCAAACAGTGACGTTCGCATTCGTCGATAAATAAGTAGGTGCCGTTGTGTGAATATAAAAATAGAAAGCGTGTTAATTCACAACAACGCGAGAAGCTATCAACCTCATTCATGGGGGGCAAAGGGAAATTAAGTTTTTTTTAAGACGCTATGGTAAGCAAACTCCAAACCACCAAGTAAAAAAATAAATATATGCGCACGAAAGCGACAGAAATCGTAAACGAAACGTTTAAAGCTAATGTAATTTTTTACTTCAGGATACGGCAGGCCGTGACACAGTTGCTAGAACACTCGTCTCTGACGAAGATCCATGGCTCGATTCAAACTTCGCAGTATATTGTCGAGTTAATCGACATGTCAAGCAAAAGCTTCTCAAATAGTGATGTTCGCATAAACCAGAAGGTGCCTGCTTTAGTAAATTTGAACCCCATTAATGAGGTGTAAAGGGAAATTAAGTTTTTCTGGTTACTTACATCACCACACCTAGCATGGGTACCTATGACAGTAACCTTTCCATTTCATAAGTTCGCAGTAAACAATGTGATGACGTTTGGGCCTACTTGCGGACATTTCATACAAAAAAAACGAAATGATGAAATGCATTGCTTAGGGTTTGTAAAGAAAGTACAAGTGGTGCTCTTGTAAGTAGTGATTTCACCACCTAGAAACTAGCACCCAGTTGTAAAGGGTATAGTTTAGATAAGTCGCAACGCTTATTTCTTATATATAATGGCTTAGACTGAAAAGTGGCTGAAACATACATAAATCAGCCTTATTTTTGAAAAGAAACTTCTCACTTCAAACAAGACACTTATCGTTCGAATGGCTCATTCGTTAATTATACAAAATTATTTTATTATGTAAAGGTTGTGGAAAACTGAAAACTAAAAAATGCTTTAAAATACTTCTGCCTTAATATTTATACATAAATACAAATAATGCCATCAGTTTTTTACGACATAGCAACAAACACGTCATCAAACAAATTAGCTTTACTTATTTTTTAAGATAATGAATGTACGACGAAGATATCGTTAGTAAATAAAGATCGTATAAGCGAAAAGAAATCTCCTCAAGTCGTCGATGTTTCATTTAATTTTGTCTTTTTTATTATTATCATTATTATTTTGTTTTTTAGCTTATTTTACAATTTTTAGGCACATATTTTGTTGTTGGTTTTCTCTCTGTTTTTCCAGATCTCATTTACAATACAAAAATAAACAATTTGTACAAGTTTTTCATTATTAACGTAATGTAAATATTCTTAACAACTTAATTTAATTGAAACCAAAATTAAAATCGTAATAACTGAAAAAAATTAAACTCGGTTGGATTACACCAAGTCTGCCTTTTGTAACAATGGATTGGCGAGGAAAACGAAAAAGCAACAGAAAAGCGACAAAAAGTATTTATTTAAAATATTAATATCTGTTGTTGTATATTTTATGTTCCATGTAAATTCGGATGCTGTCCACTTGTGTAATTCACAGCTTTCGCCACTTCCTCCTTAAGAGTTGATGGAGGGTCCGATAATATATCTGTCTTCATCGATAGGTACTTTAATTTATTAGAAACAGCTATTGGCGCGATAATAAGGTAAATTATTTACACTGTCTTAACAAATGTAAGTGATTATGTTATGATGTTACTTACCAGGCCTTAGATCAATTAGAGAACAATGTTGGTCCACCCAAAGAAAAGCCGTGCGTCGTAATTCGTCCAAACTGGCACTGGAAACTGTTGAGGTGTATGACGACAGTAGGGGTTCTAATATGAGACCGAGCTAAAATCAGTAAAACGATTTTAATTTCATTTACGTCGTATGCAGGATAAGTGTAAATTGTTATTCTTAAACTGAAAGAAACGGAAAGTTGCAAATGCATCGTGAAGATGCATTAGGGATATTCCCTAATAAAAACAGATAGAAAATTATTAATTATGTGATACTAGATAAAAGTCATTCTTTTACTGTTTTCATTTTCTACCTGTCATAAGTCATAAAAAGGTTTCACCTTTGTGGGTTAAGAAAGGAAAGATTTTAAAACAAAATTTTCATTTACAGTATGAGAAATAGCCGAAACAAAATATCGGAAGTTACAAAGAAGAATGGAAAAATGGAGGTAGTCGAAGTCCTCTATAATACCTTGTCCTCAGTAACTATGTTCCCTGCGAGCTAATGCAACAACACTATATAACAATCTAAGTAGGCGCAGATAGTTATATAGCGACAGCTAACCGGTAAAGATATATCTCAATTGCTCGTCTGGTGTCTGACGTTATAGTGAACGCTTAAAATCGTAGTACGCTAGTGTCAAGTCTGCAGAGACCAACTATATCATCTGACCGAGATCTGGTATATTTAGGCTATAATAATGTAGCAGCCACAGAGTTCGTTAGGAAAACATTCTTTAGCCTGTTTCGTACCCAGTAATATGACTGAATCAGATGTTTCGATACTTAAATCTGTCCAGTAGTTTCTTAGGCCGAAGTCAGATACTGAGCGGCATATGAAATACTGTTGAAGTTGACACGCAATGAGCGGCATTTTTAAGCGGCTCCATTTCATTTGTTAACTTGTTGCCATTCACTGCTCGCCTTTCAGTATGAGGCCTCTTCCTTAGAGTTCCAATAATAGCCTTCGCGACTGCCGAATAGATTGAAATACAATTCAATCATCAAGTAACTCAATATGTTCACCTAGGATATTAAGACCACTTAAAATTCCCTCTATTTGTCCGGAAGAGTACGTAGCCGGACGCACGCCTTGAAAAGGTCCAACCAGTATCAATTTTATATCGTGTAAGATACGAACCGAAATTTCCAGGCTTTTTCTCTTTATCCTCATCCACCACTTAATACATAAACTGGATCAGTTTAGAATAACCGCCTCATGGTCCGCATACAAGCAGCCAAGGAAGTGCTATTCCATTAGGAGTTCTATTATTTCGACACTTAACACAGTCCCAAGACTCATCTGCCTTACAAATTAAATAAATACTTTGGCAGAACTTGCAGTAACTTATTCACGAAGCTCTGTACCAAGCATTGTTTTTAAATAGTCAATGTCTTTTTTACCTTTTATTCGAGACTGGTTCTTTCAGACTAGTAATCGAAGCTACTACCATTGAGGTTTAAAAACTACCATGTCTATATCTGTATTGCAAATGGATATTATATCTTCATTGTACACGGACTATAGTGTTCAAATCGGAAAACCGGTTTCGGTTTTATTCGAATGCCTGATTAACACCCATGTTCTGGAAAACAATTCGGTTTGAAAACAGAACGAAATCGGTACTTTTTACATATACTTTTTACCGATTTCGGTCTGTTTTCAAACCGAATTGTTTTCCAGAACATGGGTGTAAGTATAAACCGGGATATCCAGTTTGTCCGGGTTTTCGAAATTTGTAAAATAAAACTTAATACGAAATAAAATATGAAAACATATGAATATCGATACCTTAATTTTGAAGTATGCATGTTTTTAATCCAATCCATATTACTCACAAACTTACATTTTGCAATTCGAAAAGTTAAGATCAATGTATCGATATGTGATGAAATTTTTACAATCATATAAAAAAAAACTGGGAAGTTGCGGCTGAGTACAACAAAAATCAGTTTTAAAACTTTTCCAAACGCCACCAAAATCTTAAGTTACGGGTAAGTATCATTCACTAGGTATACTGACTTCACAACTGTGTCTCGGTGATTTCCCAACTATTGTATAACTTTAGATTTTTTCGATCGAACACTTAGTTTAGAAGGTTTAATATGAACGACGGCTTCCCACTCAATTCAAAGTGAGATCCCATTTATATCTTAGTGATTTCACAACTATGGTGATCACAATTTAAGCTCCTATTTGGATGCTTAGTTGCAGATATAACGGCAATTAACATTTTTTTTTAAATACCGGCGGTCTTCCACCCATTTCAAGGAGAGAAAACAGTCTTCTTGAAGTAATTTTCAGACAAACTTACATATTGTTTATGGAAATTTTTATGAAAACATCTTTGATATTTATCTAAAGAATATCGAATAAGCATAAACAACTTTTTATACGCCGATTTGCATAGAACTAAACCGGCAATGTTCTGTTCTGAGTAACTTAACCTATAAAATTTGTGATTATACCTCCTTTTTGAAAACCCGGTTAACCGACATCAAAATTGGAAAATATAATTTCTGTGTAAAAACCGGCATACGGTTTCGGAGAATACCGGTACAGACGGCTTCGGTATTGAACACTATAGCAGAGAAGGACGTATTTTACTAATTACTTACAACTTTTGGTCTATGTCATTGTTTCTATTGCTGGAAATGTATTTAAAAAAGTTTTTTAAAGACAAATTTCATTTTATGAATTGGGGCACTTTGCAATTAATACTTTAAGTTTCTGCTGGTAGGTGTTTCCCAACTATCCCAGATGCATTGATGCAAACAAACAAATTTACTTACAATCCAAAATTTCCAATTTTCCTGTGTGCGACTGCGCACATATTGCTCATACAACTGCCTGACGTGCTCAGTACCCTGCCTAGTCACTGGCGCTCCATTGGCTGGAAGTATCGAGTGAAGGTGACTGCATTAAAAAAGAAAAATGTGTAATACATTATTATTGTGATATATGTATGTTTTTGTACATGCTTCAATAACTTACGTTAATGAGTTATTTAGAGCATCACGTTCCATGCGTAATGTTTCCATACGTTCTTTTAGTACATTACGTTCATTGCGTAAATGTTTGATATGCTCAGCTCCTTTCTGAAGCATAGCTGCCTTACTTAACTATAGAAAATGAGAAGAGTCAAGGTTCAATAACTACAATAAAGTCTCAGTGAAATTAAATTAACATTACTTTGGCATTATTTTGTTGCAGCTGTGGTATTAAATCATGTAACTGATCAAAACCATTTTTGATATTGTAACGTCTCTTTTGTTCGGCGTGTATATGACCAGCCCTTCGTTGGTTATCACGGGGATATCTTAAACTTTGCGTGGGTGACAGCGGGGAATCTTGATCATGAAATGATTCTGGCGATAAACTTAGGTTTGTAGAGCAAGTAGCTTGACTGCTGGCGGTCAGAGGGAAACTTAACATCTGTAAAACATAAGTTATGGTACATTGGGTAACACATTTGTCGTCTGAGCACTTACTTTACTGGCTGGAGGACTACTGAGCATCGATGGTGCAACTGGTGTTGGCAAGGAAGTTGATTTCTTTGGTGATTTGTGTATGGATTGCTGTTGAACATGCTGCTGCGTCTGTAATTTGTTGCGTTGTAGTTGTTGTTGTTGTTGATGCTGTTGCATTATCGATGGTGAAGTGTTAACAACTGCGGGCGATGGGGGAGATGATAACGATTGCTGCTGTGTCGACTGCTGTAACTGTTGTACAGATGACATATACATATTGGTAGTTGGCCCAGATCTAGTTGACCCTTTACTCTGTACGTTCATCGAAGTTGGTACTTGTAATGTCGTCATTGGTCCGGCTGAAATGGCACTTGTGGATACACTTTGCTGTTTTCCTAACATCGACGTGCGGGAATCTTAAACAAGAAGTTTAACGTCAATTCCAAAAGTTAATTAATCAATTCCGAAGAAGAAAGAAATGTAGATGGCTGTGACAGGTCTCGAACTCAGGTCACCCGCATGGCCCAACAAAATATTTCAATATATTCATAAAAATCAGTAATCCCAAAGGGCAAATACAATTTAGCATGAGTATCATAAATAAAACCGGTACAAATATCAATTGGCAATGGACTGGAGCGCAATTTTTTTTTTTTAATTTAGCATGAGAAACAAAAAAAGCTCTTTTCAAAGTGGAATTTTTGTCTCAATAGTCATTGCATAGCACACCGGTGTTTGATGCACACTACTAGCTCCGTCATGTCCACTAAGAAAAAATTTGGTTGGAAACTACAAGGTGGAATTTGTGAAATGGCTGAAAAATTTCAAGCTCATTTCCGTAGGCCGTCTTAAGCAATCAGAATCATATGGATCTATGTACAAAAAATGTCTTTTATTGTACCAAATTGTACTTTTAATGTACCAAATAGTAAATTTTATTGTATCAAAAAGTACTATTATTATACCGAAAAGTAATTTTATTGTACTCAAAATTACTTTTATTGTACAAAAATTGCTTTTATTGTACCAAATAGTAATTTTATTGTACCAAAAGTACTTTCATTGTACAAAAAAGTACTTTCACTTACCAAAAAGTAGTTTTATTGTACCAAAAGTACTTTCATTGTACCAAAAAGTATTTTAATTGTACCAAAGGTACATTTAGTGTACCAAAAAGTACAATATATTGTACCAAAAAGAACAAATTATTGTACCAAAAAGTACTTTTATAGTACCAAATAGAGCAATTTATTACACCAAAATTACTTTTATTGTAACTTAAAGTATATGTTGTTGTACTTAAAGCAATAACTACATTCTACCTCTTCCTCCACGTACAAAAACGAAAGCACTGATTGTCGCTCTATTGTAGCAAAATGGGAAAACGTAGACTTTAAAACATTCAAATGATTTACTGCACTAATTGTCATATCCGGTAGTTATTATTGTTTTCCCCAGTAGGGAATCGTCAGACTAGTTCAAAAACGTACTAGTTCAAAAGTATGGAATTGTGAACTACTCCTAAACTATCGAATTTTGAACTAGTTAAACGTTATAAGCTGATGAATAAGAAAAAAAGGAATTTTTAAATAAATTTTTAGATGAAAAAAATATATTCAATTGTATGCATTTAATTGCACCCATTTAATTTCACCCGCATTAAAATGGATTTTGAACATCGTATAAGTTTTTTTTCGTATTCAAAATACTAGTATAGTACTAGCTCATTTTTTTCTAGAATAATACTAGTTCTTATTAACCTTTCTTGAAGTAGTTCCATACTAGTTCAAAGGAGACAATCAACTACCGCCCGACTAGAATTTCTGGACTAGTACTATTCTAGTACAAAAGGGACAATTCCCCCCAATCCTAGGACAATTACGTGTTAAATGAGACAATTGCTTGTATGGAAAGTGAACTAGTTCACTGCCCTATGGGGAACTAGTATTATACTAGTTAAGGACTAGTATTTTTCCCTACTGGGTCGTTTTGAAAAACAATGCACGTTTTGTTTCTCCTCGTTTTAATGTTAAACTGTTATTTTGGTTGCAAATGTCTTGCAAGCATTGCTCATTGCAGTAAGTCATTTGTTGTCTTAGTAAAGCAAACACATTTATGCAGGTCTCGAATACAAAAACAACAGTAGGATTTAACATTGACATATCATACATTTTTGAGGAAATTGCTCCTAATTGTTCCTTTGAGCTACATAGAAACTATTTTTATAGCAACTGACATCAACGGTCTGCCGTTGCTCTTCTAATTAATTTACGAAATAATTCCTGACTAAATCTGATGCATTTATAAAATAGCTACATCATAATACTTACTGGTAGTTAAAAGTTGGGCCAAAGTACTATTCAGCATGGGATCGCTAGTTGCACTTTGTAATTGACCACCCATGCCAAGACCACTTGTTGATAGGAATCCGCTGGCACCGGAAGCAGCTGCAACCACGCTCATAAGATTTGACGACGACGCTGTGGTGGCCGATGGCGGAGACTGAATCAAATGCTGATGTATCGAATTGCTGCGGGAGCGTGCTTTCCCTGCTTTGGAGACATGACTTTTCGGTATGGCAAAGTTGTCGTGTTGGGCCAAACGTGGATCCAATTTATGCAGCGATACATTCAAAGGCAAACTATTCGAACGATAGATTTCTTTTGGTGCCGTATTTGACGCCGATGGAAGAGTTTGGGATAAATGTTGCTGATGTTGTTGTTGATGCTGTTGATGTTGTTGTTGTTGCTGTTGTTGTTGTTGTTGCTGTTGTTGTTGCTGCTGCTGTTGTTGTTGCTGGAGATGTTGTTGTGGTGATAGTAATGATTGCAAACTTGACGTCGAAGGGGGCTGTTGCAAGTGTTGACTCATATTTATATGTGTTGGAGGTAATATACGTTGACTAGACTGATGTTGCTGTTGCATATTTGGTGGTGATAACTGCGAGGGTCTTTGTTGCAATTGCGGCTGTTGCAAAGCATTGGCCAGACCTGGCAGGTGTAAACCTAATGTCAGTGGTAGTGATTGTGCGTGCATATTTGCCGAATTTTGTTCTTGTGGCGGTAGGTACAATTGATTGGTGCCCGATGTCGCCCCTCTTACATTGATATAGGTACCCGTTGATGACGATTTCTTAAAGTTACCAGTATGATTATATGGTTTATATTGGTTGCCACTCACAAAGCCATCCGAAGACTGAGATAAGTTAAACATTGACAAGACATCTGTGGAAGGCACTTCGATTTTGATGTTATGTAACGGATTGCTATTCGCCTGATTGTTGTTGCTGCCAGCATTCATTAAACCGAAACCTCCACTGTTAACGTTAGCATTGGAATTCATCGGGCCACCCACCATAACGCCAGTGATACTTTCGGTTGAAGTAGCGAAATTCGTTGAGGTATTTAATAAATTCGTAGCATATTGTTGGGGCGACTGAGGGAAAGTGTTGCTGATTGTTTGGTGCTGCTGCTGTTGATGATGACTAGTAGTCTGATAGACTGTTGTCTGGTGTTGCAGGTTGTTGGATGACATACTGGGCTGCTGCAAGTGTTGCATTTGCTGAACCTTTTGTTGTTCGGCCAACATTTGTTGATAGATATTTGTTTGATGCAGGGTCGGTTGGGCCTTGTCGTAATTGTGCGGTTCCCTTCTAATAGGAAATAGTAAACATGTCAGTTCTTATGTTTTAATTACTATAAGCCTCTTACCTGAATGGCCGCTGAGAACTTTTTGATATGCGTCCCTTCTTCACTGGAAAATCATTGCCACTACTACTGCTTTGGCGCCCCATAATATTGCCGCTATTTGAGATCGTGTTACTATTATCTACTATTACTACCCCTCCTCCTACCGAGCTGCCAAAACTTTTAAGCTGTTGCTGCTGCTGTTGGCGACCTACCTGGGCCATCATTAAACCACCAGCGGCTTGCGGTTCCCCCATTATGGCGTCTTCCCCACTTAGACCTTGTAGAGAATTTTGATTTGTACGATTGCCTACCGAAAGCATTTGGACGTTGTTGCCACCCCCACGCGTAGCAAATTGTTGTTCGATGTCTGAATATTGTAGAGCATTAAGCGGTGTGTTAAGTTCCATCATATTGGTATCATCACTGGCATTTGGCATAGACACGACAGCGCTGGAGGACGATACATCCATCATATTGCTAGAGTCCATCTGTTCGGAGCCTAAAACATATATGTGCAAAATTTTTATTAACAGCAGCTTACTAATTGCGCAAAATCGTTATTAGTTTACCCATAATTGATGAAAACCCATAATCAACATTTTTAATCATTTCATCGGCGGAAACTTCTTCAGGCACTGGTGGCAAGCGAGAGTTTTGCAACAATTCTGAAAAAAAACATAAACAACTGATGATGGGGACTGACCATGGACCACGGATGCAGAACTTACCAACAAACGTTAAATCGATGTCGTCTAAATTCGGTTGTAAGGGTCCCAAACTGGGTTGTATAAAATCAGCGATACCTGCACCCCGAGCTATAGATCACAAATAAGGTTTAAGCTTTTAGGATTTTATTTTGTTTTTTAACAATTTTACCAATCTCCCTAGAATCTGGAAATGGAAAAGGACCATTGATTGCCGAAAATAACGTATCACTTGTCCAATCGTCCGATAGCATCAAGCTCTTGTCATTCAAAGGGGACCATTCCAAAAAGTCAAATTCACTTCTCTGTGGGGAAATGCGAAATGCGTTGTAGAAATAAATAAAACAGTGGAGTGCGAATTATAGTGACAACTAACATTCGTAATTGAAATCGTTTAATTTACTTAAAACTTAATTTCTCTTTGCACCCCAAGAATGAGGTATGGGATAGCTTCTCGCGTTGTTGCGAATTAACACGTTTTCTATTTTTAGATTCACAACTAACGGCACCTACTTGTTTATCGACGAATGCGAACGTCACTGTTTGAGAAGCTCTTACTAGACACGCCGATTGACTCGACACTTAATACTGCGAAGTTGCTGTCAACAACATTCGTTTAATTTAAACATCGTTTAATTAGGTGCATCGTCAAAAGATCTGTCGTAAATAAAAGGTGATTTGATAACTAAAGGAAGTGGCACCTGTTATTTTGACTATTAAATCGCCAAGAGGCAACTCTACTGGTAGATCACAACACACTTATAAGTAGGGCAAACATGTAATTTTGCCAAAAGGCAGAAAACAATTCATTTGTATATATGTGCATATAAAATTATTGAAAAATTAATCTTTACATCACCTATTATCTTCATAGAGTTATTTATTGAAGCTAGTGCATCTTTCAAATAATTATGCCATTCTAAATTTGTTATTACTTCACATAAAATCGCATAATTGCTATGTACAAAAATCAGTTGAGATTTGACAGAAGGCACGTCGAATAGTTATTTCACGTTTTTAATCGATGTCAAATCTATCACTGCCAAACTCTTCGATGTTCTTCGAATTGCATTAACCCACGTTTCCCATCTTGTTATAATTGGCTCTGGAGGAAGCGAAATACCAGAAAATTTTTCTTAAAAAAGACTGTACTCGCGAAAGCGAATATTATTTTTATTTAATAAAAGATAATTCATTTCAATAAAATTACTTCGCTAATAAACTTCAATTAAAAGCTGTGTCGCCTCCTTGACGCCTTTACAGCGTAAGCGCTGCATAGGTTGGAAAAAGAATAGGAGTCGTAGATTGGCTTTGTCCATGTCTACGACATTAAGCAAACATTTTTTTGTCGTCATATGTAAAATTCCCACAGTAAAATTAGCTTTTTATCTCCCAGTCAGTCAGTTTAACGGGTAATTCGGATAAATATTGTGTAACAAATTAAAATTCAACTTTTAGCAGAAGATGTGCAACAAATATTTAAGGCGTTTTACTTTATTGCTTTTATCGTAAAATTTTCTAAAATATGCACATAACTATGCAATAACACGTATTTTTCGTAAAATATGCAATAACAAATGGATGTCACTTTAAAAGATCATGATTCGTAGAGATAACATAACCGTTTCCATTTTAGGATATCCAGTAAAAATATACATTTGCATAAGATTACTTGCCCTATTATAAACCTCCGCTTTTGTTATCAACGATTTCCAATATTTAAGTGCTATTCAATAGTAAACATATTAAAAATAAGGTAACCCAAAAATTAGGTCAACATATTGGTAATTGTAGGCGTGACATGCTTTTGAAAACAAATATTTTGTATTATTTGGTATGATAGTAGTCTTGAAGAAATGGTATGCAGTATCGCAGTACCGTTTATACCTGGTGTGTCATTAGGTATTTTCTCAGTTGCTTTATTTTCGTCATTATTATTTTTTTGTAATTCAAAGGAATAGAAATGGAGGTAAAGAGATTTTACTAACAGCAGTAAGCTGAATTTGTCTTCTTTAACCCCATATATACTATTGTATCTGCCTGGATCCGCCTGTAGAACACTCATCATTTAAATCAGTCAACCGCCAGAGGTAGCCCATGGGCCACATGAGCGAGAGAGCCACATATGTATTCTCACACATATTGAACGAAAACAAACAAATGCATTCAGTCTCGCTTGAGCTTTCGTCCGACGCGGTTGTGTCGACACTTATTGTTAGCACGGCAATAAAAAAATGCATTTTAGTCAGGTAAAATTAATTCTAATAGATTAATGTACGATGCCCGTCGCACAACAGTTATATTTATTATTTATTTCCTGGATTTTTATATTATAATTTGTTTATAGTTATGAACCCACTATATAACAACCCAGCAACGGAAATATTCAGTTTGGAGGCCTCCTAGCAGGCCTTTTTTGGAGACGTTATTCCTTCTCGCCCCATACCATCTTCATTTCTAAATTACATAGTGTGAAATTGGTGAGCTAGGTCTTCCCTCTTGCTGCTCAAAAGAGACCTTCTGAAGGGTTCTCAGATTAAAAGCTTCACTAGGTCTCATAAATCAGTCATTCCGAAGGTCTTATTAGAAAGACCTCTGTAATGTAATAAATAGACTACCTTCAGAAGTTCTCCTGTGGAAGGCCTTCAAAAGGCCATAAAAAACATCCTTCAGAATATTTTCCATAGAAAACAAAAAAAAACACAAAACAACAAAAAGCAACCTAGAGATCAAGGGAGCAGACAAAACAATGTAAACAAAAAACTTGATGGAATATCGTTTAACGGGATTATAACTGACAAAAAAATTTTTGTTGTTGTGACTGTGTACCTCTTGTTACTTTGCCCCTTATTAGAATTCCTTCTTTAGATCTTCCACCAGCAATGAATGAAATGAGTTACAAATGCTTCTTTGTATCTTTTTGGATTCGAAAAAATAGGACTTCGAAGCTTCAACTATCGAATATTGCGTACTTATTTACTATCCTAAAGAATAACTACTAGATCTCTCTTAAAAGCAAGGAATCAGACCGTGTAGCAGGTGCTCTGTTGCAAATAATACCTACTTGATTTCCTATTAGCAGACCTGCTAGATCTCTGCTAAAAGTTGCGAATAAGAAGTTGTAACACATGCTCTTTCGCTGTGATTAGAAGACCTTCTCGATTGTTTTCATAGGAAATGAGAAAGGATTAGTAAGAACGTTTTTTTTTAAAAAGGAAGAGGTAGGGATTTTTGAATTACTTATTAAAGTAGGTCTTCAGGTAGGTGTAGAAAATCCAAAGACCTACAGAAGGTCGATTTTTGGTAAGGCCTACTAAATTTCATCGCTGGGAATCTCCTTCAATACAGGGAAGAGAGCAACTCACCAAAACAAACTCATATTGTGGTTGTATTGGGCTGCCGTTCACTGATTTAAATGAAATGAGGCTGGTGGGAAGAAAAACTCGAGTAAACCTTAACTGATCCTTATGAAAATTTACCAGTATTAATATTTTCTAAAATCATGAAATGGGATTGTAAATGTGCAGTATAGGCCCATCCCTTCATGGTCCCTCCCTTTTTTTGGATAGTTAATGTTTCTTTTAAAAATTAAAAAACTTAATTTCCCTTTACACCTTATGAATTATGTATGGTATGGTATGTTTTGAACTATTTAGATTCTTGTAAATCGACGGATGCGAACGTCACTTTTGAGAAGCTTCTACTAGACATACCGAATGATTCGACTCTTATTCTGTGAAGTTGCTCACGACAACATCGAGGAGGCCGGCGATGAAAGAAAAATGTAGATGACTGGAGCCGGGAATCGAACATGGGATTTCCCGCATGGTAGTCCCTGCTTTGAAGAAATTACATTTAGAATTTGGTACAGTCACCGTTGTTGTGGTCAAATGTAGAGCATACAAACATTCGACATTTTCGAAAAACCGGTTTCGGTTTTATTTGAAATTTACATTATTTCAAAATCAAGGAGTACTTCCCAGTAGGAAGTGTCTGCAAGACATCCTCAAGTATAGGTGCATGACCATAGTAAATCGTTGATGACATATCGGGGACCGTCCATACAAATCGTCGACGAAATTTTCATACAAGTGTCCGCTTTGTCATGCACGACCTGATGAGCGAAAATGTCGGTCAAATTTTCGTTGATGCCTATATAAGAGTTACGTCGCCTACACAATCATGCACGACCGAATGGGTGAAAATATCGGCCAAATTGTCGTTGATGCCTATATCTGCCTAGAATTGTCATTCAAGCCATATTAGTATGACTTTGTATATACATTGGTGCCATTTTAAAAGATGGATTTTTAGTTTGTTAATACTTTTGGTAAACTACTGACCAAGAGAGAAATGAAGGATATAAACTTTTATGCGGCATTCACATTTATTCGAGATTTCAAACTATAATTGCTAATGTTTACACGTCCGTTTAATAAACTAAAAATTTGTTATGTCAGATTTCATTTTTTGTTCCCATTTTTTTCCATTGGTTTTGTTGAATGTGATTGATGCACGACAACATTAGTATTTTGTCGGTCAGCTTGACGTCAATCGAGTGTTTTGACGACAAGTACCCAGTAGGAAGTTCCGTCATACACGACTTTGTCGTCAACGCTGTACTCAAGACAAAATGTGAAAAATGTATGTACTTGTCGTCAAAACACTCGGTTGACGACAAGCTGCTGACCGACAAAATACTAATGTTGTCGTACATCAAACACAATATCTTCAAAACACTCAGTTCCCGACAAGCTGACCGACAAAATACTAATGTTGTCGTACATGAAACACATTCAACAAAAACAAAGGGAAAAAAGTGTTGCTATGATAATAGGAACATAAAGAAAGGAATCTGACGTAAATTTTTTTTAATTTATTAAACGGACGAGCAATTTTATAGTTTGAAATCTCGACTGAATGTGAATGCCGTATAAAAGTTTATATCCTTCAATTCTTTCTTGGCCAGTAGTTTTCCAAAAGTATTAACAATTCGTCATACTAATAAAAAGCTAAAAATTCATCTTTTCAAATGGCACCAATTGACAATTCAAGACATACATAGGCATCAACGACCATTTGACCGACATTTTCAACAATCAGGTCGTGCATTATTGTGTAGGTGACGTGTCGCTTATATAGTCATCAACGACAATTCAACCGACATTGTCACCCATCATGTCATGCATGATTGTGTGGGCGACAAGTCGCTTGTATAGGCATCAACGAAAATTTGAGCGACATTGTCGCTCATCAGGTCGTGAATGCAAAGCGGACACTTGTATGAAAATTTCGTCGACGATTTGTATGGACGGTTCCTTAAATGTCATCAACGATTTACTATGGTCATGCACCTATCCTTGAGGATGTCTTGCAGACATTACCTACTGGGTACATACACTTCCTACGGGGTTTATTAAGAAAAAAACGGGTAACCGGTTTCAGATGTCTTCAATGAAATTACACTAAGAAATTTTTTGTGGCAGATTTTAACGATATATCTCGATTACTTACGTGTCCTTTTCGTTAGAAAAGATAAAAAAAGATAAGATAAAAAAGATAAGATAAAAAATCGATATTTCCACATTTTACTAGTCAAAGCACTGCCTATCTATGATTGTTATTGTTTTAGTACATATTCGGTACCTGATATCTTCAATGAAATTTAACGGTAATTTTTTTGTGGAACATTTATGTTGCTTAGAAAATTTTTGGCGAGTGTTCTAAGACAAGACATCTTTAAATTTTCATGCAAATAGTCATTATTTGTTATAATTACAAAAGTGTTTGATGTTCGTATCCATATTTTGTCTAGACACTCATAGAACATATCTTCGTCTTTATCTACTATCGAGGCGTGACTTTATTTACTGTTGAGGAGTGTACACAAAACCGCGTGATGTTAAAATATTTCGCCATGATGCGGATTGTGGCTACTAGGCCACTTACAGGGTTATATCGCAAGACCAGATGTCTTAGTCTCTTACACTATGAATCCACATCCAAATTTGCATCTTGATGATTCGTTTTCATTTTAAAAGTTTTTGAAATTGTGGTTTGTGTGAATGTCGTATTGTAACTCTACAAAAACAAACTACCGAAAGGGTTCTCGTCCCTTAGCGAATCAATTATGTTAATTAAAATAACAACAACAAAATTAACAATATCCGACATATAATCGCACTCAATTTAATAATGAAATAACCGAACATTGTTGTTGCCATAGTTTGATATGAAACTTTGATGGAAGTGCACGACTAACGCGAGTGTGACGTCAGCAAAAAAAATAACTGTTACATTACATATGCGAAAATATGACGAATCTTAGGCGAATACACTACAAGCTTCTCCAATATACGGGTCTAATGGCCGTCTTTTACGATGCAGACAGTGATTGTTATCGTATTGAAAATTACATCTTGTTCTACCTTTGGCACGCACTGGTTCAGATATTGCTGGTCACTGCGTTCGGCATCGGTTACTTTCATAAAAATCTCTTCTTCCCGGAAGAGTCGACGGAAACGGGAAACTATTACAACTTCATTACGATGTTAATGTCATGTGTAGCAAATATTATACTAAATGCCTGGCTACTTTGGAACCAACACGCCCATTTGAATTTACTGAAATTGTGCCAACAATGGAGGAACAAGTATTTGAATGTGTTTCAAGGACCCTACCATTTGTATGAAAAAACCCAGTTAGTGGCACTCCTGGCTGCGTTGCTTCTGAATGTGGGCAATTTGATGCGCACCCTAGCCGGGGAAGATGTGTCGGAAAAGTTTCTTTGTCTTCTGTGGATTACGTACGCCTATCGATGTATACTCTCGGCAATTCTGTCATCGCTTTACATCGGCATCGTGTTGACATTAACAAACCTTTTGCAATACGTAGCAAGCTCATGCGAGAATCTACTAAGAGATGGCATTGGATCACTTCGGGACAGTGACGTGCATAAATTACAGGAACTAATGCATTTTTACGATGAGGTCTGGTACATAACATCGGAGGAGATAAATCGCGTGTATGGCATTGGCATGATGTTGAGCATTACGATCACAACAATGGAGTTCATTTCCGATATTTATATGCTGGCCATATCCGGATTTGGGCTCTCACTGTGGGATTCTGAAATTCTTATAGTTGCACTAGAATCGTGGATATGGCTTTTGCCAATCTTGTTATTTTTGATTGCCGGATTTTTGTTAAACAACATGACAGAGGAGGTGAGTTAATGCGATGAAAAAAATGAAATACATAGCACTTAAGACGATCTGGACAAAAATTAGATATTAAAAAAATAGTTTTTTTATTTATGACTCATTCAGAACCACCGTGAATTTGAGGTAAACGATTTACAACTAGATTGAAAGAAAATAAGATTAGGAAATTTCAGAAGTACTTATGGATTACATGTATTAGTTCCAGGTTGCTAGACATGTTCTGGCAAAGCACCATTTCACTTTTTTAAAGTCGCAAATCTCCAACCCACCGTCATGGCAGAAACACAAAGGAAAGGAACAGCATAGTTTTGAAATTTTATGACCGGCCGTGGCATGATGATAAGAACACGCGACTACCATGGTTCGACATACAGTGAAACTTCGATATAACGAATCTAGAGGGGACCGAAAAATACTTCGTTATAGCTATTGATTCGTTATACATATGCATTGTGCAACCTTGGTATAACGAAATTTAAAGAAATACGAAAGAAATTCGTTATAACTATAGTTTTTTTTTGTCCGAATTTTATTTTACACGAAAATACTAGTATAATAATAAAAATTAACTATTTAAGAGGTAAATAAAAAATTAAGTTTTTATAATTTTTTTATTTTATTACATTTTAGTAAAATATTGTGTAATTTTTGTTTATTTTTTCTCGTATAGAAATTGATTTACGCTTTAATACACTCATTTTGACAAAGAACCAAAACAGAACTGACTATGTAATTTGTGGCGCTTTACATATTAACCTGCAAAGACATTTACCTTTCGTTGATTTTAAAAGGGAATTCCCCGTTTTGCTTAAAATTTAATTTTGCTTTATGCTTTATTCTGACTTCGTTGTATGGAGGCTATAGTTCAAGATGTATTACTTAATTATAATTTCGTTGTATAGAGGCTTTTGAAAAAATACTTCGCTATATAGAGGCTTTATAGATCAGAATTTTTTCGTTATAGCTATAGAGCATTTTTGTATGAAAAACTTTGCAATAAAAAGGTTTTTTCAAGGGTCTCAGCTAACGAAGTTCGTAATATCGAAGTTTCACTGTATATCACAACTTCTTGAACTACTAATGGACATCTTAAAATCGCATTCGAATAGAAGGCTTCATCAGAGTGAGGTTTTTGATTAATTCACCAGAACAAATTCCATTTAAACGTAAAATGTATGAATGTGTATATTCAAAATTTACATTTGATGGCATAGTGGTTAGAACACGCGACTACCATGCGGGAGATCGCAGGTTCAAACCTGGCTCCAGTCATCTTAAAAAAAAATTGTCTTTCATTGTCGGCTCCCCTCGAATGTTGTTGACAGCAACTTCGCAGTATAAGTGTCGAGTCAATCGGCGTGTCTAGTAAGAGCTTCTCAAACAGAGACGTTCGCATTCGTCGATAAACAAGTAGGTGCCGTTAGTTGTGAATCTAAAAATAGAAAGCGTGTTAATTCACAACAACGCGTGAAGCTATTCCATACCTCATTCATGGGGTGCAAAGGGAAATTAAATTTTTTTTTAAGTAGTTGAAAAAGACGAATTGCGTTAATTTTAGCTGTAGTTTATTTTGATTAGTTGGCAACCACTATCCGATTAGGTGCTTTTCTCTTTTGAAGAACAATAACAATTCTGAAGAACAATAACCACACAATTGTGGTTACCTTCAATATGAGCAATTTAAAGTCTTCAACAGACTCAATTCGGGCTCATATGCATAGGTCCATGATTTGTCTTCACCAGCCACGATGTCATATATGTATATTGAACCACTGCGGCTGAATTTCTTCTAAATTTTTTACACATCGACACGAGCCTTAATAACGACATTTGTCAAATAATATTTATTTAATATCAAATGTGAAGTTAAATGTAAATGTAATAAATGTAGCTAGTGTAATTGCAGTATGTCACATGACGACCTTGAACCATATTACCCTAAAAAAACATCATTCTCTTGAATACGCAAAGCAACGTAAAACAAAGAAAATAATAATAGAAAATTTAAAGAAATTTAATGTAATTTCCTAAAAACGAATAAGATAGGTCTTTTTTCTTTCAATGAATTTTCGAAATGAGTTAGATTTTTTTATCGTTTCTGCACGTGATTTAAATGCAAGGTTATCTCGACTTACTTAACAAGAATCAGTAAAAAAACGGGATTGCGAAAAATAATGAGTTAGATCTTTTTTTTAGCATGGAATATTGTAACAAACATTTAGTTTTAAATACACATTTATACATTAGTTTTGGTTTCCAAAAAGATTAATTAAACTATTAGCAGTTTAATTCAGATGGTGTACAAGGTGAGGAAAAGTAATCACCCTATTGGAAAACGATAAAATGGCGACAATAGCCAATTCGGTTTTGACATTTGTGAAGTTTATTACGGAATAATTATTTTTGGCCCAACAATTCGTCGGTTGTGTTGGCGCAGTGTGAATTTCGACACAGATTTCCTGGACAAACCAGTCGCTTACAGCGCGGAATAATAATCAGAAGACGTGCCACGCAATTAGGCAGGACCCGGCGGTCCCAAAGCAGAATTTTGGTGAAAGATTTGCAGATGTTTTCTTACAAAATGCAGACAGTGCATCAGCTGTAAGCTATTAACCGCCAAATGCGTCTAACCTGGGCTGATAACATACGCTTGGGTGATTACTTTCGCCCCACTTTGTATATTGTTGATCAACATAGAGATTTTATAGCACACTGGTTGCTTTCCCCATAGCAGTTGGGATGTTATCACCATAAAACATTGGTCGGAAAAAGGAACTTTCTGGCCAAAATTAAAAAAAAAATTGTCGAATTCCTACATTTTATTGTTTATATACAAAAAAACTCCAAATAAGAAGAAAAAACAAAAGTTTTGTCCATGTGATAATTTACCGTTATCCTGAAGCTATTCAAAGTTGACTTATGTTTTGGGCATTCTTTATATAAAATATTAAGCAAAATATGGTGAGGTGTAACTAACGGTGGATTTTGGTTTAAACAATAACGGCCTTATTCATAAAAACTAATGACTTTAAGAACATTTCGAGAAAACAATATTCATAAACGATTCACATCTTCAATAAGTTAAAGTAGGATTGTCTCTTCTTTAAGCATTATATATTTATAAATTTGAGATCTTTATTTTGAGTTTTTCGAGTTTTTCATGTTTTCATTCTGTAGGAAATTGTCTTCTTAATTATTGCGCACATAGAAAAGAATCTAAATAGACACTTTTCATTGATGAATACCATTTTGAAAAATATTTCTCCAAAATTCTTAAAAAATAATTTGTAAATAATGAAATAATATTCGTGATGTATAAACAATCAAAACAAAGAAACAATGTAATGGGTATCCGCTTATTATCTCAACATGAGGAAAAGAAAATACAATTTTTTAATATAATTTTTACTTTAACATCTTTCTTATCGTCATGAGAATCGTAGTCAATGAAAAATTGAAAAAAAAATATGACCCCGGATTCGAAATCAACGACCTCGAAAACCCGGTAAGGCACAATATCACTTAAATTCAAGCTTTTTTTAAAAAAAAATATCTGCCATACTGTATGCCTTTTTGTTTTTTTTTTTTTCTTCAAAATTTTACTCCGTGTTCGAAATCGGCGACCAAAAAACCTTCAACATTGGTCTTATTTTATAAAACGTAAATTTGGTATTTTTTAAACGATTAAGCTTGGTATTCAACTATATTTTATGAAGCAGTGAGCTATTGACATTTTTCGGCTACTAAAAATTTAACTCCCTAGCAAAATTTAAGAATTTTTAATCGACAACTAAATAATTTTATTACTAAATTATTGCTAACAGAGGTTGTTTTATAAGAGTCGTGTGAAATGAATTATAACTCCTTAAATATAAACATTATAGTAACGAGATTAAAATTTCACTGAAGAAGGGGAGAAAATTAACGATAAACGATATCGTAAGAGTTTTAGATTAGTATACCAGTAAAAGGTAATTGGACATATATTTGAGTTACAATTTCTTGATATCACTGCACAATATTAACTAATTTTTTATTAACTAATGTGATGAAGTCAGTGGTAACTGCCGCATTGAATATTTCGCTTAAATACACCTCCATTCTAATAATTCATTTCTGGAATTTATGAATAACAGTAAACCACAGTCACGCACAACTTGACTCTATTGCCATCCAACTTAATATTGTCGTTCTACATAAAAAGGTTAAGTACATAGCGTAATAATGTTTCACCGATAGTAATCGGCCATAGTTATCAATACGCAATGTTAATTAATATTAGTCCATTTCAAAGCTAAATATCAATAATGTCCACTAAAGCCGCATGCATCAGTTGCATACAGCATGTGTTTCGCATTGGATTTGAAACCGTTTATATGGACTCTAAACAGTTTGGGTCTATTGAGTTGTCGCTACAAAGATGACGTCAAACCGCCACATTTTCAAGTTACGCGTTATCATAAGATTCGCTCCGTAGTAGTACTGTGTCTAACCCAAGGAGGATGTGGATGGATGTTGGCCTACTTTTTGTGTTTTAGCGAAGAATTCTCTCTTCAAAATTACAACTCTACCGGCAACTTTTATTTGAAACTAGATTATGGTTTCTCTTGCATCCTGACTTCAGTAATATATTTGTATTTCTTCAGTTGTCAACAGTTTTTTCTGCGTCTGATTGAGCTAATATTGCAATGTCAACAACAGTTCTCGCCGTGTCGATGTAGACATGCATACACGCTGCGTTTACTATATGCACTGTACGCATTTCTAGTCATCACTAACCTCGTAGTCAAATACATGGGTCTCAAGGAAGCTCATGTTTCCATTGTGGCATTTGTTATGTATCAGATCGCATTCAATATGATCTTCATCATGTGTGGAATTGTGGTTTTCTCGTTTGTGGGAATTACGAAAAACATCAGTTGTAGCTTGAGCAATGTCAATAACGAAATCGCCAAACAGTTACAAGGTAGGAAGATGCACAAGAAGGCCCAGATGCTGAGAAGGCTAATGACGAAACGAAAATCGATGATTGAGCTGTGTCAACAGGAATTAAGTACACGATTTGGACCGCTAATATTGGCCATAATAGCGTTCACTTCATATTCGCTACCTTCGGGCCCATTCTACATTATATCTGTGACCATGTTTGGTCAGTATGGCAGTATAATGGAGAAGATAGTCAACAATATGGTTGCTGGGTATTGGGATATGCCATGGACCATCTTGATCATAGTTCTTATGAGTGCCAATGTGGAAGAAGAGGTAAATTTAATTAAAAATTAATAAATTATCACAATGATTTTGGTTAAGGGAATGCATTGTATTGTTTAAAATGAAACTGAAGAGCCCACTAAAAGTAATTGAATATTTCATTTGGAAACGCCAGTGAAATATGGAAAAATTTTGAAATGCCATTATTGTTTTTGTAAATAAAATAATAATTTTAGAGAATAAACTGTTTAGTTTGAAAGAGTTTGTTTATAAGAATTAAGTTACGATTTTAACTCAAACTGAGTCTACCAAATACTCTTTTGAGTCATCTGAAATTTATAAAATAACAATTCATTAGACAATACATCGGTCTATTTATCAGTATACCCAAATTCTCTATTTTGCAACATCCTTAGTAAACAGTGAGAGACCGAAGCGAAATACTACTACCAAAAAAAGGTTCGGCTTTACAACTAAAAACAACTTCTCTTATGTTTTTTTTTTATTAATGTGAGTTATCGATATACATAACATCTGCAAAACTTTACAGATCCGCAAATCTTTACAGAAAAAAGGTAGGCATTTGTGTAACAGGTGCAGACTAACCTTTGTTTTAAGTATTCAGATTTTTGAAACATACATTATACGGGATACTTATCTTTTTAAGCATTTGCGGACACATTTCCAGGCAAACGGAAAATGATACCAGACTAATTTTAAATTGTGTTTTCCATAATCTTTACAATTTTATAAAGGGGTTAAACTCCTAGCAGACGTTTAAAAACAATATATTTTCTTAGTTTACGAAAAAAAGTAATCGAATTTAATGGTGACTATTACACGACGTATCAAATGAAATTATCTGAATTATTAAATAAATTTAATTAATAACATTCTTATCTCGGTAAGATCATCATTATTTACTACAGGCTGTGGCGCGACTGGAGGCAAGCGTTCACCATTGAGTTGTCATTCATCGACGAAATACTCGACCATACGTATTATGTCGTGGCAAAAGACGCTGTCGGTAAATTTTAAAATACTGCGTTTGTTGGGCATTTTGCCAGCAGAGTATTGTACAAAAGAGGAAAGGCTAATTGTGACCAAAAAGCATGAAAAGTACATTTTCATTGTGACCATTGTCGTATTAATGATAATGGAATACATGTTAATCGCAACCTGCATTGCGGCCATTACTGGCAAGATGCAAGTTTATGACGGAAGCAAAACTAGCGATAGTCTGTTGCTTCTTCAACTAATCGAAGGCTCCTTTATCCAGTTATATCTGAGTGCAACTCTGTTTTTATTTCGTCACAGAAATGTTCACATATTAGATGAAGTCCTAAGGTGCTACCGCAAGAACTTTCAAGACCAACCGTGTGGTATAGTCGAAAAACGAGTTTTAATACAAAGTATCGTGAGTGTGATATGGATTGTAATTTTCATTGGAAATATGGTCATATCAAGTACAAGAGGTGAAATTTTCACATGGTTTAGATTTACGTGCCATTTCCTAATACTGGGCACACATTTTATTTACTCCACCATATATATTTGCTGCTACACTTGTTTGGTTCACATTCTGAATGAACTTCTGAGAAATTACAATGACAAGCTGACAAGTCAACTGAAGGAGTCCATTGGTGATATTGTTGCCATACTCAGGGAACGCAACGACTTGCTGGCCGTATGCTCAAGGCATAACATGGCTCTGGTCTATGGTCTTTTTATACTTATACAGTCAGCCTTTATTTTGAGCAACATTTCAATGTTTCTTTTCTTGACAACGGTAACTTTCGATCGACACGGAGTTATAAAGTCCTTCAGAATACCAGTAATAATTCCAATTTTACTTTACTCGATGCCACCGCTAATTGTCTATAGCGGCGCTTTGTGGTTTAACAATGTTGATAAGGAGGTAACGTTTTTACACATTTAAAATTACAAACTTTTATTTGTTTAGAAAAATATTAATACAGATAAAAAGTCGGTATTGATATAAATTCTGGGACGATGCCGTAATATGTTTGAGATATTGCAAATTTTTATAAAAAAAAATATCACTCTCAATGTCGCTCTTAATTTTCGTTTTCTTGCAGGCAAATAAAACTGCCAAAATTCTGGCTAAATGTCCGCGAGGTAACAGCAGTGTGGATAAAATGGTAAGTTTAGAAAAACTGAACAAATCTTGTATATACAAAGTGAGGTAAGATTTACTTTATTTTAAGACCTACAGTTAAAAGATTATAAACTGCTAATACCAACATGTTAGTCAACAATTGCCAAATCATTGTATTAAAGAAGGACACAAAGATTAATGAAAATATTGTTGCTGATTAAAGCAATAAATTGAATAGTAAAAGTGAAAAAAATTTACATTTCTATTTGTTATTCCGAAGTAAGTTCTGCTTCAGTGAGTCTAGATTTAATTCCATAGAAACTTATTGATTACACAGTGCAACAACCATTATGGGAATGGGATAAAACCAAAAAGAAATGACAGTTGGTATTTTGCATAACAAACCCCTCAAGGGTTTATTTAGTTTAGTGCGAGATTTTTTACACGCATTTGAAATTTGTGATTTGGGAACGCTGGCATTTTTCGTTTAATTTAACAATATTACTTTTTTGTTTCAGATAAGCAAATTTCTTTTGAAAAATCTTCGTCAAAAACCAATATTGACGGCATATGGATTCTTTTCATTGGATAGAAGTACACTATTTAAGGTTAGCGTCAATATAAAGGATATAATTAATATTAGTAACTAAATACTAATTCAAAGTTTTTTTTTGTCCACATTTCAGCTTTTCACGGCCGTCTTCACGTATATGGTTATATTAGTGCAATTTAAGGAATTGGAAAGCACTACAAACAGTCTCAACCATAACAGCAGCTAATCGAATATAGTCGTTAGATTGATTCACTGTGATTGTAGCCAAATGATTTAAAGAGATTTAGTGGATTTTTACGACTTCAATAAACGAACATTTATTATCACGATTTTTACAATAGTTTTATAATTATCTACTTACCGTGTCATAAATTAAACACCCTGTAACCTTTGATTTATAATTCCTTCTCCATTTCCTGTATTCCGCTTTGATGACAGCCAACTGACGCTTCCAGTATTTTCCTTCGAGGACGACACTCTGAAAAATAATACAAAAACAAAATAATGAAACGAATTGTGGCAGCAACAATCGAATTAAAAATTAACGAAATGACAGATAAGCAGCAATTTGTTCTTGGTTTTTCAGAAAGTATACACCGTCACCCATAGGTTTATATCAATTGATAGGAGACAAACGCGTTGAAGAACCATTAAGATGAAATTCGTTGACCATGACCGTCTATCTGGCTTGTTGTTGAACATGTTAACTCGAATAAACTTTTATTGATCTTAATAATAGAAAATAGGCAAAATAGCCTCACCCGTCCCGGTACAACCAATACAAAATGGCTGATTTGGGAAAAAATATATTTCGTTCGAGTTGATACACTTTACTGACGGCTAATCATATAATTGTATAGCGCTTTATATACCCTGTTATATTCGAACAGTTTATTCCAAGCCTTCTGATACCTCCCATACAAATTATCATAACCCCTTAAAATTATATTGGTCATACCCATTAACATTTGTACTTGTAGATCTGGTAGAGTACAATATGACCCTATATTACAAAGTTTTCTAACACCCTCAAAATCTTGACTTACAGTTCAAAAACCGGGTTTTCGGATCTTTTCTCACTTATGAGCTTATAACTCAGTCAGTCAAAAGTCTCAGACCTTTCCAACGATATATCCATTTATATATATAACTTGTCACATCTGTCTGTTTTCTCTTCGAAATCGCAAACTTTTGTAATTTTTTCACTATTTTTTAAGTTTGAAGGAATTTTTAGCCACTATATTATAAAGATACCCTAATTTTTACTATATTATTCAGAAAGTTAAAACAAAAATAAATATGTGGCAAAATATTTTAGTTACGACTTACATTGCTCTTGACCATCCTAAATTTTAAACAATTATTTCATTTAGTAAATAGTTTTAGGTCTATCGAGAATATCTGCTTTAAAATGTAGACGCTTCGTGATGTCTATCAAACCGCGAATTCCTTTTGGATATGAGAAAATGCCAAATACTCAAATTGGAAAATATCAGATTTACTCATAAATTGGGTAAAGGTTTATTCCCTATTCTGTAGAGATCAAACAGATTGTGCAGCAAAATTAAAAAAGCAAAAATTTTGCATGGCCGTTGAAAAATTAAAGCTTAAAGCAATTATTAATTATATAAATATATATATTTAAGTAAAATTACATAACATTAAACAAACGAAATCACTGTTTCGTCGATATCCTGCAAAAATGCCTTAAGTCCACTTTTTGTATTTCTAAGTTATTAAAGTTATTTAAAGTTTATGGCCGCTTGTGTTTTGATACAATAACAACGAAATTGCTTTAAATAGACATAGACAATGACTTTTGGGACACGTTTGTATCATTAAGTCCATTTTACAAAAAAGTGGTCTAGAGACCTATTTGCAGGATACGGACGATTCATTTGTAGTTATATAAAATCCGAACCCTTTGGGCCATATATAACATGAACTGTGAGAATTTTCATTTCATTCAAACGGAGAATTTAAGTGCTAAATTTCATAAAAATCGAAAGCTATCAAAATCCAGACTGGGTCGAAAAATTTCAAAACTACCCAAAGAGGAATACACCCGGTATTTAGTATATCCTTAAAATTTTCGAATTTACAAAATGATGATCGAAACAATATCTTATGAATAAGAGTAATTTGCAGTCGAGCTCAAGGTCATTGTATTTTATATTTATTTCTAACAGGTCATAAAACAGAAAATACTTACAAGCTGTTATTAAAATTCCAGACTTGCCCTCATTTATATATTCAAAGAAGGAGAAGGAGGAGAAGCGACATTTTCATTGTAAGCAACAACTATTGTATTGTTAGGTGTCTATGTGTTTTTAGTTTGACATTTTTGAACATAACTTGTCCGGAGCGTTTTTGTCGTTTTGTGTGTCAGATAACGGAATTAGCCTGTGAAAATAATATTAATTTGGATTTACTAATCAATTAGAACTATTGCTAAGAACTCGTTGGCTTCTTAATCACAATATTTTATAGGTATATACAATACTAGTGGACCCGGCAATGCTTCGCTATTGCTTAATTGTCGAATATCTATAATATGTTTGGCTAGCCTACTTAAAGGGCTGAGCTTAAGCTTGGTTATTGTACGCTCTGTAAACTATTCGTTATCCCAAGTTACTCCTTAACCTGATCAAACTAACAATGTCTCCCTAACAGATATTAAAACATACGTCAGCAAATTCATATCTATAGCACCAATTACTATCTGTATACAAATATTACCTTATATAGCCCTAAAAACATGTATATATTCATGGCTTATTTATAGTAATGACATCATTGTCAGTATTTCCCTTTAAATTCTTTCGACAAACTTTTTCTGACGACTTGTTGCCAAAATTTTTGACAAAATAAATTGACGCAGTGTAAATAATCCATAACATTGACTGACACAATTCTTCAATTCTTGCTCTTTGCTTCAATAACAGTACTTTTTGACAGAAATAAAAGTACTTTTTGATACAGTAAACATCATTTTGACACAATTAAAAAACTTTTTGGTGCAATAATAGTAATTATTAGTAAATTTAAAGTATTTTTTTGGTACTATTAAGGTACTCTGTGATACAATTAATTGTTATTTTTGTGCACAATAAAAGTATATTTTAATACAATACAATCTACTTTTTGGTACCAATAAAGTACTCTTTGATACCTTAAATGTTTTTTTAACAATAATTGTACCTTTTTGCACAATAAAAGCACTTTTTGGTACACTAAATTGTACTTTTTGGTACAATAAATGTACTTTTAGTACACTAAATAAATTTTTATTATCTGTATATCAAATATTATCGCTCTAGGGCTAAAACAGTTTTGTTACGCTCCCTCCGCCCATTGGCCCAAAATGCCATCTACATATTCATATTCGTGTTGTCGTGTACTATCTAGGTGTCTCTAGGGATAAAATACAGTTTTCCCCGCCCACTCCGCCCACAGATCCAAAATATTAATTTCGTTTGTTTATTTATATGCGTGTAGTCGAATACTACCTGTGTATTTAATTTTATGTCTCTAGGACTAAAATACAGTCCCCCAATAATGGAAAATTAAAATATCGTCAACATATTCATATTCGTGTTGTAGTGTACTATCTGGGTGCTAAATTTTATCTCTCTAGGGCTTAAATACAGTTTTGCCACGTCCACTCCTCCTACTGACCCAAAATTCAAAATTTGTTTGCATATTTATATTCGTGTTGTCGAATGCTATCTGTGTATTAAATTTGATCTCTCGAGGACTAAAATACTGTTTTGCCACGCCACCTTCGCCCACTCGCTCACTGATCGAATATTTAAATTCCGTCTGTATATTCATATTCGTATTGCCGAGTACTATTTGTATACCGAATTTTATTTCTGTGGGGCTAAAATACCGTTTGGTCACGCCCTCTCCGCCAACTGATAAAAAATTTAAATTTCGTCAGCATGTTCATATTCGTGTAGCCGAGTACTATCTATGTACCAAATTTGATTTCTCTAGGGCTAAAATACAGTTTTTCCACACCCCCTCCGCCTATTGACCCAAAATTAAAATTCTGTCTGGATATTCATATTCATGTTGCCGAGCACTATCTGTGTATCAAATTTTATATATGTAGCTCTAAAAAATGTTTTGCCACGCCCACTCCGCCCATTGGGTCCAAAATTTAAATTTCGTCTGCATATTCATATTCATGTTGTCGAGTACTATCTGGGTATTAAATTTTATATCTCTAGCTCTAAAAAATGTTTTGCCACGCCCACTCCGCCAACTGGCCCAAAATTTAAATTTCGTCTGCATATTCATATTCGTGTTGTCGAGTACTATCTGGGTATCAAATTTTATATCTCTAGCTCTAAAAAATGTTTTGCCACGCCCACTCCGCCCATTGGGTCCAAAATTTAAATTTCGTCTGCATATTCATATTCGTGTTGTCGAGTACTATCTGGGTATCAAATTTTATCTCTCTAGCTCTAAAAAAGTTTTGCCACGCCCACTCCGCCCATTTGCCCAAAATTAAATATAGTCAGCAAATTCAAATTCGTGTTGTCGAGCACTATCAGGGTATCAGATTGTATCTATCTAGCTCTAAAAAATGTTTTGCCACGCCCACTCCGCCAACTGGTCCAAAATAACAATTTCGTCAGCATATTCATATTCGTGTTGTCGAGTACTATCTGGTTATCAAATTTTATATCTCTAGCTCTAAAAAATGTTTTGCCACGCCCACTCCGCATATTGGGTCCAAAATTTAAATTTCGTCTGCATATTCATATTCGTGTTGTCAAGTACTATCTGGGTATCAAATTTTATATCTCTAGCTCTAAAAATATGTTTTGCCATGCACACTCCGCCCACTGGTTCAAAATTAAAATTTCGTCCTCATATTCATATTCGTGTTGCCGAGTACTATCTGTGTATCAAATTTCATCACCCTAGCTCAAAAAATATGTTTTGCCACGCCTACTCCGCCCATAGGATAAAAAAATTACTAAATATATAGCCTATACTAATTTCCGTATAGTACACTAACTGTCTTCCAAATTTCATTGAAATCGGTTCAGCCGTTTAGGCGTGATTGAGCAACAAACAAACAAACAAACAAACAAACAAACAAACAAACAAACAAACAAACAAACAAACAGACAGACATTCACATTTATAATATTAATAGGATATGTTTCAAAAAAGATGTGAAAAACGAATTTATTAAATTAATTTACATATGGGAAATTATATGGTCACATACGCGACAGTCGTACTTCTTTACATTATTGTGTAATACGTAAGAAGCTCTATAATTAGTAAAAGAGAAGAAATCCAGTGTCCTAAAATATTAACAAATAAGAAGGGTGACGTCATGTGCCAAAATAGAGGTGAGTTTTTCTATTTTTACAAAAACGCAAAACAGTGCGAATTGAGTCGGACTTTTTTGATAAACCCTTTTTTTAAAATGACTAGGAATATTTTTACTTTATTTTACAAGGTGCAATTTAGCAGTCCGTTAAAATCAATTGACGACTTTTGAACTTCAATGAATAGTTTTGAATTTCAATTGACGACTTTTAAATTTTAATTGATGTGTTTTCAATCTCAATTGAAGAGTTTTAAATTTCAATTGGCGAACTTTGAATTTCAACTGATATTTTTTCAATTTAAAATAGAAAGTTTAAATTTCAATTGATGTTTTTTGAACTTCAAATGGAAATTTTAAATTTCAAATGACAAATTTTGAATTTCAAATGAAATGATTGAATTTCAATTGGAAATGGTGTAGTAACGTTCAAATGATTCAAAAATTGTCGGTTTCAAATTAGATTATTTTGAAAGTAGTCTAAAAATATTTTGTTTATGCACTAGTTTGACAAGTCCCAAATATTAGGCTCGCAATAAACATAGTTAGTTACGTTGTTGTTGGGTTAGCTGCATATTCGTGAGACTTTTTTTCCCACACTTTATTTAAATCACTCTTTCATTATAAATATATTTTTAGGTGTTTTTAGTCAGCCCTCGTCTTACTGTAGGTTTTGGCTGATAACGTAACTACGTCACGTTTAAAAACATCACGTGCAATTCAACGTATCGTCATATGAAAAACTGCAAATCATTTGTGTTTTACCATATACAGATAGAGACTGACATGGTAACATATTCAAGAATAATCAACTCTGACGAAGACGTTGACTTTGTCTAATATCGAAAATGAAGCACGTGTGCGTATTTGTTTTTAGCTAATTATAAGATATTCTTGCTTATCGGTAGGTCAGTCAAAACAAACAAAACAATATTGGCAAAACATACTAGACAGACATGTGCTTAATTTCGGTTATTAACTTAACATATTTTCAGATATTTTTGCTATACCCGATATCTAACTTCATCGCTATCTGACTTGCAAATATAGACATTGATTTGACTACTGACCACGAGTCATGCTCGTGAATGACTAGTGTAACTTTCTTAAATGCTTCCGTAAAAAACGAAACACGAATTCTAATCACTTCAATAGTAAAATGTCATTTGTGTGATTATACTCACCTGAGGATTACTATGGATGTCCACATCCAACGGGGAGGCAAACTGGCAAACGGGTGTTCTGCGTTTGAGTATAACTAAAAATAATAAAGGATTTAAAATGTTATTAGCAATGTTGGTTTTATCTTAAGCAAAGCTAAATGTAATATTTCAGTTGTTAATAATAATTTCTAAATTTAACCTTCTTTTATTCAACGTGACTTGCTGTTTGAACACTTGTAACGACTCTCTTTCCGTATACTTGAGCAAAATATAAAGCAGCAGTTTTTACAGCAGATTTCTAACATTTTCAAATCAAAAAAGCTGCCTTAGATAAATTTATAACAAGTACTGGCAGATAAATAGCCTCTAAGTTCCTTTGTTTTGACAACGAATCGTATAAAATGTACAAGTAAATAAACAAATTCCACTGAGATTATATTAAGTTCTGTTAGTTGTCAAGTATCAAACTGAAACACTTTAGATGGTCCACAAACTGTTATTTTATTAAACTCTAATGTATTGCACTTTATATGTAGTTTTCAAATTTGCATTGAACCTTATTCGCATTCAATTGAGTTATCTTTAGCTAATGATTATTTCACGAACGTTGCACTCGTTCATATTAACGTATAAGTACTGTTGGAATTAAGTATACGCCGCAAGGGTTAACAATGTTTATGATGCAGACTGACATTTGTGATTTCATGGTTTATTTCTTTATGACATACGGTCGTTAAGCTGATATTTTCAAAAGTAGATAAAAGATAAAATTGTAACACTTTTTTTTTTTAAATTAGTCTTTTATACGCAAAAAAAAGAGAGGTTGTGGAAGAAATTTATAAGCTTTTAAAACTAAAGAAAGACGCAATGCCAATGTCAATAATATTGTTTAAGCAAATAAACAGGTTCCTAGTCGGTGTTTGCATTAGTTTTGCTGTAGTATATCACGTGTATAATACACTAACGATTTGGTTCAAATGTGTCACGTTTTTTGATGCTTTCCCCTTTCGTATCGAATATTTGTATTGTATTCCTTAACAAAATGCAATTCAACAGTTCACATTTGGTGTAAGAAATTTCCAAGTGTTTGCTCGATATTAAAGATATTGACACTAACAAACAAATCAGTTTTTTTTTTACAGCAGCAGCTCTCCGCATAAGTAAAGTTGAAATTAAAACGTTTCGCTCTATTTATTCCACCTGATCGAATATGCAGTAATTTCACGACGTGTGAGTTGTGTTGGCCATTTATAATTACCAAAATTAACGTGTGTTTTTCAAAAAGTAAACAGTTTTTTTGTAATATTTAAAGTTGTGACAAATACTACTGCCAAGAGAGCACTAAAAAGATCCTAAACAACTTGACATGTCGTTACTGGCGATGAAATAATAACAGCATGCATTTATCTTTCGAACTGAGTACAAAATTTATGAGGTCCACAACATTTTAAAAGCCTAGTAATAAAATCGTGCACGTGAATAATATTTGTTTACTGTACTATATTTTATGATCCACAGCTTCTTGTCCGTAGATTTTACAGCTTCCTGATAGATGTTGTAGATTATGTCTTATTTATTTATGAATTATTAAGGCTCATGCAAATGAAATTAATTAACTTTTATAGCCTGTTTCTGTATCTCAAACGAAAACCGAGACGAATGAAAGCGAGCCACTCGAATTCGACTCAAATTAAGTTTTTCTATGTCGATAGCTTTCGTTCGCCTGAACTTACGTATGAATTGTTGGCATCGATAATTTTATAAATTTCTTACTACATATTTCCCCCAACAGTACCAAAAATTCTACTAATTTGTTCGGGGATAAATAAAACTCTACCTAAAAGTTTACAAAAATGAAAAGGTAAACAAAACAAAATAATCCCAAAATAATCACAATAGCAAGGAAGAAGTGGACGAGAAATTTTTAAATTTTCGTTTTTAACTGCTTATTGCTTTGGCGTTCCTAAATCAAATTCGGGATTTTTATTCGAGTGGGCCGCTATAAACTGCTGACTTGCACTTACACCCTTACAAGGTGACTCAAGAACTAAAGCCTCTTGACCATTCCAAACGTCGCACAGAGGGGCAAAATCGCAAAAAATGGAGATTAATTGAAAAATTAAAAATTGATTTTTTGAAAAATACTTAGTATCTGATTAAAGTATATAAAATTCTACATCACTACTGAAAATTTCAATGTCATATGTATTTTACTTGTGAAGCTGCATTATATTAAATAACTGTTTTTGGTGCTTTTTGACTCTCCCATACCCTTTTTCTTTTCCTCATACCCGTTACCTGAAAAAAAATATTTATGGTGCTTTTGGAATTTATTTCCAGTGCTTTTGGTGCGTTTCATCTCTTGGGTATAATTACACAAAATTATATTTTCTGTGTACCATCACTGTTAATTCAAATGAAATTGTCATACCTTGTGATAATTTTGACTATGTAAAAGGTGATATAGACAATCATATAAATCGTTTTTGCTACCTGGGTTATAACTTCGAAATAACTTGTGAAGACAATAATGTATCTAGAGATAAGAAATTTGAAATTAAAAAAAAACTTGATTGCGTTTACTCAAAGTTTTGTGACCGAATTGGGGCGAAAATTGCCAAAAAAAAATTTGTCATTATTTAGTATAAGTAATAATTTTAAAGAAACCCAACATGAAATAGTTTCTTTTATAAAAGAATTTATACATGATCCAAATATAGTCACAAAAATGGAAACAAGCCTAGAAAACGTAAAACTTCACAAATGGCAATGTACTGAAAGAACTGATTCATTTTGGATTGATTGTATTCGGTAAATGAGACTCCTTTTGAAGAATTGTCTAGTTTCGTTTTACAATTATTATCTTTTCCATATTCTAACGCAGAAGTGGAAAGAACGTTCAGTCTAATGAATTTTTATAAATCCAAAATTAGAAACCGTTTGTCACTAAATTCAGCTAACTCGGTTTTACATATTAAATATGGAATTAAAATAGAAAAATCTTGCTGCAATAATTACAAACTTCCTTCAAGTGTTTATAGCAAAATCAATTCAAATGAATGTTATAAAAAATCTAATCATTTTATTGAAACAGTTTGTGGCCGAATGACTGCGATGACGAGAGTGAAGGCTTGTATTTTGAAACAATTTTTTTTAAAGTCCAAATGTACAAAAAACTGTTTAGAAGAATGTTATATGATTCATATGTTTTATACATATTATTTTTATTGTTCTTTATTTTTATAAAATTATTTACGTAGTATATGAATAAGAATAAAGACTCCGTATGACCTAATAGTTTTAAATGTAAACATATAATTTTGAGTTTAAAAATTAATTGAAAAGCGCAGTGGTTTTTTACCCGTTTTAAGGTGGTTTTTACCCGAATAAACCCTTTTTTGAATGGTTCATAGTGCTTTTCAATGTCCAAGACTTGGCAACACTGGCTATTACAGATCGGTGAACTGTCTGAGGAAGCCCAGGAAGCCCGAAACAAAGATTTTAAAAACTATAGAGAACCTTTTTCTAGCAAATGTAGTCGGGAGGATTGCAATCGGGACATATTAAATAGGTTCCTACTAAATTCAGATCCAATCCTATCTTATAAAACAAAATTGCCGAAAAAAATCCACCAACTTCCAAAATCAGTTGTAGATCTAAGGCGAAACGCCTTATGTTTTGACAAACGTGTCACCAGAAGGCACAAATCATGATACATATGACGACAATGATTATATCGAGGGCGATGCTTTAGAGTATGAAGACTTTGGGCATATGACTTTGGAAATATAATAGGTTGAAAGATGTGTGTGGCCTGGCGTTGTCCTGATGGAAGACAATTCGGCCTCTGTTGATCAAAGATGGCCTCTTCTGCATGAGTGCTGCCAGTTGTTGGCAGTACAGGTCCGAATTGAGCGTTTGGCCATACGGGAGCAGCTCATAGTGGATGATTCCCTGCCAATCCCACCAAACACACAGAAGAACCTTCCTGGCCGTCAATCCAGGCTTGGCCACCGTCTGGGGAGCTTCACCGCTTTTCGACCACGACCGTTTGCGCTTCACGTTGTCGTAAGTGACCCAGTTTTTATCGCCAGTCACCATCCGCTTCAAAAACGGGTCGATTTTGTTGCGATTCAGAAGCGATTCGCATGCATCCATACGGGCAAAAATGTTTTTTTGCGTCAAGTCGTGTGGCACCCATACATTGAGCTTCTTTTTGAATCCAAGCTTCTTCAAATGGTTTATAACGGTTTGATGACTCATGCCCAGCTGCTACTATGCCCGTCTCTTTCGATCAATTCAGCGATTTTATCGCAATTTTCGACGACAGGCTTTCCGGACCGTGGCGCATCTTCGATCACCTCTGCACCAGAACGAAAACGTTGAAACCATCGTTGGAATGGAAACTGTATCGGGTCCATAAACTGCGCAAATTTTATTGGCAGCATGAGATGCATTTTTGCCTTTATTGTAGTAGTACTGTAAAATATGCCGTGTTTTCTCTTTATTTTGCTCCATGTTTGCGACGCTATAACTCACGAACGACTAAAAACAAACAACAATAAATCAATCACTCTAGCGTGAACCGATGCGACGAATACAACTAGAACTACGCGCTTGCAAAGACAAGCTTTTTTGCAAGACTTTTTTGACAACTATATACATATAAATACTTATGTATAATTTTTTTCCTATTTTATAGACTTGAAGAAACAAACAATTTACATTTTTTAACAAAACGCTCACCAGACACATCCGTGCACGATCGAACAATTTTAATATCTGCTTTGAGTCCCATATATTACATATACGATACAATTAACCCCCTTTCGTCTACGTATGTAATAAAAATAAATTGATTTCTATGTAAAAATTGTATTACATTTTTTCAACAAAAAAAATCGACTGAGCCAGAGCAATTTTTGAAAAGGTGGTGTGGCACCCCCCTATTCCAACTTGGATGTAATTCGTACTGTACGATCAACATATATACCAAATCTCATCTTGATACCTCTAATAGTTCATGAGATATATCCGTTTTAAGTTTCAGGTTATATGGGCGGTGCCACGCCCCTTTATCCAATCATAACCAAGACTGGGCAAAGACTATAGCTGGTCAAGAGTACAACATTTGGAAAGTTTCATGACAATCGGTCTATTATTATGGCCACTAGAGCGATTTTAAATAAGGGGGGAGTGGCACCGCCCACTTTTCCAAAAGATGTTTAGCATATGTCTCTCAGTGATAACGTAGCATTCTAATAGTGAAAGAATTTTTAAATTCGGATAAGTAGTTTAATTAATCTCCATTTTTTGTGATTTCGCCCCTCTGTGCGTCGTCAATGATCAGAATGGTGGCAAGAAAGGGCAACAGTGAATGATGAATTTTCGAAGAAATATAATGGATAAAGTAAAAACCTATTCAAAAAAGTGTCTAAGGTATTTTTAAAAATCGATTCTTTATTACAATGTTTACATAGATCACAATCGGAACGCATCGGCAGATAGGCAGATCTATATCCTTTAGAAGCTATCCATGTATACAGGAGCGAGTAGCGTTAACACGAGGTTTTTCCAAAATATATAAACAGTAAAACTTTCCCTAGGGAGGAGTGCCTAGAGTATACAAACATTCGACTTTTTTGAAAAACCGGTTTCGGTTATATTCGAAATTTACATAATTTCAAAAACTCGGTTTTCGAATACTTAATTAAGAAAAAACCGGGTAACCGGTTATTTTTCGAGTTTTTTATTTGTGCACAAAAACAAGAAAAAGTGTTACTATTATGAGCAATTTAATTTAGAAATGTTAAAAATGGCGTATGGAAGGCAGCGTTTAACAGAAAAACATGTCTAAATCTAATTCTAATATTAATTAGATAAAAATCATGTAATATAAGCCAATTATTGGGCATTTGAAGCCAGCAAATTTTTAAGGGCGGAATAATTCCTTTACGGGATGAAAGCCTTAGATGAGTATATCACTGATGAAGTTTTCAGTTTAACCCATAATAGACATTGAAATAGGCACTTAAGACTTATTGCTTTAGTGCATTTTCGATATCAGATGTCTGCAATAAAATTTAACGATAATTTTTTTATGGAACTTTTATGGCACTGTCTATTTTGAATTGTTACGTGCCCGTTTCGTACCTGTTTCAAGAAATGTCATAAAAATATCTTCAAATAGGACTTTACAACTTTCAAATGCTCTACAAAAATGCTTCTCGATAAATTTCACATGGGGTGTTGTAAGACCAAAATCAATATCTCCAACATTTACTACTCATTATACCATCATCCATAAGGATGAGGGTATATATCATTTGATACGACCAAAAAGTGTAACACATAGAAAGAGCCACTTTAGACCCTAGGTTTCTTTGAACCAAATTCGATTCAGGGCTTTTTAAGTCGTTTGAGCCATGCCCGTCTGTCTGTCTGGCTGTCTGGCTGGTACGCACGATAACTTTCGAAAGACGCAACCAAATGTTTTGAAATTTTGCACGAGTTAATATTTCCCCAAAACTACTTACGGTATTGCAAATGGGCTACGTGGCCCCGCCCCTTCTGGTACCTCTTATACAAATACATCATTCCGCCCACTTTAGAAATCGAGTAATCTGGTATCCACGCCCCATCTGGTACCTCCCATAGACATCTGGTACCGCCCACTTTAGAAATCGATTAATATTATAAATATACCTAACGCGATCGTGCCCAAATTCTGTATTTAGTAAAGTTTAAGCAGGAAAAAGTTTTAGAGAATCTGGTGTTTAAACACGACCCTTCTGGTACCTCCCATACAAATGTATCACTTCGCCCACTTTAGAGATGGAGTAATAATATCAATACACTCGACACGATCGTGCCCAAATTCTGTATTTTGTTAAGTTAAAACAGGATAAAGTTTTGGAGAAAAAATCGGAATTCTAGCGACGCCCCTTATGGTACCTCCAATACAAATGTATCTTTTCGCCCACTTTAGAGATGGAGTAATAATATCAATACACCCAACGCGTGCCCAAATTCTGTATTTAGTAAAGCTACAACAGGATAAAGTTTAGGAGAAATAATCTGGAAGTCTAGACACGCCCCTTCTGGTACCTCCCATACAAATGTACCACTACCCTACTTTAGAAATCGAGTATAATATCAGTATAACAGAAAATTTTTTGTCGTACAGAGGGTGATGGTATAAGTAAGTCGGGTTGCCCGACTGAAACTTTCTTACTGGTTTTGTTTTTTTTCATTCAGAGTCTGAAGTTTGTCATTGTTTTAGCACTTATTGATATCAACGATTATTTTTGTTGTGAAACATTTAAACTCTCTATCTGGACTCCTTACGTGCCCTTTTTCGTTCTTATTTCAAGAAAAGTGTCGTAAAATGGGACTTTGGAACAATAAAATATGCTACTAAAGATGTTGCTTAGAAAAATTTTTGGGGCTGTTCTAAGGCAAAAGATCGATATCTTCAACTTTTCATGATTTCAGAAAACCGGTAAAACCGACCTCAAAAAACCGGTTAAACCGGTTATTCGAAAATCGATATTTTGTAAAAACCGGCTGACGGTTTTCAACAAAAAAACCGGTTTGTCGGTTTCCGGTTTCGGTTTTGTATACTCTAGGAGTGCCCTTAGCATCGCGTTAATAACAGTGGCAGATGTGTTCTATTGGTGAATTGCAGCCGTATACAATATTTAAAAGTCATTTATTGCGGCAGTACAAAAACCAGTAAAATGAGTACATTGTCAGTTCATGAAATGACTAAATATTTATGCTCCCCATTTCCCGGGAAACCTCATTCTCGGAAATCCCTCTCGGAACGGCTTTCCCGGTTTCCCGGGTAATAAAAAATTTATTATTCTTCGGTTTGTAAAGCAGAGATGTACAGAATGGCTGGAAACTGGCGTTTTCGCAGTTTCTAGGCAAATATCACAAAAATTCGTGAAAATGTTCTACTCGCGAGCCATTTGAGTGAGTAGTTTAGAAACGCCGGTCCGGGATAGACGAAAATACTGAAATATTTCATATATGTATGTAAATGTATGAAAATAATAGAAATTTCTTCGTTCCCGGACATTATATTGTCCTAAATGCCAAAATTTTTTGGGACAATATAACGAAGTGTCTGCTTATGATCTCTGCCAATTTTCAAGCTATTCTGTGCATCGTTGCTTAACAAACCGAAAAAAAATGTTGTTTTCATTACCCTCAAAGTACAATATCATAAAATAGTTGACATAAATATGTAAATAATACAATTGAATTATTTATCAATTTCATTTTAATTTTTAATTTTAAATAAAAATCATGAAAAATCATGGTTTGAAAAAGTACTGAAGCATTTTTCCCGCTCAGTTAAAGAGTACTTTTATCGATTTTATACGTTCATAAATGCCAGTAAATCAGATGTTATCAGAGCGAATCTGTGATATATTTGGCAGCAAGCCGCCCGCGGGCTGCTAATTGGGAAGGGCTGATATATATCCTTAACCGGAAAAGACTTTTATTTGGACGAACAAAAATTAAATGTCTTCAGGAGAGTATTCTATTTCATCAGATAATATATAAGTCTCAAGCTTTTGATTTTCATTTCCGAATTGGAAATTGACGGATATTGCTTTTGATTTATATTTTACAAAGTGTTTAATAACACATCGCGACGATAACATAACCCTGTTCGAGTAGAACATAACCCTGTATACCAAATTTTCCTAACACCCTCAAAATCTTGACTTACGGTTGAAACCTCGGTTCTTCGGATCTTTCCTTACACATGGGCTTATAACTCAGTCAAGAGACATAGATCTTTGTATAGATAGCTTATCGCACCTGTCTGCTTTTGCCTCGAAATCGCAAACTTTTGTGTGTTTTCTACTATTTTTTAAGTTTGAAGGAATTTTTAGCCACTTTATTTATGAAAATACCCTAATTTTTTGTTTTATTCCGATAGTGCATGCTGTTACGAGAAAACGCATATTTGTTAAGTGAACCAGAGATTAAGTTGTTCAAGTTATAAAAGGATCGCAATTTTCATATCCCATACAAAAGCAAACAGTAAATGAAAATATATTGTTTTGGTATTGTTGTTAATTTTCTTAAACTGCTTGATTTTAATATGGTATATGAAAATTGCGTTCCTTAACAGCTCGCCGTTAAGGCACTTCCACTACATATATTTGAATAGTTTAAAAACGGTTCCCCATATTCAAATAAAAAAGAAATCTAAAATTCGTGAGTGAAATTATCTTTAGGCCGTACCTACATTGGTTAAAAATTTGCCAGGCAGTTTCAGAGCTTTCGTTGGTATTGGAAAAAGTTAACAATTTCATAAAAAAAAATTTTTTTTTTTAAAAATTTGTAAAAAAAAAAATGGGACAAAGATTCCATTTCTGGCCTTATATCATGTAGTTCAAAATACTTTGAATGAAATGAGCTATAACTGTATACAGTTTGAGGGGAAAAAAATGGAAGCGTAGCCACACCCCTTCTGGTACCTTCCATATAAATGTAATAATTCGGCCCACGTTTTAGAAATCGTATAATAATTATATTCTTGGCAAAATATGATACCTTCACCTTATTATGGGTAAAAGCAAAACGTGTTGCGTTATCTTTATAAGTTATGTGACTTTACGTGGAAGTAATAAGGCAACTTTAACTGCATTTATAAAATAAGTGTCCGATCGCAAGAAGGTGCTAAATTTATGTTCACAGTTGGATATCAGATACAGTTGGGATATATTTTTGAAATAGATTGGGATGGGTGGAAAGTCATCGATATTTATATGAATAACTTTAAGTGCGTTTATCTCCTAAACTAAGCGTCCATATTTAAAATGGAGATGAAATTGATACCTTAATTATAAAACATACTTGGTGTAAAATTTAAGCATTACAGGAATTTAACATTTTACACTTTTAAGATTAAATTTCCTAATAACTTCTGACTGATCATCCTGAGATTTAAATAGGATATAAATAATTTAATGAAAAAAATTATAAATTGACTTAGCATGCTTTAGAATTTAGGTATCGATATTCATATGTTTTCATATTTTGAAAATTCCGAAATTTCCGGAATTCGAAAACAGGATTGTTGGAAAAAGTATTTTTCGAATAAAAAAATTTAAGTATTTGACCAATATAGTAATACATCTTTAAAAAAAAACAACAATTTGGAAAATCGGTTAATGAAGAGTAGTTATGATTTTTTAAAACATTAATTTTTGAAAAAAGTTGAAAATAGGATTAGTAGCTGTAACTTAAAAATAAGATTTTTTTAATTTAAAAATGCATTAAATTTAAATTACATTTGATTTCCCCCTAAATGAGGAAGTAAATAAATATACTATGCTATAAATTATTTTTTTTTCTATTCGCTTCATTGAATTAAAAATACTTCTTAGTTGGACGTTTAGTTGTTTTCCATTTTGTTACTTTGAACCTGCCTCTGTCCGTCTTCTTGTGTTATGGTGATTGATTGGTTCCAAGTAATTGCCGTTTTAAAATTCTTATATTATTGTATATTATAGTGCTAAAAGAATGATGTTTTGAATGTGTTCGATATTGAAGTAGCGTTGGTTTTGTATGGTATTGTTATTTTGTGTATGAGTTATATTAATTTGAGGAATTGTGTAGTTTATTTTAGTTTTTGGATATTCTCGATTCTGTAATATTTTCGACTAGAAGGCATTACAGTATGCAGTCAATCCAACGGCAGCCGGTTCTATGTACCGAATTGACACGAAGCGGCAATACTTCGGCCAGGGCTTGCCACCTTAGTACTATGTGTCCTTTTATATTCGTCCATTTTTCGCCTTGGGAGAGGCACATCCTGAAGTGTCTGCTCTATATTATTTTGGTCTGTGCCGGTACCAAACAAAATCTCGGACCAACACAATATTTCTGCTCCGTCTGCAGAAATCTCATCCATCACATATTACTGTACCAGCCTCTGAACGTACATTCTTTTAGCAGTTTAATTGCAATGGTCTCCGTGGCAAAATCAACGAAATTGTAGACTTCATGAGTCGGAGAAATATCAAGGTCGCTGCGATTCAGGAAACAATGTTGACTAACACCTGCAGATTGCACAGTTGTCAGGCCTACAATGTGCTACGTTAGGATCGCACCAGAAGTGCATGTGGGGGACTTGCTTTCATATTACACCATTCTGTGCAGTACAGACCTATCCGCCTGAGCTTGACTATAGAGACCCATACATCGAAGGTATGTGGGTAGCAGTTGAGTCCGGGACTGCCGAGATAAAGCTATATATACTGCCGATTGGTAGCTGTTCTACGCGTTAAGGTCGGTTACTTTAAGGCAATAACCGCGTGGTCCTAGGAGATTCGAATGCCCATTACGAGCTTTGGCATTCTCTCCTAGCCAATGACCAAAGAGTCACAGCTTTGGCTCTACTTTAAGCAGTGATTGTAGCAGTTCAACAGATATCACCATCGTGTCGTCAGGTTTAATTAATGACGTTACCTGGCAGCCCGTCATTTCACATGGAACAGCTAACCTCCCAAAAATCCTCTCCATTGATAGACCAGTCAATTTCATCATCTCTGAACGCCGTACTTTTCTGAATCAGAGAAAAGCAGACTGAAACGGGTTTAGAGATTTCACCAACCGCAGCTTCTATAGACTATCCATTCCCTCAGATGTTCGGGTGGCCAAGAAGAAATTTGAGACATCATACATGCAGCGACCGCTCGCTTTATCCCTGCTCGTCGAATACCCGAAATACGACCTAACTTCCCAGAAGAGGTCGCAGACGAGCGTGATTAAATTCGTAATTCTATCCCTACTGAACCTAGAATCAGAGAACTGAATCTAGAAATCAGAATGATGGTCGACGAATATAAGCGGTATCAATAAATTGTTACTATTATATTATATTATAACGATTAAGTTACTCTCGAATCCTGGCAGGAGAGAAGACAGGGCGGCAATCACACTTGGTGCTACCACTGTGACTGACCAAAAGAATTGCGTGTGTAATTATAACTTGAAATTCATTGAGAGGGATAGGGCGAAAAGGAGAGTCATGCGTTGTATTCATGCTGTACGAGTTGAAGAAGTACCACCACAATTTACAGTTGGAGAAATTGCAAATGTCATCCGCAGCACAAAGTCGTCGAAAGCGCTAGGTCCTGACGAAATATCCATGTTGATGCTGAAGCAGTTGGATTTACCAGGAGTCGAGTACCTGACTTATGTCCTCAACTTGTCCCTGATCATTCTAATAGTTCCCGAAGCCTGGAAAATGGGGAGAGCTGTCCCGCTACTAAAACCTAGCAAAACCATTACCATAGACGTAATCCGCGGTCTCAACCAGAACAAGCCCAGTGACAAAACAGTCCTCGTGGCGCTTGACATAGTAATTTTTTTTTATCAAAATTCAAAATTAAAATGGGGAAGAAATTAAGAACGTAATTGGAAGACGAGTTTGTTCCGCTGTAAACAAAATGAAAATTTTACGAGATCCATTTTTAATGAGCATAAGTGCTTTACTGATAAAGAAAAACGCGCGAAGCAAAACAACGTGGTGATATAAAAAAACAATCTGCAAATATTTTTACAGAATGGGTTATACAAAGCTGTATCCCCTTTGCAATTGTTTAAGACGAGGGTATAAAAAAAGTCTTATGGTTTTTAATATCTGTTGGAGCAAAATACGGAAAAAAAATTCAACAGTACAATAAAAAAACCCAATCTTCGTAAAGAACTAAATGAGTTAGATTTGAAAATAATTAAAAAAAAGGCATTATCATGAAACAGAGGTTATTTTTAAATTATTTTTTTCAGTTTGTTATTGATGTCCCCTGAAACGCCCAAAGACGTAACCCTACAAAAAAATTCATATTTTGATTAAAATATGATACATCAAGCGAATATACATGCTTACAAAACCAAACCACGTCGAAAATTCCACAAATTGCATAAACAATCAGAAAAAACATAACCCACATAACTTCCGAAATTCTGAAGAAAATATATTCTCTATAGATATAAATTTATCGTCGATCTTAAGGAAAGCTGTGAAAAATCTGGTATAAAAATGAAATACTATACATTTTATAACGTTTTTTGCTTCTGCTAAAAATTAAGTTTTTTTCTATGATAACGAGGGTTACGTCTTTGGACATTTTTCTCATTTTTCTTTCCCTACTAAGCCGTTTCTTGCATTTTCGTGTCCTAAGATTCAAACAAATCAAATAAACGATAAGCCAAATACTTGAGACTTAAGGCAAAATTTTTCTACATCACGCTGATATGTGCTCATGCTCCGACGGAGGAGAAAAGTGACGAGGTCAAAGACGAATTCTACGCCCAACTTGAAGAAAGATATGACCGTAGCCCGGGCCATGATGTTAAAATCGTGCTGGGAGATTTTAATGCCAAAATAGGCCGGGAGAATGTCTTTAGCCCAACAGTCGGAAAATTTAGTCTGCATACTGACACATCGCTAAACGGAATCAGACTGATTGATTTCTCTGCAGCAAGGAACATGGTAATTAGCAGCACACGATTTGACCACAAAAACATTCACAAAGCAACGTGGATATCTCCCGATCAAGTAACGAGAAACCAAATTGATCACGTAGTAATCGATGGAAGGCACGCGTCAAGTGTCTTAGACGTACGAGTGATCAGAGGTGCGAACATCAACTCGGATCACCACCTCACTGCAGTGAAGGTGCGTACTAGGCTAAGCAGAGCGAAAACCCTGCGTAACCAGGCACAGAGAAAGCTGGACATCGCTAAACTGCAGACCGCGGAGATAGCCAACGCCTATTCTGACCAACTCACTCAACTACTTCTTGATGCTCCAACTCACGAAAATACTAGCGCGCAACGGCAACATATTGCCCACTCGATGGAAAGGACTGCGCGGTTCGTACTGGGGTATGTGAAGCCCTTTAACGATAATGCCTGGTACGATGACGAATGCCGCGATGCCACCCGGGAACAAGATGCTGCATACAGGGCCAAACTGCAGGCAATGGCAACGCGAGCTGTCCATGAAAAGAGGCAAGAGGCGGGAGGCGACACAGAGGTGAAGCCCGAAAATTCTATCAGAAGATAAAAGGAAAGGTACATGGAACAAGTCTTCCCTCCTGTAAAGACAAGGATGGTCATCTCGTTACTGACTCCGAGAGCGTACTGAGAATATATAAAGATCACTTCTGCAGCCTATTGATGTGTGAAAACTTGACGGAAGAAGACTGTGCACCAATCCGAGATGATAACATCGAGAGCCCACCTCCGAGCCAAGCTGAGATAACAACTGTCATATCCCGCCTAAAGAACAACAAGGCCGCTGGGGCTGATGGTCTTCCAGCTGAGTTGTTTAAGGCGGGTGGAGATGAGCTTGTTTTAAGCATGCAACAGCTCATAGAGAACATTTGGCTTCAGGAGAGCATGCCAGAGGATTAGAATCTCAGTGTGCTATGTCCAATATACAAAAAAGGTGACCGTAGTGAGTGTAAAAGCAATCGCGGAATTTGCCTCTTACCGATTGCGTATAAGGTCCTGTCTAGCATACTGTGTGAACGTCTAAAGCCAATTGTGGAAAACCTGATTGGACCTTATCAGTGTGGCTTTAGACCAGGCAAATCCACGACGGATCAGATAATTACACTACGTCAGATTCATGAGAAAATCCATGAGAAGCAAATCGACACTTACCACCTCTTTGTCGATTACAAAGCTACCTTCGATAGTCCCATCAGGCATCGACTATACGAAGCCATGTCTGAGTTCGGTATTCCTGCGAAGATAATTCGTCTCTGCCGGTGTACCCTTACGAATACCAAATCCTCTGTTCGGATTGGCAAGGATCTATCTGCACCATTCAATACGACGAGAGGTCTTAGACAGGGTGACGGTTTGTCATGTATGCTGTTCAACATAGTGATGGAGAAGGTGTTAAGGAAAGCAGCGGTTAACATGTCTGGCACCATATTTAATAAAAGCCACATGCTGCTCGCATATGCCGATGATATCGACATTATCGGTCGAACGATGCGAGAGGTAACAGCTGTTTTCTCATCAGTTGAAAGGGATTCAGCGAAAATGGGTTTGGCAGTGAATGAGGACAAGACGAAGTTAATGGTATCATCGAACAAAGTGTCCACCCGTTGGGGACGCAGCGTGAACGTTGAAAACTATTGCTTTGAGGTAGTGGAAGAATTTATCTATCTTGGATCCGCCATGAACAAAAACAACAGTGTCAGCCTCGAAATAAAACGGAGAATAGTGCTTGCCAACAGGTGTTTCTTTGGACTACGCGAGCACTTTATAAACACCACCCTATCTCGAACTACCAAAGTCCAGCTGTACCAGGTACTTATTTTACCGGTCCTGTTGTACGCCTCCGAATCTTGACTGCTTACACAGGCAGATGCAGCTCATCTGGCGGTGTTTGAGAGAAAAATACTCCGCAAAATATATGGACCTATTTGCGTAAACGGCGAGTTTAGGATTCAGATGAACCATGAGCTGTACGAGTTATACCACGACATTGATGTCGTCAAGCGAAGTGCAACAATTACGCTGGCTAGGCCATGTCGTGAGAATGGATGAGGAAACTCCAGCGCGAAAGGTATTTTATCAAGACCTCGAAGGACGGCGCATAAGAGGGAGACTGGGACTACGTTGGAAGGACCAGGTGGAGGAATCACTGACGCTGCTTGGTAGGACTGACTATAGACGGTGCGCACAAGATCGAAGCGAATGGAAATCTTTGATCATTTCGGCCTCTGACTTAGGCACTAAGATATAAATATATATATGTGTCAAGTTGTTTTAAAGGCTAATAATAATAATAAAAACCAGTACAGAAATTTCAGTCAGGTAAACTGACTGATAAATACCATCACCCAATAATAATTCCTATTACAATATAATTAATTACCTCAAAGTGCCGGTTTAGAAATTATGAGAGGAATATTAATTTTCCAAACAAGGTAATTTTGTATGGGAGGTACCAGAGGGTGATCCGGTATAATCCATATTCATTCCTGATTCAAATTATCATAAATGTATTTAAAACTATGGGGGTATGTTCGGTATTTTGTATGGGAGGTACCAGAAGGGGTGCGTCAAATAGCTATGTTTTGTAAGGTTTTGCTTCCTATCACAAGATAAATTAATTGACCAATTTTCATTACCCCCCAAGTGTCCGTTTGGAAATTATGGGATAAATGTTAATTTTTCAAAAATAGGTAATTTTGTATGGGAGGTACCAGAAGGGGTGATCCTATATAATCTATATTCATTCCTGATTCAAATTTTCATAACTGTACAAGTTACGCCAAATTTGACTGAATTAATTGTACTTACAAAAAAAGATATGTATGTAGGACTATGAGGGTTAATTCGGGAATTTGTATGGGAGGTACCAGAAGGGGTCCGTTAAATAGTAAGGTTTTCTGAGGTTTTGCTTCCTATCGCAAGATAAATTAACCGACCATTTGTCATTATCCTCCAAGTGTCCGTTTGGAAGTTATGGGAGAAATATTAAATTTGCAAAAATAGGTCATTTTGTATGGGAGGTACCAGAAGGCGTGAACCGATATAGTTCATATTCATTGCTGAGTCCAGTTTTCATATGCAAAATTTGAGTGAATTCAGTTCAGCTACAAAAAAGATATGTATGTAAAACTATGAGGTTCAATTAGGTCATTTGTATGGGAGGTACCAGAAGGGGTATGGCAAAGGCTTCGGTTTTCGTAGTGTTTGTCTACTTTTGCAAGATAAATAAACTGACCAAATTTAAATATCCCACGATCGTCTGTTGGGAAGTTATGAAAGAAATATAAATTATCCAAAAATAGGTAATTTTGTATGGGAGGTACCAGAAGGGGCGTGTCTAGACTTCCAGATTTTTTCTCCAAAACTTTATCCAGCTTAAGCTTTACCAAATACAGAATTTGGGCACGATCGCGTTAGGTCTTTTAATAATATTAATCGATTTCTAAAGTGGGCGGTACCAGATGTGTATGGGAGGTACCAGATGGGGCGTGAATAGACTTCAAATTTTTTTCTCCAAGACTTTATCCTGTTATAGCTTTACTAAAAATAGAATTTGGGTACGATCACGTTTAATTTATTGATATTATTTATCCATCTCTATAGTGGGCGGAAAAGTAGATTTGTATGGGAGGTACCAGAAGGGGCGTGGCTAGGCTTTCAAAATTCTTTCCAAAACTTTATCCAGTTATAGCTTTACTAAATACAGAATTTGGGACGATCCCGTAGGGTGTATTGATATTATTACTCGATTTATAAAGTGGGCGGAATGATGTATTTGTATGGGAGGTACCAGAAGGGGCGGGGCCATGTAGCCCATTTGCAATACCGTAAGTAGTTTTGAGAAAATAATAACTCATGCAAAATTTCAAAACATTTGGTTGCGTCTTTCGAAAGTTATCGTGCGAACCAGCCGGACAGCCACCAGACAGACAGACAGACAGACAGACAGACGGACATGGCTCAAACGACTTAAAAAGTCATGAATCGAATTTGGTTCAAAGAAACCTAGGGTCTAAAGTCACTCCTTCTATGTGTTACACTTTTGGGTCGTATCAAATGATATATACCCTCATCCCTAAGGGTGATGGTATAAAAATACTTGAGTATTTAAACAAAATACTCTAGTATTTTAACAAATTCCTCAAATATCAGCTACAGCAAGGTGTATTTAATAAGGTGGCCGCACTAGTCAGCTGATTTGAACTTTTTTCATTCGAATTGGACCTAGATTGTCAAATTTTACTTTTTGTTTGACTTCTGTCAACTCAATTTGACAGTTCGGGAGTTGTAAAGTTAACTCGAAGGGTGAAAACCGCTATTGTTTTATTCTGTCATATACTCAAGTTTGCTTACTGCCTGTCGATATCATACAAAATGTATTGATTTTGTTTCCCAACTCTTCCATGTATTTGTTTGAGGGAACAAAGTACAAAGAAAACTAAAAAAAGCTTCTCCTGAAAAATTTAGTTTTTGTCGCTTTGGTTTTTTTTGGCTGTTCCCTGCAAATAATACTGGACTACGTGATCCTTTCCAGCTGCTATGGACTAGTTACAACATTGTCCTATGTAATGCAGTCATGGACCATGTCATTGTCAAACAAAATTTTCTAGTTAAGTTCAGTAACGACAAGTGTTCGAGTTTTATCGTTTGAATATTAAGTTGTTGTTTTTTGCAGGCGTTTGTTTTTTTGTAGTGGCTTTTCTGACACGAGTAATGATGTGGAGTAGTTTTGAGACTACTCTGATGTAATGCAAAGCAGGGTGATATGGTCTAGCCCTAGGACATCGTAATGTAAAATGGGTTAGGTTTTTCCATGCATTTGGGTTATATTTGGAGTAGTCCTCGTCCATTATGGACTATAATTTACACGCGTGTATGGAGTAGTCGTATTATTTGTAGGGTTAGGGCTCGATATAAAACAAAGGTAAAATTTTCTAGATGTTGTAATAATAGAAGGAATACAGTCAAATCCCGATAATTCGTACCCCGAATATACGAATTATCGGGATTTGACTGTATATAAAAAAAATATAAAATATAATCTTACGTTTTCACTCGGTAACAATCTCCCAGCAATGTGTGCACGTGTGAGTAGTAAACAACAAAAATAAAACGACGTTTTCAGTCAACGAACTACCGAATCTGTTCGAAATGTGTGTAATGTTATGAAATCTATTGGCAAATCGCCTGACTAGAATTTCTGAACTAGTTCTATTCTAGGGGACAAACCAAAAGGTACAATTTCCCCAAGCCTGGGCAGCTACGTGTTAAATGAGACAGTTGCTTGTATGGCAGGTGGACTAGTTTAATGTCCTATGAAGAACTAGTATTTTACTAGTTCTAAACTAGTATTTTTCCCTACTGGGTGGCCACTTCTGTTGTATTTGTGAAAATGCCAGTTTGGCACCTCTTCTACTCATAGAAACTTTTTAATGTGTTCACTATGAAGTGCCAATTTTCACTGTATATCGCCGGTAAAACGACCGGTGATAAATGTCGAAGTTAACGTTTATGCGTTTACAATTGTATGGTGAAAAGTATATAGGTCGAACAGAATGTAACTAATAATGTTCTGGTATTTTAATGCGTTGTTTTTTTTTTGTAGTTTTTGATTTTTATATATAATAACTTTTATCCGATTATAGTACTCATAGTTAGTTCTCAGTATACATCTCTAACGACCGAAAACGAACGACGTTGTCGGTTGCAGTCTAGTAATTCACTTTTACAAAATTATGCATTGGAATTTTTCAATCGACCGAATTGAAAAAGCGATGAAAGAAATAGATAGTATTGGCTAGTATTTAGTTAAACGAAAAAAATCTGGTCGAAAACTAAAACCCAAAAAATTGAAACAAACGGATACACGTGAACCAACCTACTTGTTTAAGGTACCAAGGATGCGGATAATGCGTTTCGTTCTTTAATATAATAAACTGTATCTGGGCAATTCCAGTTAAAATGGTCCAATACAGAGAAAAAAATAATAACATAATTTAAATAAAAATCGGTTAATTACTGTTTAAAAGAGGGCGATAATAATGGACAAAAGGAAAAAAATATTTTTTATTTTATTTTAGATTAAAATGAGCATATAACGAAAACTCTGCTTTCCTCCTTTATACATTAGGACTAACTTTAACATATTCTTATATTCCACTTATCTTCATAATTCCAAACTGTTTTATCTGAAAAGACAAAACTTTGTTTGCTTTCTATAAAAGTTTCTACTTTTATCTAATTGTTTTATGAGTTAATAGAAATACATTAAATATTTGAATTGTTAGTTTATTTTACTACGATGACTGAGACATGTTGCCCGGATGGATGTAAATGCTCCAGCGAGAAATGTGTTTGATGGCGAACCTCAAGGACGGCTCATAGCTGGTAAACCCAAACTTCGTTGGAAGGACCAAGTGGTAGGCGACGTGCCACCACCAGGACTAACTGGAGAAGCGTGTGGAAATCTTTAATATCTCAGGCCTCTAATTTAAGAACCACGTTCGTTAGTTGTAATGAACCACTAAAGTAAGTAAGTCTAATGGTAAATTTAAATTAAATTACTAGATGCTACTATCATTTATAAAAACTAATGCTCATTTTAATATTATTTTTATGAAAGTAACAAACAGCACCACTAACACTTAAGACCATATACCGCAGCCGTTTTTGCCGAAACAATAGTGTAACCTATTATATAACATTTTAAAATAAATCACACTGCAGCAGTGTAGATAAATAATGTGATGATAATACATGTGGAATATAAAACTTTTATAACAATAATGCTCTCGACGTTTCATTGGAATTGCAATATTTATAAAAAAAAAACAATTACAAGTGTTACTAAAGTTAAGGCTTAAAAACAAAAAAGAAAAAAGGGAATAAAACACAATTTTTATAACTAGTGAGTGGTCATATTTGTCTGTTTTCATCACTTAATGTGACGACAAGTAACAGATATGACGCTTGTGCTGGAATTATAAATGGCATGTAAACAAAACAATCTACTTTTAGTGCCCCAATGGAGCGTAGTTTTGAAGAGGGCATATATTTTTCTAATATCAAATATTTACTAATTGTAATAACAACAACAAAAACAATACAATTAAAACAAAACGAATGATCGTCAATAAAGATAGAAGAGCAGAGATAGTTAGCTACTCGCCAATGATTGACTTACTGACTGTTCCAGGCAAATACATATACAAACCAACAATTTACGCTTTCCTACCCCACTAATTGTTTTGAGTCGCTGGTCGATACACTGGGTTGGGAAAGAAATTCCCACAACTAACAATATTAAACAAACATAGGAATGCTAAAGTGCAAAAATAACAAACTTTTAATTTGTTTGCCTGATTACTTAATTAATTACTTATCAAACAAATGATTATAAATACACTTACATTGCATGTGCCAGCATCTCCAGATAACATTGTTCAAACGTATCTTATCCTTCCAACGCAAACGTACGCCCTTAAAGTGATTCCACTTGGGTGATGTTAATTTTTGGCTAAAATAAAGTAGATTTATTAGTACTAGTTGGCGTAAAAGAAGAATGACATAAATTTCACCACCAAACAATAGCATAATTAACTTAATTGCGATGTATATTGATGGATAAAGAAAGGTCACTATAAAAATATCAATGAAAAGATAAATGGCCCATAATCGCTCTGACGATGGTCTAGTCCATGACTAAATACTGACTTCGATTTTTCTTTTCCAACGAAAATAGCTTTTTATATCTAAACATGTCGCTCTGCGAATTTAATTTTTTTTAAATCCTTATGTATCCTAAAAAATGCGTTTGCTAATGATAGAGTGTTACCGGAAGCTGGTAAAAGTAAAGAGCCAAATGGCAAAAAAACAACGTAATATAAAAATATGTTGTTCAATTTTAATATTTTTTAATAGTAACAGTATGTTATTTTAGTTACTGAAAACAAATCTAATCATTTTAATTTAGAGAAATACAAAATGCCAGAAATTGCTTATTTTAAGTTATTATCACTTATCATTGTGATACTGTTGAAGTATACAATAACACATAAATGCGATACTGCGCCGTTATTTATCGTCTACATTTTTCGGACTGGGTAAATTTAAATTTCCGTGATAATTGTTCCCTCTTTCATAAACACATTTTATTAAGTGCGAATTTGAAATTTGCCTATTTATCAACACTCTTATGTCCAATTTCCAATAGCGCAAATAATTTTGGCAATAAAACCAAAAAATGAGTCTAACTGATTTGCCCAAGTCGCACAACGTAATGTCCATTTTTATACAGCACACGAATTGACAAATGTAAGTATGTTCTTTCCATTAAATAGTATAATTACACAACAAATTCTTACATTCTATCAGTCCCAAATTGAACTCAAATGAACGAATATAATTCCATACTGGGCCCTAACATTTCAATACTACCAGCAAAATTTCTGCAGTACTACCTTACCAACGTTTTAATTGCAAAAATACATTAAGGCATGAGGTCAGCAGTAACATGTTTTGTTGTTCCTTTCAGATTTTATTTTTCCCGGTTTTTTATTGTCAATTTCAGAGCTACTGCATAAAAACTAGGAAGAAATATTTTTTTCTACTTTTTCCATGTTTCCTAATTGCGTGGCGGTATATCTGCGCACTCTCAACAGGACTTTAATTGTTGAGTAATTTGTGTGGTGGAGAGGCGCGAGTTATTGTTCTCTTTGACCAAAATGTCAACATCAGTAAAATTGGGTATGTGACCTGTGGCAGCCCACTGTGCAGCCAGACCTGTTTTTTTCTCAGAGGGTTATTTAGCAACTTATAAATCAGATATATTCGACAATACTCTTGCCTATCCGGCATATGTCGGAATTGTCACATTTGCTCATAGAAATTGCAACTAATAAAATTAAGATTCATGTAAGCATATATGAAATTTAAAGAGATTCAGCTACTTTTTCCCACGCTTTTTATCCAAAAATTTACAAAGACACAATAATTATTTGTAAAATAATTATTCTTTCTAAATAGGCATTTACTTAAAGTCAAAGAGGTATATTTTTGTTTTTAACTTGAGATCAATATTCAATAAGAAGACTGGATAATAATAACTTGAGCCAAACAAAATCTATAATAATGAAGAGTTAATGAAGCCCATTCAAGAAATTAAGTCTAACCTCCTTTAAACAATCTTTTAATATAAGTAAATTTATCAATCAGCCAATGCCGAATTACGTCTACAGATTGTTCAACATATCAACATATATTTTGCAATTGATTAGCTACTTTTAGTTATTCTACAGTAAAGAACTAACAACAGCTTTATCTAATCCAATTAAAATTCCACATTTAGATTTATTATCAAATTTCCGGCAACACTCAGAATGGTCTATTTCTGTTTTATACACTCCCCTTATAAACATTTATAAAAATTCCTATCTTTCGTTGTTATTATTTGGTTCATAACTGTATACATACGTACTATGTATGCAACGTAGTAGTAATATCGCTGATGTTTCAGAAAATACCTAATTCCATAATATATAGACATATCAAATTTAAAGAAAATGCTAAACGCTTATTGGCGAATATGAAACCTACGATCACGTTGTCAACATGTGGCTAAGAAATAAAAAATACAAACAATTAACATGGCAAATATTGTTTGGCGGGAAATTTCTTGGAAATGTATAAATGTTAATAGAAAAAATTAAAATATGTACTCACCTGTAGGCTAAATTCATGCACTTGAATAGTTTCGTAAGTGAAGTTTCAATTTCCAGATGCGATGTTATCAAACCAACTGAATCATAGTTGGAATATCTATTCTGCTGGGTCACATTACGGGGCACATACAGTTGGACCTCCATGCAAGTGTTGGGTTCGTCGGTCTTTGAGAGACTGGGATCTTCGGGATCGAGCATTTTAATTTCGCTGTCGTCGAGATCATCTTGAGCATCTTCTGCTTCAAAAGTCGACACCATAAATTGTCCCGAGTGAATAGACTCCCTTTCGGCTTTACATCCCGAATTCGATGTAATAGACGAGTTCGAGTCGTGGGAAAAGTTGTTGGGAGCGGGTAGCATTGTGAGGCCAGAATTGGATTGGGATATGCCAACGGCCTCCGTAGATGCCGTGGCGGCGCTTGTAGCCATATGCTGATAATTATTGAATTTGTTCGACATATTTAACATCATATTTCCGTGAGATATATTTTTTTTCTAACACACTACTACCGGTGTAGTTTTCAGAGGGACAGGAGTCGGCGAAATGTTTGGTTATTTAATCACATTCAAACTAAGGACCACTACTCAGACGACGGAGGATTAACTACAGTCAAGATGTTATCATTGTCATCACCACCGTACACGTTGGCGATAAGGCTGAATATGTGTTTACACGCTCGTTATCACAGTAACAATTGGACCTCCTCTCTTGTTGCTTACACACAGATAAAACAGTTTTATCATTAGCGATATCACAGCAGTTTGTTCTTATGGTAATTGGCAATTGTTTGCTGTTAGAATTGAAGTTCGAAATTGAGTTTTTTAACATTTGCGATGATGATATCTTTTCCATTTCACTATCAGCACTAAACGAACGTTAACGTCTTTTGATAGTCAACATTAACTCTATATCGCTTTGTATTGTCGATCACCAATCTTCGGCTCGCTTTGTCTCACTCGTTTGTTATGTGTTTGCACTTTAGTTATTACTCTGTAACGTAGAAGTCTATATTGTTTTCTTTTGTACTCTTTGGCTTTTAGTAGTATTAATTAGCTCTCTTTTTTATTGTTATTATTCGCGTTATCAATTATTAAGAGACATCGTTATAACCCATCGATGTACTATTGTGAGTGATTTCCAATCTACAATATGAGCAAAGTTTTTGCTTAGTGGAGCGTCCCGCCAACATTTAATCAGACAAGTGTCAATGGAATTCAGAGTCAAGTAGCCCTGTTCATATTTATAATCGAATCTTACAAAAAAAAACACATTTTATTACGAAATTATTTTGTAACTTCTATAATTGGTTTAAGTTTACACTTCAATTTCAAAAGTATCCATTTGCTACAAATGACCAGCTAGTTAGCAAGCGAATTCTGACTACTTACTTTAGTCGCTACAAGTAATGTTGGAGTTCGTATTTTAACTCGTCAACGATATAAATTGCGACTAACGAGATTACTATGTATTTGTGAACCATATGTATGGTAATTATGGGCAGTTAGGCAAATCAATAAAAAATTTACTAGCTACCTCGGCTGCAAAAAATCAACTATTTTTTTAATTTTCTACTGAAACGAAATTGTTTAGCATTTTCAATTATCATCGTTTATCTTTAAAAACTTGTCGTTTTTTAAGTCGTACCATTTTCCCGACTAAAGTGTCCATAAAGAACAAAAATGTGTCTGTCTAGCTGGCCATAGAATTTACTTAAGGATATTCATGACAATACTGATGATAATAATTATGTTTAAAAAGTAAATTGCTGTTTTGAAGAAGAAATAGATATTGTTCTTTTATAATACTATCCAAGTGTAGTGGAATTAATTTTCGTTTGAATATTTTCAATTGTATAAGAGAGTGTTTTAAAATGGCTCGATTTTAAGTTTTTTTAATAAACATTTTTCATTTCTGGAATACAGACTTTAAACATGCAGTCGAACTTCTCTACAGCGAATTTCTCTCTAAAATGACTTTTTATTTAAAAACACAGCATTTTCCTAACAATTTTCACACATTTTTACCTCTTTAACGAATTTTCTCTATAACTTAGAAATCGGCGATCCCTAATGAACTACGTTATAGAGAAGTTCGACTGTATCTAAAGAAATCAATGTCGGATTATTTACCTCACTTCAGTGCTTAACTGTTGAGAGGGTTTCGTTCAACACTATTTACAAATTATGTAGATGTCTATAAAGTTTCTTTTGGTTATTCAATCAGCCGCGTTATCTTTTTGATGCGTTTACATTTCTTAACACTAAATGAAGCTCGCAGGTAATAGGTAACTGCAATTTTAATAGCAACTTTATAAAATTCTCTTTCAGTAATTGTCTCCTTCTAAAAAAATATTGCATTTAATAATACCTATAATTAATTATTAGTATGCACATGGTGGATAAATTAATCGATTTATTAATTTAAGACTAACTGACAGATTTTAAATGATGGGTAAAGATACTATTTACTATAAAACAAATAAATTTAGTTTAAATTATTTACTAATTGAAATAAGTAAATCCAAGCTGGAAATCGTTACTATCTACTCAAGTTAGTGTTGTGTAAAAAACTACTAGCTTAAAAGTCCAAATGTACATTAGCCGCTGATTTCCAGAATTGGTTTGTTGCGCCCATAAATAGAAAACACCTAGGGAATAAACTTCCAAAATCTTACGCATCCACGAAGTATTAGCAGAATTTTTTCATAAATTTTGAAAAATAACGCAGGGGCACAAAAAGGGAGGTAGAACACATTCGCACAGTGTTTGATATTTTCAAAGGCACGATCTACATATATCTACTGATAAATATGCAAGTTCAAATATGAGCTTATTTCCCAATATAAAACAATTCACCTGCCAATGCTGTTACAAACTTGCGAAAATCAGGACAATTGGACACAATTTTAGCGGTAAAATATAACAATACAAATCAGCTGTCCTTTTGCTTAACTAATGGGGGCATTGACACAAAGAGACAGCTACAACAACAAAAAGTACTCATGGCACCTATGACAACCAAAACAACAATATGAAATAATTGTATCGTGCGTACGTATTGGATTCGTCTGGCTGGTGTCAAGAGGTGTGAAATGCTCGCTGTTTTTCTCTCTCTCTCTCTTCACTTTTCAAAACCAAAGTGGGCTCGTCGCTCGTCTATTCGACGGGTCTTTATTATTGCTCCCTTTTTGTTATGCTCTTCAATTCCATTATTATTGTTTTGCTTGCAATTCGACCTCTTTCCTCCTCTTTCTGTTAATTGACATTTTAATCGTTTTGTTTTTCTTTTTATCGTCTTTCTTTCTTTCATTCACCAGTTGGTTGGTTAATGTTTTGTCAGTGTTGTTGCCTTTGTTTCGCTTCAATTTAATTTCCCCCTCTCTAACACCGTCTGGCTTCTTGCTTAACTGGCTAATCAGATCGAAAAATATTCAAATTGATAACAGAACGTCTGAAGTGGCATCAACTGTAACTAAGAGTCGCCCATGAAGGTGGTGATGGGGGTAACAAGACGAAGAGCAGCAGACGTATGACATTCCGTTGGGGAAAAGACCCGATTTTGATACCAGTAGTGACGTCGACAAACCGCATCTGACCGAGAAGCACAATATAGAACACAAGACTTGATTTCTACACAATTGCCTGTATATTGGGTCATAGTTTGTATGTAGGGATTTCTCATATTGTCCCTCTTCATTCTTTTGCTGATCCATAGTGTATACGTTGGCTAACACAATGCAATCATTGTCACCTTAGTTTGGGCTATTTACCTATCCTATGCCGTGCACTATCGAGCTTAACTAATCTATCCAATTTGACACTTGTCTAGTGTTGGTGGCCTTTGACCATTCGACGGTTGTTCAATCGCTTTTTACACTTTGTTTTTGTTTTCGTCAATTCACCCATATTCACTTTTCCGTGTGTGTTTCCACTTTGTGTTCACGTAATTTTACCGAACAATTCATCTGTGATTACGTTTGTTCATTTTTTTATCTGGTCACTTTTTTAGTTTCACTTGTAGAATATATTTTCATTATTGTTTTATCGATGCGAATAGTAAAATGAAATTGTAAAATGTAAAAAAAAACATCGATTATTCTACTAATTCGATGTTTTGTGGCTGTCGAAATTGACACTGGTCGAGTGCTGCCTAGTTTGTAGCACGCCAGGGTTGCCAATACGCAGAACAGCTTAGAGTTCCAAGGCGATCTAGTAAACGCAGCTAATAGCCTTATTACACCGGAACGCATTTTGAATATAATCGCGTTATTGCGCACATATTTGTCATATGCGGCCAGCACGATAAATTTTATTTAGCATATTTAAGCGTTCATGAAGTATGCAGTGAATTGTGCTCTGAAGTAGCTGAATCAAAGAGATTTTTCTTAATAATGTTAATCCAGCAACCATTAATTTCGTTGTTTGTTTACATTAATCAGAAGTTAGTTAACGCGCTGCATTCATCTACGGTATCACTTTTGGGTGAATGTGGTACTGTACACATCTAATTTTTTATCGTCTACATATGCAAATTGTTAGTATTGCCATCTATTTTCATGCTAAACAGCGATGCCTTCTATTTGATCCGAATCGCATAAACGTGAACGCATAATGTTATCATATGGGTTTACTATAGGACAAAGAATCTTATGCAAATGCATATTTTTGGATATCTTTACGAATCATGAAATTGTCTTTAATATCCTTTTTACACCAAAATAGCATTTATCATATTAAGCCGGATATGCTAAATACTAAAAAGTGGTTTTACACTACCGTTTCGTATATTGTCAGCTGTTACTTAGCTCCCACGTTTTCCATTTTCCTTTATACCGAAAGTATTTTTTTTCAGAAATCTATTAATATGCTTCGGAGTCAGTGGTCCACGAACGCGAAAACTTTTAACTAATAAGACTTATCATTTATTTATATTTAAGCAGAAATGTTAATTTTCTGTCCGTCTGACAGAAATTTTTTTCTGATAAATGTAAACAAACAACGAAATTAGTGGTTTCCTGGAATTTCATTATTGAGAAAAATCGTTGAAATTCGTCTATTTCATAGTATAACTCAGTTTATATTCCCGCATATTTAATGGATTCGAAGTGTTACCAACAACAAAATACATGTAAACATTTTAGCATTTTTCAAATATGCGGAAAATGAGAAAATATGCTAAATACGTTGCGATGTAAAAATGCTAAAAAATGGCATTCAATAGTTTTTGAGAAAAATACGTGTTTTTGCATATATTAGCAAATTTTACTATAAATACATGTTTTTGTTCGATAATTTTGCTTATTTGATTAACAACCACTTTAAAAAGTAAAACAACTTTAATTTTTTTTGTGGGACATCTTTGGGTAAAAGTTTTTTTTTCAAAATTTCACACCGATATCCAGGTATATAGAAAGAACATTTAATTGTGGTAATTTTATATGAAAGGACGATATGCGCGACAAAAAATCTTTGCTAAAAGTCAATAAACAAAACCAATTAATAACTGCCTGGCTCGATGAGGATTTCGACATGTATAAATTTCTTCTTTTTCTAACCAATGCAGAGCCTACATTGTAAAGATGGCAAGGAGGTTACAACGCTGTTGCATATCACTTGTTTATTGAATTGAAGTTTATTAACAAAGTCATTTTAATGAACTGCATTCTCTTATATCAAATGAAGAAAAATATGTATATCTTCTTAAAACAGCCTTCGCGTTAACAGATTTTGAGTGAAAGATATCCTGGTATTCCGCTTCCTCCAGAGGCAATTATAACAAGATTGAGAGCAAAGCCTAATGCTGTCAAAAAGTATATCTAAAATTTCGAAGAATTTGGCTAAGCATTGAAAGAGCTACACGTTTCCGATTTGACATCGATTTATTATTAAATTTATGTGTATGTCCTTTTTTGCCAATATTCATGGAAATTATTTTTTTTAAATAAAATTTTAAATAATTTTTTTTGCATATTTTATGTGTAAGTGCATGTTATATGCGCATATTTTCGATTTTTTAGTGCACAAAATTCCTTGCCCTATTTATTAAACTTGTAACTTAAGTTTTTGATGGCGCTTGTACTGCAAAATATGCACAAAAATTTTATCTGGCAATGCTATAAAAGTATTGCATTTCGCTATTACAACTGCTGTTTTGTGACTAAATACGTGTTTACAAACAAAAAAGCAAAACAAGCAGTATGGGAAACGTAGTGTAAGCTTGTTTTGCTTAAAACACCTTAAACCGTTTACGCAAGTTAGCAATCTTGCGGTAAGTATAATTTTTTAATATACATTTTAACCTTCATCTGCTCTTCAAAAAAACTTACGTTGACTCCTTTTGTATGGTTTCGCAAGTGATAATTTGCCAATTTGGATCTATTCTTTTAGTCTTTCGTTTGCAACTACAACATCTTATCAACAATGTCCACACGGCCTACACTTAACAATAATTTACATAAGTTCAATGAACTGTAATCTTTTAACAAGAAATATATTTTTACAAAACTTTTGTTTTGTTACAGTACTCTCGGAGGTAAACGAACCCAATATCAAACGATAGTATTTGCAAAGAAAGTAAATTATACAAGAAGTCAAATAAGACTGTGGCAAAATGTAGTGTACTTACGCCCTTAAGTAACACTCTAGTAGATCGGTACTGAACTGATAGCACGGTATAAAAATCGATGGAAATAAAAAGGATATGCACTATTTTTTGACTCGACAGCCAAAAAGAGAAATGTAACATTTTATCTGCAATAAAATTTCATAATTTGTTTTTTTAATTTTTGCGTATACACATCTACCAACCTACGCTCTTCTTCTTTCAATCTGCGCTCTTCTTCTACCAACATACTGTAGTGTTATTTAATGATCAAAACAAACAGTTAATGTAATTCTTGTATAATTTACTTTCTTTGGCATTTGAACTCAGTAACAAAATCTCCATTTGGTCCACTACATCGCAATATTTTTTTTTTGCAGTGGTTTGAAATTTGATATTATTGGCCAAAAGTTGAATCAAAAAATATGAAAAATCATGTGTAAAAATACATTTGGGATAGTTAATGTGCTACATAAAAAATTTTAGGAAAACACTTGCTCGGAACATTTAAACCTTGTAGCGCCTACCCCTATGGGACATATTTGGCCCAATTTTGAACAACTGGAGGGAGGTCAAGGTTTAGAATCCAATAGACTCCACAAGTCCAAGGTTACGAAGTTTATATTTGAGCATCTATTGTGTTTTTAAAATGATTGTTATGATTAGATGATTATGATTGGGCCGGCCATGGCATAGTGGTTAGAACACGCGACTACCATGCGGGAGATCGCAGGTTCAAAACTGGCTCCAGTCATCTTAAAAGAAAAAAAAAATAAATAAAATTTTCTTTCATTGTCGGCTCCCCTCGAATGTTGTTGACAGCAACTTCGCAGTATTAAGCGTCGATTCAATCGTCGTGTCTAGTAAGAGCTTCTCAAACAGTGACGTTCGCATTCGTCGGTAAACAAATAGGTGCCGTTAGTTGTGAATCTAAAAATAGAAAGCGTGTTAATTCACAACAACGCGAGAAGCTATCCCATACCTCATTCATGGGGTGCAAAGGGAAATTAAGTTTTTTTTTAAAGTTATGATTAGGGAATGAAGAAAGAATGAAAGATTAAAACGGTAATTTGGCAAAAGTGCAGAATATGGGGCGGGAGCCCAAAAAAAAAATAATGCCACTCCCCCCAAAATACGCCCTAAAACACGAAAATCAAGGTCAAAGTTGGCGCTAAGGCCCACGGTGCCCAAAAAAGGGGCCCCTTGGGTTCTATGATAACCCCCCTTGTGTGGATACTCAAATGAAAAATACTTTCGAGACGAATCCAACGGTGGTATTTTGAACTTCCTACGGGTCTCCTGGTTAGAGCCATTTAAATTTCCGGGATATACCAAAAAATATTTGAAAAAATGTGAAAAAATCTTGGAACAAGTTCGAAAAATGTAATAAGTTTCGTTGTCATGAACACATTATGGTACAAGACGAATACGGTGGGGGGCACGCCGTAATTAGTTTCCTTGACTTGAACACATTAGGGTCCAAGACGAATGCGGTGGGAGGCACGCCCCCCCCCCCCTTCCTTTTTCATCAACTGCATCATGCTTTACCATTACTTGATTACGCATTTTTTTTTAAATATTTTTTTTTGGTATATCCCGGAAATTTAAATAGCTTTCACTCGGCCCAGGAGACCCGTAGGAACTTAAAAATAACATCGTTGGATTCGTCTCGAAAATATCTTTGAGTACCCGCACATGGGGGGATATCATAGAAACGAAAGGGGTTCCTTTTTTTTACACCCGGGTCCCATGGGCCTGAGCGCCAACTTTGACCTACCATTCCGATTTTTGGGGACCAAGTTGAAGACAATGGCATTTCTTTTTCTAATCGGGCTCCCGCCCCATATTCTGCACTTCAGCCGGTAATTTTTACCGGTATAAATCTATTCTCAGTTATATGTTATATTATTTTGTTTTTTCACAAATTCTGTTTAGTAAAATCGGGGCGGCATTGATAAATTTGAGAGATTTTGAGTAATTCAATTGAAATTATGAAAGTTTCGTGAATCTTAATTTCGCGATGGAGTCTTGTAAAAACATCAACAAATGCATGTGTGAATACTATGCGCGGACTAGAAAAAGAAAATGTCGAAGTTTCAATACCAAAGTGTTCCGGGTGCTCAAGTTCCACTACCGGATTCAGATGATATTTCTCCACAAGCCCAGATGTATTTTCAACTGACGAGCATATGAACAGTCTACCTGAAATGGAAGTACAATCCCGGGCCGTCAGATATTAGTTCACAAATTATAATCAAACAGGAAAAATTTGATTTAATTGTTGCTAAACCAAAACTAGAGGAACTTGGTTGATTTTTAAGAGCACACAATGGCACAAAATACCAAAGTTTCCGCATTTTGCAAACTGCCGACTGATTTATAAAAAATGGTTTCAGTCGATGATTCAAAAACATTCATACTGAAGTAATGTGATGTAATTGATTTTATGGCATCAATGGACATTGAACACAAGTCAGATGAGTGGAGGTTATTTATCGATAGTTCAACTAGTTTCAAATTTGTCTTACTGCAAAAACGAATTTAAAGCCATCAATCCCTTTTGCCTATTCTACCGGTACAAAAGAAACATATGATATATTAAAAATATTTTAATGTCAATCGATTACGCAACGAACGAAAGGAAAATGTGATGTGATCTTGAAGTAGCCGCTTTGCTTTGTGGGATATAAAGCGGTTATACGAAAAATATGTGCTTTATGTACGAGGTTCAAAGGAAACCAGTATAATACGAAAAATTGGAAAATGAGAAGTCCCAAAAATAAAAAATTTGCTGCCACCAATGCACGTTAAGCTTGACATCGTAAAAAGCTTTATAAAAACGATATATAAAGGCAAAAAGCTATGACATATCTTAAAGAAATATTCCCTCGGCAGAGTCCAGTTAAACTTATGAATGGTAAATGTATATAAATAATAAGGTGAACGTACTAGTCAGCTGATTTATACTTTTTAAATTTCATAGAGAACGGACCTATCAAATGATTTAAAAACAAAAAAAGTTAAAAATTTGAGAACGCGACAAAGTCACCTTTTTTAAATTTCCAGGAGATGAGCGCAGGTTAAATAAGTGGATTGAGGTCTGCCAAATCAACTTTTTATCAACCTCCCGAATACGTGTGGACCCATTTTTGCCCAGTGACCTCATAAGAGGGGTACAACGTACTACTCTGATGCCTAGTACTTTGCCCTTCTTTGCATCAAATAACGCAACTGAGGATTGCCTTTTTTTTAGAGTGAGTAAATAAATAGTAGGCAATAACGCAAGTTTTGCATCGGCGAAAGCGGATGACTACTGCCAGGAGGAGTTTGCAGAGGAGTACCTAATGATGTTGGTATACGTGTTTTATGATTAAGTTTATATTTTTATTTGATAATTTAATTAGAGAGCTTTCTGTGGTTTAGGACACAATGGTGGAATTCACAGACGAAAACAAAAGTTAGTTGGTATAAATTAAATAAGAGTTTCTGTGACTACAGGTAAATTTATAAATAATTTTACACAAAATGTGTAAGTTATAGTAGATTTTATAAAAAATGCATTAAAAATTGCTTTAAGTGTTGTTGTTAGTTGGCGATATTAATGCCATATGGGGGTCCTCCACTAACTGTCGTATGGGTAATGTTTGGAAGAACTGTAGATAGAGGGCTCGTCAAGGCCCAACTTGAGGGTGAACTTCCAGATATTCCAACAACCTCCTTTTTTCTTTCGTAAAGAGTACAAATCGTGTTATATACATATTTTCACTGATAACTGCAGACTTACCTGTATTTTGTATTTTGTAGTTGTATAGTTTTGTTTAATTTCCTCCCTGGTCACCACGATACCACCAATCTCCTCCCGCTCCACCCTCATTTCGTCCAAAATATGTACATTTTTGGGCACACCTCGGAACATTTTAATTTTTGTGGCCATATTTTATAAAAAAAATGCATTAAAAATTGCTTTAAGTGATGTTGTTAGTTGGCGATATTAATGCTGTAGGGCCCCTCAACTAGCTGTCGTATGGGTAACGTTTGGAAGAACTGCGGATAGAGGGCTCGTCAAGGTCCCAATTTAAGGGTGAACTTCCAGATATTACAACAACCTCCCTTTTTCTTGATTTTTGTCCCGGAATTCTGAGAGTACGACCGGAATTTCCCGAGATTTTATTACGCTTATAAAAAGAGCCAATATCAACATTTTTGATAAATCAAAATCTATTAGTATCATAAATTACTTACTGTTCCATTTTTTTATTATATTATTACTAATGTATTGGAAAACATGTAGCAAACATGTCCCTGTAGGAAGTGAAACACATTTTTAAGTAACCACATCTAGTTGATTAAGTGACTATTTTCCTTGTCGCCGACTCATTATTTTAACATAGGCATGTCATAGGCGGTAGTCAATTGATCATCTCTGCATGACTTTTCAATTGACTACTAATTACTTATTTTTCAACCAATTTGTAGTCGGTTTAAATTAAATTATTTAAAAACCACTTTTTTAAAAATTTGTTTTTAAACAGTTTAATTTTAATTAATTTTTATAAAATCTATATAAATATATATCTTATGCTATATATTTTATTATACTTATACTATATAAAAATATTTATTCATTATTATTATTACAATGTGGTTGCTGAAATTAATAGAAAATTCAAGTGCGTTTCATGACTAAAAATAAAATTGTAATTGCTCATAGAAAATATACATATTAAGTATTGAAATTATTTAGTTTTTTCAACACAAACGACATTTGACTTCATGACATGCTTCTTTTGGTTTCATATTTACTTAATTTGCTTTTATTTATTTGTAGTTTGATTGATATCTGCATGAGATTTAGACCAATTTGTAGGCTTTTCCAAAATTGTTAATTTATAGTTAGTGTTTTTTATCAATCGATTATTTTATTTACTACAGGGGTGTTATTCGATCAACACTTCAGGAACTTGTATTTTGCATAATGGAGACGCATTTACTAAACTTTTGATCGTGAAACCTGTCCAAATACTCCTAAATCAGTGGGACTGCAAATGTTGGCGAAGTTTTTGAATATTTTGGTTTACCAGAGCGAATAGTGTCGGATGAAGGTACAGCCTTTACCTCTAAGCAGTTTGGGTCCTTTTGCGCAGAATTCGTCATCGACGATATTTTTACATTACACACGCGTGACATTTGAAGTACTTACACAGAGCAATATATAAAGAGTGACCAAGAATCCAGGCTGTTAAATTTTGTTTCAAAAAATGCCCGGAAAAATGTCAAACGTATTGACACTAGGGCAACTATCGAGCCGACTAGCTCATACGGCTTTTTCAGTGGGTGTGAATCCCTCCCGTCACCCTAGCCCAACCGTCGTCACAATTAGAATATAACACAAAAAAAACTACTACACCAAAAACAGTACATCTTGAGAGGTAGGTAGGTATAATATTTACTCCAGTCGCCCTTCCCTACCATGGTCACGATATTATCCTCTTACGTTCATTCCGCAACACCCTAATTCCGCTCGCACTTTCCATTTACCTTTCTACATTCACCACCCCCTTTTGAATAATTTAACGCCTCATCATTTTAGGACATTCAATTTACAAAAATAATATTTATTATACTCATTATTAGTGTTCCCCATTTCCCAGGAAACGGTATTCCCGGTCCATTCCCAGGAATCCCGGGATTATTTTTTATTCGGACCGGCATTTCCGCAGTTTTTTTTATCAAATATCACAAAAATACGTGGAAATGCAAAGCAAATATCGCAAAAATTGTTGGAAATGTTCTACTAATGTTATTCTTCAATAGTGCCAACTCGCGACCCATTTGAGTAAGTATTTTAGAAGCGTCGGTGCGGAAAAGACGGGAAAACTGAACAAAATAATACAAATTTCTTCGTTCCCGGACCTTCGTTTCCGCAGTTTTTAAACAAATATCACAAAAATTTGTGGAAATGTTCTACTAATGTCGTTCTTCAATATTGCCAACTCGCGATGTATTTGACTAATTATTTCAGAAACGCCGGTCCGGGATAGACGGGAAAACTGAAAAAATTTTATAAAGTTTTTCGATCCCGGATCGGCGTTTCCGCAGTTTTTAAGCAAATATCACAAAAATGCATTCTACTAATGTTGTTCTTCAATATTGTACAATCGGGACTCATTTGAGTTAGTATTTTAGAAACGCCGGTCCGGGAACTGAAAAATTTCATACAAACGTTGAAAATATTAAAAATTTCTCCGTTCTCGGACCGGCGTTTCAACAGCGTTCCATCAAATGCCATTATTTTTTATGTCAATATAAAGAATTGCCTGTTTATGATCTGTGCAAAATTTCAAGCAATTCTGTGCATCTTTGCTTAACAAACCGAAGAAAATTTCATTTTTTTTATTTCCCGGGAAACTGAGAAACCCGTTCCCGGGATTCCCGGTACAAACCTAGAGCACTACTCATTATTCTATTACGCTTAAAACTAATTTTAAATTTATCTTTACTTAGTTCTTCTTAATTCTTTTATTTAAAATTAATTGCGCAAATCTTTCTTTTTTTTGAAATTGAATTTAAACAAAATAACGGATAAGTTTTTGTCTTTTCTTTAAGCACAAAATTCAAAAAAAAGTGACTAAGGTACATATATAAATAGCAAAACAATATAAAAAACCTATTAACTTCCCCTACCTACGAACAAAAAAAAACGCTTCAGTATAAACCCTGTGATTAGCTTTAAGTTTAAATTTCAATTCTTTAAATATTTTTTTTATTTTATTTTATGATTTTTTTGATCGCTTACAAAAAAGTATGCATGGGGGACTATTGGTGGTTTGGAGGACAATATCAGTAAGTGTCATTTCAGTTGCAATTACGTTATAAGCGAGCTAGATAATACACTTGATTACGAAGTAAGTGAAGATGTCAGTAGGTGCCAATTTAATCGGAGTTATAATGAGTGGACTCTATTTTTTACATGACGCACGCGTGACATGTGAAGTACTTAGAAGGCTCGCTTACAATGCCATACTGATGTCATGGATTACTAAATAGGTACTTCGTTTCATTTACGGCTGGGAATGTACATTGAATTATTTGCGGTCTCTTGCCTTCTCTCATTGCACATTATTTCTCCAAATTCGCCGATTTCCCTTACTTTTTATAATTGATTACAGAAATATGAATAATTATGTGCTAAGTAATTGCAAAAAACATAAACTAGCAAAGTTTTACATTGTGCAAAAGATCGCAAGGTAATCAATTTACACTCTTGCAGAAAATAATAACTTTATAACTACTATTCATTACTCTATGAGTCATGCTGAATATTGAATTGATTGAAAAAAAAACAAATTGTTCAGGCTGAAACAATAAACATTGGCAAAATTTTCAAAAACTATAAAACGCTACCCACCCATATCCCCTTCAGATACTTACTCCTATATGTTTTCGTTTAAAGCAAAATACTTAATACACCATAATATTACATTTTTCTTGGATGGGAAGTAGTATAAAAAGCTTAAGCTGATAAAAATCCAGTAAGTACAAAAATATTACCATAAAATAGAAGACAGCAAACTATTGAATAACACTTATTCATTTAAATCTACAAACCAATTTCCAAATGACGCTCGTCTACCTGGATGATGAAATATTGTCGGGTAATTTGACACAAAGAATAAACTTTACAAAATTTAATTTATCGAATAAAAACTATGAGAAATCAGTATTCATAAACGATTTATATCTTCAATAAGTTAAAGTAGGATTGTCCCTACCAAGGTGTATTTAATAAGGTGGTCGCACTAGAACAACAACTAAAGACTTTGCAACAACAACATGTGCATTGTTTTTGCATAGTCCCGAACTGTCAAATTGAGGACAGAAGTGGAACAAAAAGTAAACAAATCGAACTAAGCGCAAGAAAATTTGACAATCTATGTCCAATTCGAATGAAAAAAGTTCAAATCAGCTGACTAGTGCGACCACCTTATTAAATACACCTTGGTCCCTACTTATAGCATGCTATAACTTGACGTTTGTACAATTTATTGTATATTTATGAATTTGAGACCTTTGTTTTGAGTTTTTAGCAAGGGTCGGAAAACGATACTTTTTTTGTTTCTAACAAAAATAAATAACTTAGAAGTTTAAAAATATTTCTCAACACATGAGTTCAATATGTTTTCTAACAATGTTTGTTTGAAAACATAACTCTCATGTTCAAAATAAATAATGAACAATGATGGAAAAACTATAAAATTTGTATTTTCAACAAAGATAAATAACATTCGTTGAATATTTTTTTCAACTTTAGAGTTAAAAATCTTTTCGAACAATGTTCGTTTCAAATTATAATAAATATGCATTTCTATATATACATGAAAAAACTGACGACGGGTTCTATAAAGATGCATCAAGTTGATTATTTCACAGTATTCAGCAAAACTCAAAATACCTGGCCTCTGTTATTGGCGATGGTATAGTATCGATCATGTCTAGGGTGTTCAAAACCGAAACCGTAAACCGGTTTTTTTATTTAAAACCGTATGCCGGTTTTTGCAAAAGTGCCATTTTCGAATAACCGGTTTAACCGAGTTTTTGCCTTCGGGTACTCGGTTTTTTTAAAATTGCTTTGTTACAACTCTAAAAGAAGTTATTGAAAAAGTAAAAATTAAAATTGAATTTGAAATTAATTTAGAGTAAACTTTTTACATTTTGTAACCGAGAATGTTTTTAGAAGCTTTGTAAAATTTAAAAATTTAATTTCAAATTAATTTAGAAAAAACTTTTTACGTTTCATAAACGAGAATGCTTTTAGAAGCTTTGTAAAATTTAAAAATTTAATTTCAAATTAATTTAGAAAAATCTTTTTACACGTTATTTAAGTGGATCTACAATTCGAAGTGAATCTCGCCGACGATGATGCGGTGGAATAGTGGAAGTGGAAAAATCATACGAGCTCATTAAAAACGTGTCTTAAATTATCGCAAAATTGTGGAAGCATGGTTATGAATTTAATAAGTCGAGCGAAAAACAAAGATAATCGCAGAGCTATGTTTTACAGGAGCACAATAAAGAACTAAAGCTCATTGTCGATGTGAAACACCGGTGGAGCTCCTTATCTGCAATGATTGAACAGTTTCTAAGAATTAACCCATGTGTCAACCATGCGCTTACAAGAAATAACAATTTTGAGAGATTTACGGTCAGCGCTTCAGCCTTTAGCCCTCGCAATTAAAAGATTATCAAATGATTCAGCGACTCTAATCGACGCTGAAGGAGTACATGCGTTTACACTGAAACAGCTCAAAAATATAGACTCGGTATATGCTCGGCAGCTGCGAGACAAAATTGTGGCAAGATTAAAGGAAAGAAGAAGAAGAAGAATACAAATATTGAATAGCCTAATTATATATCTTAGCTTCGGAAAATATCCTACAAGCTCATCCTGTGTAAAGTATTCTAAAAAGACGGAAACGATAGAATATGCAAACGAACTTTTTAAAAGACTTTATCCTGCAATTTCCCCAACAACGGCAGAGTCTAGTAACAGTTCAGATTGTGAAATAGAGGAATCCCCTACTGGCAGTCTTTGCAACTATTTAAACAGACAATAAATAACATCCAAAATCCAACAGTTAAAACCAATTGCAATGACACAAGGCTATATGATGATCTAAACTATTTCGATAGTTTTAATAAAAGGACAAAAAAGCTCAACATCCTTCTAAACGCGCTTTTGTCAATAAATCCAACTTTCACAATTAGTGAGTGCGTGTTTTCTGTATCAAACTTTATAAAAACGAAACAGAAGAATAGACTCAAAATTTAACACTTAAATTGCATACTATTTCTTAAATACTGTTTTAAAAAAACAAAATTAAAAATATTCCAAAGACACTACTTTAAAAAATAAAATGAGAGATTCCAAAATTTTTAAAAAGTAAAAACACAAAATAAAAAAACACATTTCTTATTTTTTGTAAATAAATGCATTTTTTTAAACCAAATTATTTTTTTTATTTTTAACTTTTTAGGAAAAACCGAAAAAACCCGGTTAAACCGGTTTTCTTTCAAATGCTGTATTCGAAATCCGAGTTTTCTAAAAAATCAATTTTTCGAATAACTCGGAAACCGGGTTTTTGAAAAAAGGAGGTATTTGAACACTCTAATCATATCTCATTCATTAGATGTAAGGGAAAATACATAGCTCTAAGAGTTTTCTGAAATTTTAGATTTTCTCCCAAATATATTTGTTGAAATTCTTAAAATGCTGTGTTACATTTGTATAGTATATTTCTTGCGTTTAATTTGGTCGGGACAATATTTATGATATTCCAGTTTCAGTACGATATTTAAAAGTTCATTATTTTTTTGTACATGAGCGTTCAATATTTTTTTCAACAATGATAAATAACTTTATTTTGAACAATTGTTCGTTATTTAGTTTTTTCATCGGTTGAAAATTTTTTATTGAACACAAGAGTTCAATATAATTTCGAACATTTGTTGAATTCAAATAGAACAATTAAAAGAAACATTTGATTTTGAACTTGTAAGTTCGTTTTTTTATGAGGAAAAAATTAAAAAATACCGTATTTTGGTATTAATATCGGATGTCTGGTTTTTAGGCATTTTTCCTATTGGAAAAAGTTGTTGCATGTATTCATTGTGTAGGAAATTTTCTTCTTAATCATTGCGCACATAGAAAAGTATCTAAATAGACACTTTTCATTCATGAATACCATTTTGAGAAATATTTCTCCAAAATTCTTCAAAAATAATTTGTAAATATTGAAATAATATTCGTGATGTATAAACAATCAAAACAAGGAAACAATGTAATCGGTATCCGATTATTATTTAAACATAAGGAAAAGAAAATACATTTTGTATGTCATTTTTTACGTAAACTGTTTCTTACCGTCATGTTTATCGTAGTCTATGAAAAATCGTGCTTCAGTAACGTTCTATAGTTTTTATAAGTGCATATAAATGTTTTGTATCCGATTATAAAGCTTTTGTATCCGAATGTAAAGCTACTTTTTATACATCATTAATGACCAAAATAGTTGGCGTTGCCACCGGATCACATAAAGCTAAAGGACTGATAGCAAACGTTTATGAATACAATTTCTTAATAATGGTTTTTAGACCTAAACAATACAACAGCTAAAGAACGCTTCATATCCACTTTTGAAATTTTTTATGAATTAGACCGTTTGAGACCACCGACTTTATCACTTCAACTAGTTGAAATTTTAGTTGGTGTCAACTATAGATTTTTTCCGGTGTAGCTTATCGAAATGCAACTAAAGAAAAAAACATTTCTCTATACTTTTCGCCGTGGCATAGTGATTAGAACGCGCGACTTCCAATTGCGAGATCCGTGGTTCGATTCCTGGTTCCTTTCATTGCCAGTCCCCTCGATGTTGTCGACAGCAATTTTGTAGTATAAGTGTCGAGTCAATCGGCATGTCTAGTTGAAGCTTCCCAAACAGTGACGTTCGCATTCGTCGATAAACAGCTAGGTGCCGTTTGTTGGGGTGTAAAGGGAAATTAAGTTTAAGTTTATACTTTTCATTACTCTGTTATATCCCATTGTAGTTCTCAAATGTCCGACCCTAAAAAGACCGTTATTTTACGTAAAATCAAAATAAATAGATTTTTATACAACCATTCAACGGATGTGAAATTGCCACATGAGCAAACTTTTTAGCAGACTATCTGGCAACATCGCTTCATCCAACCGCAACCAAGAGGTGTGAATCAATGGCCAAAATTCCATGCTACTCAGTACCATTTTCCCAATGAAACGTAAAAAGTGTGAATATTTATACAGTCTCTTCGTTGCATTTATATTGAGGTGAAAATGGATATTTAGTCAGTTTTGCACAAAGCAGACAAAAGCGCACTGAGTGCCCAAAAAAAGTTTAACATATTTCTACGAAAATGATTATAAAAATAACGTAAGTAAAACTGGTCAAGTAAATTCATAAAACACTAACATATCTTTCGCTAATTTGCGTTTGCTTACATTCGTGTGTGTGTGTTTGCGCGTTTGAATCATAGAATGCCAGGGGTAAGAAGGGGTAGCCCACTGGTGAAATTCATTTCTATTCTGTGAAGAAGACTCATGATTGTTTGCCCCATAGAAGGGGGAATTGTGCAACGTTATTCCCTATCATCGCTACGGTGTGGACAAAAAACTGCGTTGGCTGACGCAATAGCAGAGTTTTGATGCCACCAGTGGTTTTCAAACTGTCAAAACGGGATTTTCGATCAAAACAAGCTGCCCGTTTGCTGCTTTTTGTTGCGTCGTCGTCGTTTAGCTATCGGGTAGGCCAGCTATATTTGCTCATTAATACAGGTTGTTTTTACTTGCTCCCTTCGCATAATATTTGTGTGTGTGTGGGGTTTTTTTTTTGCTTGCTATGTTTTTGTTTTGATTTTCAACCTATTTTATTTTATTGTTTTTGGTGCCAACTGTGCAAATGTTACTAAACTTGTTTAAAGTTGTCAACTCATCATAGTTAATTGTTAATGAGTAATATACGTACATAGATGTTTCCGACAAAGTACTCGCTAAAATTTGTTGGCGGGAATTTATATAACAGCTAGACAATATTTTGTTTACTTTGTGTAGCGATTTCAATGGGGCAAAGGGTTTGCAAGTTCAATATTCAAGTTCAATGGAAACGCCAGACTGACAGACAACCCTTATCAAGAGAGTTTCTATCGTTGCTGTTATCACTATTGTTGTATTTGTTGATATGCCATGCCGTATTTATATACGTTTTGCTTTGAATATTTCTACCTTTTACCCTTATTGGTAAAATAAGCTAATTGATTTTAGCATCTACATATATATAAAACAATCCTATTTAACATTATGATAGTTAAATAATTTGTACTGGAAATGATATAGACATTAGTGCTATATTCATATATAAGAGTAAGAAATCCAGTAACAAATGACCAACGTCTATGCAAGCATACCTCTGTGGAGGTATGTCTGGTAATCGCTGATTAAAATAGATTCGTTACCAAACGGCCCATGTGCTTTAAAAGTTGTTAATTATGCAAGCATGGATATGCGTAGGGTTTTTGAGGCAAAAAGTGCAAGTACTCATGCGAAAGCTCTTCTCAAAATGAATCGATAATATGGGTGAAGGTAAGAATATGTGGCGGGAGCCAAAATAATTATATTTTCTTCATCTTGGGGCCAATTGTACCTTTGGATTCTATGATTACCTCGCGAGTCGGAAACGTTCGTATTTCAGGGGAAATTTTTTTTGTATTAAAATTATTTTTAATCTTATTTGCTACACATTGATAAAGTAGTTTCGACAGTTTTGTAATTCAGATTTGATGATTTGGTTACTTGCTCTTTTTATATCCCATGTGAAGTAATACTTATTGCGTTTGGCAATAAGTATATATGATTAGAAGAGGTGCCAAGGCGGTAAAACTGTTCAACGTGCATAGGCAAAAGTAGAGATCACTTTTTAAGATCACATATAAAATCTGTGATAAACTTTTTTTTAATTTTTTTTTGAATGAATAAAAAAAAAACTATCATACTGTTGACTTAATTCGTCCGTAATTCTTCGTTAATTGACCACATTTCATCGATAATCGATTATTTGAGGTCAAAAAATGTTTGATATTAACGATTTTACTTATAAACAGGGCGAGCCAACAACCCGTAAATATTATCGATTGGGTTTTGGCCAGGAGAACATGCAGGCCTATCCATAGTTATATTTTTAGACTGGAATCATTCTTGAGTATGTCTAATCTTATGTACTGACACGTTGTGTTGTTGAAAAATCAGTCTTTCATGAGGGTTACCCTTTAAAAGTGTCACTAATTTTCCATACATACGCAACTTGGAAATGCTAAATCAATCATACCGTCACTGCACAATGGTCCCCATACAATTGCGAACCACCGAGGAAAATATTGTGTATTTCTTTTATTCTCATAATAAACTTGTACAGTGAAACTTCGATATAACGAATCTAGAGGGGACCGAAAAATACTTCGTTATAGCTATTGATTCGTTATACATATGCATTGTGAAAACTTGGTATAACGAAATTTAAAGAAATACGAAAGAAATTCGTTATAACTATAGTTTTTTTTTGTCCGAATTCTATTTTACACGAAAATACTAGTATAATAATAAAAATTAACTATTTAAGAGGTAAATAAAAAATTAAGTTTTTATTATTTTTTTATTTTATTACATTCTAGTAAAATATTGTGTAATTTTTGTTTGTTTACGCAAGTTTAGAATGCAACCATCAATCTTTTTTTCGACAGATGCTAAGCTGTCGAATGTATTTTGCGGTGTAGAATCCTGTGCCTCAAAAAATGTTTGCAGTTTACTCGGCGGTATATTAAATTGTTTAGCAATTTCTTGCTTAGATTTGTCACCACGATCAACAGCATCAATTATAGAAATTTTTTCTCGTATAGAAATTGATTTACGCTTTAATACACTCATTTGGACAAAGAACCAAAGCAGAACTGACTATGTAATTTGTGGCGCTTTACATATTAACCTGCAAAGACATTTACCTTTCGTTGGTTTTAAAAGGGACTTCCCCGTTTTGCTTAAAATTTAATTTTGCTTTATGCTTTATTCTGACTTCGTTGTATGGAGGCTATAGTTCAAGACTTCGTTATGTAGAGGCTTTTGATAATGACTTACACACTTAAAATGTTATATGTATGTATTACTCAATTATAATTTCGTTGTATAGAGGCTTTTGAAAAAATACTTCGCTATATAGAGGCTTTATAGATCAGAATTTTTTCGTTATAGCTATAGAGCATTTTTGTATGAAAAACTTTGCAATAAAAAGGTTTTTTCAAGGGTCTTAGCTAAAAATTCGTTATATTGAGTTTTTCGTTATAACGAAGTTCGTAATATCGAAGTTTCACTGTATCTTTAGCCATTAATGATTACAACATTTTTACAAGGTGTTAGATATCAGTTTCCATTATTTTTTTAGAGCTATTTATGTTCACACGTTCGATACGTTCTAATCAATTGACTTGTCCTAATGCAAAATTTAATATGATTTATTTATTTAAAATTTGTCTTCTTAGATTTAGTCATATTCATAAAAAGTTAGAAGAGTTTTATAAACCATTGCCGCATTTAATAAAAAGATCTGATTTCTCTGCCATCCGAAATGGAATCGTTTCTAAAAAACGAAAAATGTCTTGACTTTCCGTATGATCATATTTTAAATGTAGCTACACATATCTTTCGACATGGCCACGCAGTCTGGGAGTACTTTTAACTACATACATGAAATTCAAACATGTCAGTTTTTATTCAGAAGAAGTTATAAAAAGGATGATATGACATAATGATGGTGATCACATATGAAGTATAGCTAAATTTTACAAAATTTCATAGACACTTAAAGTGCCTATGGAATATTTAAAGCGTCCGTAACACACTGTTGTGTAAGTCATTATTTTTAAAACAACAATTTAAGTAAAGTTTCATTACAATAACATTACAGTACTGTCCAAAATCTACAATTTATAATATGAGCATAGTCTTTAAAACATTTCAACGCTTCACATACCCATACAAAAAGCTGATATGCCCATATTTCGTCGACCGCATGTCCAACGGGCGGAACTGACATAAAATATCATGTAAATTGTTTATCGGAGACGATGGAGTACTTAAAAGATCAACAATCTCCTGCAATATTTTAAAAATGTGAGTTCCGCCCGTTGGACATGGGACATATAAACTTTTTCCATAATGGAATAGACATATACCCAGTTATGGTTTAGAACACGGTGCGAGCTCGATGATTCCCAACCACCTATTAACGCAATTGCTCGCTGTTTGCAGCCACTAATATTAAGATATTTATAATTGCAATTCTAGCTTTATGTAATGTAAAAGAGGTCGCTGTAATAAAAAAATTAGCAGAGCACATTAAAACAATTTTCAATACATAAACAATACCCATTGTAACCTAACTATATCCAACCTCTACAGCCAGTTGTAAGCTGTATCTTTTTATGAATTTAATTTTTAAGTTTTTTAACAAGAACAACTAAAGTTTATTAAATTTTCGTAACAATAAAAAATTAAATATTTTTTAAAAACCAAAAATTTCGAGTACAACGTCTTGACTTACGGTTCAAAAACCGTTTTTTTTATCTTTCCCCACCAATAAGCTTATATTTCAGTCAATTCTTAACCGTGTTTTGATTTCTTAACGGTTTAGAAAAGAAGAGTCTTAAAAACGGTTTACTGGTAAAAATTGTTGAACAAATAGTTAAGTTATTTATGTTTTCCGAGGAACGAAATTTTCATATGACATACAAAATCAAACAGTTAAAGAAAAGATTTTGTTTTGATGTTGTAAGTTTTCTTTAACTGCTTGATTTTAGTATGGGATATAAAAATTGCGTTCCTCTATCGTCGTTTATCAAGGCAAATTAAAAACGACAACTACAACGCCATCAGCTGGGATCAGTTACCTATTCCCCAATTGTTCAGTCTATTTATTTTCAAAAAATATGTTATATTCTCTAAAAAATATGGAATATGAAAAGGATATTTTTTTAAATATGCTCTTAAAACCAATATAGGCTAAAATATGACTTTATGGGTAATATATACAAAAATATGCTCTAACAAATAGGTGTCAAAACACTTGTAAGAGTATCAAACATAAAAATACCTTACCCATTTGTTATTATCTTGTTGCCCTGGCTATGACCTTATTATGGTACGATCAGCCAAAGGATCTAATTACGAATGAAAATATATGAACCAAACAAGGATAGAAGAAGTGCGAAAGTGGCCTCCGTCTACTCGTTAGATTGTGATTGCTCCACTAAAATCTACTGTAACTTCCTCATTTGTTGCCTAATTGCATGATCGCTAGTTGGGATTTCTAGAATCTAGAACACATTAAAGGCTGCAAATCTGGTTTTCGTTTATATAAGCCCCTTTCAGTACATTAAATTTAACTTAAAGTTAAAGCTGACCGAGTATGTTTAGGAATATTATTGGTTAACGTCTTCCTTAGGTTTGTTTTGCTTTGTCAATGTAGTGTTTTGTTTTGTTACAATTTACATAATCTGGTGATAATGAAGAATCAAACAAAAAGACAACAACCTTACATTAGAAAAATAATTTTATTTTTGCATTGGTACTGCAGAGTAAGCGATTAATAAACAACAATAGTTCGCTTATACATTGAAACGTGATGAGCATGTCACGTGCCATTTCCCAAGACAACACAATGGTATATAAGAAAAAAGTATCTTAGAAAATTGTCTCATTAACTCATAGTTATTAATAAATGATTCTCTCACATTGTTTATTTACAGAGCCATCATGGCTTCCCCAACTTCGGAAAGCGTGTTTTCAGGACAAGACTCCTTACAATCACATTTTACATTACCATCAATATTTGAAACATCTTTAAATGAAACCATCAACGGACATCAACAACATGACAACCATGGAATCGCTAGCATTGCCGCAGGATCTGTATTGGGAGGGCAAAATGGAACCAATTTCGCCGCCCAACATCGAGCTCTTCGCTATATGTGAAGACCTCAGTGGAAATTTGCTAGAGGCTGACGATAGTTTTGCAAACGGTCTGTATTAGGGATAGTACAAATATAAACGTTATCTTCATATGTATGTGCATTGTGTTTCAGACATAACAATAATTTCTAATGACGACCTAGAATTAAAACATCATGATGTAGACTTGGCGGAAGGGCTCTATGCTGAAGTTTTCATAAAAGGATATTATGATTTGGAAGAAGGTAAGTAACAGGGCAAAGTAAACAAACATATTCAATTGAAACACTGAAGTCGTACGTTTAGTTTGCAAGATAACAATAGCATATTTTTAGGCGCTAGTAATTTGTATAATAAGTATGAAAACTACGAATGTACTTTATATGCTTAAGTATTTATAATTTATGTTTTGCAAACCGTAAACATAACATGAATTTAAAATATTATTACGATTGGGCTGAAGGTTACACTACATCTCTTTTTACATCATATAATTGAATTGCACTTAGTTCATTTACCATATATTCCCTACAACAGGAAACAAAATCATTTAGTTTAGTGAAACGTATCTTACATTTTGTAATATTTGCAAGCTGTCTTTTTTCCCTATCAATCACGTACTGGGGTTGTGAAAGCTAGCGATCGAACTAAACAGATTGGTATAAATCCGCTCTCTTTATTTAAATTCTGTCGGCTACCAACCACTGTAGCAACAATAACAATCAATTTCGATGAACTTTGGACGTCTGCATTTTCATAGATCACGTCTTGTTTTGCTGGATTGCTTAAAAGAATCACACGAGTTTTAATTTGTTTTTGAAATATTATACATATTTTGCGAACAACTTATGTTGTGTTCATATGTCAAGGTAACAGAGTCAATGCGTTTATAGATTTTGTTTCTTTTTCTTCTTTGCGGAAAATTTAAAAATTATTTTTTCGCCGTCTAGCAAGGCTCCGAATTGTTAATAAGTTTATGTTTTAGTAGACAACCAAACCAACAGATTTTTAGTAAATTATTCGAAAAAAAAAACAAATATTAAAATATAAATTGTTTGTCTTATAAAAAGAGAAGCAAATTACGAGGGTAAGCTTTGAAAAGTTTCAATGATAGGGAGTTTGAAGTCTCACATGGTCCGAAACAGAATATTTAAACCGATTGCTAACATTGTTGATGAATCTTGGTCTCAGTATAAACGAACGTGACTTGTTTGTTGTTTGCTTGATTTTCTAGTTTTTTTTCTGGTGGGATATACAAAATTCATTTTCATATGCATATGAGTTTAACATTGCATTATGAAATAATAAAGATGTTGGCCAGGGACAGCACCAGTTCACAATATTTTGGATCGAAATAGGTGTGTATATTAACAGAGTCTACACCTTTAATGTAGGTAGAAATAACTTCGATTTTACTGTCTGTTCTCAAATGTTACAGCTGGAGTACAGAATAGCCTATTTGTACTAATTGAAGCGGTACTTTGAAAAAACTTGACTATTCCACTTTTGACAGCTTTTTTTTTTTATATTTTTTGTTGTTGTTTGGACGCAGTGAGTTGAAATCTCAGCGAAAATAAAATTGTGCGAATCTCTATAATCACAACAGAAGACAAATAAATAAAAAGCATAGTTCGTCAAAAGTCGCTTATTCCACTTCAAAATTACATTTTCCATTTCAAATATACATTCTGGAACAATATATGATTAATCCAAAATTTTGTCTTAATTGCAACATAACATGTTATATGTTTATTCTTTTTTTCCTCTAGAGCACATAACAAAACTTGATTATTCCAATAAGCCGGCGTCAATACTAGATTAATTCCTTTTACAATTTTGGATTTTTTTAAAATATATTAGTACAAAATTTTTTAATTCTATACAAAGCAATGACTAATCTTAACGTCATCAATAATGCAGAAAAATTTCATGTGAAATACATAGGCGCATACCTAAAGAACTATATTCTCAAATTGAGGAATAACATTAAAATTATAATAGTCGAGTTTTGAAAGTATCTTTATCAATTTTTAGTTCCCAGTATGGAAATATATTAGTCCGGAACTAGTTAAGTACTAGTTCTCCATAGGACAGTGCCTCGAAACACTTAGATTCGTATTGATCTAGTACAAAATTGACGTATAAGAACTAGTTCAATTTAAGGAAATTTTGAAAACTCAAGATATTACCGTACTAGTAGTACCGTTCAACTTGTTTCTTAATGACAATAGCTTTTACGGGAATACCAACCAATATTATAAAGGTTGTCATTCATCTGCGTTTTAAATAGATTTTGAGTTTCTTATTAAACGTGACAATGCTCTCGAATCTCTTAACCACTGTCATCTTATTCAACCCCTATACAGTATGAACGGTATGACTTGAGGGCGAACGACTTACTTCTTTGTGCGCAGTTTAAAGGTGATTGATCAGTCGAAAGTTCAGTAACAGTTGGCACGTTTAAAATAATACCAATAATGTACATATTTAAATGTGATAATTATTAATTATTATCAGGCTTGTCAAAAAATTGGGTTTCATTTTTAATTTACAAATTAATAAGCAGACACGAAACCCGATTTAATTGGGTAATAAAAAAGAGGACTACATAAGAACAAAAAAATATTTATATTTAACAAGTTTACCTCTAAAAATAAATAATATTAAAAAAAGTTGGTATCTTTATACAATAGCGGTTTTCACCCTTAGTAGTAAAGTACCCTTATAGACCTTGTTAATAACATTTACTACACTACAACAACATAATAGCGGTTTTCGCTACAAAACGTGAGCGTTTTTTACGTATGTATTGTAAACTCATGAAACAGCTGTTTTATGTTTTGATTTCCGTCAGTTTAAATGCTTAAATACGTAACTAATTTAGGTTCTTAGCCATATTTTACTAAGCTTGTTTAATAGTTATCACAAAATTTAATATTAAAAATCAAAAAAAATATTTTTGACAATCAGCTGTTTTATTGTAGTAAATTTATCACATATGTTTACTACAGCTTTTTGTGGGTTTTTTTTTAAAAAAATTCTAATATTCCTCATACTACTTAATCGTTCATAAGAAAAACTCTTCCGACGTATGAACTTTAGTATTTTTTATTATTATTGTTAACATATTAAACTTCATACTACTAACAACACAAGTGATTTGGCCCTATTGATCGCTCGCAGCAAGTTTGATATGACATTTTCGGGGTCATTGCGAAAAAATCGGGTAATTATTGGGTCTTTCAGTTAGATTTACTAGTATTAAAGGCAGATGAAGGTGATAGAGATCTGCTGCATGAATGAAATCTGAAATATGGAATGCTTAGATCTAGATTATACTAATTACGTTTTCCGCATCATCCCACGTATCCCTCTGTACTGCCCATTACTAGTACTGCTCGATTTCGGAATTTTTCTCGTGTTTATATCTTAAAAAGTAACTAGGACCCAAGTGAGCTGTGTTCAACGTGGCTGCCGAATTAACCTAACCTAACCATATCTTAAAAAGTACCCTAAGAAGCTGTCGTCTGAATTTGCCTTTAAAGTTTAAACTATAGACCCCTTTAGTGAATATACACATTAAACCAGAGATGCTATTGTTGTTGTTCTTAACGTTTTAAAATTTTTGGACTTTTTCTTTACTTCATTTTTAGATGTTGTCTTTTTATTCTGTAATTTAGAAAAAAAACTTTCCGAAACTTATTTTGATGTTCGAAAACTGTTTATCATAGTCCGCCTAAATGTTTATAACCTTGCGTTGACACATAAACGAGTTTGATATGAATTTTGCATAAATGCATTCAATATTCTGCAATATTTTAATGCGCATAAGAATACATTTGTTAACGGAATACCTGTCCGAACTTTGAAGGCAACATGTTTTAGTTGTTTTTATCAGGGGCCGACTTATAACTAGCCTGCCTTCGCCAGAGATGGATTTTTTACCACATAGAGTTCAATAAAGTTTCAGCTAAATTTGTTTGTCTATTTGGACAAACTGAATTTTATTTATGGAAGCTAATTTTATGGATGCCTTCAATTTGGATATACTATATTTCCACTATTTCTACAAAGTTAGAGGTAACTAGCATCATACAACCTTCGTACAGTGTGTTTAAAAAGAGTAAATAATATGTTGTACATATTTAAACGGTTTCAAATGAATACGCACACATATTATTCTGTGGGGTATCCACCAAACGTGATTTTAACGTATATATTTATTTTTTCGCTATTTTGCTTTGTTTATACAATTCATAACAGAGTCACAGACAGACAGCTACACCCCAGACTATATTGAAAGCCGTCTGACCGCATAAATAAAATTCGCTTAATTCATGCTCATTGTTTAGCATCAACAAATATTTCTACATATTTGGAATAAATTTAGCTTGTTCTATTACTTATTTTAAAAAGAATCTCCCATATTTTGCTTTGTATAAATTATCTATTTTTATTTCGATTTCTGTTCTCCTCCTGAAAGTACAATGATGCATCTTATTTCTATTCTAAATATCGTCTGAGCCATTCTATTCTGTTTTCTTAATCAAGGACAATTGGACGACGGGTCATTAAACCCGCATTCAAATGTTATATTCACTTGTTATTAAAATCAAATTGATTATTTCCAGTTTTATCAACTTCTCCGACAAAATGGAAATATAACAATAACAACAACAATACCAATGTACTGTGTACAAAGTGAAAATATAAAAAAATACAGCAGTATTTAATACACATAGTTGCATTTATGTTTTTCGTTTTGGAAAAACAACATCTGCTGCATTTGTATGACACAAGAGAAAATGCTAATTTAAAAACATCTCAGATTTGTATTAAATTGTCTCCTCCGATCACACGCTGAGTGGTAATGTGTCGCAGGCATTGACATGTGCCCAGCAACGCTCGCTGCTTGATAAGGTTATCTGGTAGACAGCCGGAGAGTCTGCGTCTGTGTGCGAGAAAACCCGACATTCAACTTTTTCCTGCTTTCGTTAATGTGAGCTGGTGGTTGAAATATTTTACATACGCCAACGAGATTGTATTGACTACAGATCACCTAAATTACTGCCAGGAATGTTAATAATCGAACAATTGAGACATTTGACTGGTGCATTTTGGCATCGACTTTTCCAATCTTCCTGTGTCATTGATGAACTTTTGTCTTTTGGATTGGTTCAAAAAGATCTTTTGTTTTCATTAGAATTTGCAGCTCCAATACTTTTATAATTTATCAAATAAAACAACTGAAAAAAGTAGAGTGTAACCGTTTCGTTAAGACTTTTAAATTTTAGTAAACAGAGCTGTATTGTTATCTCCCTATATACATATTCATGGACATGTGCACTTCTGAGCAAATACTTTCTGTAGTATTGTATTGTAGATTGGCTGCAGAAACAAGTTTAGTTTAGCGCTCATTTTTGCATCAATCCAATAAATGTAACAACATTTTTAATAAATACTCAGCCTAAAATGTTTTGATTTCGTTGCTGGGCGTGACACAAAGAGCTGCTTTAGCTGTGTGTGTGTGTGTGTTTGTATTTTATGACTTTTTGAATTTAATTGTGGTACACTTGTCTGTCTGATTGCTATGTATTACATGGCTATATTATGAAGAATTTTACTATAGGAACCCTTAGCTAATGGTGCAAAAAATATAATCACGAAAATATATAATGACAAATTTTCGGAACTATTAAAGAGATTGCTGCATGTACATTAGCGAAACATTGGGTGTTTTTATTAACTGATTTGAAATTGTAATTCATTTAATTATTTTGATCCGCCTAAATTAGTGGGTGCACATTTACTTTCCACAGCTATATCTTTAGCCTGTAAGCATTTTACCAGGCACCAATTGCTCGACATTACAAAGTGCTGTACTAATCATCATGTCACGGTCATTCACATTCGCATTGGAACAGACAGTGAACTCCAAAAGAACACCACTTTAATTTTGAATCACTTCCTCGTCGTCATCATGGATACGAATTATTTTTCCCTCTTAAAAAATCTGGTTGTTACATAGAAGAAAGTGGAAAAATCAGTTGATTATTGATCAATCTTGTGACGTGTTAATGACGACTGTGAACATCTAACATTGTTTGTTAGTCATTAGTAGTACGTTTTTAATTAAATCAATCAATATTTTATTTCACTTTAGAATTGATTTCATACAAATCATTATTCCGCTCTCGAGGCTGTGTAGGTATGCCTTTCAATAAACAATTTCAGGTTCTCCTTTTCGCTCGCTCTCCCTCTCTCTTGATGTGCTGCTCAGTATTCGATTATTATTAACGAATAAAATTGACCGATTGATTCAACAATTTAAAGTTTTCTTTTGATTTGAATATAACTGAATATCTCATTTACCTAACAATAGGCGCCCAAGGAAAGACCAGAGCACTTGGTAAATGGGGGGGAGGTGATAACCAGAAGCACACATGGCAAAAGTATACCAGTTGATGCTGGAGGGGGAAAGAGAGATTTTATCAACACTATTCCGATTCTGAATTGAGCTTGTTGTTGCTGTCGTTCGCTTGCCGTTTGCTGGGAGAGTGTATGTGCGCTTTGTTAGCTTTCGTTCAAAATCAAAGACAACATTCCGACACGAGCTCAGTTTGAATCTTACGATCGTTCGTGCTGTTTGCTTTAACTTTTGCTCAGAAGCAACGCTTGGAATTCACGGCTCTTTTTTATGTTAATCGAAAACAAAAACAACCAAAAACCAAAATAAAGAAAACGTAACGTCTACCTTCACTAACCGCTTTAGTTTTCGTTCACAATTGCGTCTGCGTTCGCGTGTGTGTGTGATTGTGTTTATTATCACACTGAGTGTGATATCAGTTTCGCCAAAAGAAAAAACCAACAACCTAAGCCAATCTATCTAAATCAAAATAAAACACTGTATTATCTCCGTTAAGGGATTTTGGTGTGGTACTTTTCCATCCGCATTCAAAAACAGCTAACTGATCAATAACAAGTCTCGCAACGCGGAGCTTAAAGCACAAATATCGGTTACTTCTTCACATAGCCGTTTTAACATACGCAGCAATTGGGATTCCATTGTTTCCTCTTATGCCGAGACTTAGAGGATCAAGTGTTTTCAAAGTGGCGATATATTTTCGATAAACGCTTAATGTAAACTATCGAACTGGAGTAGTCGTTGGCGTTATTTGTTCGGCGGTTAAGTTTAAACTGTTGCGGTATCGTTGCTTCCTGTACACATCCGTTGTGTTAAGCAAACGCGAAGACGACGCCGACAAAGTGTTATATCTTAACCAAGTCACCGTGAGCATGATACCTCACTGTGGATACCGTTATACTTGGAACCGCGAAATTGTGTTCAACTCACAGAAATTGGTGAAACGGCGTTAAACTATTTGCAGCAGCGGTAGCAGCCCCAGCAACGAGACCAAACTGACAACATCTTACACGGTTACGGTTACGGGAACGTCCACAATTTACTGCATATTCCAAAGGCAACGCGACTTATTTGGACTCAAGCCCACGTTTACCACCTCTTTGGTTCCTGCTCCTATGCTATCCATGATTGTTTTCACTTGACGAAAAAGAATATAGAGACAATATTTTACATACCATTTTATTATATTTTTTTGTTTATTATTAAATCATATATTTAACCACAATACAAGTTTAATCATTTTTCTACTCTCACACAAAACTAAAATTAAAAAAAAACAACAAAAAAAAAGAAAACTTTGTTTGCAATACCAAATAAAAATCAAAGGACGCTTCTATCAAATAATTCGCGCGGGAACAACAATTAGCACTTTGAACTTAACCTAAAGGTTATTTAACAAAATTCTACATAAAAATTACTGTGATTTTTTTCAAAACTCAATTGTTTTGTCGACTATATTTGTTTTCTACTTTTAAGTTTGTTGAAATCGAAATTTTTGTAAAAATTGTGTAAATATTAATATTATTTTGTTGTTACAAGAAAAAAAAAAGTGATTCTTCCCACTATAATATCTCATATTGTAATTTACTACATTTAGTTTTAGTTTTTAGTTAGTTTTTAAGAAATATTCAAATATCGTCGTATTTTCCATTATTCGTTCGTTCGTTCGTTTAATTTAAAATCAACGCCGCTGCTGCAAATATGAATACGTTTATGACCCCATATGCCTATGGTTAGTATGATTCAATGTTATTCTGTCTTGATTTAAAAATAATTTAACATATTCTATAAAAAACAAACACCAAAGATTTGGTTTTTTTTTTGCTGGATTGTTTCATGGAATTGTGTCGATTAACTAGTTTAGAACGTGTGCCGTTAAATATTTGCAACGAATTTGCGGATACATACATACAATAAAGAAACAACTTTATTTAAGGAACTTGAAAAATGTTTTTTTTTTATAAAAGTCAAAAGGATTGTAGATTTACGTAATTGTTCTAAGCGGCGCCTTACTATAAAAATTGAAAACAGTGTGGCAAAGTTAGATAGTTAAAATGCTGTTATTGTGTTATTTTGATTCTATTTTCAGGAAACGGGTTTTGAAGATAGGGAAAATATAGTTAGTTATTGATTGAGTACAATTTTCATGTGAGATGAGATCGTGTGATAAGTTTTATCATTAAATTTGTTAATCTAATCTAGCTTAACGATCAGAAAGGTTATTTATTGTCAATAGAAATGGCAATTCATTGTCACTCACTAGGATGACGCGTTTGGAACTCCATGACGAGTTCATCATCAGTTATTGCTTAAATGTTAATATACTACTTTCAGTTAATATACTAAATAGTTTAGTACATATAATTCAGTATCTTTCACCTCTCAGTGACAAATATGTCATTTTGTTAGTTGTTCATATCCACCATCTTAGTTTATACTGGTATTGTTTTATAAATATATTTAAGATTTTCAGTGTTCAGAAACAGGCATTTTTGTTTTAATCCGATGAACAAAACGCAGCTGCATTGCTACACATTTCCAGTGCCACAGTTGCCAATCAGGTTTATATTTAGGTTGTTGTTGTTTTTAAAAAGTGCAATATTATTATTTGAATAAATATTCATAAATTTATGTTTGTGTATTTGTAATTATTTTTATAAGACTTAACAACGTTTTTAGAAATGTAATTGCAAATATAAAAGGTAATATTGAAAATTTCTCTTTATAACAGTATAAAATTGGATAAATGAGATTTTAGGCGCATAACTATCATGTTTACTTCATGATATGGAATTTTAAATGTTACGCCACTTTTGCTTACGTTTCACATCCTTCAATTAACTTCGAGACATTTTCAAAACATTGCCTTCAGATCTCTTTAAAATGACCTTTGTTTGACTACATTTCTCATTTGACTAACTGGTGAGACATTCGAACAATGATTGAATAGAAAACAACAATAAGTGGAGGTAGTGTGAATGTAAACAATTCTTACAAAAACAACACAAATAAAAAATACGAGAAATAGTAACAAAATGAAAATCGTTAGCAAATTAATAATTCAGTTTTTCTTTGCAATTGCGCAGTGTTTGTTAGGCACAAATCTTTTCTTTTGATTTTATTAGCTGGCTTGCAAATACACAATTTCCAAAATTATTGCAGTGAAAGGCAAGTAGAATCAGAGTTTTTCGCATGTTTGCATGCATAAACGTCCAAGTAACGAGATACTATCAGCAATAAAACAATTGTCTGGCGGTTCCTTATGATGGTGTGACATTTTTGTTTTTACCAGACAAGGCAATTGATTAAATTATCAATTGAAATTTATTTAATCATTTCTTGTTTTATAATGCCAGGTGACGTTGTCGGACCAGCTTGCTTTCTTATATTTTTCTCTAAGCTTTAAAAAAATCAACAACCAATAAAATTTTGTTATGATTTTCGTATAGAAGCAAAGATGATTCTGCTAAAACTACTTGCAAATCCATACGGCATTTCTTTCTGTTCTTATTCTGTTTTAAAGATATTCATGTTGCATTTATCGCCACTAGAGTATAATAATTTTAGAAAATAGTTGAATTTATCCGTAATTTGTCACTTAGTTTTGTCTTTTAATTTGTCATGTCCTGTAGATGCTTCGAAAGGAGCGGTAAAGGGAAACCAGTCGCTTAGCAATCATACGTCCAAATGCGCACGTTGACTGAACAATGGCCGAAATTTTGAATGTAGCTTTGTTAAATTATGGACAGCTTAACGAATGGAAGCATAACCGCAAATAACGTTTTAAACGACAAATTTTAAATTGTTCAGAATCCGTTAAAAAATCGTTTTTTATACTTCATTTTAAATGTATGCATATCCTGACAAACCATGCGATTTGAGAATGATTTCGTTATGGAGTCACATTTTTTTCAAGAACAGTACTCGTCAACGATTCGGACGTGATATCGCAAGCGGGAGAGAATTCACCTTTGTTCTCGAATCGAAAAAGCTATTTTTAAACGAATCGTAATAACAAGTTCCTGACGAGTAGTAAAAATTAATAATTATTTATTATTTTAAAATTATTCCTTATTTAAATTTTTTACATACAACGTGGAACTACATCTTTTTCTTCCGGACAAAACATCCAATTCGCTAATGATATAAATTTCGAATCATTTACATTTTATTCGAGAACGATACTCACCAACGATTCAGGCGTGATATCGCGAGCGGGAGAAAATCCACATTCGTTTTCGAATCGTAAATTCTTTAAAGAATAAAAAAAGATTCTATTACGAATCGTAATAGCGAGTACCTTCCAAGTTGCAAAATTTATAAAGCATCCTTATTTTTAAGTTATGCCTGCTTTTCTTATTTCCTTCTGAGATATTGAAGTTTTTTCTTCAAGTTTATTTTTGATATAGCATGGAACTATTTCATTTTATTTAGGTTTTTTATATTTGTGTACGACAAAATTAGGTTTTCAGAATAAAATACTTGATTGAAACCAATTTTACTCCAAACACACGCCCGATCAGGTATATACTCAAACTTGTTATGGTTTTGTAATAGATTAAACTTTTTGTATTCATCTGTTGTCACATGTATATTGCATATCATTGATTCCCAAATTAAATTTTAAACAATTTTTAACCTGCATGCCAAAAATTAATCCAACAATTTTTATGTATTAAGCACCTACTTATTTAAATGAAAAAGTGAAATAATCGAATTTTTATCGCTTAAACGATTGGTAAAAGAATCGCTTTTACGATACATTAACGAATGTTCACCAGCCTTTCGATAATGTTATCATTTTCAGTTATTTTTTAGAATTCTATTGCATTTTTAAAGGTTTTACCATTAGACAACGAATTTCTTTTACGATTCGTTTGGGATAGTTCGTCAGTGATTCTATAACGTTGTCATTTTCGAATTTGTTTTAGAATCGCTTTAGCTAATTTCCAACGAAGCGTTAGCGAATCACCCTCTCCACATGGTTTATCGGGATAGAATAAAATGATATTTCAGCAATTAAATTATGTCATTTTGTTAATCACTTACAGCGTCCTTCCACTGACTAACTCTTTCTAATTTAATTTTGAGAGCGATTAAGTGCATAAATTCGGCTGATTTGGTGTTTAAGTAATGTGAGAAAATCATGTTAACCGTAACCTGCAAAAAGCAAGTTCTAGGAATTTAAAAAAATAGGATAAATTCAAAGAAAAACGTTAGAAGTCTGTGTGAAAATATTTAATTTGAAATAAAAAAAAACAGCGAAAAAGGCCAAAGCAAGGAGAAAAAATGCATACATTTCTTTGATGTAAATTTGAATTCTTATAAAACGAGTTTTGAGCGTATTTTCTTTTTTAATAGAACATTTTTTCACAAATACGATTTTCAAATTCTTACGTCATATATATTTGCTTTATGATTTAACAAGAGTTTTAAAAAACAATATCAGACTTATGTTTTATAGAGTTAATCAATTTGGCAAGTGAATCATACATATGTTGCTAAATTATTTAACCAGACAGAAAAATACGAACAGACCAAAGTCAGTAAATGGAATGATTTAAGATGTGTATTATATCAGTACAGGAAATAACAAATATCAGAAGTAGTGGTTAATATTAATGTTTTATTTAATAACACATAAAAGCCAATTAAACAACTAGTGAATAATATAAAATTAAACAATTTTGACTCAAAAATATAGAAAAAATATTTTTTTTGCCACAGAAGAGGTTTTGTTGGAAAATCTATTTGGATATCCACTACACATGCTGAGATGATGTCTATAAATTTCGTTTAAATCTTTCTTTTGCTACTCTCTTCACATATCTTTGATTTCTATAAGCTAACAAACAAATTTGTGAGATGGCTTTTACATTCAATACCCAGTAGGGAATCGCCGAACTAGTTCAAAAACGTACTAGTTCAAAAGTATGGAATTGTGAACTTATCCCAAAATGAACTAGTTCTTAACTATAATACTAGTTCTTTCTTGAAGTAGTTCTAAACTAGTTCAAAGAAGACAATCAACTACCGCCCGACTAGAATTTCTGAACTAGTTCTATTCTAATATAAAGGGGACAATTTCCCCCAAGCCTAGGACAACTACGTGTTAAATGAGACAGTTGCTTGTATGGAAGGTAAACTAGTTTACTGTCCTATGGAGAACTAGTAATTTACTAGTTCCAAACTAGTATTTTTCCCTGGTAGGTAGGGTACATTTGTTTATGCTCGAGCTCACAATTAACAAAATAATTTTTAGTGGATGTTAGATACTAAAATGATCAAGATGGGTCAAAAACTACTCCCATCTCCAGAATCGTGCAAGTGCTGGCTGATCTTGTTAGTATACAACACTTGTAGTACATCATTTTCTGCACTGGATTTACAATAAATTGTGTACTGTGTGTATACATCATGCACAAAACTGGTCACCCCTTTAAATTCTGCATCAATCAGTGCATCTATTCTATAAACTATAAACATAAAAAAGCACGATAAAAAACTTGTTATTGTAGTAATAACAACAACTATTTGCATTTATAGAAACTCGTAAACAAATATTATGCAAATATAAACACCACATGGTTTCGAGCTTTTTATATTTATAATATACAGTGGGGAAACTTGTAGGCAATATTAGTTTTGATGTTTTAATTAATTCTCCGCTCACACAAGAAAAGGAAAACAATGAAATATTTTGTGTTTTTTTAATAACTCGATTTTATGAAGATTTGTTAAAATTTTTTCAATATTCGAACACACGTACATTCTTGCGCAACGGTGATAAAGAAGATTTTAGTTCGAAACTTTAGCTTATACTTAATAATATTTGAAGATATTGCGTAATTTTTAATATATCGCTAAACATTCGGTTGTATCTATTTTCTTGGACTTATCTGGATAAAAAAACCAGGTTACTGAGAACCTTACAGAACTCGGTGTGACTAACTGGAGAAGAAGCGCAGAAGATCGAGGCGCTTATAATATTTTTCTACGTGCGGTATATAATCCACTGGGATTGCATAGAAGTACCAGCTAAGTAAGTAAGTAAGTATCTGGATAAGAACAATTGATGATTCTAATGCATGCTAACATATAGACTGACATGTCTCAAGTCTTAAACAGTTCATATAAATATCTAATGCATATTTAGTATTTGGCATATAATCAATCTAACCATCATGTTTCCGTTTAATTTTCTGGATTTGTTTTAAACTTACTTTAAAGTTCTTTGTCAACATTTTGTATATATTTTTGGGGAAACCGGCATCTTGAATTTGTAAAACTGTTCTTGTATAGAAAATTTACCAAATTAGATATTATTAAGTTTCGATTTAAAATGGGTCCCTAAGCATATGTTTGTACAAAATCATAACCGATAAAACATTAAATAGAGAGTGTGTGTGAGTGTGTTGTCTCGACACTTAATAACCTTGCGTTTAATTCTAATGCTAATCGTTCTGCATCAATTTGTAATAAAAGTCACTTTTTTTGCAACAACACTTGTTGGTTGGCGACTGTCGTATGCATATTAGTGTACATAGCACTTGCATTAACGTTCAATATTCTGATTGGTCTGTTGCCACTTGTGTCTAGGCCACTAGCATAGATGTCATATATGAAGTTGTTTTTGTTTTATTTTTTTTTTGTTATCGTTGGTGTCATTTTCAGCTTGAAATGTAAACTAACAAGTATGTAAATCACAGAAGGACCCACCCTACTCACTTTAGCTGTGGAATGGAATCATTTCACTTTTGATTTGAATAGAAGCAAATGCGCCAATAGACAAAGTCTACTTAATATATTATTTTTGTTGTATATTTTTTAGTAACTGGTTCTTGTGATACTTGTGCTAGCAACGCATATCAGGTGGTGTTCCACTAAATTTTTTGAATAGCTATTGCGACTGAATGAGTTTTTTCTGCTATAGAACTATTTTTTTCTCGTTGTCCCGTCACAACAACACACGTGAGTTTAGTTTATAAAGGATAAATGAGGTATCATCGAGATCATCACCCCTCATTGTGTATCTCGTAGTCACGTCGAATTTTAGTCGTTTTTTTAAATATGCCATAGCTGATGTCGTTTGTGTTTGTAATAATTTTTTTTCAGATATAATTAGGATTAGAGGGAATCTCAGAATCTACCATAAATTTACCCCTATACTATTGAAGTAATAGTAAAATTTTGCATTTGATTAGTTCGAAAATTCATATGTTCTATTTCTTTATGCTTATGTGTCTTAAAATGTAATTTTGTTCGAGAGTAAAAGTCCTCTCATCAATTCTACAAAGGTATACAACACGCACAATAAAAAGAATAAGTTACCACACTCTGAGTCGCTGAAAATAACAATGTTGCAAATAAAGAAGCTGCACGCGAAAATGGAAAGTTGAGATATTACTTCAGCTATGCATACAGCAATCCTATTTGTATTAGCTTTTAACAACGCATTATAACGTCGCATATTAAGAGTTTTCCGAAATAGCAATAATCCTAATAACTTTTGAACTTCTATAGCGTGCCTCGTACGTGAGTGGAAACATAGAATACATTTTGTGTGGGATTTTTTTTCTGACCCCATTCTGATTTGTCTTATCGATGGTTCGTTTTGTTGTTTCTGTGCTTAGTATGAAATAACAAAAAAACAAAATATTTTCTCTCACTCTCCGTTCAACTGACGGCACCAATTCACTGCATTCCGTTTAATTATTTGTATTTTTCTATACTAAATCATATTAAACGTCCTTGTACATTTTGATAAGCATGTTTTTATGATTTGGAAACTGGCATCGATTTGGTTATGACTCTTGGTCTTTCGATCACGACTCTCCGGCTTAGCACAATTCGGTTGACGCAATAGATGGGTGATGAGCACTGCAAGACTTCGACGCTTTCCTTCCACAACAATGTTATCGTTGTGCCCTATTCCTCAACATCGCCTTCAAACGTTTTGCACTTTCAAGCTTTGATTTGTTGCCTTCCTCCGCCGCTTAGTTTTGATTTGTTTTCCGATGTTTTGTGAAGAAGTCCACTGGCAAGCGTACAAACAAGTGTTTATGTATTTGTTTGAAAATACGCATTTTGTTTTTGTAACTGGGCCATTGCAATTTCGATAACCTTTTGCTCTCGTTTCTCGTGTAGGCCTCTAACGCAGACTTGTGCAGTGCAGTACAAGTTGACGATTTTGTCTTCCCCTTACCCAAGCACCAGCACTCCTCGACTTTTGTCGCTGCATTCGTATGCAGCTTTTATAATCTCGATCACAAGTTTTGTGCTGTCATTATTAATGCAAATAATTAAACAACAGTTGCTCTGGTAATCGTGTTTTTTTTAGTCAATAATTATCGATTCATTTTTTGAAATATAATTTATTATAAAGCAAAGAGAGCGAGCACGAGTTATGGAATAGATTTCATCCGACATCAGAATACCCTTCTGAAATAATATTTATATACTTTTCAGAAGGTTGTTGTTTTTTTTAATATCTCTATGTGAAAGTCGTAACAATCTGGTACTGCGTGTAGGGTGTCTTGGCTGGCAGCTGGACTGTAGACCAAGTCTAGATTTATTGATTTGTCTTTCTGTTCCTATTGTTTCTAAGGATGGCTAGGTTGTTTACATTAATCTAGAAATAAGTAATCATATGAATTGCAAGCTGCTTTGTTTGCATCGCTTAACGACACGTTAGTTAGGATGAAATTAAGAACTGATAAGAATTGTATTCTGTGTGCACCTTATCTTACACAAAATTACCCAGAACTTTTTAGATTTTATTGCTATTAAATGACAAAGGAAATCGGATAATAAAACTAAACATATATTAAGAAATTTTAAGACTTTCGTGAATAAAGTAACTTTTCATAGGTGTCGTTTCTAAATCTTTTTATCCGACCAAAAAATTATGCGCGTCTCATATTTATTTTAAAGCTTTACAGGATAAGGATTATTAAGTAAATTGAAGCTCTACCATCCAGTTTTATACTATTTATATTATTATATTATTTAATTTAACTTAATCCCGCTGATTTGTGGAAAAACTGGTCTTGTTTAGGTTTTCCCAGTTTGTACGAATTACGAAGAAAATGTTTCTATTAACCGTTTCTTAAACCTTCTAGAAAATGGGAAAATTGTGATGCAATTCACAAACTTTGTTAGTAAGTCCAATCAATTGGCAACGTTTTCGATCTAATGATAATACATATTAACAAAAGCAACGTAAGTTGTGGTAACGACACTTGCGACACATGGAAAAGTTCAGTCCGGTTGAATTGTGTAAGTCTCCGATTTTTTTAAAACAATCATTAACCTATGATTATTCTTTTTAAATAAAATCGTTGTCAGTTATTTTTATGCTGGGTGTGGATGTTGTATTTTTATAATTCACTAAAAAAATTCACGTTAAGTCGTTCAGGTATGGAAAAAAAAACTATCAAGAACTATATTGTTGTGAACTACACTGTATATATGTATGTAGCTAGGATATTACTTCTTACCAGTACAGTACCGGTTGGTTAATTTATTTCTATGTATTTTCGTTTTTCATATAATCCAGTTATGATAAAGTTTTTGACCCTTTTAAGCCATTGAGGTCTAATAATAACTAAATGGGACACATTTTAGGACGGAACCGGTATTATTGGATCCAAGAGCTCTTTCTATTCCCTGCACATACAGTTATTTCTGTCACTACATTTGTACCGTGGTTTTCCCGCAATTTTTTTACATGTCTATACCAATCAGAGAATCAAAATGACCGAGTAGGATATACTTGCAATACGGTAGCAGTTAAGATCTAGTTCTATAATGTCCGAAGAAATCTTTTCTCCAGAGGGGAACATATATTTTTTGTTAAAAAATCTTTTCGTATTACCATAACACTAAATATTACAATCTTCGACCAATTTCTACAAAGATACATAATAGCCGCATTCGTTTCATGCATTAATCTAGATTACTGCATTACGTTGTGGACACAATCTGACCAATATCCTCGTACAATAATTATATACAGTTTTAGTAATACTTGTAAGATTTCTGAAGATTTGACACATAAGCACGTGATAATTGGGCCATTGCAATTTTCCCTGCATCAAACAAAAGAGAATAATTATGTTACATGAAAAAGATTTCCTCAAAAAGAAGAAATATAAATTAGAGATAATATTTGTAATTTCATAATAATTGTATTAATTTAAATGTAATATATACTTATAATAAATTGTTGTTTCGTTATCGCGACATATTTATTTCTATGTATACACAATTCTTAATGTATAAATAGTATGTAGCAGAAAACAAATTTTATAGTTCTATGTATTTATAGCAATTTAATGAAATAAAATCTGTTACTATTTTATAAAAAAATAATTTAAATTTTAATTTAATGACTTAAAACAAGTTTTTCTAATTTAATAATTATTTGTTTTTGCCTTTTTAGAAAACTTTTATTCACCAACTCAATTATTGGATAATACACTCGAAAGTTCAATCACCAATCCAACTCAGGTGATTAAAGTCGAGTCACCAATCAACATCAATCATTTTGGATTTGCAAATCATAATGCCTCTTCGGTTCTAACACAACTGACGCCGCCTAGTTCACCACCACAGACAGTTGCCTCATCGCCAGTACCACAGTCATCGGTACCGCAGACAGTACCAGCTCATCTACCCATAGACGTAATATATTTTGCTATACTTCTTAACAGCACCGTAACTGTTATTATGTTTATTTCTGTCATTCATTACAGATCAACAATGTTTTACATCATCATCAGACACCTTCTGAGCCAGCTTCACCAATTCCTCAAGTTCAAACAAATTTCGGATTCGCCACTAACTGGCAAAATCAACACCACAGTACAACTGACGCATCGGCAGAAGAAGATATTGAATTTCATACACAAATTATTGATGATATTCTAAAATCAGCTGCCAATGAAATCTTTGAGGAGAGTGAATCACAGTCCTCTCTTTCTACGCCTTCACAAGTAGATTACTCTACCACAGATGATGATGAATGGCTTCCTTCATCGGGCAGCAGTTCACCGCTGCAAAACTATTCCACAGAAAATTTTAGCGATGAAATATCGAGTGGTTCGTCTTCGCCCGTATCTACAAAGAAACGCACACGTCCCTATGGTCGTGGTGTAGAGGATCGTAAAATTCGTAAAAAGGAACAGAACAAGAATGCTGCTACTCGTTACCGCCAGAAAAAGAAGCAGGAAATGGAGCACATTCTCGTCGAAGAGCAAGAGCTCAGCAAGCGTCATGAGGAACTTAAAAGTCAGTTAGCCGAACGCAAACGCGAAGCCAAATACTTAAAGACCCTCATTCGTGAATTCTACTTGAAAAAGTAATCGACCACTGTCCGTACTCTTAACCATACATTGCAAAAATTTATCGTGTTCGCCTATTTTATCTCGTTTTATTTCTTTCTTTTGTATTTTTATATATATATCTGTGTCTAATTAACATCCTTTAATTTAGAAACTATGTCGTTTGCAAAGTTATTGTATTTTGTATGTCCCCTAATAATATTCATTAATATTTCTTTCATTCATTCTTTTTCAAAAACAAAAGTTCAAAGTATATTTGTTCAGTGTTTCAACGTTGCATTTGTTCGTTTCGTTTAAGTGGACACATATGACATGATTGACGATCATCGAATTTATTTTGTCGTTTATTCGAAACGAACCCATTAACATCGCAAACTGTAGACGCTTTTTAAATACATAAAAACCCTTGCCTAAAACAAAGCATCTGCGAAAAATGCATTTTTTATACGCTGACAAATATGTCTTTATTTCATTAAATAGTAAATAAAGGGTTTACAAATAAATTGTTATGTTTTTATTTCTATTTTGATATGGACAGACCACACACTAGTCACTCATAAGCATAATTATTAATCGGAAATGGGGATAATACCAAAAATAATCTTAACGATAACCAAAACTCATGCTTAATGATAGACTAGTGTAAGGGGAGCCCTTAAGGTTTGTATTTAAAAAAAAATTACTTAAAGTTTATGTAAAAACAACGTAAAAAAACATTTATTTTTATGGACATGAAAATCAAATTCAAAAGATTATTTTCTGTTTTTATATTCTTTCTTATTATGTGTCGAAGTCACGTCGAATGTTTGTCATTATTTAATTCCCCCTTATTATGTATGTCGTAGTCACGTCGAATTTTTTTTCGTTTTTTAAATATGACATTGCCGATGTCGATTGTGAGACTGAAATACGACTCTGTCGAATTCTATTACAAATTTTCTATGTCGTTTTAGAGCGTCAAATTCGACAGAAATAGTCGTAGTCTATTTTGTCGGTGACAACGTCGAATTAAACAAATAATTTTATGAAAATCAACAGAAAATAGATGTAAAAACGAAAGAGCATTACAATAAATAGTATTTATTACACTTTTAACAAATTTATAATTAAAAAAATCTCTTTTTACTTATTATAGGATGAAAAACAGCACCAAAGTAATTTTATTTAAAATCCAAACTTTACAAAAGGTTATCATAAAAAAGAAAGTTAAAATAATAAAAGCAATTCTTAAACATACCTAAAATCATTCTTCGGAAATCCAAAGTTGCTTTTGAATCTGTGGAAGAACTATTTAAATACAAATTCTAGATGAATTCACATTCAAATTCCCAAGTACAATCTATTACAATAACACTCACGACGAATGTTTTACATGATACCAAGTAAATTCGACCGCGACTACGACAGTTGCCGAAAGTCGACTACGACATACGTAATTAGGGGGATTGTGAGACTAAAATTCGACTCTGTCGAATTCTATTACAAGATGTGGTATTTTGTATGTCGTTTTTGTGCGTGAAATTCGACAGAAATAGTCGTAGTGTATTTTGTCGACAACGTCGAATTAAAAGGCGAATTTATAAAAAAAACTGAACAGAAAATGAATGTAAAAATGAAAAAGCCTTATAACTAATTTAACATCTCTTTTTATTTATAAAAAAAAAAAACTAAACTAGGGCCCATCCTATACATCTTGCATGCCAATGACATGATAAACATTTAAAAAACAGCACTGCTTATGCTTACGCAGATGACACTGCATTAATCGTATCCCATGATTGCAATGACACTGCTATGGACATAATGCGGAATGAACTAAACCTAATAACAAGATGGTGCCACGACAGAGGACTCATCAATTACGCGCACGATACCTTTGCACACGATAACTTTTGAAAGACGCCACCAATTGTTTTGAAATTTTGCACGAATTAATCGCCCCTATACCCGTTGTCGTCATCAACGCAAATCGACGTCGTCTTGTGCCGATGGTGTAAAGTCGGTATCCTCGTAGTCGTTTTCGATAACTATCGACAACTATTGACACAAATTCGGTATTCTGTAAGGAAATGTAACGACGACGTTGAATCGAAACGACTCTGAATCTGTCGTCACAGATTTTGGCAACGACTTGAAACAATTTGAAGGAATAATTTTAGTTTTTGTAAATTTTAAAAAGGTTTTGACGTCAAGAATGAAAATTTCGAGTAAAGGGGCAATGTTATAAAATTGAGAAAAAAATATTTCTTTTGGATCGCCTTTAAGAGAAATTAAAAAATCATTTGCGGTTGTAGTAACGATTCTGGTCTTCTTTATTGGTTCGTAATTGGCTCCATCAACACATCCAAGAACTCCAGGTAATCCTGTTTTATTTAAAAAATCTAGATTTGCTTCCAATTTTTCATCTTCCATTGTAAACAAATGACCTTTCTAATGTATTCAGTGTTTCGACCAGAATCTTGCAACTACTGGCTGTAACAGTCCAATTTAAAATGCATTGCACGTAATTAAATGCAATCTTATTAAAGCTTAAGCAGTTCTCTAATCTAAAATATAAAAAAAAGTTGGAAGGCCGGCCAACAGGTAACCTCAAATAAGGATTTTAACACTTGTTATCTGGCAAGTTTAAGATATCGGATCTTTGTCGAAGTATTTTCCTTTCCAGTAAAATATTAGTATTGCTTTCCTCATCGCTGGAATGATTTAGATACCACAAAAATAATTTTTCATAAGACACATAAAATACTAAATAAATCAGCTGATGTACAATTGTTGCATCAGCTGTTGTTATTTCTTTCATGCTATCGATAACGCAAGGGAACAAGGTATTTGTTGTTAAAGAACTGAATATTGTTTTAAAGGTAATTTGGGACGCTGAATCCAAATCTGCACTTGGTTTTTTCGTATCAGCTCGACTTTTAGCGATATACCGTCATTTCCAAAACTAAGGTACTTCCACTACAAATATTTAAATAACTTGAAAACGGTTCACCATATTCAATTAAAAAAAAAGCTTAAACTCGTCAAAAAAAATTATCTTTAACCCGTGCCTACATTGTTTTTAATTTGGCCTAGTAGTTTTAGAGATACCGTTGTAGTTAAAAAAAAAACAAAAATTTTACAAAAAAAAAAAATTTGTTTTTTAAAAATTCATAAAAAAATAATGCAACAAAAATCACAGTGTTGGTCTTAAAACATTTAGTTTAATATAGTTTAAATCAAATGAGCTTTATTTCATTGAAATCTGTGCACAACTTTTGATTTTGTCAACAATTTACTGAGATAACTAAATTTACAAAAATTGCAATTTCCATACAGAAATAACATTTATTAAGATGTTTGTGAAAGTGTAACTCGAGCAAACCTTAACGGATCGTTATATCAGTATTAATATTTTTCGAAACGAACTTATGGGATTGTAAATGGGCGGAATAGCCCCACCCCTTGTGGTACCTCCCATACAAAATTACCTATTTTTGGATAATTAATATATCTTCGATAGCTGCCAAACAGACTACCGGAGGATATTTAAATTTGGTCAGTTTATTAATCTTGCAAAAGTAGACAAACCCTAAAAAACCTAAACCGTGGCCATACCCCTTCTGGTACCTCCCATACAAATGACCGAATTCACCTCAATAGCCTTACATACATATCTTTTTTGTAAGTACACTGAATTCAGTCAAACTATGCGTAAGTTTTACGGTTATGAAAATATGAATCAGGAATGCATTTGCACTATATCGGATCATCCCTTCTGGTACCTCCCATACAAAATGACCTATTTTTGGACAATTAATATTTCTACCTGAAATTCCAAATTGACAACTGCCGATTAATTAAATTTGGTCAGTTAATTAATATTGTAATAGGAGGCAAAACTATAAATTAAACTATAAATAAATTTGCAAATTTGTCATGATTTTTAAAAATACAAAATTTTAATTTTTTTATGGGTAGAAACAAAAAAATTCGAAAAATCTGTTATCACCGAACTTAGCATAACTCATTCAATTTTCAATCGATTATTACGTACATACATGTTTTAGAAAGCTACTTTAATATGATATTCAATAAAGCTAATAAAAAGAACAATTTGCTCCAAACCGATTAACTTTCAGCGTGAAGAAAATTAAAATGTGTAATTTTTTTTGTAATTTTTTTTTTTTTTTTGAATAAAAGAGCCATTACTCAGTCATTTTTTTGTGATATTAAAAAATTTGATTTTTTTTAAAGGTAACAACGATATCTTAAAAAAAAAAACGAAATTTTAAAATCCGGCTTATGAAAAAAAAATATGATTAGTACCTGTAGCTTAAAAATTCGAGCTGATGGTGAAAAATGGAGATTAGATTTAAAATCAGCGACCTCAAATTAGTAAAAAACAGCTATAGAACTCCAAACAACACTCCAAAAGTTAAATTTTGTTCCCCTGTGTAATCAGTCGACGTCGTCTCATTGTAGTTACAGAATACCGAAATAGCGTTAATGTGACGACGATGTTGAATCAAAGTGATGTTGACATAAAAACGACGACGATGTCGACGACGCTAACGGGAATAGGGGTGAATATTTCCCCAAAACTACTTACGGTATTGCAAATGGGCTACATGGCCCCGCCCCTACTGGTACCTCCCATACAAATGCATCATTCCGCCAACTTTAGAAATTGAATAACAATATCAATACATCCAACGGGATCGTACCCATATTATGAATTTAGTAAAGCTATAACAGAATAAAGTTTTAGAAAAAAAAATTGGAAGTCTAGCTACGCCCCTTTCTGGTACCTCCTATACAAATGCATCATTCCGTCAACTTTAGAAATCGAGTAATAATATCAACATAATAGAATTTTTTTTGTTTTACCGAGGGTGATGGTATATGTAAGTCGGGTTGCCCGACTGAAACTGTCTTACTGGTTCATAATAATGACTGCCTCCATAAAAACTACGGAACGAATGTACCGATAACCACAGAATCCTGTTCGACGACCATTGAACAAGTCGACATGTATACATTTTTGGGAGTTTACTTAGATGCAAACTTAAAATGGAAAACTCACGTTGAACGATTACAATGCAAACTAAAGAGATGTGCTTATGCGTTATACCATCTAAGCAATTGTGCGCCCTGTGGAGTAACAAGGCAAGTATACTACTCCTTGGTAGAATCCAGCATGCGACACGCAATAACGGCATATGGTACATTAACACACTGTAGAAGTCTACAAAGAAAACAAACAAGTCTGTATTAAAAATTCTTTATAAACACCAACCAAAATCGGCCTATCAGAACCAAATATATCAAATTAATTCAATTCAGCAAGCAAATAACACACATACAATCAATAATGTACAAAATCAAAACTCATACAACTCCAACAGAACGAATAAATCACGAACACAATACACGAAGAAGAGCTCAAGGACGTTTCAAAATACCGCCTTTCCGGACAAATTATGGGAAAAATAGTCAGCCCGTGTCATTGCCTTCAATTCTTAATGGAATGCCCACAAATGTTCTAAATATTAGACATAATACAAGGAGAAAGAAACTCATAAAAAGCCACTTTTTAAGTACTATGTAGTTAATAAATATATAAATAAATTAATAAGTTTTAAAATGATTAATGTTTTGGAATACATAACACAGTGCAACAGTGAAAAAAAAACACCCGAACGTGACTATATAGGTTCGATAGTACAACTGGAGCTGAGTAAAACCCTAGCTCAGTTTGGCTAGATTGGCTACCAAAATCTTTTTTTGGCCCTCGTAACTTTTTGAAATCCCTTGAAAAAAGGTGACATCAGTTTTTGGCCAACAGTTTGTACAGTTTTTAATCCAGCTCTTTCTCTTCTTAAGCAAAGTTGTTGCTAATAGTCCGCTTAAGAAGATTTGAGAACAAATTCGAACTTTACTAATGCCTAAGTATCGATACAAAATTGTTCACAATATATTCGTAATTTTAGCAAAAACAAATGTAAGGTGAAGCTAGATGACCAATATCGCAATTAAACTTAAAAAAAAACTTAATATCCCTTTGCACCCCATGAATGAGGTATGGGATAGCTTCTCGCGTTGTTGTGAATTAACACGCTTTCTATTTTTAGATTCACAACTAACGGCACCTACTTATTTATCGACGAATGTGAACGTCACTGTTTGAGAAGCTCTTACTAGACACGAAGATTGAACCGACGCTTAATACTTCGAAGTTGCTGTCAAACAACATTCGAGGGGAGCCGACAATGAAAGAACATTTTATTTATTTTTTTCTTTTTTAAGATGACTGGAGCCAGGTTTGAACCTGCGATCTCCCGCATGGTAGTCGCGTGTTCTAACCACTATGCCACGGCCGGTCCCATATCGCAATTAATACATATTTTTAACGAAATTCGAAAAAATGCCATATAAAGAACACCCTTATGCTCTTTGTGAACAATTAAAGGGGTGGAATATTCCGATCATATTGGTTGTTTACAGAAGTTGTTCAGTTACAGAATAAGTAAGTTTTTGGTAAATATGCCAAGCAAAAACTTTGCACAATGTCCAAAAACTCCTAAAAAAACTGATTTGTTTAAAGTAGGTAGTGTATTTTGAGAGCCATTTATTATTTCTAGACTTGTTCAGAGAAGTTTTTCGGCGTTACCTAAACTACAATTTCACTGAATAGAGAATGCAAAAAATCTGGACTCCCTACTACTTATATTCAAAATAGTGAAAAAATTAGAATGTTTTTCGAAGTTCTTTGAAAATAAACGAGGGATGTCAAATTTTTTTGGGAAATTTTATTATATCAATTTCTTAAGCGGACTATTAGCTACAACTTTGCTTAAGAGGAGAAAGAGCTAGATTAAAAACTGTACAAACTGTTGGCCAAGGGGTCAAAGGTCAAAAAAAAATGTTGGTAGCCAATCTAGCCAAACTGAGCTAGAGTTTTACTCAGCTCCGGTTGTACTATCGAACCTATATATCCCGTTCGGGTGTTTTTCAAAAAGTTTGATTTTGTGTCATAGTCTAATTTATTGCATTTATCTATATATGATTTAAACAAAATATTATAAGAACAGCTAAGCTGTAAACAAGCATAATCTTTTTTAATTTTTGTATTGTATTATTTTATTTGCGTAAATATTTTAATGAATTTTCTTGTATTTATACTACTGCAGACAAGCCAAAGGCTTCGCGGGATGTTTATTGAATATTGTTAAAAAATTTGTAAATAAATAAATAAAATGTTAAAAAAAAAATAACAGGTTGAAAAAATATCAACAAGCAATTTGAAAGTCTGGTTGACTACATGCTTAAAAATCTAAACTTTGGAAAAGTTCACCATAAAATAGAAAGTTGTTAAAAATGCAATGCAATGCGCCAGAATTTTAACTGTAGAAACTGTTGGCCAATAAATGATGTCACTTATTTTCAAGGGATGCAAGGGATTTCAAAAAGTTTTGGGGGTCAAAAAAAAATTAGTAGCCAAACTGAGCTAGGAATTTACTCAGCTCCGGTTGTACTTTAGAACCTATATAGTCACTATCGGGTGTTTTTTCACTTTTCACTGTGTAATTAGTCCTATAAAAAAATTTAAAGATATTGGGTAAAAGTGTCTGGAGAATCTACAAGGGACATTGAAATTGACATTCTTCTTCTTCGAGAAAGGTAAGATTTGACCTAATGAAGTAGATTCGCAGGAAACCCCATACTAAAATCGGTGTAAATTACATCAGTTAGCCATTTCTCAACAAATCCTAAAAAAACATGAGTTGTAAATTCAAAGAGATTATTGACCGTAGAACGAGCCTTGAGATAGCCGTGTTGTTTCGGTGATATAATTGACTTGACTTGAAATGTAATGTTCTCAGTAACTAGTTTTTCCATTAACTTAGTTATGTCACTGAGTTATGTCAAATTACCCCTACAGTTAGAAATTTTCGATTTTGCACCAGGCTTAATAATGGTAATATATATGACTCTATTAATATGGATGGAAAGTGACCATACATCAAAAGCTTGTTAATGTACATAATATGTATAACATTTATTGGGTTTTATTTTCCAATGTAGTTTTTCTTTAACAATAAAACTTTTATAAAAGTAGCCACTTACGTTTTATCTCCCTTTATATTCTATGTAAATATGAAGAATGTTGTTTCAATTTAGGTACACATTTGCCCATATTTTTTCATATTTGTGAAAACATATGAAAGCACAGTGGGCCAAACTGCTAGAATGACCCTTTTTAAAAATGGACAAACTGAACAATACTGGTCTTCTTTTAAACACATCCAAGTTTACATGGTAATGCAATTGAAACAGGTAGACAATCAAATTATATTGCTCGAATAGCACAAATCATAATATAGCCATACATTTATTTTTCACCGTATGGTCTAGAAAATCTTAGAAAGATACAACACCGTACATATATGGTAAACCGATGCCTTTCAAAGAATCAGTCAACTCACAAACTTTAATGTAAAAAGTATTTTTGTTAAAATCGTGTATTTATTTAGCTTTTATATTAAAAATAGTTTTTTAATTACGATGAGTAAAAAATGATGTAACAATTTCACTACTGCTTTGTAACATTTTCATGACATTTAATGACGCCAAATCGTATTTTAAACGTTGCTGCTAACATAATGTCATGTATTGATCGTTGATTGTTTTATGATTAAGAAAACTTCCAGTTGATGTTTTTAATCGTCATAGTAATATGTATATTGATGAAACGACTACAACAGCAATATTAAGAATGAAAAAAGAATTCTGAACTAATAGAACATTAAGTAGTGTTTGATATTCCCTTATAATCCTATTATCCAACAATGTAGAGACAGCAGCAACAACTTCCAAGCGTATCCTTAACACCGCTTACGTATATGGGTTTTGTGCCCGACACACATGCGACACGATGTACTCGAGGCAATAGATGGTGACACCCAACCCAATCAAGTACGGCATTAACATTCCATAGAATCGAATGGTGAACTCGTATAACAGCCGTAGGGGTAAATCACCTGTAAGCGTTTAAATCAACAAACATGGTTGAACAAGTTAATAAGCAAACGCTCATTCAACGAGGAATAGTTTAGTTTATTAATTAAAAATCAATTTTGTTGTTTTCACTTAAAGTCTAAGGTACATTCATGGAAAATTCACAAGGAAGCACTCCGTAGGATGACAAGGCGACATTTCTCTGAAATAGAAACCAACATAAGTTGTTATTATATGGAATCTTAAAATTAATTGTGTTAAAGTTGTCGTTTTTGAAATAAATATTTTATTTCTCCTGAAAATCGTTAACATAGTGTAACAATGAACTACCCAGTGGAATAGGCAACAAACATAGACAATATTTTCTAAAAAAAGAGGCTAAAGTGCAGAATATGGGACGGGAGCCTTGTCTTGTTCCCCAAACATCGGAATGGTGGGTCAAAGTTGGCGCTCAGGCCCATGTGGCCCATGTGGCCCAGGGGGGCAAAAAAGGGGCCCCTTTCGGTGCTATGATGACCCCCCAGGTGCAGCTACTCAAATGAAAGATATTTTCGATTTTCCAACGATGTTATTTGTAGGTTCCTACGGATCCTGGACCGAGTTAGAGCCATTTGAATTTACGGGATATACCAAAAAAAAAAATTATTTTTAAAAAAATCGCACGATATTTTTTTGCCTGCGGCGCTATTAAACGCTATTAAACTATATCCGGGATATACCAACAAAAAATTTTTTAAAAAAAATTTTCCCTGCTGCTCTACTGCAACCATCTTAACCGTTACAACTCTAATTTAAAAAACAAGTAATATTTTAAATGAATATATAAAAAAAAATTATAATTACAATACCTAGCTTTTTTTAAATATTTTTAAAAATTTTTCTTCATTTTTTCCACTTTCATCCTTTTTTTTTAATCAATTTTCTTCTTTCAAATATTTCTCTTTGGAATTTTCTTAAATTTTTTTAAATATTTCTTGAAATTTTCCTTTAAAACCTTAAAAAATTAAAATATTTTTTTAAATTTTCACACATTTTTGATGACATTTTATTTTTCTATGCTCCCGCAACTGCTCAACAACATTTACGCCGATTTTTGTGGTTGAATCTGATGGTACCAGTTTTATCCCCTTTTCGGACTTTACCCCCACTTTCATCCTTTTTTTAATCAATTTTCTTCTTTCAAATATTTCTCTTTGGAATTTTCTTAATTTTTTTAAATATTTCTTGAAATTTTCCTTTAAAACCTTAAAAAATTAAAAAAAAATTTAAAATGTTCACACATTTTTGATAACATGTTATTTTTCTATGCTCCCGCAACTGCTCAACAATATTTACGCCGATTTTTGTGGTTGAATCTGATGGTACCAGTTTTATCCCCTTTTCGGACTTTACCCCCGTGAAAGTACGAAATTATAAATGTTCTTTCAAATCCCACAACTATTCAAAAAAATATTAACTCCAATTTTCGCGATTTTACATTTAGCCAGCTTTATTCCCCCTAAAAGTGCGAAATTCGACGATATTGCCCAATATCATTCTCCGGCCTCAATTTATAAGAAAGTGTTGATTTTTACAGAAAATATTGATATGTACGAAAGTTATCGTGCCTACCAGCCAGCCAATAAGACTGACGGATATGCAGTCGAATTCGCATAATTAGTGCATTTGTATAAATAAATCGAAGTTTTCAATTATGCGATGTTCGGCTAAAATTGGTTATTCAAATATTCGTTATTCATCGCATTTTTGGAAATGGTTCCAGGTTTCTGAGATGGTCGCATCGGATATCGCGACCACATTTTGTCTAAATGTATTTTTTGATGTAGAACGCAATATAAATTGAAAACGCACCTGGTTTGAAAAAAAAAACACCAAACATATATGCGTTGTCACCTTCCATACACATAATTACTTTGAAAATTTTAAAAAACTAAGTCGTTAAAGGAAAAAGTGAAGTTTTTTGTCCCTCCTGTAAAATTTTAAATTTTGGACTTAGACTCTTTGCGACTTGAGGTCATAGATATGTCATTTCTAGAAATCTTTACGTTTATGTAATGATTATACTTCTTATGAAACTATGTAAACGTTTTAACGTAATTGAATAAAAAAAAGAACACATTTTAGGTGGAGGAGACTTTTAAAATTCGCCTTACTTTTATTGTTTTAGTTAGCAATATTTATTAAAATAATATTTATAAATGCGTTCTCGATCTGACTAACAACATGAATGCTTTTCAAATCATGAATAGGCTGTTACCTTCCCTTGATGATATTTTGCGTGACTGCAACGAAATTTTTCATAAACCGTTACGCAAATACTAGAGTTGGCACCAATAAACGAAAGCACTTCATCGCTTCCTAAATCGTTAAGTTCAACAGTGACCGAGTCCATATGCACAGAATTGATGCTATGGAGTGATTTTCCTTTTAAATCATAATTTCCCACAACCACAAGAGTTTCCAATTGTAGGGATTTTTCTAAAATTGGTCGTAATAAATCGTCATTTAGTTCACAAAAGCTCAAGTCGAGGTATTTTAGACTGGGGGCCACATTTAAAATACATTTCTGACTATCTTCGTTGAACCGAACGTAATGAAGAGTTAATTTGCGAATAGCCCCAAAGTGACATAGAGGCCTGAGGTAAAGGCTAAAGCAACGCTCTGGGTCCAGTGAGTAGCCAACGCTGATATTTAAATATTGCAAATGTCGTCCTATTATTTCCAATTGCGAAGGTGTAAACGTCGGCGGTTCTCTTTGGCTGAATTTTAAATATCTCAATTTGGCGATACGTTTATAGGCAATGTCATCGAAACGGCGACCAAATATTCCGATCAATGAGAACGTCTCTTGAACTGATAAGTATTGCAATATTTCCAGTAAACAATCATCATTCAAATCAAGCAGATTTTCGGGTCTTGATTTCATACATCGATCCTGAAAGAGAGGAAGAGAGAAAACTGTCAAAAACTTTAAGATTTTCTCTAAAATTGCACCCAACCTTAATTAAACTAATGCTTCATTGCACTGCTAAAAATACTTGGTCGATGTAAAATACATTTTTAGTATGATATTTCTTACACTAGTAGAACTATAGCTGCGTTTTGTTGGTAACTTATGCGTGCTTAGCCATATACGCTAACGGGTATAAAATTACATACTAAGCTAAACGGGGATAAGTTGTTCAAAATAGTAGTAAACATAAAAATGTGACCAAATTTTTATTGCAGATGTAAACAAAAAATGAAAATGAAAAGAGAACGTCAAATAAAATAATTTGCATTTCAATTTCAAATTCGTGACTATAGGTCACTGTGAAGCACTAGATTCTAAGAAGGGTCATGTGAATAATTTTTATATTAATATTATGAAATTTTTCGAAAATATTAAAAATAAAAAATCCAAAACGACAATTACTACAATATTTACGAATGAATGAAGCGTTTTGTTGGTACCCTATGGTACCGGTGTCCTATATAGAATAAAAAAATAAACGCAGCCAACTGCATAATTGATGAACATAAAAATTATCTTAATATAACATATTAATTTTGAAAACTGAAATGAACCACATTCCGAATTTCCACCAAGTCACAATTTTGTGAATAACAACACTGATGATATATTTGAATATTTGAAATCATAAAAGAGAAGCTGTACAATTGGTTTGGTTTGTTTAAAAGTTCTACTCCATATGTAGCTTTCAAAAATCGCTTCTTGGCATTAGCAATAGCTTTATTCGGAGTTTTCATATAAATTCCTTAAACATTCACACAATTGATGGACACCATGCGAAACAAATGTCACATACGTCACATTCGGATAAAATCCACACAAATGTATGGAGCTGCATCCGTCCCAAAAAGCAAAATATAATTCTTATTGATGTCCAGATTTTTTATGGCGAATGAGTGACCATGAGTAAATTCATGTTAATATAAAGACAAAAATATTAAGTAATCCGAATTAAGCCAAATTTCTTTTAAAATATTAAATATGCTTACAAAAATGTATTTGTTCAAAAATAGGCTATTAAAACCAAAATATGATAAAATATGACTTCATAGATAAGATTTGCTAAAATATGCTCTTATAAATGTGGGTCCAAACACTTGTAAGGGTATGAAACATATAAAAACCTTACCCATAGTTGTAAAAAATTATGCATTTGTATACGCTGATAATTATAATTCTTAATTTTGTGCAGCAACGGTCAGTAATGCAAAGTAATTTCCCTGAAGACCTCAGATAGCGGAGTTTGCCTATTTGTGTCATATACACAAAAATTTTATTTGCAGCGATTCAAATCTCAAACTCATAGAAATCTAATATTTTCTGTCATAAATCTTCATTTGAGTGTTTTCTGTAAAAAATTTTCATTGAAGTATTCTATTTTATGTTGTAAATTCATCGAATTCCATCAGAAGACCTAAAAAGTGAACATGAGTTTTCCAGTATATTTTGGTTCTCAAGGTAAGCTACGTTTTGATATACAATATACATACATATGTACATTATGGATATAACTTTTTGTAATTTTTGCAATAATCCCACGCCATACTCGTGTAGGGCATGAACAAGTATTAAGGAATATGGTGTCACTTTATCTCTATCGTGAAAAAAATTTTTCTTTTATTTCTTGTCTCAAAACTATTTTTTATAAGCCCTATGCCAAAATTTGGTCAAATTGCGATATTTTAAGAAAAAATAATTTTCTTTAACTTGTTTAAATTTTTCTAAGAAAAATCACTTTAGAAATCTCTTTCGGTGCGGAAACGTTTTTGACCGAATCAATCTAAAACCCGATTTTTGATTATCAGAACAATATTTCCCATAGGGTACATAATTGAGATTTTGCACTCGAAAACCAGTAAGAAAGTTTCAGTCGGGCAACCCGACTTACATATACCATCACCCTCAGTAAAACAAAAAAAATTCTGTCATATTGATATTATTACTCGATTTCTAAAGTGGGCACTCCGCCCATTACATTTGTATGGGAGGTACCAGAAGGGGCGTGTCTAGACTTCCAGTTTTTCTCTCGAAAACTGTATCGTGCTTGAACTTTACTAAATACAGAATTTGGGCACGATCGCGTAAGTTCTATTAATAATATTAATCGATTTCTAAAGTGTGCGGTACCAGATCAGTATGGGGCGTACCAGAAGGGGCGTGGCTAAATTTCCAGTTTTATTCTCAAAAACTGTATCCTGCTATAGATTTACCAAATAAAGAATTAGGGTACGATCGCGTTGGATTTATTGATATTACTACTCCATATCTAAAGTGGGCGGAAAAGTATATTTGTATGGGAGGTACCAGAAGGGGCGTGGCTAGACTTCCAATATTTTTTCCAAAACTTTATCCTGTTATAACTTAACAAAATACATAAATTGGGCACGATCGTGTCGAGTATATTGATATTATAACTCCATCTCTAAAGTGGGCGAAATGATAAATTTGTATGGGAGGTACAAGATGGGGCGTGTCTAGACTTTCAGATTTTTTTCTCCAAAACTTTACCCTGCTTGAACTTTACTAAATACAGAATGTGGGCACGATCGCGTTAGTTCTATTAATAATATTAATTGATTTCTAAAGTGGGCGGTACCAGATGTGTATGGGAGGTACCAGATGGGGCGTGGATAGACTTCCAGTTTTTTTTTCTCAAAAACTGTATCCTGCTATTGCTTTACTAAAATAAAGAATTTGGGTACGATCGCCTTGGATTTATTGATATTACTACTCCATATCTAAAGTGGGCGGAAAAGTACATTTGTATGGGAGGTACCAGAAGGGGCGTGGCTAGACTCCCAATATTTTTTCCAAAACTTTACCCAGTTATAGCATTACTAAATATAGAATTTGGGAATGATTGAGTTCGATGTATTGATATTATTACTCGATTTCTAGAGTGTGCGGAATTGTACATTTGTATGGAAGGTACCAGAAGGGGCGTGGCCATGTAGCCTATTTTCAATACCGTAAGTAGTTTTTGGGAAATATTAACTCGTGCAAAATTTCAAAACATTTGGTTGCGTCTTTCAAAAGTTATCGTGCGAACCAGCCGGGCAGCAGACAGACAGACAGACGGACATGGCTCAAACGACTTAAAAAGTCATGAATCGAATTTGGTTCAAAGAAACCTAGGGTCTAAAGTCACTCCTTCTATGTGTTACACTTTTCATCCCTAAGGGTGATGGTATAAAAAGGTATATCCGCAATGTACATATTTATTCCCGTCGTTGCAATGTGAAATATAGGATCATTTTTATATATTTATTATGAATAAAAACCAGTAAGAAAGTTTCAGTCGGGCGACCCGACTTACATATACCATCACCCTGAGTAAAATAAAAAAATTGCTATTATATTGATATTATTACTCGATTTCTAAAGTGGGTGGAGTGGTAAATTTGTATGGGAGGTACTAGAAGGGGCGTGTCTAGACTTCTAGGTTTATCCTCCAAAACTTTATCCTGTTATAGCTTTACAAAATACAGAGTTTGGGCACGATAGCGTTGGATGTATTGATATTATTACTCCATATCTAAAGTGGGCGGAAAAGTATATTTGTATGGGAGGTACCAGAAGGGGCGTCTCTAGACATCCAGATCTTTTCTCCAAAACTTTATCCTGTTATAGCTTTACTAAATACAGAATTTGGGCACGATCGTGTCAAGTGTATTGATATTATTATTCCATCTCGTAAGTGGGCGGAAAGGTACATTTGTATGGGAGGTACCAGAATGGGCGTGTCTAGACTTCCAGATTTTTTCTCCAAAACTTTATCCTGCTTGAACTTTACTAAATACAGAATTTGGTCACGATCGCGGTAGTTCTAATAATAATATTAATCGAATTCTAAAGTGGGCGGTACCAGATGTGTGTGGAAGGTACAAGATGGGGCGTTGGTAGACTTCAGTTTTTTTTCTCAAAAACTGTATCCTGCTATAGCTTTACTAAATTAAGAATTAGGGTACGAGCGCGATGGATTTATTGATATTATTACTCCATATCTAAAGTGGGCGGAAAGGTGAATTTGTATGGGAGGTACCAGAAGGAGCGTGGCTAGACTTCCAATTTTTTTTCCAAACCTTTATCCTGGAATAGTTTTACTAAGTACAGAATTTGGGTACGATCCCGTTGGGTGTATTGATATTATAACTCGATTTCTAAAGTGGGCGGAATGATGTATTTGTATGGGAGGTACCAGAAGGGGCGGAGCCATGTAGCCCATTTGCAATACCGTAAGTAGTTTTGGGGAAATATCAACTCGTGCAAAATTTCAAGACATTTGGTTGCGTCTTTCGAAAGTTATCGTGCGAACCAGCCAGACAGACAGACAGACAGACGGACATGTCTCAAATGACTTAAAAAGTCATGAATCGAATTTGGTTCTAAGAAACCTAGGGTCTGAAGTGACTCCTTCTATGTGTTACACTTTTGGGTCGTATCAAATGATATATACCCTCATCCCTAAGGGTGATGGTATAAAAATATATATCGTCAGCAGAATTGCAAAAGGTCCTAACTAACAGAGAAATCAAAATCGATGTTTTGATTGATTATGAAGAATTTGAACAAGCTCCATGTCCGTTCATAATTTTTAAGTGCTGTGTTCCAATATACAGATTTGATTAACAAATGTGTTCATTTGTACAAAATTTCCAAATGTTGGCTAGGGCCGTTCGAATTTCAGCTGACGATATATGTATACGGCCTTATTCATAAAAACTTATAAGAGGTTTATAAACCATTTTTAAGCAATTTTCGAGAAAACTATATTCATAAACGATTCACATCTTCAATAAGTTAAAGTAGGGTTGTCTCTACTTTAAGCATGCTATAACATGACGTTTGTACAATTTATTGCATAATTATGAATTTCAGATCTTTATTTTGAGTTTTTCGGCATTTTTAGTATTGAAAAGAGTTGTTGCATGCATTCATTGTGTAGGAAATTTTCTTCTTAATCATTGCGCACATAGAAAAGTATCTAAATAGACACTTTTCATTCATGAATACCATTTTGAAAAATATTTCTCCAAAATTCTTCAAAAATAATTTGTAAATAATGAAATAATATTCGTGATGTATAAACAATCAAAACAAGGAAACAATGTAATCGGTATCCGATTATAATTTTAACATGAGGAAAAGAATATCACATTTTTTAATATAATTTTTACTTTAACGTCTTTCTTATCATCACGAGAATCGTAGTTAATGAAAAATTGAGCTACAATAATGTTCATAGTTATTATAAGTGGAAATACATATTTGGTATCCGATTATAAAGCTTTTGCATCCGATTATAAAGCTGTTTTTTTACATCAGTAACGACCAATAGCAGTCGGCGTTGCCACCTGAATACATAAAGCTAAAGTGCTGATAAAAAACGTTTATGAATACATTTTCTTATTAAAGGTTTTTTAGAGCTAAAGAATACTTTAGCTAGAGAACGCTTCATACCAACTTTAGAAATTTTTTATGAATATGGCCGATATATATTTATATTAGGGCGACAGTGAAATAAATTGTAAATTTTTTTGATGTAAATATATCATCTTAATACCTCTTTTACCAGTTTAATACCACGCTCACTGATCCGATCCCGCCCATTTTGTTGGATCACGAACTTTGTTGCTAAATGCATTCACACAAATTTTCAAGGCAAATCAATAAACAGTCCTCCTGGGTCGTGCCTAGAGTGTTCAAATACCTCCTTTTTTTAAAAACCCGGTTTCCGAGTTATTCGAAAAATTGATTTTTTAATAAAATCGGATTTCGAATACAGCATTTGAAAGAAAACCGGTTTAACCGGTTTTTTCGGTTTTTCCTAAAAAGTTAAAAATAAAGAAATAATTGGTTTAAAAAATGCATTTATTTACAAAAGGTAAGAACTGTGTTGTTTTATTTTGTGCTTTTACTTTTTAATAAATTTTTGGAATCTCTTTCATTTCATTTTTTAAAATAGTATTTTGGAAAGGAATACATTTTTGAAATATTTGTAATTTTGTTTTTTTAAATAATATTAAGAAATAGTATGCAATTTAAGTGTGAAATTTTGAGTCTATTCTTCTGTTTCGTTTATATAAAGCTTGGTACAGAAAACACCTGCTCACTAATTGTCGAAGTAGGATTTATTGACAAAAGCGCGTTTAGAAGGATGTTGAGCTTTTCTGTCCTTTTATTAAATCTATCGAAATAGTTGAAATCATCATTGCAATTTGTTTTCACTGGTTTGGATTTGTTTATGGATGTTTTGGATGTTATTTATTGTCCTGTTTAAATCGTTGCAGACTACCATTAGGGGATTCCTCCATCTTGCAATCTGAACTGTTACTAGACTCTGCCGTTGTTGGGGAAATTGCAGGATAAAGTCCTAAAAAGTTCGTTTGCATATTCCATTGTTTTCGCTTCGCTTTTTAGAATACTTTACACAGGATGAGCTTATAGCATATTTTCCGGAGCTAAGACATATAATTAGGGTATTCAATGTTTGTATTGTTCTTTCCTTAAATCTTGCTATAATTTTGTCTCGCAGCTCCCGAGCATATGTGGAGTCCATATTTTTGGGCTGTTTCAGTATAAACGCATATACTTCTTCAGCGTCGATTAGAGTCGCTAAATCCTTTGATAATCGCTGAGCTTAAATCTCTCAAAAATTTTAATTCTTTTGACCTGAACGGAGTTTCCCCCATATCCATAAGCGCATGGTTGACATATGGGTAAATTCTTAGAAACTGTTCAATCATTGAAGATAAGGAGCTCCACCGGTGTTTCACATCGATAATAGTTCTTTATTGTGCTCCTGGAAAAAATAGCTCTGCAATTTTCTTTGTTTTTCGCTCGACTAGTCAAATGAATTAACATGCTTCCGCAATATTGCGATAATTTGAGACACGTTTTTATGAGCTCTTATGATTTTTCTACTTTCGCTATTTCATTGCATTCATCATCGTCACTATCATCGTCGGCGAGATCCACTTCGACTTGTTGATCCACTTTTTTCGCATAAATAAAGTCCACAACGCAAAGATCTATCGCATGATTTAAGCACAATTGGGATTCCGGTAGTATATGTCTTTCCCCCTTTGTTTATCATCTCGCTGTTGTTGATGAGTGCGCTTCTTCAGGAACTTTCCTTTTTTTCAATCTCGATTTTGTGTACTTTTTGCTGATGATTGATGAGAGACGATGTCCAAAAACCTCTACAGCACAAAATTTTAGGACACTGGGAGTATTTTGTAACAAAGCAATTTAAAAAACCGAGTACCCGAAGGAAAAAACTCGGTTAAACCGGTTATTCGAAAATGGCATTTTTGCCAAAACCGGCATACGGTTTTAAATAATAAAACCGGTTTACGGTTTTTCGGTTTCGGTTTTGAACACCCTAGTCGTGCCACGCCCATTAGATATATCAAAATGAAAGCAACATATTTTGTGTTGTACATTCTAAATTAAGAAATAATTTAAGTATCTATAGTCAAAACTAACACTTAAGCATCTTTTCCAAACGAGTGAATAAGACTACGTCGAACATATCTCAAAATAAGCTGTTTTTCAAGCTCATTTCCAATAAAGTTTGTTTATATGTGACTTGGAAAAACAGCGTCTGTCAGCATAATAGGTTTTGACGCTTCCTATGAAATGAGCATGAAAACTACCATTCGTTAAACAACGTTTTTTAAGTTCTTATTCTTTCCTTAATTTAAGTTATTTTTCCAATTAAAATTGTACGCCTTTTTCCCTGGGCCATAACTTTCCAAAAAATCGTACAAAATAATTAAAATTTTGCATGGGCGTACTTTTTAATCCGGAGATAAGCGTACTGCTATTGACTATTTAAAAACGCGAACAAAGTCCCTGTCGGACTTTTGTGAGCTGACTCAAAATCAAGTTGACTTTTTGTTCATTCTATTAAAGCGCACTTTTAAGGTAACTCAAAACTGATGCAGAGAGAGTTATATGTGTTTTTTAATTCCATCTGGAAAACTAGCGCTCAAAAATTCTAAAAGACTTCGATGTTTTATTGGGTAAGTAACATACATTTTTTTCTTATTTTCAAACCTTTTTTCCCTAATATATTTAAATAAATTTTCGTTTTTCATTTAACAGAAGCAATCCGCTGTTATGGAAAATAAGATGCAGAAAAAGCTGTAAGAAATGCACTGAAAACCAGTACAGAAACTTCAGTCAGGAAACTGACTGATAAATACCATCATCCAATAATAATTCCTATTACAAGATAATTTAACTGACCAAATTTGATTATCCTCCATGTGCCGGTTTAGAAGTTATGGAAGAAATATTAATTTTTCAAACAAGGTAATTTTATATGGGAGGTCAGAAGGGGTGCGTCAAATAGTAAGGTTTTCTGAGGTTTTTCTTCCTATCACAAGATAAATTAACCGGTCCCATCATTACCCCACAAGTGACCGTTTGGAAGTTATGGGAGAAATATTAATTTTTCAAAAATAGGTAATTTTGTATTGAAGGTACCATAAGGCGTGAACCGATATAGTCCATATTCATTCCTGAGTCCAATTTTCATAATTGGTTTACTTACTGTCTAAACTTCGTTTTTCCATATTTTTACAAAAAAAAAATAATGAAATGAATTGTTTTATATTGGTCGTGTTTTTTGGTATCCTTTATAGGAGACCGGTATATGATACCAAGAAAACGCTTCGCCTTCGCCGCTAACAAAAAGAAATAACTTGGCAGCACAGTAATTTATGTCAAATAATTTGTTGTTTTCTTTTCATTCATTCGTAAATAATTTATTAATTGTAGTTTTGTAATTTTTTGTGATATTTTTAAATAATATCAAATATTCAAATAAACCTGATTCACATGACCCTTCTTGGGATCTAATGTTCCGCATGGACCTTAAGCCACAAATTGGAACTTTTTTTTCTAGGTGTTGCATGACAAATTTGCTGTAAAATAACACATTTCATTGAAAAAATATAATTCAACAGCAAATTATTTTATTTGACGTTCCCTTTTCTTTTATATTTTTTGTTTACACCTGCAATAAAAAATTTGGTCACATTTTAATTTTTACTACTATTTTGAACAACTTATCCCCGTTTAGCTTAGCATGTAATTGTATCCCCGTTATCGTATATAGGATAACATTTGTATGGCTAAGCGCGTATAAGTTACCAACAAAACGCAACCATTGTATTTTATATATATTTACTAAATAGTGTACATAAATCACTATTGTGAATGAATTGTCATTTTATGGTTACTTTACTCAATTTAAACCAATGTACTAAAACCGTAAAAAACGGATAAAAAGAATTTATATTTGTAAATTGAATTATGGTAGGAAGTCCGACACCAAAAAAATGTCACATCGGACGTATCTCAACTGGTGAGCATCTTATTACTCCAATAAAACCCACTGAATTCTAAACCAAACCTTATCAATTTTCTTTATTTCCTCCCGCCCAATTGAATTGCATATAATTTCTCACACACTGAGAAATTATATCGATTTAAGTTCTAACTTGACTCTAATTTGCAAATAGAATCCAAGTCGGAACAATTGCACGCAACGCATTCCATACAGTCCACAACTTCCTTTAATAACAACAACGAGAGAGGTAATAGAGTGATTCCCCGCTACTCCCCCCGCTTCTACAACATTCCCAATGTGCACAAATGCGGACGCGGATCCGAAACTGATCAGTTCCGGATCCGACAAAACGGAATCCGCGCAGTCGGATCCGAAACTGATCAGTTTCGGATCCTACAAAACGGAATCCGCGCAGTCGGATCCGAAACTGATCAGATCCGGATCCTACAAAACGGAATCCGCGCAGTCGGATCCGAAACTGATCAGTTCCGGATCCTACAAAACGGAATCCGCGCAGTCGGATCCGAAACTGATCAGATCCGGATCCTACAAAACGGAATCCGCGCAGTCGGATCCGAAACTGATCAGATCCGGATCCGACAAAACGGAATCCGCGCAGTCGGATCCGAAACTGATCAGTATCGGATCCGACAAAACGGAATCCGCGCAGTCGGATCCGAAACTGATCAGATCCGGATCCTACAAAACGGAATCCGCGCAGTCGGATCCGAAACTGATCAGTTCCGGATCCTACAAAACGGAATCCGCGCAGTCGGATCCGAAACTGATCAGATCCGGATCCTACAAAACGGAATCCGCGCAGTCGGATCCGAAACTGATCAGATCCGGATCCGACAAAACGGAATCCGCGCAGTCGGATCCGAAACTGATCAGATCCGGATCCTACAAAACGGAATCCGCGCAGTCGGATCCGAAACTGATCAGTTCCGGATCCGACAAAACGGAATCCGTGAAATCATATTTATAGTAAAAATTCTCAAACTTCGTTGAAAATGCATTCATATTATTTTTTTTATTATAGGAAGTATTATATAATTGTAATTGAATTGTATAATATAAACATATATAACATAATATTAGTTTAGTTTATTGAATTAGGGGCAAAAAATACAGTGTTTTCCTATTTTAATTTTAAAAATCTTGGTTATGTTAGTAAGCACATTCTGCTGCAGCTCGCCTTCAATTCGCATAGAACTATTTGTCATAATATTAATGTTATTGTCATTAGTAAACAACCTACGTGCATATTTTGGGTAACCAAAAACCACATGTTTTCTTGAAATTTTTTTAATTGTGTCAATTTTGAACACTTTTTCATTACATGATTTCCGTTTTTGTGCGCCATGCGGATCAGTATCGGATCCGATTCTACGGACATTTTATCCGATTCGGATAAAATGTCCGTAGAATCGGATCAGGATCGGATCCGATACTGATCCGCATGGCACACTGGGTTATTATCTCTGTCCACTCTACCACACTTCTATACACTTACAAAAAAGATATGTATGTAAAACTATAAGGGCCAATTCGGTCATTTGTATGGGAAATAAATAAACTGACCAATTTCAAATATCATCCGGTCGTCTGTTTTGCAGTTATGAAAGAAATATTAATTATCCAAAAATAGGTAATTTAGTATGGGAGGTAACGGGGTGAGGCCCATTTACAATCCCATAAGTTCGTTTTGAAAAATATTAATACTGGTAAAATTTCATACCGATCCGTTAAGGTTTACTCGAGTTATCCTGCTCACCAGCCAGCCAGACAGATGGACATAGTTTAATCGTCTTAAAAAGTCCTGAAACGAATCTGGTCTTAAGATACTTGGGGTCTAACTCGTCTCCTTTAATGCGTTACACTTTTTTTCGTATCAAATGATATATACCCTCATCCCTAAGGGTGATGGTATAATTATAAAAAAGCGACATTTCCAAGCAGTTTGCGTCAGCAAAAAAAAAAGAAATCAGTAACCTCACGGAAGCTTCCATTATTAAAAAATAGGCAATGTATTTATATACCAATGATCTCACAAATAATATTAAAATATGAAATAAATTGAACAAATATAATTTTATGAAAACAGTACAAGAAGAATGTGTTATTTTTAATTTTTGTTTATTGAATTTATATAGCTAACCATAAGCTAACTCGTTAAAACCAATCATGAGTAAGTAATTTTAAAACTAATTAAAAGTTCACTTTTTCCTAATGAGCTACAATCTAACTTATAACAAGCCAACTTGTGGTTAGCTGAAACTTATGCAGAGTGAGTGAGTACTGACTCACTGCAATGTCATCATGTGAAAAAACTGAATAGCTTTTAACAAGGAAAATGAGTTAGCTTTCGAGTCACTTGTGACTCATCTTTGACTAACCATTGGTTAATGTGTTTTTTGTTTTCATATCAGTTTGTTTAGTGGTTGAAGCAACACATGCTTTTATGTTGTGCTTATTAAAAAAAATTTACATTGTCTTGTCACCAGTGCAACTATTGTTTTATAAAATTGATATAGGTAAGTTAAATTTATTTAAGGACCAATGTTGAGAGGTGAAAGTAAAAGGAGCTTAATAAAAAAAGAAAAGGCTATTTACGTTGAAAAATTTAATAGCAATTTAAGTCAAAAAACAGCACAAGTTAACAATTTTGCTTTTATTACGGAGTAGATTGATTTGGAAGAAGACACTACCATGGACGTTGTGATTGAAGACGAAGTTATGAAGAAGAAGAATCGCCGTGTAAAAAGAGGTCTTTGAATGAAAAACTGGGTGCTTGGTATTACAAATACTGGCCAAGCCGAGAAAGTTTTGAGGAACTATTAGGCATTTTAAGGGAAGAAAATTTAAATGTACCAAAAACTGCAAAGTCTTTCAAAGGTAAAAAAAGGAAGTATTCCCCGGTCTATATTGTCATTTAGGTATCAGAATACAATTGGTTTCAAAAATTCTTTATAATTAGGATGAGATTGTGGTAGATATAAATGTCGATGGTTTGCCTCTGTTTAGAAGTTCGACTACCCAATTGTGACCCATTTTGATGAGAATTGTAAATATTAGCAACGTATCGGTTTTCGCAGTTGGCATCTATGTAGGAAAAAAACCACAGAATATTGATATTTCTTAAAAGCATAAATAGACGAATGATATTTGACCGACAGCAAAACAATCCCTTTTGGTTTAAGGGCAATCATTTGCCATGCCCCAGTAAAGGCTTTTGTTTCTGTCATTACTGGTCATACTTTCTTTCATGGTTGCAGCAAATGTTCTCAAATCGGTACAAAAATTAATAATGTTGTATATTCTGTGGAGTCATCTCAGCTATTTACTGACGAAGATTTTACATCCAGAATGTATTTAAAGCACCACCTCAACAATTTTATTAATATAAAACTCCTTTTGAAAAATCAACATTAGGATGGTTAGTCAAATTGATCCGATGCACCTTGTCGATCTCGGAGTAACAAGAAAAATACTTATACGACTAGTAAATAAAAAACAAATTTTAAAGTTGACAAGGAGAGTAAAACGCAAATATCCAATCATTTAACTTCCCTGAAAAAATGTGTTCCAAAGGAGTTTTTTCGTTGTCCTAGAGATCTAGATGAATTATTAAATTGGAAGGCATCCGATTTTCGCCAGTTTTTATTATATACCGGTGTAGTTGTTCTTAAAGGCAGAGTTCACGACGATTTGTATTATGAATATCTCTTGCTACATTGTGCTCATCGCCTTCTTTCTTGTCCCAGAACGTGTGCCAGAAATGTAGACAATGCTCAAAAAATGTTAGAATTATTTGTTGAAAACTTTCCAATTGTTTTTGGAGAAAGCAGCGTTACGTACAACATTCATGGGCTTTTAAATTTAAGTGAGTGCATTAGAGAATTCGGGCCCTGCACTAATTTTTCAGAATACCCTTTCGAAAATTACCTTCAAATTTTGAAAAATATACTTTTAAAAACCATCGACAATTTTGCAACAAATTTCCGTTGGAATTCAATATGAAGATATGGATGTAATAGAACCTAAAGAAAAATTTAATGAAAAAAATTACAAAACTATTAGCTTTTCCAACAATGATTTTTTGTTTACTATGAAGCCTCCTAATAACTGTTGCGTTAAAAAAACCTGAAAATTTTGAAATAAGAGAAATAGAGTGCAAATTGGCAGGTTTCCCACAAGGTGAAAATTTTGTTTTATTTCCAATTTTGTACGGATGTACATAATTAAATATATAATAACATTTTTGTTTACACTAACAGCAAATAATTCCCAAAAACTTCAAACTTCACAAATAATATATAATGGAACCAGAAAACCAGAATCCATGTATAAAGCGAGACCCATTGGGTGAAAATTTAAGGTCAATCTGTAAGTCTTTTAATTATTTTATTCAATTCTCTTAAAAACTAAAACCCCTATTATATTTCAGATAATTCGAATACTTGTCAAAATTGTCAAATATGGAAACAACAATGTGAGCCGAAAATAGATCAATTAGAAAGTAAGTACTGAATAATTTATCGGAAAAAAATCCAAAAAAATGTCTTTTTCATCTTTCTTACAAACACAGAATCTGTTAATCAGTTGAAGGGATCGGTCGAGGAGTTGACAGGTAAAAATAACGAAAATTAGTCAATGCACTCAATTGATATTCATTTTGTTTTTTTTTTTTACAAAACTAGCTACAAACATTCGGCAAAATACTATTATAATGGAAGCTCTAGCCACACAAAAAGTTTTGACAGAAAAATTGCTGGGGAAAGAAAAAAACGAAGCAAATATAAGCAAAGTCTTTCCTCTCGAAACCGCTGCCGATTTAGAAAAAACTAATAATAAAATTAAAGAAACAAATCGTGCAGTTTATGTAAGTATTTTGTTACCTTTTTTAATATATTTAATGAAATTTAAATAATTTAATCCAAATAAACTATTTCAGGTTCGTTGTATGTCACATTTGCTGAAAGGGCAACTACATAAATCATTGACAGAAATTTTTTCAGTGGACCTTATTATCGCCTCAAATATAGACGGTATTCATGGAAAACTGGCGCTCAAAAATTCTAAAAGACTTTTCGATGTTTTATTGGGTAAGTAACATACATTTTTTATTTTCAAACCTTTATTCCCCATTATATTTAAATAAATTTTCGTTTTTAATTTAACAGAAGCAATCCGTTGTAATGGAGAAGCAGATCCAGAAAAAGCACTAAGAAACGCACTGAAAATTATAAAAAAGCGACATTTCCAAGCAGTTTGCCTCAGCAAAAAAAGGGAAAAGCAGCAACCTCACGGAAGCGGCCATTATTAAAAAAATGGGCAATGTATTTATATACTAATGATTTTAAATAATATTAAAATATGAATTAAATTGAATAAATACAAATTTTATAAAAATATTACAAGAAAAATGCGTTATTTTGAAATTATTTTATTGAAGTTTTATAGCTAACCATAAGCTGACTCGATAAAACCAATCATGAGTTAGTAATTTTAAAACTAATTAAAAGTTCATTATTTCTTAATGAGCTACAATCTAACGTATAACGAGCTAACTTGTGGTTAGCTTAAACTTATGCAGAGTGAGTGAGTACTGACTCACTCTGCGGCCATTGCATTGAAAAACTGAATAGCTTTTTACAAGGAAAATTAGTGCCCTTTTTAGTCACCTCACAGGCAAAATTTTTTAATCAAATTCGAGACTTTTCCGAGACTACTGCGCAATTAAAAAGGCGGAATATGCGCGCATTTTCCCGAAAATAAAAGATACTTTTGTCAGAAGAAAAACGAGACTACCCGCGACTCTTCTTAAAAGAATCTTTATGAGTCTCTTTCTATATTACTTTAAGAGTCATTTTCGACCCCTTTTCTAGAAGTATTTAAAGTCTTTTTTGAATCGTATTCTGATCATTTATTAGTCTTATTTGGTGAAATTAAATTTTCTGCCTCTTTCTTTGCTAATCTTTTTATTTGCGCTTTTTCTATTCTCTTTATTTGTTTAGCTGGCATTGTCTTTTTCATTTAAATTTAATTACAATATTTTACTTTAATTGTTTTAATATAAGTATTAAATTTATTCACTTGTTTTAATTATTTCCATTTCACAACTAAACATTTACCACTTGTGTTCACGACTCGACTGCAAATATGAAATGAAACTCAAGTATTTTCAACCTCTTTTTTCAGTAACAACGTAAGTTTTACCGTTATAAACAACAACATTTGCGAAACTCAAATACAGTATTGTTATTGTATTTTTCATACATCACTTTAAAAGCATACACGCGACTCCCTTTCGAGTCGCGTTTCACGCACGCAACTGATTAATCAGCTTTTTGGTCATCCAGAGGACTCGAAGATTACTGAATTAGATGATTTTTGCCAAAACTATCATCCAAATTCTGGCTGGGCTAAGACTCATATCTGATTAAGTTAGATTTAAGTGAACTCAAATCCCTACAGGGAAACACACTGCAAACGTTTTGGAAGATTAATATGCCGCGCGAAGAATACGCGATTCTTCAGGGCGATCATTTGAAATAATTTTATCTGCGCGATTTGTTTGAAACTCTCCTCGACAATTATTTGACGATTGTTTGTCAGCGCGATTCGTAAGTAAAACTTCTCGGCAATTAGAGGTTTACTTGCCAGTCGATCCCGCCCGCGAATTATTTGCAACCCTTTAATGCAATTGTTTGCTTGTATGTACGATGGTTAGATCATCATAATACTTCTCCCCGAGAACCACAGAGAGGCTAACTGAGAAAAATGTTTATCTAATCATCCCCTACGCAATGAGTGGAAGATCGTGAGCGATTAACCTCAGCCAACTCATAACGGTAAAAAAATCTTGTTTTTTTGTTTTGTTGAAACAGCGAAAATTATCATTTAAAGTCAAAAAGAAAATGTGAGTGGATCATTTGTAAAGAAAATTAAAATAAAAGGTTTAATATTTTTTTACTATGTTTTTCAGAAACGAATGATTATAAGATATGGTGGACATGATTTACCAACCTTCGTTAGATATGCCATTAAGGGCATGAAATTTCGACCGTAGGCTACAATTTTTTTAATTTTTGTCCCTATGGGCTGAGTGGGCGTAGCAACCCTTTTTTTAACTAGGGAGATAAAATTTGATACACAGATAGTACTCGACAAAACGCATATAAATATGCAGACGAAATTGTTATTTTGGACCAGTGGGCGGAGTGGATGTGGCAAAACTTTTTTTAACTAGGAGACTCATTTTGTATTGGACCAAAAAAAGTATCTTCGGTCCACCTGGGGTCCAATGTACCTTGGCTTGTTTTATGATAAATCCCAAAAAATTTCTTGCCTAGGATTAAGATTCAGTGAGCTGGGCCGTTTTTAAAAATTGTTTTTTTTTGAGTTTTTCAGTGATTTTTGATATTTATTTAGACAAAATATGCAATATTAATATCATAGAAAAGAATTAAAGACGCATCCAACGGTATGAATAACATGCCAACAAGTCCTTTTTTCAGAGGTATTCTGCAAAAAAAATACGGATTTTTAAGTTTTAAGACAAGGCATATTTTATCTTAATTACACCGTTTCACAAGAAAACAAAATTGTATTTACTTGAAAAAATTATTTAGTTGACGATTTAGGTCTTGCTGTGGACATCAGAAACCTATATTTAAAATGTACAGTAAACACTAAAAACAGATGTTAGGGAAAAAAGTTGAAACACGTGTTTACTTAAATTGACTAAGGATAAATATATGTCAATCTGACAATTAATTCAGAAAAATAAAGCTACTAAAAAATCCGTAATTTTGACGAATATTCCTGAAAAAAGGACTTGTCAGGACATTTGTGAGCATGTTGGATGCGTCTTTAAAAACTCTTTCCTATGATACTAATATTGCGCATATAATTTTTAATTAAATATCAAAAATCTTTAAAAAACTCAAAAAAAAAATACAATTTTTAAAAACGGTACAGCTCACTATATCCTTATCCTAGGCACGAAATATTTAGGGATTCATCATAAAACAAGCCAAGGTACATTTTGGGGGGGGGGGGGCGCACCAAAGATACTTTTTTTGGTGAGTCAGCCTAATATATATATATATATATAAGAAAATCTCTAGAAATGTTTAGCTAACGAATGATTAATTATATCAGCAAGATATAATGGGAATATTTATAAAACGAAAGACACCTCTATAAATGTACTCTTTTGAAAAAGTACCTATCAATTAGGTATGCCCCAATTGTATGGAAGTCAAAATCGGCATAATGTTCCCAAAGTTCGATACACTTTTAAAATTTAAGTAAGCTAACTTTAAATCGTTGACTCATCCCATTTTTTAAAAATTTCTCCAAAAATAAAAACTAATGGACTGTTTCTGTATCTCGAACTTTTTGGTTTCGTTCGCCTATTAAGCGACCTACTTCTATGCGACGACTTGAACGAATAGTCGAACAATAACTTAAGCATTTTCTTACAAAATTGCGTTTTTTTATTTCGAACGAACTGTCATCTTTGCGAACGCCAATGTAAAAATCACTCACTTAATGATATGGTGGCGACTTGAAAAGAAAAACGAAAAAAAAACTTTTAAAATGGTAGGTAAAGAATTGTATTTTTGATCAAATTTCAATAAATCAATATTGAAATAGCAATAAAATTTCTCATTATAAATATCCAATATTGTACTATCTGTAGGATCTGGTTGTAAAAAGGCTAGAGTATATCAAGTTCGGCAGGGGCAACAAATTTGCTTTAGATGTGGAATGACATAGCATAGCCCATATTAGCTTAGGTTGATATCAGGTAAAATGTTTACTTTAATTTGGCAAATTGTATCGTTGCAGCTCATAGATCTCTCTGAGAATGACTGATTTAAGAGTTGAAGTTGATCGACACAGTTATGCTAAATTGATTGTAGAGTAAAACTTAGTAAGCTGATAAATTTGAGTGGAAATGAAATTAGAAAAGAAAAAATATTAAAAAAAAAAATTTTAAATTAAAAACAGATATATTTTTGTGCAAAAATTAGTTTTTCCCTATTTTATTTTATTCCAGAAACATTTTGATTTTGACGAAAATTTTATTATTTTTTAAGTTATTTCGTTACGCTAGATCAGGCAAATTGACCACTGTGCCGCGGCGGACACATTGAGTAAGAACACGAAACTCCATACCAATGAGTTTACCGTTGGAGGAATAAAAGACTTGTCGCCATTCTTGGTGGCTTTAGTCACCAAATGATCTGAATTTTTGACTTCAAAATAACAAAAAATTAAACAAAATTTCTTTTCGGTCACAAGAAACAGTTTGTTCAGAGACATAAAGGGATAATGACCTGTTTTTGTAACTTATTTTCAACCATTCGGACGTCAAATGGCGAGTGTAATTGAGTGTTACAAAAAATACTACCCAGACGATTCTGGTGAAATCGACTTTACCAAATTTATCAGAATGAATTCTGATCACCAAATTTGGAAATATCTCCCTTATAATGAAAAATAAAAACAAGTTGCAAAAATTGTTTAAGCGAGAGGAAAGGCACTGGGTCAATAGTGTGGAACTTTTTCGGAACCCTTACACTGCGTGGGTTTCCAGAATCTGAGGTTAGATTTACTCTAGTTCGTGATGTGTATTGGTAAATGAAAATTTGTGTACTATTACATGATAATTTAACTGACCAAATTCAAACTAAAGCATTACCAAGTTGAAAATAATTATAATATAAGCTAATATTATTGTTTTATGCAGATTTCGTATAGACACTTCAACTTCAAACCACATAACTTACGTTCAGTACACGACATTAAAGTGTTAACTGAAAATAAGGACACAAATATAAAACTTACTATCAAGGCGCTATCAGGATCGCCTTCAATTTCCGGTAGATGGATGGTGGATTCCCCTTTAATCCAAATTTACAAATGCCAGGCAATTTGTAACACTTTAACATCGTTAAAAGGCAAGGGTACCGTAAATATTTTGAACAGCTGCGATCTGACATTGAGCTTCCTAAAAGTCGTACCATAGCCACAACTGCCTTGTACGACTTGCGCAAAAAACGATTAAGCATAAAATACACTTGTGTGAGAAATTTGAACTAATTTCAACGTCGTTAAAAACGGAGAATTTTCCTCATCCCCACACTGGAGCACGTATTGCTAATGTTATCCCGTCGACGCTAGGCGATTATAATTTCAATGAATCCAGATTTCGTGCCATCAGCGATGGTGAAAGCAACATAATTGCTGGATTGAGGTTGGTCGACATTGTCAGATAAAAGTGTATGACATACTCTTTACATCGTTTTTTGAGTGCATGACATTCTTGAAAATTCATATTTTCAAAATATAAAGAATGTCATCAAATTAAAAACATGTTTCAAGAAATTGTCATATGCAACGGAGGAGTTAGTTGCCATACAAAAGGCCCGACAGCAAGGAAAAATAATGGAAATTCTAGCCGAAACTACAAATATTGCGGAATCATTGGAAATGGAGGAGAGCAAAATGCTCCAAGATCTTGAAAAAAGGAAACCAACATCGTTAAATAATGCAAACGATACACGGTGAAACACGTTGTTGGCAATGTTTGTTAGTTTAACAAGAATTTCGATGCTGTAAACATTTGTCCATAAAAGCTGGCAAGGAAACATTGTGTTCCCAGAAATGGAAAAAAAACTGTTAAGAATTTTCCAAATTCCTTACAATTTTTGATGAGGCTACAGTTTATCTTCAAGGACGAAAATACCGAACGATTTGCAGCGTAATAATTTGTTACGAAAACATCATTACAAATATATCGTCTTATGACCAGCATGCAGAGTTTGGTTCATCCATTCAAATTTATGAGTTTACTAAAGGAAATTTTTACAATCCTTTATGAATCCTTGCCAACGCAATTGGCCCCTTTTGCAAAGATGGCTGCAAAAGGTTCCAATGGATAACAGCTTGAAACTAAACGCAGTTCAAGAGAAAGATTGCGACCAATATATTAGTAAAGAGGAGATAATTTACGAGGAGTTGCTTAAGCTGATGAATACTTCACCACAAAAACAAGCATCCCATTCAGAAGATCCTGAGCGCAACAAAAAAAACAGTAATCCCACAAACGTCAACACATAGAAAATGCCTACAACATAGTATGAATAGTAATAAAATACACACCTAAAGCTATATTAAAATTACCATATATTAATTCAAATTACCATTAAATTTTGCATTGCATCCTCCAATTCTCCAAGCACAAAAATGATCTGGCCAAAAAATCGGTTTCCAGAACCCACAGTTGGTAAAACGATAAATTTGAAAAAAAAAAAAACACTACACCAATATTTTTGCCTGACTTGGACTTTTCAATATTCCACTATAACATTAGAGTGGGATGGTAAAAACTAAATAAAACTTGTCTCCAAAATGTTCAATCCGCCATATTCCCCGGAGCTTCGCCCAATGGGCGATAATTAAGCAATAGCTTAGAAAATATTCCAAGCCAGCAAAAAAAAAGCCAGATTTCACCATTTAATCGAAAAAGGCATAATTTCCGTAGTTTGAACTTGTGTCAAAAAGCATCAGTAGATGCTGACGAAAATGTTTTAATCCTCAACTGATAAGCACATATCGAGAACATATATGCTAACTTAAATTTGGTCAAAGTGAGTTTCGATGGCAAATAGCTTCCCCATTCATATGTGGTACAAATATATACGCTAAAAAATAATTTGTTCTAGTTTTATGTACATTTCTGTTAATCTGCTATATCAATATAAGTTTTTTTTGTAAAAATAAATGCTAAAATCTATTGTTATCCAAATCCTAATTTTCGAATTATCGTAATTTTTAACACGTGCGAAATATGATTTTTTGGCATATTTATATATTATAATAATATTTAAACCATCTTTTGGAAGGTATATTGTTTATAATAAGCGAAAAAATATGTTTTTAGCTTTCCCGGAAAGTTAGCTTTTTTATACCATCACCCTTAGGGATGAGGGTATATATCATTTGATACGACCCAAAAGTGTAACACATAGAAGGAGTCACTTCAGACCCTAGGTTTCTTTGAACCAAATTCGATTCATGACTTTTTAAGTCGTTGGAGCCATGTCCGTCTGTCTGTCTGTCTGTCTGTCCGGTGGCTGTCCGGCTGGTTCGCACGATAACTTTCGAAAGACGCAATCAAATGTTTTGAAATTTTGCACGAGTTATTATTTTCTCAAAACTACTTACGGTATTGCAAATGGGCTACGTGGAAAAACAGTACATTAGTGAACAAAAAACAGTAAAACGGAGAAAAAACAGTACATTTTAAATTAAAACATAAAAATGTATTAAGCCTCACATATTTTGAGAATTAATTCAATAAGCAACATTGGCAATGTTAAAAAAATAATATTATGTCATAAAAGTGGCATGTGGCATGTTAAGCCACCGATATGTAGTTACTAATTCCTTTTTAATTGCAGCATCAAGCAGCATAGCATCAAGTTTTAAACTATATAATTAATCATAAATTATAGCCTTTTTATAAATTAACGCTTTAAATAAGTAAAAAAAGTGTAAAAATATTTTAAAAAAATATGAAATCAATAGAGATCATGCCATCCTTGGGCAAAGTTTGTACTTACAATACAGATATGCATGTAAATATATGACGGTGAATTGAATCATTTGTGTGGAAGGTAACAAAAGGGGTGTTTAATAACTTTATACTTTTATAAGGTTATTAATCTGACGAATTAAATATACCCAGCAGTTTCTCCTTTGAAAGTTATAAAAGAAATATAAATTTTTCAAAAATAGGAAATACCAGAAGAGGAGTTTTGCTGTGGGATTGTTAATAGGCAAAATAGCCACAGCCTCTTTACATTCCAATGGCTTCGTTAAGAAAACTATTAACAGTAGTGCATTTTCATAAGGATCGGTCCGTTAAGGTTGACCCGAGTTATCCTGCTCACCAGCCAGCCTTCCAGGCAGACGGACAGAGCTAAATTGACTTAAAAAGTCCTGAAATTAATTTTGTCTTAAGATATTTGATACTTTCGCGTATCATATGATATATACCCTCATACCTAAGTGTGTGGATATAAATGTAGTTATCTTACCGCAATGTTAAAATTTAATTTTCAAACCTATTTTAAACATTGTATGCATCCAAAACAAAACCAATGTTGTAAACCAACTATGTTTACTACGGAAGAGTGTTTTATATTATCTTCGGCTATTTTTGTAGACGATACCAAACATGTTTTATCAAATATTGAAATGGATTGTTATATAAAAAATCAGTAAAATAAAAAAAACAGTACAAAAACAGTAAAAGGTTTGAAAAACAGTACTTTTGCATAAAACAGTACATTAACAATAAAACAGTACATGTACTGCTAAAAACAGTACGTCTGGCTACCCTACTCCCATACAAATACATCATTCCGCCCACTTTAGAAATCGAGTAATAATATCAATACACCCTACGGGATAGTCCCCAAATTCTGTATTTAGTAAAGCTATAACAGGATAAAGTTTTGGAAAAAATTTTGAAAGCCTAGCCACGCCCCTTCTGGTACCTCCCATACAAACCTACCTCTCCGCCCACTATGGGGATGGAGAAATAATATCAATAAATCAAACGTGATCGTACCCAAATTTCTATTTTTAGTAAAGCAATAACGGGATAAAGTTTTAGAGAAAAAAATTGGAAGTCTATCCACGCCCCATCTGGTACCTCCCATACACATCTGGTACCGCCCACTTTAGAAATCGATTAATATTATTAAAAGAACTAACGCGATCGTGCCCAAATTCTGTATTTGGTAAAGTTCAAGCAGGATAAAGTTTTGGAGAAAAAATCTGGAAGTCTAGACACGCCCCTTCTGGTACCTCCCATACAAATGTACCACTCCGCCCACTTTAGAAATAGGGTAATAATATCAATACACTAGACACGATCGTGCCCTAATTCTGAATTTTGTTATGTTATAATAGGACAAAGTTTTGGAGAAAACTTTGGAAGTCTAGACACGCCCCTTATGGTACCTCCCATACAAATGTACCTTTTCACCCACTTTAGGGATGTAGTAATAATATCAATACACCCAACGCAATCGTGCCCAAATTCTGTATTTAGTAAAGCTATAACTGGATAAAGTTATGCAGAATAAATCTGGAAGCCTAGACACACCCCTTCTCGTACCTCCCATACAAATGTACCACTGTGTAAGTCGGGTTGCCCGACTGAAACTTTCTAACTGGTTTGAATTACAAATCGGTTAATTTCAATAACTCAAGACTAAAACAATATCTTATAGTGGGTGATGGTATTTATCAGTCAGTTTATCTGACTGAAATTTCTGTACTGGTTAGGTTAGCATTTATTGAATATAGGTGCTCGACATATAGAAACGATTTTTAACTACATATTACATTTACAGTTTTAGTAAATATTTTTTAATACATTGCAAAAATTTAAATTTCTCTTCCAAAGGTAAACTGACAGCCGTATTCATAAACATGTAACAAAGGTTTGTAAATCAAATTTTCATAGTAAAATTGTTTTATAAACCTGTTGCAAATTATTGCATATATAAAATCCCAACTAAGAATTGTTAAAAATAAAGCAATTTTACCCCACTAAAACGATTTACTTATTTATATTTTGGGGCATGGGTTTGAAAAAGTCTGGCAACTCTTTTAAGCTCTTAGATACGTGCTTATATATATATGTTGTTACGTTGTTTACCTGATTGTATAAAAGCTTTTGTTCATGAGAAACACCTAAAGAAGTAGAAACAGAGTATTTATCCGATTGCAGCATGCTGACAAGTGTATTTAATTTTCACTAGAGTAAAAACTGCACTCGGACGCCGATGTTCTTGTTAATTTATGTTTTTTTTGTACGTTGCGATAAGAGCTTTCTGCGAATACTGGTCACTTGTGTTTGGGAAATCATCACTACTCATCGTTCTTTGTATATTATTTGTTGTGTACGACACGAAAGAAAATCACAAAAGAGAATACAATAAAAATATATATATATTTCAGAGTTGCATAGCAGCGATTTTGTAACAGAGTTGATTTTTGCAACATTATATTAAACGTTTCATATTTAAAAAACATATTGGATTAGCTAAAGTGTACCAAATGTTTGATAATGAATTCAGGCACAATATTTTGGGTGTATTCATAAGACCTTGCTAGGTTTAATTTTAGAGGCGGATAATAGGAACAGTTTTTTCGAGTCGCCTTCTATATATTTTTAATATGAAAAAATATGCAAATTTGTTTGATGTGATACGCTTATTAGTTCATATTTGTTTGTACTTCAGTAATTATTAAGGTACGGTCAGATTAGGCAAATATTTGACGAAAACCGTCAAATATTTCTTTGCCGCAGTCTGACCACAAAACATTTTTGTGTGGCAAACAACAAAACAGCTGATTTTGGTCAAACAAAATTATTTGCCTTCAAATAAAAATATACTCAATGCGACCAAAGTGTGAACACCAAAGAGCAAATATTTTCCTCTTTTTTGGGCAAACATTTATTTGATCTTACAAAAGTTTTGTAAGAGCAAACAAGGGTAAATAACAGCTGTTTTCAGCGGTGTTGTCAGCTAACCGACAGAAATTAACAAAATGAAGAAAAATATCGCCAATTTAAATAATAATAAATAAAATAAAAGGAAGAAATGGTGAATATAAAATATATTTTGGTAATATTGTGGAACTGTTATAAAGTTTTATGCATAATTAAAAGGGAAAAATTCTAGCTTTATTAATTATCTCAAATCGACTGTAAACCGGGTAAGCTGCGACTAATTATGGTATAATAAAGATAAATTTGCCATAGTTTAACCGGTTACAAGCAAATCCAACAAATATCGATTGTCAGGCAGTTTACACTCTCGAAAGCCCGTAATAAAGGTGATAAATTGTAGAATATGGGAGTCAAAAAATCACAACCCCCGCTCCGGGGCTCATGTGTGTCAAAAAGGGGTTCTATGAAGATCCTCTATGTGGGTGTATTCAAATGAAACAAATTTTTGAGACTAATCCAGCAGTAATTCAAGAACATACAGGTCCCAATCAGGGAACGGTTTGAGTTCCTTATTTTATGCTTTGAGTGCACTCACAAAAAATATGCCTATTGTTGCCAATCCACATAATTTCAGTAAAACATGTCATAGATATTGTGAGTTTGACGAAAACTATGCTTGACATTATTATAAAAAAAAACTTGACAGTAGGAATTTTTTTTTTGGCCGTAGCCGAATGTTAAAAACTTTTACAAATTATACAATACTTTATATTATTAAAAAAACTTATTATTTATTTCTAAAATAAATGAAATAAAGCAAAACGAAACAAAAAAATTATTCAGTTACAAAAAAAGGCCTTCGACACGGATAAATTGTGGCTCTTTCTAAATAGAGCCGACCAGCGGCACTAAACTGCAACACTACTAGTTGGAGCACTTAAAAACTTGACAGATGCATATAAATAGCAACGGCATTAGTTACTGTTGTTGAATGCATGAATGCATGGCAAAAGCAATAAAATTATGAATACCCAATGAAAACAAATGCATTCATTCTGTTCTCTGGTCCCAATGACCCTATTACACCTAAATAATATAAAAAAACGTTGTTCGAAGCTCTAAGGGCCACAGGCAAAAAAATCGCCACTATTATTTCTAAATACAATTGGTTATTAATTAATTAGCATCCAATAGTTCGAATTTCGAAACATATATATTAATTTTTTTTTCTTAAAAAATGTGTTTTACCCTACAAAAACAGTCGTTGGAAGCTAAACTAGATTCGGCCAAAAAATTCTAAACCTATATTTTGAATATGTAAATTTTGAAACTTGAAAAACCCCGGGTTCATAGATTGATCGATGTTTAAAATTGTCAATGTAATTTCCATTAGTAACTACATAAGTAAAATAATATGTACTCTAAAAAAAGTTGTGTTGACCACACTTATAGCAAGAACATCTGTTCGAAAGACAAAACAAAGAATAAATACATTGAAATCACAAACAAACCGTCGCCAATTATGTTGAAGTTGAATAGAATATGGGGATAAAAGAAAATACACATCACAGTTAACCAAAATATTTGCATTTTGTATCAAACTGTTAAAAAATTTTCAGAAAAAAAAAATATTTTCTGTTGGCTTGCTGAAGGTTTCTGAGAAAACAAAATTTATTTGCCGGCAAACAACAATTTGTTGCAATTATTCGTTCAAGTGTGACCGCAGGGCAAATATGTTTTCCCTAATGTCCATCTGACACAGTTTGACACGTGTTTGATCAAACAAAAGGAGGCAAACAAATGCGCCTAGTGTGCACACAAAATCAACTCTGTATTGCTTTGACAATATTTTGGGCAAATAGGGGAAAACATGTTTTGGTCAAATATTTGACTAGTCTGACCGTACCTTTAGCCGTGTTTTGGTGACAAGCAAACAATATTTGCTATTAAATTCCAAAGAAAACGGTTATAAAATGATAAGTCAAAATGTTTTAAAAACGATAATAATTATATGAGTGTTACTCGGTAAATTATAGGGGTTGTTTCAAAAAGCTCGGGATGACGATAGTTCCGGGGATACGGAAAGTTGTTCACATCTTCCATACGTACTCGTAGACGAGACGTAGATAATTCCATATGTGACGTCATCTGTTAAACACAAACAACTGAAATTCTGCTACTGCAGAGTACAACTGTAATTTAGTTTAATTCATCACGTTTGTTCACATAAATTGAGATCAGTTCAAAATTTTATGGACACGTAATCCAAAAAATATTTAAAATTAAAGTAAAAAATAATTTTTTCGTCGACTTTAACAAATTTAGAAAAAATAACGGTACGTATAAAAATGAAACAGCCACGTATGTAAATACCTAACGAAAGAACGGCTAGGGCGCTTTGACTTTTTTATTCGATTCGAAATTTTCAGAAGATAGTTTGTAAATAAAAAAAATCGAATGCAAGTGGCGCTGGGGTGGATTTATATTTACGAATAAAAAACCGGTCATTACAAAAAAAAACAAATACGCGTCCAGCGAGAAGTGTGTGCAATCATAGAGTCAGCCAGACTGAAGAAGAACGTACAACAACGATGTTTTAATCCAACTTATAAGATACGTCAAGTTTAAAATACAAAACACATTACATACATGAATATAACTCGCAAAATACATATCGCATCACATAACTTATTATCCAAAGTATTTAGATTTTAACACTAAAAAATCTGTAGATCCAAGGTCAAATTCATCAGGAGCATTTCTCAAATTTCCAATGACGGATTAATCAGCGATGTGCCATTACCAATGCGACTAAACGAGAAATTATTGCGCAACACCAAAACCTCTCACATGAGAAAAACGAGTTGGTGAAACTATTTAAAACTGCATTAGATATGATGCCTTCTGATGATCACAAAATTATAATAAGAGCCGACAAAAGACCAAATGGCGAACACGAGAGGCTCTTCAATGCACCGACATTGAATGAAGTTGCCCTTGTTATTGTGGGAGAAAATTTACGGTGTCGCGATATTGTAATTAGGCGACGCACGGTGGGGTAAATTCACGATCTTGGCGGCCAAAATTCGATTTCTCAAAAACCAATGTTTTTAATAATTTCCGACTGTAGGGTAAAGAGAACAAAATGCTTCACTAGATTCCGTTATTTTTTCATTCCATTTTGCTTACATTCGTTTTCTACACGCTGTTAAAGTTACTTGTTGCTAATTGTGCATTTTCTATTTTGTTGTGCTCAGGTAAAGCAACAATTTTAGCAGGCTGTGGGAAGGCGTGTGTTTAGTTTAAACATTTAAGTAAAATGGAAAATAATAACTCAGGTTAATATTATTTAATACACTTAGCTAAATAAAATTATAATTTAAATTCATACTAGTAAAGCAGCATTGAAAAATATGGTATTTTTGTCAATTTCAATGGGTAATAAAATCGATCTATGGACAAAAAGTTATGCATCACCCCTTTTCACCCCTTCAATCTCTGATTATATATAATCTATAACATCGTATTGTTCATATGGAAAAATAAAATTTTGCGGGTTTTTGCGGTTTTGCGTTTTATAAGCATTTACCTACTGCGGAAGAATGAACTATAATTTCTGCGGTTTTAGTGAACCACTTTAGTTAACATACTGGATGTCCTATATCTCTATGCATTTATAGTTAGAGGGTATCCAGACGAATAAAAAGTTATAGGGAGGTAGGCCTCTAAAATACAACCTTGTGGAGATATATGGGAAAAACTTGGAATCTTAAAATTTTTATAAAAACCATTTTTAGTATAAAAACGGTCACAACCTCTACCCTCCGAATGTTAACATATTATTATTTTTTACGCCTCATCGAGTAATTTTTTACCATTCTGCTTTATAAATTTGCTTCAAATAATTTTGGCCGCCCAGATCGTGACTTTACCCCACTGTGCGACGTGAGGATAGTCCTCTTCAGCGTATATCCGAAACACGTCGTTCATACGATTCATTGCAATATCCGCTTATATTTTCCCGAGTTGTAGATGGATATAATTTCTTGATTAAGATGATAAGTCCATTATCAGGTAATAAGCAAAGTAAAATTTTGATAACTGCATACATTCATAACAAAAAATGATTTCTCATTTACAGGTCAAGAAACTAACAAGAAGGTTAGTTCTATGAACTTTTATGCATATTGATTAATGATTCGTTATAATGAAGTCAGTCATATATTAAAATGTAGAAGATTATTTCATCAATTCGTAGTTGATATGTATGCTAAAATTGAAACCGAACGTTTACAATATTTTAGAAATGCAAAAGGGGCTAACGCTGCATTGAAATACACATAAAAGTTTTAGCATCCTACGATCAAAAATAACGAATTTATTTAATAAAAAAAAATTTTTATTACTATAATATTATCAATTTTATTTAGTTTTTTATCTCTGGTGAAAATTTTTTTAATGTCATGATAGGCCTTTTTGCGTTTTTGATATACGTCTTAACCAGCAAAAATTACGAACTGAAGAATACATCCATCTCCGTCACGCCATGAATACTGATGGAAATGCAAACAATGTTGACTGTGTTACAATTTTACCAGCGACTTATGTGGGAAATTTCACACATTTGCACGAATACGCGCAAGATGCAATGACATATGTCATACCAATACCAATATGGTCGGCCAGACTTATTTATCACATCCACGTGTAACCCAAAATGGTGTGGAATTACACAGTTATTACTATCCGGTCAATCAGTTAGCGATCGCCATGACATTATAGCGCGAGTGTTTAAGCAAAAACTTAAGGCGATGGTTGACTTTATTGTTAAGTTAAAAGGTTTTGGAAATGTACGTCGTTGGATGGATTGTGTTGATTGGCAGAAAAGAGAGCTACATCCTGCGCATATGAAATTGATTTTATCATTTGTGCTGAAATTTGATTTAGAGTTGTATGAAATAGTCTGGTACATGGCCCGAGCGGCATTCACAATCAATAATCACTACGTATGGTAAATAACAAGTGTTCCAAACTATATCCTTGCGCTCTTTTAGCTGAAACAGTCACAGGAAATGACGAATATCCTCTATACCGTAAACGCGCACCCAAAACGGTGGCAGAACCGTAACATTGAGAGTAAAAAATGAAAACGATGTGGTCGACAACAGCTGGATAGTGCCGTATTCACCGCTTCAATCCAAAAATGTTACTGCGCATTGCAACATTTGCAAGTAAGTAGGTCACGAAAGGAAGCTATAGGACTGATTTTAGTTATGCGACTGCAGATAGAATTTATGAAATTTCTCAGTATCAGATTGGAAGATATAATAGCAGCAATGAATCAATATGGATAATTTTGTCATTCTCCATACATGAGAGAATGGGCAACGAGTTTATTTCACGGAAGCAAATGCAGTAGAGAGGGCAGAACGACCATCGTCAAGAACTCGAAATAGTTTCTTTAACACAAGTAACACTGATCCCTTTGCAAGAACGCTGCTTTACTCACGATTGCCGTGATATTTTACATGAAACGCTTCACAAAAAAATGTTGAGTGTAGGAATCAGAAAAAACCTGTTCCTGGCTATATAGATGTTTAATCACCTGATGCTCTATGTCGTGTCTATTCAGTCCACCCGTGCAATGATGAATGTTTTTACCTGCATTTTTTTATTAGCAAATGTTCGTGGGCCAACGTCTTTTCAATCTTTACCCAACCATCATTGAAGTATTGTGCACAACATATAGGGAAGCCTGTCAGCGTTTACGTTTGCCAGAGGATGACAACCAATGGGATCTCACTATGTGCAGATGCTGTTATGTCGTCTAAACCCCTAAAAATTCAAACACTTTTTGCTATTATTATATCAACATGTTTCCATCTAATCCACCCAATTTGTGGAACTAGTATAAAGAAAACTTGGCTGATGATATTTTACATCGTATCCGTACAACCGCCATAAATTTTCAATGAGGCGTTGATTTATATTGATATTGAAGACTTGTGCTTCAGAATGTCCGGAAAAATTATCAATGCCAGTTTCCAATCTTCCATCACAAGAAGCTTTTACAGAAGATTTTGAACGTGAATGGCAATATGATCGCAATTTATTAAGTTAATCTGTTAGAACAAACTTCCAACTTTTAAACCAGCTGTTAATGCAGGTTTTGGGGTATTTTTCTTACTCGATGCACCTGGCGGATCAGGCAAAACCTTTTTATTTTCAACATTAAGAAAAAATTTAAATCTAAATTACTAAAAAACTGTGCCTGATGAAGAAAAACTGAAATCATGATATTAATAACCATAGAAACCACAATTCAGATATCCAAAAAATTTAATAATTTTTTTTTTGTAGAACAGTGTTATCAATGCTCTTCAGATTTAGATTCGTAATAAATGGATCGGTAAAAAAAATATTTCAAGCGATAAAAAAGATTGTACCTTACTAAGGTGGTGGTTATAAATTGTTTTGTCTGTAGTATAAACATTTTATAGTTTAGCATTTTATTTTACCTGGCCTAACGGCCAAGTGTTTGATTATTATTATTTATTAAAACAATTCAGAATCAATTGAATATTTTATGATTTAGTAAATGGAAGTGAACACTTGACTTTATAAAAAATTCATTAAGAATGAAATATTTTATAAAATACTAAGTGAATGTGAAAATGATAGTTATGCAAATAATATATTGTTTTCTTCAAACAGAAGTCAAACTGGCAAAAATATACAAAAACGTACAAGTTAAGTAAACGTCTATTAACTGGTCACAGTAAATGGTTTGATATGAAAGAACAAAGTCTATGACTAACAATAGAAGGTTGACTAAATTGTTAGTAATACTTAATTAATATAAATGAGAATAGGTTAACACTAAAAATGACCATAAGTTGGAAGTAATGTGTGTATTTTCAGTGGGTTCTGCAACAAGCAGCATAATACGAATTTATTTCTTGGATAATGGAACTTGAGATATTTCAAGCTGAAATTATTAAAAAAAATAATGTTCACTATCAAGCTATTAATATAATATAAAATTACAAACCTGACATGAAAATAGTCCTAATGTATGGAATATTATACATTGCGTCAGAGACCGGATATCCAAATATTCAGTATCTGAAATTGTAAAATAACGGTTAAATAAAAAATTTTAATAAACGAATCATTGTTATTGTATGGAAGTGTTAAACATTGTATGAAAGGTATTACCTATTATTTCAGATAATTTTCAGTCGTCCCTTCAACGAGCCGTACAGAATATCGGTAAGAAGAGTTCATACAAAACACAAACGTGTTGAATATCGGCCAATGTATAGTCGGAGCTTTTGGTTTGCTTGGTTCCGAAAGTGGTGTATTGTGAAGTAAACTGTTTGTTAGTTCTTTTTTTTTGGCGATAGTCCAAAAAAGGGGCGTGAGCCCAAAATGAAATTTACGCGTCCTCCTAAATACGCTCTAAAACGCAAAAATCAATGTCAAAGTCGGCCGCTCCATACTCCAGGGTCAATTTGCCAAATTTATTCCCATTACAATTATAAAGTTTTAAAAACAAGAAAAATTCGGTGCGTTGCGGGCCACCTCAGCAGCGCTAAGCCCCTGCACGCAAAAATTTTCTTTTACGTAGAGCTTCGAAGGGATGAGCGAAATCGGCCGGCAAGTTCTAAGCAGAGGGGGGTCAGGATTGTCATGCAGTATTCCAAACCCACTCATGCTTTTGTCTTATATAGGACTAGGTTTGCTCCCACTATGTCCATTGTCTGTAACTTCTGGAGGGCGGGGCAATTTGCTTTTGTATAATGGGAATCAGCCCACCGCGCAGAAATGCTGAAAACTTAAGGCTGGAAGAGAAGAAAAAGTATTAATTAGTTTAAAGATAAAATAAAGGGAACGATACTAACTAAATCTGAAGAAACTACAATGCTCCGGAAAAATCTGAAAAGAAGGAACAACAAATTATAAGGGAAATCGAAAAAAGGCTGAAATTTAAGAAAAAAATAAGAAAATTTAACAAAAAAAATTTCACGATACCTCTAAACTTACCAGCTGCTTTCGTATTGCATTTAACACATGTTTCTCCCGCCTTGTCTGGGACCGGCCGTGGCATAGTGATTAAAACACGCGACTACATGCATGAGATCGCAGGTTCAAAACTGGCTCCAGTTATCTTAAAAAAATATTGTTCTTTCATTGTCGGCTCCCCTCGAATGTTGTTGACAGCAACTTCGCAGTATAATCGGCGTGTCTAGTAAGAGCTTCTCAAACAGTGACGTTCGCATTCGTCGATAAACAAATAGGTAATGTGATTTTCAAACGAGTAATTTTTTTCAGAGCAATTTTAAGATATTCTTTCTGTTCCACAGACATTCCAATCATAGCCGACTTTCAAATCAATTCATCAGAAAGTATAAATAAGTAACAAGAGGAAACAATTTGTTTCCCCTCACGTCAAATTTTCCCCAATCTCATTTTCCAATTTTCCAGGGGTGTTCTTGAAAGCTTATTTTGCCGTTTTTCTGTGACTTATTGTTTATAAGAAAAAAAAAAAAACATTTGCTTTGAACTTATTTACCGATATACTTGCAGTTTCACCGACATTCAAACCATATATATGTTATATGCAAAAATTGCCGCGAACATGTAAATGGTTTTAAATTGAATGGCAACACAATCACTGTTACCATTCACTCGCTCATTATTCTTATTCGTCAGAAAAATAACAAGAACAAAACAGGGGAATTTTCTCTCTTGTTCTGGAAGTTAACAAACTAAATAACAAACCAAATCTGGAGTGAGAGCAAATAGAGAGATGGATAGATAGATATGTTTTCTCTCTCTCTTTCTCTCGCCTGAATTGCCAGATGATAATTTAGTTTAATTTATGCTGATTTGGTGGCAATACTGCCGCTTCAACGACTATTGTGAATAAAAATGCACAAATGTCAAAAAAATTCCAAGTTTATGGTCATGGGAAAGATAACAAACAGGCCAACAAACTAAAATGGAGAGAGAATAAAACAACCCCTAAGTGATTTATTATAAAATAATTAAATATATATTACAAAATAAATAAATAAAATAAAAGTATTGTGAAGAGTTTTTGTGTGTTTTCCAGTGTGTGTGTATAAATTTACTTACATATACAATGTATATGTAACTATATTTGCAAAGGTTGTACCACGGGTGTCGGAAATCTGGTCGAAGTCTACCACCTAATCGGTCCTGGACACTTCTTTGGACCAGTATTGAACAAAGGACTGAAAAGGTTAGTTAAAGGTCATAGCAATCTGTCTATGCATTCTAAATGATTGTAGTCCGATTCTAACAGTTTTTTTAAATAAAAATTTTTCGTCCACAGGTGCCGATGTTGTTATTTTTCACATGGAGCGTTGTGTAAAAATGGACCTGGAATATTATTTGGACCAGCTATGAAAAAAGGACTGATAAGGTAAGTTAAAGGAATGTCTATGTATTCCAATCTATTGTAGTCCGACTTTAACAGAAGTTTCTTAAATAAAAACTTTTTGTCCACAGGTGCCGATGCTGTATAATTGTCTATGAGGCCTTGTTTAAATGTGTATGCGAAAACTTATTTGGACCAGCTAATGGGAGAAAAATAACGATGGAGAAATAAGGAAACTTTTTAATTCTATCAGTACGAAGGAATAGGAACATGTAAAATTCGTTCGACATAAGTATTAGATGTCACAAGCGAACGACCAAACTGCACCTACTGCCACCGTCTACGATCATACGCGCGATCGGCTTACCGTCCTCTGTCATCTGTCTGGTGAATTGTGATATCGCTCATTGGTTACTCTTCCTTCGAATCTCCCTGGTCCACTCTCGACATGTCGACTGACGCTACGATTGGACCTGCGACTTTCGTTTTGACGCTCGTAATTGACATTGACATGACCTGTGGACCTCTCGGGAAATCGGCTAACACACCGCACAGATCGCGGGGTCACATGCGAACGTGCACCGCCGATACCATCATAACGCCGTTGGCGCCCACCATCGTAATCTCTGTCACCATGGTGTGAATCAAACGACCGACCAGCCCCTCCCCCTATTGATTCACTCAAGCGTGACCTGGCATTTTCCGTCTCTCCACTGAACCTCCTTCATCATACTCCAAGTCCTCCCTCTCTAGCACACTCCGATCTCTTTTACCACTCTCATTCGCGCCTCTGACCACATTCGACACGGACACCTCAGCATCCCAATGCACCTTCAAATTCGATCTCCCACTATTGTCTCCACGGGGGGTTGAGGTATTGTCGCGATTTATTTCGGCGAAACTCGTGCCCACCCCACTACGGTTTGCACGCACCTCGCTCTGGTCCAGATTGGGCAACAGATCTATACCTACTTGCGTAGCCGCATCTAAATATTGTATTACATGGGGTTCCACCTGGGTGGCCGCATCCACACTATTTACAGTGCATTTGGGCGAACATGTGGAATTGTCCTGCACTCCCAAAGCACTGGGCGTGCCAACTGTGGGTCCTCCATCATTGGACACACTGCATATGTTATAGTGCACTTGAGAAGCCACCGACATTATGGCACCACACTGTGGACACTTAAACTCCCAGGCATTGTATGTTGGGACCATGAATGGGTGCTTGATCAATACCTCTGGGCGAACACTCTGTAATAGGAGGGACAATTATGACCATATATATATTTTGCGGCACCATTCGCCCTACATACCTCATCCTCGAATATGTTCGATATTGATTTGTCTGGGTTGAGATCACGGACTTCACTCATCTCTCCCGCATGAGCGCCATTCTTGACATCACCTCCCTGCATGGGCAACTTCACACCCCCCTTCATGACTAAGGGGTCACCCACCCCCATGGGCGGATCTTCTAACCCTGCGGGGACTTTGGTTGGCGCGAGAAGGGGATGGTCAGATGCGTACTCGCGGTATACGATTGGATGGATTGTGCAGCGAGGTTTTACACTTCGGCTTCTTATCACTTCGACGCACAAGTGAGGATTTTTGAACATTACACAATTTCAAACCCTTCAGAGTACCGGTTATTTTCAACCGAAAATGGGCAAATACACTGTACAATTCGTATGAGAACAGACGCTGAGAACTATGTATAAGTACCCAGTAGGAAGTATCGTCGTACACGACTTTGTCTTCAACGCTGTCCTCAAGACAAAATGTGAAAAATGTATGTACTTGTCGTCAAAACACTCGGTAGACGACAAGCTGACCGACAAAATACAAATGTTGTCGTGCAACAAACAAAAAAGTTCAATGTCACGGAACAATAACGACATAAAATTGAATAGAGGAAAGTAGAAGTAATAAATTTTCAGTTTGTTGGGAACAGCAGTGCGTGACGGTTCATGTATCGCAAGTTTTCAATAAAACTACTTCAAATTATTATTTTAAATTATTAAGCACTGGTAACGACAATTTGACCGTCATTGTCGGTCATTATGTCGTGCATGATTGTGTGGGCGACATTTCCCTAATGTTGCAGCTTTTCCTGGAGATCTAATGTTGTCCCTTTTAGATCACACAGCCTATGAGAAAGCAAGCAAATATCGTCTGCGTAAGCCAGGTAATTTAGGTATTTGCCGTTGATTTGCCATTGTATTCCTTGGCTTCGGTTCTCGATGGAACTAAGAACATCTTTCATAACTACTAGGAATAATAGAGGTGACAATATGCATCCCTGACGCACTCCACTTTGAACATGGAATGGGTCTGAGAGCTTTCCTTTATGGAGAACGAAGCATCTGGCCTGGTTATAACTTTCCTTGGTCAGAGATATTAGTTTTTCTGATATATATCTTCTTCGCAAGGCTAACCATATGTATTCACGGTTGATGCTGTCAAACGCTTTCTCAAAGTCCACAAAGAGAAGATGAAGATTGGAATTGAATTCCAAACATTGTTCTACAATAATGCGCAGCGTATTGATGTGATATGCACAGGAATATCCACTGCGAAAACATGATTGACAGGAGCTAATACTACGTTCTAGGTGTTCTTTAATTCGGTTTAGAATTATTTTTGCCATTAGCTTTGCTATCGTTGGGAGAACACAAATTCCACGCCAGTTGTTACAATTTTTCAAGTCTCCTTTTTTTTTTGCAATTTTGACAATTATCCCATCTTTCCATTCTTCAGGGAAGGACTCAGTTTCCCATGATTCCGTAATGAGTGGGTGTAATAGCTCTGCAGTGAGTGTTGGATCACACTTATATATTTCAGCAGGGATACAATCTGTGCCGGCGGCTTTAACGTTCGGAAGTTGTTTTATCGCTGCTATAATTTCGGATAAACTAGGTGGTGTGGTTCCAATCCTGTAGTTTGTGGTATTTTTTGAACTTGCAGGTATAGGTAGTTCAGCTGCAGGATCTATTATGTTATTTAAGACTATGGAAAAATGTTCTTTCCACCTTTGCAGTTGTTCCTGGTCGGTGCTGAGAAGATTTCCAGTCTTCGGGGTTCTTGGAAGCATTGAATTTATCTTTCAGCTCTTTGCGTTCTGCAATTAAACTCCAAGTAGCCTCAGACATCCAATCTTCTCTTGCTTTGGGGGTTGGTCCGATTGACTTATCTGCACATGACCGTATTGTGTTTTTAAGATGGTACCATTTCGAATCAATGGAAGCAGGGAGTACATTTCCGGTGGTATTCATCGCCTGTCGGAGTTGGGAGGTAAAGTTGTTTCGGACGTTCGTATTCCGTAATCTACCAACATCGTATTTCCTGGGTCGGAGGTTCTGTCTGTTGTTTTGTATGGCTGTGGTACATAAACGTATTTTGGCTACTACTAGGTAGTGGTCTCGAGATTGGCCAATATCCGCACCTCGTTTACTACGTACATCAAGCAGGCATTTTTTAAAACGGTGGCTGATGGCGCAGTGGTCAATTTGGTTCGCGGTGTTATGCCTGTCGGGAGACAGCCACGTTACCTTGTAACAATCTTTATGGGTAAAGAGACTGCCATCGATAACTAACTTTCTAGCATTGCAAAAGTCAATAAACCGTTCCCCGTTGTCATTCCGTGTACCAAGCCCATGCTTGCCCATTACATGCTTCAGCGATTCATTGTCAGAACCGACCTTGGCGTTCAGGTCTCTCATGACTATTACGATATCACCTCGTGGAATATTGTCATACGTTGCATTCAGCTGACTGTAGAACGCGTATTTCGAATCGTCTGTGGCAGCTTCAGTTGGGGCATAGCACTGTATCAGAGAGATATTTCTAACCTTAGATCCAAAACGGGCAAGAATAAGTCGGTCCGATACAGGCTTCCAATTTATGAGGCTCTTACGTGCATTTGTTGACAACATTATTCCAACGCCTGATTCCTGTTTCCTTTCCAGAATATAGCATGGCCGACTGTGAGCTTGGAGACGAATACTCACCAGAGCCAGTCCATCAAATTTCACTTAAACCGAGGATGGCAAGCCCGTACCGCAACATTTCACGTTCTGCTTCAAACCGGTGGCGATGTTATCGTCGTCTCTGCGCGTTCTTACATTTCAGTATGCAATCATAGTCCTAGTTCGATATGCAAAGGTCGTCAACGAGTGTTTCGGTTTTTTATTTAGAGGCTGATTTTTTAACGATTCGTTAGCAATTTAGATTTCGGAAGATGTGGGTTCCTAACCCTCGTCTCCTAGATTGGTAATAGGGCTGCTATCTGCGTGTCCAATCCCACGATGCAACCATGCTTCAGCGGTTTAAGCCTACTTTTCTGAGACGTCTCTTTGACCATTCAGGATACATGGTTGTAATGCCTTCTAACTCTAGCTAACTTATAAGCGGTTGCTTTGAAGTCATTGCCCGGGGAATACTTGGTCTAAGACCGGAAGTAGTTAGCTGCTTGGACAGTGCCACAAAGGAATCGATACCTATATATCTGTTAATAAAACCTAATTTTCGGAGAACATTATCTCTTAAAAACTTTTTTTAAATTTTTCCATTTAATTTTTGAAAATTTTTAATTTTGTTTAAAAGTTTTTTTTTTAGATTCAAATTTTTATTTTAGTTTTTCTATCAATTTACTTTAGTGTATCAAATGATACATCAAATTCGGCTTACGCTCAAATTCAGTGTGTCACGCACTAGGATGACGCGTTTCGAACTCCATGACGAGTTCATCTTCAGACCCCTTTGTGACGAACTGATGCACAATGGTACATCATCAGCTGTATAGTTTTTCTTTAAATATACATACTAGAAGAATTGTTTACTACAAAAATGTTAATAAAAAATTAAATTTTTATATATAATATATAAGTAAATGTAGGACACATTTTTCGGAAGACATTTTTCGGAAGACAAAAATTTTAACTTTTTTAAATCAAAAAATTAAAAAATTTATTTTATTAATTTTTTTTTCATCAAAAAATTAGTTTCATTAATTTTCTTCAAGTTATAATTCGCAAATCATTTAATATACAAGAAAATTGTATTTATTTAAACGAAAAAAACTAAAAATTAATAAATAAAAAAATTTTCTAAAAAGTTTAAAAAACAATTATTGTGAGTACAAAAAACTATAAATAACATTACTAACTACGATAGATTGGAATGCATAGAATGGCAGCTATGACATTCCTTAAACTTACCTTATCAGTCATTTTTTAATAGCTGGTCCAAATAAGTTTCAGCATCCACATTTAAACAAGGCCCCATACATTTTTTCATCATCGTCCCCTGTGGACCAAAAGTTTTTATTAATAAAAACTCTTTAAAAATCGGACTAAGATAGCTTGGAATATATGAACTGGCAGCTATGACATTCCTTTAACTTACCTTATCAGTCATTTTTTAATAGCTGGCCCAAATAAGTTTCCGCATCCATACATTTTGTTCATCATCGTCACCTATGAACGAAAAGTTTTTATTAATGAAAATTCTATAAAAATCGGATTACAATAGATTGGAATGCATAGACTGGCAGCTATGACGTTCCTTTAACTTACCTAACTTAATAGCTGGTCCAAATAAGCTTCCAGGTCCATTATTATACAACGCTCCATATGAAAAATAACAACATCGTCACCTATGGACGAAAAGTTTTTAATAATGAAAATTATATAAAGATCGGATTACAATAGATTGGAATGCATAGACAGGTAGCTATGACATTCCTCTAACTTACCTTATCAGTCCTTTTTTCATAGCTGGTCCAAATAATTTTTCAGGTCCATTTTTATACAACGCTCCATATGAAAATAACTACATCGGCACCTGTGGACAAAAAGTTTTTATTAAAGAAATTTCTGTTAGAATCGGACTACAATATTTTGGATTGCATAGACTGGCAGCTATGACAATCATTTAACTTACCTTATCAGTCCTTTTTTCATAGCTGGTCCAAAGAAGTGTCCAGGACCGATTAGGTGGTAGACTTCGTCCAGTTTTTCGACACCCATGGTACAACCCTTGCTAATATAGTTACATATACATTGTATATGTAACTATACGAGGGCTGCTATATATATTTCTGGCCTAATAATGAAAATGCGAATATTTATCATCAAAAATTGTTTTATTGTTTTTCAAAGTATTCTCCAGCCTGATTTATACATTTTTGCATGCGCTCAAACCAATTGTCGAAGCACTTTTTCCACTCCGATTGAGACACCTCCAAAACATGGTTTTTGAACGCTTCAACAGCATCTTCTGGGCACGAAAATCGTTGACCACGCATTTTTTTCTTGATGTGCGAGAATAAAAAGAAGTCATTGGGTGCCAAGTCAGGGCTGTACGGCGGATGACCCATCAATTCGACGTTTTGGCCGGTCAAAAAGGCGCTGGTTTGAGCCGATGTGTGAGAGCTCGCGTTGTCATGGTGAAGAATGATTCGTCTTCTCTTGTTTGTTTTTCGAATTTCTCCGAAGACTTCAGGCAAACAAATTGTGGTGTACCACTCAGAATTGACCGTCCTTCGTTGCTCAAGCGGAACAGTCGCCACATGACCAGTTTTGCCGAAGAAACAGGCGACCATTTGCTTCGAAGTGCTTCTTCCACGAACAACTTTCGTTGGATTTGGCTCGTCTTCGAAGACCCACACGGTCGATTGTTGTTTTGTTTCGGGCTCATACGCATAGATCCAAGATTCGTCACCTGTGACGATCTTATGAACATCTTTTGAAGCACCGCGATCGTATTTTTTCAACATTTCTTTGCACCAATCGACACGAGCCTTTTTTTGAGCGATTGTCAAATTGTGCGGGATCCAACGACAACAAACCTTTTTTACGGTCAGGTGTTTATGTAATATCGAATGTATGCTGGTGGGAGAAATGCCCAAGGATGCCTCTATCTCCCGGTATGTCACATGACGATCTTGCATTATTAGTTCACGCACGGCATCAATGTTCTCTGGCACAACGGACGTTTTTGGACGACCTTCACGGAATTCGTCGTTGAGCGAACTGCGACCACGATTAAATTCGTTATACCAGTTTTTCACGGTGCTATATGATGGTGCTTGATCACCATACAAAGACTTAAGTTCATCGATGCACTCTTGTCTGGATAATCCATGTCGAAAGTTGTGAAAAATGATCGCACGAAAATGCTCACGTGTCAATTCCATTTTTTTAACGGAATTGAATTGTTCAAAGCTCTGTAAGTTTAACAATTCACGATTAAATGACAACACGTTCTGAGTGATGTTATGCTAAAAAATGTCAACCTTTCCAATGGAAATATCAGATTGCACCTGGCAACACTTATTGTTGCCTAGGCCAGAAATATATATAGCAGCCCTCGTATTTATACACACACACTGGATCACACACAAAAACTCTTCACAAAACTTTTATTTTATTTATTTATTTTGTAATATATATTTAATTATTTTATAATAAAACACTTGGGGGTTGTTTTATTCTCTCTCAATTTTTAGTTTGTTTCCCAGTTTGTTATCTCTCCCATGAAGACAAACTCGGAAATTTTTTGACATTTGTAAATTTTTATTCACAATAGTCATTAAATCCGTATTGCCACCAAATCAGCATAAATTAAATTTAATTATCATCTGGCAGTTCAGACGAGAGGGAGTGAGAGAGAGAGAACAGAAATATATATCTATCCATCTCTCTCTTTTTGTCTCGCTCCAGATTTGGTTTGTTATTTAGTTTGTTAACTTCACGCCGATCTTGTTATTTTTCCGGCGAGTAGGCATTAATGAGCGAGTGAATGATAATAATGGTTGTGTTGCCATACAACTAAAAACCATTTACAAGTTTTCGGTAATTTTTGCATTTAAATAACATTTATATGGTTTGAATGTCGGTGAAACAGCAAGTATATCGTTAAATAAATTCAAAGCAAAGGGACCGGCCGTGGCATAGTGGTTAGAACACGCGGCTACCATGCGGGAGATCGCAGGTTCAAACCTGGCTCCAGTTATCTTAAAAAAAAAAAAAAAAAATTCTTTCATTGTCGGATCCCCTCGAATGTTGTTGACAGCAACTTCGCAGTATTAAGTGTCGAGTCAATCGGCGTGTCTAGTAAGAGCTTCTCAAACAGCGACGTTCGCATTCGTCGAAAAACAAGTAGGTGCCGTTAGTTGTGAATCTAAAAATAGAAAGCGTGTTAATTCACAACAACGCGAGAAGCTATCCCATACCTCATTCATGGGGTGCAAAGGGAAATTAAGTTTTTAATTCAAAGCAAATGTATTTTTTTCTTATAAACAATAAGTCACAGAAAAACAGCAAAATAAACTTTCAAGAATACCCCTGTGGCAACATGGTTTTGTTGGTCTGGAAAACCTACTCGCTTGAAAAATAAGGGTGGGGAAAATCTGACGTATGGTGAAACGAATTATTTCCTCTTGTTAATTATATATACTTTTTGATAGTTCTTTCTTTAAGTCATAAGTTAAATGTTGTAAGTTAAGATATTGACGTGGAGACCAATTCCGACAAAGTATATTATTACAATTGAGGGGCTTGCAGCAACAACGAGTTAACTCCATTTTTATGCCGAACAGAGTTAACAAATGTTTCTTGGGGGGAAAAAATCATTCTTTCGATTGGTTCAACAATGATTTATGTCCCATTGATAGTTCTCAAGTTATCCGCTCGAAAGAGTTCGTTTGGGGCAACATGGAGTTAACTCCAGGAGCTGACTCTTTGTTTCCCAAAACGATTGTCGTAAAACAGCATGGGGATAATAGTGGCGTTGTTACTTGGCCGGCCTCCAAACGACTGATCCCTCTGCTAGTTTAACATTCACTTTTATAGCCGTTTAATGCGTATTGCAGTAAGCGACTTTCCCGATTTTCGCCACTTTGCTTATACGTACCCTTTATGTTATCCCCTGATAGTTGCGCGTATGGCAACACTAAATAAACCAATTTTCTATAAGATTGCCCATATTAAATGCTTCCTTACTTTAAAAAGAAAGCAATTTTAAACTATTTGGGCCAAAAAGGAGTTAATTCCGGAATAAAATTGACTCTAGAATTGCGAATTTTACGAATATCTTAATGGAATTTGGCCAAAGCATGTAGTGGTACGTGACAAATAATAAGGCAAAGTCACAGACGATTTAAATGCATTCTCTATTTTTAAACAGTTTTTTTTTTATTTTCCACGCAATTATAAAAATTGGAGTTAACTCGTTGTTGCTGCAAACCCTCAATTACATTGAAGCTAATTTTTGATTAAAGGAGAATAATCGAAAATAAAATTTCATCCGCCAATGGCATGATGATGATGCATTATCAAGAAGAAACACTAACTGTTCCCTCTGTCGATCACTCAACAACAGTAGGTGCCACAGAAATAGTAAAAACTGTCTCAGTCGATCACACTATTCCAAAAGGTGACACAGTTGAGACTCCATTAAATATATGCGATGTCACGGGACATGCCGGAAAAAGAAACGTGCCACAATGTTTTTAACGGCAAAGGCGACGAAAGGCAAACGCAGATTTCTTTTTTAACAGCTCTATTCTTTTAGGACAGTCGCGCTAGAGAAGCTTCACAAATCACGCATCTCACCTCAAACTTCACCCTACGCGAAACAGCACCGGTAACTGGATCGGTTACAATAACCTCACGAACTTTCTCACTCTTTCGCGGAATAAAAAATTTGCCAGGGCCATGACTGCCAACACACTTACAACAGTGATACGTCATAGAGCAGTTCGAGGCTACATGACAAAAGTGCTGACAAGTTTTGCATTTGGTCAAACTTATCTTCCTGTCCTTATGTAAAGAAACTTTACAATGTAAAACGTAGCGAATACAATATCTAATTCCTTATTTACATGCACTTACTGTTGCCCAATTTTGTAACCCTTTTAATAAAAAGGCGTATACCAAGGCCCTTAAGGTACACCTTTAAGTCATCTTCTTCGTACGTACCACAAAGCCCTTCTACCACAATGACAAGTGGATGTTCCCCACGTGGCGTGTAAGTACACCTTTTAGTCATTTTCTGCGTACGTTTCACAAAGCCCTTCTACCACAATGACTAATGGTTGTGCTCCACGTGGCCTGTAAGTGTAAAAGGAATATCCCTCAGCTTTGAACAAATCCCTAACTTTTAGATAATCTTCCGTTCACATTATAAAGAAACATGTCTGGAACAGCTCTGTTCCTCATTCGGTTTTCATTCTTCTTCATCTTTTTATTTATATTCTTCCTCTCTTTTCTAACTCCCTTGGCTCTCGTCATGCGTCCACCTCATTCACTTAAATTTTATAAATCTTTTCATCGTCGTCATCATCATCATATCCATAATCATTATCTGAAGCTTCTGATTCATTTTTACAATAAGTTTCTTTCACTTCTTCATTTGCGTTCTCCTTTGTATCCTTTTCCAACATGGGTTCGCATGTCTTCCATTTCGCCATGTAGTCATTGGACTTTTCCGATCTTGCTTCAAGGGCCGACTGTAAGTATCGCACCTTCTCCAATTTTAAATATTCTGAGTGTGAGACCAACCCTCACGCTTGCTGAATTCCACTTGTCTTCGCTTTCTCTTGGCTCTCGTCGTGCGTCCACCTCATTCACTTTAATTTTATAATTTTTTCATCGTCGTCATCATCATCATATGCATAATCATTATCTGAAGCTTCTGACTCATTTTCAGATTCAGTTTCTTCCTCTTCTTCATTTGCGTTCTCTGTATTATTTTCCAGCATGGGTTCGCATACCTTCCATTTCGCCATGTAGTCATTGGACTTTTCCATTCTTGCTTCAAGGGCCGACTGTGAGTGTCGTACCTTCTCCTTCAATTTCAAATATTCTGACTGTGAGACCAACCATCTCGCACTCGTTTTTTGGACGACTTAACGTCTTCCATACAGTGTGCACACTTCTACCGATATTCGGTAGATTCTACCGATTATTTTGGTAAATTTTACAATCTACCGATTCTACCGCACAGGGCTTAAAATCTACCGATTTTTCTGTGCCAACTTTTATTTTCAGTGAGTATTCTTTGTAGCAACACTTTCTTAATACTTGCATTTTTTCAAACGATGTCTGGCATCACTCTCATTTCTTGTAATTTTTATACCATCACCCTTAGGGATGAGGGTATATATCATTTGATACGAAAAAAAGTGTAACGCATTAAAGGAGACGAGTTAGACCCCAAGTATCTTAAGACCAAATTCGTTTCAGGACTTTTAAAGACGATTGAGCTATGTCCGTCTGTCTGGCTGGCTGGCTGGCAGGCTGGTCAGCAGGATAACTTGAGTAAACCTTTACGGATCAGTATGAAAATTTACCATTATTAATATTTTTCAAAACGAACTTATGGGATTGAAAATGGGCAGAATAGCCCCACCCCTTCTGGTACCTCCCATACAAAATTACCTATTTTTGGATAATTTATATTTCTTTCATAACTTCCCAACGGACGATCGTAGGATATTTAAATTCGGTCAGTTTATTTATCTTGCAAAAGTAGACAAACACTACGAAAACCCAAACCTTTGCCATACCCCTTCTGGTACCTCCCATACAAATGACCTAATTGACCCTCATAGTTTTACATACATATCTTTTTTGTAACTATACTGAATTCACTCAAATTTTGCATATAATGTTTTCATATGAAAACTGGACTCAGCAATGAATATGAACTATATCGGTCCACGCCTTCTGGTACCTCCCATACAAAATGACCTATTTTTGCAAATTTAATATTTCTCCCATAACTTCCAAACGGACACTTGGAGGATAATGACAAATGGTCGGTTAATTTATCTTGCGATAGGAAGCAAAACCTCAGAAAACCTTACTATTTGACGCATACCTTCTGGTACCTCCTATACAAATTCCCGAATTCACCCTCATAGTCCTACATATATCTTTTTTTTTGTAAGTACAATTAATTCAGTCAAATTTGGCGTAACTTGTACAGTTATGAAAATTTGAATCAGGAATGAATATGGATTATATCGGATCACCCCTTCTGGTACCTCCCATACAAAATTACCTATTTTTGAAAAATAAACATTTATCCCATAATTTCCAAACGGACACTTGGGGGGTAATGAAAATTGGTCAATTAATTTATCTTGTGATAGGAAGCAAAACCTTACAAAACATAACTATTTGACGAACCCCTTCTGGTACCTCCCATACAAGATGACCTTGTTTGGAAAATTAATATTTCTCCCATAATTTCTAAACCGCCACTTGGAGGATAATCAAATTTGGTAATTAATTATCTTGTAATAGGAATTATAATTGGGTGATGGTATTTATCAGTCAGTTTACCTGACTGAAATTTCTGTACTGGTTTCAATATATTTTGGATTAAAATGTAATTACTTTTTAGAAACGATGCAAGTCTGTGTGATGAACTAAAAAAAAGATTTGACTTGAGTAACCATAAATTAAAACTGTAAGAATATTAAAACCCAGAAAAAATTCAGTCCTTTGATATGCCAATAATTTTACCATTGCTTAAAGCCTTTCCAACCCCTGGAGATTGTGAAGAAACAGTGAATATTGAGTGGCGGTCGTTTAATTTGTTTAAAAAAGTAAAGGTTAAAGAAATATTTGAAGGAAATTTAGTCCGAGTTCGAAAAACCTTGCGCAGAGAAAAGAATATGTTTAACGAATTGTTATTTAGCAACTTTAGTCGATATGTGTGCAAATTGGCTATTTTTCCACATAGCAGTGCAGCCGCAGAGCGGTAATTTTTTGTCATGAAAATAATGAAAACCTAATATAGAAATCGGTTAAAAACTAAATATATAAGCAACCTAATATTTTCCAAAGACATGTGCGTTGAATATGAATTATATATTCCCCCCAATGACTTAATAACTTTGCACAAAAGTTTAACTTTACAAATGAACATACTTATAATATTGTTGATTACAAATGTCTGATAGTCAGTTACAATTTATGTTGCGTATATTTTGTAATTTTTAACGTTTCTTTAAATAAAATGCACTTTCTACCGATTTTTATTCAAATCTACCGATATTTTTTTTTTTGCACCCTGCTTCCATACAGTTACGATTACGCTTTAACTATACATACAGGAAAAAGTAATTTATTCCCAGAAGTTGTTCAATTATGGACAAATTAAAACATTTCACGATGCACGTGATAGATCGCATTCCCATTATTTCCAATAATCCTAGGAAAGTTTTGGAAGCATCTTCAACGCTGGCAAGTATGAGAAAGATTTTGAAGGGCTATATCCAAAAAAACAATTAACATCTTTATGAATAAACACCTTTAAAAATTATAATATATATAATAAAAAATATTATTTTGTAACTAAGCCATGTACCGAAAATAACTGATTTAGTCGATTAATTAACTGATAAAAAAGTGACAAAAATGTTTTAGAATGATATTAATGTTATGGGTTGTACACCGTCTAAATATAGTACTGCTCAGAAAAAAGAGTTAAATTTGCCTCGAGAAGTCGCAAAAGTGTCATTCAGCAGGTATTCCCAAATCATCTACTTTGAGCGTAGGATTTTAAAAGATTTTTTCTAGTTTTTTCCACTATAAAAGGAAAAATATTAACGTCAATGTAAACTATTAAAAGTACGCACAGTATATTTTCAACATCTCGTCGCCTTTTCATTTCTTGTTTATCACAATATTTCAATTATCATACCTCTCATAAGTTCCCTCTGTTTTTACTTTTTACATTCTCATCCTATATCGTCTTTTATTTTTATCTTTCAATAAGTTTTGTTTCTAAATTTTTAAACATCTCTGATACCAATAAAATTCGTAAAACTACAGAACCTATCATTTCCACACTACTAAACTCACTAAAGCTGAAAGTCAGGTAATGCGGTGAACTGTTGTATCATGGCCACTATGCTACCACATACTACCTCGGATTTGTATCACCAGACTGAAGACTATGCTGGAATGCTGTCGTTAAGCCGGGCTATCGCTCGCCGGATGGGACGCAGTTCTTGCCAACACATCTGGTGCTCGACCCCACTTGACCAAATAATTCATACCAGGAGATAAAGGCAAAGATTAAAAAAATGTTTAAAAGAGGGCCCAAGCTGTGAACTTACTTCTAACTTACCTCTAATACACTCAGCTAATAGGTACTTGTTTATTTTAATACTCAAGGTTTCTAATAAAATTCATTATAATGGGATTTTATTTTTCTTAATTCCAATAGTACAATCTAATCTCATTAATCTAACTAATTTATATTCGATTCTAAGTTTACATTTGGAATCTGTATTTGGATCGTTTTGCGTTATCGATTTCTTTATTTTGAAAATTTACAGAGTAAAAAAAAGTTATACGTTAATAATTTTTTAAAAATTGTTGTCTTTTCGAAGGAATATCTTATTCTCCTGGCATAAATTATCATTTAGTTACTAAATTTTTGCTTTACAACAAAAGAAAAAAATCCAGAACATAACTTCTGTGCACGCAAGAGTTCTCTACTTATCTACTTAACGATGGCTCATATTTGCATTTATATCTAGCTTTCCATAAAATATGCAGGATCCTTTTCAATGAAAGGCCCTAGAGCGCTCTATTACCTAATCGAAAAAATTCCCTGCCTGAAATTAAAATAATAATATAATAAAAAAAAATTGTATCATACGATGGCAGATGTAAAAGTTCAGTAAAAAAAAATTTCATAATATGATGACGGATGTAAAAATTTAATGTAAATACTTCATCATTATTATTTTGCAATATGTAATTTATCTCAGCTTAATCGGGAATGTTTTTAGGCATGTATACTTTTTTTACTTTTCATTTATTGGGTCGACTTCAAAATCTTATCGTTGGATTAGGGAGACCATTTATTTTTATGCTTGGTTCCCGACTCTTTTTTTTGTACAGATGTTGCTGTTAGGACCTTTAAGTTATCAAAAATAAGTGCCATTTGTGTCCCTAAATTTTACCTAATGTGTCACTTTTCCGATCAGTCACTTCTTCGTAAATTGGGCTATTTTTTCCACTTTTGCATACTCGTATTCTGGGGTACTTTTCTTTTTCATGAATATAAGTTACATAACCTACATACTACATACCAGCTCCAGATGAACTTTGGGGGTCTTTACAGGTGCTGATGAGGATGATGGTAAACTTTTGTAGTCCTCACTTTTTCTTTACCTTAAAATTTTTGTTAAAAAAAAAACACAATATGAGTTAGGGATGAGCAGTGGTAAATCCTCTTGGATTTGCTTTGCTTTTCTATAACATACCTTCGGATCTGCGTCTCGATGAATCAGGATACAATTTTGGTATTGGAACTATACACTTTGATGCTCCAAGCTTATGGCGTTTTACTTACTTTTACTCTGCTCAGCGATAGGTGACAATTCAAAACGATTGCTGAAAATGCCGGAAATGACGCGTGTGAAGATAACAAACCAATCGTAACAACCTAAATTGAAAGAGAGAGAAAGAAAGATGCAAAAGAGAGAGAGAGAAATCAAATTCTCTCAGAGAAAATAAAAAAAATAATGAAATTTTTTACATCGCTGAGGTCTTTTTTGTGTTAAACAATCACGATAATCATAGTGTGAAGTTAACAAACCAACAACCTATCTATTAACAATAACAATTGGCAATTAATATTTATTTATATTCTATTAAAAACAATAAATAAAACATAAATAAATTCTAAAAAATATTTGAAAAATTTTCCTAGGTTTTTTCGTTTCTTCTTGCTAAATTACAAAAGGGTTTCTACGCCATATAAAAAATTTTGTCCTTTGGTTAATTATGGCCAGGACCATTTTGACCATATCCTCCAAACTCCAAATGTTGTGCTCACCAAAATTTCACAGAAAATAGATATAAGTAATAGGAACAATTCCCCATCAAAACCTTATTGGAAACGCATTTCAGAAAAAAAATCCTAGAACAAAAACTTTCTCCATATGACGAAATTTTAGCATTTTTTCAATTTGACCAGGACTATTTTGGCCATATCATCCAAACTCCAAATGTTGTGCTCACCAAAATTTTACAGAAAATAGATATAAGTAATAGGAACAATTCCCCATCAAAACCTTATTGGAAACGCATTTCAGAAAAAAAATCCTAGAACAAAAACTTTCTCCATATGACGAAATTTTAGCATTTTTTCAATTTGACCAGGACTATTTTGGCCATATCATCCAAACTCCAAATGTTGTGCTCACCAAAATTTCACAGAAAATAGATATAAGTAATAGAAACAATTCTCCATCAAAACCTTATTGGAAACGCATTTCAGAAAAAAAATCCTAGAACAAAAACTTTTTCCCCATACGACGAAATTTTAGCATTTTTTCAATTTAAGCCAGGACCATTTTAACCATATCCTCAAAACTCCAAATGTTGTGCTCACCAAAATTTTACAGAAAATAGATATAAGTAATAGGAACAATTCCCCATCAAAACCTTATTGGAAACGCATTTCAGAAAAAAAATCCTAGAACAAAAACTTTCTCCATATGACGAAATTTTAGCATTTTTTCAATTTGACCAGGTCTATTTTGGCTATATCATCCAAACTCCAAATGTTGTGCTCACCAAAATTTCACAGAAAATAGATATAAGTAATAGGAACAATTCCCCATCAAAACCTTATTGGAAACGCATTTCAGAAAAAAAATCCTAGAACAAAAACTTTCTCCATATGACGAAATTTTAGCATTTTTTCAATTTGACCAGGACTATTTTGGCCATATCATCCAAACTCCAAATGTTGTGCTCACCAAAATTTCACAGAAAATAGATATAAGTAATAGAAACAATTCTCCATCAAAACCTTATTGGAAACGCATTTCAGAAAAAAAATCCTAGAACAAAAACTTTCTCCATATGACGAAATTTTAGCATTTTTTCAATTTGACCAGGACTATTTTGGCCATATCATCCAAACTCCAAATGTTGTGCTCACCAAAATTTCACAGAAAATAGATATAAGTAATAGGAACAATTCCCCATCAAAACCTTATTGGAAACGCATTTCAGAAAAAAAATACTAGAACAAAAACTTTTTCCCCATACGACGAAATTTTAGCATTTTTTCAATTTAAGCCAGGACCATTTTAACCATATCCTCAAAACTCCAAATGTTGTGCTCACCAAAATTTTACAGAAAATAGATATAAGTAATAGGAACAATTCCCCATCAAAACCTTATTGGAAACGCATTTCAGAAAAAAATCCTAGAACAAAAACTTTCTCCATATGACGAAATTTTAGCATTTTTTCAATTTGACCAGGTCTATTTTGGCCATATCATCCAAACTCCAAATGTTGTGCTCACCAAAATTTCACAGAAAATAGATATAAGTAATAGAAACAATTCTCCATCAAAACCTTATTGGAAACGCATTTCAGAAAAAAAATCCTAGAACAAAAACTTTTTCTCCATATGACCAAATTTTAGCATTTTTCCAATTTTAGCCAGGACCATTTTGGCCATACCATCCAAACTCCAAATGTTGTGCTCACCAAAATTCCACAGAAAATAGATATATGTAATAGCAACAACTCCCTATCAAAACCTTATTGGAAACGCATTTCAGAAAAAAAATCCTAGAACAAAAACTTTCTCCATATGACGAAATTTTAGCATTTTTTCAATTTGACCAGGACTATTTTGGCCATATCATCCAAACTCCAAATGTTGTGCTCACCAAAATTTCACAGAAAATAGATATAAGTAATAGAAACAATTCTCCATCAAAACCTTATTGGAAACGCATTTCAGAAAAAAAATCCTGGAACAAAAACTTTATCTCCGTATAACGATTTTTTTAAATATAACATTTCCTGTACCAAAATGTATATTTATTGTACCAAAAAGTGTATTTATTATACAAAAAGTACTGTTATTGTTTATTGTATCTAGAAGTACATCTTTTGTGCTAAAAAGTACTTTAATTGTGCCAAGAAGTACTTTCAAACAAGTAAATTTATTGTACCAAAACGTATTTTAACTGTGCCAAAAACTATTTATTGTACCAAAAAGTAAAATGTATTGTACCAAAAAATACTTTCATTGCATCAGAAATTACTTCTGTTGTGCCAAAAAAAAATACAATTTAATGTTCCAAAAAATCAACCTCCACAAAGTCCAGCACACCTAATTTTAATAAAAATATATAAAGGGCTAACGATCAGATAAGTGTTTTTATTGTTTGATATTTTTGGTCAAATTCAGTGTGTCACGCACTAGGATGACGCGTTTCGAACTCCATGACGAGTTCATCTTCAGACCCCTTTGTGACGAACTAATGCACAATGGTACATCATCAGCTGTATATATATCTACAATGTGTCAAACATGTACATGCGAAGTATATATCAGCCGAAAATGTCCAGCACCAATTATAAAATTTATTATTAAAAAAAGCTGTGATTACCAAGAATATTAAGTTTAAAAACGTTTAGTAACGGTAGACACTGAAAGAACTTGATTTATGCTCAGAATGTCATTAAAAGACAACGACGGGTGTGAATTTAGGAATTAAAATTGTCCGAACAAAGTCCACAATTATTGTCATGTAGATAATTTTTCGTATTGTTTTTGATTGTGTTAAATACTTACAGTTCGCAAAAAACTAATTTTTCTTAATAAAAAACTTTTTAGAAAAAAACACTAGTAAAATAAACTCCAAAATTAGGAAGAAATTAGTGTTTTATAGAGTTTAATTATATAACAAACATAAAGGTAAACATATAAGAAAATAATAAGACATCTTTTTATTCGTTTTCTGTACTATCATATACATTACATTATTTTTACCAGCTACTTTTGTTTAAATAAAACTCATAAAACTTTTATTATAAATCATACAAACCATAAACCTTATGAGAAAGCAAACATAAGTTTTGTTTTTCCGGAGAAAACAGTTTTTATTTATTAAGATATGTATATGGAATATTAGAAAAAAAACATAAAATGTTAATGTAAGTCCTAGTGTATAAAGATCGAGAGGTTTTGCACATTTCAAACAGTTTTGCTTATTTCAAACTGTTGCCAAATTGAAAAAAAATTAAAAAATATAATTTTTTGCATTTGTTCATAAGTGTCTTTCTCTTGTACATATAAATTGACCGATTTTCATTTAAAATACGGAATTATATTTTTTCATGTATAGGGCCGTTCTACATAGAGTTGTCCTTGGGTAACTGACTGATCACTCCCAAACGATTAATGGAAGAACCTTGAATTTTTGAATGAAGGTCACCTTTATTACGTAGACACGCACTAAGAAATTCGGACTTCATGGTGGTAAAAAAAAGTGTGACACCGTCACATAAAGCTCCAAATTTGAAATGGCTGTATATCATAAACCATTATATGTTCGAAGTCGAAAATTGATACTTCTGTTGGTCGTACAAGAAAAATTACTTTTTGTGTCATTTTTATGCACCAAATTTAACTTTTTGGTACAATAAATATACATTTTGGTACAGGAAATATTATATTTAAAAAAATCGTTATACGGAGATAAAGTTTTTGTTCTAGGATTTTTTTTCTGAAATGCGTTTCCAATAAGGTTTTGATGGAGAATTGTTTCTATTACTTATATCTATTTTCTGTGAAATTTTGGTGAGCACAACATTTGGAGTTTGCATGATATGGCCAAAATAGTCCTGGTCAAATTGAAAAAATGCTAAAATTTCGTCATATGGAGAAAGTTTTTGTTCTAGGATTTTTTTTTCTGAAATGCATTTTCAATAAGGTTTTGATGGGGAATTGTTCCTATTACTTATATCTATTTTCTGTGAAATTTTGGTGAGCACAACATTTGGAGTTTGGAGGATATGGTTAAAATGGTCCTGGCTTAAATTGAAAAAATGCTAAAATTTCGTCGTATGGGGAAAAAGTTTTTGTTCTAGGATTTTTTTTCTGAAATGCGTTTCCAATAAGGTTTTGATGGGGAATTGTTCCTATTACTTATATCTATTTTCTGTAAAATTTTGGTGAGCACAACATTTGGAGTTTTGAGGATATGGTTAAAATGGTCCTGGCTTAAATTGAAAAAATGCTAAAATTTCGTCGTATGGGGAAAAAGTTTTTGTTCTAGGATTTTTTTTCTGAAATGCGTTTCCAATAAGGTTTTGATGGAGAATTGTTTCTATTACTTATATCTATTTTCTGTGAAATTTTGGTGAGCACAACATTTGGAGTTTGGATGATATGGCCAAAATAGTCCTGGTCAAATTGAAAAAATGCTAAAATTTCGTCATATGGAGAAAGTTTTTGTTCTAGGATTTTTTTTCTGAAATGCGTTTCCAATAAGGTTTTGATAGGGAGTTGTTGCTATTACATATATCTATTTTCTGTGGAATTTTGGTGAGCACAACATTTGGAGTTTGGATGGTATGGCCAAAATGGTCCTGGCTAAAATTGGAAAAATTCTAAAATTTGGTCATATGGAGAAAAAGTTTTTGTTCTAGGATTTTTTTTCTGAAATGCGTTTCCAATAAGGTTTTGATGGGGAATTGTTCCTATTACTTATATCTATTTTCTATGAAATTTTGGTGAGCACAACATTTGGAATTTGGATGATATGGCCAAAATAGTCCTGGTCAAATTGAAAAAATGCTAAAATTTCGTCATATGGAGAAAGTTTTTGTTTTAGGATTTTTTTTCTGAAATGCGTTTCCAATAAGGTTTTGATGGGGAATTGTTCCTATTACTTATATCTATTTTCTGTGAAATTTTGGTGAGCACAACATTTGGAGTTTGGATGATATGGCCAAAATAGTCCTTGTCAAATTGAAAAAATGCTAAAATTTCGTCATATGAAGAAAGTTTTTGTTCTAGGATTTTTTTTCTGAAATGCGTTTCCAATAAGGTTTTGATGGAGAATTGTTTCTATTACTTATATCTATTTTCTGTGAAATTTTGGTGAGCACAACATTTGGAGTTTGGATGATATGGCCAAAATAGTCCTGGTCAAATTGAAAAAATGCTAAAATTTCGTCATATGGAGAAAGTTTTTGTTCTAGGATTTTTTTTCTGAAATGCGTTTCCAATAAGGTTTTGATGGGGAATTGTTCCTATTACTTATATCTATTTTCTATGAAATTTTGGTGAGCACAACATTTGGAGTTTGGATGATATGGCCAAAATAGTCCTGGTCAAATTGAAAAAATGCTAAAATTTCGTCATATGGAGAAAGTTTTTGTTCTAGGATTTTTTTTCTGAAATGCGTTTCCAATAAGGTTTTGATGGGGAATTGTTCCTATTACTTATATCTCTTTTCTGTGAAATTTTGGTGAGCACAACATTTGGAGTTTTGAGGATATGGTTAAAATGGTCCTGGCTTAAATTGAAAAAATGCTAAAATTTCGTCGTATGGGGAAAAAGTTTTTGTTCTAGGATTTTTTTTTCTGAAATGCGTTTCCAATAAGGTTTTGATGGAGAATTGTTTCTATTACTTATATCTATTTTCTGTGAAATTTTGGTGAGCACAACATTTGGAGTTTGGATGATATGGCCAAAATAGTCCTGGTCAAATTGAAAAAATGCTAAAATTTCGTCATATGGAGAAAGTTTTTGTTCTAGGATTTTTTTTCTGAAATGCGTTTCCAATAAGGTTTTGATAGGGAGTTGTTGCTATTACATATATCTATTTTGTGTGGAATTTTGGTGAGCACAACATTTGGAGTTTGGATGGTATGGCCAAAATGGTCCTGGCTAAAATTGGAAAAATGCTAAAATTTGGTCATATGGAGAAAAAGTTTTTGTTCTAGGATTTTTTTTCTGAAATGCGTTTCCAATAAGGTTTTTATGGAGAATTGTTTCTATTACTTATATCTATTTTCTGTGAAATTTTGGTGAGCACAACATTTGGAGTTTGGATGATATGGCCAAAATAGACCTGGTCAAATTGAAAAAATGCTAAAATTTCGTCATATGGAGAAAGTTTTTGTTCTAGGATTTTTTTCTGAAATGCGTTTCCAATAAGGTTTTGATGGGGAATTGTTCCTATTACTTATATCTATTTTCTGTGAAATTTTGGTGAGCACAACATTTGGAGTTTGGAGGATATGGTTAAAATGGTCCTGGCTTAAATTGAAAAAATGCTAAAATTTCGTCGTATGGGGAAAAAGTTTTTGTTCTAGGATTTTTTTTCTGAAATGCGTTTCCAATAAGGTTTTGATGGGGAATTGTTCCTATTACTTATATCTATTTTCTGTGAAATTTTGGTGAGCACAACATTTGGAGTTTGGATAGTATGGCCAAAATGGTCCTGGCTAAAATTGGAAAAATGCTAAAATTTTGTCATATGGAGAAAAAGTTTTTGTTCTAGGATTTTTTTTCTGAAATGCGTTTCCAATAAGGTTTTGATGGAGAATTGTTTCTATTACTTATATCTATTTTCTGTGAAATTTTGGTGAGCACAACATTTGGAGTTTGGATGATATGGCCAAAATAGACCTGGTCAAATTGAAAAAATGCTAAAATTTCGTCATATGGAGAAAGTTTTTGTTCTAGGATTTTTTTCTGAAATGCGTTTCCAATAAGGTTTTGATGGGGAATTGTTCCTATTACTTATATCTATTTTCTGTGAAATTTTGGTGAGCACAACATTTGGAGTTTGGAGGATATGGTTAAAATGGTCCTGGCTTAAATTGAAAAAATGCTAAAATTTCGTCGTATGGGGAAAAAGTTTTTGTTCTAGGATTTTTTTTCTGAAATGCGTTTCCAATAAGGTTTTGATGGAGAATTGTTTCTATTACTTATATCTATTTTCTGTGAAATTTTGGTGAGCACAACATTTGGAGTTTGGATGATATGGCCAAAATAGTCCTGGTCAAATTGAAAAAATGCTAAAATTTCGTCATATGGAGAAAGTTTTTGTGTTAGGATTTTGTTCTGAAATGCGTTTCCAATAAGGTTTTGATGGGGAATTGTTCCTATTACTTATATCTATTTTCTGTGAAATTTTGGTGAGCACAACATTTGGAGTTTGGATAGTATGGCCAAAATAGTCCTGGCCATAATTAACCAAAGGACAAAATTTTTTATATGGCGTAGAAACCCTTTTGTAATTTAGCAAGAAGAAACGAAAAAACCAAGGAAAATTTTTCAAATATTTTTTAGAATTTATTTATGTTTTATTTATTGTTTTTAATAGAATATAAATAAATATTAATTGCCAATTGTTATTGTTAATAGATAGGTTGTTGGTTTGATAACTTCACAGTATGATCATTGTGATTGTTTAACACAAAAAATACCTCAGCGATGTAAAAAACTTCATTATTTCTTTTATTTTCTCTGAGAGAATTTTTGTTCTATCTCTCTCTTTCATCTTTCTTTCTCTCTCTCGCTCTCTCTTTCAAATCAGGTTGTTGCGAGTGGTTTGTTAACTTCACGCCGATCCGGAAATGTGCTTCGTGCTAGAACTTTCTGATTCAGTGTTGCTTTCAATGACATTTGATTGTCATCTGTCCACGGAACTGCCAGCAGACATTGCAAAAAAATCGCGATGGTTTGTTGACACTTCGGTGTTTTCACCTCCTAAGGTCGTAAGCACTGAATGTGAATGTTCGACAGTCGAATGCGTGTATGCGTATTATGTTTATACGCGCACGCCACAGTATGTAAAATTATGAGAGTGAATTCGGTCAGAAGGGGTGTGGCAAATGCTTCGGTTTTCTCAGTATTTGTCTAATATTAAAAGATAGTTAAATGGATCAAATTCAAATATTCTCGAGTTGTCCGTTTGGATGATATAGAAGAAATAATTTAACAAAAATAGGTCATTTTTTATGGGAGGTACCAGAATGGGTTGAGCGATATAGTCCGAATTCATGTCAGAGTGAAATTTTCATAAGCGAACATCTTACGCAAAAATATAACTATATTTAGTGGGGTGTAACAAATATTATGTTTTTTGAGGGTTTTTTATAAAAAGGTAATTGAACTAACCAAGTTTAAATGTCTTCCAGCTTGCGGCTTGAAAGTTAGGGGAGAAATATTATTTTTACCCGGTGGAGCTATTCTGCCCGTTTACAATCCCTTTACTTCATTTTGAAAAATAAATAATACTGGTAAATTGTTATAAAGAACATTTTAGTTTTACTCGAGTTATCCTGCCGACCAGCCTTACACCAAGCTAGCGATCCAGCCAGCCAGACAGAAGGACATAGCTCAATCGTATGTGCTAAAGTCATGAAATGAATTTGGTCTTAAGATACTTGCGGTGCAATACGTCTCCTTCAATGTGTTGTACTTTTTCTCGTGCTGGTAAATATCAGATACATTTAATTAATTGTAAATAAAAACATAAAGCAACCATCGATTTTCATGATACAAATGTATCTTCTTTAATTCACATAATATGTCGCTTCACTACAAATAAATAAAATTAAATACTTTTTGCAGTTTTGGAATTTTTTCAGTTTTTTAAAAAAAAAATGTTTTTTTGCCAGTTTATTTTTTATTTTTTGCCTAACAATTAGTTTAATAACTTTAAAACTATTGATCGCATTAAAAATAATTGTATACATCGTTTAAAGATATTGTAAATCAAAATTTTTGTAAACTTACTTTAACAAAATCGGACAAGTTGATTTTGAGTTATGCCAAAATAAGTGGGGAAATATCTCAAAATATTGAAAATTTTACGTAAAAATTACTTTAAAAAAATGATCCGAAGAATTGAAAAATTTTACCATTTTTGTACTAAGGAAATCATTATACACTGTAATTCATCCTTTCTATTCAGGAAGCGAAGAGAGAATATTGACTCTCTTTTTAAGAACACATAAAAGATGTAGTACTTGCTATTTACAACAACAAAAACCTGTTCCAAAAGAGTTGTAATGGCAAAGAACGTAAATTATACAAGAAGTATATTAACTGTTTGTTTTGATCATTAAATAACACTACGGTAGGTTGGTAGAAGAAGAGCGTAGATTGTAAGAAGAGTGTAGGTTAGTAGATGTGAATATGCAAAAATTAAGAAAACAAATTATGAAATTTTAATGCTGATTAAATGTTACATTTATATTTTTGCTTGTCGAGTCAAAAAATAGTGGATATCCTTTTTATTTCCATCGTTTTTTATACCGTGCTATCAGTTCAGTACCGATCTACTAGTGTGTTACTTAAGGGCGTAAGTACACTACATTTTGCCACAGTCTTATTTGACTTCTTGTATAATTTAAGTTCTTTGGTAATGGTACCTTCTTCTGTCTTTTTCGCGGTCGCGATAAAACTTTACAAAACCTTAATTAAATTTGAGTTAAAGTTTGTGGAAAAACATAAACAAATTTAAACGGGAAGAAAAAGTGCTTTAAGTTCATCGGAAATGGTAAAAATTTATGTTTACCACCCTGAAAAATATTCTTACCGCGGAATCGCTAGAAAAATCGGCCGAAGTCATAACGTGGTAGTGAATTATATTAAAAAAGTAGAAAAATACAATAAAAATTACAAAGGAGGTACTTACACAGCTTTAATACAAGCGAAAATTTCTTCGAATAGCTCATTCCTCCACTAAAATAAGGCATTTAGCAGGAGTAGATGCAAGTAAATCTACAGTTCGCCGAGCTATTTTAAACAGCGGACATTTGCAGCTCAGAAAACTGAAAAAACCTCCATTTAATACTGCTCGTCAACAACAACAGGTTCTATTTGCTAAAGACCACATGGTTTGGGATGTACAAAACCAGTTAAGTAACAGAGACTGATGGCAATAACTTTTATTTCCACGATTCGAGTAAAGGGGAGAAATATCTAAGCCGTCATCACAACAGAGAAAGCGGCGTTTTGGTATGGGCTGCAGTTTCGTACTATGGCACTGTTGACCTTGTCATACAAAATACACGAATGAACGGAAATAATTACAAAAATCTTCAGGAACAAATTTTTCTTAAGATTAGGAGTATTTTTGGACCACTACTCGCTCAACCTTAACATTATCGAAAATGTTTGGGATTGGCAGTACGAAACTAAGGATGAGCGTATTAAAGGAATAAAAGCAGCATGGGCTTAAATTTCTCTCGACAATTTAAAATACTTCAGATTCGCACCCGTCTAAATGTAGCGAGAAACGTACGCTCTAATATAGCACGGAAGCTGAACGTCGAAAAGCTGCAGACACAAGAGACAGCAACGGCAAACTCCACTCGACTGACTCAAATGCTTGAAGAAAGCACTCCTTGTCCTGTTAATGTTCAGCATTGGCACATTATTGCTCACTCCATGGAGAACGATGCGAAATCCGTTCTTGATTACAACCCCCCCCCCCCCCCCCCCCCTCTTCTCTTTGCCGATCGCTCAATGCCAGTGAAACAGAAATAGTAAAAACTGTTTCAGTCGATCACACTATTCCAGAAGGTGACACAGTTGAGACTCTATCAAATATATGCGATGAACCGGGGACAACTTGTGCTCAGAAACTAACAAGAATTAAAATCTATATCTCTCAATAAATTGTTGTAAGCAATACCTCCGGTACCTAGACACCAAAGAGTTCACATTAATTAAAATGATTTTCAAACCGGCCAGGGCACTAGTTTTTCCTCTTGAGACTTTAATTTTCTGTATTAAATTGCCCACATTCGCCAAAACTGTCCTTAATTCACTACCAAAATATTTCCGACAGTCATTATCAATGATTTCAAAATTTGATGTTGCACTATCTATAGTTTTTGATCGAGTCGATGCAGCGCTAGAAGCATGCCCAGCAACTTTACTAATCACGCATCTCACCTCAAAGTCCACCATACGCGAAACAGCACCGGTAACTGGACCGGTTACAATAACCCCACGAACATTCTCACCCTTATGCGAAATTAAAAATTTGCCAGGGCCATGACCGCCACATGACAGAAGCGATACGGCATAGAACAGTTCGAGACCACATGACCATAGCACTGACAATTTTTGCATTGGGTCTTATGTCCTGCTCTATGTAAAGAAACATTACAATGTAAAATGTAGCGAATTTTGTATAATGCTACAATATCTGATTTCTTACTAACATGCATCAACCACTTGCTGTTACCCATTTTTGTAACCCTTTAAATAAAAAGGCGTATACCAAGGCTTTGAAGGTACACCTTTAAGTCATTTTCTTCGTACGTATCACAAAGCCCTTCTACCACAATGGCAAATAGTTTTCCCACGTTGGCGTGAGGGTGTACGTTTATGTTTTCCTTTTTATTCTTTTCCAGAACGGCTTCGCATGCCTTCCACTTCGCCAGATACTCTCTGGACTTTTCCGTTCTTGCTTCTAGAGCCGACTGTAAGTGCTGAACTTTCTCCTCCAATTTCAAAAATTCTGAGTGTGAGACCAACCCATGCCACACACTTGCTTTGTGAACAACTTATTATCCTCCATACGGTAACGATTATGATTTAACGATACATATAGGGGATTATCAATTATGGACAAATGAAAAGAATCCTAGGAAAAATTATGCAAGCATGAGAAAGATTTTCAGCTAAAACATCATTTAAATACGAACCCGGTGACGGCTCACGCAGAAGGGGATGACCAAAACATAAATGGGAGGACCAATGGAAGAGGTCATTTCGAAACTAGGTGTCAAAAATGGGAGAAGAAGCGCAGAACGGCTGAAGAAAGTCGTGGGCCTTGTCTCCACGAAAATATTCGAAGCCTGATACAAAAATAATATATAAAATTCGAATAGCTACAAAATCGGGAAAACAAAGAAAAAAAACGCTGCAACTTTTGGAGATTCTGGTACCAAGACAGTGGCACCCATATGGCCTTTTACCCAACCCAAATATTCTAGATCCCCTCGAACGTCCTACCCCATTTTAGAACCTCTAGTTCATCATGCTATCCTCCGGAAACGACAGAAGAGCTTCATATATTAAAGGAACATTTATTCATATTTGCAAACACATCAAACAAAAGGAACTTAATATTTAACAAAATTATGGCTAACATATTTTTTGTAGGAGAAGATTTAAAAAAACTGTTTAAACTAAAGGAAATTATTACTTTTTATATATACAACAAACAAAATCAGCCCAGAGAGACCCAAGTTGCAAAAGATTCTATTAAATTATAATGACACAAAACTTAACAAACCACTGAAAGGATTCTTTAACCTTTCAAAAACTCAATGTACAGGAGCAACCGTGAATTCCAAACACACAATAAGTAAAAAAGAAATTGTTATTACACACCACATTTGACAGAAGATGAATTGTGCACAGTCCATTTGCTTGAAGGTGTATAGTTGATAAAGGTAGTTAGAAATTGCGGGGTCTTTTGTCTCTTTTCAATGGTTTTTTGTAAGCTTTGGCATTTACACTAATTTTAAAATTTAAAACATTCAAAATTAACACAAAAAAAATAAAATACAAAAACGTATAAGACAAACGAAATATTATCAAAACTTAAAGGTTAACACAATTTCAAAATTATTGTTGCCTTTAATCTTTTAAACAAAGGAAAATCCTGGGGGGAAGAATTATCATTGAACAGCAAAAGATATACACATCAAAAGATAAGGAAACTGTATTATTTAAGGAAATTGCCCATTAGGCAGAATCTGCAGACGCCAATAGAAGAGATTCTTCGAATAAAATGGTCCTAAAATATAAGTTTTCCAATATTCAGGAAATCATCCATGCAAATCATCCATGCAAATTATCCGTGCAGATTATCCTTGCAAATCATCCATGCAAATTATCCGTGCAAATCACCCGGCTAAAAGCAACACAAACGACTTGAGCATTCCGTTCAACACTTTCCGTGGTTCTACTCACCGACAATAGTCGTCGCCGGGAACTAACGTTAACAGTGTTGCCAAGTCTTGGACATTGAAAAGCACTATGAACCATTCAAAAAAAAGTTAATTGGGGTAAAAAACTACCTCAAAACGGGTAAAAAACCACTGCGCTTTTAAATTAATTTTTTAACTCAAAATTATATGTTTACAAACTATTAAGTCTTAGGTAGTCTTTATTTTAAGATCACTTGGTTATATTCATATACTACGTGCATAATTTTATATTAATAAAGAACAATAAAAATAATATGTATAAAACATATTTAACATTCTTCTTAACAGTTTTTTGTACATTTGGCCACAAAACAGTTTCAATAAAATAATTAGATTTTTTATAGCGTTAATTTGAATTGATTTTGCTATAAACACTTGAAGGAAGTTTATAATAAGTTTATAACACATAAACGAGCGACACTAAAAGATTGGCTGAGAAGAAGAAGAAATATAGCTGTATATGTATAAATATATGTATGTATGTGTTTTTTTCTCCATATGAATATTCATATGTTACTCCGTGTTTGGGTATTTTCGTTTCTCAGTGCACATATAAGTTGTGTCATCTTTATCGCACACACGACAGGAGTCAGAAAAAAGAGCAACATCGTTTTCCGACACTTAGCAAGATGTGTTTGCATGTTAACATGCTCAACGGTACAGAGTTTGTGTCACATTTACGTCTCAAACACTCTCATGAAAAGAGTTTTGCATACATTTTGTGCACATTTGTGAGTTTTTTTTCAAACGCTAGAAAAGATAATAATTGTAAAACGAAACTAGACAATTCTGCAAAAGGACGCTCATTTACCGAATTTTAAAAATTGTAAACTTTAATCCAAAATGTATCAGTTATTTCAGTACATGGCCATTTGCGAAGTTTTACGTTTTCTAGGCTTGTTTCATGTATAAATTTTTTTAAAAAAGTAACATTTTCATCTTGCGTTTCTTCAAAAATATTACTTATACTAAATAATGATTAATTTTTTTAATAACTCGAAATGTTTTGGCAATTTTCGCCTCAATTCGGTCACAAGACTTTGAGTAAACGCATTCAAGTTTTTTTTAATTTCAAATTTTTCATCTCTAGATACATTATTGTCTTTACAAGATTTTTGATTGTCTATATCACCTTTTATGTAGTCAAAATTATCACAAGGTATGATAATTTTATTTGTTAGGCCGCTGATTAAATCATACAAATCGTTATACAACCTAACATGATCAGCATTATCCGCTTCGAACGCTAAGTTAACTTTCTGGACGTCACCCAAGATTGAACCCATATAACAAAAATACATAATTAATATTATTATACATATCTCTTAATATATTTGTTACAAAGGAACAATCAGCTGTTGCGTTAAAATGTACCCTTTTAACTCGAGCCACATTTTTAAAATTACATTAACTGCCTTTTAATCGACAACCACCTGGTATTTGCCATCGTTGGAACCTTTTGTGGGTTGGAACTATCATCTTTTATCAAAAATTTAGCATAAGCCTTTTGCCACTAAATATTTAAAACCCAATTTAAAAATATATAGGAGTCGCTCCAACGTCATAAGTAATTTATCAGCCGTACCTCCATTTAAATCAATTAGACCCAAAAATGTGGCAATAAAAGTATTGTTTTGATGGCTAAAATGTGTTTTTTATTGTTTGATATTTTTGGTCAAATTCAGTGTGTCACGCACTAGGATGACGCGTTTCGAACTCCATGACGAGTTCATCTTCAGACCCCTTTGTGACGAACTGATGCACAATAGGGTAATAACTTTTTTTGAACAACATTCTCCCCAGGGCTTTTCTAATGGCAAATATTGTATTAATGATAAAAAAACTATTTTAGTTCAATTTGCTAAAAAAACCTTACGCACCGACAGCGATTTCTCAAATGCCTTTTATATATGTTTTTTTTATTTTGTTTTAATAACAATTTTTTTTAATATGGTTTTAACAATAAATGATTTAATGTAGGTATTGTAAGATATAAACTTTAGGTTCAAAATACGCGATGTTTTACAAAGTTGATATATATCTTGTACTATTTTTATTTCATAATTATTTTTTTTAAACTTAGTTTGATTCAAAACTTTAACGCGTTTGGTGCGTAACCTTTTTTAACGATAGCGAAAAACTAAAAACGCAGTTCTTAATATTTTTCCATGCCCTACACGATTTTGTCTGGGGAGATTTGATATTTGCAAAAAAATGCAGAAAGTTATTACCCTAATGCACAATGGTACATCATCAGCTGTATATATATCTACAATTATGTCAAACATGTACATACGAAGTAGATATCAGCCGAAAATGTCCAGCACCAATTATAGTTTGAATTTGACCGTTAATATTCAAACATGAGAAATGGAGGAAATTCTTTCCCCACGATTCCCCTTTTTACCTCAAAGCTTAAGCTTCTTTACAAGGTTTTTTTGTTGGTTAACTAAGATTACTTTTAAATTTTTCTATGTCAAAGTAAGGCATTTAGTTTTTAGGCCGTGTCGTGCCAATGTATTTTAAACTGTTTGTTTGTTAGTTTTAGTCGATCGTGTTTTTTACAAATTTGGCTTACGATCAGAAAAGTGTTTTTTATTGTTTGATATTTTTGGTCAAATTCAGTGTGTCACGCACTAGGATGACGCGTTTCGAACTCCTTCTCAAATATTTTCCTTCTCCTTCTCAAATATTTTCTGCCCCAGCCTACTAGATATCACAAATAATAAAAATACTACATATAATTCCTAACAAAGCCTACTATATATCGAATAAAAATTACAGATACTGTAAGAAAACATAGTAAAGAGAACAAGAAACAAAAAGAGAACAATTTACGAAAAATAAGGAGAAAAGGTAATGCTCTGGGTTATCCTGAAACTGGCTGCTACACTGTGGGAAAAGAAGCATGAAAGATCGCATTATAGTATGCTTTTTTCCCTTTGGGAGGGATGCTATCTTCCCTTACGAGTCCCTATTACTTTTTTAAAAGAATTGCCGCCTGGTTTTTATTAAGAAATATTATTAGTTGTTAAAAATGACTGGAATTCCTGACAACTTTTATCAATATTCAATCTTATGATAAGTTCAGCCTTTATAAGATCAAAAGGCATTCGGTTTCTATCTTTCGTGTATAAATTGTTTAAAATACTAAATACTTTTTCGCAATAAGCGTTACTTGTCGGTAAAGAAAATATAAATGAGATCAATTTAAACAAATTCAAGTGAATCTCCATAAACAGCTCGAAGACTGCAGTAGTCGCTGTACAATATGCCATTGTCCACTGCATCTGATATTTGTAGAACTTTGGGAATTTCTCCCAAGTCAATAGTGAGTCTTTTAGATTAAATGCTGTAATTTGTCCTAAAATTTACATTTCTTAAAAGTCGTAATGCTATTAACAGCTGTGGTAAAATCAGATGATAGACAATTGCAAGGGGTGGGAAAGAGATTAATACCCATGGAAATGGGTAATGGGTAAATGGAAAAATGATAAGTGCACACAACTAGTTCAACTAAGAGAAAAGTATTTTTTTGTACCTTCTTTAATATATGTTTTTCTTTGAATTTTCTAAGTATAGGTAGTAAATATTAAAAAGTCGGGATTTTCCCCTGAATTACTTCAATACTCGGGACTCGGGATTTTCGCGAGAAGTCGGGAAAATCCCGCCTATTCCCGACCATCTGGCAAGCCTAAATGAAGGTAATGAAAGTCATCACTCGAGAGAATCGTCTAAAATTATTTCTTTTTGGCAATGAACTTCTAATGCAGTGCAATATTAAGAGTATGCATTCCAAATATGGTTTATTTGTGAAGAATTTGTAAATTATGCATTCCAAAAGCAACTTGTTTTCTCGCTTACAGTGTTATGTAGGCGTAAAGTGTAAAAAACGAATGCAAAAATACGTCTACACACGGCCAGAAACAGAAGCAAATTGACCGAGAGAACATATTTTCTAGTAGTTATCAAACACCTGTGTTTGTTGTCCCGACGATTGGCTTCGGCTTTCTTCAGTATTTAATTTAAATACCATTTCTAGTTTCTTTTAATAAGCGTAAAAGTTATGTATTCTTAACTTTTCTTACCAAACTTCCGACTGGGATTTAAAGTAAAATTCAAATACTTATACATAGAAAGTAAAACATACAGTGTTAAAAACATACATTCTTCCTCTTCTTGTTTATTTCAAGAAAAAATAACGGCCCTTTCTTATGTGTCACTTAATGTACGGTCAGATTAGGCAAATATTTGACGAAAACCTTCACATATTTCTTTGCTGCAGTCTGACCACAAAATATTTTTGTGTGGCAAAATTAAAAAAAAAACAAAATTATTTGCCTTCAAATAAAAATATGCTCAATGTGACCAAAGTGGGAGTACCGTCATTTCGCCCAAAAACGAAAATGACATATTGCCCAAAACATATACATACAATGTTAGTTATTGTTGCCCAAGAAATTGGGGTTTTGGGCTGTATGATATGCATTTTAGGCAATATGACATTTCCCAAGCCGGTAGCGACGCATGATACATACCGCAAAAATATTAAACAAAATGATTTGTATAATATGATTCCTTTTGAAACTGACATTTCGCCCAAAAAATTTGTGTTGGGCCTTATGTCATTGCATTTGGGTGATATGTCATTTTGTTGTTAAGTTTTTGATCGATATGACATGTTTTGGGCGATACGTCATTTTCGTTTTTGGGCGAAATGACGGTACGCCACCAAAGTGTGACCACCAAAGAGCAAATATTTTCCTCTTTTTTGGGCAAACATTTATTCGATCTTAAGCTAAGTACAGACGGTTGCAAGAAATAGCAATTTTGTCAAATCTGATAATGTGCCGGCAATGTACTGATATGGACAGTGTTGCCATATAATTAATCTCTGCAAATGGCGAAATTAGCAGATGCATAAACTTCGCACATCTGCAAATTAAATGTGTTTGCAATTATCTTACAAAAATTTGAAGGTGGCAACATTTTGCGGTTCATACGATTATCGGATGTCTGACAATATTGCTGTTTTATAATGCTTTTTCTGCAAACGTTGCCATACAAAATTTAAAGTGCACACGGTTGTTGGACATTTTCTGCAAATTTTTCGGGCAATATTGCAAGATCTGGCAACCGTCTGTGCGTAGCTTTACAAAAGTTTTGTAAGAGCAAGGGTAAATAACAGCTGATATCAGCGGTGTTGTCAGCCTAAACGGCTGAAATTAACAAAATGAAGAAAAATATAGCCAATTGTAAACCGGATAAGCTGCGACTTATTATGGTATAAAAAGATAAATTGGCCACAGTTTAACCAGTTACGAGCAAATTCAACAAATATCGGTTTTCAGAAAGTTTACACTCTTGAAAGCCCGTGGAAACGGGTATAAATTGTAGAATATGGGAGTCAAAAAATCACCTCGGGGTCCATGGGTGTCAAAAAAGGGGTTCTATAAAGATCCTCTATGTGTATATGAAGTAATGAAACATATTTTTAAAACGAATCCAGCAGTAGTGCTTTGAGTGCAATAAAAAATATGCATATTGTTATCAATCCACATAATTTCAGTAAAACATGTCATAGATATTGAGAAAAGTGAGTTTAACGACACAGTCCCAAAAGTACCGAATAGTATGAATGTTTTTAACGCTGTTTGAATAAAAAGTAAAAAGAAATATCTGTGAAACACTTTTACATTTGTTGTGTTTATTTTTATTTACTTGAACATTGAAAAATTATAAAACAAATATTCATATAAATTTATATAGGAAATGTAAAAGGCAATGAAAACTGAACAAAAGGTGTAATTGGTTTTATTGTTCTAATGTGTCATTTCTTCATTTCGTGGCTTGACATTTTTATAAAAAATGCTCGACCGTAGGAGTTTTTTTTTTGGCCGAAGCCGAATGTTAAAAACTTTAAGAAATTATACTATAGTTTATATTACACAGTAGCACATTTTCAACTTCAAACTCTTGAACCAATTGAGAACCCCAAAATCTGAAAGCTTACGATAGTCGAAGAAAACCCCTAACTGGGTTTTGAATTATTAGCTGAGGGTTTCTTTTAATTTATTTTTCAAGTTTTCGACTGGGAGGAGGATTTTAGTGCATTTTCCAAAAAACGTGTACCGGTTCTTAAATCGATATCTCGTGAACTATTTTAAATATTACATTTCTCTCTTTGGCAAATTTTTAGCTATTAATCAGATCTAGACAAAACTATGATGAAATTTATGATTTTTTTACAGTTGTTTGTTTTGAGTAAGATGTTGGTGTTTTTTTTTATTTTATCTCAAGGTAAAATTTTTAGATCTGATTAAGAGCTATATATAAATTCAAAAACCGCATAAGTGCACAAAAAGTCGCGCGAAAACCGATGTGCACTTATCCGTAGTCTATTGTAGTTCACAAGATATAGACTTAAGAATCAGTACATGTTTTTCGGAAACTTCAAAAATTAATTTAAAAAAACCTTAGCTAATAATTCAAAATCCAGCTGGGGGTTTTCTTCTACCATCATAAGCTTTCAGATTTTGGCGGCCTTAATTGGTTCAAGATTTTAGTGCTGCACTGTGTTATTAAAGAAAAAACTTATTATGTATTTCTGAAATCAATGAGATAAAGCAAAACAAAACAAAAAAATTATTTAATTACAAACAAAAGCATTCAACACGGATAAATTGTGGCAGAATAAAATTGTTTCAGTATTTATTCCACGTAAAGTAGCACTTCTTTCTGAATAGAGCCGTCCAGCGGCACTAAACTGCAACACTACTAGGGGGAGCATTAAAAACTTGATAGCTGCTGTAATGCATATAAATAGCAACGGTATTAGTTACTGCTGTTGAATGAATGCATGGCAAATGAATTATGAATAGTTACTTACTTACTTAATTTCCCTTTACGCCCCATGAATAAGACATGGGATAGCTTCTCGCGTTGTTGTGAATTAACACGCTTTCTATTTTTAGATTCAGAACTAACGGCACCTACTTGTTTATCGACGAATGCGAACGTCACTGTTTGAGAAGCTCTTACCAGACATGCCAATTGACTCGACACTAAAATGCGATTTACACGGTGCAACTAATTGCATGCAATGTTGCGTGCAACTATTGTTTGTAGGCAAACGGTGTGGAGAAGAAAGCGGGGTAGCAAAAATTGCACGGTTTTCGTTTTTCAAGACCTTTTTTGACATTTCTTTTTGCTATCGTTCGTATTCTTGTTAATTTGTTTAATTCGTATTTGGCTTCTAAAGTGTTTGTATCGTGTATTAGGAGCATTTTTGACAAAAATTAATGTTATATTTTATGAAATTATGAAGATAACGTCAAAGATATATTTCTTTATTTTTTCTTTAATACAATCTTCCATTTTTATTTTTGTAATTGCTTAATCACCTTTTTATTTTAAATTATTACAAATAAATTAATTTTCAACGAATGAACCACTAAAGAAGATTGGCAAAATAAACGTCAAAAAATTGCATGCAAAAACTCCTCATGTAAATGTTCATGATTTTTAGAAGAAACTTTAAAAGAGTATTCAAAAATTGCATGCAACTAATTTCGTAGTGTAAATCGCCTCTAAAACTGCGAAGTTGCTGTCGACAACATTCGAGGGGAGCCGACAATGAAATATTCGTTCAAGTGTGACCGCAGGGCAAATATTTTTTCCCTAATGTCCATCTGACACGTGTTTGATCAAACAAAAGAAGGGAAACAAATGCGCCTAGTGTGGACACAAAATCAACTCTGTATTGCTTTCAGCGTTGCCAGTTTAGGGGGTTTTCTTTACTTGAAAAGAAGGGGTGACATTTTTGACTTGGCGATATGGGAATTTGTTTGTTTGGGGAATTAACGTGGATTTTTCATCATATTTTAAATTTTCTCGCACATGTGTTTTTTAGCGGATTATCAAACATGTTGGCTCGTTATATCTACTTAAAAGAGTCACAAATATAGCACTTATCTATTTTGTTAAAGTGGTTAGCAATCATATATAGTTATCATTAGTGTTTTTGATTTCCTGGGAAATCGGGATTTTTATTTAATTTTATTTTAATACAAACAAAGAAATATGAAAAGAAACATAAAAATAATTCTTAAAATCTCGTGTTATGGTTTAACCGAAAAGTTGTTAATACTTAGATAACCTATCATCATGAAACCTGTATATGAGCAATTTCCTTATAGACTTAGAGAGGTGCACGAATTTTTCGAAATTCGTACTTTTAGGTGAAAAAAAGGTCTAACAAGTGAGAAAACTGATAACATTATTCAAGCCAAACGGCAAAAGCTATCATCGTGGAAGTGCCGAAAAGAAAATTATGTCAGTCAATCGCCTTAAAAATATTGTTTTAGAATACATATATGCCTTTCAAAAAGTAAGTATTCGTTAACTCACGGACATGGTGTCGCTGATTCATTTTATCAATTCAATACGTTCGAATTTTTCTCTATAAATGAAAGCGCATTTGAAAGATAAACAATACATCAAAAGACGGAAGACGATAGAGTTGGTCAAGAAAATAGTCACCAATTGGTAATTTTATGGTAAACAATTTAGATATTGACTCATTTAATAAGCGTAATGAAATCCCGATCGCATTCCCGGGATTCCGGGACAAAAAACTGGCTGGGATTCCCGGGAATTCTCGGAGCAAAAACACTAGTTACTATTAACAAACAAACGTGTGGGAACACGACTCACAAACCATCAGTTTATCGTGAGTGTCATATATGTTAAAAAGAAGAATCTCAGTGGCGGAAAATGTCATTCTTGAATTGGAAAAACATTTTCGGCGATGTCATCATTACTAATCTTAGCTCAGCTTGGTCTAAATTTTTTTCCTGTCAGGATGCAGCAGGCAATAGCTGAAATGGTTTTTGAATATGCTCTGCGTGCCAACTAGTAATAATTGCGTGGAGAGAGTATTCTCAGTTATGAACACCACCAAAACTAAATTAAGCGACAAAACTCAATATGAGCTTCTAGAGGCATTATTAAGATTAAATACCCATTTTAATACCAATTCAATATGCTGTGATAAGTACAATCCGTCACCGGAAATCCTTAAGCGGTTAAACTCTCACAAAATGTCCAAAAATTTAGCAAAAAGCAACGACATCGAATGTTTAGAATCTGAAGTTTTTAATATTATAAACATTGACTGAAAAATGGAGTACAAATAATACGTATTTATGTAATAGGACTGAACTAAATTAACTAACTAACTAATCTGACCATACCTTTAGGCAAGTATCCGCTAATGACCACGAAATTGAACAAGTAGATGAAATATTTAAAGTCTGTCAGTTTAACGTGCGGTCCAATTATTTTGCTATGTTGTTTGTAATTTTATAAGTCTTAGTTAATAACAATAAAGTTACAATTGAATAGCTCGGTGCAGGAACCGGGTAACTCCACTTTTTTTTAATGATGTGAATTTTTATTTCATTTTAGGAAATAATGCTAAATATTATGAGTTCTATTTATATTAGAGTAAACCTAGATAAGTTATGTTTACGTAGATAGCTTTTTCCATTAACATTGTAGATACTAAAAAGGAGTCTAAAAAATAGAGTAGGCTAATTCTTGCAAATTCAGTATAAACAGGAGTAATGATTTTGCCTTTCTATTTAATGAAATATGTAATTAAAAGTATTGGTAACAAAATATAGAAAATGAAGGTAATCTTATTTTTAAATGTAGGAAGAATCGCTAACTTTTCCTGCGTTTTGATCTTGGTTAACATCTCCAGAATTAGAGTCCGCTCCGTCCACAGTAATGTTTTGAAACATGCCATAATAACCTTGATCATTCATGGGCACATACTTTTGCACCAGTTCTTTTAGATCCTTTATTTGTTAGGATTTACATCCAAAGGTGGGAAGAATGCTTTAGTACTCGGCATTGGAAATAAGGTATCTAATTTTTTATTAATAACACATTTTGTAGAATTTAGTATTTCCTTTTTTGGTTCCTTATGACTTGATTAAATAAGTTGCTTAAAATGGTCCGAAAAGTATTTTAAACTGTATTGTTTGTTAGTTTTTTAGTCGATCGTATTGTATATACATTAGGGCGTTTCACCAAACGCGATTTTTGCAACTCTTGAAGCGGAATATTAAGGCTTGTGATCTAAAAGAATTTCGAAAAAAATTTTGGATTTTTTGAAGATGGGTATGGGGTCGCTGAAATTGATTTTATCAAAAAAATGAGGTTATGGAGAAAAAAATTGTATATTATTTTTTTCTGGTGCTTTTATGTTTATACAAATAAACAATTCCCTTCTTATGGATCCGATCCCACGACAAAAAAATTATTGGTGTGAAAAATTATTATATTATGGACCACTTTGATAGTCTCAAAAGTGAAAAATTATTTTTCCTAGATTTCAAACCTCGATAACTTGAAAAGTTTTCAACATTTTTTCAAGATGTAAAATGCGTTGGAAAGGTCTTTAAATTACCTTTCATTCGGTACATAGATTTATTTTTACTTGTTGAAAAAATATAAGAAAAAAATTAAAGTTTGAGAATTTTTTTTTTATTTATCAAATTTTATGAAAATTAAAAGAATTTCATTATGTTTCGTTCTTGGTTAAGTAATAAAAAAAACTTCTAAAATACATTGCTTTAATAAAAATATCAAAAATTCAATTCATCAATATATTTGTATTCCCATACAAAATCAAAAGATATTAAATAAACAAAATCAACATATTTAATGAACAAATTAAAATTAAACAGTAAATTTGTATCTAAAATTACAATACATTAACCATTAAATGTGGAGCACCTGTGGAAGTATTTTCAAATTGGTTTCTTAAGAGCTTTTCAATGACATTTTTGTTAATATAATTTTTGTTAATATTTTTTTATAATTTTTTGATTGTTATCAACTCTTATTAATAAGTTTTGAAAATTATCCTCATTCTTTGAAATTTTCTTGTTATATATTGTAGCCGACGCCACGCCTCTTTCTGATAAATCATTCACAACACATAGTTTTTCTAGTTTTTTCTTTGAAGAAACAAAATCATCATCATTTTCCCATAAAAGTGTATCTTTCGAAAAAAAGGAAGTGGGCAATTTTAATTCATCAAAAACCCTTTTACTGTTTGAGGTTACAAAATTATGCATTATGAATTTTGTTACATTTTAAAAAGGGCCTATTTCAAATATTTTAAAATTTAAATAGTGTGAATTTAAAAATAAAAAATAATTTTTTTTGTCTATTTTTTATTTTTTCAACATTTTTCACAAGTAAGATATAAACTTATATATACCAAAATAAAGGTATCTAAATTTTATCTTTCTAACGCATTTTACATCTTGAAAAAATGTTGAAAACTTTTCAAGTTATAGAGGTTTGAAATCTAGGAAAAATAATTTTTCTCTTTTAAGACTATCAAAGTGGTCCATAATATAATAATTTTTCACACTAATATTTTTTTTGTCGTGGGATCGGATCCTTACGAAGAGAATTGTTTAGTTGTATAAACAAAAAGCACCAGGAAAAAATAATATAAAAATTTTTTCTCCATAACCTAATTTTTTTGATAAAATCTATTTCAGCGACCCCATACCCATCTTCAAAAAATCCCAAAAATTTTTCGAAATTCTTGTAGATCACAAGCTTTAATATTCCGCTTCAAGAGTTGCAAAATTTTTTTTGTGAAACGCCCTAATATACATATATCAATTTACGTTAGTGTACCAAATGATACATCAAATTCGGCTAACGATCAGAAAAGTTTAGGATCATATTTTGTTTTACAGGAACATTTACTAGCTTTATCCATTCCAACGGTAGGTATGTTCTATCCTTTTCCCTTTAATATTTTTTTCTATAACAAATGACCTATCGCGCGGTGGAAAACTGTGACCAGGTTCTGGATATTGGTAATGTATTTGACTTATTTAACTTAAGTTCTAAAATATTCCCTTTATGCCCAAGCTAAGTTACTTCATTAAGGAAGAGTAAAGATTATATTTCGTGGACAAAAAAGTTGTTGAGAAATATTCCTTTCTTACCCAAAGCAAAGTTGTTTTTATTGAAAAAGCTAAGATTAAATTTAATGGACAAAAGATTGTTAAGATAAAATTGTATTGTTCTTGATTTTGTTATTTTGTTGATCTGTAGTGAATTATGATATTGTCATAGTTCGGTTTGAGATCAGTTCTATCGGCAATGAATTATTGCCAATAGGTTTTTGTTCAAGAGTTTGTGAAATGTATTATGTGGACAGCAGGTTAGGCGTATGACGTCATTTCGACATTAACCACAATGTCTCGTCAGCGCCCTTTGCTATGCCTTCTTCTCTATCATCACAAACCTTAAGGGAAGGAAGCATCTCAAAGCTAATGAGAACTTTTCCCAACGGTGCGAAGAAAGCATCCTCGAAGCGCACAACATGCCAACATAATACACACACAAGCACTTTTTTATTGTTAAGTTTTATCGTAAATATTAATGTTGGGACAGGTCACTGTCATACAAGCAAACCGATGCAGTAAGGCAAATAACTTTAACGTTTGACTTCATGTACTTGATTGACTGGTTGTGCAATGGTACCTATTTCAATTAATATTTAGAGCAATTGATATACAAATGTTGTCGACAGCAACTTGGCAGTATAGTGTCGCGTCAATCGGCATGTCTAGTCAAAAGCTCTAAAAATTATATAACTAAATTTAAGTAATAAAACATTAATAACACTGTGCAACAACCAAAATCGGAATGGGATGAAACCAAAAGCAAATGAAAGTTGACCTTATATATAACGAAAGCCTCAAGGGATTTTTTGAGTTTAGTGCGAGATTTTTTTTTACACCCATTTGAAGTTGGTGTTTTTACAACGCTGGCTAACAAGAAAAAATCATTAAAAGTGTCATAAAATAATGCTATTTATTCCGGAAAGTTATGGTATTTTACTGTTTTTGGGGTCGAGGAATCCATTTTTGACATTTATTTTTATTTTAAAGCGCCGCCGGAGGGCGCTTTCGTACATTTTTTGGTTAATATCGAATTTGTTGTCTTTCCACGCGATTACACCCTTAGATTAAGAGCTATCGAGCTGAAATTTGGTATGTAAGCTTTTATCTACCAAGCGGTGATTATGTTCTAAGATGGTCATTATCGAACGAAACCTACTCCCACCTTCCATACAAATTTGACCTTGTTGGGGTATGTCCCTGCGACCACAGTCGCAGATTAAGAGCTATCGAGCCGAAATTTGGTATGCAAGCTTCTATCCCCTAAGCGAAGATTAAGTTCTAAAATTGTCATGATCGGACAAAAAATTCTACCACCTCCCATACAAACTTGCCCTATTTGGGGGTGTTCGTCTGTTTGTCTCCTCAATTACAGCCTTTGATTAAGAGCTATCGAGCGGAAACTTGGTACGCTAACTTCTAACCTCTTAGAGAATGTTAAGTCTAAGATGAGCAAGATCAGACAAAAACTCCTCACACCCCAAAATAAGGGGAGTTTGCATTGGAGGTGGACGAAGTTTTTGTCCGATCAGACTCATCTTAGAACTTAACTTCCTCTAAGAGGTTAGAAGTTTGCATACCAAATTTCAGTTTGATAGCTCGTAATCTACGGCTGTAATCGCGAGGAAAAACATATGGACATCCCCAAAAAGGGTTATTTTGTATGGGAGGTGGAAGTAGTTTTTGCCCGATCATGCCCATTTTAGAACATAATCTCCGTTTAGAGGATAGAAGCTATCATACCAAATTTCAGCTCAATAGGTCTTAATTTACGACTGTGGTTGCAGGGACAGACCCCAAAAAAGTAAAATTTGTATGGGAGGTGGGGGTAGGTTTCGTTCGATAATGACCATCTTAGAACATAATCACCGCTTGGTAGATAAAAGCTCACATACCAAATTTCAGCTCGATAGCTCTTAATCTACGGGTGTAATCGCGTGGAAAGACAACAAATTCGATATAAACCAAAAAAATTTACGAAAGCGCCCTCTAGCGGCGCTTTAAAATAAAAATAAATGTCAAAAATGGATTCCTCGAACCCAAAAACAGTAAGATACCATAACTTTCCGGAATAAATAGCATTATTTTATGACACTTTTAATGATTTTTTCTTGTTAGCCAGCGTTGTTAAAACACCAACTTCAAATGGGTGTAAAAAAAAATCTCGCACTAAACTCAAAAAATCCCTTGAGAGTTTCGTTATATATAAGGTCAACTTTCATTTGCTTTTGGTTTCATCCCATTCCGATTCCAAAAGTTCAATATTGTGTCACAGTGTAATAAGAAATAAATTATAATAATTAAATTAACAACAAATATATTAAAGAAACATAAAAATACAGACAATATTTAAATGTGGTGACGCGTAATAATACCCATTTGCCGTTTTATACCTATACAATTTGGTTAATGGATTTTAGTTCACATTTTTTTTTATTTTATGGATTATGTCCGAAATCTTTCCGGTCATAGTCCCCATGAGGTCGCCATGGGATTTATGTCCGAAATGAAAACGGGCATAATATCCATTTTTATAGCGGGGATTACGTCCGTGGGAGTTATGTCCGGGCACCTTGGTGCAATAATAGACGGTTGACAATGATGATTCAGATGATGATCGTTAACGATAGTGATGTTTATTTTAGATGTAGTTTAATGATGATGATGATTATAGATGTAAGTAATTGACGGAGTGACATTTCCGCCAACACAGTCTAAATAGGTATTTCAGTAAAGTCTGGTTTTTTGTTTTGTGCAATTTATTGCCTGAAAAAATGTCGAGCTTATTTATCGATTCAGGCAAATATGTATATATGTATGTTATACGAAATAATGTTATGACTTAATTTATCCCTTTCTTAACGGTACTGTCCCTACACATTTAAAAGGTTGAGGTACGCATTTTTGTCGAGTGAATACAAAAAATGTATTCCTGTATTACATTTTTTCGAAAAATACGACTATTGCTGGTACATGGCTAGTAGTGCCGTATCATATTTCTCCTTCTTTGATATTTAATTCTGCAGGCAAAAAAAAGAATAATTTTTGCACGTAACATATATAATGAGAAACAAGGCCGTAGCCAGGGGGTGGCCACTTTTTGGGGCATGACTAAAAAGGGATGAAACCGGTACCATTAGCAATATCCTTATAGAATTAGAGAGCTGCACGAAGTGATTTTTCGAACTTCGTCTTTTTAGGGACGTTCTTAAGTGTTAAAAATGCCCCAAATATGTAAAACTTATACCATCACCCAGAACAATGGCTAAAGATAGTATCGCAAAAATCTATATGAGAATGCTTTTTATAGAATATTTTCATGAGGATATTTTCAAAATTTTTACCCCTTAAAAAAACTTAACCAATCTAAGACCAAACGGCTTAAGGTAGAATAGCAAAAAAGGGGCGGAGCACAGTGGCACCGCCCCATACATTTCTTGGAAAAAAAATAGAAGGAGTGGTCCTACAGCAATGAAATTTTACAGAATCACTTCTCTGGGCTAAATTAAGAAATTTTGAAAAAATCTTGGCACTTGCCAGTTTTGGACCTAGGGACTCGAAATTCGGGACACTTCTTAGGTGAGTTCTTCTTATGAAAAAAAATTAAACATATTGGGGATACCACGCCTACTTTAGATTTTACGCTCAATGAAAGTTTTAGATTTTAGTTGTTTTTGTTCCCTGTCTAGAATCATATGAAAATTTCATACAAGTTAAAAATTTTAATTTTTATTCAAAAGTTTTTTTTGAAAGTACAGACTCGGACCTTTAATTTTTTTATAGTTACAGGGCTAAGTAAGGCAAAGCACATAAAGTTTTATTCCATCATAAAGTGGAAAGTTAATATTTTTTAGTATAATTTTTGATAAATTATTATAATTAGTTTACTTTTCCAATTTCAATAATTTGTTTTCTTATAAAAGAGTAAGTGCTATATTTTCACAAAAAATTAAACAAAAGCCATAGCTATAAACGTACACACACAAAAAGTTCTTTATTTGGACAATAATTTTAATCTAATTTCATTGAATAAATTTCCGTTGACTTCTGTTAGTTTTTTTAACTACAAAATTTCACTTTTCATAAAAACCTTGTTGAAGTTTTTCTATCCAAATATTTCTTTACAAAACCAAATCATTAAAATTTTGAAATTGGAAAGTTAAAAAACCCTATTTTTTCCGCCGAAATGCCACTGTGCGGAGTATTTATTTTAGTGAGTAGTTGTGCGCTGTGAATTCATATCAAATTGGTACCTTCACCCAGACCAAATGCCTGAACTTTGAAATGCGGATGTTGGGGCGAATATTTATTTAATGGAGCAATTGCGCGATATGAAAGAATTTCGAACTTTTAGGAGGACAAACCCGAAAATGGGATGAAACTGTTACCATCACCCAGACCAAATGGCTAAAGGTGGAATCGCGACAATTAGATTTAACGCTTATTTTATGGGGTAATTTTGAAATATGAAGGGATTTTTTGAGATTCGTACTCCTTCGGATAAAGCGGTGAAAAGTGTTATCATCACTCAGACCAAACACCTAAATGTACAATCACCCAATACACCAACTCATCAACTCATTGACATGGTATTGCTGATCCATTTTCGAATTTAAGGTCGAATTTTCCTATATGAAAGCATATTTGAAAGATAAACAAAACATCAAAAGACGGAAGACGATAGTTATGTTCAAGAAAATAGTCATCAATTGGTAATTTTATGGTAAAAATTTGGAACACTAAACAATTTATGGTCCAAGTGGATTTTAACCCATCAAACATTTTGATATTGACTCATTAAATAAGCGTAATGAAATCCAGGGATTCCGGGACAAAAAACTTGCCGGGATTCCCGGGACAAAAACACTAACTATAAGTCATACATTACTTTAAACTAAATGTATAAAATTACAATGTTTTATGTTGTTGAATAGTTTACCAAACACAACTAACATTCTCGTATCAGTCTTTTTCCTAGAAAAAGAAGCAAAAAACTACTTATTTTGGGTTGAAATTCTACTTATATTTTTTTTTGAATTAATTGAATTGAATTCAGTTTTAGAGGTTCTAGTAAAAAATTGAAAGATAACACTATATAAATATATGTATTTGAAATCGATATAATTGAGCAATTCCATGGAAAGCGATCATATAAAAAAATATTTTTCTTCCTAATTTGTCAGTCATCTATTTAATTTTTTCTCAAGAAGTTGATGAGACACCATCATGAAACATACTGGCTGTTTAACAACCATATTATCTACCAGTGTTGGGCAAAATTTATTCTAAATTACAAATAAAAAGATACAAATAAATTTAATTTAGTTTTTATTTGGAATAACAACTACAAATTTTTATTTGTTTATTTGGGAAAATAAATAACTTCAATTTATTTGTCATCTTTTTATTTGTTATTCGGAAATTTCAAATAAAATTTCAAATAATGTACGTACGTACGTATGTATGAGAAATTTTCTTTTTTTTCGTTTTTTTCTCTGGCTCACTTGTTGAAATATTCTTTTTTTATTTCACATCAAACAATATTTTATTTGTATGCTATTTGTATGACAAATAACAATTAACAAATGTCGAATAATTACTTGTGGCTCAAATAAAAAGATAGCAGTTGAAATTTGAAATCAATAAATTCCAAATCACAAATAACGATTGAAAATTCAAATGATAATTGTTATTTCAATAAAAATTTATTGAATAACGCCCAACACTGTTATCTACTACGGGGAAAAAATTAAAAATAAAACAGAATTATTTCTTTAAAATAGTTTAATTTATTATTTTAAAATTAAAAAAAAACCAAATCATACTATTTTATTATGTATCTCAATCCAAATCTAATCTCTAAACGGCCGATTCTGAATTTAAAAACAAAAATTACTAATTCCTTTTCTGAGCATTGGACGGTGATGGTTCTGGTGTCATTAGAAAGTAAACACAGAGTGTATTCGGATGAAACCAGAGATCAAAATCTAGATTCATTAGTTTTTGCTATATTTAATGCCAAAAAAAGGGTTTAAAGCCTGAGATATATTGAAATTATGCCCATATACTTTTTTGTAGATTTTGACTTCATATATGCTAAATTGTTAATTGTTACTTAATAATGCAATTTAAAAATTTTTTTTTATTTTTTTTTAAAAATACCCAAATACATACATCAAATATCTCGACATGTATAGGTGATATGGTTATATTATAGGTCTTCACTTAATGCCAAACAGTCGATGCGAAATTTCGCGGGATGTGGATCTCGAAGTCCAACTCCGCTACTTCTATCTTTTTTAACGAAATTCCCAAAAATACCATATAAGGAACGCCTTATTATACATATTTGATGAATATGTGAAAAAATTAATTTTTTTTTTCAATCGGTTTTGGCCCCCTCCGAAATTAAATCCTGGCTACGGCCCTGATGAGAAAGCCTTCTTGGGTTGCTGTCTATATGATTTCCAATATTTTGTAATATTTCTTACGTATTTTATTGGGTTGACTTGTGTGTCTTTCCGTTTTCGTTGGTATTTCATTACATTATTTACATTACATTATTTGTGCCTCATTAATTTGTCAAAACATTTTAGCCGGCAAGTACAAGGCACTCCGAAAGTTATTTTGGGAACAACCTATTGCACTGAAAATACATGCTCCTCCCAAAGGCTTTAAACCTTTTCCGCACATTTCTTTGTCTGCCACTTTCGTATCTTACTTTTTCTACCTGTGAGGCGGTTATAAATAAATTTATGACAGAATAAAATTACCAACGAATATCGTTGTATTCGGCCCGGCTCCAATTTTGACCTTCCAAAACGAAGTGAGTGGATGAAGAATTTATAAAAACTTAACTTAGTATGCCAACTTTCAAAGGCCATAACTATTTAACCAATTCATAGATTCCCTACTGATACACCTCATTTTGGTTGTTAAAATGTTAGCTTTACACAGAAGGTTTCAAAATTTAAAATTTTTCCTGATTTAAAAACTAAAAAATACCTCAACCTGAAATCTTCATGCTTCTCAGCGAGAGCTAAGAATTGATTTTAAACATATAATGGGTTTTCCAATGAGAGGTGTTATTGTGAATGGACCGCTATTTCGGTAGCTGTCACTTTTGAACTTTTATTCTTTGACATTTGACAAATAGAAACTACGCAATAACTAAAAATGGAACGATACACGCATCAATAACGCATTGAATTTTTTAAAACTCACTACAAAAATGGTGAAAATCTTGCAGTCACAATTCCAAAAACTAAAGCATTTTTTGTTCGTCGTGAGGCACCGACGGATCGCAATACAGAAAGTGGTGGAAAAATTTGAGCTGTTGGGACAAGAGAGTGATGTGAAGAATAAAACCCATGCACGTCGCCCAAGAACAACTGAAAATATTGCTGCTGTAGCCCAATGTGTTGAAGGAAACCCAAGTTTGTCCTTTCCTCGTCGTTCTTTGGAATTGGACATTCCACAAACGTCATTACATTTATAAAGACTTGGGTCTTAAGGCTTATAAAGTTCAGGTAACACAAGAACTCAAGCCGACCGATCATCAACAAGGTCGTGTCTTTGCTGATTGGGTCCTTGAAATGCATGAAAATGATCCGGAATTCCGTCGAAAAATCATCTTGACTGATGAGGCCCATTTCTACCTCGGTGGCTATGTCAACAAGCAAAATTGTCGCATCAGGGGCTCGGAAAACCCAAGACTTATTGTTGAGAAGTCTCTTCATCCTCAACGTGTGACTGTTTAGTGCGGGGTCATTGGACTTTACTTTATCGAAAATGAGTTTGGATCAACGGTTACGGTGAATGGATTGCGCTATCGAGAGATGGTTAATGATTTTTTATGGTCGGAGTTGGTTGGTATTGATCTGGACAACGTTTACTTTCAACAAGACGGCGCTACTTGCCACACAAGCAACGAAACCATTGATCTTTTACGGGAAAAGTTTCCGGACCGTGTTATCTCTCGAAGAGGTGATCACAATTGGCCACCGAGATCTTGTGATATAACACCTTGCGACTTCTTCCTTTGGGGCCACGTGAAAGATAAGGTCTACGCTAACAGCCCAGCGTCGATTCCAGACCTCAAAGATAAAATTCGTGAGGCTATCAAGTACATAGGGCAGCAACTTTGCGATTTGGTTATGGAAGATTTCATGAAAAGGATATGGTCCTGTAAGCGTGGTCATGGTGGCCATTTGGCTGATGTTGTTTTTCATTATTAACGGCATACCTTCCTCTTTATTATGAAATAAATATACGATCATTTATCTCAAAAATGACACTTTTCTTTGAATACCAAAATAAAAACTGTTATAAACGGTTTTCCTTTAGTTTCTTAGTGAAATTTTCTTAGAATTCTTCGTATTTTCTGATTTTTGTTACGATTAATGCGAAAGAATTGATCCGCCCTAATGTATGTATATGACAGTATTTTTCTTTGTGTAACGTTAATATCAAACAATTTTAATTTTAAAATTCTGATACGGTTGCCCAACCATGTGATAAAATGTAAAATTAAGCGTGAACAAAAAACTATTAGCCGACAATGAAACAAGTAAACAGGGAAAGATTATCGGAATTAATCTCCAGATATCACATAGAAATTAAGAAATTTCGAAAACTTCAACTCTGTATAAACGCGTACTGTGAATACTTACATACTTAGCTGGTACTTCTATGCAATCCCAGTGGATTATATACCGCACGTAGAAAAATATTATAAGCGCCTCGATCTTCTGCGCTTCTTCTCCAGTTAGTCACACCGAGTTCTGTAAGATTCTCAGTAACCTGGTCTTTCCAACGGAGTTTTGGTCGCCCTCTTCTGCGCCGTCCATCGAGTTCATTGTCGAAGACTTTTCGAGCTGGAGCATTTTCGTCCATGCGTACAACATGACCTACCCAACGCAACCGTTGCACCTTAATGTGTTTGACCACGTCAATGTCAGTGTACAGCTCATGATTCATACGACGCCGATACTCTCCGTTAACGACGATGGGCCCATATATTTTACGGAGTAATTTTCTCTCGAATACCGCCAGAACCGATTTATCCGCTTGTGTCATAACCTATCTGGTATAGCAGGAGTTTTGTTCGTCGAGAGAGGGTTCTGTCATTGAATCGCTTGCTTAGTCCGTAGTAGCATTTAGTAGTAAGCAGGATTCTTCTCCGGATTTCTAGGCTGACATTATTTGCTTTTTTGATGGCGGAGCCTATGTAGACAAAATTATCTACCACCTCGAAATTATAGTTGTCAACGTTCACGCAGTTTCCCAAACGAGTAGATTCTTTGTTCGTTGAATCTATTAACTTCGTTTTGTCCTCGTTCACCGTTAGGCCCATTTTCGCTGATTCCTTCTGTATACCTGAGAAGGCTGCAGTCACATCCCGCAGTTTTCGACCGATGATGTCTACGTCATCAGCGTACGCGAGTAGCATGTGGCTTTTGTTGAATATAGTGCCACTCGTGTTTACTGCAGCTTTTCTAATTATCATCTCCATCACAATGTTGAAGAGATCGCACGATAGGCCGTCGCCTTGTTTTAGGCCTCGTCTGGTATAGAATGGCTCCGTAAGGTCCTTGCCAATCTTCACTGAAGACTTCGTGTCAGTCAGCGTCATTCCGCAAAGACGTATCAGCTTCGCTGGAATACCAAACTCAGCCATGGCTTCAAGTAATTTCTGCCGTATCGGGCTGTCGAAGGCAGCTTTATAGTCGACAAAAAGATGGTACGTGTCGATCTGTTTCTCTTGGGTCTTTTCCAGGATTTGCCGAAGTGTGAAAATCTGGTCAGTTGTTGATTTTCCAGGTCTAAAGCCACACTGATAAGGCCCGATCAGGTTGAATAACACTGGCTTTAGTCATTCACATAGTACACTCGACAGGACCTTATATGCGATGGGTAAAAGGCTGATCCCGCGGTAGTTGGAGCACACACTTGGATCACCTTTTTTCAGCACAGGACATAATACGTTTACATTCCAATCGTCGGGCATGCACTCTTTAAGCCAAACCGTGCGCAGGAGCTGGTGCATGCTCGTTATCAACTCCTCGCCACCGGACTTGAAGAGCTCTGCGGCAGACCGTCGGCACCGGCTGCTTTGTTGTTTTTCAGCCGCGATATTGCTCTTCTTACCTCGGCTTGACTTGGTGGTGGGCAATCTAAGCCGTCGTCGACAATTGGCGTGATAACTTCACGTGCGCTGCCTTCTGGAACCAGCAGTTGCTGGAAGTGTTCTCTCCATATGTGCAGCACACTCTGCGTATCCGTGACCAGATTTCCATCACTGTCCTTACAGGTGGGGAGGCCATTACCGTATCCATTTGATCTTACTTTCTGGTAAAATTTTCGGGCCTCACCTCTATCCCTGTATCGCTCAATATCCTCGTTCTCACGTCCCTTCATCTGACGTTTTTTTCGCCTAAATAGCTGTCTCGACCGTTTTGCTTTCTCCTTATGCCGTTCCCTAACAGCACGGGTTGCAATTGGCTGTAGCGTTGCCCTATAAGCAGCATCCTGTTCCTCAGACGCTATGCGACATTCTTCATCGTACCAGGATTCGTCTGAGCGCCGCTTTTCATATCCTAGCACGGTTGTTGCGGCGGTTGCCATGGAATGCGCAATATGCTGCCACTGTGTATCGGGAACGTCAGAAGTAGAGGCGTTGTGTTGTAAAAGTTGGGAGAGCTGGTTGGAGTAGGCAGTAGCTATCTCTGGGGTTTGCAGCTTCGCGATGTCCAGCTTTCTTTGTGTTTGGTTACGTGCGTTTTTCGCTCTGCTCAATCTTGTGCGCACCTTGGCTGCAACCAGGTAATGATCCGAGCCAATATTAGCACCACGGATCACACGCACGTCCATGACACTAGATGCATGCCTGCCATCAATTACCACATGATCAATTTGATTTTTGGTGTTTTGATCGGGGGATAGCCAAGTTGCCTTGTGGATATCTTTGTGCTGGAATCTGGTTCCACTCACTACCATGTTCCTTCCCGCTGCGAAGCTAACCAGCCTAAACCCGTTGTCTGACGTGTCGGTATGCAGGCTGAATTTACCGATCGATGGACCAAGAACATCTTCCCTTCCTATTTTTGCATTAAAGTCTCCCAGAACAATTTTAATGTCGTGGCCAGGGCAGCGGTAGTATGTTTCCTCAAGGCGCTCGTAAAATGCATCTTTAATCTCATCGTCTTTATCTTCCGTCGGGGCGTGTACACAAATCAGCGTGATGTAAAAATATTTCGCCCGGATGCGAATGGTGGCTATTCGGTCACTTACAGGGTTAAACCGCGAGACCAGGTGTCGAAGTCTCTTGCCGACTATGAAACCACATCCAAATTCGTGTCTTTCTGCATGGCAGCTGTAAAAGATGTCACAGTTCTTTCGTCGTGTGCATCCCTGTCCCGTCCATCTCATTTCCTGTATGGCGGTGATGTCAGCCTTGTATTTGTCGAGGACATCCGCCAGTTGGATAGAGGCACCATCTCTGTAAAGAGTTCGGACATTCCAGGTGCATATCCTTAAATCATGGTCCTTATATCGTTTGCGTGGGTCGTCAACATTTGGGGGGGGTTCTTGTTTTATTTATTCTCCGTGTTTTCATAATAAATTTTGTTTAAGGAGAGTGGCTTATTAGGCCACCGCTCCCGATCCTAGTTTCTTGGGGCTGCCAAAGCCACTAGGAGAGCCTGTGTTGAGCTTCAGTAATTTCTGTTACCTACTTCCTAAGACGCATCGGTGGTAGCATGCCGATTAGGTTACTCAACGTTTCGCCTTCTAACTCTAGCTAACTTCTAAGCGGTTGCTTTAAAGTCATTGCCCAGGGAATTCTTGGTCTAAGACCGGAAGTAGTTAGCTGCTTGGACAGTGCCGCAAAGGAATCGATTCTGGTCACTCCCAAGTGAGTGACAATCAGTAACTTTCAGCCTCTGGGCAAAGTCCCATTCCCCATACTGTGAATGGTTGTGAAAAATAAGTTATCTTAGGAATCATAAGTTGCGGATTCCTTGTGGATCGAATTAAAATAAACCAATAAAGTATTCAAAGGAAATAAAACTGGGAGCATTATTCACATGAAAGTGCACCAATCTCTCTCATATGAAATCTCTTTCTTATTTTGTAAGCCAGACTATAAATTTGGGATTTGCTTTTTTCGTGGCATGCCCTACAGCATCGCCTCTTAACCTGTTTCAGTCCGCGGACCCTTAGAAAATCAAGCACAATTTCAAGGAGCCCCTTAATAAAAGTAAAGTAAAGGTAATGATTACGAGACTTGCTAGTATTTAATTATTAATTCAAAGGTCTTAGATAAATCGACGAACCTTCATATGCATTCTCGAGAACCCCAGATTAAGAAACGTGTTCTACAGCACAATATTAATTAGTCAAATTTGCGACAAAATTTAATATTTTGTGAGATTTAATATTTCGGAGGCAGTTTTGTAATGTGTAGTATACCTTTACAACTTTGCGCCACGCCACTACGGCAAAAATTAACCTATAACCTGGTACAAACTTAAATGGAGATACATACTAATTTTCAATATCTATATCAACGTCATTTATCCTATTGAAAATTGCTACGAGTATAACTTTTGTAACTGATTGCATTGTATTTGTAGTTATTTATTAATTGTTTTTTCTGCACAACAAGACAAATCATTTTATAATTATAGTGCAGAAATTGTATTAGTTTAAAGATAAAACATTGCAAATAATGTTTAAGTAATTGTAGATATAATATACTATTAAAAAAATATAATAATAAAAATAATTTAAAAAAAATAATATTTTTTTTCTTATTATAAGATAAGTTTTTAAAGTACTCATAAATAGATTTTTTAAAGTGCGATGCATTACCATTAAACTGTATATTGGAGGGTAGCATGTTCCAAAGACGTATCGATGCAACGAAAAATTGATGTTCTGATATGCGATATCGATATCTGATATACAGTAAGTCATTTGACTTCAACGATTGACTGAAAGATAGTCGACTGTAAAGATAACTTGGTTTCATGGAGTATATATCCTTGTGTAAAAGTATCAGAGCTTTTATTTTAAGGAGACAATTAAATGTGACTCCATATAACTTATTTGCGTAGCTCGATATATGGTCAAATTTTCTCAAACCAAAAACATATCTCAGCACGGCATTGTATGTGATATTTAGTTTTCGGGAACTTTTTGAGTCACAGCTCATGAATAATTCGCACCCATATAACATAGTTGGCATTAAATATGTTTTTGCTAGTAGCATTCGAATATTTATTCGCGTAAAAGATTGAGTATTCCACAGCATTCGCAACATTGAAAAAATTTTGCCTGATAAAACATTAATATGTATTGTTAAATACAACACCGAGATTTTTGGCTGTTTCGGCTGAAAGAATTCTTTGGTTGTTTAGAAGAATGATTGGATAAAAGTGAAGTTTAAGGTTCTTGCAACCAATTACCATGAAATTAGACTTTGTGAGATTAATGGATAATCCGTTTTCGGTTGCCCAGATATATATTTCCTGCAAGTCTTCATTGATTTTGTACTCTGCACTTCTAGTATCATCAATTTCACTGTCAATGTAGATTTGTATGTCATCTGCATACATCTGTATGTTGCAATGATTAAGTTTTTAAACTAAATCATTGTTGTAGATGCTAAAAAGGAGTGGACCTAAAATTGATCCTTTAGGGACTCCCTTCAGAACTAATTTTGGCTGTGATGTTAAGTTGTTGGCATGAACTGATTGATTTCTTCCGTTTAGATAAGACGATAAAAGGCTGGTTGCAGAGATCGAAAATTTAAACATTGATTTTAGTTTTATGCATAATAGTTCGTGTTCAACCGTAACGAATGCCTTCGAATGGTCAAGAAGGACTAAGAACGCTACAAATCCTTTATCTAAAGATTTGCATATTTCTTCAGACATATCAACCAGAGCCGTAACACAATTATGTTTTGGGCGAAACCCAGATTGCCTGGTTGATAGAAAGTTATTTTCATGCAAATGTTTGCTGATAAAGTATTTTCTCTAGCACTTTCGATAAAAATGGAAGGATTGCAATGGGTCGATACTCCTTATTCGATTTTGGTACTGGTAATATTTCAGCATACTTCCAACACGATGGAAAAGAACTTTTAGTTTTTATGGTATTAAAAGGATATGTTATATATGGTAATAAATATGGTAGTAAAATACGAAGAAAGTTTGGGTAAATTGAATTAGATTTGCTTGCATTGCAGCAGACTAGTACATCTATCTGGTTCACACAAATAAAATAGATATCATTTTCATTTGCATTATTCGATAAATTTTGTTGGTAAACTTCTCTGTTTGATTGTACAATCGGAATATTTATAAATGATTCGTTCATTTCATCGACATTTATATTTAATAAACAATGAGATCTCGTTCTTTTGAGATCACAACTTTCCATGTTTTCTGTGATCCAACAGCATTGTTAAATTTTCATGTGTAATACTGGTGTTTATACCTTTTCATCAAAACGTTCACAAGTTTTCTACAATTTGAAAATTCACCATATAAGATATTTGTTTTAAATCGTTCCCACCGCTTGTAATAGAAATCTCTTTTTGCAATAGCTTCTTTAATTGCTTCACAAAACCAATGGTTCCTTTCTTTTTTAGGACGTATGGTTTTGAATGGAACAGACTGGTAAAAAATTCGGGTAATACTATTTTGAAGAAAATCAACTTGACCGTCGACAGATGATATGTAATAAATTTCATTCCAATCGATTTTTGTCATTTCAAATAAAACAGCGTTATAATTGATGTTGCTAAAATCGTAAAATGTTATACATTAATCTAAATTTTTTTCACAGCAATTGTCGTAGATGAGAAATATTAAATCATGCTTTGAAAAACAACTGACTGCATTGTTTTGGTACTCGTATTTGAGAAGTAAATACATGTCGACGAGCTGTGGAATGCAATTATATTGCAACAACCCGATTGCCGCACATAACCCGATTGTCCTTCGCCTCCGGTTGAAACTTTAAAGCGTTTACACGCTCGCTTTTAAAATACAGGTGCAACACGCGGCAACAGAGGGCTCATTCTGTGTAGAATATCGCCGTTGTGATAAAAGTTGTCGGGCATGGGCTGTTTGGGGTTTTTTTAAGTCACGTATCTATAGGAACACGCCTGAAACTCGCTCGAAGTTCTTGTGAGAGCGATTGAAGATAAAGTTAAAAGATATCAGCTCAAAGATGGAAAGAGTGTATTTCACAGAAAATACTTCTAAATTTTTTGCGTTTTTATTCTTTAATATAGAGTGGACTCAATGTTCATTAAGTTTCTACCAGACTAGATTTCGGCTTTTATATAAATATTAAAGTTACATTGGTAGTAGTTACCCATAACAACCCACACGATTTGTCTCATCATACAAATGTGGAAGACAATACATTTCGTTGGAACATTTGTTACCCAATTAAGGTGTTATCTATATTAAATATCTTGCGACGTGTTGTTATCAACCTGTGCCAAATACACTGGATTTTGTCCATATTCAAATTAATCACAGAGGCACCAATTGCGAATCTGCCTTCCCGCGTCGCCTGTTGTTCGTCGTTTCATTCCCGTGCGAATACGCAACGAAAATGGTCAGACGAACATTTAGCGCCTTAGACTTAGACGCATATAATCATTTTTCATCAAAAGCTGCAAGTATTCCAATTGAATAATGTTCCATGTACGTGGCTCCTAGTGATCCTGCGAATCCCTCTCCACGTGCGCCCAAGGATATGAGACATCCAACAAACAAACGACTGCGACATTGACTCACACGCATCAACATCCACGGACGATGCAATGCGAGCTGAGTGAATGTTTTGTGTGCCCTGACATTTTCACTACTAAACTAAATTTTCCACATCGTTAATTTATATTAATATGATTTTTGTGTCACATCAACCACCATCATTTGTTTCCTCGTCTGCCAGTGGCCCGAAACCCATCATCGGAGCAATACTCAAATGTGCCAGCCCCCTCCATAATCGAATACACGCAACTCGACTTGTCGGTCGGTATGTACATACATACATGGAAAAACCAAAGATGAAATGTATCGCACGTACATATAATATGTATGTACATACAACGTAAACCAAATGCGGTAATAGACGGACGATATTGCCAATACCGGCGTTTGAATCGGGCCGCTTTTGGGGACACATAGTTATTATATACAAAACACATAAGTCTGTAGATTTCTAGATCTTGAAACTCGTATGTATTGGGTGACTGCATATATACCGTGGGACATGTTGCTGTTAAATAAGAACCGAATCAGGATATTTTTTTTATTTTATGTCAGACACATGCAGTTATCTGCATTTTTCATAGCCGTGGACTTCATTTTGCATTATGTTTTTTTTTATACAGATGTTCATTCCATTAGGATGTTTAGTCCAAGTGAGGGCGTATGTGGTAATTGTCTCAAAGTCCCGTTCAACTAAGATCGAAGGATAAACATTTTTCAATAAAGTTACGAGTTAGTTTCTCAACAAAACTCAAGTCAAGTGGCTATTCCAAACTAATAGATCAACGCACTTTAAACATTTGTCCCTTTGAGAAAGGGATATTCCTTCAGTGGTAAGGAAAACCTTTAGTCGATTTTTCAAATTATTGATTTTCATACCATCACCCTAAGGAATGAGGGTATATATCATTTGATACGAGGAAAAGTGTTACGCATTAAAGTAGACGTGTGTGTTGGACCCCAAATATCTTCAGACCAAATTCGTTTCAGGACTTTTTAAGTCATGTCCGCTGGTGGGCACGATAACTCGAGTATACCTTAACTGATTCGTATAAAAATTTACGAGTATTAATAGTTTCCAAAATGAAGTAATGGGAATATGAATGGGTAGCCCCACTCCTTCTTGTACCTTCCATACAAAATTAACTATTTTTGGATAATTAATTTTTCTTCCATAACTTCCAAACGGACAACTGGATTATATTTGAATTTAGTCAGTTTAATTGCCTTGTAATGGTAAACAAACCCCTCAAACCCGAAACCTTTAATACGTCCCTCCTACAAATGACCGATTTGACCCTCATAGTTTTATACATTTTTTTTTGTAAGTACTAGGGCCAACACAAATATACCTGGAAAAACTAAAATTATGCGCATTATATAAGCATAAAAAACACTAAAAAAATGCCTTTAAAACAGATAAAAAATGCACAATAGATTTTGACTCGTAGTAAATTTTTTCCCTGAATACATTTACTTTGTAATAAAAATTCTTCACAAATTGTTGAAAATTAAATGAAGTTATATTTTACATTACTTTTATTATTATTACTTTTATGAGTACTTTATTATTTATGGTATAATAAATATTATGTATAAGCCTTCTCCATAATTTTACTCACATATTCTTGATTTTCGCTATTGAAATCTTGATCAATATATGTGATTTTAAAACCTGCTTAGTGTTTTATATGTGAATTTTTGTTTTTTTAAATTTTTATGGCTTTTGAGGGAGTTAGAAAGTTCAAGTATTATAATGTGTGTTGACTTTAAATGCAGCAATAACATCTGCTTTGTCATATTTGAAAAGTTGAACTCTGACTATTTCTCTTTGGAAGTACGTATTGCTTCTGCCTCCTTACTGTTACACTAATTCACAACTTTACTTAAGTACTTTGGACAACGCAACGCTAGGAAGAACTCATTGAATTTCTTGACGACGGAACCCTTTATATAAACATTAACATAATATTTCGTTCAGTTAGTAACGGGAACACATACTTTTAAAAAATACGGCCTATGTAGAAGATATTAATTCATTAATATTAATTGTTTAACGAAAGTAAAACAAAAAAATTATGAAAAAAATCTGAAAACCCCAAAATATGCTTTTATATGCATAAACTCCCAAAACATGCCGGCAAGACTGTAATATGCATTTGCATATGCAAGTATGCATTGCATACTTTTGTTGGCCCTGATGACCATAAATAAAAAATATTATTTATTTAAATACAATATGTTCTGTTTATTCAGTTTATTAACAAAGAAATTATTTGTTTAGTACAGAATTTAAAAATAGGAGCTTTGATAGCCGTATCGTGGTTAATCTGTTCCGTTTTTCCGTTACTATTGCACCCGCTTTGGAAAAAAAACCGCTCTGATGGTACAGATGTACCAATCAAAAAGCAATATTTTTGTGAAGGAGAGAGTATAGCTAAGGGTATACCGATTTCATTTCTTCCCATGCGTCTATTATTGCGCTTTAATTCTAGTACTGGAGCATTGACAAGGAAGCTTAGTTCATCTTGAGGAAGTGTTGAGTCAATGTCCTTCTAATAAATCCTAAAGATTTATGGTGCTTCCATTCAGCATCACAAGCAGAAGACGTTTCAGTGACGCTCCCAATGCTGTTAATAACTAGGGTAGCAGTTCTAGGTCTTTCGTCGTCAGCCGTCAAAGCTCAATGAATACACTTGGCATCTGGCGACGAATCTTTTTTGTTCCTGGATGTCTATCGATTATTATTTGGAATAATCGATTAATTCAATTAATCGAAGGAAACTACTTACATCATTTCGCCCATTTTAGAAATCGAGAAATAAAATCAATACACCCAACGGGATCGTACCCAAATTCTGTACTTAGTAAAGCTATAACAGGATAAAGCTTTGGAAAAAAGAATTGGAAGTCTAGCCACGCCCCTTTTGGCACCTCCCATACATATACACCTTTCCACCCACTTTAGAGATGAAGTAATAATATCAATAAATCTATCGCGATTGTACCCAATCTCCTTATTTAGTAAAGCTATATCAGGATACAGTTTTTGAGAAAAAAAAACTGGAAGTCTAGCCACGCCCCATCTGGTACATACTCCCATACACATATGGTACCGCCCACTTTAGAAATCGATTAATATTATTGATGGACCAAATTATAGGAATCAAAATTCTGTAGGAATCGAGTAATAATATCAATATAATAGAATATTTGTTGTTTTACTGAGGGTGAGGGTATATGTAAGTCGGGTTGCCCGACTGCAACTTTCTTACTGGTTATACTATCACTCTTAGGGATAAGGGTACTTTTTAAGACGATTGGTGAGCAGGATAACTCAAGTAAACCTTAACGAATCGGTAAAAAAATTTACCAGTATTAATTTTTTTCAAGAACTAATGGGATTGTAAATGGGAAAAATAGCCCCGCCCCTTCTGGTACCTCCCATACAAAATTTCGTATTTTTGGGTAATTAATATTTCTTCCATAACTTCCTAACGGACGACCAAAGGATATTTGAATTTGGCCAGTTTATTTATCGTGTAAAAGTAAACAAATTCTAAGAAAAACGAAACCTTTGCCACGCCTCTTCTGGTACCTCCCATACAAATGACTGAATTGACCCTCATTGTTCTATTAGTTTATCTTGTAATAGGAGGCAAAACCTCAAAAAACCTTACTATTTGACACACCCCTTCTGGTACCTCCCAAGCCTTAAACAAAATCTTATATTGGGTGATGGTATTTATCAGTCAATTTACCTGATTTCCTGAATTTTTGTACTGGTTTCAAATATCAGGAGTTTCAAAGTGACTTAACTTAAAACTTAATTTCCCTTTGCACCCCATGAATGAGGTATGGGATAGCTTCTCGCGTTGTTGTGAATTAACACGCTTTCTATTTTTAGATTCACAACTAACGGCACCTACTTATTTATCGACGAATGCGAACGTCACTGTTTTGAGAAGCTCTTACTAGACACGACGATTGAATCGACGCTTAATACTGCGAAGTTGCTGTCAAACAACATTCGAGGGGAGCCGACAATGAAAGAAAATTTTATTTATTTTTTTCTTTTAAGATGACTGGAGCCAGGTTTTGAACCTGCGATCTCCCGCATGGTAGTCGCGTGTTCTAACCACTATGCCACGGCCGGTCCCAAAGTGACATCGACATTAAATATAGCAATAGTTTTTGATCTTTAGTTCTATCGGAATACCCATTGTGTCGCTATAGACACATTTATTCTTTAATGGTTTGTTCTGTGAAATTTGAGTAGTTTTGTGATCAAAATACTTTAACAATAATCATATTCTACTACAAAATGGAAAAAATTAAGAAACTTTGGGGGAACTCTAGTGCATGTTGTAGGTCTGGTTGAGTGCAGTATGAATCTGTATACCACACACCTCGCTAAATTGACAAATGGGTTGACCTAAAATGACAACAAAAACGATAAATGGGGTTTTGTTTGTGTTTTTTTTTAGAAGTGACGTTTTTGCCCCATGAATCCATCATCGAATCGTAAAGATGTTATATCGTGTTGTATCTCATTGGAAGCATCCAGAGATTTTTGTATGTAGATAGTTTTTTTTTTAAAACCTTTAAAAAAGACTCGTTATCTCATTTAGATCAAGAGATATTTAAGATAATAAAAAAATTCATTTATCATTTATCATTTATCGTTTTTGTTGCTATTTTAGTTCAACCCAATTGTCATTCAGGCAAGGTGAGTGACCAAAGTTCACTAACAACCTCAAATTTTTGACATAAGGTTAAAAAACCATGTTTTTCGTTAAATTTTTCACTTGTAAACTTATGGCTAGGCCAATTCTTAACCAATTTTTAATTTTTTGATGTTGTTGGAAAGTAAAATCTCAGACATTTTCAACGGTATATGTAGATAACACATCATATCTGTCTCGAAAGCTAAACCTTTTAAATCTTTTTCACTATTTTCTAATTTTGAAGAAATTTTAGCCACCATTTTATTAAGATACCCATAAGCTTAAAATCAGAAAGTGTACGCTTTAACGAGTAACACGTATAATTGTTTTTAAAAATCGTTTGTCCAGTACTATTTAATTTATTTAATTTTTTCGTGGAACGCTATTTTCATATCGCCTAATGTAAACAAACAATTAAAAAAATTAACAACAAAACCAAGCATTTGTTTACATGTACTGTACAGGGACTACTAGGGAGATTTATACACCTGGTGGCACTGTCGAAGCCTTGGGTGTCAATAGTTGCGATAATCCTGACAAGGCAACCAGGCATGCGGTAAGTCTGAAGGTCGCAGCAAAAGACGAGCAATCTGATTGACTCACAGGTGGGCTTTGGACTAAAGCTTGTTAGCCCGTTGTATCACAATGGACTAAACGATCTAATTCAATTCGAAATTTGGTCTAAATTAGCTCTGATAATAATCTGTATCCCTGTTAAGGTATCATATTGCTATCGAAAGTGTGACAGAATTTGTGTTTTAGTCAAAGTCAAATGCTGTGAAACAATTCACTCGAAACTAATGCATTGGAAAGTACTTCAATTTAATGCAAATGTCCCACTGTTTGTATTCCCATACAACTAGCTTACTAAAATACTTGTTGCCTTTTGTAGCCATTTTGATGTAGATGGCCAACAAAACACTACCACTGAAATCCACATGTATTCTAACCCAGCGGCGGAAGGAAGAACCTAGAAGGCCTCATAGAACGGGTTTAAGAGTAGTCAGTAGGCCTTCCCTCTTCATGTCCTCTTTCTTTTAAAATAACAAAGAACATCACTGGAACGCAAGGCCTTCAATAGCGATTACATACCACCTCTGCCATGTTACTATCTAGCTTATGACGACGCATACTAATTGTGAGGCTGAAACGAATCATAAACTGTTTTAAGTAAAACACACAAACACTCTTCGGTGTAAATTGTATGTGTATAGACATTCAGCCTTCCTTCTTATAGAACGGAGACGGAACTTCTCAAAGAAGGCCGGCAGAATGAATGGAACATGTGCTTTGGGTATTTGAGAATGGAAGGAGAAGGCCTTTTTTCACCCATGTGGAAGCAAGGCCTGAGACATGACGTTGAAATGTCTTAAAAGGCCTTGTTACTTACTTGCTTGTAGAAGCCCTTGCCAATTCCGCCGCTGGGACATGTATATCGCACACACATGTGCGAGTACGTATGTATGAATAAATATGTCACAACATATATATGTTGTATATGTATATGTACATAGTACATATATATATTTGTATGGCATAGACGACGCACGACGGGTTAAGTACGGCGCGACCTATGGCGACGCAATGTTTATCTAAATTGTTATTTTTCACACTCACGCAGTTCAATGAGTTCTTAAAAATTACGTTTGGGACTCTGTGTGTAGGACACAGTACACCGACCATGCATTATTACTGCCGTGGCCCTTTGTGCATGTCAAACAACTGTGACAATGCCAGTGGCAGAAACTGTCGCCGTTAGTATGGTACTGTATGCGCTGAGTTCTCTTCTCACCAATTTAAGCTCTGAGGGACCAAATAGTGGGGGGGCTTGTATTATGCTATACCTATATCCTGTGCATTGTATGAATGTATGTATATTATTCGATCTGGTATCGTATATTAAACCAATACACAAACACAATAGCGACTAGAGAGTGTGTCAAGTGTGTGAGTATGTCAACAATAGCGAAATTGTTAAATTTAAGATTAACTGAAATTCAATTTGATTTCATTGTACTTAAGCTCTTATTAGCACCAGCGAGCGACTGCCTCTTCTTCAACCGATTCAGCGCCTTCACCACAATGCCTAAATAAACAAATAGAGAGACTTTTCTGTTGATTTGTCTCAGTATTTACTTTCTATTGGAATTTCTGCAAGGATGTGTGTTTTTTTCTATTTTTTATTATGCCATATAAAATCATTATTAAAGTATTATAAAGCTACAAAACAAAATGAAATGTCTTTTATGCAGAGGGTGCTAAGTAATTCATAATCCATAATATCCCAGATATAATTTGTGATGTTATTTTAGTTTGCTGCTCCTGTGACGTTATCCTGGCCAAGGAATGAATGCATCATCATCATCACCATCGCCATCATAATAAAATGGATGGCTTCTATTTAGCAAAAGGACACACTTTGCATGATTTTATTATTACATCAGATCATAAACAACTTGTTGTTGGTCTTTCGTTTGTTTGTGCCAATGATGGTGGCCTTTGGTGGTGGTTCACTGAGGAGCTTCCTTGTCCATAACATGCCATTATCTAGAATTTAATTACATAGTGCGAGTGTTTTCTTTGGCAACCACATCAGTGCGACAAGGACAAAACTAAAAAGCACCACTCATCACTCACATGCAGCTGTCATCACTTGTCACCCACTTGTGCAATTGGATAATAATATAATTGAGTTGTGTGTCACACATGAAAATCTGATGAATTCGTGATTGCGGCAAAACATGGAATGCGATGTAAAAGGACGTAGAAATCCCTGTAATTACTCTGTAAATTGTATTAGAGTATAATATTTAATATTATTTATAATTTGAAAAGTAACAACCGCTATAATTAGATTTGAATTATGTTGAATTTTAATAAATGTGCGAGAACAACCTATTATTGCTTTCATTCTCTGTTACATATCGTCGTTCCGAAGTTATCTTCACGTATCTCCAGAATTTGTTTTCGAGGAAAATTTAATCTAAAGTTTCAAAACTTTATGCAAACCCAGATGAACTAACTATAAAATACCATCACCAATACGACTATGAGCCGACAAACCTGTAGATAAGGTTACAGCCGAAAAATGTAAAATTTAAAATTCAATATCTCTGGGCAAAGGTTATTTTTTATGGGTACCGAAGGGGTCAACTAAAAATCAAAGAAAAATTATCTTATTAATTCGCACAAAAATCTCAAAAGAAATCATAATATCTTATGGGTGGGGTAAACCCGGTTTCTTAGGTTTCACTTTTAAATACAACATATTAAAAGTAAAAAATTCTTAACGGGGTACAGGAGATTCCAGTGGGTGTACAACGTGTCCGATTTGTAAGGGAGGTATCAGAAGGGGCTTGACAAAGTTTTCTGTTTTTTGAGGATTAATCTTCTATTACAAGACAATTAAACAGTTAAAATTTACCAGAGTTATCGTGCCAACCAGCCATCCAGGCAGCCAGCCAGCTCAATCGCCTTAAAAAGTTCTGAAACGAATTTGGTCTTAAGATACTTGGGGTCTAACTCGTTTCCTTCAATGCGTTACACTTTTCTCGTATCAAATGATAGATACCATCATCAATTCAATTCAATTTCAATTTTTTGTTTTGAAAACTTTTATGTATACCATATTTCCCACAGTGTAAATTATTTTTACCAACAAATGTGCATTATACACGTGAAAGAATGCACTTTCTGAACAAAATACTAAACATTAGAGAATTATAATCATTTGGTGTTCTTCTTCTTCTTATTTGGCAGCAGTAACAGAAATTCATCCATCGGTAGCCGCACGTAGCAAGAATTCCAAGAGCTTCGGTATTTTGCGCTCCGTTTAAATACCAAGTTTAGATACAAGCTCTTTCAACTGGTCCATTCAACGAATTTTTGGTCAATTGACTAAGTCGATGTCGTAGTACTGCTCATATATTATTCGACGACGGTACTCGCCGTTAACTATGATAAGCTCAAGTATTTTACTAAGAATTTTTTTCTCGAACACTCCCAAAATAGATTGATCCGTTTGTGACATTACCCAGGATTCTGCACCGTAGAGATCAGTGTCTGATACAGTTGGATCTTTGTCATTAAATCGCTTGCTTGCTAGTGGCAGCGGTTTTCGATCAATACTAGGCTCTTGTTTTCTAGGCTGACATTATTATTTTTGATTACGGCGGAGCCAGGGTATACAAAATCATCGATCACGTTAAAGCTTTAGTTGTCAATGTTCACGAAGCGTTCTAAACGAGTAGACTCTTTGTTCGTTGGAACAAATAACTTGGCTTTGTCCCTATTTATCGACCGACCCATTTCCTCCAGGTTCGCTGGGATGGTTATTAGTCTTTTACATAACACACTGACAATACCTTGTAAGCGAATGGTAAAAGGCTGTTCCCGCGATAGTTGGTACACACACTGATTAGCACATGACATAGAACACTCAGATTTTAATCATCGGGCATGCATTCCCGATGGGTAGTCATCCTGGCGCGATGCGAGGGCTTAAGCGGCAGTGACATCAGTTAACACTGTAATCTCGAATGCCAGTGAGGCCTGAATTTAGTACAAATAAAGTATGAATCTTCCCCCTGTCTCCTAGCGTCTGCTTCCCCCAGTTGGGGCGGCTTGGAGTCATATGTCCGTTGATGCTTAAGGGTATTTTATCCGTCCTTCTAAAGCCCGGTACTTAAAATCCATAAACGTCTGTCCTCACAATAAGCGGTTAATGGTCAAATGTCCGAAAAAAAGCCTGCCATGCGTATCCGGTCAAGGGCTTCATAATCTCCGGAGACCCGACTACTACAGCGTCGGTTTCAGCTGTAGAAAGTTGTCGGCTCCGCTAGTCGATCAGCTACTAGTGTGCCAAAAACCAAACCGACACATATATATCGGTTTATATATAGTGGTTCTTCGAAACAATGTACCACAAGGGCTACCAAGCTTCTGATGGGATGTAATCCTGCCGAAACCCCTGCTTCAGGTACTGATGACGCAACAAGACTCCAGGTGCTCGCCAACTCAGCTTCCTTAGTGCCTACAACTGAGCAAAGAGAAAATGCGAATAATAATTCGATTCTCTCCGAAGCACCTCCCCCGGCCTTGACTTATAATACTATTCCCTCTAGGCACAAAACACCTTCCAGAAGGGCCTTCATTACCAGGCGTTCCGCCTATAGAATAATTAGTTGCTTCGGTGACAAACCGGTCGACGAGCTAACGGAGCAGGAAAAGAGTTCTCTCCAGTAGGCACAATCCCACATGGAGGAGTTCAAAGGTAGCTTACCTCCTGCGGAGGATGACAAAACTAAACGGAAGTCATATAATGTAGCTTCTAAACGGCAGCGGTCTGAGTATTACTGTAGCATAGTTCGGGTCGAAATAGCGGCAATTATAATAGCCGTAGAGAAAATTCAGTATCGTGGGATACTGGTAGGCAATATACATATTCTTACTGATGGTAAAGCGGTCTTCTCTTGAGGAGATAAGGAGATATTCGACGGTTACTCTTACATGGGTTCCAGGAAATGGGGACACATACTGTAGTCCACCTGAGGAACATCATTGCTGTAATAACTTGTCACTGGCCGGTTAGTAAACAAGCTAAGAGTTTAAAACTACCCTACAACGATTTATGTAGAAGCTGTAATGTTGAGGAAGAAGAGGAGACCACGGAGCCCTGCTTTTGGTGACCTGAGATATGAAAAGCTTGGTCATCGGGCACTTCTAGACAATACCTGTTGATCAGTAGGCGATTTGCGGAACATGCATGCCTTCATCAGGGCAACGAAATGGCTTTATAGCGACTTTGACCGAACAGAATAGGAATATTTGGTGCAAAAATTTGAAAATGGTATCACAAAGGGACTCCTACTAGGACCCACGTGAGCTGTGTTTAACGTGGCTGCCGAATTAACCTAACCATGCATTCCTTCAGTCAGATATAAAACGATCTGCCGGTATTCCATCGGCTGCCGAAGCTTTATTATTTTAAATTAATTGCCGTGCTGATCTTGTTTTGGCTAGGTGGTGGACAATTTATTTCTCGACCTTCGTCATCGTAACAGCGCTTTTCTGAATGTGGTTATTCATAGTCAGTACGGTCTTGGCACCGCATATCACAAGCACGCCCAAAACTTTTGACAGTTGCCTTCCATTGATAACGTAATCAATCTGGTTTCTTGCACCGCATATCACACGCACGTACAAAACTTCCCAGTAGGGAATCGCCAAACTAGTTCAAAAACGTACTAGTTCAAAAGAATGGAATTGTGAACTATGAAATAGTTCTAAACAAACGATTTTTGAACCAGTTAAATGTTATTAGCTGTTGAATAAGAATAAGAGAATTATAAAATACTTTTATAAGCTATATTTCGAGAAGAAATATATATTTTAATATTATATGTCTTCAATTATAATGTTGTATTTTTTACCCACTTTAAAATGTATTTTGCACTTCGAATAATGTTTTTTTTAGTACTTTAGTATTTAAAATACTTGTATAGTACGAGCTCAAATTTTCTAGAGTAATACTAGTTTTTTTTTTGAAGTAGTTCCAAACTAGTTCAAAGGAGACAATCAACTACCGCCCGTCTAGAATTTTTGAACTATCTCTATTCTAGTACAAAAGGTACAATTCCCCCCAAGCCTAGGACCACTACGTGTTAAATGGACAGTTGCTTGTATGGAAGGTGAACTAGTTCACTGTCCTATAGAGAACTAGTATTTTACTAGTTCCGAACTAGTATTTTTCCCTACTAGGTTTTGAGACATGCCTTCCATTGATTACCACGTGATCAATCTGGTTTCTTGTCTTTTGAGGTATCTGGTTCCACTCAGAGGTTCCACTCACTACCATGTTTCTTGCCGATGTGAAGCTTAACAGTCTGAATCAGTTATCGGAGGTGTTGCTGTGTAGATTGAATATTCGGACTACTGAACGCGTCTTCCCTTCCTATTTTAGCATTAACATCTCCCAGAACGATTTAAAGTCATGTGCAGGGCACCGGTCATATATTTCCTCTACAATGCATCTTTAATAATTTTGTCTTCCATCTGGGCATGTACACAAAATAGCGTAATACAACAATATTTGTGGATAGTGTATATTCGGTCACTTACAAGGTTAAATCACGAGACCAGCTGTCAAAATCTTTAGTGGATTTTTAGTGTACAATTGACCCAACAAAATCCCATTTATCGTTTTTTGCCATTTTAGGTCAACCCATTTGTCATTCTGGAGAGGTGTGTAAGGAAGCCGTTGTGGTGCGCTTCATTAACTTTTGTTACCTACTTCCTAAGACGCATTGGTGGTGGCATGCCATTTAAGCTACTCAACATTGAGACTTCCACATTTGCTACCACTGAACGGATGTTCAACGGCATTGCGGTGAGCTGCTTAGGGGTCCTCCAAAGGAAGATACCGGTTATTCGCAAGTGAATTACGATCAGAAAATCCCCCATTGGGAAACAAAACGCAGGACGGGAAGAAAGGCGTTATTGTTACGTTTATGTTTTTTGTTTTTTCTTTATGTTTCCAGGATGTAAAAAATCTAGGGATTTTTAAATTCATAGATTCAATTTATATGTTACTGTTAAATATATTTAAATTGAAGTTACGTATATATGTGTGTAGAACTGCACGCCAACATCAGTGCATGTGTATGTAATATTCCACTCTATATCAATTGTATGGTATTATGTAGTTACTTGGCTAAAAATACAAATATGTAATTGGGACAAGAAAATAACAAAACCAAATACTCGTACTTTGCCCATAAAGAGTAGTTTTCGAACTCAACATTTGTATTTAATCAACCACATTCGATATAATGGAAATTGGCTTAAAACTCCCGCATTTTAACACCCTGTCACCCCTCTACAGTTTCAACCACCTCCTTTGTATTGTGAGGTTTTACGGTCTAAAGGGCATCGACGCTTGCTTGCCCGTGCTGCCATTTGAGCACTTTGTGTTGATTCCCATTGACTTTTATTGATATTTGGATTTCCCTGAAATCCGGGTACCACCAAGATATCGCGCACTCGTAAGGGATGGTTGGGCGGGCGGTTGGTTGTTTTGCTGATAAGACGTGTTAAGCAGATAAGAACAAACTTGTTGATTAGATAAGCCCGTACCACTGGGTCCATGCAAAATGCGTAACAAAACAACACAAATTTACACGGGAACATAAAAAAAGTCGTAACGAGTAAGGGTTTGTTACGAACCCTTTCTGCAATGGCTGTACGATCATAAGTTGAAAATAAAATACCACATTCAGTTAATAAAATTGGCAATTGTTACTGTGATTGTACGGACGCATGTAATGTATGGATAAGTAATTTGTTAATACACAAAGAGTGTTTAAAGTTGATGAACTCTGGCAAAAGTCCAGGCAGATTCAATTGGTTTTTCTTTAGGTTAATTTTTTATACAATAATGTGCGGATTAGGTTGAATAGAGTGGGAGCAACAACCGTAGCTATCGAGTATCTCGGAGATGGTGTATCCGTTTGTTGTCTTTAGACATTCATTTGTGCTTGATACTAGTGTTTTGATGTAACTCTGTATGAGCGGTACAAAATATGTATTTATAAGTTTTGCACTTTAGTCCGAGGTTACCAATAATCCGAGATAGCGCTTTATGAGATATTTGAGGTTGATTTGTAATAGGATCGAATTGCATACCGTTCTTGGGGCCCTAAGTCATGAATCTAATATGGCGATTTCCTACTTAAATGTGTAGGCTTTTAATAAGTTAAACACGACTCGTTTTTTTAATAGTTCGTCAGAAGAAAACAATAATGATAGAAAGAAAATTTTAACGAAATTTTTGACGGAGAATTTGAGGAACCCTCTACACCGTACTGTCGACCCCAATCTGACGCATTTGTAAGCAGAGCAGGTAAGTATGGACGCCAAGTGTACACACTGTTAAAGGTGACCAACCAATCATCCATCTCAAACGAATCGACGTAAAACCTGTATAATATTGAAAAATATTAAAACTTTCATAAAAAGTTCTGAATTGTTTTCAATTTTAATTAACCTAAGCTTAGTTGTAAGCCGTAATAGGGGCATTTATTTTAAACTGAAAGAAATCTACGTAATTAATCAATTTGGGATCTGAGTTAGTTCATCCGGAACTCTATTGGACAAAAGAACTCCTTTACGTGCTTGTGCAGTGTGTTCATTTGAAAATATTCCCACTGTAGCTGAAAGTCTGGTAAGCCATTAACATCAACTCGCCACCGTTCGTGGCACTTCTTTTTCGAGAAGATCCCTGTGTAAAGGCTTGTAAAGACCATTGAGTCTGATGCGTTTTAGCTGTTGCACAGACCAATTTTTCTTTTCGAAAATGATCAATGGCGTAAACATATAAACGGTGGCAAAAAAAAAGCAGTTATCGTAGAAGAATTAAAATTGGTTCACATAGTTTTTATAAGTAGTGCTTACGCGAAATACCGATATCTGACGTACGCACTTAAGCTATGCACAATAAAACGCATCTAAATTCAGCGCATAACTGTCCGGTAAAGAGCTTTCACTCTAGCGTTCTAGCAGTGCAAAACTAAACGAGTTACCCACCTCTAACTCCAGTTAAAGATCGCAAAGGAGTTAGTTATAATTTGTCCTGCTACCCATAAAGAACATTTAAAACAAACCCCGAATACTTTGGTTTTTTTTATAAATTTTCTAACGGTTTTCTAATAACATACCCCTCCCAGTGCCGTAAGGTAATTTTGTAACTCAATAAATGAAGTTTTATAACGAATTTTAATCCCCGTGTTTTCCCGCATTCTTCTGATATTTAAAACATTCGTCAATTCGACCCCCTCTTTCCACGCATTAACAAGTAGGAAAGGAAAAAAACGATGTTTTGAAAAACGGCCCAAGGACACGCCCAAAGTTCCTGAAATGTATTTTTGTATTTTTCAAAAATGTTGTTGCAGGTGGGTATCGACCGTTTCATAGTGGTTAGAACACGCGACTACCATACGGGAGATCAGTGGTTCGATTCCCGGGTCGAGTAGTCTACATTTTTGGCATTCGTCGATAATCAAGTAGGTGCCGTTTGTTGTGAATAGAAAGCATGTTTATTCACAACAACGCGAGAAGCTATCCCATGCCTTATTGGGGTGTAAAGGGAAATTAAGTTTTTAAGTTGTTGTAGTTGAATTATATGAAATTATCTCAAAGGACACGCCCACCTCCTATATCCTGAAATTGAAAAATTTTAGAATGTAATTTTTATGGGCGGTAGTCGGGTGCTTTGAAGTAATTTCATATAATTAGACACTGTTATCAAATTTGGTTCAATACCATCAATAACACTGTTCAACAGTGGTTTTTTTCCTTGTGTTTCTTTATGTGTTTCTAAGAGTTTTTGGCATGGGAAATTCAAATACGTAATCAGAATTTTGCTATCAGGCATAGTTTTTTTGTTATTTAAAAATAAGTTTTGTTTTCCATGAAAAATTTGTATGGAGGCGATTGTTTAAAAAATGTAGTAGAAACAGGTGGCAACATCAGCAACATGCCTTTTTGGCTGCAATTATCGCCTTATTCTATTTTATAATCACCTTATTCTCTTTTTAATATTCTAATTAAAATTGGGATGCAACATATCCTTGAAAGTGCGTTTTCGCCCTCTTATTTGGATTTCTTTTATTTAAATTCAAATAACTAAAATCTGTGCCTGTAAAAAAAAATTTGAAAACATATTTGAAATCATCATATTAATAACCATAGTAATCACAATTCAGACACCCAGAAAAATGAAAAATATTTTTTTTGTATAACAGTGTAATTTTGGATAATATAAGTTTTTCTTTCATTTCAGTATATATAATTCAACTCAGATACCAGCAATGTATCAGAGAAAAATTGAGCTAAATTTAGTCACTTTCAGCAACAATTTTGGAAAATATATGTTGCCCGGGTTCGATTCCCGCCTCCAGTCATCTAAATTTTTCTTTCATTGCCGGCCCCCTCAATGTTGTCGACAGCAATTTCGCAGTAAAATTGTCGAGTCAACCGGCATGTCCAGTAAAAAGCTTCTCAACCAATGACGTTAGCATTCGTGGATAAACAAGTAGGTGCCGTTAGTTGTAAATCTAAAAATAGAAATCATTCCCACCTCATTCATGGCGTTGTAAAGTGAATTTAAGTTTTTTTAAGTTAGTGTCCTTCGAGATAATTTCATATAATCCTACGCGGTTATCAGTAAAATGAATTTGGTTCAACACCAACAACAATTTAGGAAAATATAAGTTTTTCCATTTCAGGATTTACACTGAAAATAAAAACAGAAAATTAAAGAATAAATGAAAGGGGGAAATGGGGGTCGAAAAACTAATTAAACTACACACTTTCTTAAGTAGTATATTAAAATATTAAAAAAAATATTAACAATTTTTTGGTCTTTTTTCTTACACTCCATTTAGAGAGTTCCAAACCGAAAACCGTCTGACCGGTAATTTTCTCCTTATTATTATTATACTTATTTTCTATTACGTGTTGGTTAAAAACCAGAGGAACAAATTTGCCCTACAAAAATATATTTTTAAAGCGCTATTGGCCTATTTTATGAAATAATTAAGTGTATATACTAAATCTTAAACAACACTCAGACTTTAACAACTAATATAAAACTCACTTCTATTTCGTGCCACATAACATAGGCATGTGTTTTGTTATTATCTTGGATTCCAGTTATTTAAATATGACGCCTTTGTAATGCAGAGGTAGTAGGGAGCGACTCAAAATATAATATAAAATACAAAAAATTACAACTTTTAAGTGCTTTTTTTCAATTGAATCGTAAGAACGCAACATTCGTAAGGCTAAAATTACCCATATGAGGTTTACCGTTATACCAAAAGTAAAAAAAAGCAAATATCGAAGATGTTCAAAAAACATTCAAGTTCGATGGAGTTATAGTGTTCAAATACTTAAATTTTTTAGAAAACGGTTTCCGGTTGTCATACATTAAATCAAAATTTTGCTGCTAACTGATAATTTTTTACTATTATTGGAGTTTTTTACTGTTGTAACTAATATTTTATGATGAGAGTGGACTTGAATCATCAGTAAATATGTTATTAAAAATTCAAATAGGTGACCAAATCATAATTAAATCATAAGATAACCTTTAGATATTTTAATTTAATAACATTTAAGTATTCGACATTACTAATACAAGTCAGAATTTTTTTTCAACTTTTAATTTTTCCATCACAGTTAGGTAAATACAGAAATATTTACCTAACTTACCGAATTAAATTTTTATAATTTTAAGCATATTTATATAACGACATCTTAACTAAAAGTATTAACTTCGAAAGCTACTAATATTCTTAAAAAAATTTTGTTGTTTAAAGTGTTGTAAAACAATGTACATTAATTCTTTTCCAAAACTATGAACGAAAATACATATATTGAAAATTTGGGAAAATTGCAATTTGCGATAATTGGTTAAGAGTTGTGCACATTAGACGCTCAGTTAATACACTAAGAGTACATATCAGTCAGTCCAAATACCTAAAATCTTAATTACAATGACATTCAATGATTCTGCTGCTGGATGTGGTATGGGACCTCATCATCTTAGACTAGTACCTTTGATGCGATGCACATTTTCAATGCATATTTCCATGTGCAACAAGTTAAAACCTCAGGATGCAACTTCGTAATGGAGATTCTTACATTTGTGAAAACAAAACGAAAAAAATCCTTCAATTAGCGGTTTTCCTTATGGCGACACATCATTCTTAATCTCCATCGGCACGATGCGGTGTATGCTGCCACAAGTGGTACGTGACATTTCCTAAATCACTTCTAGCTTGTTGCACGTCCTGAGCTTGCGACAGCAGACATTTCCCATTGTTGTTTTGAATGAATTTTGTTTAGGGCATTGTAGGCATTTTGTTTTGTTTTTCGATTTCCCACATCTCATTGCGTTCTTGTTACAACATTCATTGGTGGCATTTGAAAATGCAAATGCATCAATTGTTACACACAATTGTGCGTTTTCATCACATGTAGAGGCAGAGTGCCTGTATGGCAATGCCAAGCGTATGTAAAATTGCTCAAAGTGGCTTTTACCAAATGCATCATAAACAAATGTAAACAGTTCACGAAAATTCCATGAGAAGTTGCTTACATCCAATTCAAATTTTACATGAATTCGAAATAAGTAGATGTGTTATTAGATGTCGTATTGCTCGAGGTGAAGTGAAGTACATAATATTCGACTTGCATATAGGTACTCAGCCATGTAGTCATTTTAGGTAAATTATATTAAAAGCACTAATTGCTTTATTATAATCATGCAAATTAATTTCCGTAGCTAATTTTATGATTCCCGAATATCCCTAAAATCAGTTAATCTGAAAGAATGTTTTCGATCACTTTCGATCCTTTAGATTGTTTTGACGTTTTTTAAACATGTGCCACTATTTTGGAACATCGCGGAACACTTTGAAACCAATTTAGTCTTAAAGGTAGATCCTTTGGTTACACTTTGTCATTTCTTCTGTTTGCAACAAGTTGCAATTAATAAAGATATCGAAGATTTCCCGGCTGAACACAGGGTTACACACACAACAAATCTCTCGTTTTTATAGGTTTTGATTCCTCAAATGATGGGAATACTGCCCGGAGATTCTATTAAGATATTGAAATATCATCAACGATTACAAGTTTTTATAAAGATATACTCCATCGCTTGGCTGTCATATTGAAGAGTATAACTACGTCAGATGAGATCGACACAAACAAATACAGATTTTACGCACTCGAAACTGCCAGGCTTGTCGTAGAAAAATATGGTTGGTGGAGTATGTCACCCACCATGCATAAAGTGTTGCTGCATGGTGCGGATATTATTACTTCAACGATTTTACCACTAGGTAAAATATTTTTCCAAGTTCTTCCATTACTCATATTTATTACATTTTAGGCCAATTATCGGAAGAAGCTCTTGAGCACATGAACAAAGATTTTAGGAATTTTCGGACGAACTACGCGAGGCATATGTCTAGAAAAGAAAATTCGGAAGATGTATTCCTCATCACTTCTGATCCATACATTTGTAGTTTGAGAGCGACAGACAGGAAATCTTCGAACAAAAATCTACCTTATGAGCTACAGAATTTGGCCAAACAGGCTACACATGATGTTGGAGATGGGAATAAGAAAAAGGATGACTTTACAGAAATTCCTCAAATGATTTAATTAATTTTAATTTAATTTTAATTTCGGAAGTAAAATAATAAAACAGCAAGTTTCTTTCGATTGAGGCGCTTTTCAAAAGGATTGCGTTTTTCATTACAGAACATGGGGTTTACTGTCTTTGCAAAAATTATGATATTCATTAACACAATACCCTTACAAAAATATTTCCCGTAACATTTTCTGATTGTTTAAATTGACCTTATTGAATTTGACGGCATTTCAAAGATCAGAAATTTCCTCAAAAATTTAAAAAAACTGGATGTTGCTTCCCTAGATAATTTCGAAGCATTTTTATACCATGAAATTTTGGCTCAAAGTTCGCCAAATACACGAAAAAGTGCATGAAAAAATTCTCCGAACCTTTAATCTGAATAGACATTTTTGCCGTGGAATTGGCCATATACATGTTTAGATAATGTCTCCGTATTGTCGTCCAACCTTGGTCAAGGATCCTTCAAGGTCTTTCCATGGGTTTTGATAAGTCAACATGCCGCCAAAGCTTTTTGGGGGCCACCAATACCCCATGCGCGCCTTTTCGACTCAAATCGACCACTGTGCACTGTAACCATCCCAGTCGGAATTGTCCGAAGTACTTACAAGTTCATTGATAACATAGATGATTTTGTCATACAATATGTATCAACTACGAAGAGATATAAATAGCGAAATAAGAAAATTTATTTTTAAAATTTTTTAGTTTACAATGTAAATTAGTCTGAGATATTGACCTCTTCTGGTACCTCCCCTATAAATGACTGAAATAACCCTCATAGTTTTGTAAGTACACTGAATTCAGTCAAATATTGTAGGACGTACCCTTATGGAAATAGTTAGGATTTTTGAGGTTTTGCTTCATATTACAAGATATATTAACTGACCTGATTGTATTATCCTGCAGGTGCCGGTTTGGAAGTTGTGGGAGAAATATTAATTTTTCAAAAATAGGCCAATTTGTATGCGAGGTAAAAGAAGGAGTTAACCGTTATAGTCTATATTCATTCCATTTTTTCATAAGGGTACGTCTTACGCAAAATTAGACTGAATTCAGTGTACTTACAAAACTATGAGGGTTATTTCGGTCATTTATAGGGGAGGTACCAGAAAGGTCAATGGTTTCTGTTTTTTTTTAGGGTTTGTCTGCAATTACAAGATAATTAAACTCACCAAATTCAAATACAAAAGTACTGTAAATTAAAAATCTGTTAATTTCAATATCTGAAGACTTTAACAATATCTTATATTGGGGGAGGGTATTTATCGGACAGTTTACCTGACTGAAATATCTGTATTTCTGTTATTGGCAAAAAAATCTGACTCAGTAGAATTCAAATTATAGCATTAATTTTTAATTTAATTCCACATATATTCTTAACGTTATACAATTACAGCCACATTAGTTGCTTAATATCATCTAAAAAGTAAATTTTATTATTATTTTTTTTTATTTCAGCTCAAACATATTAAAAACATATTCAACTTTCAAATAGGGAATATGTATTAAAATGTACTTCCAAGCAATTTCCTTCACTACCTTACACATACAACAACGTTATTATCTAGATGACAATCCTTCCACCCTCCTGAACACCAAACCCATTTAACCCCATTTTGTAGGATCAAATGTTACGTTGGTTAAATGTTATGTAAAAATTATTTTAATCATTGTTTTCTATTTCGTTTCGGTCTCTATCGAGATTTCATTGTCGCCCAAGTGGCGTCAATTGTCAGTTCACATTCACCCCGGTATAGTGTGAACGCGAATCCTGCTCTGTGGCGCTGGCCTAAACAGGGAATTTGTCCTTCACTGGATATCATAATGACCACTGATGTGTTGGGTTAACGTTGTTCTTGGTGTGATTTATTTGGGCACAAGTCTAAGTTTACACTGAACGAGACGTAGTCATGAATATCCATGGGGATGAGTGAAACGATGCCAACAGTGGGATGAAAAATATAATTTCTTGCGATGCCACAGTAATATTTTGCTTACATATAATCAGTGAGTTTGATATCATCATCATTAAATGAATGATAATAAATAATGACGATTTCATATCCCATGTTAAACACTATTAGTACTTTATGTATAGCAGAATTATTTTTATTGTCCCACTGTTTGTAAGCATGATGCGTTAGTAATTGTTTGCTTTTGAATACGAGAACGCTTTCGCAGTCCGTTAGCAAAGTAAAGAAGGATACTCTGGGTATGCGGACTCTGGATGGACTGGCGTTATGGGACAAACACCATTTGAATTATGATTTACGATATTTGGTCATTTGATGCCTAATTAAATTTAACGACTTCTTCGCTGTTGCCTTGAGTTCAAATATCATTTATATCGGTTTGTTAAGCGTGAAAAATCACAAATTCCAAAACAGCAATTTCATGTCATTTTATTCGTATCATTTGCAAAACTACTGATGATAATTCGAAATTTTATAGTTGATTGTGATGCCAAACAAGAGGTTCAAAATGAAATGATAGCCCACAGGAAGGGGATGGCCGGCACTCACACCCGACAACGCTCCGCTGTGTTCACTTTCGCTCATTGTGCCACAATTTATTAAAAGCAGATGTAGAATATGTATTCAATTCAATCTCATCTGTTGCCGCAACGAATGCAAAACAAAAAAACAAAATGAACGATTTCATTATCAAATGATTATAGAGAAAATTGCCATGTAATTGGATTTTTTATTACATTACATTTCAATTGACGCAACATACATACATACATACATACAGAAGGATAGGATCAAATTTAAGTGAACTGGTATGAATTTAAATGTATTTTTTTTACCGACAGTTAAGAAGCAGTTTTGATTATAACGGTTTTAAATTTGAACTTTTTGAAGAATCTTCCAAATGTTATAATATCTGAGCTATTGTATTTAGAAGTCATAAAGAAAAAATTATATTTTCGAAATATTTAATGTATAAAAATAAAACAGCATTTTCAAAAACCAGGAATTTTTCTAATAATAAAATACATCTTTTGGAATAGTCGAAACTCAGATTTTATGCCTAATAAAATAGAATATGATTTTTTAAAAGAGGTATTACACAAATTATTTTAAAAAGTTTCTTGAAATTTTAACGGAAAGGTACAAAGACACTTTTTAATTAATTATAAATTTGTTGCACAAGTGCCGCGAGGTAAAAACTGTATGTGTGTGCATACAAGTATTACTCTATACTATTTTTTTTGTTATTTATTTTCTATCATCGGAACACTTAAAAATAGTTATTTATATTATATTCTATTTATATTTAAAAAGTTTGAGAATTAACTTAAAAGAGTATTGCAGCAAATATAGGCCTGGTTTTTAGATTCTATATACAAAAGTTTTAATGTGACACAAGTCAGGGGAAAAGATAGGGAAAACCCCATTTAAATTGTTAACATTATTTTTAGAAATTTTAATATTAGCAACTTCTATCAATTTCATGTTTGAAGTTGTAGAAGTTATTAATTGTGCAAATTTCTTATAATTGCATAACTTGAAGATCTATTTCGATCTTCAAATCTTCTTGTGAGCTTACAAATTACGGTTTTGAACATATCTTCATTATATTGATTATGCAAGTTTACAGTGGAATGACGTCTATGTAAGTTATAAATTATTTTGAGGTTTTTGTTTTGTACAATTTGCAGTTTACGAACGTGTGTTTAAGCGCATCTAGTTGACCAAACTTGACAGCCATACGTCACTATAGGTCGAATGCATGTTTTAAACAGTAACTGCTTATTCTTCGTGTTCAATGTTGATTTCCGATTTAGCAAAGGGAAAAGGGCTCCGCCACATCTTATAGCCTTGTTACATACATATTGAATATGCTCTTTAAAAGTTAATTTTTTGTCCAGTATAATACCGAGGTATTTAATCGATGCTTGGATAGGAATGGTTGAGCCATGTATTCTCAATGGAATGGTTAGAGTTCTTTTAGGGGACTTATTAAATGAGAATAATATTGCCTGTGTTTTTCCTTCATTAATTTTTATTTTCCATTTCGAAAAGTATTTTTGAATATGCTTAAGTGATGTCTCCATATTTTTAACAATAGCGTTAGAAACTTTTCCGCTTGATATGATAGCAGTATCATCTGCATAAAGCGCAGCTGTATTCTTTTTAAGAAGCTTAAAATCGGAGGTAAAAATTGAATATAATAATGGTGATAAGACGGAACCCTGAGGTACGCCAGCAATTATATTCTCTATGCAGGATATATGATTTTCAATATCAACAACAAATGTCCTATCCATGAGAAAGCTGTTGATCACTTTTTGGAGGTAAATGATAATGATAATATCCTAAACTTTAGGGAAGTTGTAATTTAAATGTCCACTGTCGATTAGGCTATCTGAGCTCTGTAGCATAGTTCTGGCCGAAATAATGGCAATATTCATTATCTTACTGATAGTAGAGCGGTCATTAGATCCCTGGAGAACGTGTACACAACTTCGAGAAGTTTTCCAGAACGACGCTCGTCTCTGGAGGAGAAAGCGAGATATTCGACAGTTTCCTTCACATGGGGACTTATGCGGAAATCAAAGAGCCAATTCCGGATAAACTCAACCTTATAGCTACGGACCAAACAAATGAAGTCAATCATGGATATACAGAGGATACGATTTGCGCAGATCCTATCTAGTTTCCATCTGAGAAACATCATAGCTGTAATAACTGGCCACTGGCTAGTTGGCAAACACGCTGAGAGTTTGAAACCTCCCTACAACGATTTTTGTAGAAGCTGCAACGTTGAGGAAGAAGACGAGATCACAGAGCATCTTCTATGGCACTGTCCTGCTTTGTATACTGTCTATTAGTAACATCAACTGTTTTATCAGATCAACGAAATGACTTGAGAGCGACGAGAGGAATATTTGGTGGGAGAATTAAAATGGCATCACAAAGGGACCAATATAAAGGACACAATGAAATACATACATATTTCAAAATACTTGTTTTTAAAGCATTTTCGTTTTTTAAATGCACCGTTTTCAAGACTTCCTAACTTACAACGCAATCACGAACATTAATCTAACAAATACGAATGACGACAACTTTTCAGACTTCTCAAATACAAAAAGAGGAATAATGTTGTATGTCAACAAGTTAATGTTTTATTGTGCTTCAAAAGACAAACAAAATTAAATTTGAGCTCATCTTCAGTTCTGTCATTAGCGTTTGGATGGCTTCACCATAATAACTTTTGCTTTCTTATTTTTGTTGTTCGTCATTAGAATCCATAAAATAACGATATAATTAAAATAAATATTGTTCCTTTAACCGGCGCCCTTCCAGACCCCCTCCTTTTTAACACACATGTGACTACTCGGAAAATTGTCAGCTGAGACTGTAAACGGGAAATAGAACAATTTTCAAACTAGATCATGTATCATCCCAACCATCCATCCGCCCGTTCTTTACTCCACAGCTCACCCATTCCAGAATAATAATTATAGTTGATGTTTTTATCCACATTTATTTAAATAAGGATTCCGTGTTTACTCCCCTAGATTGTGTGCGTAAGCAAACACACAACGCGAGTAGCGATAGGGGTAAGAGACGAAGGACGATGGGAATAACCAGGACTTTGATCAGCATCGTACGGGTGCTGGCATATATCTACTCATGTAGTCAACCAGTTTTCATTCGTCGGTAGGGTTCGTCCATTGCTCTGTTAGATGTTAAGGTTTTTGTTAAGCTCGGAATGTTTGCATAAACAATTGACAATGACGTCGATGGCTGTTAAATTTCCTTTAACACCCTCTCGAATCGTCCTTGTCAGTGCCACAGCCGTCCCCGCAAACCCAGTTGCGTTACACCGAATGAGGTGCATTGATGGCAAAATTTGTACATTTGCTGTAAATATGTGTAAATAAATGAATTCTGATTAAATATTGACGACACATCATTGTGGCGCCTAACATCCAAGTTGTAGTCTTGAGAAAAACGCGTTGAATGTGTTGAATAAGAAGAGTTTCGTCATACTTAATACAATAAAAGGCAAGTTTGTAAATTGCTATATTTTAAAACACACATGAAGCGTGGAATTATTTCGAGGAAACTTCCGAAATATCAACGACACAACATATTTCTTAAGGAACTGATTCTCACGCGAAACGTAAGAGTTTTGAAATATTTATAAGATTTATAAATGCTAAATGCTTTTAATAAAATGCTTCATCTTATAAATCGTATCAATCAGTTTTACATCATGCCATGTGTCCATAGGGAGAGAACAAAGCTATAGCCAAGGGAGACAATAGGCAATGTTTAATAGAAAATAGTAAGGCCTATTTTCCGTCCATTTCCAAGGCGACTAATTAATACCAAGTTTCAGATCAAAGATGTAGCTTATCTGATTTGTAACCTAGGAATAATTGTTAATTTGCACCGATAAGAACCTCAATAATAGATCTGTCTGGGAACTAATCCATATTCATACCTGATTAAAATCTTCATAACCGTACACCTTACGCAAAATTTTACTGAATTCAGTGTACTTACAAAAAAGATATGTATGTGAGACTATGGGGGTGGGTTCCGTCATTTGTATGGGAGGTACCAACAGGGGTGTGTCAAATAGTTAGGTTTTCTGAGGTTTTGCCTCCTATCAGAATATACATTTACCGATCAATTTTCATTACCCTTCAAGTGTCCGTTTGGAAGTTATGGGAGAAATATTAATTTTCCAAAAGTAGGTAATTTTGTATGGGAGGTACCAGCAGGCGTGAACCGATATAGTCCATGTTCATTCCTGAGTCTAATTTTCACAAGCGAACATCATACGCAAAATTTGAGTGAATTCAGTGTGCTTACAAAAAAGATATGTATGTGAGACTTTGGGGGTGGGTTCGGTTATTTGAATGGGAGGTACCTACCAGAATGGGTGTGTCGAATAGTTAGGCTCTCTGAGGTTTCGCCTCCTATCACAACATAAATTTATCGACCAATATTCATTACCCCAAAGTGTCCGTTAGGAAGTTATGGGAGAAATATTAATTTTCCAAAAATAGGTAATTTTGTATGGGAGGTACCAGAAGACGTGAACCGATATATTCCATATTCATTCCTAATTCAACTTTTCATAAGCGAACATCATACGCAAAATTTGAGTGAATTCAGTTTACTAACAAAAAAGATATGTATGTAAAACAAACTATGAGGGTTAATTCGGTCATTTGAATGGGAGGTACCAGAAGGGGTGAGGCAAAGGTTTCGGTTTTCTTAGGGTTTGTCTACTTTTGTAAGATAAATAAACTGACCTAATTTAATCATCTTCCAGTTAGGGTTGCCAGGCACCGAATTCGAAAAGTCGGGAAAACCGAGACTATAAATCGGGATTTGTCGGGACAAAGGAAAATATCATATTATATTGGTTTTGACATTTTTTATTAAGAAATATTATTTTAAAAATCATTGCAGTTTCATATTGATAACATCCATTATTATAATGGATTTAAAAAAAACTCAAGCATAATATATTCAGATATGACTAGTGTTTTTGTCCCGAGAATTCCCGGGACAAAAATCCTGGGAATCCCGGCCAGTTTTTTGTCCCAGAATCCCGGGAATGCTACCGGGATTTCCCGGTATTTTATATCTCTTATTTAATGAATCAATATCGAAATGTTTGATGGGTTAAAATCCACTTGATCCATAAATTGTTTATTGTTCGAAATTTTTACCATAAAATTTTCCGTCTCTCGATGTTTTGTTTATCTTTCAAATATGCTTTCATATAGAAAAATTCGAACTTAAATTCGAAAATGGATCAGCAATACCATGCCAATAAGTTGATGAGTTGGTGTATTGGGTGATTGTACATTTAGGTGTTTAGTCTGAGTGATGATAACACTTTTCACCGCTTTATCCGAAGGAGTCCGAATCTCAAAACATTCCTTTAATTTTCACAATTACCTCATAAAATAAGCGTTAAATCTAATTGTCGCGGTTCCACCTTTAGCCATTTGGTATGGATGATGGTAACTGTTTCATCCCATTTCGGGTTTGTCCTCCTAAAATCTCGAAATTCTTTAATATCGCGCAATTGATCCATAAAATAAATATTCGCTCCAATATCCGCATTTCTAACATCAGGCATTTGGTCTGGGTGATGGTACTAATTTGATATAAACTCAAAGCACACAACTACTCACTACTGATATTTGATTTTTTACCTTCAACCGTTTGGTCTTAGTTTGGTTAAGTTTTTCTTTAAGGGGTAACAATTTTGAAAAATTTCCTCATGCAGATCGATAATTCTATAAGAAGCATTCCCATATAGAATTTTACGATACTATCTTTAGCCGTTGATCTGGGTGATGGTATAAGTTTTACCCCTTTTGGGGCATTTTTAGAACTTAAGAACGTCCCAAAAAGGACGAAGTTTAAAAAATCCCTTAGGCAGCTCCCTAATTCTATAAGGATATTGCTAATGGTACCGGTTTTATCCCTTTTTGGCCTTTTTACCCCTAAAAGTACGAATTTCGAAAAATCCCTCCTAGCAGCCCTATTGTTCTTTAAGAAGCTTGCTCATATAAATTTCCACGCTGATAGCTTTTGCCGTTTGGCCGGGATAATGTTATCAGTTTTCTCACTTGTTAAACCTTTACCCCCTAAAAGTACGAATTTCAAAAAGTCTATAAGGAGGTTGCTCATGTACTGGTTTCACTTTGATAGCGTTTCTAAGTATTAACAAATTTTCGAGTAAACATTTTTTGTAGGTTTCATTTCATATTTGTTTGTTTGTATTAAAATAAAAATTATTTTTTTAATAGATAAAGGCACTTTTTATTTATCTCTTGTTTTGGACCTGGATTTCCTGGGATCCCGGGAAAATGATATAAAAATCCCGATTTCCCGGGAAATGAAAAAAGCTGGGAAACCAAAAACACTAGATATGACTTATACATACACTATAAGCTAATATTATTTTTGCCACATATACTTTGTGTTATTTTTCACCGAATTGACTAGTTTTACTCCTTTTTTCACAATGAGCGTTACTTATCGGTAAAGAAAATATAAATGAGATCAATTTAAACAAATTCAAGTGATTTTCTTTGCCTCAGTTGGTAAACAAATGTGACCATATTTTGTCATTTGGTATATCCTTGGGCAATTCTCCATTAACAGCTCGAAGACTGCAGTAGTAGCTGTAAAACATGTCATTGTCCACTGCATCTGATATTTGTAGAACTTTGGGAATTTCTCCCATGTCAATAGCGAGTCTTTAGATTAAATACTGCAATTTGTCCAAAAATTTACATTTCTTGAAAGTTGGGATTTTCCCCTGAATTACTTCAATACTCGGGACTCGGGATTTTCGCGAGAAGTCGGGAAAATCCCGCCTAATCACGACCATCTGGCAAGCCTACTTCAAGTTGTCTGTTTGAAAGTTATGGAAGAAATATTAATTTTCCAAAAATAGGTAATTTTGTATGGAAGGTACCAGAAGGGGTACGGCTATTCAGCCCATTTACAATCCCATAAGATCGTTTTGAAAAATATTAATACTGGTAAATTTTCATACCGATCCGTTAAGGATTACTCGAGTTATCCTGCTGACCAGCCAGACAGACGGACATAGCCCAATCGCCTTAAAACGTCCTGACACAAATTTGGTCTTAAGATATTTGGGGTCTAACTCGTCTCCTTTAATGCGTTACACTTTTTTCGTATCAAATGATATATACCGTCATCCCTAAGGGTGATGGTATAAAAACATCGAAACCCCATAACGGACTTTGTAAAAACTGCGTACCAACAATACTTTAAAACCAGTAAGAAAGTTTCAGTCGGGCAAACCGACTTACATATACACTCAAAAAAAATCAAGGTTTTCAGTACTTAAAACAGCCCGAAAAACCCTTGAAATAAGCACGATTAATTTTATTTTCAGCATTTATTATTTTTTTTATTAATTGAAAAACAAACTTAAAACAATTTCACATCTATTAAAGAAGTAATAAAAAATAATAAGTTAATTAGCAAAATTATTCAGTCGGGTATTCATACAAAGAAAGTAATTTTCGAACCCAAAAAATATTTCTTGATGAGATTATACCTTGGTCAATGTCACGATTACAATTAAGCATTAAGTGCATTTTTAAATTTTCCAAGATGAAACTTTTACGCTGGTTTGTAAAAAAATTTCCATATATAGAAAACAAACGTTCCTCGTCACACGATGAAACGGGAGCGTACTTAAAAGGTGTTGATTCAGCAGGCGAATATTTTCCGATAAACGCACATGTTGTTTTGGAATTTTTAAAAATAATATTGTTAATTTTAGTAATTTCCACAAAGACAGGATTTCGCGCAAGTACGGCAGTCATTTTTAAAAATAATTTTTATCAGATGGTTTTCTATAGCATGTTGAATTGATTGTATTGTTTCCAAGCTTTCATTCAATGGCAATCCACTTTACTCAATTTTTGTGATGGCATGCCGAATGCACTTAAAGTTTGTTTTTATGAAGGAAAAGTCGGATTACACATAATGAGTATAATACTCCGCTCCTTCCAACCACGTTCCCCATCGTGTCGTTATTGGTTTAGGTTATAGAGGCACATTAAGTTTCATTAGATAAAATTTTTGTTTTCGATAAGGCGCCTGAAAACTGTTATATTCCTAACGAATCGAACGATCTAAGCTATCGATAAAAACAGGGCTATTACAAAATCTTGAACACAGGCTGTGTGTAAAATAAGAGGATAGTTTGCAAATTTAATACTACCTGTCATATTTTTATGAACCGCAAGGGCTTGTGATATGTAAAAATTTTCAATTGATAGAAACATATTTTATCAAAATGTATCAAAAATTTAAATAAGGGCAAGAACAGCATAAAAAAGCACAAACCTTTTAAATAAGCAAGATCGCTTAAAATCGTTAAATTAAACAGCAACAGCATTATTCATATTCATATTATTCAATATTGCTTTGCTTTTTTTTACGAACCTTAACTGTTATAATCTCCACGAAATTAATGAGAAGTCAAAACATACTGGTGCGAAAACAACACCAACGAAGATCACACGTCACTTGATTCGCACAAGCTCTTAAGATTTTCATACTTAATTGGAGAATTTATACGCTTAAATTCAAGAACGATTTTTGCAAAAAAAAAAGAATTTTAAACTTAAATTTAGAATGCAAATTAATTGTGGGGAAAAAACATTAAACTAAGAGAGTAAATGTTATTTCTCTCACAAACAATTTTTTCTCAGAGATTTATGTAAGATTTTGTATTCTTACTTTAAGTCAGAAAAAACTTGATACTAATTCTAAGAATTTTATACTTAAAAGTTGAGAAGTTCGTACGTAAAATTCTGTAACTAATTTATTTCTTATTTTATGACTTTTTACGCTTACATTTTTGAACATATCCCGTTTTATACTTGATTTAAGAATAATTAGCACTATTTATTATTTAGTATTTATTTATTTAGTTATTGATTTTCCTATACAACAAGATTTACATCTTAATATTACAGTATAGGAGTGTAGATGTGCATTCGAAATAAAATCAACATAATTACAATTTATAATAGTAATAGGATATAATAGTTAATATTTAATGAAATAAAAACAAATAGTAAATAACAAAGTTAATTAAATTAAATCAAGTCATTGATTTTGAGAAGAATATAAAAAATCAACGAACAAATAAATACACAGTGCAACAGTGAAAAAAATACAAAAACGGGATAGTATAGGTTCGATTCTACTATCGAAGGGTAATAAAACGCTATACTCAGTTTGGCGAGATTGGTGACCAATTTTTTTTTATGGGCCCCTAAAGATTCTCAAAATCAGTGAGCCCCTCGAAAAAAGGTGTCATCAGTTTTTGTCCAACAGCTTACTCCCACTTCGTGATAGCGCTAAACTATATTCAGCAATAATGTAGCTAGGAGTTTTGCGCACTAACTTTATTAACAAATGATGTCAAAAAGGTTGGTTATTCCTGCACTTTTTAAAAAAAAATTTAAGAAGAAATTATTATTTTTTCACTTTTTTAATCATTACTTTGAGGGAGTCCAAATTTTTCACTAACAATGTTCGCCAAAATTGTAGCCATGGTAAAGTTGAATAACTTTCGTGAACATATCAATACAATTTGAACGTGTCTAGGCAACCTAAATAGCTCATAAAGTCCACTATGATACCGGTTTTTCGTAGCTTTACGCACATACAGGCCAGTAACGTGGTTGAATATCAACCGATTTTAATTTTCTCAAAGGATTTAGAAAGAAGAGACTGCGGCCTTTCCAACGATATATATATTTATATTGATAACTTGTCATATCTGTCTGTTTTTTGCCTCGAAACTTCAAACATTTGTGACTTTTTCACTATTTTTTAAGTTTGAGGAAGTTTGTAGCCCCTATTTTATAAGGACACCCTAATGTTTACTACTTTATTTAGAAAGTGCACGCTATCACGAGTTAAACGCATACTTGTTTGTAAAAATCTGTTAAAAAATAGTTAAGTTATTCATGTTTTTTTTGAGGGACGCAACTTTCGTACCCTATGATAAAATCAAAGTTTAAGTAATTAACAACAACACCAAAACATTGCTTCTTCTTGAACTCTTTGATTTTAGTATAGGATATGAAAGTTGCGTTCCTCGGAAAACATGAATAACTTAACTATTTGTTAACAGATTTTTACAAACAAGTATGCGTTTAACTCGTGATAGCGTGCACTTTCTAAATAAAGTAGTAAACATTAGGGTGTCCTTATAAAATAGGGGCTACAAACTTCCTCAAACTTAAAAAAAGTAGTGAAAATGTCACAATTGTTTGAAATTTGGAGGCAAAAAACCGACAGATATGACAAGTTATCAATATAACTATATATATCGTTGGAAAGGCCGCAGTCTCTTCTTTCTAAATCCTTTGAGAAAATTAAAATCGGTTGATATTCAACCACGTTACTGGCCTGTATGTGCGTAAAGCTACGAAAAACCGGTATCATAGTGGACTTTATGAGCTATTTAGGTTGCCTAGACACGTTCAAATTGTATTGATATGTTCACGAAAGTTATTCAACTTTACCATGGCTATAATTTTGGCGAACATTGTTAGTGAAAAATTTGGACTCCCTCAAAGTAATGATTAAAAAAGTGAAAAAATAATAATTTCTTCTTAAATTTTTTTTTAAAAAGTGCAGGAATAACCAACCTTTTTGACATCATTTGTTAATAAAGTTAGTGCGCAAAACTCCTAGCTACATTATTGCTGAATATAGTTTAGCGCTAGCACGAAGTGGGAGTAAGCTGTTGGACAAAAACTGATGACACCTTTTTTCGAGAGGCTCACTGATTTTGAGAATCTTTAGGGGTCCTTAAAATAAATTGGTCACCAATCTCGCCAAACTGAGTATAGGGTTTTATTACCCTTCGATAGTAGAATCGAAACTATACCATCCCGTTTTTGTATTTTACAAAAAGTCGTCATTTGTTGCATAGTGATATCAACGAAAAAGGTTAGAAAAGGTAATATGTTACATTAATTTAGAAACAAAAAAAGGTAAAACATAATGTATATTTACTTCGTGTCGCCACGATGGCATCTAGTGGTTTTTAATTTGAAAAATAGTCGTGCAAAAGATTTTTAAATCGAGTAGCGTTGCTGGTGGTCTGAAAAAGATGCGGTAAGCTATTCCAGAGACGTAGCGCATGGATATAAAAGTGCCAATCTGAGACAAGAGTTCGATATCTCAAAGGAATTAACATGTTTCCTCTGTTTGATCTTGCAAATTTAATACGTTCAAGAAGGTAAGACGGAGATTTTTGGTAGACAATTTTGTGTAAAAGTAACAAGACTCGAATTTTAAACAAGTGATCAAGTGATACACCATATAAATTAGGACTGACAGTGGACATATGTACATATTTTCCTTTGTCAAAGACGTATCTACATATATTATTTAAAACTATATTTAATCTTCTTCTACTCACAGAGTCACAACACGAGAACAATTCACAACCGTAAAACAACGATGGCATAAGATAAGCCTTTGCTAATAAAATTCGTGTACATTGGTCCGTAAAAGACTGTGTTGACCATAGAGCTCTTAGTTTGATCAATTTCAATTTTTTGATATTAAAATTAAATTTTCTGGTCCTACCGTGAATGATAAGGCATTTTGACTTCTTAGGGTTAAGACAAAGACCATTTGCCGTGGCCCAAGTATGGATATTCAGCAGGTCAATATTTACCATATGTACTGCTTCCCTAAGAGACCCTAACGTAGTTCCTAGATAAATCTGTACATCATCCGCATACATGTGAACCTAACAGTGTGACAAACATTGTGGGAGGTCATTTATAAAGCACGAGAAATGTAAAGGTCCCAGAATTGATCCCTGTGGCACACCTCTCGTTAAGTGGATCAGAAATCTAATTTTTCAATAGATTTTAATAGATTGTGTTCGGCCTATGAGGTATGATTGAAACAACTGGATAGCCTTGTTCGAGCAATTAAAAAAGGATCTAAGCTTTGAGCACAACACATCATGATCGACGGAGTCGAACGCTTTAGAATGGTCAAGCAGTACCAAAATATTTATTTTACCTTCATCCACGTCACGTCTTAAATTCTCAGCTACATTAATTAGTCCCGTAATGCAACTGTGTTTCGGTCTAAACCCAGATTGGAATTTTGACAAATAATTATGAGTAATTAGGTATGAGTTAAGTTGAAAATGCAGAAGTTTTGTCTTTGTCTTAGGGAGTGGTATAATTTTGGCATGCCTCCATCTGTGTGGGAAATGACCAGTCATAATTATCGTATTAAATAAATGCGTAATGAAAGGTATTAGATAAGGTAGAATTAGCTTTACAAATTTCGGGTCTTTGTTGCTCGAAAAGACATCACATTCGTACTTAAATATTTAAGTACTTTTTCTGCAAAAAATAAGAATTTTAAACTAAAATTTAGAATGCGTTATTTTTTTCTGTGTACCCTCACTAAAACAAAAAAATTTCTATTATATTGATATTATTAAGGCTGATTTACACGCTATCCACCCATATCCCCAATCTACTGTCAATTCAGTACATTTTGATTTCCTATCCACCTTCCTATAATTCAAAATTACTTTGCTATAATTTTGAAGTGTTTTCCTTTGCTTACTCCTACATGTTCTCTAATTAGGCTATTTCGCTCATGTTGTTGAGGGGATATGAGTAGATATGGGTAGATAGCGTGTAAACCATACTTAACTCGATTTCTAAAGTGGGCGGAGTGGTACATTTGTATAGGTGGTACCAAAAGGGGCGTTTTAGACTTCCAGATTTTTTTCTCCAAAACTTTATCCTGCTTGAACGTTACTAAATGCAGAATTTGGACACGATCGCGTTACGTCAGTTAATCATATTAATCGATTTCTAAAGTGGGCGGAATGATGTATTTGTATGGGAGGTACCAGAAGGGGCGGGGCCATGTAGCCCATTTGATATAAATATATGATATAAAACTTACAAGTTTTCACTTAATACATTAATGCAATCCCGTGTAAAAAAGTGGAGATATTATTAGATCTGGCAGCATATCTAATAAGATTCGAAAAATGATATCTGCCTACATCAAAACAGATATAATTGTATCTAATAAGATCTAATGTTATCCGAAATTTGCCCCAGATATAATTTGATCTAATTGTGTCAGATCCGATCAAATTATATCTAATTTGATCAGAAATTTATAGTGGAGCGTGATCTTAGATTTCGTAATGTGCTGCCACTGTGTGTTGGGAACACCAGAACTTAAGGGGCTTGTTTGGAGTAATTGAGAGAGTTGGTTGGAGTTGGCATTGGCTATCTCGGTGGTATTCAGCTTTGTGATGTCCAGCTTCCTTTGTGTTTGGTAACAAGCGTTGTACGCATTTTTTTATAGCGTGTGTACCTTGGAAAAGATACTTTTCAATATTTGCACAGCGAATTACTCACGTCCATAACGTTAATCGATTACCACTTGATCCATCTGGTTTCATCACTTTTGTCTGGTTTCATGTCCAGGCTGTCTTGTCGATATCTTACATAGGGAATCTGGCTGCACTCACTACCATTCTGAATCCGTCATTGGAGGTGTTGCTTTGTAGACTGAATTTTCCGACTGGAACAGAACACGACGACATAAGCGAGAAAAATTTAAAAAATATATGTCATAACATCACAATAAAACTACCTTTTAGTACTATAATATTAAAAGGTCTTTTTAGTACTCTGGTATAAAACAGTACTTTTGGGACAATCAAAGCATTTTTAGTATTATAAAAGTATTCGTACAAAAAAAAAAGTAATTTTTGTAATGAAAGTATTTGTATTGTTTTAAGGCTCCTGGCTCGCAAGCTAAAACTCAATTTTTAGGGAAAGAGCAGCTCTCGAGCGATTCTGATTATATTGTATATATATATATTAAACTATTAAATACGTAATATGATTTGTCACTTTCTTTTATAAAATTACATAGAATTATTTTAAACTGTTTGTTTGTTAGTTTTAGTCGATCGCGTTTTATATATTAAATTTACGTTAAAGTGTATCAAATGATACATCAAATTCGGTTTACGATCAGAAAAGTGTTTTTTATTGTTTGATATTTTTAATCAAATTCAGTGTGTCACGCACTAGGAGACGCGTTTCGAACTCCATGACGAGTTCATCTTCAGACCCCTTTGTGACGAACTGATGCACAATGGTACATCATCAGCTGTATATATATCTTCAATTATGTCAAACATGTACATGCGAAGTAGATATCAGCCGAAAATGTCCAGCACCAATTATAGTTTGAATTTGACCGTTAATATTCAAACATGAGAAATGGAGGAAATTCTTTCCCCACGATTCCCCTTTTTACCTCAAATCGTAAGCCGAATTTGATGTATCATTTGATACACTTTAACGTAAATTTAATATATAAAACGCGATCGACTAAAACTAACAAACAAACAGTTTAAAATAATTCTATGTAATTTTATAAAAGAAAGTGACAAATCATATTACGTATTTAATAGTTTAATATATATATATACAATATAATCAGAATCGCTCGCCCTAAAAATTGAGTTTTAGCTTGCGAGCCAGGAGCCTTAAAACAATACAAATACTTTCATTACAAAAATTACGTAAATTTAATATATAAAACACGATCGACTAAAACTAACAAACAAACAGTTTAAAATACACTGGCACGGCACGGCCTAAAACTAAAATGCATTACTTTGACATTGAAAAATTTAAAGTAATCTTAGTTTACCAACAAAAAAAAACCTTGTAAAGAAGCTTAAGCTTTGTGGTAAAAAGGGGAATCGTGGGGAAAGAATTTCCTCCATTTCTCATATTTAAATATGAGTCAAATTCAAACTATAATTGGTGCTAGACATTTTCGGCTGATATCTACTTCGCATGTACATGTTTGACATAATTGTAGATATATATACAGCTGATGATGTACCATTGTGCATCAGTTCGTCACAAAGGGTCTCCTAGTGCGTGACACACTGAATTTGATTATAAATATCAAACAATAAAAAACACTTTTCTGATCGTAAGCCGAATTTGATGTATCATTTGATACCCTTTAACGTAAATTTAACATAGAATTATTGTACATAAATATTTTTTTATTTTGAATCGAAAAACCAAATTTTATTTGAAATAAAAGAAAAATATAGAAAAAATTTTTTGGGGCATTTTTCGTTTTTTTAGAGCCTCAAATATATTGATAAACAGAATATTGACAAAGATTTCAATCCCGGATGTCATGAATATGTGAGAAAAATTACGGAAAGGGGAATTAATAAATATTCTGAATCTTATAAATGCAATGTAAAAAATAACTTTATTTAATGTTCAACAATTTGTGATGAAACTTTAATAATAATTAAATGTATTCAGTAAATAAAATTAAATACGAATCTAATTATATTGTGCACTTTTTGACAGTTTGAATGGCACTTTTTAATATATTTCGTGCTTATATAAAGCGCATATTTTTGAATATTTGTGTTAACCCTGATTATTATACATCTATGTGGTTATTATGCAACTACACAACTTTATACTGAAATTTTTATAAAAAAGTATATTTGTAGCATAACAATTTAAAAAAATTACTTATCTTAATTTTAGGATAAAGCTAATGGTAAAAGTACTTTTCTTAATGTAATTCCATTTGTATGGGATAATAAAAAGGGCAAATATATGCCCGCAACTTTTAAGAACCAATTACTATTAAGGCAATATTATTACTGAAAATTTGTCGGTGAAGGTTGATCTGAAATATTGTAACTAATCTTCCAACCATCATATCTGCTTTTGGCTAATTTTATTCTAGAATATCTCAATTTGCACCGTGTCATGGAAGAGTTAAAAGCTAATATAATCAACTGTCACACGTGGAACGTTTTGGTTGCCCAACCACATTGATATGGTTCATATTAGAATTTGAATTGACACTTTGGACTTTTAAAATGAGTTGCTAGTTGCTTGCGCCGATAAGTCTCTTTTGTGGCCATAAAATGAACCATCATCCATGCAAAACATTCTCGTCCATGAGGACAAATTCTATGCCTTAAAATGTGGCCGATTGTTGGTTTACTCAATGTGTTCCAAATGCAACTTTGCACCAACCTCCCTTCCTTCACCTTCATCGCAATGAGTATGTCCCCAGGGTAGAGCGGTAGCAAATTGTTTTGTTAAAAAGGTGACACATTTAATTCAATCACTTTGCTCCCATCGTCAAAGTGTGAGTGTGAGGACGTCAGAAGAAAAGCTAATAACAATAATAATCACAGTGCAAGCGAATCGTGATGGTGATGGAAAACGCTGTTTATGAGGTTAATAAAACATGTTTAGCATAAATTAAACCAAGCTCAACTTCATTTAATGCGTTTATAAAGGAAATTTAATCATTCGCTTTTGGCCTCGAGCGTTATTATCGCACAGTTCCCTACTCAATTTTCTTGTTGTTGTCATAAATACTATTGAGTCGGCGAATCGCAAAGCGGTAAGGGGATGTGAAACGAGAAGTGATGAGAAGAAAACCCGCGGTTATTTAAAATTCTGACAGGGAATGGTGCCTAGTGCTGTGAATGGAATTAAGAAAAACACTGAGGCTTTGCCTAATACAGAGCACAAGGAAAAGCGTTAAGAAATACAAAATAACATTTTTCCACTTCTTAGTGGTCTTTACACAGGGATTTGTCTTCTTCGGCCGCCTCACAATTCCCCCCTCCGACTTTGGCCCTGACAACGTGACAACACTTGTCAAGTGTCAATAGCAAAATGTCACCCATAGCTATGCCTGCCGCCCTTAGTTGGATGCGGATCACAACCACAGAACACAGAGGGCGGGTGGAGAAATCTGTTGGCTGGCTTCTCTGCTATTACTTTACATTATAATCATCAGACCATTCATTTAAATGACGTTTGCCTTTTGGAGTTGACTTGATTGAGTAAATCTGGAGCGAGAGTTGTGCTCGCTGGTAACGTCTGCTCAGCTTGGCTGAGCGTTTGAATGTTGTACACATAATTCAACGAATTGGCTCCGCTTTGGCTCATTGTCTGCCCTTAAGGTTATCATGTTGTTGCTCTTGTTTGTTCTTTAGATATCCTTTGTAAATAATGACAGTGTTTTTCTGCACTTGAGTGTGTGTGTGTGTGACTGTGTTTTTAATCCTTGAAATAATTTTACATGTGTTCACTTTTCAATTTTATGTCTGTGGGTCAATTCAAGTCATCGAAATTGCTGGGCGGGGTATGGTGGTGGTGTTTGATTGCAGTGTATTTGTTATAAGTAAATAAAACATCGGTAAACCTTCAGTTTTGGGGACGTCTCTCTTTTGGGTACTGCATCGTAATCCCACGAAATCAATTCATATCATTTGGTGAAAAGTTGATGATAAGTCATCTTCATGGTCAACGTTGATACCAAAGTCATGTGGACGATGGCCGCCTTTAAAATTACGATTATTTGGGTCTTGCAAGGAACTGCCTTTAAACATAAATAAAAAAGTAAAATACAAATATAAAATCACATACTTTAAAAAGATACTTAGCAAACAATGTAAGCTTGTATGGAGCTTGTGTTATGTTTTTAGACGTAAGCCCAATGCTTGTACTAAGCTTGTGAAACAATTGTCAAACTTTAATTTCTAATTTGTATGTCATCAAAACGTATCCCTCGCAATAAGCTTGTATGTGCGAGCTTGTGATAAGATAGCATTTACAGGCTTGTGGCAAGATTGCTTTGCAACAATATTGCTTTTACGAGCTTGCTACACTATTGCTTTTACCAGCATGCGACAATATAGCATAATGGCAGCAACAACAGAAATTTACCTATCAGTAGCCGCACGTAGAAAAGTATTCCAAGCACTTTGGTCTTTTGCGCTCCGTAGATAGTTCGTCACACTAAGCTTAGTTAACAGCTCTTTCACCTGGTCCATCCATCGGAATTTTGATCGCTTCCTACGGCGCCGCCCATCGAGTTTATTGCCGAGGACTTTTCGAGCCGGAACGTTTTCGTCCATTCGTATAACGTGTCCAAGCCAGCGCATATTTGAACGCGTTTGACTACGTCGATGTCTTTGTACAGCTCATGATTCATTCGACGATTGTACTCGCCGTTAATGATAATGGGTCCAAATATTTTGCGTAGTATTTTTCTCTCAAAGAGTCCCAGAATAGATTGATCCGCTTGTGTTATTACCAGAGTACGTATTGGCTCGCTCTTTTCGGCTCCCGGCTCGCGAGCCAGGAGCCTTAAAACTACGAAAGAGCTCTTGGCTCGCGAGCTAGGAGCCACAAATTTCAAACGAGCTCTCGGCTCGCGAGCCAAGAGCCACAAAATTTTAAATGAGCTCTCGGCTCGCGAGCTAGGAGCCACAAAATTTCAAATGAGCTCTTGGCTCGCGAGCCAAGAGCCCAAATAAAGAGCTGGCTCGCGAGCTAAGAGCTACAAAATTTCAAATGAGCTCTCGGCTCGCGAGCCAAGAGCCCAAATAAAGAGCTGGCTCGCGAGCTAAGAGCCAAGAGCCCAAAAGAGCTGGCTCGCGAGCTAAGAGCCAAGAGCCCAAAAAGAGCTGGCTCGCGAGCCAGGAGCCAAGAGCCCAAAAAGAGCCAGCTCGCGAGCCAAGAGCCAAGAGCCCAAAAAGAGCTGGCTCGCGAGCCAGGAGCCAAGAGCTAAAAAAAGAGCCAGCTCGAGAGCCCATTTGTAATTTTGTGGCGAAAAGTACATTAAAAGTACTTTTTGGTACAAAAGTGTACTCTGGTACAAAAAAAGTACTTTGTGTCAAAAAGTACGTTAAAAGTACTTTTGGTACAAAAAAGTACTTTGTGCTAAAAAGTACAAAAAAAAGTACTTTGTGTCAAAAAGTACGTTAAAAGTACTTTTGGTACAAAAAAGTACTTTGTACTGAAAAGTACATTAAAAGTACTTTTTGGTACAAAAGTGTACTCTGGTACAAAAAAAGTACTTTGTGCCAAAAAGTACATTAAAAGTACTTTGGTGCAAAAAAAGTACTTTGTGCAACAGAAAATTTTTTTTGGGCCATAACTTTGGTACTTTGCTCAAGAGCCAAGAGCTCGCTGGCTCGAGAGCTGGCTCTTTTTGGGCTCTTGGCTCCTGGCTCGCGAGCCAGCTCTTTTTGGGCTCTTGGCTCGCGAGCTGGCTCTTTTTGGGCTCTTGGCTCGCGAGCCAGCTCTTTTTGGGCTCTTGGCTCTTAGCTCGCGAGCCAGCTCTTTATTTGGGCTCTTGGCTCGCGAGCCGAGAGCTCATTTGAAATTTTGTGGCTCTTGGCTCGCGAGCTGAGAGCTCATTTAAAATTTTGTAGCTCTTGGCTCGCGAGCCAGCTCTTTATTTGGGCTCTTGGCTCGCGAGCCGAGAGCTCGTTTGAAATTTTGTGGCTCCCGGCTCGCGAGCTGAGAGCTCATTTGAAATTTTGTAGCTCTCGGCTCGCGAGCCAGCTCTTTTTTTGGGCTCTTGGCTCGCGAGCCGAGAGCTCGTTTAAAATTTGTGGCTCCTAGCTCGCGAGCTAAGAGCCAATTTTCAGGAAAAGAGCGGCTCGCGAGCGAGCCAATACGAACCCTGGTTATTACCCAGGATTCTCCGCTGTAGAGCAAGACAGGTAGGATCAGAGTCTGGTATAGTTGGATCTTTGTTCTTAGAGAGAGCGCCTTGTCATTAAATCGCTTGCTTAGCGCATAGTAGCAGCGGTTTGCGATCGATACTCGTCTTTTGATTTCCAAGCTGACATTATTATTTTGTTTATGGCGGAGCCAAGGTAGACAAAATTATCTACCACTTTAAAGTTATAGTTGTCAACGTTCACGTAGCGTCCCAGACGAGTGGACTCTTTGTCGTTGAAACAAATAACTTGGTTTTGTCCTTATTTATCACCAGACCCACTTCCGCCGACTGCTTTTCCATGCTCGAAAAAGCCGCAGTAACATCTCGCAATTCACGTCCAATGATATCTATATCATCAGCATACGCGAGCAACATTTGACTTTTGTTGAAGATG